>OY727107.1:28141537-30624037 GCA_963402855.1 Ormia ochracea | reverse complement strand
TGCTGGTGCTGCTCTCTTTTATTTGGCAGCATTTTATTAATTATTTGAAATAACTACGAAATACTGCTGCAGAAAAGTGGCGAAGTAGGATCATGTGCTGCAATGTATATTACTATGCATGTAAATTATTTATTGGCTACTAAAAGAACTAATATAACTGTATTATATACATCCTGTAGAAAGTCCAGTATTATTATAGTAAGATTTCATATTAATTTTTTAATTTTATTTTTGACTGGCATTTATAGATATCGAACTCTTTATTTGATGAATTTATTCCGGCCATTTCCCCACTTTATTGTGCACTTATTTACGAATACATTTTTATTCATTATGGATGGCGTCTCAAGAAAGAAAATTTCTAGGAATGGTTATCAAAATCGCTGTGTTTTATGAGCATAAAAAATTATAAAAAAAAAGTTTTTGATATGTGGCTCCAAAAGCGATTTAATAGACGCTTAAAAAGTATATTTATTTTAAAAGTAACATTCCTTAACACTGAACAATCATGTAATTAACTGAACCCAAGCGAATCGCATAATCGGAACTCAACTATAAACATATGTATATATTACAATTCTTATGTATTTATCCGTATGCAATAAATTTTTTATACTTTTAAATTAAACTATATGCGTATAGCTAAGGCCGAATGATTGATATATAAGTATCTGCACTCCAAATTTTTAGTTACAACACTATTTAAATTATAATATTTGTATTCACTATTCGGATATAACTATTATTAATTTCAAAGTTTTAAAATTCTTAAAAAAAACTTAAACACTTTTCTTTGACGTTAACAATTGCGCTATTACTGGATCGTTTGTTACTAAAACTGAAAAATATTCTATTCCAATTTGTGAAAATAGCCCTTTTATAGTAGATTAATAAGTAATTTTATTTTCAGGTGTTTTATATATATTTTGTAAGCTGTCACTTTTACTTTTAGCATTCCAAAAATTTGAGCACGTTGTTATAATGGCTTTGATGTGCAAAAGGGCTGTGAAAAAGTGTTGTTGTTAATATTTAATTTTTGCCGATTGCCGTCTGTTTTAAATGGTATTACTTAAAATTCAATCAAACCCTTTTTGGTTTCAAAATTTTACTCTTTGTTTGCTGAAGGTAACACTTAGTTAATGGCTTCCTGCTAAAATGTATTATACAATAATAATGAGCGTGTAAGCATTGATACATTTGTATAAACGTTTTCCTCATTGACTTTTATTTTTAATAGCGCAGTAACAGATTTTCAGAACATTTTCTATAGCATAAATCTAAGATGTATATCAGTCGTTGTAAATTTAAAATTGAATCGTAATAATTTTTCATTTTTTACACAACTTTATAAAAAAAGGGGTACACGCTATCGGGATACCCAACAATCGTTATATTCTATTTGCAATTATTATGTTTTGTCACGAAAGGCTTCTCGGCATTTTCTCTGGGACTTTTTATTGTGATGGGCAGTTTCTTCTTTCAATTGTAATCTTTCCAATTTGTACTAAAATGATAAATTTAAATTGAATAAAAAAATTTCTCTTAATAAGTATTCAGTTAAATCAGTAGAATATAAAAAAGAAACCATGCGTGCCACAAAATTTATTAACCAATTTAAAAATAAAAAACGTAAAAACGGCAGCTCGCTGTTTTATGAATAGTAATTCAATCCAATGTTGGTTATGTTGATAAACATTTTCTAGGTATGTGTGTATATATGATATATGTCACAGAAATAATCTACTTTACGATATGCCAGTTAAGCATTTTGCTAATGACAGCTCTAGATACACATAAAGAGGAATTGGAATATTAGAAAAGAACATTCAACTACCAACAATCTAATACAAACACCAATAACACTACTAAATGTTTAACTTTAATATCACAGCTAAGCTGTAAAGGGAGTGACTGAATAAAACAGAATAGACAGTAGAAAATCAGCTGGCAGCCAAATGGCAATGTAGTGCGCACATTATATGAGTAGCAGAGTAGAAAAGAGGTATTTTCAAACTGATTATTATTTAACATTTACGTAAGTTTCAAGCAATAACACAGGAAGAGCATTAAACAACAATGTCAGCAACATTCACATGACCATAATGAAAAGAGTGATACACATAGTGAACCACTAAGTAAAGAGCACCACAAGATACCACTACTAGGAGAAAATGTAAATTTTCCAACAACTACTGAACGGAATTAATTATGACAATATTATCCAGATGAAAAACGATGGACGGCAGCTCGGTTTCTCGCTTTATTTTCATATACATAGGTGTGAACGTGTGAAGGAAAATATGCCGAGTTAAATATGTTTTGACGTAAGATCTTACGTTATTACATTTTTAAATCAACTTAAATATGATTGACAAACGGAAAGTAATATTGGAGAAATTTTTAATTGTTATCGCCAAAATTCGTATAAATCACTGTAATACCCTCTCACTTTGTGTTATTTATTTATTTTTTTTTTTGTTTTTAAGAAGTCTTTAAAATATACTGGCAGTCCGTACTGCAAGTGACGTGTGACTCACCGCTAGCATTCTGCTTGTTTGGTGCCTAAGCACTAAATCCTAGCCCGATCGTCATCCTATACCATTTTATCCCCTCTCGGAACTTCCGCTTATCATTACTTTGAGAGGATGTGTTCAGCGACCGCTGCTTTCTACTATTACATGTCTTTTCCTTCTTGCGAATCTCTGTAGTCCTAGGACTTCTTTTGGTAAGCCACCCAACAAATGTTAGGTCTCCACTGATGACAACGTTAGTTTAACTATATTGTTGGGCGTTGTCTGCGAATGGATTTGCATTTCCAAAGAGGTTCTCGTGACTTCATATCGCGGGCAATCACAGAAGATAGGCTCCGTCTCTCTTGCATTTACACATCCCTGTTGTTGTGTTCAAATTTACAGTGATATGCTGTGAAGCATCCACGCCCTACGAAAGGCTAGGTGTTTGTATTGTTTATACTATATAGAGAATATCTTTCACAGTATGAGAAACCCATTCGAGGCAAACGTGTTGGCATAAATTGGTAACTATTATAATTATTTCAAATTATATATCATTATTTTATCAAAAATACAAGCAAAAATATTTTTTTTCAGTTCTTTTCAAAAACTTTTAAAAGTAAAACTAATTTCAAAACAATTTATTTTTAATTAAATTAAAATAATTATATAATTAAACATTGATTGCATTCACCGTTGGAGAACCGAGTTCATATGACCTTTTCATCATGTTTAAAATACTTATACGAATTTGTTTTATGTACAATGCCGAGCTTAAGTAGTGGAGTTGTGATGTTTGCAAGGTGCAATCAAATGCACGTGTTTGAAATTTTCCTATAATCCGCAGCTGCTCACGCAATTAAAATATTTGCCTGGTAGTCAGTACATAGATAAAATTTTTAAATACAACTTTCGCATCTTATTATATTATATATTGAAAAATGTAATACAGGTTTTAGATGTCGCCTTTATAAGATAAAAGCTTTTTTTTTTTTTTAAAAACCTAAAAAGCACGTCCTTAAGTCGTTCCTCATGGCTCCTCTTATTTAATGCGCACTTGTTTATTATTTACTTATTTCTACCACAAAACTTTTATAGAAATTTTGTATTTGAGTTTTAGGTCATTAATCATTTTATTTGTTTATATTGCTTCCACTCTTATGCCTCAAGTTTTTCTACATTCTAAAAATATCAAACAATTATACATCGAAGGCATCTCTTTTACCCATTTAATTCGTATCCATTATTCGTATCTAGTTTTTGTTTTAATAACCAAACTGGGAACGTTGCTAAGGACTCGAGTTCTTTTTTGCGGTTTTGCATTATTTGTAGCTTCTTTGCGTAGTTGCTCCCACTGCCTCCTATATTTCTTTTTTATTTGATTTTGTTTAAATTGTGGCCGCTGGCAGCAAACAAGTTTGAAAAAGAATTCTTTCTTAGTTTAACAAGAGAAGTTTTTGAAAGTTAGTAATCATAACTAGCAAGAAACAAAAAAAAAAAAAAAAAAAAAAAAAATGAACCAAATAAACTTTTAAATCGAGGGAAGTACGGAGTGAATTTGAATATAATTAGTTGGAAGGTCACTTCAATCGATTGGCTTTGGTGTGGATATTATATTTGTTGCAGAGAAAACTAGTTAAAAGAATAGTTTATTGTTTGTGAAATGAGCGGCACGATCTGTAATAATAGAATTTCTATTGTTGACGTAAATATGCCACGGATGTTTACTGTTGAAGGATTTTGGAAACGACGTTAGTAGCGTACCTCATGGCTTCTCCCCCATTAAACATTATTTACGACATAGTCCTGCACTAGTGCCTGTAATAAAAAGTAAATGTAAATATTAAGTGCAGGCATTTTTTATACACCACTTTTTAGCTAGTGAGTGCGTACTGTTACTGTGTCATTTGCTTAGTATTTATTTTGTTCTTTAAATTAAGAGTTAAGTATTTAATGGGATATATTATTCAATAATATGTATTCAAATGGATATGTATAGCACGAGCTAACCACGTACGAGTTTGTATTATAATTGCATAATTGTCTGTTTTTGAAAAATTTCTGTTGCCACGCATTTATATTTACTGACATCTTTCAAATGTAGCTAATTGGGTAGTCATGTAATATTACGTATGTTTAAGATACTGTAAAAGTGATAAACTTTTTTTTTAGTGTTCCTTTATTTATTAATGACCCGTGTAGTTGCGGTCTGCTCTAAGTCTTGAAGTGGTTTCTTCTTTCTATACAATTTAGTTCTTCTTATATGCCAATTATGTGAATCCCCCATAATTTGCTTACATTGCTATGTTTCTATTATTTACGTTTTTCATAGGCATGGGAAATTAATAAATAATATGGCCCTAATTATAAATAAGTGGGATAAGTGTTAAGAAATTGTTTTTAATATTCAGTTGCGCTTGACACAATGCCGAAAATGCAACAGCATGTACAGTTGCACACATACTGGCAATGCTGATTGTGACGTTACACTATACAATACAATACCACTACCTTCATATGAAGGTTAATTCATGCTTGTGCTTAACTCAACTTTTCAACCACATTTTTTATTCCCGCTTTTGAAAATCTGTATTTCATTTTATTCTTGTATTAGGTCCATTTAAATCTTTGCTTAACAAGAATATTAAAATTATTTCGTTTATATTAAATTTACTATATATTTATATATTTTAGAGATTTTTTAGATATTTTTGTATTTTAACCGAAAAGATAATTAGTAAATATATTTCTGTATTCCGGCGATATTATTAGGATGTAAACTATTTGCGATAAAAATAATGTAGCAGTGAGTATTTTTTTAAAGAATAATTTTTATATGAATCAAAGACTGCACAAGTTTTAAAAAGTCTAAATATATAAAACTGGCTGTAAGAAATTTTTCCGAGCATTACAGTATACACTTACCTTTTCATGACACCAAATAACTACTTATTATTTCAGTGCTATAATTTAAAATGATTATTTAGTGAATAATTTTAACTGAAATGATTCATTAATAAACAATTTTTAAATAAAATTTTTCTAAAATTTTTTATAATTTTTCTTGTTAAAAGTTTTAAGTAATACTTCGCCATACAAAAGACTGCTAAAAGCTTAAACTTTTTTAAAATATTTAAAATATTTTAAATATTTTTAAATATTTTTACAATCAACTCTTTTATTACGTACACGAAATTAATGGCTTAAATAGAAATGTTTTCATTATAATGAAGCCATCCGACGTGTTCATCAAATTTTTTAATCATATTGTACTAATAAGTAATACATCCAAGAGATTATTTTTTAACTTCAATATGCAACAACAAAATCCCATCATTCCCATAATCAACAACTTTTCCTACAAATAAATATTTAAGACTTCATGATTAGTATATTCTTGCATTTATGAGTCGTATGTATGCATACAGAGTTATAATAAATTTGAGGTAGAAGCATTTATCACTCTGTTTAGGTTTTGATTTTACTCGTATAATTTAAATCTTATATTAAAAACTGTTCTCAAGCAGATATCAATCATTAAAGAAGTACTACTTTTATTTTAGGTTTTGCAATAAAAATTCCTTTAAATTTAAAAGTAACTACTCCTTTAACAAAACATCAATAGTTCGTGTTTTTATTCTCTAATTTATTAAAAAAAATTATTTTATAGTTTTATAATTTTATTTTTATTATAAAAAGTAAAGTTATAAGAACAGCTTACAATAGAATGTGTAATGCCCGTTTCAGAGCGCTGATAAAACCAAACAAACAATGATTTCATTGGCACTATCGAGTATGATACGATGTCAGTCATGTTTGTATTCTTTTGTATTCATGATTGCTTTTTTTAGTTTTATGTACCACGTCATTCAATACGGATTTAATTCCCTTTTGAATTAAGAATTATTTATCTATCTAGATATTAAAAGGCTTTTTATTCAATGCAAATATGTGTAATGTGTAATGAATAACAGTATGTAAAAATACAACAACAAAATATATTTACGGCACGTAAACGTAACATCAAATTTAATAATAACATAAATTATATAAATATATTTGTGAATTTTATGAATTTAAAAATTGTTTATATTTATTTGAACGCATATCTAAATAATCAAATATTACAAGATCTTAAATCTTTCCTCCTTCTCCCTTGAATTTCGTTTTAGAATTCTAAAATAAACATACCATCCAATCGTAAGACAATAATTATTTCTGCTTACTTGACAAATACGAGTATTACTTAATTACTAAGTTTAAATAGATATTTTATTTTAATAATAGGGAAGAAAAATAAAAACAAAAATATATCAGTATTATTGTATTCATTTCAGTATATTAAATTTCGTACAGTACATAAACTGTATTAATATTAATTTCTTAATATTTAAGTCAACAATGCATTCAATTATGAGTTCTATTTATGTTTGTGTTGCCAATTGGCATTGAAGCTTTTCATTGCTGGGATTTTCTCCAATGCCGGGAATAGAGAAAAGAAGTATAAACTTTGTTTACTCGTATTATTTTAGTAAAATACCACCTATAAATTGATTTTAAGATTTCCAATTTAAATGTATAAATTTTATCTAAAATATGTAAGGAAGGTTAACTTTATTTGGAGCTTTGCGAATGACTTTACCGCACTCGTATATCATTAACGACACTTAACGGCATGTGAAAGACAGTTTTAGAAATTATTTCTTATTCTCTTCTACTTGCTTTGAAAATTCTTACATTACACTGTTTAATCTTTATTTTTCATCACATAGAATGACACGCGAAGCTTTAAGAAATAAATCGTATTTGAATTTTATTAAAGTATACATTTTTGTTATATAGTAGATGTATTTATTTCAAATCAAAATCATTACAAAAATTTAAGACAGCAACATCCATTAATAAGAAGCTGTTTGTATTTAAGCCAAAATTTAGAATTTTTCCAATGTGTGTAGTATCGTATAAACTGTTAAATTCTACATAAACTTCTGTTGGTCTGCTATTTGCACATGTGGAAGCATTTGTGTAGGTAGTTTTAGACCCAAATATTTAAACTATTTGAACAACTCAGTAATAATAAGCAGAGTGGTTTTTCATACATATTTTTGGAGTAGTTTGTTATCAATACGCGTACAAAAGTAATCAAATATGTATTTATAATTATTTTAATATTACGAATACATTTACATTTGCATTTTGGAAAAGGAAGTTCTCTAACCGATGTGGTTTATTCTCAAGTTATAATAATTCAGATCAAATATTATTGTATTAACTTTCCATATAAGCAAAAAATAAACTATAATAACAAGTAAATAATAAGCAAATCTTGTAAGTATTTAAAAATCTAGGCACATGAATTTCCATCCATAATACACGTGGTCTTTTCAGTCGTCTTACTTCACCATGGTTATCTAACATAGCTGTATATAGAATATTTTCCTCGGTACTAAGTCGGTTCAAGTAATTGTTGCTATATATATGTATTTCTTCCTTACCTTTAGAAATACCAAGGTAATTGTAAATATTTTTGCTTGTAATAAAAGTCTTATAATTTTATGCTAATGCTATTCAATAATATCAGTGTTGCAATACGATGCCAATACTGGATTGAATAAGTAGACACAGGTTTTAGAATTGGCTTGTTGAGCATATATTGTTGTATTGTTGTCTTTCAGAGTATAGATAACATAAGTTAACTTATCTGTATTGGCTCTTATATTTCATTTTTTAAATCATGCGTTCAGTTAAGTACGACTCCAGCAAAAGGTAAAAGCATGCCCATGTGGCAATCTCTATCAAAAGCGTGTTTAATGCGGAGAACTACAGAAGAGGAACACTATTGATTCTCCAAACCATCTGTTATAGTTTTAACAACTCTAAGACATGATTATCTCGAAAGCCAAGCTCATATTGCCAAAAATTTCTAAGCACCTTAAAATCTGAGACATTCCTTTTTGTAAAAAGTTTTTCAACAATTTTGAAGGAATTGAAAACAGAGTAATAGAAAGAATTTTTATTGAAATAAATTAGAAATTTCAATAAATACCGAAAATATGAGGAAATATATTACTTTTACATATTATTAGTATTAGCAAAAGCAGAAACAAAATTCCATTTTAAACTTTAAACACTAAATCGTTAATACATTTTCCTTTTGTGTGTATACAGAAATTTCTTGCGTGGATTCTCCACAATGAATAACATGGCAAGTAAACACACAATAATCAGAGCTTAATTAAAATAACAATATGAAATATAAATAGAGAATATAACGTAAATAGACAATTCATTTCATTGGCGGAACAGAAACATATAACAGAGTATATAATACACAAAGAATAAACCTTTGAAATAATTGCCCACACGTTATTTGTACATATGTATGTATGAGTATGTATATCTAACTGGCACCTTTGTGTTCAAGCGGCATGAAAAATAACATAAAAGAGAATTAAATAAAGCAAAAAAAGAGAAAAAATTTACTGCACACAATTTCGCACTACACTCGCCCGCAACAGCTCGCTTTATGCCAAAGCACACATCCATACATACATAAGTTAACAACCTACAGGTTTTCCTTGTTGTATGGCACTGAATGCCTTTTTTTTTTTGGTGTAACAATACATATACAAACGTGCTTCACTGTTTATATGACTATTCGTGAGTTGGTATAAATACATTACTATTTTAAACGGAAACAGGAAATGTTAACATTGGCTGTCGGTAAACGAGCTAATAAAAGCTAACAACATTTTAAAACTATTATCTTTGGCAACAATTTAAAAAATATCTCATAAAACTAAATTGAGCAATAGTATTATATTAATTTTTGTATACCTCTGTATACATGTACATATATGAAAATATTTCTTTATTTCAATTTCATCATCCTGAAAAATGTCGGACGTCTTTTTTATTGAATTAATTTTAAAATAAAATAGACGTTAAAAAAACACCTCGCAGCCAACCCATTGCTTCCACACACATGCTTGAAAAACCATTTAACTAGCCAAAAATGGTTGCAGAGAAGAGGATGTTTCTACTCAAAGCTACTGAGTCAGTAGCAGCAAAAAAAAAAAAATAATAATAATAATTCTCTTCAAGGGAGGCAAAATTACTTTTAACATGTATGTGTAAATAACATTAGCAACATCGTCATTTGTTTACTTTGAAGTAAATGGGTAATGAAAAATTGGCCGATGTTTTTACAATTTACAAGGTGAAACTTTAGAATTGTGAAAAGATTTTTTCGACCACCTTCGTATATGAACACATGAAAGCACATTTGAGTATTAAAGTTCAAAAGTTAAATAAATGCTCATGTGAGCATAAATAAACTCATAAAAGGAACTGGACCATTTATAAAGCAATTTCATGAAAAAATTCATCTTTTTTTTTTTATGAAGAGTAACAGCTAAAATCAACTTTTAATCAGTAATAAATGGCTTTGAACCTTTTTTAATAAGCACTTAGTCTGATATTTAAAATTAGTACCTTGACATTAATTTTTTTTGCACTTACATAAATTCTTATATATTAAAAATAATAACATTTTATTATGGTGATACGGAAAAAAAATTACGTGGTTCTATGGTTAAACTACAGGTAGACACATATTTGCATTAAATATTTACAACTAAAACTTGGAAAACTGTGTTGGCTTAAGCTTATCCCGTTCCAAACCGAGAGTGTATATTTTAATGTCATATCCAGCAAAAGCTTTTTTCAGATTTAATCAATTCAGTCATTTCCAATAAATAAATTTTAAAAATTTAATACGGACTTATAATTTTGATCAGCAACCGTTGAATGGTTTCTAACATCAGCTTATGACAGTTTATTAAGGCTATTACGAAGGGATTAATATTATTCTATAATAATATAATCCATACACCAATTCAAAAATATATTTGTGATTGATAAACTAAAATTGTCTTTTTCAAAGCAGCATTAGAATTTCAGTTTACTTTTCGCAGCTACTTTCTAGGATTTTTTTTTTATAAATAAAAATTATAAATTCCAATAGGAATCACTTTATATTGCACAAGAACGTTTAAAATGCTTAATATAAAAAAAAAAAACAAAACCATTTATGTCAGGATAGACAACGATGAAAAAGTTAAATAAATTTGTTAATCAATACAAAAAGAAGGCAACCTCTTTAAAATGTACTCCAGTTTAGAATTTGGTTTCTTAGTTAGAAAAGTATATTTCCGTATATTTAAAAAAAAACCTTCAACTGCTATGAACAAATTTAGTCATTAACTTCTTTAATAATTGTAGTTCACAATTTCATAACCTATTTGATTAGTGTGTTTAATGCGAAATTTGTTTTCCCAAACCCTCAATCTTTCAAAAAAAAAAAAAAAATTATAATAATAATATTAGTAGATAGCAGATTGATTTAATGTGTTACTTAAAACTTTTGCTACCGCAACTGTTGTTTCCAATTTTATATCAATTAACAGATCCTTATCAAAAGCTCCATTGTCATTGATTTTCAGCTTATTTCAGGATATTTCCAAGATTTGATTTATTCAATTTTTCTGTTTCTCTTGAACTCTTCAACGATATATTGCTGTTGGTTTAGTAGCTGCTACAGTTGCAACTCATTAGGAAAATTTTGCACGGATTCATATTTTATGAGAGCTGCCTTAGCGTTATTTATTTGAATTTAGTGTTTTCCAATTTTATTGAAGAATATTTGATTCCCGTCAGCAATAATTAGCTAAATATTAATAGTTTTACATTGTTGTCCTGACTTTGAGTTTAGCAATGCTGATGGCAGTAAAATATGAATGTGATTAGTATACTTGAAGCCACATGTTATACATGACTCTTTTATAAAAATTTATGTAAATTAGATTTATTGCATTAAAAAAGTTATTTGATATGTATACGATTTGATATGTATTTTATTTTTTGATACGTACATGCACAGTATCTACAATATCTGCAATTTGGTAATTTTTTTAATATAATTATCAAAATTATATAATTAGCCGGGTGGTTTTGTGTCAATATTTATTATCAGTATGGTGATAATCATTTACGGGATAATTGACCATCATTATCATAAAATAAATTTATTTAATATTTATTATTGGAATATTTAATGCCTGCATAATATTGATGACTTAAAACAGCTTTACTATGAGCAATTAATTGACCCAATTACCTTTAGTAAAATACTACTGAAATAATTCTTATTAATAAATAAAATATTTTTCCGCCACTGTTTAAGCAATGCAAGCTTTAAATAATTTGTGCGTTTCCTTCAATCGAACTCCCAAAGGAAGGGCTTTCGTACGGAAAATTAACTTTGCTAAATTTCAAAAGGAGAAAACCTTTAACTAGGCTTTTAAAATGGGATTTGTTAGCCATAATTGTAATTACTATTGAGATAATAGATTGAGTATATTTGTAATTAGATTCTTAGATTTTAAAATAACGAAAATAAGTTTATTATTGCATTTGAATAGGCATTGTGTAAATGTAAAATTCTATTCTCTTCTATTTCTCTCCCTTTACATTATTATTGAAATTTCTTGGAAATGATTTATGGTATAGAGTTTATCTTCCTTGCATGTGTGATTTACTTAAATGAAATAAGATCAGAATTTATAGTTAATTTACAAATAAAATTTCATGTGTATATTCTCTAATATATTTTCACTTCTATGTTGTATGGAAATGCTAATTAATACTCACGTACTCACGTACTCGTAGTATCATATAAGGAATAATTTTAATTTCATCCTTGTACACGGGTGTTTATACCTACGCACCACATTACATCTAAGATATCTAAGAAATTTTGTTTACTTAGATAAAGGAAGTCCATAAAATAATCGTATTCACATTACTCTACCGAGTAAATTTCAATTAGGTAAACTTTCACTTCTTATATGTACCTTTTCAAATGACTTATTTTAACAGCGCAAGAAAGTAAATAAATTATTAGGAGAAGACGATAAAAATTATAATGTACGGAACCATTAATTTGGCGTAATTTGATTGCAATCATCATCACCTTAGTGGAATGTTATTTAATTTCTCCGTAAAGTTACTAATGCCCTCAAATTTCTTTTCTATAAAGTTCGTTCGACACTTATAATTTTGAACAATTTTCTTTTCTGTCTTTTACAGTTTCAAAATCAATTATTAAAATTACTTTAATGAAACTTAACATTATTCCACTAAGGTTCTGTCCATTAAGTAGTTAAATATTTTTTTTTGATGTCAAATATATTTAAATTTTCGATTTCATGTTTTCTGCTAGAAAAATTTACATCTAGTCTGACTATTTAATGCTTGAAGTACAGCTCTTTCGGATGCCGAAATCATTGCTAAAAATTTGTTCATGTAAATTCGCCGTATAAAGCACAATTATCAGAAAGTTATAGTAGCTTCTATATTTGGAAAAAAGCACTGAATAAAAATTTAAACAGTAATACGGAATAATATATTTAAATATGTTTATTTTAAGCACAATAAAAATAAACCAATTACTAACGTAAAAATAAATTTCATTTATAAGAACATGGCCAAACTATGCTGATTTCTTCCCCTTTCGCCAGATCTATTAAGGAGCTTGCCGCGTTTGTTGAATTTCGCCTTTTTTTCTAGTTGCGTTTCCAGCAAAAAAGGTTTAATCCGTAATCACTCTAAAAATAAATAAAGAAATCTACTTGAACAATAAATTTTTGAATTCTGTATAACATCTATTGCATAATATATTCTGTAACATCTGATATTGTTGTATGCACATATACTAATTTTAAAATAGAAAATTTTCCTATATTTTCTAATTCCGATGACATTTGCTTCCACATGTGTGAATTTATTCCCTTTATGGGAATATGGTATTTTGTTCTCTTTATTTATTCTAATTTATTTATTGTGTGTGTGATTTTTATTACAATATTTATATGAAATATGCTACAAAATAAGGATAACGTGACTTTCAAGTGTGAGTTTTGAAACAAAGAAACTACTATACTATAGTACCTACTATACAGTGGATAATAAAGAATCTTATTACTTGCAAGAATTGTCTTTTAATTTTAGTATCTATTTCTCATATAATCGATTAAGTTACGAATGAGGGAAATAATTCATGATTTTCCTTTAATGAAAAAGTGTAGGTTTTGGGTAAAAAGTAATTAAGAACCAAAAGGCAATTTGCCTTAAAATATTTACGAATTTTTAAACTATGGAAGGATGCATTACATTCACAGTTTTCAGTTCCGACATTATTGAAGTGTAGAAAAATGTAAAATTAAATTAAATGCACGTTTAAGATTTGAGAATTTCGGAATGATAACTGGAACGCGCAGTTGCCGATAACAGATGTACGTATGTCACAACGACGAGTACGTACATATGTAATAAAAAAAGGGAGAGACAAAAAAAAAAGAAAACTGAACAACTTAGCTGCGGGTTGAGGATCCTGTGGTTCACCGTCTTTTAGGTCTGGATCCGGGTCGAAGGACCAAAAAATGTATTAAAAAAGGTTGTGGGGTAGGTCTTCCATTGTGTTTGTTTCCCCAACAATTCTGGCGTAACCATAGCCGAACGGAATAACACTGCGTATTCCAGCAGGGGTGCTCGGTTCTGGCGTAAACAATTTGTAAGTAATATATATAAATATATGTATGTAAGTATATGCGTATGTAGATTTTCAAGGTATCAAAATTACGTTAAAAATAATTTTGGTCTTTTGTATTGCTAATTTTCTTTCATTTTTGTAATTATATCTGGTAGAAATGAATTTTACACGCTTACTTTAATAATCATTATCTTTATAAATATTTATATGTATGAAAATGATTAATATAAATTTTTATAATATTAAAAATATTATAATTTATAAACCCATCCCCATACATGGATTGACTTTTATGTGCTGACACTTTTTATATAATAAACATATACCAAGATATGTACGCGTTTAAATGGCTTTGTTCTTAGCTTTTCTGTGTTCGCTTAAATTATATTGTGGTATTTGGGAAAATATCATATAAACTTAAAAATGTAAAAAGTTATATAACGATTAAAAGAACAAGAAGCCGCCAAAAAAAATTTTAATTAAAACCAATTAGATTGTTGAAACTGAAGTTTAACTAGAGGCCTTCCAGGAAAAGGTACTTTGATCTACTGCAGCATATTTCATAAATTAAATAAAATTATTATGAAAAAAATTATTTATGTAGAATTATAAATTTTGTTTATTGTTTTAATGTAAAAGAAATAATTATTAAACTCTTGTGTTAGTACTGAATAATTTTGCAATTGAATAATAAAAAATTTAATAATTTTCGAAGTTTTATAAACTTTCAATAAAAGAATTTTCAAAAGAAATTACATTAATTTAATGAAATAATTATAAGAAATAACAATAAAGTGTAGAAGAATTGAAAATTTAGCTGAGTAAAAATCTGCTTTCTTTCCAGTATGCACTGCTGACGAAAGCTATGCCATAACAAACCGACACCTAATAGATGGACTACTCTGTGGCAAATTTATTAGAAATAATGTTATTTTGATGTTGTTGTAATGGCAAAGAGATATAAAATTATATTTAAGTATGAACATTTTCTTTCAGTTTGTAGAAAACCTGTAATTTTTTACAATGCAAAAGAAACATTGATTGCAGTGTGATCAAACGTAGCTACAACAAAATTTCATTTCATTCTAATTTGAGACATTCAGAGAAGTATGCGGCGATTGTCCTTGAAATACGTATAATAAGTCAGAGGTTATGCGATATACTGGCAAATAATTGAAATTGATAATTTTGCTTTACTCTTTTGAATTTATTATAATTTTCATTGGCTTCTGTCTACGCGTCTACTTATTAATAGAAATATTATTAAGAAAGTATGTACGTGTGTGTTAATTTATTTCATACGTCATAGTTTAGCATCACGGAGTTTTACAATAATTTTTATTGCCATTTCAGTGAACTGTATTTGTACGAGAGTTGATAGAGATCATATGGAATTCAAAAATGAGTATAATAACTGAAATCCAAATTTGACGTCTGCGAAAATTATTAATGTGTTTTAGAATTAAAATATCAGATGCATCATTGAAATATTGAACGTAATTTAACTTATTACGGTTTCCCCTTCCTTTTACATTCTTCAGGCAAAGTTTTCTGGTCGAATTCCAGTTTGTGCGCTGATAAGAACACAAGGATATATAAAAACATCATGTGTTTTACAATACAAAATATTTGCCAAAAGCAAAGCTTTTATGTTTAAAAAATTTGAATTCAAATTTGATATCTACTTCTGTTTATCTAAAATATAACTTTATATGAGTTTTTCGAGTTCAAAAGTTTGTTCATGACAGGTAAGTCTATTTTGATTAAAATTTAGATTACTTCCACAAATAGTTTTTTTTTGTTTTGGAAAATGAAAATGTTACTTCTTATCAAGCCATTTTTAATGCTCAAAATGGAAATGACTTATATTTACTTTTCCGCTACCTTTACTTACCATAGAAGTGAAAAATGCTGTACTTGGTGTAAACTTTATGCTTTAATATAAAAATTATAACGGTAGTTTGTGTGTAAAGAGTAGCTGTTACAGCCGTATCTCCATAGAACTAAAACTCCAAACAAGTAGATTTAAGTGAATATAAAAGGAAATTAATGGGAAATCACGGTGAGCATCTAATAGTAAAATGTTTCTTCAGTTCGTGTATTAAGTTTAAAAAGTTAAAAGGAAAGAATGTTAATGGAAAATACCTTCCGGAGTTAAATATTTAAATTTAAATATTTTTTTTGGCGCTTAGCATAGAATTCTCTTCATAAATAACGAGGAAGTATTGAAATAATAAATGTTTATTTCGTATGTAAATTGAGAAGATGTAGAAAAAAGATTGCGTCTTTTATGGCAACAAATTCATTGTACTCGCATGGATGTTCCACACGCATTAAAACTCGTAACAAAAAAGTAAGAAATTTCTATTGAAAAAAGAAAAATAAACGTACTCGTTACCTCGGTATTCCATCAGCACTGAAATATTACGAGTACTTACTCATTTGTAAAGCTGCAGTTTAATTCCCATTTATTATGGATTTCACAGAAAAAGTTGTGTTCAGATTATTGAATGTGAGTTCTCTGCAATAAAGCCAAAATCAGTTCCGAAGTTGTATTCCGCACCATATTCGCTTTCTTATGTTGGTGATTTGATTTTCAATTTTATTGCGTTTTACTTTTTTTTATAATTAAGAATTTAAATTATGTTTACGAATGGAAGTTTCGTTCAGTACTTAATTTTGTATGCCCAATACATCTCACGAAAAAACTATTAATAATTTTTTTCAGGTTTTTGATTTTAAATCTAAATAAATAGAATAAGTAATTTAATTAATTAATATTCACAAATAAAATTATATTTATTCGTATTCCACACATTTAATTCAAAATGTATTTATTTTTAATTTCAGCTTGCAACGTGAGAAAAAGCCAAATACGTATAAATCAAATGAGTGCAGTGTTTTAGGTGTGAGCTAATGTAAGTAAAAGTTTTTAGAAAATTCAATTACTAAAATTTAAATTGGAAACACAGATGGTATTTTTAGCATTTGAATACCAAAAATATAATAATCAAAAAACATTTGCTTATGAGATATCTGAAAGAACTCTGTATACTAATTAATATTTATAAAATACGGCTTACCAAGCCGCCTTTCACAATAATGTGAAAGTAAAGTAAAGTCTGCACCAGATGAAAACCGAATTGTTTAATAACTTTTTCATTTAAATATGTTAATAAAATTTTTTGAAAGTTGAATTGCTTTCACGTAGATTTAAAAAATATGTTTTAAACCATCTCTTTAAATAAAATTGTATTGTTTATTTGATATTGTTACTTTCGATCATAAATAATAAAATATTATTTTTATTTTTTATTATGTGTTCGAGCATTTCTTTCAACAATGGCAATTTTACACTCATTTTATTTAAATACATTACCATAAGAGTCCAAAAAAATACTTTTCTGACTTAAAACTATACTGATTGAAAGGAAAACGAGAAGATAAAAAGAAAATCGTGCTAAAATATATATTTGCTTACTTATTTGTATAGTAGACATGTTTTAATTTTTTTATTGAATGCTTCACAAATGTTGCCTTCGTCAAAGTAAAAATTTCATTAAATCTTTTTGCTTCATAAGTTAGTAAGATTTTTTTTCTTTACTACCAAAATTGTGGCCTTAATTTGTGATGTGCAAGGAATAAATAGCATACAACTACAAAATACATCCCAAACAAATAGAAATAGTCAAATGGCATGGGCCACATGAGCCCATGGGAGCTTCGTTTCTATAAATGCCACAGTGGAGAAAATCCTTGAAATATCTAAATCTTCATATTACTGCAAGGCTGCAACTCAGTAACTACGTTTTGAATTACCCATTTCGTAGCTTAAATGTAAGCCAAATTCAAAATAATTATCTATACTTTAAAGATTTGCTCTGTCGTGCACTAATGTGCACGGGGGTCAATCTTATCCCTCAGTAATTAATTTCAAAATATTTTATTATTAAAAATTATAAATTGATTTTTTTTTTGTAAATTAACATAACCTGCAAAGCTTTCGGCTTGACCGCAGGTAAACAGCCAGGGTCTAGGCACGTATTGAAACCGCGACTTCCGGTTTACTAGGAGGCGCATTGATTATTCGCCTTTGGAGGCACATTAATTTTGATAGTTTATTACTTAAAACAATCTAAACAATTCCTTATTAATTTTGTAAATATGTTTTGAAATTCTCATTTATTATTCAAAGCTTTTTGCCTTTCTCTTGATTACTTCTTAATAGATTTAAATCTGTGCGACGCTTACATATAAAACAATTTAATATGCTTCTAATCCGAACTATTTCAATTACTAAACTTTTTAAAATTTAAGTGGAGAATAGAATGATATTTAAAGTTTTTTAACTGTTTAAAGTAGGATTAGAGCGATGAGAATAAGACTAATTAAATAAGAATAATCAAATAAGAATGATTACAATTTCTTTAATTCAAATACATATTTTATGTTTCGTATTTCACAATTTATAAACTAATTTATAGTTAGATAAAAAAAAAGGAATTGTATGTGAAACAAGCCATAAAAACGATTAAGTGGGTTATAACACAAAAAAATAGGAATAATAGGATACATGAATATACTATATGTATCCAAATATTGCTACATATTATACTTGATATTTTACGGCGTTATAATATTTATACATATTTCTGCTTGTAGCGTAAAGTTGCACGTTTGGGTTAGATTTTGACATTGTGTTGCTTATGTAGAGCTAATAAATTTACAAACTCTAAATAGTTGCGAAACTACGTGATTCGAAATTGTGGGAGAAAATATTACAAATCACGTAACGATACGTGTTTAAGGTTGTTGTCCCTTTTCCCTTAATAAGTGGATTTATGTTTTAACATTGAGGCTCATTGAGTGTAAATACACGTACGGATCTTTATTTGGATGTGTGTGCGTAGTAGGAACGTGCGTTTGTTGGGTTAAATAAGGCACATTTGTAGGTGTAGTTCTGCATTCCTTCTTCCTTGTAGCTGCTTTTTATGTATACACATAATAACATTTAAAGGAAAAAGATGTGGTTTGTTCCAAACACTTGCTGGTGTTTGTGCGTATTATTATCTAATACCCGTAATATTCTCCATTTTGCATATATACATACATATATTCTTTGTACGTTGAAACTTGGTTGTACGTTGAAACTTAAAACACTTTAAATACACTACCATACATAGTTGTTATATTAAGATTCAATTTTAATCGCCAAAAATCGTTTAAGTGATATATAATTACGAGAAACGTGCCTTTGGAGTGGTAAATTAATACATATCCTTCATGTTGACAACTGTTGTAAACGGCATTGACCATGTGTATGTGTGCTATTTGAATTATTAGTCAACGACAGCGTTGCCATTTTTGGAGATTTGCCTACTACGACTCAACGTATTCTGTTTACTTGGTTTTTTGTTTCCATCTTCCTGGTGATATAGAATATGTTTAAAAGGAAGCCGTACTCAGCATAAGCAATCATTCCCGAAAAAGTAACTTTATGCATTAATAATAAATTAATAATATAAATTAATTAACATCAATTTTTGGGAAAGTTGTGTATTCTATTCATTTAATAAGAAAATTCCAATTATTTCCCAATTAGCAAAAATATTTTAATTATTTCATTTGTTTTTATTTTCGTGCTTATTGTTTTAATTAAAATCGATATTTGCTAAGAAATGTGCCCACCATTTTTAGATTTTTTTTTTCTCCAAAAAATATTTATAATGAATAAATATAATATTTCATAATGACTTTAAAACCCTGCTAGGGATTTTTAATTAATGCTTATGTCACCAGCTTCTGCTTTCTACAAAAAAATTAATTTAAATGTTGTAAATCCTTAAGGCAGCTTAAATGGGATTATCAGAAATAATAAACCATTAAATGTTGTAACGTTTTTATTCTTTATATTTGAGATACCAACACCAGTCTAGGATAAAGCTGCAATCCTTAATGCCACCATGTTTTAATATGTTTTATTTTGCTTGCTTTTTCGAATTGTTTTAGTTCAAAAATATTGCTTAGCTTTTATATACTAAATTCATTAAAAAATACTGAGATTTATTCATTATTGTTTTTACAATACGAGTACTTCAGTAATTAATAATAATTTTCATAATGCAGTAACAGCATTGATTTATAGTTATTAATAATTATAAGGAAATAAAATGTAATATTATATATATTGTGTATTATTATGATGTGGCCTTAATTATTAAAACATACATTAAAAAAAAATATAATAAAAATGAAACATAATTCGTACATAAAGGATCAGAGTCAGTTGTTTAGTCAGTTGCCCAAAAATATGGTTTTGTTTATAGATTTTTAATTGGCGATATTAGATTTTTTCAAAGAGCCATGGAATCCTATTCACACAATGCATTGTGTCGTTATTAAAAAAAAGAAATAGTGATGCACAAGATTATGTAGGCAGTTGCAGAAGACTAAGTTCTATTAGGTGTTTTTGATATCATTTCATGAAATGCTTTTCTCTGCCCCAGAATAAAAAAGAAGAATGTTTATTTGCAGATAAATTTTATAATCTATGTAAATGGTTTTTGGTTAACAATAATCGTTCCCCTATTATTTTTTGCCATGCATTTTGTTGTTTTTTAACACTTAATCATTTTGCTTAATAATATATACATATATACATTACTCCAGCAATAAATAATACATGAGATATAAATAAGAATTTTATATCCAAATTACAATTTAAAATCCATTTTTTATTTTTATTAATCTACATATTTTTTACTTACAACTCCCCATTTAAATATTGATTTGATAGCTTTGTAAAAGTAGCGGTTACAAACAAAATTAGAAAAGTGAAGAAATATGTTTGTCGTGAACGAGAGAAGAAATAAACTTGCCATTTAATTCACTTTATAATTAGTTTCTTAAAAGAACGCCATTGTCTGATGTAATCAAGAATGGAATGGGAAAGGAATTATTTCAAATAAACTCAAAAAACGTTCATGAAGTTTATTTTATATCTATTTTTTGAAGTCTCCACCGATATTTTAATGGGTGAAAATGACAATTTTTTTAATACATTCTAACAAAAGCTGTTAAATTAAATTGAAGTGCTCCTGAATATGGTTGCTGAAAGAATCTTTTTTGTTAAAAGAAAATCAATGAAATATCTAAACTGATATGGGAAGACACAAAAAAAAAAAAAAAAAAAATTCTGAATTAATTATGGGAAATTATAAGAAATCAATTTTTCTTTTTTTATCACGCTTCTTAAGGCTTAATAATTTTAGGTATAAATTCAGTCATGAGAACGAAAAGAGAATGTATTTTTAATCACGAATTATGTGTTACTACAAGTATCAGTTCATAAAATATATAAAACTGAAATAGGAGAAAATTTTTAAGAGTTTCTTACATTTAAGTACTCGTGATTAGAATCGATTTTGCAACAAAGATGAAGTTCAAATCCACATCAAAATGCAAAAGTTATGATTAGGCACAAGTGCTTTTAAGTGCGGATGAGCATATGTTCGAGTCTCTTCGGGGCGTGCTTAATATTTAAAATGTTTATAATTAAAAAGTTTGTTTTGAATTTGTTACAAGACATAAAAGTAATACGCCTCGGTAAGTTGGAATTTAGTATAATTTTAATAACTAAAAAACTCGTCAACTCTAGTAGTTGGTACGTTTCGCTGACTGACCAATAGCCAACACTTTAGGTTATCACTTGTTTATCACGGAAAAGAGAGAACATTAAAATAACAAATAATGGATTCTGGTAGACTATTATGGATTATAAAAGATGCATCTAGTTCTGTTTAAGGACACACCAATTGAAATAATGGCAAAACATAGAAAAACATAATATCGCCGTACGATTCATTCACATGAAAATCTATCGTAATTCTATCCCCCATAAAAATAAATTTTTTCATTCAGCTCTTGGAAATAAAGCTTCTCTGATGTCAACTAAAATTGTATAGACAAAGCTGAAATATCATCCAAAAAATACTTAAGAGAAACATAATTTTCTGAACCGAGTAGCAAATACCGTTCAAAAAAACTTTTTTCGCATCCTCCAGATCATGCTGAAATAATCTGCTCGAATTTAAAATTTGTCGAAGATGTTGCAAATCTCTATAAAACAAGTAATTCGAATTTCAAACCATAGTCATACAAAAAAAAAGTAAACCAAAACTTCCAAGAGAATAAAAAAATAAAAAAATCTTTGTTTAAAACAATTTTTATCAGTATTTTTAAAGAATTTATACATTAATATCTGATTAATATGGATGAAAGAAAAATATATAATACTCTAATATAATTTGCCGTACAAAAATCTACTCGTATATCCGAATTATGGTGTGGCAGATGATGCTGTGATGCTTATTTAACAGAAATTTCAAGTGCCATTAAAGTTTATTGTTCGACTCAACCCCATTTACAAAATTAAATTGCTTGAATAAATCATATAATTTTTATTGAGACAAATATACAGACGATTATATTGGATTATGAAAAAAAGTACTTATTTGAATGGAAATCAGCAAACAGAATATATGTATATTTTGTATTGAATTTTTATTTAATTCTAAAAGCGTAAGCGGCATGCCGTTCTTTAATTTTTTTTATTGCAGGCACACATACAGAATGCTTTCGAATTCATTTTTAAATCTCTGTAATTTTATTTTGCGAAAACAACTTTCGACTAGAATGAGAATTTAATAAAAATATATCCTCTGTTATTCTGTTTATTTTATTGGCTTATGATATTTCATCATGTTTGTTTGTTGTAAGAATTCTTGATAACTTTCATATTTTCTTTTAATATGAATATAATGCGAGTGAGGTAAAAGTTTTTCTTACAAATGAAAAAAGATAAATGAAAAGATAAATTATTTTGATTTAAGGCAGGATGACGTTTATTACACAATTAAGATGAATCCTTTTTTCATTAATATTCTCATTAATGTTCCATTCATTGTTTTACGTACAAATAATATAATAATAAAAGAATGTTATCTTTCACAAATCAATGCATAAGGAAATTCTTGACAAAAATTATTAGTGATTGTATCGAACTTATATCTTGACGTAAATAAACTAAACTTTGTTGAGGCGATATTTAGAATATTACTCGAGTCATTTGACCAGCTAGTACTACACTCTATACATGTATTTTCTTCGAAAGCCAATGCAAAGCTTTACAAATAAACTTGATGTTCTCTGAGGGTCGGAAAACATTGTCAAAGTCCTATATAAAAAAAAAAAATAAATAATCACTAATAAAATAAAAAGTTTCCCTATGAAATAGAGATTGGCATTACAAAGAAAGGAACTATTCACTACAATAATATTTTCAATGATAAATAATAATCAACAAGCAAGTATGAAAAGTTATAATGTTAGTAAAACAGAAAAATTCAAAGCTTGAAATTCTTTGCAAGTTTCAATATTCATTTTATTCCCTATAACTTTGTCAGAAAAAATTATCCATAGAAAGGAATTAATTTACAAATTTAAAATGTTATCAATTGTTGCAAAGCTCGACTTATCTTTTAAAAAGGGCCGTAATTTTTTCTGTTCTTAAATAGGGGGGTATTTTAGATTTAGATATATTACTATTTCTGTAATTTGCTTTGCATGAATCAGAAAGTTTTGTATGTCTGCTCGTAATTTAAAATCACCGATAAAAGTTACTGAACAAAAATATAAATTTTTAAAAATGGTAACCATAAATATTTACATACATAAATGTTCAAATACATCACAAGGACAATGAGTAAAAAAAATTTCCAATATTGAAATTTTAGTTATTTCTTTACCTTTTTCTTCTTGCATAGAGAAAAAATTTTGCCTTTTATTAAACTTCTCTTGTATATATATTTGGGTTTCTTATATTTTCTTATTATTTATTAAGTCTTTGTGGTTTGGACGGCTGTTGCTCCATTACTTGAGTTTGTGTTTGAAAAGTTTTTATTTGCGTGGTTACTTCTAATTTTAGTTCGAAGAAAATAAATTAGGGTTAAAGCGGTCTTGTACTGCTTATGCAGATCTTCTAAAGAAATATAATTTATAACATTGAGAAGACGAAGAAGAAAATAGAACCTAAAAACCTCAAAATGTTAAAAACTCAGTTGCAAAAAAGAGGAAAACAGAAATTTATAATATTTTAATATTTATTATTTATTTTTCTTCAAGGTAGTTAAATTTAACTTTATAAAAGATTGGCTCGACTTAGAAATCTATAAAATACTGCAAAGAAACCCTTCTAAAATAGGTTCTCTATACTTCTAAATCCGATTGACATGTCAGAAAACTGAAACTGAAAACTGAATGCAATTAAAAAGTTATATGTGATTATTTTTCAAAATTTTTTTTTAATAATTTGTCCTATGCTTTTGTGGAAGTTAATACAGATGACTAAAATATGTATAAAAACTTATAGCAGTAAATAAATCGAAAACTTTATTATAAGACATTTAAACACACATACAAGTATTTATATGCGCATGTTAAAGTTGTGACTACGTAGTAAATATATACATTTTTAGTAGATATTAATTATTTATTTATTTATTTATTGAGGGGTATTTTTTCATTAAATAAATTATTCTTAAAACTTAAAATTATAATGTATTATTTTAATTACATTAGTTCTTCTTGCCTATACAACCTGCTTATCCAATCTAAGAATCATTATAAACTTAATTATAAATACATTATAATTATGTATTGCGTGTTTGACCAATTAAACTCTTTCTCTGTAGATAAGATATTCCTAATCACTTTGTGCTCAAAATGCGCCAATTTCTGCACAAACTTTCTGATTAAACTTAACGCATAAAATGAAATAGGATCCAATCTTGCCCTTTTGTAAACATATATATTCGAGAACCTTCTACCCAAATGACTATAGTTTCACCCTATTTCCGTAAAGTATGCCTTTCAAAAATCTCAATCCTTTTCATCAAGGTTTTTGATATGCCAAAACATATACGGAAGACATAAAGAAGAAGTGGAAGAATGATGACCTTGAACAAAAGCAACTTGGTCCATAACGGTAAATTTCTGCTGTTAAATAATATCGCATATATTCCCTTCACACGATTTGCCCTCTCTAAATTATACAGCGTGCGACCATTAAATTTCAGAAGCTTATTCAAGTTCATACCAAGGAATCTTTATCTCCCAATTAGAGTAGAATTCATCCACTTTTCTCAGATACAATGAAATACGCTGAAGTTCAATCACAGGAGACACATCGTAAGTATAAAGAAGAGAGTCATCAGCGAATAGAATGCCCTTACAATTGTCAAAGTCATGGGGAAAGTCATGAAAGAAAATGAAGTGAAGTATTTTTATATAAAATACCATCATGGTAAGCATTATCAGAAGCCTTTTCGACATTAACCGATACTTCCAAAGTACACGGACGTTCCCTTAAGTTCTTAACCACATCAGTATGGAACTTCAAGTGTACATGCATAGTTGAATTACCCTTCCTGAAACCAAATTGATTATCAGGAATACAATTACCACTCATTCCTACATCCATCTTACGTCTTATTATCCTCTCAAATAACTTCCCTATATTAAACAGTAAAGAAATCGGTCTAAACGTATTCACATCATTAATACCTTTCAGTTTTCGAATGTAAATGATCTTAGCAATTTTCCATTCCTTAGGAAAGTAACTATTATTCAAACAGTTATGGAAAGAAATATCCAAATATTCGAATGCCTTACCCCGAAATTTCCTCAGTATAAAATTCGATATTCCATCAACACCGCACGATTTCTTATTATCTACCAATTTGGAAACCTCCAGCAAATTCCTCAATATATGAACATATTTCACTGTCAGATAAATTCTTATTCCTACGAGGAAAATAGTTCAAAATAGCATCAATCAAATCAATCCTAAACGTATTCCAAGTAGATATTAAATTATAGGTTTTCCACTTTTTAATTAATGTGAATTAATTGCAGAAATAGGCAAGTAGCTAACAAGTTCTGCAAAACACACTGCAAATATGTATTTCCAGACATACTCAATCAATCGACTTGAAGTGGAAAGTCTGATGAGCTCTAAAAATAACTTTGAATTCGTCTTAAATATGTTTTTCAATATTAGCAAAATTATATTTTTTGTGTTAGAAAACTAAACAATATTGTCTATAGTGGCGTATGAGTAATAACATTTGCGTTTTTTTACTTTATATAAAAACTACAGCATACTTTTCGGAGTATTTTAGGCTGACACACTTCGTCAGTTTCGTGTAGTTTTATTGCGACTGCTTGATTGCAACTGTGCAATGTTTGGTGCGTTTAGAGTGAAGTATATTCATTTTTTTTGGCAAGTATAAATTTATTAATTAAAAAAGTCATGTTCTTTATATTTTTTTGTTCTAATTCAACAACTGATTGCCGCTAATATGTATGCATATACGAAATTAACATTAAGCTTACAATGTATAAGCATTATATATATAGCCAGACAAGAAAAAAATTAATTCTTAGACCACTATACGAAAAGAGCGTATTAAGCGAAAATCAGTCATTAAGATATGAATTTTAAAAACATTGTGCAGTTTTTTTTACAATTTCCCATATGAAGTCAGAATTGTATTGCTGGTAGTGTTTATTGTTATTGTAAATTATTTTTCATGGCATTGTTGTATTTGCTACAAGCATGGATCACTATTGTATTACCGGTCATTGAGATGCTATCACTGACTTAGTATTAAAACTAGAATGGTTACATTATTGCTAAAAAGCTCAACTTGTTAACTACCGTATTACATTAAATCTACGTAATAATTTTAGTAACTGTTCCAACCGCATTTTACGCCATTTTTGCTGCAGTTAATCGGAATTAAATATTTTAATATATATTTTTATTTTTTTTTCTTATTGTTTTATTTCTTAATAAAATTTAATTGAATTAGAGAGCTTACAATTAATATTAATTCAAAGTCATTTGATACTTTCTATAATAGCACATCGGTATAGCAAAAAGAGTTAGCTTCATGTCTATGTACAGAGTGTCCGCTGGGAAGGTATACTACTTTGTTTGTTTATAATTTTTCTTCAAAAGAAAGATGATGAATATATTGATAAATGTTTTATTTAATGCCGCCCATTATGTGTGAGATATGTTAGCCTCACAAATAGGTCTTCTGAGAACATTTTTTATTACATTCTCACAAATTTTATTGAGTTGTAGAAGTGTTTCTGATGTGTTTGCATAAACAATGCTCTTCAGGTATCCCCACAAAAAGAAGTAGGGATCAGTCAAATCATGCGACCGTGCAGGCGAATCACCATCACCATTTCTCTTAAGTGGATTCTTGAAGAGACCTCGCAGTTTTTCCACTGTATTCCTGCTTGTATGCAATGAGGCACCATCTTCTTGCAACCAAATGTTAATCAATTCCAAAGCATGCAGTTATGGCATTAAAAAGTCTTCAATCACAGTAGTTTCAAAAGAGTAAGATGCAATGATTGTGCAAAATTGCGTCCAAAGTTGCTCTTTGAAGACCAAACTAGTGTGCACAACTCCGAATTGAGCTAAATGGATGTTGAACATCGGCTTGATCGAGAGTAATGTTTTCATCTGATCTTGCAAATCCTGTGGTCCATGCTTCCGTCTGTCACCTACAGTACTTCTTTCTTCGAAATCATTCACTACACGATAAATAGTGTTTCTTGTTGGCACTCTGTTTCTTACAAAAATTTCATGCAACTTTCTCATCGTCACAGTAATCGATGACTGAATTTGATAAAATGTTTTAATTATTAAAACATGTTCGTTTACCGAATATTTTTCCATAATAAATTTGCCTCGTCTGTACTTCAGGTCGGCCAAATATCAACTGTCAAGACTAATGTTTACGGAAATCCCGGCAAAAGAAAATATAATAGTGTACCCGACCGGTAGACGCCTTTTATAAAAGAAAATTTAGAAAATTGTCTTACTAAACATTGGTATGTTGGCAATTTGTATTTGATAAAGTGAATATAAAAGATTTTTATAAAATTTTAGAAATCAGCACTTTTATCTAATTGGTAAATATTTGTAAACGTTATTTCATGTTATTTTAAAATATTAATAAGGGATACCTGTGCTGTTTATAATGCAAGAATTTTTCTAAAGAAGATTTATACACCAAAAAGAAAAAATTAACAATATTTATTTGTCTCTTACATGACCATGCAACAAGTGTGCCACTTCAAAATATTCTCCAGAACTACGCCGTGCTTAAATTTGCTTACCAGAGACATGGAATTATTTGCACATAGATTCATTGAAGGATAATAATATTCTCATACAAACATATATACACATTTGTTATTTATATAATTATTAGTATTATCTATTGCAAATAAATACATATATTTTATAAGACATGGATTAATTTCGCTCATCCACTCCACTGAGTCCACTTCAAATTTGCATTGCATAAGATGTGATCTACGAATAATCAGCCACCGCTCTAAACACAAGCCAATAAATCACATTCTAATACCTAAGCACATTTCCACGCATTTTCAACATTAATGGCAGATATTTTAAAAAAACGTTAATGGCAGATATTTTAAGCTATATAAGAACATACTTGGAATTCACTATACTTTAAAGTTGTGCAGCGATGGAAAGTGGTTATTAAATTATACTAAATTCGAAAATATTATAAATTACCAAATTTGTTAGATGATTGGCTAGATGGTTTATAACTAATATAGAAGGTTTTTTTTGCTGAGATTGGGTAGAAATGCTAGATACTACATTTGGGAGCGGAATAATATATAACTATTTTTTGCCTAAAGCTTGCAAATCATTTTCAATGTGATGCAAAAAGGATATGCAAAGTGGCTATTTCACAGCTTACAAATATTTACCCAATTTATAATTTTTTTATCATATAGATAATATATTATTATTTGCGATACTCTTCCAACTACTTTATCATTAATAATTTTGTTTGTTGTGTGGTTAAGCTTATGTGTTTACCTGTTTTTTATATGGTCATCTGCTGTCCTTGTTCTTTTGATTTTATCTCAATTGATTTTTTTACTTTAAGTCAAATTAAGAGTTTGGCAATATAAAATGGATTCCATTTTATTTAAAAAAATAATTAAATTTAATTGTCTTTTAGTTTTTTAATACAAATAATAATAAAATAAAAATATTCATATTGATATAATATTTGGTAGTCGGATGTATACTATTTTAAGAAAGATTTTTTAATTACTTCTAAGTCATGAAATAAGTGAAAAAACATGATATTCAGGAACTGAGTATTCCATGTCTTAAATGTAATATTTTGTACTAAAAGCTTCAAGGTAGGCGATGATCTAAGTAGCCAGTGCTTCTGCCCATATTATAATCATGTTCATATAATTGTAATATAAAGTAAATAAATAAAAGTCTCATTACATTAGTGATGACAGAAATGAAGCTGCTTGATTGACTAAAATCTAATGTCATTACAGTTTATGTCTACATTATTACAATCAGTGGAAATTATGTTCATATTATGATATCAGTGGAAATTTTCGTAATATGAAATCAAAGATAGTTGGGCTTTCATTATTATTTTCCTATTATGCTTCTATAACAATAGAAACTATAGAAAGAAACAGCTTAATGTTAAGTATTATTTTTTAATTTAGAGTTAATGTTGCAATATGTGAAATTTCAAAACGTATTATGTGACTTCTTCATATATTATCATGTATCACATTATCATATATTTGCTCAGTATTTAAAACGACCTTTATTAGTATTCTGGTACGTGTATATACATAAAACTGTTGATTTTACACGCTGTTGCAAAAACACAAAATTCGCTTTAAATTCCAACTATTCTGTAAACATTTTTTTAAGCTAATTTGCATGTATTGATATTTTCTTTCCTTAAATAAATCGTATATTTCACTCTCCTTACTGAAAACAAGGCTGTCGTATCCTGACACATACGCATACTCTACTATTTACGTGTATGCCCGTACCCTGTCTCACAGTCACAATTTTTTTCTACTATTTTGCTGGCTATTTGCCGATATTATTAATAAAGCATTTACATTTTTTTACTTGGCTTTGATAAGAAAAAAAAATTTTATTATGAAACTGTAGCTTTTAGTATTGTTTTTTTTAATTTTTTAATGAAACTTTGATAGTTAATATTATATGGTTTTTTTGTATGGCATTAGAATATGTATTTTGCCATTTTAGTTTGCATTGAATATTCTTACCCCATCTTTTTTCGTAAATATATTTTTTTTCATAATTTAAAAGGTAAAATAACTAATTTTTTACCATTGGCGTTTTTAGAATTTTTATATTAATTATAAGCAAATAAATAAAAATTAAAGAAAAAGGAAAACCTTTCCATAGAAACCCATTTCATTAACTCTTTTGTAAACCAAAAATATTTTTTGCAAATGTGACAGATTTTCCTTATAATTAGCCTGTGTTAGCTAAAGGCGTGTACTTTAATTGCAAACATTTTAATTATGATTGTTTCCTTTATTAACAGTTTCTATCGTGATTTGTTGGACTACTAAATTAGTTGGCTGACAAAAATGTGTCTTTAAATATTTGTTGTGCAAACAATGCGGGCAATTTCTGGTTGTAAAGAATTTATTTTAATAACAGATATAATCGGATGACCCAAACGTTTTAGATGACATGCTCTAACATGGCGATAATTAAAAGAAGATTGTGTAAAAAGCGCTTTTAAAAAATTTTTTAGTAAAAACACATCTGCTAAAATAGTTGAGTTCACTCTGTTTGTAGCTGAAGCTGATGTTTGCCTCTGATTTCACATTTGCCATCGAAATTTGAGGAGACAAAATAAAAGAATAGAGAAAATATTAAACACAAATGACATGAAAGGTGCTCTTCTACCTGATGAAGAGCACCAGAGTTCAGAGTTGCTTGAAATATTGAACAACAAAATGAGGATCTAGAGCCTGAATATATAAGATAAACTTTATATTAATAAATTTATCTATTTATTATGTGGTGGTGAATTATTTGATGCACAGTGGGCCTTTTAGTTGGCAAATGGAAGACATTTAAGCTGCTAGTCATTTTCTTGTTGTTATAATTGATGGATTCCTAAAGACCTTCAAAACTTAAAAAAGAAAACGCACCAGAAGACCTTCAACTAAATGGTCTTAGAAAAATAATGACAAAACTAGTTTTCTTCTACTTTTATGACGAAATATGTAATTGAGATCCTGAAAAGCATAATCGCAGTAAGCTCTGCAAAATTATTCGTGATAATAATAACTTTGAATGCTTAAAGGTATGTAGTTGCTCATAGAAAATTTTTTAAAGAAATGTAATTACGGCTTTTAAGTAAAAGTACTTCTTTTTTTAAAAAAAAGGAATAGTAATGGAAATGCCTGCTGATTTCATTCGGTATTGTGTACACATATATGTGAGAATCTTATTTTGTCACTAGTACTTTTTCTTGAAGTTAATAAACTTGTAGTATTTTTATTAATAATCCAGCTCGGTATTCACATGGTCTACGGATGTAGTATGTGTGGGTTTCATTAAGCTGGAATCAAGTGTTGTAACTTGGATTGCATTAAATCCTGCCCAGATTTTCATATCACACTTCGAAATGTAATATTCCGCCTAAGAGTTTTCTGTTATAGTGTTTTGTTACATCCTGCTTTTGTATATAAATGAGCTGACAATAAGAAGCATTGAATGTAATTATACTAAAACACGTTGTAGAAAACGCGTCTGTGTGAGTTGCTGTGTAATTATTTTCAGTTATGTTGCAGTTTTATCCCTTTTGTACTACTTGCATTTATTGGGATTTATTTCAAATGGAGCATACCTTTTTATATAAAATTATAACTTTTTTGATACATTTAAGTTTGTAATAAAAACAAATCGTAAATCCTTATGCTCAACTAAGAAAAATATACGAGCGACCCAAACACAAGTAACAATTTTTAATATAATTACTTTTAACATTCTCAGCACTTCAGTTAATGATTGCCAGATACAACATTTCTAAGTCAAAGCAATGAAATGTTACGAGTAATGTCTAGATTGCTCATATGCATCAATGAACAATTACTTGTTTGTGCTACTGCCTATGCGATTTAAATTGCTCATACCTCATATATATGTACGTACGTATATATCATAGGAAAAGTTTAAAAAAAAGGATATACAAGCGTAAGGTATTTTTCTTTATAAAATATTTTTAAGCAGAAACACTATCGTATGCAAGTAGAAGACGTGGAAAATAAAAATTAATTTATAATTATAATTTGAACCTTATCAGTAATGTGGAATACCTAAAATATATTTAAAAATGTTAAAATATTATGTTAATTCTATTTAACACCAGAGACGCACTACTGCCCATTCGTCCTTTCTCTTCGTTTCGAAATTCTTATGTATGGGTAGAACCCTGAGTGCTTTGTCAGGCTATTTTCTCATCAGCCAATTTACAATGCAGGCCAACATTGTATTGTAAAATTTTATTTACTCAAATTAAAGGTTTTGCAAAAAGTTTTTTACTTCTGCCGAAAATTTCTTGTATTTAAGTTGTACATCTTCTATTGGCCACAAGACTAAGAAGTAACAAAATAATTTCTTATATTTGGAAACTAAATTTTTGGGTGATCGAAAGATATTTAATTTATAAAGTTTTTATGACAAAAGAGCGATGGCGACAAATGTTGAATAATATGTATGTGGATGTATTTGATTTATTTTCTCGTAATAAAGTTTAAAACTTTTCCTATTAAATTATTTTGCAGTTATTCATGATTAAAAACAACAGCATTATAAAAACGCTACAATTATAGCTTTTAGATTATATAAAAAAAATCGTTTAAATCCTTATTTTAAATAAATAAAGTTTTTTCATGAAATTAAAATTCATAGTTGTTTACAATTTTGAATTATTTTCCTTAATCAATTTCATATATTTATAACAAAAAATTTTTTTTTTTAAATAATGACTTTCAGAAGATGACAATTTCGTAACATATTTTCAACTACGAATGAAGAAAAAATAAAACTTATTTCCTTTTACAATTTCCTCAACATTAAAGTTTCTTAATAATAAAATTTATAATTATTTTACAAGAACTTACAGCATGCTTAGAGTTTTAGTAATATACAAATATTGGTTTGGGATTAGTTAATTAATAAATTTGTAGCGAATAAAGTTAAGACTTCCAATATTTGTAAACTAAGCATTCACAAGTTATTTATTTTTGTAACCGCTGAATGATCAAAGGCTTTTCCCAATGCTTAAAAGTATTTCATTTTACAAAAAGGATAACAAATATTTAAAAAATATTTAATATTATATATAATCGATACGATATGGGCTTCTACAACAATTACCTTTACAATTATTTACAAAAACCGATTTCTTTAACAAACTAACTCCTTTACAAAAAGGGATTTTGCAAGGATTAAATAAGTTGTATAATACTAATTATAAATTTTAGGGAATTTTTTCTCTGTTACTGCTATTGCTGTTGATATCACCTAAGATATCGCCTCCGTTTTTTTGTTATACTCGTAATACAAAAGCCAAAACTTAAATAGAAAAAAAATGTAATTTTTATAATGGATATGAAATTTAATTGTTCTGCTATTGTTGGCGTAATATAAAGAAGGAATATACATACACAAAAAGGATTCAAGAATAAAGGGAAGTTAAAATGTTGACAAGTGCGTTAAAAACGTTACAGTGTGACCATGTTTGCCAAGGCGAATCCATATATTAACTAATATCAATAAGGCAGTTGACAAAAAGGAGTCCACAGCGATTTCTTGTTGCCTTACATGATATATTGTAACTTTTTCTTTTAGACGCTTAGAAGTATAACTTGAAATATATGCAATTGGCAGTTAAGGAAACATTGCCTTACATTTTTTACTAATTCAAGACTTTTTAAATAATTTAGGCATTCTTGAATATTAAAATTCCAATTTATTGACTTCTAAGCTTGAATTTCTTTTTCTAAATCTTCCAATTGAATCTCTTTATTATATTTAGATTTTGTACAATTCTTTATAAGAAGGAAAATAAATCGAATTATGTTGTCTAAATTATTACAAACATGAGTTGATTGTTTTGGTGTGCTTTTGTATCGTCAGCAGAGTTAAAAGTTCCATCATTTGAAAGGCACTGGCGAGCTTTAATTTGTAGAGCAGCCGAATAAAGCCGCTTTAAATTAAATACCAAATTCATTTTACAGACTTGGTGGGACTTTTTTTTTGTTTTTTTCTGCTTTAAAACCTCTAAAGGAAAAATTGTGTAAGGCTGTTTCTCATTTTCATATGTTTCGCTATAGTGGGCGTATCTGACTTTGCATACACTACCATACACACATATATGTATCATTAGTTTGTTTTGAAACCGCCCCTTTCAAAAAGTGACTTGAAATAACTGGAGGAACTACTTTGGTAGGCAGTAACAAGTAAAAATTGCATTTGCTGTTCTATTTTTCCATTTTTCTCCTTGAAATAATGTTTAAAAGTATTCTGATATATACACTTTCTCCCAATTTCATAAGTAAGCCAATGCAAATTTTATTGCTCTGTGTAATCTTCTTTTTTAATCATATAACAAAAAAACAATTTGTGTTCAATTATTTTTAATTGCATGTATTATTTTACATAGTCAAATAATATATTCAAGTAAAACATTTTAACACTCTTATGTTTAAAGAGTGAAGAGGTTCTCAAATCTTTTTTGATCCCACTTGAAGACAGTGAAGTTTTTCTTTTGCTGAGAATATTAATAAGAAAATAATCTTTCATTTCTGAAAGATTATTATTATTATTTTCATTTCATTCATTTGTTAATGAATTATTTACAGATAAGAATGCAACATATCATCACACTATGGATTGCAAATGTATAATAAAAAGTATATAAATGCAATTTCTAATAGTAATTTAAAAGCTGAAATTTAAAGCTTTGATTGGAATGCGATCATAAACTTAAAGAAATTTTTTGTAAGGAGTAACTCGAGCAACCCTGATACGAATACGAATTAATAACCCATCAACTAATTCTCTGTGGCAAGAAGACTATACAAGCAACCGTTGATTTAACAGTGTTCCAAACGATTTGTAGATTTCCTATATTTTTCTGAACAACGTAAACTATGCAAACTATAATGTGCGTCCGTGGGAATGTGGAGGTCTCTTCTCTTTTTGCATTAAACAAATTTCACTAATTTCTCAAAATTTATTTCGTTTTTTAATTCAAGTTGTATTTTTTTGATTAATTGACATTATTATCATTTTATACGTTCTCCTCGTCACTGGCCATTAAAAAAAACTTTTGTAACTTTTTTCAAGTTAATATTGTTTTATTTCTTCCGAGTTTAAGAACAATTTCATTATTGTTATTTTTCTGAAGTTAATTGGACTACAATACACCGTTCACATAAATCTTTGGCACACACTTATGAAGTATTTTATTTTTTATTTAATATAATTAAAAGTTCTAAGTCACAAACTTTGGTACTTTAAATACTTTTATACTTGGTTGAATTCATAAAATGCTTAAATAAAAAGAATCATCATTATGTGAAGGGATATTTATTAAATTGAACAACAGTACAGCTAAGATTGAGTTTATTTCTGAAAGTTAAAGTTTTCTGCAAGCGGTAAATGTATTAAAGATTTTCTTTGCTTTCTTATTATCGATGACTTGCTGTAAATGCTGCATTTGAGGTAATTATTAAAATTAGTATTTACTGGTGCTGAAATCGTACTGCTTGGCCAGAATTTAATACTTTGCAGAATATTAAATAAAGATTATTGTAAACTTTCACATTAGAACTGAAAAGCCTCTGTAGGAGTTTTTATTTACAGCAAAAACGAAAAAGTTAAAAAACATTAAGCAATTGAATTTAAATGAATTCTGTGGACTTTGTTATATGGTAATATGTTTAAAAAATTTAATAAACAAAGCTTTTTAATTTAGATCCATGCATATCAATGCAATGTATTATTTTGACCAAAAGCTTTGATATGCTTTTGATATGTGAAAATTTTTTACTTCTGTTTCCTTAGAATGTCAATTATTTATAAGTTTTAAAATATAACATTTTAATTTTGCAGTTTTACATATTCTCGTTTAAATCCATAACATTAAATTATTCAATTTCTTTAAAAAATAATTTATAAAAATGAAATTCAACAGTAAATCTTACAAGTCTAAAGCTTGTAATGCATTCATTTAACAGAACCGTAGTCGATTCGACGAAGAATGACCTTTACGCAAAAAAAAATAAGTATGATCTTCTACGGTTAAGAAGATTTCGAAGAACTTTTTTTAATTTTCTATTTGAAGTTAAATAATAAGATTTTTCATGTCAATCACTGGTATTTGTTTGTTCCGAAGAAATATTTTTAATTAAATGAGAATACACTCCCATTTTGAATTATTCATATATTTAAATCAACTTTACGGAAAATCATGACTGAATTTATACTGTTTGCACAACAGTGTATGTAAAATTTTGCATTTGGTAATTTCTAAATATATATACATATACATATGCATATGAAATTACAAATTACATATATACATACAAATAAACATATACACATATATACATAAGAGTGCAACAAGTTTTATTATTGCAAATTGTAATAAAAATAAAGCACAGAAAACCTAAAACAAAAAACCATGAAGCAAAAACAAAATTTTGCCTGCCAGTTGAGACACCAATAAAATCTTTTGCACACAATAAGTTCAGGAAAGGTTACATATTGTGTACACATTACAATATAAGCCAACAACATTATACTCGTACTGCTTATGACGTCAACATGTTTATATAATGACATTAGCTTGCGTGTGCCTTGACGATTACACGCCGAAATGTGCGTTGCTGAAACTTCATAAGAGAAATAGCACCGAAATATTGCACAGTACAACTTCGACTTACATTAAAAAAAAGTTTTTTCGCATACTTCTATTGCAATCATTTAAATGTATACAGTATAAATAAATCTTGCTCTAATGGAAAACATTTTTGTTGCATTTGAATATTTTAGAATAGACAAATAATAAATAAAAATGTTATAAAAACTGTGTTCTGAAGTGCAAATTATAAATTTTTGTTTCATTAAAAATTAGTGTTTTATTCTCCGGCTTTTGTTTATTTATATATGGCAACACTATTAAGCATTTAAAATAACACAATAACAAAAAAATCCATGTGTGCATAAAGACCTACATGCCAGCGAGAAAACTCAGAAGACCTTCTTACATCTGGCCTTATAAAAGGCCTTCTTGTGGATTTTTGTTCAATTACTGGTCTCATGAAACTACCAAACAAGGCTTTACAGAAGGCATCAATAGTTCTGTATGATAGATAATCTACACATTCCAGATTCGTTTCTCTCAAAAGGGCCAAGAGAAGGAGTAACATGTCTTATCTTGTTTTTTCCTTCAGGCAGATATTCTATTGAATGTTTTTCAAACCTCTGCCAAAAAAATGGAGTGCAGAAGCTAGCCCACAATGAGATGGGCTTTCTCATCTAAGCCTTCATCAGAGGCCTTCTAGAAGGCCCTTATAACACTAGTTTTTCACGCTGGGAAGTGTTTGTTTTTATTGTTCATGCTTTCTTTGGTATTTGCGGCCATTGTGCATACTACATGTGTGTTTACATTTGATGTATTGGTATTGATCCAGTATTTTTCTGCAATCTAGCTAAACGTTGGCTCAGATACATGTGTAATGCCTTGTAATATTTCTTTTCTGCTAGAATTCTTTCCCAGCAAAATATATTTTTTCCTAGTATTAATCACACGTTTACTATCTCCCTATTTATGCGCATATTTATCATAACTATAACTAATCCACGAAAAACCTATTGTATCAAATCATTGGAAGTTGTAGAATGCAGTCTTCATGCGAATTATAAATTCTGTTTTAGAAAAAAGGGAAGTTATTAGTTTGCTTTCTGTTAAAAATTTGTTGAATTTTCTCCCTGGTGAACATGATTTGCATAGGAACCATTTATAACACATAATTTTAAATCGGTCTGTGTAATAGAATAAATTAATTAAATGCATATTTTGAAATGTTTAGTATTGACTTTTGTAGTTAACCAAACAATTTTCTATAAATTTTTTTTTTTTTCATTTTCAATGGATCGTTTTTAGTTTTGTGATTTTGCATTTTCTAGTTCGACGCTTGGATGAGTAGATAAATATTTTTTAGCAGAGAAAAATATGCTTAAAATCATTTCCAATAAAATTTCCAATTTGTCGTTGAATTTTATTCCAAATAGATCTCAGCAATTAATTGTTTCCATAATTATGCACACATTGCCAATTTCTTCTCTGGTTCTTATCTCTTTTCAATTTGTTTTAATTTTAGTTTTTTCGGTTATTTTTTACTCGATATTCGAAAAGATAAAATCTCTGCGAAAGCGCTATCTAGAGATAAAATATGCGATTTTCAGCTTGTGAGTTTCAAACCACTGAACTCTACAATAATTACAAAGTAATTTGTAAAAAAATAAAAATTATATCGATTTGAAGAAATTAGTTCCTTAAATTTGGGCCCTTGAAATTTATTATTTCGTTTTGGCATACTTTATCCATTAAAGTAGATAAAGTACTAACAGATAAAGTACTTTTTTGTAATCCTTAAAAGCATTTTCTTACCTTTTGCTGGGTAAGCACTTTCCAACTGAATGTAATCTTCTCTTGACGTTTCAATCAATACATTTCCTTGATAACGACGAAAAGTTACGATTATATTACTTTTTTCCAATTAGTGTAACAAGCATTGGACATACTTGTGTAATGATTCTTTATAAAGAATGTACATGGGTAAATCTTCTTATGCATACTTATTTAAAAATAAACAATGTATGGAACTTTTTCGTATACGTTATATTATTTTCAAGTAAATATTACATGGTTGAATTGTTTTGGTATAATTTTTTCCTGTGAAAAATTGCGATCATTATAAATCATTACATGTATGTAGCTAGTAAGCAGATAGGTAAACATTAAAAAAATTTACATCCTCAAAGCGAATTACACAGTTCATTCGGTTGAAGAAGAAACAGGGAAAAGAGGAAGGGTTATAATGTAGTGAAGGTTAGCGTTTAATTACAACTGCAATCGCTATAACTGCCCGGAACGAGTCTCGAAAAAACTCAGCTTTGTTTTGTTTTTAAGTAAATATTTATCTTTATGATCTAATTAGCAGCAAACCAAAAAGGAGAGTAAAAGAAAATTCTGCACACAGAATTTCTTAACTGGTGTCTCTTTACAACCTGTTTTCCTAATGCATCACATCGAGAGCTAATCCTCATTCAGACACATTTTTGAAAGTTATTTAAAAGAAGTTATTTAGCTAACCATTCTTCATTTTCTTAAGTTAATTGGAAAAGCTCTTAATAGCTTATTAAGCTAAAGTTCTTAAGAAATCTTTTGTTTCCGTTTTTTTCAATACTGAATCTTTTGTGTACCATCGTAAAATTTGGCAATTATTATTTTTTGCTGACGATGGTACAGAAAGAGAAGCCTAAATTGTGAAAAAACAGAAAAAAACTTTTTAGAGAAGTTTATTAAGTAAAGAAAGAGTTTTCATTTAATTAAGTCAATTTATATTTTAATCAATAACTTTACACAAATCCGAGATCAACTCTTTCTACCATTTTGTATAGATGCAGAGAGGAGCAGCTCTCTGCTCTTTTTTTTTACATTTTCATTTTTATGTCATTCAGTGCAGCGAAGAACTACACAGTGGGCCGAGTGAATAAAAAAGTAGATTATACTACATAGTTCTAAGTAGTAGCACTAGCATTCTCTTTTCAGTACTAGCTAAAGCTGATAGTTAAAACTAGAAAATGTGTGAATAACTCTTTGCTACTGCTACATACCTAGTACTGAAAAGTGGTAGCAAAAGCTGGAAAAATTAACAGCTGGCAAAAATTATTTAGGAGTTCCCACTTTCTTTGCTTTTAAATCCCGGCATATTGTTTACGGAATTTAAATGCATGATTTGCAAATATATTTTAACATTAAATAATTAGTCTTATTTTTAGATCAAAAGGCTTTTTCAAAATTAGTTTTGCTGTTACAGTAAAATGAACAGCGATCCTATACCTCTGCAAAATAGAAAGTTTGAAAATTAAATATAATTTGTTGCCTTTTCTGGAACATAACTACTCAGTATCGAACAAAGTTTTTTTAAAGATGTACTTAAGTATTCAGAAATACTTAAAATATTGAAAGTTTTCATTTTTAATTTAATCAGTATTTTGATATTTTGCTCGCAAGTGAAAAGTATGAAATAGTTATGCTATTTTCAACTATTTTAGCATAAAAATTTTTTTAATATGCATTCGGTCCATATATGGATTCAATTTAAATGTATTTTCTCAATACCAAAATAAATACCCCAAAAAGGTATTTACGCAGTAAATTATAAAATTCAACATAGTGGCAACTTTGTATAATGGCATTTGTTATTATTTCAAAACGGTTTTAAAATCAACCAAATACATATCTTTCGTAAATTATAACCATAAATTAAATACATACTTAAAATTATTTCTTAAATTATAAACAAATAATAAAATATGGGTAATAAAGGCAGTGGTAGTTTTTTCCAAATACTCATTTCTTACAAAGTTTTATTTAAAAAATCTCAGCTGCCAGCCGTTAAAACAGCAAAAGACGGTGCCCTTTGCTCTTTGCGTGATGAGTATATGTAAGTGTTAATACACTTTTATCAATATAATGCAGAAAAACACAAGATTCCAGCACCTCAACCAGCTGCTTACAAAAATCAAAGAATAAACTAGTCATTTTAAGCATTTACTACTTTTTATTCACACCTTTTTTAAGCCAACACTGGAAAAACTAGCTTTTACTAGTTAGCATAAAGTACAAGTTTTAGCTTAATTTTTTATTAACCTTAAAACTAGTTAAAACTGCAAAATTACAAGAATAATCTTGAGCTACCTTTTTATTCACTCGGTTCAGTGTAACAGACGATATTGAAACAGATGATATTTTTGGAATATAAAACTATGATTATTGCGCAGTTATTGAGTTTATTTGTGTGTAGCTGGGACGACTCCAAACACATGTTATTACATCTGAGATACCGAAAACTTTATATGCGTTTTGATTTTCTCCCAACACAGAACTTGTCAACTGTCAATCACATTAATCTATAAAAAGAAATATTGAATAGAAAATGCTTCAATGATTTTCAATTGTACATCATCAAGCTACTCTTCTTTTACGTAATGAAAAAGGAAATCATATAAAATGCGGGAAGTGACTAAAAAAATTTACCCTGCCAATCTCACGAAACCAGGACTACTAAGGATGTTCTGCTTTAACTATGTATGTTACTGGTGTTATTGCACAAAATATACATACAAATTCTTATGCGTGTATATGGAAGATGGAAAAAAAGTTTACGATACAGACAATCAAACAAGGTTGATACAATCACTTTTCATATCACACCACAAGGTTTTTTGGATATATTCAAATTATCCAAATATACTAAATAAACATTATTAAATTGGAATACAAGCAATAAACTAATAATTGCTAATATTGAATAGGAAAAGTATTTAAAATAAAAATTATAAATAAAATGTGAAATTTTTTTTTATAATTAGTGTTATATTTTTGGATCAAACCATATAGGTGCTACATCCTCGTACGCCTTTAAGTCTACTTTAAGTCTAAAATAAATTGTTACTCATTCAAATATACCAATATATGTGTACCAAAGTTTCAAAACATTAATTAAATCAGGAGCATAATTTTATAAAACTTTCGAATATTTTAGCCATAAAGAAAATATTTTTATTCACTGAAGAATTTTACAGTAAAAATGATTTGAAAATTCAGTGGCTTCGTTTACTTGCCAAAATGGTTTAGGAATGGCGAAGCGCTTTATGAAATTTACTCACGTTTGTGTACACAATAAAATTTACTAATTCATATAACTAAGTGAGCACATTTAAGTTTCTTAATCTTATATTTGGAACCAACCTTGGATAAATAAAATATAGACCTCCCAAAAATGATTTACAATTTTTTTGTAATTTTTATTTTAAATTTGTGTTTTGAAGTTCTAAATATATTCCGGTTGGTAAATGTGAAAGCTTACGTGATGGAACCAATTGTTCTTATAAAATTCAGCTGACTAAATTATTACTTCTGTAAAACCTTCTTGAGTCAACGAAAAACAACAAAAAGAAATTATTGGTCAAAAGAAAAATTGGTCGGGCGATATTTTTGTGAAAATGCGATTACGGTTAAAGGAAAAATCTACAGTGAGATGATCCGTAGATTTTTGTTTAGTTTCAACAGAATGGTACCACTTGCCACTTTTGTAAGAAAAATTTGATACCTTTAGATTATTTTGGCGGAAGCTTTATTGAAATCAAAAGAGTAAAGCAATAATTCTTACAATTATATTGAACATAAAGGACAAACATATATCATATTATAGACTCGGTGATATTTATTTTGTTAGGAGCTGCTTATACAGGATGAATGCTTTTATGCCACTGGGAATGGATCCTAGTGTTAATTATTGTTGTTACTGTAATTATTCTATAGCATTGAAACAACACCATGTTAGTTCTTTTGCGTTTGTGTTTCTTAACAATTTTATTTATTTTTCAATGTGGTATTGCCAGAGTTAAGTAATTTGGCGGAGCAATGCTGTTGTTACTGAAGTTGAATTAACATCCTCAACCGGAATGCATCCGGTGGTACACATGCCGCGATCACTATGTTAGATATTTTGATTTTGTCTTTCTTACGACATTTTTTTTATATATGAATGTGGCATTGCCAGATGTAATTAATTTTTTGAAATTTAAATCAACGTTGCCTAGTGTTCAAAACAACTTGGTGGTGTAAAGTGTTGATAAAACAACAACAGTGTCAAACATAAAGTGATTAAAGTCTGCGTTAATAATTTTATTCACTAAAATGTAGAGTTTGTAAATAAGTTAAAGGATTTTTTGTCTCTTATTTTACTGCAATTAACGAATACTTGCGAATATAACATTTTTTGCACATTGTGTAAAGCAAAAATGTTTAATATCTAGATTACTTTGAAAATGGAAATGATTTATATGCCCAGTATTTTATGTTAGTTTTGTGATGATGTTATTAAAAAAATCGGGCAAAAAATCTAATATTAAAAGTCTTCAAAATTTTACTTCTCAATGCAAGTTATTTTTTATACATATAGTACATTAACATTAGCTGGGAGAGAGAAAACTTTTTATCATTTACATTTAAAATACATCAAATTAAATTTTTATACGTAGCAATGTGTGCATTTAATTTTAAACGTGTGTTGGAATACTGGAAGTATTAATACATATCATAAGTGCATAGATTAAATAAATTTATTCATTTGTTTTTATGCATATTTTTCAATTAAACTTTTTTTTTGCAATTATTAATTTTAAATGTTTTATAATGAAATGATTTACTCTAATAATCCCATGCAAGTGTGGGCACAATCACTCTCTAGAGGACAATCAATAGAGGAATATTAAATAAGAGCTAATAAAATATGTATTTATATTGATGTTGAAGTTTAAATACAAAAGCAAAAATTTATTGATTATATAGCACGTTTTTATGTTTGCCTTTCTAGTATAAAAGGATCGAATGCGTTAATAATAAATAAAACAATTCTTCTTTTATTGTTTTATAAATATTTTAATCAAACAAAATGTAATAATAAAATGCGAAAAAAATCAAACTATATTTTTCTCAAAACGAATAATCTAAAGATATGCAATATCTTTCTAAAAATTGGAAAGAATATGAAAACTAATATGGGAGAATTACGCCTCATAAAATCCTTGACAAAATAAGGAGATAATGATGTAATAATAATAAAATAATATTATTTTAGATATAAAACTTACTTCGGAAATATTTCCGCAATTCTTCGAAAAACTACATATATAAAAGTATTTAATTAAATATGTCTGTTTAGGATTAAGGCTTTCCGTAGCTACTGTTCTATATTGTCCTTCCTCTATAGTTGACTTGCTTCAATTTTGAAAAATTCATTTGGGTTTGAATAATCTTTGATAGATTTATAAATACCAAACCACTTTCATTGTGCATTTACATAAATCTACAGAGATTAAGTGCCATCTAACATTAATTATTATTATTATGCCCTCTTTTCCGTTTAATACGTACTCGATTTTTGCTTTACATTATGTTACCATGTTACTTTTCCTTCTTGTAATTTGTTGGGATGGGATTCGATTATCAACAGTAGTAAGCCAAAGGAAATTTGTATTTCAAACACAATGGATGGATTCAATCGATATGGTTGGTTGTTAAAATACATTATTATATGCTGTAATGCCCTTTAATTATTTTGAGACATCCATAAAAATAAACATTTACATACATTAATAACTTTTTTTTTAATCTCATCCAATTTGTAAGTATATTTCAATAAAATATAAATTTTTGGGTGATTGCAGATGACAGATAAAGAGTTTATCATTATTGAAATGTGAAGGGCTTGAGTACTCAAGGGTAAAGTTTACGTATGTATGTATGAGTGTAACGTATAAAACAAAGAAAAGGAAAATTTCAAGGAAAAATGTTCACTTTTATTAAACTGACTAAACTTAATTACTTGTGACATACATGTCAAGGGCTGTATTGCTTTTATAGTTATGCCATTGGAAAAATACAAATTTTAAACAGAAAATTATTTTAAAATAATGAATTAGGTTAAGTTTAATGAACATTTATTGCGAAACTTAGATGTGTTTTACTGTTACCCAAAATTAAAAATGCCGTTGTTTATTTACTTCTAATGACCGAATATAGTTTCAATGTATTAAAAGTAAAAGGTTTTGCATACTCTGAAGCACATTACGAGTAATTGAGAAAGCGAGCTTTTCTCTCCCACTGAAGGCTTCTCTTCCACTGTAAGCATTGTCTTAGGGAAAATTAGGGTTCGATATCTGATTTCGTTTTAATTTGTATTTATAACCTAATGATGCAAACAGGCATATTGTCTGCTATTGTGAAAGGCACACTAAACTCTTCGCCATACAATCAAACCAAGTTAGTCTATCTCGCCATCTCTGATGACGGATATAGAGGCAGCCATTTTAGACACTTAATACAATTAATAATTATTGAGAAGTCGAAATCAGTTAATTATATTAATACAATTAATAATTATTGAGAAGTCGAAATCAGTTAATTAAATTTTAGTGGTTAAGCAATGAGGTTATACTCTTATATATTTGTATGTATGTTTTATGTAAAATGACTTCGTCAATGAACTATTGGAGGCGCTTTAATTCAATCAACTTCAATGTTAAGCATCCTAAATTTAAAATGGTCTTCTACCAACTCTGCGAAAGTTCTTTGCATATATTTATTACATGGTACATTATAATTAAAAGAAATTTAATATAAAATTGGTAGTTTTAAAATACACTTATTCCATAATATTTTTCTTTAATAATTAATTTTGCAAACATGAATCTACCGTAACTTGTTAACAACTATAATTATAAAGACCAATTTTTTTCGAAAAGTAAATTTCCTTTACAGAAATACCGAAAATATCATTATAAAAACTATCCTTTGCCATGTAGAGTTTGAATCTTTTCATTCGAATGTAATTCATTCCAATGATATATGAAAGTAATTGTTTTCATTGAAATACTGCCGAAATGTTATTACGAAAATAGATTCAAATTAAAAGATTCATTCAAATTACAAAATCTTGTTATAGTTTTTTTAAATAGTTTGAAATATTTTAAAAATTGTAAATTAGATGTATTCTAAATCAAAGAATTTTCCACATAAATATTAACTGTAAATAAATTAATTCATGGTTGCATAAGTGAATGATATTAAAAATGTCAAATTATATATGCATACGACTTGTGAGAGTGATAAACATTTTCTATCAATACATCTGATATGAGAAGAACGTAATTATTCCGTTAAATAAATATATCAAGAGCAATTACATTGATTTACCTTAAATACTTTTAATGGATAAATGCACACTTAACAATTAAATTAATGTCGAAAATCTGTAATTATCACAGTAAATATTTACTTTTCCAATATGCAAAGTTCAGATGCCAAGTTCAGGCTGATATAATTGAATAAGACTGTTGTTGTAGGCAAGGAAAGTCTACATTATAAAATATCTAGGGGTATGAAAAACGTATCTGAAGGTCTTTAAATGAAGATTTCCTTTAAGTAATCAGCTTGGCTAGATGAAACGCAGCCGTTTGCAACAGATCATGAAACTTCCCTTTAAGTTAAATGCTCTTTAAAAATAGTGAAGAATATGCTAAAAATGGTAGGACAAATGCTCATATATAAAGAAGCGAAAAGAATGTATTAAACATGTTAAGCAACAAACCAATAAAGTTGCTATTATTTCTTGCATTCGACATATTACCAATATGTTACCGCGAATGTGTAAAAACTTACATATGAGTATAACAGTGATCCAGTGCATATTAAATTAATTTACAAAGCAGAAAATTTATAAATTAAATTATTTAATTGTGCCACTGTAATGTAAATATGGCATTAATCTAATTTTATAACATCATACATGTAACGCAAGGAACTTGCATAATTTTTAAAAACTAAATATTTTTTAAAATGAAAAATGAAAACGAATTTTTAAATAACTCTAATTGTAGAAGATATGAAACGGATTTTTCTAAAAAAAATAATCTTTCTAGTTACATTAAAATTGTTTTTCTTGGAATCAATATTAATTTTGCTAATAGTTCAAAATTAATTTCAAATAAATGTTTGCGTAGAAAAACTTCAATTTAATCTTTCTTTATTTAAAATTATGACTGGTATGTTAATGGTTAGCTGTTGTGGTCATTTATTTTCGCGGATTAATAAATAATAATAATAAAAAGAACTCTTAATCTACATATATGGGGCTTTCCACCACGTGCCTGCACTCTTTAAATTTAAGTAAAAACAAAAATATGTATGAAACTATTACTTATAAAATTCAATGATTTTATTTAAATTCCTCCTCCTATTAAAAAAAAAAAAATTAATATAAAACTTTCAAAACTACACTACTTAGTATGCATATCGCATTTGCATTCTAAATTGTCTAAAATAGTAGAATAATAAATTACATTTTAACAATTTATCAACTATAAAAGTTAAAACACTTTCTCCATAAAATATATTTTTCCATTTTAAGAGAAAACAAATAACTTTGTTTCGAAATAAATTTGCGAAAAAAATGAAATAAATTGTAAAGTATAGAGTAGCATTAGCAGCAAATGATTCCAGGAATTCAAAACAACTAGCCTGAACATCTATAAATTTATGTAAAATAATTATTTTATCAACCCCAAATTTCCATACCACGACCGGAGATTTAATCTTTGAATTTGCTTAGCTGAACCACATTCAGCGACAATCATTTTATTTCAATCAAAATAATATACTCCAGGGCAGGGCACATGCTTAATATTCAAATACATAAATTTGAAAAATGTCATTGTGTCTCTTAATTTTGCTAAGAACATGCCGTGCCACAAGTCCTTTATCATTACGGTCGGATTTTGTTAGTAACTACTGGTGCACTTAGTGCGTGATATTTGTTTAAATAAAAAAAAATTTTAATGTCGAGATATTAAGGCAGATTTACGAGTATAAAAAATTTTTTATTTAAGTTTTCGCTTAAGGCCTTTTTATACACAATTTTAAAAGCACGGACAAGAATTTTTATGCAAATTATTTTAGTAAACGAGGGGAAAAGGTAATTTAAAGGGTGAGAGCGAGAAAAATGTAAATAAATTAATAAGCTTTAAATGTAATTTGGTTTTTCGTTAAACCGAACACTTTCTTAATAAATAGTAAAAGCTACCACTTATATTCATAATCGGGAAACATTTCAATTTCTGAAATTTATAAATTAATCCTGCGTAACATTTCTATTTTTCTATCCTGAAATAAAATTTATTGCGAAAAAGCCCTGACAAATAAAGTGCTTTAATACTGTTGGTGACGTGTAGTGAAGAGGAAAAAAATTATATAAATAATTCAATGCCACAATTTGTTTCATTTAACTTTTATCCTCGGCTGACTTAAAATGACTTTATTCTTCTTGACACACAAAACGAACCACTTGTTGTTTCCGTATTGGCTGATTGCCAATGGGATACACAGAGTCATGGTGGCATCGTTCTCGATGATAACGGACAACAAATGGTCTATCAAAGAAAACAAAGACATGGTTCTTGGTTTTGATTTTCCCATTGAGTAAACTTTCAAGAGCGCGTAAGCAAATAAAATCGGAATTGAAAGCTCGTGTGTCTGTATACTTGCTACAACTGCCTAAACGCCTTATATCTCCCTGAGCAGATGTTACTACGTTATTGCACGGATCAATATCTGTCACTGTCTTTTTATTGCCGCAGTTGTTTGCTGAACACTTAAGCATTAATGCTTACCGTGGCTTTTTTAACTTTTAATTAACACAAACATATAAAAAGTATATAAACGCAGATGACTTTTTTCCACACTTTGTGTGTACACGCAGTACTTGCCTGGGAAATTTTCTGCAGAAACAAAACCATTTCTAGGAACACCTCGCGGTTGTTGAACTAAACAGTTGTAGCTGATTTATTTACAATCACAAAAATCCTTTCGAAGCGGACTAAATTATCAATACTATCTATTCCAATTTTAATAACATTATATTGTCATGGGATTGATGTACACAATATACATAAATTTATATATTACAAGATCCCAAGTAATCATACATTATTATATACTATGAATTATACATATATACCGGTTTTGTCATTATTTTAATTATTTATTTCATTGACACAAACACACACGATTAGTAGCACAAATGATGGCGATGAAGACAAGAGAGATTAGGGAAATGTAATATATCGTGCAGGCTTTATTATTACACTGCTGTGATTCAGATCACTGTAAGCATTTTAAGAGTAACAACTTGTTACATATTAGAAATGTTAATCGCACTTATAAACAAATAGGCATACAATTGTTAGGAGGTGATTAGAGCATCACATTGATAGCTTTTAACTAAAGATTAAAAATTTTATAAATCCTTTCATTTTTTCATATCTAAAATTTTTTATTTTACTTTAATTTTGTTGTATATCAAATGAAAGCCAAAGGATATAAAACAAATTAAGGACATGCAAATTCTAAAATCAACAAATTTTTCTTAGATCTAAAAGAAGCTACTCGAAAAAACAGCAAAATATTGTTAAACAAGTTGTTGTTAAGGACTTGTTTTGTGATATATGAAATTATACATAAGGGAGGGAGGAAAAATTAGCAATATGTTGAAAAAATGTTAATGCTAAAGATGTGAAAAAAACATGATGTTGTTAAGGCAATTAAGCTGCAACCTTCTTATTCGCCCACCAGCATAGAGCATGCACGAATTGAAAAGCAAAAAAAAATTGTTTTCCATAAATGAGATATAAGGAATGAGTGTAAAGAAATAAGAAAATATAAAAATAATCGCTTATTGAAAACTTTTCTTTTCCCTAAGCCATTTGAGTGTCATAATAATTGGTTGTTTATACTCAGTAAAAAATAAGAGCTAATACCTCTCTATTGCAAAGGCCAAGGGATTTACATTCCAAAAAATTTTATAGTCGTTTATTGAGATATCTTCTTGCTTGTTAGGTAGTACCAAACAGAATCGATTACTTGGTGATAGCTTTAGAATAGTTCGACTAATGTCTTGTAATGTCAATTACATATGCAAAGCGATTTCGGAAGCTGTACGACAGGATATCAGGAATGAAGGTTTGGTTTTTTTTCTTTTCGAATCCACACCCAATTTTCATAAAATCTCCTGAATTCATAAAATCTCCTGAATAATTACAATCACAGCGACACCATTTCCAATTTGCAATCGGGTCTCTTGTGATATAAGGGAATAACGCATGTTGTAAGGAATGGCCCCTACTCATACAAGGCATTGTGCCGCCACTATGGGAAATATATGGTATTTTACCCTCGACACATGGGAATAGTTGAAGATATTTATACAATAATTGTATAAATTTGTTTTTTGCCTCAAGAACATATACGGTATATAAGTATACAAGAAATTTCGATGTCACCAACAGTAATACGATTTGTACTCGTATATGCATACGTTCGAGAATCGAAAACTATCATAAACATTTAACCACTTTCCAACTTCTTATAAACAATTAATACGTATAATTGGTATTAGAAATATGTGAAAAATATATGGAAATAAATATATAGAAATCCATAACGAGAAGGCACCATTACAAATACTAAATTCTTTAAAAATATGCAATGAAAAAAGTTTTTTCCCCAGAAGATTCTCTGAAAACTTTCCCCCATTTACAAACTACTAATTCCATTATACGTGAGACTATATCACGTTTCTCTCCTTTGGGGTGACCGTAAAATTGGTTTGATAAACATGCAGGAGCATATACGAAGTTTATAAGAAAATTCTTTAAATTTTATTCACATTTTTACGCCTGTAATTCCATATTTTTGTGCGTTCAAACCTTCAGAGATCAGAAATAGTTTCTTCTTAAGTATACCAGACTTTTTTAAAAAAAAAAATTTTTTACATTTTTAAATTTTCTACCTTTAATTTTATTTGCGTGAAAAACAAAATATTTTTTAATTATTTAAGATCGTTTTGTGAACAAGTGAGTCTACCGCGCGGCAGCTGTTACCAATTGTTCAATTGTAATAACTTTGCAATAAGTGTATCTCGTAAAAATTTTTTTATTGATTATTAGCATATTCCACAATAATTAATGGTATATGGCCTATTGTCGAAATTTAAAATAACTTTAGTAGTATATTGTTATCATAGATCATTGGTCGTGTTGTATTACTTTCATGGAGGCAAACGGTATTATAATTTAATATAATAATAATATAATAATAATATTATCATTTAAATATTATTATTTGCTTATTTCAATTCAATATGCAACCGAAGGTTGTGGTGGTAGCGACTAGTAAAAATCTTAACTAAGACTAAAGAGGCTAAGAGGTTATGGTAACGTTAAAAATTTTAAACGGAATTGGTGTTTATGCAGTAACATAATGGACACAACATCAGCTTTGCAGGACAGAGCAATATATTTTTTATCTCTTCAAATTTATAAAACTTAAAAAATACTAATTGTTTGATTTTCATTAGAAGTAATACTTTACATTTGTGATTGTATGTACATCAATATCTAGTATACTGCAGTTGTCAAGCCCCTCTCGATTCTTACATTAATCTTATCGACGGTTCTTAGTTAGCAAGCTTAGATATATATCTCTCACAGCAGTTACTCGTTCTGTTTCTTATATTGTATTTATTTCAAATGTTTGTTTAATTTAAGCCATTTTGGTGCTTCAACCGAAAACTATTTCAAAAATTGTACTCTGCTACTACCAATCTAGAGGCATCTATTTAAATGGTATTATATGTCGTACATAATTCAGGAACATGTGTGTTCTATTTAACTTTACTAACTAACTCCGTCGGTAATATATCAGAAAGACAAGCATCAATCAAGTAATTCGGAACTCTTACCTTTTGAGATAAAATAAAAACCCTCTCTATTTTAATAAACGGCATAAAAATTTAAAATATTCCTATTATATTAAATAAATCGTTGTATCGGTGGTGACCTCATTTATGGAATTTCTAAAAATGTCAAAAAAAATTTCCCGTTTCTTTATTTTACTTCGTGTATTTTTATATTTTGCTCTTATTTCATTGGCTGCTCTTTAGTTTCTTGTATAGTATTACGACTAAGTCTAGATAATTGGGCTTACTTTATTTTCAGTAAGGAATTTATTTCATTGGGAGTGCTTTCATTCAGCATGTTTAATATCCCAGTGAGAAAAGTTAACTGAATGCTTTTACTTTAGTAGTAATAAAAAAAGGGAATCTTTAAAAGGGGTTTTGCGAAAAAAATCAATATTCGTTGAATAAAATTTTGTATCTACATATAAAAATGTATGTATATTTGGATATACGACAATATGAGGTATTAATATAAAGAGGAATTACGTGAAAGTAATAAATGCATACGTAGTAGGTATCCTCACAATTACGCCCACACAATTACGATTTTTAAAACAATTTTTTATAAGTTCTTAAAGTACATGAATATTGTTTTAGCACAAAACTGTTGTACTTATAAAAAGTTTTAAATATTTGCATCCACAGCTTTCTTTAATACACATTACCAATATAGATATGAAAAAGATCCGATGCACTGTGATGCACAGTATATAGTACCAAAGCAAACATTATATGGTTTGCATTATAGATGGGTAATCAAAGTAGACATTGAACATTCAACAGGATGTGTGTAAAGTAAAAACAGCGCACATACTTCATCTATAAAGCAAGTAAGCAGAGCATTAACTTTATATGATTATATGAAGAAGTTAAACACACTATGCGTTTCTATAAAACTTTATAGTATTCATCATTGAATCTTTAATTACATATACATACACATATAGTGATAGGAATAATCAATCTACATACGAGAATATAAATTGCTTCTCTCGCTAAGAAAATTACAACCAAAATTCTTTGTTTATCGGGTCTACCAGTGTATTACCATTACTTAGATATATTGGAACTGATAAAACAAATTCAATATACTAAAAGCTTATACAAGATTTTTTTGTAGAGTGGTAGCTGTAAGCATTTGATTTTATAGCTTTTAAAAACTAACTTCCTTTTTATTTGTGAATAATTTAAAGTAGAAAAGTGCATGCTTTAGAGTGTGTTTGTGTTCACTTCCTAAATGCACAGGTTCCCCTTTTTTATTATAAAGAATTAAATAAATCTACCAGAGAGTGTTGAAGGTTTTTTTTGCTGAAAATATTAGCACCAAATGGGAAGGAGTACATGTTAAATCAGTAAAGCTCTTATCTTGTTTAATAAATTTAATACATTTTTTAATGCGATAAGTCATACATTAAAAAAGGAAATCGAGCCAATGGGCCTTTCTAAAATATCGTGCCACATATGGTTATACATTAACTTATGTCTGGAAAAGATAGTTGAGAATTTTTTTTGTATCAAGCATGACGTTGTTATCATAAATGGATTAAAGCTCATGGAAAGTCCCCTGGGTGTTTTCCTGCGGTCAAGCCGAAAGCTTTGCAGGTTAAATTAGTTTACAAAAAAAAAAAAAAACAAAACTCATTAAAGTTTTTTTTATAACTCGTCAGAAAATTTAAATAACATATCTGCGATTGAAATTGAAAACACAAATTTGCGTACTTTCTAAAGCACATTATTCATGAGCAACGCTGGACGAGTGTGAGATTTGTGGAATAAGTGGTTAGTGAATATCACAGTGCTGTTATAATATAAAATTTTTGCTCGGTTAATTCCGAGTAGAGTTATTAGAGTTATTAAAACTCCTTTGAAATTGATTATTTCAGGGTATCAGGTGGTTTCTGCACGCATTTCACGCCATGCTAAAGCAGCTCTTCAGGCAACCTTCAGTCAAATGATTCTGAGAACACTTCCAGATTTATCCAACTTCCAATTAACGATAACTAGGAAGTATAGTTCAAACAAAGTTCTAATAGGAACCAAACAACCAATTTAAATGCACACATTTTCTTCCACTCTTTTGTCAGCGCCATCGAAGGAAGGAGGAGGAGAGAAATTGAAAACAACACGGCTACAAATATATAGCGGTGTTGCTCATCAAGCGTTTTTAAACCAAGTGATGTTTCTTTATGTTTAATAGTTAATTGTTATTTTTAATTAAATTAATGATCCCACACAGAGTATTAAATAGTTTAATAATTTAAATTAATATTATTATTCAGCAAATTGTGCCATAGTGTTTACATATTTCCTTCTATTCTGACACATCAGCTAAAATGTTTCGAAGCTAATTTTTTATTAAGAATAAGTACATGTTGGTCAGATAACTTTCTCAAACCGCATTAGCGTGTTATATTTAGATTACTGCTGGAATTGAAGTATTTCACAACCAATTGAATGTTTAAACAGTGTAAATAAGTTTATGTGTGCACAACAAACGTGCAAAACCTACTGATTCGCGAAGTAAAGGAAAAAATTTACCAAAAATGCTATTTTTTCATAAGGATACAAAATGAAACCGACATCACTTGGCATCTTGAGATATATGTATGTATGTATGCATGTATACAAGGCTTATTGATAAAAATTTATCATTTTGTGAAACAGCACGTTTATTTCGGTTCATATAATATTGACAGTAATAACTTATTTTCTCTTATCCTCTAGATTGATTAGGATGTAAAGTCAAGAGCCTGATCATAATATCCAATTTTAAAGAAGATGGTTTCAATAGATTTGCTTAGCTTATTGGCAGGTTGCTGATATAAGTAGCAAGTATTTAATATTTAATAATAAGATGACAGCACCTGTCGTCAGCTGAAGTAGCACCTCTAAGATTAAGAAGACGATTTTCCTGCTTGATTTCGAAGAAAATTTATTTTAAAATACTTTTCATATAAATATGTACTTCTTGCAAATACTCCTATTAAGTGTCAATAAAAATGATACTATATATTTATATTAATTTATGTGTAATTAACCGAGTGCATTTAAAATGATCACATTTAGCACAAGACCGCATGTCGTCCAATATGACGGACAATATTATTGTAATTACAACAGTATGAAATTCCACTAGGATGTGCTGTTCTGAATTGCAAGCCAGTTGGGCATAATACAATAGAACAATAGTTTGTGCTAAGATTAGCATTTGTATTAAAGTCATTATTTAGCGTTATGAAAACGTAGCATATGCCACGATACTTGACTACCTTGTACAACCACAATGGTATGGGATTCTTTTTGTTGGGCATTAAATACATTTCCACTTGCTCATTTGTGTCAGAGTGCGGCAAGCTTAATATACCAAATGATCCGGTAACAACTTCCGCATAGGTAGAGGAAGATGGCAGTCTGTTAATCCAATTTTCAATTCGCTTCCAATTACTACGATTGCTGCCGCGAAATTGTGGTATAACATTGATGTATTTATATGTTGCATCCATTTGATCGTAAGTGGAAAAGTCTTGAGAGTTTACAAGATGGCCACGCTCTAATATCAGTGTCCTATTATTGGTCACATACCGTTGATTTGTTCCTAAAAGGGTTACGAATCTATTATAAATATTTGCAGGTTCAAAAGAACGTTCACGTCGCCTTGATACAACAGCACCCCTTTGAAATGTGGGCCTTTTATAAGTTGAGGCAGACAGATCACTACCATAAGTTTTATGCCGCGAATATATAACTTGTTCATTCAATTTACTATAGCAGATATTGTAGAGAGGCACTGTAGTATTGTTTGGTAAATTATAACGCACTTGATAAAAATCTCCATTCTGACGACGGCAAGACTTCTCATTTGTTAATAATACCGTTTCAGCGTTAATGCGCTTTGAGCAGGTGGAGGAGATATTTGTTGTATTTTTATCTTCTAATATGCCTCGATTACAAAATAGTTCTCTGCCATTGCTCATTCTAGTGCATAACAAGTACAAAGTAGCTTGATCCCTAATGTAATCCGTATGTAAAATATCCCAATTGGAGTCAGTGGGTTTTGTTGCGTAAATCCATTTCTTGTCCATAAAAGTGGCATTTAATTGGCAATTTTGTGCTAGAACTCCTGGATAATGAAAGAAAATACAAAATAAATGAAATGAAAAATAAGTGAATGAAAATAATTCTAAATTAATAAAATACTTTGTATTATTATTGCTACTGCGATTATATTCAAAAACATTTTTTTAATCTGACACTTGTGTAGGGTTGTAGTACATCTATTGAAATGATTTATAAATTAAAGAAACAAGAAATGTGTATAAAAGTGTGGGCGTTCTCGTTTTTATTACAATTTTGTTTTGTGTGATAAGCAATTTGTGTTTTTAATTAAATTCACTTGTGTGCAGGGCTTGAATGAATCATGAACGAACGTTGTTGTTTAGAATTAATAGATATGCGAACGAGTACTTAGAGAATTGGAAGATCTTTCCGAAGAGCTTTATTAAAAGTTTTATTAAATAGTGCACAATTAAGTTTTATTTAATAAATTTTTTGCCAAAGTAGTGATTTTTAAAATTATGTTTTTATTTTTCAAATAAGATTTCTCTTGAAAAACATTTTTAATTTTTCAGTGCACTAATTATTCATACAATTTTTTTAAAAAGCAATATTTTTCTACATGAAATATATCTTTTCTTACGTTTACGTAGCGGTACTGCAATTCATCATACAGGTCGATACAAAAGACTCCAATATCTTGTAAAACATTTCCATAATAATCTCTGGAAGATACTCCGAAATTCCAAAGTCAGTGGTCTATGAGAGGTATCACCGATTCTGTATTTACATGGAATAGTATTAAAGCCATTGCGACGATATAAAACATACTGCTATACTTTTGATTTTGGCATTAAGCAATTTGTAGCACACACATACTTTTTTCTGAAAGAGTGTATGCTTTACCATTGAAATACGCTTTCAGATAATGGATGCAGCTTTATTATTATAATTAACTATTCAATCCTTAGCCCTTATGTGTATGATCGCAATATTAATATATTAAATCATTATAATCAAAATATTATTATCTTAGTCCCGATCTTAATATCCATACAGCATGGTGTGATCTTAATGCACTTAAAATTTGTATTATCCGATTTCAATTATATTGATTTGTATAAAAACAAAATTTCGAATTTTCAATATCGAATTTTGATAAATTTTATTGGAATTGATAAAAATTATTTAAATTTTTGCAGGGCTTAAATATTAAATTTACTTTTGATTTGAAAGTCAACAGTAAAATCTTTTGTTCATCTCTACAAAAGCAGATTAATTAAAATTGAACTTTGTTTGGTTGCTTAACAACACAATCAATTAGTAGAAGGCCCACGCCTCTAAGGATCGCCTTAAACGAGCAATTTCAGAAACTAATTTATGTGAAAAGTAATCAGTCTTTTTTAATTGATTTCATGTCCGTTTTTTATTAAGTTGATAACCGGCTCTTCTATTTCAGTCTTCAACCGCACGCTCTGGATAATAAAATTTCAGAATAATTCTTATGAGTGTTTGAGGTTTCGTTAACATACAAACCCGAAAATTTTCAATCTAATCGAAATAAGCTATGCAAAAGTCTTTCACTTCGTCAGCGCACAATTCGATATACGGAGTGGAAATTTCAAAAGGAGAATTTTTTTTAGCTTTAATTTTTATTAAATTTTTTTTTATTTATTTATTATTGCATTGTTGATTCTCAGTTGGTTTTTGACAGATAAAAAGGTTAGTGGTGTTTTGATGTGTTTCTCGATTTTTCGCTGTTTTTTTTATTAAATTGAACAAAAACAACGTCGCCTGGTGATGTGATAACTGCTGACAAATCATGGCTATGACATTGAAACCAACCCGTCCATAAGAGCCAAGTCTGAAAAATGGGTATTAAGTTCGGTCAAATATAAAGGTTTTGCTCACTGTTTTCTTCGATTCCAATGGCGTGGTACATCAAGAATTTTTGTACGGTTAATAAGGAATACTACCTTGCAGTTTTGCACCGCTTGCGCGAAGCAATTCGTCAGAAACGCACAGAATTGTGGAAAACCCAATCATGAATTTCGCGCTATGATAACGCACCAGCTCACACATCGATACTTTTGCGTGGCTCAACCACCGTATTCACTGGACTTGTACCCCGCTAACTTTTCCCTCTACCCAAAACTGAAGATACCGATGAAAGGAAAGCGTTTTCCTACGATTGAGGAAATAAAAGAAAAATCGGAACAGGACCTTTTGGCGATACCAAAAACCGCGTTTCTGAAGTGTTTCGAGGATCGGAAAAAATGCACGAATAAGTATATTAAGCAACCCATACACGATACAACCGTTGGCACAACTTGGGCAGGTTGTAATCAAGATTGTAACATGTGTGGGACTGTTGTATGAAGTTGTGTCTCGGTTGTATGAAAAATCAAAATTTTTTGATTTTTTGGCAAATTGTGCCAACGCGTTGCAATGTATGTGGGCTAGTCATGCGACTTCGTACATCATTCTCATTTTAATTTTGCGAGAGAAAGACGTGTCGTCAGTTAATTTGGTTTTTGAAAGCAAAGAAAACTAACTGAATACTAATTAAAAATGGAAGACACAGCTGAAATGAAACTAGAGCACAGTTCTACGATGAATTACTTAATGTTAGTCAATATTAGTAAATTATATGCAATTAAAAACAGTTCATTGAAGTTTTATTTTTAAAAGGTTTTCATTTGAAGTTTTATTAATTTTTTATTTTTTTTATTTTTTTTTTATATTTTTTAAAAATTTTTTAGATGAAAAAAAATTTGAATGCCAATAAATACTTAATTTACTTAAAGAGCTTTCAATTGTTTTATTGCTTCACAAAATTTAAGCCTAATTTGTTTTGCTTCGTGGTTTATGCGTTTTTATTATTTGTTGTTTTCAGCTGTAAATTTTTTGCAAAATGGAGTTGTACGAAGAGGTTTTATCGTATGTGGGCATAACACACAACTTGATTACTAAGCGAGTTGTGCCAACGGTTGTATCGTGTATGGGTGGCATTATATCTGATAGATAGTTATTGATTAATAAAAAATACTTTTGGAAAAAATTGAAAATAACCGTTATTTTTTATCACCCCTCGTTTAATAGAAACTTATGCCTCGATACATTTTTATGTATTAACTCGTTTTAGTATTCGGAGCAAATCACCATCAAAACAATTTATCCCTTTCTGAAAATCACGTAGGTTGTATTTGCGATCAACAAGCGTTACGTGCAGAAATTACTTTAAAAAAAAATTATTTTATCCTCAACTTTATTAAATACGCTAAAAGCTTAAGGAAATAAAACTTAGTATACTAAATAATAAATCTGCTCCATAATGAAAAATATTTACGCTAACAACATACGAGGACATTATTTTAATTTTCATCATATAAAAATAAAAACAAACGTTTGTTTAGGTACTCGTATTTAACAATTTTAAGCAAAAGGAATGAATAAAAAAAGGCGGAGGCGGGGGACCTAAGGGTTGCACATATAACATAAGCTGCAAAGAAAAGGACTCTAGAAAATATATTTTGGCAACTAGAGTTCTTTAATGTAAAATTAAAATAAACGTTAAAAGATATATATATGTAGAGAGCCTTAAATGTTTTAAGGCTTCAATACTTTAAATAAATTCTATAGAAAAACTAAAATAGGTATTAAATTTTCTGCATTGGATTTGCAGCTGAATTCTTAGGGAAAAAAATTAAATTTTTATGACAATATAATTGTTGATTAATAATTAATGTCCATCCCCTTAAAGACAAACCACGTAGAGAACTTATCCAGTTCCAATTATTGTACGACATTTCGTTTAATTTGATATCAGCAGGATGTTACCAGCATTTTTTGCTAAAGAAATTTTCAGGACTTATTAACGATTCTATAAAAATATTTAAACTTAAACTTATGAAATAAGCAATGAAATTGTAAAAAAAATCAATTTGGCTTAAGATCTCCCAGTGTTTGACACTTTTCAGATTTTTGGGTTACAATATTTACATATTTAATATAAAACGATAAACAAAAAACAAAACTATGAATAAAATTTAAGCAAACTTTACTAAGGTTCTTTCCATTTGTTTGCTTAATTCTCCTAAAATAAATCTTACCATTTAAAACAGAAACAATTTAATCAAATTTTCATTCATCTACTTCCGTATATGTGATGAATACGACATTAAAAACTGTAAAGCGTATTTATAGTTCTGGAAAAGTTCTACTGTATTTTCCATAATTTTTTTTACACTTTTTGATTTCTTACAATAAATTTAATACTGAACTGAACTTTTGTTTATATTTTTATTGAAGCAATCAAAGATTTAGGAAATATTTTAAGAAAAGGCTTTCCAAAACGAAAAATGTAAGAAATAAAAATTTTCCACGGCATATTAGGAAAACTGATCCCTTGCAAATGTTATATACAAAATATTAAATTAAAAAACATGACAAAAAGAAAAAGGAATAATTTCAGGAAAAGGACTTTCGCAAAAAGTTTTGTGATCCTCTTTTAATATCCTTGACAATCAAAGTTGTCAAATTAACAAAATAACATTTCTAATTTGATGATGTATTTAGTTATTTGCTGTTCTTGTTTAATTGCAACAACTTACTCGTTTATTTTTACAGGGTGGCAGCTGGAAGGCGTCTCTTGTTTGTTTATAAGTTTTGATTAAATGAAAGCTAATGTATCTTTTACCAGCCAGCTCTTTCGAAGGCATTTCTCATTACATTCTCACAGATTTCACGCGGTATTTCATTAATATTATTACGAATATTTCCACACAAAAAGAAGTGCGAAGCAGTCAGATCAGGCGACTGTGGAGGCCAATCAACATCTCCATTTCATTAAATAACTTGCTGTGGATAGAGTTCCAGCAATAATTCCATTATAATCCTGCTGTTATGCGATATAGCATCGAGTTGTTGAAATCATACCCAAAGCATGCAGTTGTGGTGTTAAAAAGTTTTAAATTATATCACGATATCGCCTCCCATTGACAGTTACCGTTACACCACTTTCAGTTTCAAAGAGCTAAGGTCCTATGATTTCTCCTGAAAAAATTTTACACCAGACGGATAGTTTTAATGGATGCAAAGCGTGAGGGTTTACCTTTGCATAGAACCAACTGTTCTTCCATTCAAATTAATATTCTATTGAAATATACACGGCGGCGGAAGAAGCTCTTGTGTTTACTGCATACTAAATGCAAACAAGTCCTTCTGGAAAATTTTGGCAAAAGTTGTTCTTGAAGATCTATGCACGCACGGTGAACTGAGTTTGATGAATTGTTTTGAACACTTTCTTGAGCGGCAGTAATGTTTTCTGCCGATCTTGCAGTACATTATGGTCCTTGCTTCTTCCTATCAGCTACAGTCCCTCTTTCTTCTAAATCATTCATCACACGATAAGTAGTGTTTCTTGTTGGCACTCTGTTTCTTGCAAAAATTTCAAGTAACTTTCTCTTCGTCATAGTAATCGATGACTGATTTTGATAAAATATTTTAACGTTTAAAGCACGATCGATTACCGAATATTTTACCATAATAAATTTGCCACGTCTCTACTTCACGTCAGCCAAAAATGAACTGCCAAGATTATATTTCACCTCCTCTTCGGGCACCCTGTATTATGTTACGTTTCTGTGCATTGCTATTCTTAAATGCGCTCTGTTTTCTTTTGTGCACCTACAAATATTATTTATGATAGAATGACAACCTTCTACGAAAGTTACAAATTCTTTAAAAAAAAGACAATATATAAGATTATAATTCTGTTAGTTTACGTTGGAGGTTACTTTAGTAAAGTAGATCACACAAATTTTGCTATTTGTCATTTAATATATACGGCCAATAAATTTGATTTAAAAGAATATTTTAAAGCGAAAAATTGTAATTTTTTCCACTCTCAATAAAGTTCCAAATTCTTTTGTATTTGCAAATATTTATTTTTATAAACTTTACTATAGTTATGTTAATCAATCACAAAACTTTCTCTTACACTCTTTCTTGCAGATTTGCCTTGTCTGAAGCTTAACTTTGGTGAGAAATAAAATTAAGTTCATTCATAATGGGTAAGTGGAATGTAATATGCAAATATCTTTAAGTTGGTACTTAACAAGGAATAACTTTGAATCTTTTCCAATATAATGCCACGGCTTCGAGAGTCTGGATTCATGTTCTTATTTTCGAAAGTTAAAATTTTTGTAGCCCCAAAAGTGGGTTTTCAAGTATCGTCATTTTAGAAATTTATGATTGAAGTGACATTCAAAATGAGAACAGTGTAAAATAGAAGCTTTCCAGAACTCAAATTAAGAGAGGGTATAGATTGTAATAGAATATTGTGGAAATGCGACTGTTAAATTATATAAGCGCAACATCTGCGCCGATGAAGATTTTTATTAAGAACTCCATGAGCAATAACAACAGTTAAAACTTTCACAGTATAGTAAAAAAGCAACATATACTGAAAAAAGGAAACTGTTTTCACTTATATCATTTATTATTAATAAAGCAAATAAATGAAATCGCAACTGAATTAAATATTTTTCAAAGACATCACATAAGTTTAATACTTTCGAAATACCCATGTTAATACGAAACAGTATGTTGTAGGTTCGATTCCTATCTGTCTTCCTCCGAACAATCGAAAAGATTGCACATTAAGTTAATTCAAAAACACAAATAAATTCTGCTCCCGCATGCATTTGACGATTATTAAAAAGTGCCATAAAAATAGAAGAAATGCAGCATTAGTGATTTTATTACTTTTCTATAATTTTATTGCCCTTTATCTTTGATTAAATTTTTTCAATTTCACTCAACTTAAAGGTCTTTATATATAATTCTTTTTTTTTTGTTGTTGTAACATTTCGATGTAATTTTATATTTGTGTAATCTTGCCACGAAAAATAAAATGTACATATATGTATATATTTTTACATGTAAATCACTTTTAATAAATATTAAATATAATATTAATAATTAATAATAAAAATTAAATAATAATAATTAATAATAATTCCTAAAAAATTTTCTTCGTTAAATAAAATGTATATTAATTAGTCTGAAGCAGCTCCTGAATAAAAGCGTATTATAAATAAGCTCGCAGATTTTAAAATTCCAATACGAGTATAAAACAGAAGTGGAAAATCAAACGCATAATATGTCAAACTATTTGACATTCAGAACTCTGCAGAATGAATATGAAATTGCATTTCCCTTTACACACTTTTATATTTTAATATCACATTTCAATTCATAGATTATTTATCATTTTTTTGAACATTTTTAATTAAAATTTAAGCTGCTTTAAAATTTATATTGAAACATTGTGTCACACAGCGTTGCACTTACAAAACGTGACTAAATTATAATTAGAATTTTGTTTGAAGGCGGATGGATAGTTTGTTTACCATCTGAATAAGGCAAACAGTCCTTTATAGGAATTAAATCAATTGTCGTTATCCTGAAGCAACTCATACATTATATTGAGTTTTGAATTCGCCAGTAGTGCGATTCTGTAATATATTTTAAGTTTAATCAAAACGTTGAAACAAGATTGCATCAAAATTGCTGATTTTGTACAATAACCCTTTCAACAACAATAATTTTTGAAATTAATTATCCTTTTTGTATACTTACAATATTTAATTTATAAACTGAACAATTGACTGCAACTCGGTGTCAATTTGAAGAGCTTCAAATAAAAAAAACTGTAATAAACTAAAATGAAATAAAATAAAATCTTTAAGTTATTAACGCAAAATTAAAAGAATAAAAAAACGCAAAGAATTGAATACTTTACAAATATGAGTGAAACCTGCACGTACATTTGAATTTATAACAGTCAATTATGGAAAATTGTGATGTTGAAATGTGAACAACAATGTTGTCTTCAATTAAAATAATAAATATGAATAATTTAAAAACATTTTAATTTCAAAAGTATTTATTTTCGCTGTGTTAAAGTAGCAAGAAAAATAAATAAATACCAAATAATGTTTAGTAAAATTTGCATATTCGTTTACTCGGAACCATGGTAGATATTGTCGGAAAACATACTCTCATTTCTAGCGTACCACAGTTGATTGCTTTGCAAGTATGCAATAGTTATCTTAGAGCACTTTTAAGTGATGAGAATTCACAAAAAAATTGCAAAAAATTATTAACTTACTTGGCGAACTTACTGGCGAATAATGCAACGTGTGAAAATACCAAACGAATATTCGATTAACGACTATTCACCGATCATAATGAAAATAAAGGTTTGCATGAAATTAATAAAAAATTCAATCTGCTACTACAGTTGTTAGTGCGGTTATTTTCCGCTGCAGTTATTTTTGAAAAATATAATTACCATTAATGGTTTTCCGCCAACTCCCCTCTTTATAGCAAAAATAACCAAATAAAAACAAAATAATTTTCCAGACCTATTTTTAAAATTAATTTATATTTATATATAAGTTATATGTATATATATATCTCTCTTTCCCAAAAGTATCCTTTTGTAATAGTGCTTGTCACAAGTATATGACAAGAAACTCTGTTGTGAGATTTTTGAAGTACCGCTGAAGAAGCGGAAATGGTTGCATGTGATCAGCTGTACGAGACTAGTTATTTGCTCCAGTTAGTCCAATAACAATTAACACATGAGATACTAAAACTCTTGGCAAAAATTCATTGAGGATCTTTTCGTTTTATGACTGCCGAATGTCATCATTGGGCGATCATAGTTTTCCCCACTAATCCCCATTGCGTATTAAGAGAGTTAAAATCTAAATATGGGAAATGAATCTAGTCAAGATCGCGTATTGCATCGGTAAATTAACTCACTTGTGGTGTCAATTGCACACATTTATTTGTTTTGAAATAGATAAGCACACGATTATAGAAAGAAAATTAGAAAATTATATAATAAAATATAATAAAAAAAATCGTTATTTATAAAAAAATTGTTATGCTTTATAATCGTACATTTTTAAAATCTATCGCTGCTATTTCCCGGAGTTTGAAGTGGGCATAATGCTGATTTATCAAAACAATGTAATACATAAAGCTAAAGATAAATATATATAAACACAAAATCCAACACATTTGGAATATATCAAGTTTCAGACTTTGGCCGTGACATCCCGGACTAGGCACTACCTGAACTGCAATTTATATATAAAGAACGTTATCAAAAAATATTTCCTTTCAACAAAATGATTCCAACCGAGCAATTATATCAGTGTATCAATTAAATCTTAAATATTCTACTCATATCATAATTAAAGAAACAAATCTCCTATATTAGTGCTCCGCATGAGCGAATCGCTTAAATCGAATATCGTAACCTGAAAATTTTTATATATTTTCTGCATTCACTTTTACTCTTTATAAATTCCATTTTAGTTAATTTTTATTTTTAACTTAAAGTGTTGAAAAACTAAAGAAACAAACAGTTTTAATATATTTAAAAAAAATCTGTACATCAATAAAGGATATAACAAATATTAAATAGAAAATTATTGATTCTTTAATTAAAAGTCTTTACTTGCACTAAATATCGCTAAAATTTCATTATTTCAAATAAAAGATTTGCTTCTATTTATTTTTGAGGAAGCAAAAGTTCTTACATAAATTTCAAAGTACTAATTAATTTGGGGCAGAGTAAATTGTTATATGTATAGCAGTGTGCCCTTTCAACTATACACGAAAAAAAAAGGATATAGTTATGAAAAATTGTCCTTGAAGCTGAAACATTTATATTTGCCACAAAGAATTTCTCCTCATCTGCTGTATTTATCACAACAGCAACCAATGGTTTTGTAGTCGCAACCAAAAGCAACGACAATTCGAATATGAATTCTATTTGCCAATTCAAATTTATTTCTTTATGGTAGAATGATCCAAAAACTGACCACTTTAATTTGCGAGGGTATTTATCTGAGTAGGGAAATTAAATTTTCTGCCCAAAGTAACAAGAAGACATTAAAGGTTGTCAGCAGTGCCTGTAAGAACTATTGACTGAGCGGGATAGAGACTTTGAAATTTCTAATGTTTACAGAATGAAGTGCAAATAATAAAGAAAAATCATCAGAAAAATAAAAGCATGAGGAAATGATGCTAAAAAGCACATTTGATCACAGCGTCCCCTGGAAAACTTCAAATTCCTTACTTCTGTTAATTTATATGTAATTAAAATTTTAAAATTTTACTAACTATATAAAGGTTTCCACATACGAAAATTTCTATTTTTCTAATTCTTTCTAATTTTTAAACCGAGTTTTAACCAAATTTTTTTATTAAAAAAAAATATTTTCTTTTAGACAACTTTCGCTTTAGACGCTCGTCTATATCCCGCTTTGGGTCTATGAGTAAAAATGAGCCTTTAATCGTTGTGGATGAATCACAGATAGTTGAGGAAGATGATGTAGAAAGTTCAGAGACGCCATCTTATAAAGCCAGCTTGGATATAGATTCTCCGGTCAACCCATATTTACTTTCACCATGGCGTGATCCCCGCGAATCTCGTAAACATTCTCTGCCCTCGCAGCAGGTAACGGAGGGTATAACAGCAAGCCAGGTAAGGCGTCTTTCAGAACGTGGAGGAGAGGGTTCCGGACCATCACCGAAAGAGGCGGCTTTCTTGGCAACGCTGTCACAAGCTCCAGCACCATCGGGTAGACGACATTCTGTAGTTACAATATCGAAGGTACCAACAAATATATTTGGAGGCGCGCGCAGAGAATCTGTTGCAGCATTTCCTACAAGCAAGTGAGTTGGGGAAGGGGGTTGGTTGGATTTTATTTGGCTTTATTACCAATTTTTATATATCTCAACCTTTTTTCCATCTCACCAGTCGTATTCTCAGCTCGAGGAGGGAAAGCAATACTTCAACTGGTCCACCTTCAACAGACCCAATAGGCAGTATCCATAATTTGCAGCTTGATATCATGGATGATATTGTACAATCTCGTAAAGCGCGAATGAAACTCTGGACAACAAGCAATGAAAAAGTCTGTGAAGTGGAAACTGTTAGAGAGGTAGGCACAACACCGCAGCGCTACACCAATCGACGTTACTCCGAGTGTGTTTCTGCTCAAGCTACACCATCTCCAAATTTTCGAAGAACATCCGAATATCCTGCCACTATATCACCTTGTGTAACACAGCCGACAAGTAATCGGTCCTCCACAAGGCGCAAGAAGAGCACAGGATTATTAGGCAGTAAAACGGACATTTCTTCTATTTTCAGTTCCTTGACTTCATCGGCTATTGAAATACACAAATGTGACGACACGCCTCCTTCTTCAACGGCAGGTGGTGCCATATCAAAAAGTAATTTAAGCGCTGCTAAACCATCAGTAAGTAGTTCAAATCTTCTTGATCCTAATGCGGGTCGGTCAACACGTTCGAATAGCTTCGATGTTTCTATACTTAACAATGCAAAGCAAATGGTAAGTGATGCTCAAGATAATAGTTCAGCAGCCATTTCAGGATGGTTTGCACAGCGCCATGAGCCCATAGCACGTAAAAAAAGTATAAGAAGTAAAAGTACGGCCATGGGATTATCCAAAGAAATGCTTGAAAAATTGCAATCAAAAGATCCGTTATGTGAGAGTAAGCCCAAATTAAAGCCACGCAGTAAGCAGAAAAACTGGACAAGTCACACCAAAGGAACTATAGTGGATACCACTGCTATTGGCTCGGCTATAGGAGGGTTCTTACGTAAGAGCTCCGTTTCCGGCTCACCTGGCAGTGACGCTGCCTCAACTTCTCGCTCAAAATCAAATAAAGGAAAAGATTATGGGTCCGCTCGCCGGAGTCGAACTCCTCAGGCTCAGGCTGCTAATGCCGTACGTTCTACTTTAAATTGGTTCAGTAAAGGTGACGAGGATGATTCCAAGGACACTTGCGATGCTTCCCTTTGTTCGACTTTAAAAGATTTATTTGTTAAATAATTGCCGGGGAGTTCTTTATTTCATTTAAAATAATTTCAATCATATCTTTCTTGCTCTAATGAATACATTCCCCTTTATCAAATAATTGGTGATGCCACTCACCTTAAATAGTCTCTTTAATAGTGAGTTTAACAAAAGGAAGTGCAGTAATATATGTGAATGATTAAAAGCTTTAAAGTACTTATGTATACTTAAAGACGTATGAACGAATATTGGAAATAAATAATAAAAATAAACGGCTACGTAAAACGTAATTTCATATAAAATATATAAAAACACCGAGTTTAATAACAAACATAATTACAAAGGATTATTGTTCGTAGTATTTAAATAGTATTCATGTTAACTCTTCAATCCTATTAAAGTTGTTGGAGAGTCTGTAGTTAAAAAAGAAAACAAAATATTGTCATAACCGTTTGAGAATGTATAGTAGATCCACAATTTCTCTATTGCTTCTTTTACTTTGGAAGTATTTTAAAACGAAGCTCCGTTCTTTAAAACTGGTCAAATATTCCTGTTTATATGTACATATAGTGTAGCAGTGGCAAGACTTCGTTACTTTTTCACGAAATCAACTTTAAATAAAAGTAATTCAAAATTATTTTATTTATTATTATATAAAATATTTACTCCTGATAACATACTTCCATTAAATGAACGCGTTACGATCTCAGTTTCTTTTGTCTTTGCCACTTTTATATTTTTATATTCTTTCCAGTTTTTTATAAAAGAGAAATATTTTACTGGCATTATGCAGTAGCCTCGTAGATTTATAACACCGTGTTCTTATTCAGAAATTAACATTTGATTATTAATTCAGAAAAGAACAATCGGAAAAATATTTTTAAATTTATATTTTAAGGCAGAAATTTTTCTAATATCTTTGTACAATTAAACGGTGAGAAAAAGTAGTAGATATGAAATAAATTGCCTTAGAAAATTTATTTATTTATAAATTTTATGTTCAAATAGTGAAAATAATAAGAATGGATACTGTGGATTAGCAGTGAAATTTGCAAGCCCTAATGCAGCAGGACCACTGCAAATTGATCTTGGCTTCTCCATCACACACGATCACATTGTTGAGAAGTGCGTTGTCCTTATTTGTCATTAATCCCTTTAATTAATTTTTAACATTTTTCTACAAAGAAATAAAGGTTTTAAAGTTTTTTTTTTTTTTTTTGTATTTATTTCAAACCAGAGTTCGCATTTAATAAAAACATTAATTAATATTCCATATTTTAGTTTTCCACTGTCGACCTCCATGAATAATTTAATTTTCTTTTTTATTTAAATATATATCGCTCTTATCAGCTAATATAAAAAATAAATGTATAAAAAATAAATGTATAAGAAATAAATGTATGTAGATGCATGCATACGAGCATATTAAGCGTTGAATATAATAATATATGACGAAAAACTTGACGTGTAAAATAATTGGTAATAAATAAGAAAAAATTGAAACTTTTTCGTATCTCAATGTTTGCTAGAAAATAACAAATCGAAGAAACCAATAACAACATTTTACTCATATGTCTGCAATTGTTCAACATTTTTCCATTCTTATAGTTTGTCTTCAGAAAATTAATATCTCGATGTGAATGTTTGTTAAAAATATAAAATACAAAAAAGGATAAAAAATATTCGTTAATATTTCTTAAGAAATGCTGTTCGTAGCAACGATCCTGGAGAGATATAATGACTGCTAATCAAAAATCCTAACAACAACAACAACCACCACCACAACAACAACAAGAAAACTGACAACAACAAAACAAAATCTATTGAATGTTCCGTATTTTTAATCGCTTCTCTCAAAATTCAAAAATGCAAACAATTACAAATGCAAACATTGACTGTTTTACAAACTAGAAAGAGCTAAAGTAAAATAAAATTAAATTAAAAATAAAAATAAAATTTAATATATTAACAATACAAAATCAATCAATTGCAATGTATAGTTAACTAAACTGTCAAATACACACAAATACTTAAATCACATACCACCAAATGGCATGCAAATAAAAGAAGCCAATAAAACTGTAAATTAACTAATGTTGCCATACTTTTATGATATTTAATAGAAAAACCGCAATTCTAAAGAGATCTATTAGAAAATATTTATAAATGTTTAAAAATAAATTTAATCTGTTAGAAAAAAACAATCGCACAGTACTCGTATATAGAAAATACAAAATACATTAAAAGATAGAAATACTCGTACATTGAAACAAAGCCAAGACAATACCAACACTTTTCTCCCAGATTTATTATCGTGTAAATTTATCAAGTTGTCTTTAATTCGTATTAATATTGTAACATTGTTAAAAATATATTTCTAAGTAAATCATAAACAAATTAAAATAATACTATAATATATTTTTCTAATATCTTACTGATGAAAACTCTTTAACTAACAAAATAGTATGTATCCGTGTATATAACAAAAATAATAAAATATATCAGTTCAGGTATTTGTCTTTATTATTTATATATTGAATATTGATAATATTGATAATGTAATGTTATTTCTTTTCTTTCTTTATTTAAGCCGATTAACAAGAATATAAATGTTATATTGTTTAAATCCGGGAATTGAAATGGGTTCGTAACCAATAAAAGTTAACCATGATGGAAAAAGTTCACGAATAAGAAAAACAATTCCTGCAACAAAGTTATTGCTCGCCAAGTAAACGTGAATGGAAAAATATAAAAATGAAGTTTAACAAATACCGCAACAAAAGCTACTCCAAAGGCGGGTAGTGTACCACGAACTTCTCTGGTTTTTAAATTGGATATTTACTTAAAAAATGTTTGATTTTATTTTTACACGAACAAATACACCTGCGTTAATGCAACAATTCAAATTTTTAAGCAAAATGAGCAAAATGCTTTTTAAGAAGCAGGCGCAATATATACAGACCTGTGCTCGAATCGTTACGTACGTGATCGTGTTAACATTTGTAACAATGTATGAACTGAGTGCATGTGAGTGGTAACGGATCGTAATTATGCCGTCATTCGGACTAGTTTTTCATGATATTCGTTGATAATATTGGCCATTATATCCTTTTTCTTTAAACTAAATGAATATTATAGAAAGTTGTTAAAAACTTTTCTTTATACTTGCAATAAAAATGCGAATTCATGAACTGTTTTACGTTATAACTCCAATTATATAACTCTCACTTTTATCACAATGTCATTTGAATTTGACGTTTGACATACGATATAAAGCAAATAAAACAAATATTTTTCACATGAGACTACGAACGTATAATCACATAACGTAACGTAACATAATTTTTTAAGTTTCTTTAATTATTTTTCAAAAAGCTGGTAGAAGCTCGTACGCCAATATATGACTGACCATCACACTTTTGTTTTATATGTGTGCATTTTTAACTACTCAAATGCAATGAATGACAACTGAATGCCAAACCGTTTATTCAGTACACTCGTCAAATTTTCCTAATTTCCACATATACCTCCTAGAAAGTATACAAAAACAAAACATTTCCAAATTTGTACAAGACATAATAATTCTTTGTATTCCACCATTAAAGTTCCCATATATTTAACAGATTTAAAATAAAAAGATTTACAAAAAAAAAAAAAACGTTGACCTTTAATTAAAAATTAACCTCTGGAGCCCACTGTACCTTAATAGAAGCGAAAATAAATTATGGAAAAAGTGTTAAAATATATAAAACCTGTACATATATAATTATAATGAATATTTAAAAGCATCATGTTTATTATTTCCTATTTTTATAATTAAGCAGAAAAGAAATACTCCTTCTGTAAGAACAATCACCATAAAATATTTGCGAAGTAAAAATTAAAGGGGGAAAAGGGAAAATACGCATATTACCATTTAATTACAGTGAATAAGAAACAAAATTCAATAGATTATGTTGTATACAGAATAAAAATATTAAAGCATAATTTAAAAAAAATTGTTAAATTTAAAAAAATAAAAATATTTACAAAAGAATGTATATCGTATATTAATTAAATTACTTAAGCGTTAGAAGGACTATAATAATGTGAACATTTAAATAATTCAAAAAGAAATTTAGAAATTCATGTTGAGAAATAAAAGAAGATGTGCAGGCATCCATAACAACAATACAATGCCAAAAGATTTAATATTATTATCTTTCTCTCTATTGTATGTGTATATAAAATGAAATCGTGTTTTATTTAAAACTGCACATTTAAGTCAAAGGTAAGTCAAGTTAGAATTATCGTAGATAAGTATGCATGTAGGGCGTTTACGTTTATGTTTACGTTTACGTTTACTTTTACGTTAATTTATTTTTTTGGTTTTTTTTTTTAATTTGGCGTGGGAACATTTTCAGTTTACTTTTTTTAATTTAGAATACTGAAAGCATATGTAAACTGTACTACGGATTAGACTACATTTCTCTCATGACGCTCTTCTTACCGGGATCTAACAAAATAGAGCAGGCACACATATTTAAATATTTACGTGTGTGCCTCTTAAGACCACGCCTCTTAAAACTAAAATTTCTATGAAAATTTACTCACTAAGCAGTATTCAATTGGTATTAACTCAGCAACCACTGAACCGATTTCGTTGAATTTTTCACCACATGCTGAAAAAGAAATACCACTAAAAGAAGACTTCTCTTTTCTTGCAATATGTAAAAAATTTTAATAAAAAAACATATTTTTAAAACATAAATGACGAATTCTTATGGCATTTAAACTTTGCTTATATTAGAAACATAATTATTCACTACAGTATTTCACATTAAAAGTTCCACGTCATTTGGTTTGTTTGCATTCTTCTGTCTTCTAACGTGAAAGATTATTCCGTCGGCATTTACTTCTTATTTCCTTGGGTTTGTTCATTGTATGTATTTTTAGAGGGCGAGTGAACTAAACAGTTCGCATAGAGTCAGATTTTTATTCCAATTAGGTATTAAAAAAAAAAAAAAAAAAATTAAAAATTATAAGAAGACCGTTACGACTATATATATTGCTACATATATACACATCTTATCAATAACACCCTGGAACAGGTTTTTCACTATATTAGGAACGTTTTTTATTAAAATGCATTCTTCAAATATTTCTCCACTGCGTTTAGAAGTGAATAAAACGTTTCGGAAAACTTTCTTTTTTTTCGTATTTACCTGATTTACTCCCAGTATTATATGTTTTTATACGAGGATATTGCGAAAAAAACACAGTTTAGTAAATGTAATTAACAACTAATTAAATAAATTTTATTCTGTCCTTATTTTTTAAATAAAAAAAAATAATAATGTTCCCTAAAGTAAAAAATAAATTAATGGCTTTGTTTCAAATATTACGGATTCGTATAATATAGTATACATTCATCCTAATGAACTAAAATTTCACTATGTTGCCCTTTGACCTTTCTTTTCGCGTGTTTTTCATAAGCCCGAAAAGCCTTGAGCGGTTTTGTATCGAAATGATGAATAATTTGGTTGATAATTGGGGGTGCAGTAATTAGATGAAGCAAAAAATCCACAAGGTCCTGCAAGGGATTCACTTGCCGAAGTGGTATTTGCTGTTGCAAATGTGTTATATGTAGAATTTACATAATTTTTTGTGGACGTATACATTCCCAGCGAGGGAAAACTTAAGGAATATGCTGCAGCGGCGGCGGCAGCATGATGATGTGTATGATGAGGATGTGACAACTCCATTTGCTGTTGTAAAAATGCAGTAGTTTTATCGTTTGAAAATTTGTGAGCCGTCGTTATTGGTGGTACAGGTTGTGGGGTGGTTGTAATTAGCGGTCGACCAGTGGCTGAACTGCGTTCATTACGTCTAAATTTCGCACGACGATTCTGAAACCATACTTGTACGCGCGCCTCACTTAAACCCACTTTAGTGGCTAATTCCTCACGCACAAAAGCATCAGGGTAATGGGTACGTTCAAATATCTTTTCTAATGCTGTTAATTGCCCAGAAGAGAATGTGGTACGATTGCGTCGTGGCTTGCGGCCAGAATGTGGTGAGGATGATACACGGTCAGCCAAAATAGCATTTGCTGATGAAGCAAATTCAACTGAAAATGTGTCATCTGTAAATAGAAAAGAAAATGGTTAGACGTTTAAGTTAAATCTGCAAAATTACGAAAATTATACACAACTTTAAATGCTCATCCACACATACAAACATACGCATTAATATGTAATGCCACCTACTCTGTGCTCATTAACTCTGTATACTCCACAATAAACATTTTTTAGTTCCACTTAGCAGCTAGTTCCTATGACCATTTGACAACATGCTACAGTAGAGCATCAGGAACCTTTTCCTGGCATTGTAATTGTCAGACTGATTTAATATGGTTTTGCGTTCATTTTACTTGCCTTAACCTTACAAATGGGAAAAGAATCGCTGATACGACAGCAATTACAGATACATCTTCCATAGTTCAATAGCAAAAAAGGTGTTTACAGGCTCATTATGATTTCACTACCTTCTAAATTTTACATTATTGCACAATATTTTGTGCAAAACCGCGCGAGCCACCAAAAATTTCTAAATCGACAGTAGCCAATATATTCTTATAGTACGAAAAATATTAAACAATATAAACGATTCATTTTATTGAAAAATAGGCAATAAATAAATCATTTTATGCAAATAACAAAAGAATAAATTTTCATTGAGTCTCTCTCTGAAGTAACCTCATCCGAGAACACAGAAAAGGTTTCATCGTGTCATGTTTGGTTTTTATAACTCGTTATCTTGAAGTGCACCATTAGGATTCCCATCTAACCACGTTCCGTGATTCATCCCGGCATGGGTGCAATATAGGATTCTGGTTTGCCTAGTGACTATTATCCTCCCTGCATTAAATCACTTCTGGTACCACTGACAGATTTCACACTATGAAAGTTACTGCAGGCAGTTCTAAACCCAGGCTCACCATACATTTTGCACTTCAAAATTTTTCCGATCTCATGGTGAGAGAAAAACTGACAAAGGCAATTTATTTTATTCGTGAACTACATATTTGGTCTGAATTGGAAATTAGAGAGGAGAGCTTTACACATTACAAACGTTTAACTATCCGTCTTCAGCGAATTAAACTCCAATTTGGACATGAAATTTTTTCTTTCACAAAATATTTGTTCAACTATTTCTTTTAGTGTTATTATTATTTTTCATTTCTTTCTAAAAATATACAATTTAAAAAGCTTTGAAAATAGATGTATGATTTTAAGCATCAATCGAATTTATTATTGTACATCGAATACTAACGTTTTATTAAGAAAGATTTCTCCCATCCCCACTTAGCAGTTTAGTGTTAACACATGTTTTTGAACTTTTTAACAACGTATTAAAAAGATATAAAATAATGATTTATTGTTTGTACTTTGCGTGTGTGTTTAATATAAAAAGTGAAACAATTCGCTTCCTTTCGGGAATATAATTGCTTCCCTCTTGGTGTTTGTAAGGAATTCGAACTTTTACAATATTGTTAACGATTTAATAAGACAAACAAAAAGTCAAATTTTAACATATGTAATTATCAACATCGCCTTTTAAGTCATAAAATGTTCTATTTATTGTCATCAGCAAATTGTTAAATGAACATGTTGTAAAAGAAAAGACATGCCATTTGACATTTTAATTAATGGGATAAAGAAGTTTGTATTTGGAATTTGTACCAGCTAAGAAACACATCCAAGAAATTTGTAAATGATTTTTATATACGAGTATTTTTATAAAAATGTAAAAATAATCATAGGTGACCTCCTCTTAATGTTTTCCGCAAATTTCCCAGAACTATTAAATAATAAGGGGGAAAAGCTATAAAACTTCCCACTCATATCATTAATCAATTAAGAAAAACTCTAAGAAATATTAAATTTTCAATACCATTAATGTTATTCACATTCCCATTTGAGGCATATTTCTTTTGATTGTTAACGGCTCATAAAATTATACATTAAATGAGCATGCTTGTACATGCATACAGGACACACACACACATTCGAACGATTTCGTACAACAACAGCAATAAAATGCCAAGTAAATAATTTATAATTAGGTGTAAATTTACAGCCTCTTTAAAATATAATTATTCATGTAAGTGGCTGCTAATGCTACCTCGATGACAAGGGTAGCTGCAGCAACTGAAATGAAAATATACTGATACTTACAACTGCTGCTACCGTGTACTTGCATGTTGTGTAAATTTATATACGAGTACTCGTACATTGTCATGCATACTTGCAACATGTGAAACACAAAGTTGAAAGCAGAAAGAAAATATATTATAAATTGTAACACACTTCTGCACCATATGCGGCAACTCGTGTGCAACTACAAATACTCTCTTGCGCTCTCCCCCGCACATCAGGAACTGGCTACATCTAAAAAATGTACACAAAAGCGGCACTTTTTTGTTGTTTGAAAGCGAAAGAACTGCTGAATTACATCTTGATTTTTTGACATAAAAGATGAATATGATTGACAACAAAAGGCAATACGAGTAAGTACCATCCAGTGCATAAATTCATGCAAAACTGACGACAAGATTGGGAAAATTATATGGGAAATTATATGAAGATGACGAAATTTAAGTTTATTTACATACAAATATATACATACATACATACGTCTAATAAAATTTTAAAGTAAACTAGTAACTACTTAATAACATTGGAAGAAATATTGGGTATCTTTTCAGGCCAATTACAACGTTTCTGTTACGTCATACCCCTTTTTAATACACCGTGGCGGCTGTGCTGACATACACACAGTACGTTAATTACTTTATTTATTCATCAAAGAAAAAAATAAGCTTCAATAAAATAATTGTAGACTTAACCAATTTTATTCTACATAAATCTATTGTATTGTATTGCTTTCTTTTGAAAATACATTAGTACTCCCAAGAAATTAAATTTAACTTAAAAATACATTGAAAAATATGGATTTGTTAATCTTCTCGCTTTATTGTAATCAGAAGTTGCATAAATCTGTAGTTATTCTAAGAAAACAATTTTGTAAAGCCTCGCTGATGATCTGCATTTAGCCAGCTGTGGAATGCGCTAAACCCACAAGAACCAATTTCAATGCATGTTTAACATCCAGTTCAGTGATTTCGCATGAAAACGAATCATTTGCCCAACAAAAAAATTGGTTTCTCCTATGTCATTTCTTTTCGATCGAAATAACATTCTTGCGTAGTTATTTCAAGGGTTGCGTATGACTGTAGTAAAAAATACTACTAAATTGTTTGAATATAAATACAACGCAGCCGTAAAATATTCCTGCGCCATCTATTTGAGTGATAAAAAATAACCGTTATTTTCAAATGTCGTAAAGTATGTGTGTTCGTTTTGACATTTTTGCTGTTATGTTGGTTCACATGGCTGTTATACTATATATGTTGGCGATATCAGCCATTGTGGATTGCCAATTTGTTTTTGACAGATAAAAAGGTTAGTCGTGTTTAGAAGTGCTCTTTGGTTTTTCACTAAATTTTTCTATTTGTTATCAAATTTTGATCAAAAACAATGTCGCTTGAAACTGTTGATCGGCATCAACGATGCCGGTACGGTTTCAAGTTCGGTCAAATGTGAAGGTATTTCTCACTCTTTTCTTCGATTGCAGTGGGGTGGTGCATCGTGAATTCTTGCCACTATGTCGAACGGTCAATACTACCTTGAAATTATGCGTCTTTTGTGCGAAGCAATTCATTAGAAACGCACAGAATTGTGGAAAACCCAATCATGGGTTTGTGCTATAATAACGCACCAGCTCATACATCGGTGCCTGAGCGTCAGTTTTTGACTAAAAACAAAACCGTAATCATGCCTCAATCACCGTATTCACCGGACTTGTACCTCGCTGACATTTTCCTCTTCCCAAAACTGAAGACACCGATGAAATAGCACCGTTTTGATGCGAGTGAGGAGATAAAAGAAAAAGCAAAACAAGAGCTGTTGGCGATATTGAAGTGTTTCGAGGATCGGAAACTGGAAAAGCTGGAATAACTGTATTATATCTGACGGGGATGACTTTGAAGGGCGCAAGATAGTTATTGATAACATTTCATTCCTTAGAATGCAAAAGAAATTTTTCTTGCGACATCGGTGAACTGGCTGTAAGTGAAATTAAATATCTTGGTGTTTCTAGTGCATTGTAAAATAAAGAATGGGTTAATTTCAATGGCGATGTTGAATGTGAACCACCTAAAAGTCCACTTTTTTCTGCATCTTATGTGATATTTCTCAATTTCAGACTGACTCAATGTGAACCCCGGAAAGATACACAATCGAGCAATGTGTTAAAGTTATTCCGGCTTAGTGTGAATATGGGAGTTCAAATCAAAATGGATATGGTGCACTTCGTAAATGCTCTTAAACATTTCTGCTGTTCGCGATAGTATATCTGAAGATTCGTCCACCTTAACTCGTTGTCGTAGCCAACAATTACCCCTCTGATGGTCGGCGTAAATTAACATTATGCATTAGGATTTCAATTTTTACGCTTACGAGGTGCAATGGATTCAATAACCAAAGCCTCTTGACCATTATAAACGTCATCAACGGTCAGAATGTTGGCATGAAATAGATGAGGCACATTTTCCCCTCGGTGAATTTGTCAATAAGAATATTTGCCATATTTGGGCGAATAACAATCCAAGAGTGATTATCGAAAAAGCAATGCACCTATAAAGAGTGACAGTTTGGTGAGGTTTATGGGCTGCTGGCCGTATTTTTTCCAAAATGAGGATGGGCTCGCAGTTACTGTGAATTGTATTAGTTATTGTGAGACCATAACGAACTTTTTGTGGCCCGAATTGAAAAAAAAAATTACTCTTTTACGCAACAAATTCAATGGCCGTGTTATTTCACGTGGTAGCGATGTCAATTGCCAGCACAGATAATGTGGTTTGACACTGATGCACTTCTTCCTTTTGGGATATTGGAATGAAAAGGTGTACGTGGAAAAATGTTTTTTCTACAACATTTTTCTTCCAAACATAACTAAACCATATCATATAATTATAAAAAGAATTACAATAATTGCTTAAATAATAAATTAAACAATAAACATCGGCCCTTAAAATGTAACCACCCTTTAAAAGAACCATCCCACAAATACAGTACATTATGAATCTATTTTATTTTTGGCAAAGACATTATTTAATCAGTAGGCAGATTCCTTTCGAATTGTTTATATTTTACAATAGGGTTCCGACAAATAGATTACATATATTTCTTGTTTCAGTATTAATGCTGGTTTCATCACGAAGAATTATGCTGCAGAGCAACGTTTAAAAATCGTCAAAATTTATTACAGAAATAATGCGAGTGATATCGAAACGTACAGATAAGCAAAATATGCGCTTTCGGGCAAAAGTAATACAGCTGAAGTACACCATTAAAATTGTCCGATACCTTCAAATCGACCACAACAGATTCATATTAAATAATATTTAGTTATTTTTTTAGATATGAAAAACCTTTTCAAGGCTTGCTCTGATTAGTGGCATAATCAATTGATTGTTGATTGTATGAGAATGCAAATATTTAAGATTCTTTTTCAAAGGTCTAATCATCGAAATGCAGGCATGCCGGTTAGCTTAAAAAATATTTACCTTTTACACCTTTCCTATAGATGCTCACCTCCGAAGGATTTATGACAAACACAAACAGCGAAGCTTTCGACTTTCCAATTAGAAATCGAACCTAATACCTCCTGAGCACTGTACAGAAGTCTAATATTTTTCCAATAAATTATTTTGATTCTTATCTTTTATTAATCTACTTTGTAAGGAAATAGAAAATACAGCAATTACAAGAACTTGTTTGTTTGCAACTGCCAACGGCAAACACAAAATATAAATCGTACAGACGCAAGAAGAAAATGGCCAAAGTTTAGTGCATTAACCGAAATATGTGATCAGTGCCCATACCCTGGATGAAGTGAAACAAATTATTGTAATTATTGATAACAGCCTTCTTCGTTTTAATATTTGACTGTTAAAATTTCTTTACCGACTTCGGCTTGAACAGGGAAAATATGCAAATGGTGCTTAAGAAATACTTTAATTTCTAAGGCTTCGATACTTCAATGAAAAGAAATCTGTTTTTTAATCGATTAAAAAATTTGATTTATCAAATTTGATTAATCAATTGATTGATTTATCAATCTTCCGGCAAATAAACATTTTTATATGCAGTTTGACCGTCTTCAGAAAAATTCAATTAACTCAAATAATGGGGATATACAAAGTCGGGGGGCAACTAATCAAATTACACCTTCAATGTAGTTTGTTTGTTAAAATATATAAATTGCCCTCAAGTATTTAATAAGGTATAAATGCACACACATTTGTACACGCACATCTACACATATATGTATGTACATACATACATATCAATATGTAAATTACGACCTTGAAATATAATCAGATTATTTATTATATGCACACATGTATGCACACATATTTTCATTCACCCTTGCCATTATTTATAGCTTTTCCATTCTAAAGATGAGACATTTACCAAAACACAAAAAATATTCCCAAAATAAAAGAAAACTTTGTAGCAGAGCGTGTCATCAAAATATATACGAATATCAATCTCACAACTTCAAATAAAACGAACGATTTAATAAAAGAGAAATAGAAGCCATCGTAGTACAAACGTCAACCAATTGTGGTTTCCATGACAATCCCGACAGCGGCAACATGACATTATGTTAATTTGTGTTGACAGTGGCGGCCGCACACAGGAACAGAATAGAAAAAGCAGAAAAAATATGTAATTTTCCAAAAAAAAAAAAAAAAATATATACAAAAATTGAAATACATATATTGGGTGTACGAGTACTAGGGTGTTCATTCCATTCATCTTGAGTATTTACACAGAAAAAGAAATTATTCTATTACACACAGTGAAACGATTGAATTATATATGTTTATATTATATATGCGCGTAGCAAATTCTTTAAAAGGCTTTTCGGTTTTGATTACGTTAATTGAAAATCATTCGATGCTCAAATTATTTAGAGCAATTCTATGAGTTAATAAAACCATTTTGCTGGAGGTATAACGTCGTCGCTTTCCCAAAGACAATTTAATTCAATCAACATAAATAATAAGATTTTATATATTATGTTTTCTGTGGTGCGAAACAGTAAAGCAAATAAATTTTATTCACTAATTTCATCGCTTGGCGGGATGGAATATTACGATTAGTTTATAATAGCAGTAAATAAAACAAATTGACTTCAACTAAAAAAGAAACAGAGAGAGAGGTTTTTCTTAAAGCAGTATTGGATTGGTCAGGTCCCCACTGGATCGATCAATTTCGCCAATTCGGTAGACGAATGTGTCTTTAAGGTTCGCGCATTGTACTGTTCTAGGAAAAGAGACAGAGAGAGAGAGAGGTTTTTCTTAAAGCAGCATTGGATTGGTCAGGTCTCCACTGGATCGATCAATTTCGCCAATTCGGTAGACGAATGTGTCTTTAAGGTTCGCGCATTGTACTGTTCTACGAATGAAGAGTGGCCCATGTATGCTAAATAACAATTACGTTTCCTTGGACACGTGATAAATTTTTTCTTTTGGGCGATTTGAATACTCTAAAGTTCATTGCGTTGCTTGTATGTACACTTATCAGTGTTTTTAGAAAAATTTATGCAAGAGAAACAGAAAACAGAAATAAAAAACTTGACGAAGTCTCAACGACGCACAAATTTACTGAAAGCATGGACGCAGATACAACTACTCATATGTGCGAGTTCATAAAAAAAGACTATTACAGAGGAGACACTGAATGGATATACGAGTAGTTTTCTGGTTTTATTGTCGAGACTGCAGCAGCCCCATGAGAGTTGTTAAAATCTTGTTGCATTTTCAATGTCTATCTTAATTTAGTTGAGCCAAGGAGAGCATATGCAATCATGCAACTCAAGATGTATCCTTTTCAAAATAAAACTTTTTTGAAATCTTTTCCATGTTTTCAAAATGCAATGAAAGTATTTCCATCAAAGATGCGCGCTGCTAAATTGTATCATTTTTCTTTTACATTGTCTTAAATCAAAGAGTTTACTTTCTGTTTTTTAACTCAAAATTGAGTTTTTATTTTTATTTTATGCACACACGCGTGTGTACACAGATACCACATCTCCAGGGATACATATTTTTTTAAAGTTTATTCAATATGTGTGTGATTTTTTCATTGAGGTTTAATTGAGAGGGTTGGCAATTGATGATTCTTGACAAATAGCCATCAGTTGTAGTGTGACAGATTTTTATCATTCACAATCCGGTAAGCTTCGTGACATTTTTTTTTTTTTTTTGGTTGAAATGTTTATTTGCAAATCTAAATTTACATGTATACACAGGGTGTCCGCCGGCAAGGTATGCATATATGTATGTTCTGCTGCCATTTCGGTGAACAATAGTTTTGACAGTTCATATTTGCAGACGTGAAATAGAGAAGAGGCAAATTTATTATGGTATAATATTCGGTAATCGATCATGCTTTAATCGTTAAAAGATTTTATCACAATCAGCCATCGATTACTATGACGAAGAGAAAGTTACTTGAAATTTTTGCAAGAAACAGAGTGCCAACAAGAAACACTATTTATCGTGTGATGAATGATTTGGAAGAAAGAGGGACTGTAGCTGATAGGAAGAAGCATGGATCATAATGTACTGCAAGATCGGCAGAAAACATTACTGCCGCTCAAGAAAGTGTTCAAAACAATTCATCAAACTCAGTTCACCGTGCGTGCATAGATCTTCAAGAACAACATTTGCCAAAATTTTTCACAAGGACTTGTATTTGTTTGCATTTAGGATGCAGTAAACACAAGAGCTTCTTCCGCCGCCATATATATTCCAATAGGATATTGATTTGAATGGAAGAACAGTTGGTTCTATGCAAAGGGAAACCCTCACGCTTTGCATCCATTAAAACTATCCGTCTGGTGTAAAATTTTTTCAGGAGAAATCATAGGACCTTAGCTCTTTGAAACTGAAAGTGGTGTAACGGTAACTGTCAATGGGAGGCGATATCGTGATATAATTTAAAACTTTTTAACACCACAACTGCATGCTTTGGGTATGATTTCAACAAGTCGGTGGTATATCGCATACCAACAGGATTATAATGGAATTATTGCTGGAACTCTATCCACAGCAAGTTATTTAATGAAATGGAGATGTTGATTGGCCTCCACAGTCGCCTGATGTGACTGCTTCGCACTTCTTTTTGTGTGGATATCTGAAGTGTAAGGTTTATGGAAACAAACCAGAAACGGTAGCGCAACTCAAACTAAATATTCGGGATAATATTAATGAAATACCACGTGAAAAGTGAGAAAATGTAGTGAAAAATGTCTCCGAAAGAGGTTGCCCTTTGTGAGTATAGCAGTATATCTTACCACCAGACACCCTGTATATACATTGATTTGTGCATACTTGTTATGAAATAAGTTTATCGCAAAAAATGAATTTCTATTACGATAAATTTATTCATTTTACCTGCATCAAACAACATAACAAATAAATGTAATAATAAATAACATCGCAAAAAGTATATATGCACTATTTAGATCTTATGAATATTTTTTTACAATTTCATTTTTATTACAATACTTTGTTGAAATTCAACTAAATAAATTAAATTGAAAAACCGAAATTAAATACGTTTGTTTTGTTGGTTTAGTGAAATAATTGAATTGTAAAATGGTTGCAAAACAATAATGGCAGTAGTAAATACTTAGTGGCAGAAAGATTGTGATAAAATTGGTGAACGAGTACAGTTTTTGCAGTCGCTGTCCTATTGAGCTTTCACTTTGATTTCTCGCTTCATTAACACGCACTTGTTTGAATAATTTTATTTCGGCGGAGGAATTAGTTAGTAATGTTAGTTCTACACTGAACTAACATTTTATTTATATATATTCATTTAGTATGGCACATTAATTGATCTTTTTATCTTTTAAATTAAGTTGTCTTTTTGATTTTAAACTCTTTAACGTTTTTTTTCTCTAAAGTGTTTCGCTAACAGGGTTTTCCGTATTTTGTGAAGAGCAATAATGAAGAGAACTGGTGTCTAATGATTAAAATGTAAGTAGATAATGCTTGTGATTTTCCAGGATTAGATTTCCAAATTCAACTTGATTTCCAAATACTAGGCGCGATATACTAGGCCTGTGTGCCGTAATTGACTGAACGATGAAGTCATCTTTTTTCATACGAATCTTCTAACTGAACGAGGTGAAAAGAAGCATGACCCACACGTTTAGCCGAAAGTCTAGGCAATGAATACTGGTTTTCGTTCCACGTGTAATAAAACCAGGAATCGGTAAACACGTAAAGTCAATGAAGAATGAATGTATCGGGTTTCCCATCAGGATCCTACACATGTTAAATTTAAATAAAACAAAGACTATATAAGGTATTAAAGTAATAATTTTTATATTTTGAAAAATTAAATTACTAGTTTATACTTCGGCTGCGCTTATCTATAAAAAATGCTGCAATTCACCAATAACACGTGCAATATTCAATTCCAATGCGTCAATTTAGTGTGTTATTCATTGGGCATAACCCAATGACTTCACATAAACCCATAAAAATTAATTCAATGCCTATAGATCACAAGATTTTGGCAGGCAACTCAGTGGTCCAAAATGTGAAATTAATGAATCGTTGAATTTTCCATACTATATATTTATTGTATCGGGAGCTGTAGATTTTTACAAAAAAAAAAAAAAAATTATTCTGCATCGACATATACCGAACCCCATTAAGTGCAACGTTGTCTCCTGCTTAGTTTTTGAATATCCATATTTGCGCTTATAACACCACCGGCCTGACAAGCGCACCAGGCAATTACTTCCAATGGATGTAATGCTGTCTCGTGTATTTCATGTGGATTAGTTTTGTCCCAAAATCCGCATATTTTGCTAATTAACAGCTAAAAGTACGGTTCATCCGACAACACAATTTTTCGATAAACAAAATGGATCGGTTTCGAAATGCTACAAAAACCAATTATTTGAATGAAATTGTCTTAAAACTAGTAGCTTCATTTCCCAAAAAATATAATAACAATTACCTCGATACGTTAGAGAAGGCAAAGGTTGTTGTAATATTTTAATTTAAAAAGTGTGGAGGCGCCTAATGAAAACGCCCATATAGATGTCAAATCAACTACTTCATTATAATATGTATATAGTCAGTCAAAGTTTTTTTAAATAATGCTGACAGTATACACTCTTTTATTTCAACAATCAGCATTGCATTTGATTTGCACAGCCAAATGAGGGATGAACAAAATACACATTCCCCATTTACCATAAGGTATGGATTCACCCATATTGTCCGAACAAAAATATTGTGCGGACTAAAGTTATTTTAGTGAAAGTTTTCTGAAACACGATTCACCCATTTCGAACATTTTTTCTGGGCAATTAATGGTGCCGTATGTAATCCGGCAGTATTACAGCTGATTTTATGTTATTGTGTTTTTTAATGTGTAAAATTGAAATTGTGGAAAAAGAAAATTACTTGTACTGTTAGGACTTGAAATGCATAAAGTGTTGCTATTGGCAATTATATATATATACATAAAGAAAATTAAAAAACGACTCGCAGTGAACCGACTTTTAAAGCAAAGTAGATCTGTGGCCAATTCAATTATTATTTTCCGATTTGTATACGCTTTGATTTGCAATACGAAACAAAATTGTACAACTTTTATGTAAATGGGCAACCCAATTCAGCTTTGAGATGACACATTTTACTTATTGGCAACTCAGTTCAAGTTTGACTGGACAAAATATAAAATTAAATTAATTCAAGCTGAGAGCTGCTCGCACAAAATATTTTCTCCCTCTTTCTTGAAAAGAGCTGTAAAATTTCATATAAAAAAATGTTGTGCGGAGAAAAATTTTTGTTCGAATATCAAGGGGGAATCCAGCTTAATACAACACCTTGTTGCTCTCAAACAAAATTTCAATTTAGACCTTTTGATAAGAATAATATTATTTTCTGTTGACAATAATTACTGAACCACAAAATTAATTTACACATTTTAGACAGCACCTCTACAAACGAGCATTGTCAATATCAAATTGTCAATAATAAAAACCAACTTTCCATTGTGATTTTGTTAATAATGGTGCTTAAGAATAAACCCCCGTATTTTAAAAAAAATTATTAAAGATTATTATAAAATTATAAAAGCAGTAACGTAATTGCTAATGCAATTAATACAATGAAGTTACTATACTTCAAACGAAACGTTTACATATAAAACTGTCGATCTGAATTAATACAGGATATACGAGTATCAAATTTTACAAGTTTTAGCTACTGAAAAGAAAATGTCATTTCTATTTACGAGGATCCTTTTCATACTTTCCATCAAGGCGCAAATAAAACTACCTTTAAATACAAATAGGTGATTGAGCTGAATGCAGTAAATTCGATCCACAACAAAACATTGTAAAAAAAATGTATATCCTTTTACTAAACTTAATTGGCCGTGCATTGACGGCTGTCGATAATACATGTTCGTCTGGGCGCTATCACCCTCCTCCGCCTGTCTTCTTTAAACTTTTTCATAGGGAAAACCAAGTAAGGAAAACATCCAAAAGCAGCTCAATATTCCGTACTCGATTCTAAAGTTCCTCCAAACCTGATCTATTTATCTAATCCTTTTGATTCTTCATCACAAGTCTTCTCTGTCACTCTCCATCACCCCTTGAATAAGTGTGATTTAAAGTGTCATTTAGGGGCGCCTTCATTGGCGAGTGAATAAGTCCGATGTCGCGGTTTAGATTTCAGCCTAGACCAGGGGTGTTAAAAAAAGTTAAATATATATATTATTTTAAGTATTTTTCTCCATATTTAAATCGCACAATTTTTTAGAAAAATTTGTATTTAGCAGAATATTGAGTACGAGCTCGATAACTGGCTCATTATAAGTATAACTTTTTCAAAAACCAGTGCAACGTTTAGCGTGAATTTTTCCTTAAAATTTTTTTCTCCAGATACGTAGTTATAACAAGTACTCAAAGTTGGGAATCTCTGTATATTGTAGAGAACGTACGGATTTAAGCAATTTCGAATTATACATAAGCGGAAGGTTTAGATAATGTCAAAGTTGTAAGAGGAAACACAAGTAATCAATTCGAAAGCATTAAATTAGAACAATTGTTGGCTAATGACGATCCACAAATAAATAAAAAGTAGATATCTAAACGGCTAATTTTATTAAAAGCTGTAGTTTAGCTTAAAAGTGTTGAAACTTTCTTAATACATAAGTACACTTCCAGGTGGCCACACTTACAAATAAATTGTGCAATATGAATTCCAGCAATGTCTCTGTTGACTGCTGGCCGATTTCTGTGTTGATACTAATTTCTATTTAACCTCATAAACCATCGCTAATATTAGATACGACGACAATCATAATTTGCCATCAAGGCATTGTTTCCTCTCGCAGAAAGCAAGCATATTCATCGCAAATAAAAATAATTATGACTAAAACGGATTAAATAACGAAATTGTGAATTTTAGGAGTTACCGCTGAACTTACCCAAATTACTCCCATGGGGCAAAGGTGTCTGCTGGTGGTGCTGCTGTTCTTGTTGAAGCTGATGATGCATTTGTAATTTGCTAGTGATGGGCTGATGACAATGCGGATTGTGCATGTGGCTTTGACTATTCGGTTGTGAAGTGTGTTGTTGGTGATAATCTTTCCGTGCTGCTGCCAGCTCTAACAGATTATTTACAGAAAAGCGTTTAACATTCTCCGAATTTTTCTCAAATAGAAATGTTGAACGAAAAGGTGTAGAAGCGGTAGTAGGGCAGGTGGTCGACAGTGAAGCAGCAATACTTGGAGGAATTTTTGTTATGGTTGTCGAAGGTTTATTCAGAATTGGCTCTGCTGATGGTAAGGCCAAGGTATAATTGTTATGGTTTGTCAATGTATCTAAATGTTGCAAGGATGAACTGGTGGCAGTAATGCTATTGGGAGATAATAACTGGTGCTGTTGCTGGTAATTATTATGTTGAGACGTAGAGTAACAATTTATTGGTATTAAATTGTTTTCGGTAGATGTTAATATTGCGTCGGAGTTTGTTGTTGAATTTTGTAACGATGATGTTGTTACTGCAGCTGTTGTGGTCATGCTTATTGCCATTTGCTCCAACCGCTGTGGCGGCTGATGATAGTTTAACATATTTGCTTCTCTTAATTCAGTTCGATTCTTCGTTTATTTAATAAATGTTTTCTGTTAATACAAATAAATCAAAGTGGGTCTTCGCAATGCACAAATGTGACACTTTAAATTAAAATTTTCAAATTAACAAATTAGTGTAGAATTTTTTAGGAAATAATTTAATTATGCAGCAATCGAGTAACAAAATTGCCATTGTGATATTTGTTCATTTCTATTGGCAGCGACGCACAATATGTGAATTTTACAACTGAGTGTATAAATAAATAACTTTATTTTTATCTTTAAAATTACCTACGTCAACACCTCTTCCATTAGAATATTTATCATTCATTCTTATAAGGAGTACGTACACATGTGCATACATCAAATTGTATGCCCACGTACATACATCTTTGCGAATACACACATTGTTCTAAGATTAAAAGAGTTTTGCAGTAGTATTTTGTTTTATTTTACTCTATAACGATGATAATTTAATTATCAATTAGCAAAATACACAATTAAGTTAATTAAGTTAATTGCTGTCACAATACTAAACTATACTAAAGTCAACTGACTACTGAAATTATTTTCAAAAGCATAGAAAAATAGAAGCGTAAAAAATTAAAAAACAATTTTGAAAGAAAAAGAAATCTTAAATCTGCAATTCCTTTTATTCCCATACAGATTGTTTATTTGTTGTTGTTGTTTTTCTTTTTTTTTTTTGCCTCTTGTTTATTCTCGCTCACTTTCAGACACATTTAGCCCAAACTATTGGAAGCATTTGTATTTTAAGATGCGGCAAGGAGCTCCTTGTCCCATTCCTTCATGATGATCTACATAACTGTGTCTCATAAGCATTAGGCGGTACTCTTCTCTCTTATTAAGATCTAAAATAAGATCGTTATTCTGTGCAAAGTATTTAGTGCTTATGGTTTCCTTTGCCTTCTTTTAGAATTTATTATGTTCGCATGGTAACAAAAACTCTTTTGTTGGTTGGTCGACTATAGTGAATTTAATTGAAATGGGCGTGTTTTTTTTATAATCGCCATTAAAAGTGTTTTTCTTTAGCGTAAAAACGATTTACTTATATCGAAATGCTTAAATTTAAATATGAGCCTTTTCGACTTCAAAAAGTAATAAAAAGTAATAATTTTATATTATTTTGTAAAAACTTTTTTAAATAATCACACATCTTTCTAGAACTTTTTTGCTTGTTTTTTTTTATTATACATTTTATTATATATTTTGTTTCCCATCTAATTTGTATACAAATGTTAATGTAATTGCATTTGTAATTGTATATGTGCTATAAATTTTGCTATACATTTTGGTAGGCAGAAATGTTTTTCAGAGCAATGCACATAAAAAAGTGTTTCGTCTATATAGGATAATCTTTTTTATAAATTTTATAGTTTTATAAATACTCGCTCAAGACTTTATAAATGTTGGTTGCTTTTAGGCCATTCCTGAAATTACTTTTTTCTACGATTGTAGTAGATATATCTAGTATATCTTCTTGTAACGCCTTACTAATATTTTTCCTTTTTTTCATCTTGTGAGCAAAGCTCTCATTTCATATTTTGTCTTAACTTCCTGGAATATCCATATATATATAGATTGATATTGTAAACAAATTTTATAGGGGAAGTTATTGTTTGTTTATAAATATTGAACACATAGCTGGGATATAATACGAGCAGATAAAAAACGAGTAGATTAATTCTATAATGGGCCTAAGCCATCATGTCATGTATGTTTTTTCAAAGATTTTATAACTTTTTTTTTAAATTTCTCCGATCATATAACTTGGAGCGAAGGTGGCTTGGAGGTCAAAGTAACCGCATGGAAAATATTTTCCAAGACAATATGTTATCCATTTTTTTTTAATTGCCAAATGTAGATTCCATTTTTTTATTTCCTGTACACCTTTTAGCTGTAGGCCTATTGTTGTTAATGTATTTCGATGCCAATGAAACTACGAATCTTCACATCTTGAGGGGATATTTGCCAATTTATTATAAATATTTTCAAAACCATTTTAAAACCGTAACTAATTACAATTTAAATTAACAATTTACATGTATAGAAAAACTCACATAGAATTTTATTTTAAATGACTGCTACTTTGTAGCTGGCGCTTAGCTTGTCAGTATCCTCTTTTATGGATTTTTGAGGTTTCCGTTAGAAACCGTTTCTCTGCGTTGATTGCCTTGTCCAGTACCAGATTCTTATGTTGTACGTTTCCTCCTTTAGTTTTGTTAATGTATGTATGTTTTATGTTCATTGCTCCTCGTTTCTAACGATCTTTTTGCTGTGTCCATATATGCGAGATTACAATTATTTCTGTTGTTGCTTTTACATGGTATGCCATAAACGGCGTTATTTTGTTGCATTTTGCCTATTGGGATTTTTATTTTGCAGAATAGAGTATTTATTGCTTTGTTTGGTTTGTAAGCAACATTTATGTTATGGTTGTCCAATGTGTTTTTAATATTTTCGTTGCCCGTAAGGCCAGGTATAAATCTGAAACTGCAAAATCGTTTTTCTGTATGCTCGTTGATTTGTAAGAATTGATAAGCTATCTAATTAACTTAATTGCGAAGACATTATTCATTAATATATTTCTTTATGAACTATTGGAAGACAAAAATGTATGCAGGACAAACAACGATTTCGACTTCCCAAAAAAACGTAAAAAGAGAATAAGAATTTTTATGGGTTTTGTGAAATCCAGCAGATTTTAATAATATAATAATACTGGTACTGGACGAGGAAATGAACGCAAAGAAACCGTTTTTAACGGAAACCTTAAGAAGCCAACAAAAGATAAATAAAAGCATGGCCATAAAATAGGACACTGAGGACACGAAGCGCCAGCTACAATGTATGACTCACATAAAATAAAATTCCATGTAAGTTTTTCTATATATGTAATTAGGTAACTTAAATTCTAATTAGTTCAGGCTTTAAAATGATTTTAAAAATATATGTGAAGATGCGGAAATAACATCCACGAAACCTTAACAATATCAACAACAATAGGGCTACAGGTAAAAGGTATTCAGGAGTCAATATGTTGTCTTACAGCCATACGTAACGGACGTTAATTTACATTTTTGATTATTAGAACTACTCGTAACTTGTAAAGATTGCATATCATGAGAATGAGGCAACCTCACTCGAATCTTTTTGCTGGAAACGTTTTTCTCCACACTCACCTAGTCTCTTTATCTGTATAAACATACATATACTCGTATATTTAGATACACAGGAAATGTATCGTTTATGGCCAAAGTGTTATCTAATTGTAATTGTCCTCAACTTGTTTCTATTTAGAATTTTACCGTCAAATTGTCCACCTTGACCCTTAAAAAAATTTTGTTTTTACTAAATATTAGGATGTATGCATCTACTTGCTTGTGGGATAATCCAAAACAGATGTTTGGTTTTTCGCTCACAGTTTGGTAACGCCATGTAATAGTTCTTTTTATTTATAAGTCATTGTAAAATATAAGGTGAAAATTGTTGACAAGATCCTTGAATTTTAAGTAGCAATAAATATCAATTAAACTGTCAACACTACGGCTACACCCACTTGGAAATAGTTTCTTCTTGTTTCCATGTTTACTCTTAAGGATAAAATATATTCATGATTATTCATACCATATATATATAAATGAGTAGGAATAGACTTGCGTAAATAATAAGGACCTGTTGCTTTCGTTTTAGAGAACATGTAAATACAGATATACATGCACGCAACAACCATTTTTAATATGATGCATTACCAATCTAATTACACTTATACCCCTTTACACTGTGTTTACTTTCTTGAGAAATTCAAGTAAAGCGAAATAAGAATATTGCATATCAAATCGCGTATTTTTTTGGCACCTAATATATTTAATCGAACGTAATTAAATACAGTACGAGGCCGATTTGGAGAACCGAGGCAAAAAAATTAATAAAAATAAAATTTTTCTTTCATAAACTCAGCATCAATGCGTTTTAGAGATTCCCTTACTGAAAAAAATTCATTTTTAACAAAATACGAGTTATAGATGTTCTATATTAAAGTAGCGATATATTGAAACTATTATATATATATATGATATACTCATGCCTGTGTCAAAGGGCTTAAAAAAAAATTTGGGAAATTTGAATAAAAAATTCCGTGTTGCACTTATCGGAGTCGGGGTATTTCAGTTATCGCCGATTGCGCAAATCAACCTCGTACTGTAGTAGTTATTGGTGAAAAAATTTGTATAAGAACGGCATAAGGAACATAAAAAATCGAATATCCATTTTAAGCTATTTTGTAAGGTTTGTAGCCAATAATGCAAATAACACATACAGAAATTGGAAATTAAATAAAAATAAAAAAAAAATAAAAAACTTTTAAAGGTGTATTTATGAATGCATTAAGATTTAGACTTATAATTTTAAACAGATCCAAAAGTTGCAAATAAGTTACAGCGTATAACTGGGGTAGGCTGTACATCCACTTACACATTACAAATAAATTCAAAAATAGAACTCAAGAAAAGAACACATTCCCTGCTTTATGATGCATAAAAGAAAAACCAATAAATCAAAATTTGTGTATGAAATATGAAACTGAATCTTCTCAACTAATTAAGATGATAATCATCGCCACAACATACAGTTCAACTCATGTCAGATGAAATCCAATGTGGTATTTTATACTCCAAGTTGCATTTGTAGCTAGTTGTCATAAGTATGCATTAACAGAAAACTTGTGTGAGTAGAAATGTTTCTGCTCACTTTTACAATTTTGTTTTTATTTAGTGTGATGCTTATGGGAGAACCCCAATGTGGAAGAATTTGAGGCGTTTATTAAAACATTACAGTGAAGGCGCCTCAGATTCTTTTGTACGTTTATTTTTTTATAGGCAGAAAGTACATTTTGATCTAAGCGAACGGTAAGGTAATACTTTACTGAGAAACGCAAATTTCTTAGCTTAAAACAAGAATTGCAAACAATTGAAATACAAAAGAATTTTGAAAATCTTGTACTCGTTACATTTTTTTTTTAAATTAAATGTTTAATGTATACACTTGAAATAAATGGCCTCTCTAAGTAAACCAAGTTGTATAATTAAATAACTCTTGTTACTTTCGATTACTTTTCAAAAACTGTGCAATAAGACTTCTCAAGTCAATGGATGTCAATGTTCAACAACACTGGAAGACGTTTGACATCGCATATCACTAATTCCCATTTTTAGTAAATTTTCATTTCATTGTGGCAAACACGACAAATTCATTCTTCAATTCATTCATACTAAATCTTTTGAGTTTCTTATTACACAGTATTGTGTTGCGAAATTTGTTATTTCAGCTTTAAGGAAATAATTGTTCCATTTGCTTTAAAGTCTTGTCATTTTCAATTCAACTTAAAAATTAATTATCATTCATCAATTATCGTTGGTTTTTGTTTGGAAAGCAATTGCTGAAGTAAAACTAGTTAAATAAATTTAAATATTGAAAATTTTCTATCCATATTGCAATCCGAATTACATTTTAGTTACATTAATTATTAATTATTTTACATTAATTTGGTCGAAAATTCTCTTACAGAGTGTCTTCAACAGTTTCGTTACGCGAGTATACTAAAAAAAAGGCCGGCAACTGTAAAACATATAATAAAGTTTTTAAATGAGTTAAGATTAGGATTTTTAAATCGTTCAAAAGATTAAAATGGCAAAATATTTAAATTCCAGAGACAGCAACTTGATTTTAACTTTCGTTGCTTGTTAAAAGCTGCATACAAGTGTGAGTCTTAAACTATGCAATGATTAATTTATTACATAAGCCCTCAAAAGCTCTTTATTAACCACATGTAGCAAATCCACAAACCAAATCTAAGGCACTGTATATTAATAATTGTATGTTGTCGAGCAGTAACGGTTTCTCAACAACTTGCGGAACTGTAATCTATTTTTTTATTAATATTTTCATTCTATTATTTACTTAGTTTCTTAGATTGGATAGGCAAGTTGCATAGGCAAGAACTAGTAATGTAATTAAAATAATACATGAAAGTTTAAGTTGTCAAAAAAAAAAAAAAAAATATTCCTGAAAAGAAATTCTATGTAATGGAAAAAAGAAGCCTCACTAACTAACTAACTATTTACTTATTTATTTATTTACATAATATTACAGATATGTATGTGCATATTAGGCTGCTGAGGCCATCGGCTAATTAATATTTTTGTTAATTTCAATTGCTACAAATTAAAACAATACTACACATAATATTATTAACTTTTGACAGTTTGAACGACTTCTAAACTGAAATTGAAATATTATTTTATGTTTATGTAATATTTAATTTTAATTCCATTTTGAATTTACGGAACTTTTTAGCATGTTTGTAATACATTTTAAGTACAGTGATTTTTCGTCGAAGCTCTGAAATATTTTACGATAGTTGTATTTTGGAAAGTCGCTTAAGTGCAAACAATTCCATTCATACATAAAATGAAGACTGAATTAGATTTTCACACAACACAATTGTTGGAGTTTAAGAAAACAAACTTCTATACACGCTTTTCTATACTAGTGCTAAATATTAAAAAAAAGGGAGAAAAAAAAATTTTATTAAATGGAAAGCCACGTATTTTAACATGTAGTAGCTTTTAAAAATTAAAAAAACAAGAAACCCAATTGTGTTTATTTATAAGTATATTTAAATGAGAAAAAGAGATTCATTTCATTATTGATGAGAAGCAGAAGCAAGAATTTTGCCAGTATTAATTCGTATGTAGACCTTTTCGGTTGTCGAATTTATAAAAAACTGAAATATAACAAAAGCTACGTGTGTGTAGCAGCTAAAAGACACCTAAAAAAATACAACAAAAACAAAATACCTTAATAGAAGGATTAGTGTTAAAAAATATAAAAAAGGTCGTAAAACTGCGCTAAAATAGTGTGTTGTTTTTATTTTAAATTGGATAGAACTCACAAGATGTGAACATTATAAAAATCTGAAATACAATAACAGCGACAAGCAGCAACTAGCAAACAAGTTTGAGATTTCAAGTTATATGGTGGAACGGGCAATTATAACTGCGTCGTTCGTTTCTAAAAGCTTTTCATGATAATTGCATTACATAAAAATGATTTTGCTTTCTATTCCTTATTATCAAATATTTACTTTTAAAGTAATCTAAATAAATTTTTAAAGTACTTTTCGTATTAGTGTTTCCTCGTAATTTTTACGAAATTAGGAAACATACTTAATACCCTCACTAGTATTCGTACATGAATAAAAATGTTTACATATTGTAATTAGAAAGCTTACATGGAATAAAATTATTTTTTCTTGCTTACGTGACGCTCACACAAAAGAGCAAAATATCAAAAATTATAATAAAGTACTCTTTATTTTTTTTTTTCTGTATTTCTCTTGAATTCCAAGATAATTTTTATTAAATATCATTTTTATATCATCTACATTATTTATCATGCATGTAATTCGGTGTTGATTTTAATCGTCGCGTGTGCCCGATAATTGTGTGTTTCTTTACTTTACTTTCTATTTTTTAATAAATCAGTAGCTTAAACTTCCCAAATATATAACGCACCAGAATCTCCAGCCTTATCTGCATCTAGTTGAGTCATTATTTTATACTCTATAAATATTCGAAGACAGCAGCCAGCCAGCTATATTTATATTTGGCTCACCAGCTTTGCCTCAATATTTTTTTGAATACACCTATCTGCATATATGTATATAAAACGTATAACTACAAACTACATTCAACGTGTGGCTGATGACAGAATTACTGTCATGATAGCAGTAAGTATAATCTTCACTTGGATCTCGCAAAGAATTAAATTCTATTACAGTCAGAATATTATGTAAATCTTTCATTGATACATTTATTTAAAAAATAAATCTATATCTATACATATTCAAATTCCATTCTTAAATAAAATGACGAAAATGTAAAACAAAATGTTTGTAAATAATATGTGTATTTATTTCTGAAATAATATCAATTTAAAGTTATTTTCAAATTGTCGAAAGCACGTAAAATATATCACTTGCATCAATTTGGCAAATTGTGTACGAATGAAATAATTCTTTAGTTTCGAAAGTCTTTAAGTATTTAATAGTATTCGTATGTATACATATTTATAACTAAATATACCAATCAATTAATATTGATTGGAAAAATTAGGAAATAGTTAAAATATTAATTTTGAAGATGGTTGACAAAGCAATTTTTTAACTTTTGGAATGATTACCGTGATCTTTATTTTATTTATATTCATTCTATTTTAGATATAATTCTGAAAGAAAAACACTTTAAAGAAAGAATACAGGTCCCAATTACTGAAAAAATGTAGATTCCGCATTATAAATTACCGGAAACATGTACTTTTACTATTATCTCTCCAAGTTGTACTCCAATTTGAATCATTACCAACTTAATAAATTGCAAACAATTTTAATGTAATATAAAAACTTGTAGATAAAATCTTAAATATTTTCATAGAAATTTTCAAAATCAAGTCAAAATTTAAGCAAACAATTCAATGACTGAAATTATTCTGTGTAAATCCAACTTTTTGTGATTTTTATTAAATTCCCAGAATAGGTTTTCTATTGCTATACTCAAAGATATTGCAGTAATTGTATAGAAGCACATGTTTTTATATAAATAAATTTTAATTTTTTAATTTTCAATTTTTAAAAATATTTAAATAAATTCTTTGAATAAGTATTTAATCACATTTACATGATCAATGTGATTATATATAACGAAAAAAGAGTACTCTGAAAAATCCGTATTACAAATAGACAGCAGTACTGTATTGATTTTAAGTGGTTGTCCGCACTAAATTAACGTGTATCCAAAAAAGTATGCTTTAAATCAAAGCAGCTTCAAAAAAAATGTATTCACAAACACTTTTTATATCACGTGTTTGGTAAATGTCTTCAATGCGAAGGCAAAATCAAAGTTCATTGCCTAAAAACTTGTTGAATCACAAAATTACGTCACACATTTTTTTATCACAACGCGGGAAATTTTCCAAAACAAAATTCAATGAATTTTTCGTGTTGTTTTTTAACAGCACCAAATTAATGGAGAAACATAAAACGACAGAATGAAAAATAAAATCGAAACAACGTGAGTTATCAAGCTTTGCGAAATAATCATTGCATGAGTAATTATGGTTTAATATAACGCGACACAAACGCACATGTTTCCATTCATTCAATTTTTATACTCTTATTTTGCCAAATGTGTAGTAAAAGAAACTGCTCTGAGGGACCTAAATTCCAGCTAAATGCATCAATGACTAAAGTTTGTAAATGAATTTATTTTAAATTTGACCGCAAATGGTTAATAAATACGTGTATTAACACGTATTTGTAATACACACAGCCATACATACATACATACATACATATATGTGTGTGTGTATGTATGCATATATACACAGTATTACTGTTTTATGGCAACAATTACATTTTTTAAATATTATTCAACACTAAATATTTTATTTTTGAACTGTTGAGAACAAAAAATTCAAATTTGGTATCGATTTATCATGAGATATAAATAAAAGCTTATCAAAAAATATGGCAAAAAATAAGTGCGAGTATTTTCTCCGATTTACTTTTAAAAGTTCCAATTATTAGCATTGAGAAATGCTGATGAGAAATATTGTTATTTTTTTTTAAAAATTCCGTTTTCTTTGGAGGCAGTATAAATGATTTCTACTTTATATGAAGATATTAAAAATTTCGTACCTGAATAATGAAAAAAAAATATGAATACATGTTATGAATTATCCGTACTACTTTTATATATATTTTTATATCTAAAGAAAAGGTAACTGTTTCTCCATGAAATATTGTATTAAAAGTACAAAGTTTATTAAATACTTCAATAATGAAAATAACAAGGCCACAATTAAGAACTAAATATGCAATATAAGAACAATATATTTTCTAATACAGGGTGGGCCAAAAGTCACAATGGGGTTTAAAAATTTAATAACTTTTTTGTTTATTTTTTTTTTTTATTTTTTTTTTAAGATTATGAAATATACAAAATGGAAATTTTTTTACGCTAAGTATGGAAAATAATGTCACTTAAATGACCGCTCTTTTGAGCGGTCTGAATTTCTTGAAATTATTAATGGCGACGATATGCTCTTTGCGTTAAAATAATTGATCGCTGATTTAAGTAATAAAATTCTATTATTCTTGTTCTTTGTTCAGTTGTAAATCCCTCCATTATTTATTCTCCAGATGTTATTTATATAATCTTAAAAAAAAAAATAAACAAAAAAGTTATTAAATTTTTAAACCCCATTGTGACTTTTGGCCCACCCTGTATATACATATATATGTATGTATATTCTATTTTACATATATTAATTAGTTTTTCTAAAAACGTATTAAAATTTTGTAACATTTTATTACGATCTAATATATTAAAAGTTTTTTTTAAAAAATATAGTAGTAAGATATTAGATAAATTCAATCTGCCGTGATCTGGTGTGTGATGTATGACAACTGCATTAAACTGTTTGCAACTACAGTGCGTAAAATAAATTATGAAAATATTAGGACAAAGTTTAGTTACAAAACACTTTTTTATTTAATTTTTTTCCTTCACCGCAACTCTCATAAAAATGAATATGTAACATATTTTAATACATTTTCAAGGATATGATTCAAAAATTATTGCAAAACTTTATTGGAATTTTTGTTTTGTGCTATTTCTGTTCCTGTAATTCAAATACTCCCACAAACACAATCATAATAATTTAATAAATTATTTTATTATTCAATACTTTCATGTGGCGCACATAAAATTTGAATTTTATAAAACCAGAGGAATGAAAATATATATGTGCGTTTGATAAATCAAAATGATATTAAAAGTTTAAATGAAATTTATTATTTATTAAATTTTAATTAGTGAATTTTTTTTTATTTCCAGATAACATTTTCAACAAACATTAAGGTAAATAAAAAAAACTATTAATAATATATATATATATATATATATATTTATATGTGTATAATAAAAGGCATGCGGTTTTGCTTATTTAGTGCAACCGGCTGAACTTTAGAATATAAAGATCTATTACCCATATCAGCTTATCATATTTCAAATTTATATTACTAAATATAAACAAAATTGGATATTATTTCTTATCAGGTATGTTCAAAAAGGCAGAAATTGACATTAAAGAAGTTCAGTTATTTGTTTCCATTATGAGAGGTATTAAAATTGTTGGAAGCTACTTTTCCCATAGTGCAATAACATATGGATTAAAATTTAATAATTTTACATTATGCTTTCGTTATTGTACGTAAACAACAATTATCTACTTCGACATTCTCTCGCAGTGCGTCTCTTTCCACTGACATTTTTTTACTTTTTTTGTATTCATTATTACATATCTACATATAACGATCGGATTGATTATACATACACAATACATACATATTTTGTTTTTTTGGTTTTATTATTTTCATTTTTATCTTTCAATATAAAAGCTAAAAATTTAAGAATTTTTTTTAATATTGTTTATCAGATTAAAAATTAAAACCCTAAAGGACTTAAAATTAATTGTGCAATATTTATGTTAACGGTTTTAATAGAGAAGAAATGGATTGAACGTGATTCCAACGTGATTCCAATTTGAAGTATTTATTATTGAGAAATATTTTATTAGTATGCAAGCTCAAATTTAAGCAAATAACATTAAACGGAAAAATCAATTTTTTTCTGAAATTCGAGAAAAAACTTCCAACAAAACGAGGATTCCTAACCAAAAATGCCGCATAACGAAACACCACAGTCATGGTGCCAAAAATATGGCGGAAAATTCTCAAACGATTACAAACTCAAGTAAGTACACTACTATCGCCTAAAGAATTCATTCGTAGAAAGTACTTACGAGTATATTAGGAAGAATTTCTTACATAAATTATACAAAAATCCCCTTTCATTAAAAAAGCTTCAGGAGTATAATACCTACAAGTATTGAAAGTTAACTTGCAAGATTTGGAAGCCAACTGTTTATTGTTTGTTTGATTCATTTCTGTGTCACTAGCATTATATTTAGTTTAAATGCATTCCTTTATTGTAAAAACAAATTTTTTTCGTCTTTTTATTAATCAGTGAAATATCTTAAATAAGACGTGCTAAATACACATAAATGACTTCGCAAGTATACACTCGTATAAGTTTATGGTTGACACATTTTGGTGTCTGTGGTCACGTTTGAAATTTATCTTGTATTCACAAGATAATCTCTTTAATCTCTTCGACTGTCAAATCTTTAATAAGTGAATTCTATATTAATATAATTGTACTAATAATATGATAAGTAGAGTAACTTATTGAGATGTGCAGTATGAATATGATTATTCGAAATGGTCTCTTTTAGAAATTCTTACATCATAAAATTGATGTTGAAGGCATCACGTATGCAACCATTAATCAATTATATGCAAATAGAAAGTAAATACAGTGACTTAGTCACCGGTTTAACATACATTTCTAGAACTTCTCTATCGATTACTTAATTACTCATGCGAAATGTTATAAATATAGTATACGCGTATGTGCATACTTAGTACGACGGTTTTCAAACGTCCATAAAAAAAGCTTTTGATTAAACATCTTCTTTTTGAAAAAAAGCTGTTTTCTTAAAAGAATTTTATTCAAATTTGCAAATATTTATAAAAAAGAAAAGTATATTGTTATACCGATATAATATTTTTGCACTTTTGTCCAGAAAGATTTGGTAAGACGTTAAACGCCAAAGTAATGCTTCCAGATTGAGGAAATTGACTTTAAAAAAAATAAATTTGTTCAAGATTTTCATACGGAACTTTGTACATTTGAGAGTCTACATTATAAGAACGATAAAATTGCTGTAATTTCGATCAGGCAACAAATCACCATCACCCACCATGGCGGCATCAGAAGAGCCATGATTTGCTATTATGGTAAATGGTGAGCGTTTACACGCACCATGGTTTGCAGGAAGTTTTACGCCTTTGGATTACTCTTTAAAGTCTGTAATACAACCTTTATCTAATATATTAAAATTGTGTCGTCTATTTTAAATTTAGTTAACTTAAAAATATCTAATTCGTCATCAAGATGAACTAAATTAATTAGAAATTAATCATCGTTGTCCAAAAATAATAAAAGCACGTGAATAAAACACTAAATTTAACACCACTGGTGGAATGATGCAGCAGCAATCGCCAAATCTTGCATACATGGAAGTTGCATTACTTTCATCGCCTGATTATTAACGTGCACTGCTTTTGTGCTTAACAATAGTTTACTTGTTATTTTTCCATAATATCTTAAAATTAAGGAATTGTTTTCCTGTAGGAATGAAGTTTTTGGAGTATTTTTTAAAAATGTCGCAAAAGTTTTCAAATAAACAAAATATTACAGAATACCATAAATAAGATTACAGAAAGTATAAGACATACCTTCACTTGTATGATTGAACGTGAGATGAAATGTATGTATGCAAAATCGTAGATTTCTCTTGCATTCCAATGAGGCGGTTTGCTAATAAAAATCGTCTTAGAAATATATACTGTAGTATAATCACAAGAAAAAATCACTCGCAAAAACAAAAATTTTTGATTATACTACAAGAACAACCAAATGACTACAGTAAAAACTTGCAAAAATGGACTTGCGCTGTAATGAACAACGATTTTTTCCAGTTAGCCTTTTATGAGGATTTTCACTTTATAATTTTTTAGTTTTTTTTTTTTTAATTTCGCTTACTTTAATTCACGTACATTTATAACAATCTTGTAAAACATTTACTTTTCTCAGAATTAAAGTCCCATCGTTGAAAATCACCCACCAAAAGAACACCTTTTCATTATATTACAAGAACAACAACGCGACGACGTCAGACTTTTAATTGCTTTTCAGCACTATAAAGAGTTCAGGGGAATAATTAGAACGTCACCAACTAAATTTTCGAGCTAAAATAATTTTTATAATCAGGTGGTGATTTTTTTCGCAACACATGACCTACACCCAATACAATTTGATTTTTAAAAAGAAATTCATGACTATATGCTATAATAAAATAGTTTTCTTACTTAGTGGGGAAATTTATAAAATGTTGCACAAAATAATTAAATTGTTAATTCAAATTACAGCAAAAAAAAAAAAAAAAAAAATCGCAAGCTCGCCACGAGTTTAGGTGTTGTTAGAAATTATACAAAACAAATAAAACTGACCTATTACTTTGATTAGTTATTGACCACACTACACTCAAGATTTGGTATTTATAGAGCGAGATACACACACATAGGCACATGCAGGGTTGCCACGTTCAAATTGAAAAGCATTTAAGACTAGAAAGCACAAGATTGTGTCAAATAAGCGGTATTTGGCTTTGAGCAGCCAAGCAGAGGAACTTTTTATGAAAATAATTTCGAATAAAATGGAATAAACGCTGATAATCGAATAAAACCTATATTGCAAATTCGACGCAATGAAAAGTAAACTGCAACAGAGGAATAATTTCGTTCCTGCCTTTTCAACTGGCGTTGGAGTTAGAAATATGTGCCTGATTAAACTTTATATAATTTTTCAAAACTTTTTCAAACTTTATATAAAGTTTTAGTTTACTTTTTTAAGCGTAACACACAACAAATAAAGTCCTTTCAAATAGAATAAATATTTTTATTTTATTAAAGAAAAATAAATAATTTATTATTATCTTCGCTGAAAGCAGAGCTTATAATTTATATATATTTTTATATATATTATTTTTAGTTTGTGCTCCTAAATCAAGCAGGTCGTTCTAATATCGTCCGCACTATGGCCGAAAAATGTTTGCTATGAATATTTTTTAAAATTATCATTTCTAATGTGTTAATATATATAATATATTTATATTATAGTGCAATATTGGTTTTTATTGCACTATTCCTAAAATAGTTAACTAATTTAGTTTATTTCTGACGGCAATCATGAGCTCATTGCTTTTTTATATGCTGCGGCATAAGTAAATACTTGTAAATGCAATAGCAGCCAAACGTACAGTGCTACACAAATAAATGATTACATATGATCACTCTATAATAAGTAGATGTTTAGATTTAATCTTCCTAATATCATGAACTTTCAAACTGCGGTAGAATAGCAGTTGAATATTGCACATGAATTTAAGATTCAAAGGAAAGGCAAGTATACAAAGTATATATTTTTGAGAATTTCCAATTTAAAAAAAAACAACAAAACGTAAACATATGCAAACTAAATTGCTTTAATACTCAATTTTAATATAATATATTAAGCTAAAATTTACCACTCAATTATTGAATCTGTATTTAGAAGAAAATGTAAATAAAGTATAAAAATATTTGTAAAAGAAATAGAGTATAATAATGGACGACCAACGTTGGGATTGAGTTATATATTTCAATTATTAAAATTTCTAACTTCTGCTTTCATCGTCATAATGCGTTATTGGCTTTTGCAGATAATTTTGGTTGGTTATCGAAAATACTTGTGATGTACTGTATAATAAATATATACTATACATAAAATCTTGTTTATAAATAAGAACCATTAAGAATATTTAGATAAAGAGTAACACTACTATATCGTATATCTAAGCAAATTAGGGCGGCCCTTTTCGTTATGATACAAAAAATTTGTGAATGTTATATATTGCTACATATATACACCTATCCCCCGATTTAATTTTCCATATTCGTAACTTACAAGATAAAGAACTAAGTGAGGATGATTTAGTTGACTTAGTTTGCGAAAGTGAGTCTGACAAATCTGACGAAGAGGAATTAGTACCAATAACATTCACTGCTAAAGTTATCCGCGAAGAACTCGCATTGGTAAGAAAGCTGAGTAATCATTTTATACAATGATAGTGATGAAGGATAATAAAATACCTTTGGTTTTATTTTTTTGTTCTTCTGTTTAATATATTGTAATTAAATAAAAAAAACACTGTTTCCATAATATATTACATATTTTAAGCTGTCAATGTCATTTAATTTTTATATCTGTGTACACCTAGAAATATTAAAATATTAAAATATAAAATTATGGATATTCTGCAAGCTTTTCGATATACAAGGTTTTGACTTGAAAATTTTTTATTGTCGATTTACACGTTTTTCTCAGGAGCGTATATACCGTGTAAATCGGGGGATAGGTGTATTTTAAACATTTGTGTAACACAAAATACTTCACAAAAACATATTTATTAAGGTTTGAATGTTTTACTTGGGCTTCAAAATAGTGAATTCCTTAAATTTTCAACTTGTAATTAAAAGCAACTTCTTTTTTATTTGCTTCCACACGAAGGGATCCCCTTAATGTAATTACAAGTTACTGCATAATAACCGTTCAGTTAATAGGAAATACACGTGAATTAAAGACCGCCAATTATACGTCAGCTGCTTACAGTTGGGAATAAACTTTTTAAAACAATTTAAGTAGTACAATTATTATTTATTTAATGTATTTATTAATTTTTAATTTAAGCACGCTTGAGTGATAAGTTAGTGAAAACGATTTGATGAATGAATGGAAGTCTGATGATAAATTAAATCTTACTAAGTTTAATAAATGCTAGTATGTATTTTAGTTACAATGCATTATACGTAAATATATTTATTAGAATTTATCTGTCATATGATTAACAACAAAAACAAGTATTTTATAAGGAAAAATGCAACAACAGAACTTTTTTACGTTTTCGCATTTGTTGCTATTAGCTAAATGGTTTAGTTTTAAATCTGGAATTTTTCTTTGAGCTAGAATCGCATTGGCATTTCGCAACATTAAGTAATGGGGAAATTTCGAAACCATGTTTTCATAGTTTGGTTTTACACAATGGCGTAGATACTCAACCACAAGATATTGTTTTTCGTATGTGTGGAAAGCTTTTGTAACCAAAACTAGTAAAATATTTTTATAAAATAAAATGATTTTGTCCATATAAAATTTCCTTTTTTTTTGATAATCGGATACTAATTTTTTTCGTGTAACTAATTTAAATGAAGCAGTAAATGATGATATATTGCATAATATGAACATTTCAATAAAGTAGCTTTAAATTGCTTGTCACTCAAGCGATTAAAATAATTCACTGTTCCTATTGCATAACAACTGTTTTAAAATAAATTTTGTAAACAGTTTTGTTCTTAGCTTTGTAACCTCTATTTACTAATACTACTCGAAAATTCCATTTGTTCCAGAACTATTTATAATTATAACATTTTTATTTATAAGACTTTTTACTTTGTTTTCAAAAGGCGCACAAGCGAGCAATTGATTTTCTTTTAATGCTGCATTCTTAAGTCTTTTGTTTTATTTGCAATTTGGTTTATTGTCAACCTGACATGTGTAAATCAGCTATAAAAAAATCTTCCGATAACTTTTATCATTTTCATTAATGCACTTTTAAATGAAAATATAAGTGAATGAATGGATAAACGCATGCAATCAGATATATAAGGCTTTCAGTATAACAAATGCGTACATGAAAAAGTCAAAACAAAAATATGAACAGAATTAGGATTGAGCAAAGACTATGGTACACTCTAAACTCACAGCTTTAGTCAAAGCACAGCCATTTATAAAGGTCTTAATACTGTGTTTTATAACGTGAAGACCAGCTAACAAAGCATATGTAAGTGTAGTTTAAAATACCTCTTACTTAATGTATGTTGATTTGCTGATTACTGAAACATTTGCATTACACATTTTGATTAGCATTTCTTGCAAAATTTTTGCGTTCATAATGTATGTATGTACGAATGTGCGATTTAATGAGGAAGAATAATAAGTATTGGTAGGAAATGCGGAGTTGTCTTTTGTAGCATACTTGTATTGTATTGTAGGTGCTTTAAAATGATTGTCGTGATACGGCGGTAGTTGAAGTGGTGCCCGGTACTCAATTAAAGTTGCAAATTCTTCACCAATTTCAGTTTTACTTTGATGATCGTTTAAGAAAGGTGTTTAATAAAACTCAGAATAATGTTTATTAAATAAAAGTTTATGACGCGTAAAAGTAATTCTAAAAGTTACAATTCTAAAATAATAATTAAAATTTTTAAATTAGAATGTGATTTAATAAAATTATTGTCAAGTACAATTAATAGAAAATAAAATTTAATTTCGCTGAAATCAAAGAGAAAAGTGAATTAGCAAATAAGTGTGAAAATGTCATTTTGTTTGATACTCTTCTTGTTAAATGAATATTAATATTGTTGTAGAAAACATCGATTAATCATGTTGTAAAGCTGTTGCAATTCTGTGCTTCTAATACCAAATATTTAACACTTTTCCCTTTCAACCTGTCTAACGATTCATCTTGTTTATGCCACACAAGAACCTGGAAGTCATACCAAACGTGAAAGAGCTTTCAAGTAATGCATTCATTTATCACATAAATAAATCATTACGTGGGACTGATATCAATTTCTGAAATAGAAAATCATGACTGTATTCTGTTACATGAAATTTATTGTATTTTTACATTATGATGTGAGTACGTATGAAACTATACAATCTCATATAAACGGATATTATTGCGGGTATTTGGAACGAGCTTGCAAGTCATTCTACACGTAATGTAACTCTTCCGATGATTTGCATAATGGGGGAAATAGATTTATACGTCTACATAAAAATTATATAGTCGACAATAGTAAAAGTAGTTACTCCTTTCGATTTGAGGATGTCAGAAACATCAAAGAAATTGATTTAAAGTTGTAATGTTTAAATAATGAATTATTTCAAAATGATTGCTTCAATTTAAATTTATATCAGAACCGAATAAAAAAGTTTTAGCTTTAGTTTTAGAATTAGGACATATAAAAAAACACTGACAAAAAATAACATTTAATATAATTATTTTTCCATTACATTTTTCCGGGTTTCTTTTCTATTTTAGAATGCAATATAGTTTCTTATATTAATAAGTCACAAAGTCACTCTCAGTTTACTAGCTCAGGTATGCTAAAAAATATAAAAAGGTTGTATTAAGTATTTTTGATGTGAGATAAAAGTATAAATTTATTAAATTTTAAGAATAATTGGACTTTGTTAAAAATATATTTTGGAACTTGGACAACATACGTATTTGAGTATTCAAGGAAAAGGAATCTAACCCAGTTCAGAGCCATATCTGACACATTTATTTCATTCCCTTTTTATATGTATACACACAAATTGGTTGATAATTCTCAAATGAATTCAAATCTTATTCGGGAATGCTATTTATAGATATTTACAAATATATAGTCTTGACAGATTAATTCACTACAATTGCCAGTATAATTAACCATCTGTTAAGAATAAGTAAATTCTTTCTTAGGTTGATTACCTGGTTTATAAAAAATTAAAAAATAATGAAAATAAGAAATAATTAATAAAAAATTGAGATTAAAAATTGATATTATTATAAATAATTTTTCAATAACGCCCACGTTTAACATTAAAAAGGATGAGGTAATTTATACAGGATGCATATTCAGGCATGCATATTATTCTTAATTTGTAGTATTAAATGGCAGCAGTATTTTTTGTGTTTATCCAATAATGTAAAACTGATAGTCACAAGTTGATAGTCATCTTTGTGAGAATTTCATTTAAATGCTTTCAACTTAAGCTTAAACAGAGATTTAGTTATTGTGAAAAACAAGAATTCTTTTATAAAATAAGTTTAAGAGAATAGCAGAGCGTTTTAATAAAGTACATTCCAAAATATATTTAAAAAAAATATATTTTTTTTTAATAATTTTCAATCAGAAAATAAAAATTTACTTGTCCAAATATATTTTCTCAACAAGTCATTATTTTAAAGTCTGTAGTAGAAGAATTTATGAATGAAGCAAAATTAAAGAATGATAAAAAAGCTTTACTCATTGAAAAGTAAGATTGTAGATAACAATTATACACATCCACATAAATGAATGTGTTTATGCATGCACATATTTATTTAAGCAGGCACTTGTATATACGAATGATTATCGTAGCCGCAAAGGCGGCGGAGTTACTTCCGTTTTGTAAATCTCATATACAGTGAGTACGTACAATGTAATAAATATAAACAACAACCTGTGCTACGAAGATACAAATGGAAAAGTAAGAAAATAAATGTGCAAACAAATTAATCAATCAACATAAAACGAAATGCAATGAGAAAGCAAAAAACCAATAATGAGCAAAATTTTAATAATCGTAGCTAAATTAAAAGCTCGCTACTCTCCAGGAGCTGATTTTTATAATAACGAGAGTCAAATAAACATTAATAAATAAACATTAATTTCTACAATAACAATTAAACAACAACTGGCAAATATGCAAAAAAGGCAAAAACAACATAAAAATGAAAGCAAGTTACAAAACGTGAGAAGAAACGTGTGTTCACTTCTACAATTCAAAGGCATACTGTGTTAAGCTCAACAGCTGGCTCTATATAAAAAACAACAGCTTAAAAGCAAATAAATCAATTACATTGATTTGTTGTTTCTGTTGTACGAGTATTTAACAAAGTTAATCGACATCCCACATACACACATTTGTTTATAATTAAAAACTGGTATAATCACCCGCAAAGTAAAATTTTAATAAACTTTAGTGAAACACATAACAAACTAAATACTTGCAGATGAAAGAGTAGAATTGATAGTTCACTTGAGTCGGCGTTAAATTCCCATTTATAGGCTCCCAGTCTTAAAAAGTGACAAGTCAAAAACTTTGTTATATGAAAGAGAATTTGCATACCTCAAATGATAAAAGAATTAGTTTTTCTTCTGATATACGAGTGGTTAATGTTGCATAAACGAAGAAACTGAATCTCAAAAAAAGCATATTATTTTATTTTATTGCGCCAATTTACAACTACCAGGTAGCTGTTATTTAAATTGCACGAAGTTGTCAAAAATTAATATTCTGCAGGGAGTAGCAGCTACAACTTCCTATTCGCATTTAAAAGTCTGCTAAGTGCCACTTTTATGTTTTATAAAATTGAAATGAATTTTCTCTCTAAATTTATTTATTCCGAAACGTAGTTTTAACAAGTACTTAGAGTTTCAGCATGTAACACCATCTTAAGAAAGTCTTAGCAAGTACCGTTTCTACCATCGCCATTTAGAAATGTTGGAACGTTTTAATACCCAAAAATTAAGAATCGACTGATGGGATCAGATAGCAGAAGAGCAGGCTTCAATTGCACCATCCAGTTTAAATTTGTTGTAGGATGTTTTACATAAACTTAACATAAACTTACATATAAACATAACTTAACTGATGTCGAAATTGCCGAATGGATCGGAGACGACTATTCAGAGGAAAATATAGATGCAGACATTTCATATAAACATAAAGAAAGAGTTAAAGTAGACGATGTCATTAAGTCCGTTAACATTTCCATGGAGTGGGCAACAGCAAATGTCATTTGATATGAAAAATCAAACGCTTAACAAGAAATCAGGGAAGCTGCAATTGCAAAAAGCCAAAACCCCAAACAAAAATTTCAACATTCTTTCCATTAAGCAGACATTTAGAAATAGAACTCGCATATAGACTCGTAACTGCATACGTTCCCGTATACATACATGTAACATACTTAAGAAGTTAATTTTTTATTTTGCTTTTTATTTATGTGCAAAACTTTAATTTTATCATTTTGTCTTATAAACGATTTTTTTATCTTGCAAAAATGGAAATTTAATGATTTGTAGCTAAACGTGGTCCTAAATAGGAATTTTAGTGGTCGGTTATCACAAATTTTCGTTAAAAGCAACAATTTCCGTTTCGAGTGCGCAAATCGAACTAGTATTGCATACTTAAATCAAAGATATTATATATATGTATGCATCTCATTTCTGATTTTGAATATTTATTTGGCATTTTTCAATTTTCATTTATAATTTCTACCCATACCGATATTGTAATATCAGCATCGTCGTATGGTATCAGTATATCGTATATTTTCTATTTAATTATTTTTTCTCTTCTTGTTTCGTTCCATTTTGAGATCACGTGCAATTGTTGCCTTGTCAATTTTTATACTTTTTTTGCTAACATTTGTTTAATTCGTTTTATTTAGTTATTTACTTATAAAATAAGGTAAATTCCTAACAAGTTTTTTGTTGGATGATCTCCAATCCTAGTGATGTATTAGTATGCTGATTCATCATTCACAACTTCTTTATAGCTCAATTAAAAAGTCAACGTAACGATTTGAAATAAATAAGAAATTGACAACTTTTCCACAAAGTAATATTTCATTTAAGAAGCCTTAACTAGTTTGTTGAATGATAATATTTTCAATAACTACTAATTTTCTAATTAATTGTAAAAAATCGCCAAGCCAAACACGCCATTTACATTTCTTAAGATAAGAGGAAAACGTAGTTTTTACGCACATATAATAAGTAACCCAGATTTCTCTTGGGAATTTTCCAGTGTACAAACTAACTAATATCGGACTAGTATGAAAGTTGTCAAAATATATATAATTTTTTTTTCTTGGAAGAAGTTTTTATTTGTAATACATTCTTAAACAATTTAACATATAATTGTTTAATGTTTAACGTATTGTCTAGAATGTTCTGTGGATTCAGAATGTTTTGTGTGGATTCAGAACATTCTATTATAAATTAATTATAATTTTCGCTGTCGGATTATCTTTTATTTTATAAGAAATGTTTTTATTATTATTTTGACAAGAAATAAACAGTTAATATATTTTCTGCTCATATTTAAAAAAAATGTCTCTCTGTTATGTGTCATTAAATGCTTAACAAGGATGTTGCTACCCACATGATATTCGTTATCATAGTACAATATACTCAAACAGTTGTACAGATATGCCCTAACAGTGACACTGAAGATATAATAAAGCACATAATTAGCAAATGAATAGAAAAAAGGAAAATAAAATGGTCAAAGTATCCTTGGAAAAAAAGCAAGATAAAGAAAACGACCCTTGTGCTACTTATGTTTCCTTTTTGGAATAATAAATCTTTTCGTTGACGTTCTTCGCTTACTTTGAGTGGGAAAGCGAAACTTCCTTTCCTTAAACTGTTTAATTTTATTAGTTTAAGAGAATTATTTTTGTACCCAATAGCTGGTAATAATTTTTACAACCGTAATGATTTAAATTTTTGCAGCAAGTAAAGCTTGTAGTCTTCTGCATATAAGAAGATTTGTTAGGTTAGCTTACCACGGCCTATTTCCAATCTTACATACATACACTTATATTTCACTTATCCAAAATGAGTTAACACTAACTGCAAAGTATTAAAACTACACACGAAGTCGATTGGAACATTATCTCTATTGGGATAGTTAAATAACTAAACTTACTGAATAGTTAAGAGAAAAATTTTCATCTCAAATGATGACAATGTTTATGGTAAAATGTTAATGCCAATTTATTTTACTGAGTTTCCCACGCAGTAACTCCCTATTGACATTACGGCAATGCATCACTATCCTACACTATTATGTAGGAAAATCTAATGTGATTCTATCCTATTTCAAAAAGTCGTATAAAAATGGAGCTGTTGGTGTTACACTATCAGACAAATATAATGCAAAAAGTTTTTTTGTTTGAGACTTAAGGTAAATGCAACCATTATCGCAATAAAAGCATTTTTAGAACACATTATCCTACTTTTCCAACACATGTGCCACATTTGACAAATCGTTTTGATCGATTTTTCATAAAACAAATCAATAACCAGAAAGTTCGCGGTAAAGCACCCAAACGCCAGTGCCACGCTTCTCGCAAACAACGTTGACTACGGTTTACATGCCACTAAACTTTTTATCTACAAATCCCCGCATACACATGTAATTAAATGCATGTGAAAGTATGTGCACCAAAGATGAGCTCGTGACTAACTGTTCAACGGCAACAAGGGAATCGACCTGGGAAATTATATAATGAATATAATTTAATCAATATTGTCTCCATCATTTAAAAATATTTGGCAAATATATTTGTTTATTATATACATTCTGCAGATAGAAAAGTTCCTGCACTCCTTTTATAAATGAGCTTTTCGTTTCCCTACATTTAGATCTTAATGTAAACAGTGAAAACTTAGAATAACTTATAGCGAAATTCTGAATTCTTAAGGACCAGCCGCATAGAACACTCAATGCGTACACTTTGTACTTTCTCAACTAACATAAAAAAGGCGCCGAAAAATGCTGTCACAATCAGTTGAGAGATCACAAAGTATATTTATGAAGGATTCTATGTTACTAGCATTTTATTTTCAGTTACGTCGTCATGAGAAAAAGGAAATTTACTTCCATATGTACATACACATATGCAACATACACATCCATGCACATACACTAATATATACATTTACATATGTATATATTTAAAATTTTTCAAAAATTTTAATAATAAAAAACTTGAGTGTTTTTTTGCAAACTACGACTAGCACGAGTACTGCTGTTATTTATAAAAACGATGACTGCGACCAGCAATCGAGCTCTCTCCTCTAATTCGCAATGAAATTTAATTGCACCATATTAGTAAACAACAACAGCATTATTATGAACGAAAGAAAAAATATAAAATAAATAATCAAGACCTAAGGCAATGTCGGAGAATGCGTGAGCGCGGCGAAGATAAAACAGTAAGAAACACACATGATCTTTCTTCCAGCAAGTGAGTGTGTATGAGGGTATTTAGTGGTTGTTGTTTTAATTACATTCAACTACACACTTTAATGTTCGAATAGGCATGCATGTAGGTAGTGAGCTAAAGCAACACGATGATTGGTTAAAGAGCTCATTTTGTTTTAGTGCCTTCATACATTTGTTTGTGTTTGCTTACGTGTGTTTGAATATAGTAGTACTTTTAGCTTTCTTATATTATTAGTTTATCTCGCAAATTTGTACGATACAATGTTATTAGTGTAGCCGAAGTAAAAATAAGTAACAGCAGCAGCAATGTATTGAAACGATTAGTTTTGCCAATAATGCCGAAGACTTTTATAAGACTGGGTTTAGTAACAGTTCAGTATTAATATCAATTTGGTTGCCAAACAATAAACACTTCCACTAAAAACAGCAAGAAGAATAGACAGTCGAATTGAGCAAAATAAAATAAAATATCTTTAAACAAGAAGGCAATTAATAAAAAAGTATAAAATTATTAAATAAATAAATAAATAAAAAACTGCTATTAATAAATACATGACATCAACTACTTTTGAAAATTAAAAACAAAACTAAAGTGTTTTCAAATATAAAAAATATTTGTACTAAAGAAATTTTTTTACAGTATTATTTTTTAAAAAAGTTAGAGACAACAAAAAGTATTAATTAAAAGTATTATAAACATAGAATTAAAAAAGAACAATATTCACAGACTTACACTAATAAAAATGGAAGATAATTATCCGGAAATTGCATTAAAGCAGCCAAAAGCTGATCCACGTACTGTGCAATTAAAAAAAATAAGTTCCATCAAACCCTCGTCAGATCATATACAAGATTATTATAGAAAATGTAACATCAATTATGCCGCAACATTAAAAGAAAATTCTTATAATGCAACAAATACTTATAAATTTTCAAAACTTTCAATAACATCAAATGCCTTTAACTACGCTAAAATAAACGTAGAATCAGTGGCGAAAATGTCCATAGATTTGGCATCTGCATCTGCATCTTCAAACCTTTCATCATCGTCACAGTATTTAATACCAACAACGTCATCATCGCCGTCTTGGTTATCATCATTATTATTATCAACTTTAGTTAATCTTACAAAATCCTGCCATTTTAATGCTAGTTTCATAAGAAATTATTTATACCAAACACAAAAGAAAAGTGAGTAAATTAAATTGCTTAAGTTTTATTTAATAGTTGAATTATTTAAAAGTATTCCTTTTATTAAATTCAACGTTTCCGAATTTTTGTATGCTTATAAGCAATAAATTTAAAATGTCAGATATGTCAGTTAGTAAGGCCCCAAAAAATAATTATTTCCCCCAAAAAATATGATACGCCTCTTACAAGACAGAAATATTTGATATGATAGTTCTAGTAATGTTTTACATCTGTACTAGGAGAATTATTTTATACATTTCATTTTCTTGGTTAAACGCACTAAATGCATGTTATCTATTTCACAATAAAAATTTATATTCTACTTAATAGCAACCATCTCACCAACGATCTTTTTTTATGTTTTGCATGACAAATTTGTATTTGCACTTTGGATGCAGACATCGCACAACCAGAGAAGTAAGCCAATTAATAATACTTTCGGCAACATTCAGAATTTTCGTTTCAAAGATTTTTTTTAACAAAAAAAACGTATCCTTGGTGGCTTTAGCAGGTTTCATTAGTATTCTCATAATAGGTCAAACAATCTACCATTTATTAATGCAAGCAGTGATTTCAGCGTAATGCAAAACAGAAAAAAATCATTTAGTATCCTGATACAAGTACTGCATAGTTTAATTTCTCTATTTAACTAAGTTTGGGGTTTTTGGTACTTGTTTGAAAATGCGGTATTTGTTGCCAAATAGTTGTAAATCATTTTTTCTATTGGAAAAAAATGAATTCTTTGCACATATTTTTAAGATGTATTATAAACATTTTTTTACATATTACAATTATACGAATATAATTTATATGAATGTAATTCTAATAGGGATAGCAGCAGTGGCTGCTGAGGTCATCGGCTGCCTTATATTCAAAACAAATGTCATATTTTTTATTTCATAAGGATCTTTTATGTAAAAAAAATTTTGACTTTACGAAAACAAAAAAAAAAGGTTTTTTTTACAGAAAGTGTGCGATTACGACAATGATTTAAAGACATTTCCATAACGCAGCACCCTAAAAAAACATCAAATATCGAATTGATTTTCACTATTTTAGTTGCAATAAACTTTTCCATCTCATAATAAATATTAAAAAAAAACAAAATTAGCTTCCTTCTAACCTACTGTTTCTATGGTGAAAATATAAAAAAAAATAAAATAAAGAGGCCATACTCGTATATTGGCAATTAAAAACAAATAGTTGAAAAGAAAAGACTACATTATGTGCATGTGTGATAATAAGGAAAAACGATGCTGCTGCTGTAGTGGATTGTGGACGCTTATTTGTAAAAGGCAAAGCAGATTCATGAAAAACAAAGCTAAACCGTTTTCATAAATATGAATACAAAGTGCAAGGTTGCTACGAGTATGGGCTGTGAAAAGGTTGTTTTCATTGTTTCTTATTGTAAAGTCCTTTCGCAGCTAATTAAAATTATTTTTAATCATATACATCTTCTATAATTTATCTCAGCCTCATAATTGATAATATCCATCCATTACGCTGGCAATATTCACGGGACCATTTTGAATTGATTGTATAACGAGCAGATTCAATTTTAGTTATATTTTTCCCCCATCAATAATCGTGTTTAATATTTTCATGCTTGTGTGAGTTATTTACGTACATTCTATTTGTGTATTAAAAGCTTTAATAATCATACGCTATGTTGTATTTCTCATATTTTTAATGTTAATCATAATTGTACACACATATTTCTGTTTCTGCTTCTTTATTTTATTTCTATTTTTATTTTTATTTTTGCACTTAATGAGATAAATAATGTGTTTCCTTTCTTGAGATTTATAACAGTTATTGAGTTTTATGAAACCTTTCTCTTCCTTTACACGCATACAAGACCGTGATTGTTAGAGCCCACACACATGAGCCTTTTATAAAAATTAACTTGCTAATTACTTATGATTTGTATGTGATGTGCACTAGCAGCATGTACATACAATGCATGTGGGTAATTAAGTGAATTTCTAATGGTCATCTTATAAAATTTCAATCATGTAGACTTACAGATATTTTCTGATATATTTTTAACATTGCCGTGCAACGTTGCGGTAGGTTTGGTATGCAGTGCAGAAGTAATTTAGTATCATTTAGCTATTGTAAACGATAATTCTTACAACTCTTTTGCCTTACGCTGATATGGGCAATTTCATGGCCCACGCCAATGAAACGGAAAACTTTTTCAAAGCAACATCATTTTATAATTTTTTATTTTATTAATGATTAATAAAAGTGGATATTGAAATTAAAATTATAAATTACTTAAAATCTTTAAGTATAGCCGAACAGTATTCCCATATAAAATTCTTTATATCTTTAAAATTTCGAAATAGTGTCTTAGGAGAAACAGATAATACTAAATTTATTGCTTCATTGTATGATTTTTGAAGCATAAGAGTTATTTCACTTTTTTGACCACTTAACTTGGCGCCCATACGATTTTACAAATTTTTAGCTGCCCACTACCTCAGTGTCATACCATTTTCTTTTTCTTGCCACTAACTTGTAATATGAAAGCATATGCTTTATATACAATTTATTGTGGAAACATCCATACTCGCCAATAAACTTCAAGAAATGAAATCGTCAAATACACCTTGAACTCGTTTCACTAACTTTTACACAACTAACAAATGAGGAAGCTGATACAGAAAAGAAGCATAAAGCCGGCCGGTCACATATAAAAGTGAGACATACAAACATCGCATGTGGCGCAGTTGAGGAATGTGAATACAAACTGTTTTTGCTAATATAAACAACAGTCACAAGTGAATGAAAAATTAAAAAATTCTTAAAATAAGTCATGTGCATTGAACGTTTTTGTACTAATTACCGCGTTTTCTTTAACTGAAGATGGCTTAAATGAAAAAAGAAATCAAAATATGATGTTGCTGGAGATCAGTTCATTGATGATTACGTGACAAAAAGTTTTCATTCAATGGCTGGCACACAGAACCTACTTAACAAATATGTAAGTGGGATAGGACTAAATGCACAAACGGAGAAAAACTTAAAAGTAATTAAAGTAAAGTAAAAGCAATATACGCACATATTCTTTTTATGTTCTCGTATCACAAAGCTGCCGTTGAAATGCCATGTTTCCAAATTTAAATTTGATGTTATTTTCACCGAATGTGAGCTGATTATATTTTGCAGCTCCTTAAACTATTCTATACGTATTTTTTTCCCCTTCCTCAGGTACATTGCACTAACGCATTTAGTAATTAAACTTATTTTTAATTTGCTTTTTAGGTTTAATATTCTTCCTATTACTTATTTGGTGTGCCATATTTATACAAACAACACAAGCGTTGCCGCGTCATCGATTAACTGCGCCGGATCGAAAACTCATTTTACATACGAACTCTTACAGAGAACGGTACCATCAAAAATTGCTAGAAAAACAAACACAACACAATCAGTATCAGCAGTTACTTCAACTACAACTGCAAAAAGAGCAGAGGCATCAACAGGTGGAAAAGCCGGATCTAGAAGCACCAAAGTTATCATACCCTGTACTACCACTACCACCAAAACTACATTACCAGAAGCAAGTACAAAATAATCGTGCATTTCTGTCTGGATTGGCACGACATAACGAACCATCCCATAGACATCATTTGCACCAAAGGGCCGCACCGGTAATATCACCTCGTCAATACTTGCAGCAGTTCAAAATGAATTATTGCAACGACACCAAAATCTACGAAAATTTTTACCAACAAATTAATGCTTCGATGTCTTATATTAAACAATTGTGTGCAACTTATGTAAGTATATGTTGTGAATCCTTGTTAAATAGGCCTTCCTATCTAACTAACTAACATTCTTCGGAGTTGGTTTTATCACAAATTTGTATTCTAATTTAAATTCTAATGATGACATTTTCGACAATGCAAGCAAACGGCACCTCACGAGCGTTACATTTTCTTCACGATATACATATTTAAATGATATATATGAAAAAACTTTTACCATATTAATTATAATTATTTTTGGAACCGGGATATATTGACTACAATTTAGTTTTTGCATAATTTTAATTCGCTTTTCGAGTACAATTATTTTTACTTTATTTAACTTATTCAAAATTTAAAGAGAACGATTAGAAAGTTTACGCTCGCCTTTTTCTTCCTCGTTATATGTATATGTATATAGCAAGAACAGTTCCTTTAATTAAATATTATTAACTAATATTATTAAAAATTAAAAGATAATATAATATACAATTCATTACAGCTAAAAGATCGTGGCAATGAAAGCTTCGAAGATATGTCAGAAACCTGGAAACTAATTAGTTTAGAAACCACAAATCCCAATCGCAAGAAGATCGCTATTGAGAATAAGGTAAGTTAAGAAAAATAATACAAAACTATCTAACAGGAACTGAAAACAATCACTTTTCTTTTTTTTATTTAATAATTAACATGAAAGTCAAGAAAATCGTTTAAAAAAATCACAAATGTGTATAAGGGAGTGTCTTTTTTTAAAAAAAACCATCTTAAAAGTTTTTTTTTTCATTTCTTGTGAAGATATTTTATTAAATATTACCCATTTTCAGTGTACTATCAAGTCGAAAATTGGAAAACTTGAAAATAAAAATTCAAAAATAATTGATGCGACAGCCCGTACCGCACACTTTTCGACACAATTTGATCGCTAATACTTTTTTAACATTAGGGATATAAAAAAAATCAGCTAATCAGCTATAATGGGTTAACTATTAAAATCATGCTGTAAAAACATAATAAAAGCAAAATTTTATTATTCGTAATAACAAGAAAGCATGTTATATGATATATTATATGATATAAAGCATGATATATTTCTTTTTAAGCAACATTTAGCCACTTCTTTGAAAGAGGACATGATAGAAAACATACAATTGTTATTTTATTAGAAGTTATTTTGTTCCAGAGTTTCACTCTTGTCCTTCTATGTGTACAACATTACAAAAACTTATACAAATACATTTTTCTATACGTGATTTGTTTGAAGGCAACGTTCAGTTTTCTTTGCAGGAGGTAATTCATGCGTAATGTAAATGTGATTCATGTTATCCTGCTGTACGATAACTAGTTATTATGTAATGCTTTCTACAGTGGGTAACAGAAATTAAAATGAATGAATAAATTAATTGTTGCGCTTCATATACATTTTTATTGTACTGAAAAAATATTAATATGTCTCACTTTTTCCATTTTAGCTTAACAAAAAGATCCATGACTTTTATTTGAATCTGCATATGTTCGATCAACTTATAGATTATGTTTCGCAAGACACCAATAATAATAAAACCAAAATTGAACATGGTGAAGAAATATCCATCGACAAAATAATAAACTTCCTTCAATCAGTAAAAGCGGAAATCAAATTTAACATGAAGGAGGTGGAAAATTTATTACAAATTTTGGAAATAGACAAGCCAGACTTAGCTGACAATTCGGTGGTGTTCAATTCTAATATCGGGCGTCGCGTACGCGATTTTCTTATCATTAAGAATCTAATTCATGAGTTTGAGCATGTAGTAAAGTTAATTCAAAATTATTGTGAAAATAAACAGAGACAAATAAAACACATGGAATAAATAAAAACATTTAGAAACTTAAAGAGCAACTTATGCCAATCTAAAAATCTCAAACACAGACAACAATTCAGCTCATTTTTACATGCATTATTATATGCATCAGACACAAATAATTAAACCAAAATGAATTATTTTTACTTTATTTCATACATTTGGCAGAATTAGAGAACTTATAAGGGAAATAAATTGAAAATGTATAAGAAGAAAAATCGCTTCAACTTTTATTTAATTGAAATTTTTTATTTTACATTTAAAAATCTTACTACACAAAAATTCATTACTTTCACGCAGTTGTAAATTTTTATGTTCATTTGTTTACTTATGTAAAATAGTTGTATAATTATGTCAATATTAATTTTAGTTTTATTTCATTTAATATTTTACATTTATTTAATTATATATGTTTATTTTTAATTTCACGTAATTAACTAAATCAAGTTCTGTCGTATTTACTTTAATGTGTAAACAAATTTCAGTGTAACAACAATCTGATGTTCCAATTAACTTTTTTTTACATTTTATTTAGTTGGCTTAGACAATAAAAATAAATAATTAATTTTTCAAATAGAAGTTGAGTGTAATTAAATTTCGTTCTCCCATTTTAATATTAAGAATTGAATGTTGTTAGTTTAATGAAATCAGAGAAAAATTCATTTTCATCTATTATAAAATATGTAACAAAAAAATTATATTAAAGCAAAGTATTATAAAAAAACGATACTAAAAAAATTGTTTTATTACTTTAATACAAAAAGTGAAGCCAACAGTGAATGTTTTTTGATTGGGAGTATTTTTCACTTTTATAATAACATAAAAAATTCTTATAAAAATTAGATAATTCTAAAAATTTACATAAATACACCACTGTTGCCAGAAATTGTAGGTCAAATCAAGTCAAATCGTCAAGTCAAAGTATAGAATCATAAAACAAAACGTAAAATCAAAAAAAGAAAAAAAAATAAAAAAATAAAAAATAATTTTACAATCCTAGTCAAGGGACTTAATGATATCATCTACATTAATTTTTCTTTATGTTCAATTTGTATACTTTCTACAATTACTTCGTCTGAAATGTGTATTTTCCTCTGAATAGTCGCCTCTGATCCAATAAAAAGTCCTACAACAAATTTAAAGTTAATGGGGTAACTAAGGCCTGTTCGTCTCCTATGTGGTCCAGTAACAAAATCAATGGCAGATCATGTTCGTCAGCCCATTCCTAATTTTTTGATATTAAAACGTTCCAACATTTCTTAATAGCGAAAGAGGAAAACTCCTTTCAATTTTATAAAATTCAAAAAGTGGCACTGAAAAAGTGTGGTTTTATAGAAAACGTTGCACTTATAAAGACTCTAATATATAAAAAAATTGCGTGTTGTGCTAATCGGGATTTTGCAGTATTCGGTAGTTACGCAAATCGAGCTTGTACTGTATATATACGAGTATATTTTAAATATCAATTTTTTTTGCTTATCATTTTCGTTTTAAAAAAATTGTTAAATTTTTTGTCATGTCTGGAATAGAGGTTGCTTTCCCATTTACTAAAATTTACAAAATTTATGTTTGCTTTCAAAATCAAATCCTTTAAATCTCTGCTCACATAATTCCTATAAAATTGTATACAAAATATACTCAAACTAATCGGTCCTTTCTTATTAGTTTATTTTCTTTAATCTTGATTTCTTGTTTTCGCTTAATTGTTTAAAAAAAAACTGTAAACATCCAATACTAAAAAAGTTGTCATATACGAGTATGTTAAATTTAGAAAAATCGTAATTTTTGGACACAAAATCGCCACTAGTATATTTTGAGAGGTGAAAATCGTGGAAATTGTGGAAATGGAGAGAAATCGTTAGTTCTGGCAAGAGTGAACCACACCTTCCGAAATCATTATGAAATCAAAAACAGCGTATGGATGGAAAAATTCAAATATTTAAAAATAATATTCGCGGGGAAAATAATGCAAAATTGGCCAATGTTTTCATAATTTTCAGTCATCACACGAGTAAATATATATTGTTTCTATCAAATAAATTTCAATCAAAATCATTCGCTACCAGTGTACGTAAGTAAATGAGTAAATAATAAAATTTGAAATTAAATAACAATTTTTAAAGAAATGCCATTTAACTTCCAACGCCATTCTTAACTATACAACAAACAAAATCAATATAACATATAATATATAATATATAATACACATATATCAATATAATATATCAATATATGGTTCTGGGAATGATCCGGCACAAATTCAAAAACAATTTTTAGTTCAGGGCTTTACTCATTCTTTGTAAACAATATTATGGCCTCAAAGAATTTAATAAAAATTGTAAAATTAAATTGAGTAATAAATGGTGAATAATAAATATTTTAGAAAATTAGGATAATGCGACAAAATTTAATAATGCTAACTAAAATTAAATTTAAAAAAAGTTCTAAAATATTTCGAAAAATTCCATAATTGTATTTACAAAAAAATTTACTCACGTTTAGTAAACATTTTTACTGCCAAGTTGCCAAACGTTATTAGTTAAATTTATATTAAATTTTTCAAAAATCGTGAATATCTTTTAATAATTTTTTTTTTTTTTTAATCTTTAGAACCACACGGCGATCATTGCGAACCTGACATTCTATGTTATGACAATTCGAGTTCACATAATACAACAAATTCAATTTTTTTTGATAAAAAACATTCATATATCTTCATTATGGATAGTTTAATTTGAAATTAAAAAGTCCTCACTTTTCAATTAAATTGATATTAATAATGAAACATAACAAAAGGTGTTCCATTACCAATAATTAAAAAAAGTGCATTTAACTCATTTTGAATATGAAGTTTAAAGTAATAAAAATGTTATGTGATATTTTACGATGCTTGATTGAACAAGTTCGAAAACAATAGGCATAAATACATTTTTATATCAGTTCATTATCGTACTAGTCAGAGTTTTTGCAAAATTTGCAAATTCTTATGCTGTACCATATTCAGCAAAATATTTGATATGTTGAGACTATTCAAAATATAAACTGACACATTTCTTGTTTCATAATTTCGAAAGAGAATGAATAAAAAAAAACAAAAATAAAAAATAATATTTATTATAAACAACGGAGCAAGAATATATCATTTCAATCTCCTTGCTTTTAAGCGCCACTACTCAGTAAAACCCTAAGACCGTTATGACATATGAGATAATGACTGCTAATAAGCCAATAAAGCCATTTCATATTTAAAAAAAAAATATAATATGATAATAAAGAGAATTAATTAATCCAACAAACACTTGTTTGGCTTCAAAGTGCATGTCTGACCTGTGCTGTTGATCATGTTCAAATGCCAAATTGAATTAAAATTATTTAAGGCCAACCTGTTTTATACAACACTGTTGAACCACACAATGATCACGAGTGATGGTAGGCATTAGGCGAAATATTAAAAAAATCAGTTATATAGCCAAATGCATGTTCATTAGCGGTACAATTGCAATAACTTATTACTGCTGGACATGGAAAAGTATGTCAACATTCCTCAGTGAAATTTAACTTCATAAGATACAATGCTGGCCATTTCATTCGGGTTACAAGCTACGAAAATATTCCAATTATTTGACTTTTTTAATGATACCAAACCATATTTTTTTTAAATGCACAAACTTTAAATTCATAAGAAAATAATATTACTCTCGGTTATCTTAAAGATATCTCAACGCTCCAACTTAAATACACTGTTTAACTTCAATTACACACCCCTGTATTAACCGTCATTTATTTTGATCGTTCCTCACGCACATTTTCCGCGCAACGGACATGTGGTTTCAGTGTTTTGTTCATGTCTCGTTAATAATAATTCCGGTATTGCGTATGATTTCTAAAGTATGGTTTATCAAATCCTTATATAACAAGAATATTGAAAAAAAAATTTAGCTCATTCGAACCTTGTCCCGTGATCAATGCCGCCACATTACATAAACTATTGGAAATCGCTTCAGATCTGAGTTAAAACCGAGTACCATAGAATCCTGCAACGTTTTGACGGAAAAGATTGACAAAATGAATGTGTTATTGACGGACATTACATCACTGAAATCTGCTTAAGAAAAAAAATTATTTAGGTATCTCAAAGCTGAAGGTGGAATAATTTTAGACAAAGTGATTTAAATTAAATATTAAAAAAAATTTAAATATGAGGCCTTACATATTCTATGTAACTCATTCTTTAAATGGGAAAGAAAAGTCGGTGTGTTCCTTAGCCTTATCTGTTATACTGGTATAACTGGTCCGTATTTTCAATTATTCGTATCTGGAATTGATCTTCTATATCAAACCGCGTAAAAAACGCAAATATTTTACTAATCTTTATTAAGTTTCTCTTAATATCACAAAAGGCTAAATTTTTTAATCTCTTAAAACGATAGCACGAGCATTTATTTGTGATTTCTCTTATACGTTTTTTATTTTACCCCACGTAAAATATATATGTTTTTTATACATGTGTGTGTGGTTTTATTGTATATAAATGAGTGATTTTTTCATAAACTGGCTGCCCAATCCGGTGTTTCTATTCTACATACACAAATGAAACCATTCAGTAAAGTTAACGCCTTTTTTATTCTTTTGTTTGCCTTTTAAAAATGCCTGAAAGAGAATAACATTTAGTGATTTGTAATTTTGTATAAAACTTTTTATTTCATTTTCTTATATGCGGCACCAATATAGTTTAAATTAAATAAAATAAACATAGTGAATCAATTATTACAATTATTATAAATATTTTAAAAATATTTTATAATATTTTATATCTCGACAATTATTAAAGGCTAAGAATTTATGGTGTAGTATCTTAGACACGTTATTGCTTTTACCGAAAAGTTGTGATAACCGACCACTAAAATTCCTATTTAAGACCACGCTTAGCTACAAATCATTAAATTTCCATTTTTAGAAGATAAAAAAATTGTTTATAAGACAAAATGATAAAATTAAAGTTTTGGACATAAATAAAAAGCGAAATAAAAAATTAACTTCTTAAGTATGTTACACGTATGTATACGAGAACATATGCAGTTACGAGTCCATATGCGAGTTCTATTTCTAAATGTCTGCTTAAGGGAAAGAATGTTGAAATTTTTGTTTGGGGTTTTGGCTTTTTGCAATTGCAGCTTCCCCGATTTCTTGTTAAGCATTTGATTTTTCATATCAAATGACATTTGCTGTTGCCCACTCCATGGAAATGTTAACGGACTTAATGACATCGTCTACTTTAACTTTTTCTTTATGTTTATATGAAATGTCTGCATCTATACTTTCCTCTGAATAGTCGTCTCCGATAAATTCGGCAATTTCGACATCAGTTAAGTTTATGTCCAGAAAACGTCCTACAACAAATTTAAACTGGATGGTGCAATTGAAGCCTGCTCTTCTGCTATCTGATCCCATCAGTCGATTCTTAATTTTTGGGTATTAAAACGTTCCAACATTTCTAAATGGCGATGGTAGAAACGGTACTTGCTAAGACTTTCTTAAGATGGTGTTACATGCTGAAACTCTAAGTACTTGTTAATATCTGAAACGTCGTCTCTGATCCATTCGGCAATTTCGACATCAGTTAAGTTTGTGACCAAATTTACAACAAATTTAAAGTAGATGCTGTAGTTGAAGCCTGGCTATTAAAACCTTCCAATATTTCTTAATGGCGACAGTAGAAACTTTGTTGCATGTATTAGCTAAGACATTCTTAAGGCATCCTTAAAACTACGTTTCGGAATAAATAAATTTAGAGAGGAAATTTATTTCAGTTTTATAAAAAAAAACAAAAATTCCACTTATCGAGAGTGGTTTAATGGGAAAAGTTGCACTTATAAAGACTCTCATATAAAAAAAACTTGCGCTTTGGGCAAATCGCAATGTTGCAATTATCGGTAGTTGTGCAAATCGATATCGCACTGTGCTTATTAATATTAAAAAAATTGTAGATTATTTAAATACGTTATTCGTTTTTAATTTCTTTTGTTTGAAATTAAATTTTTTATTGGAACTTTTTGGTAAAGGTTACATTCTTCCAGAGGTCACATTGTTAAACGATGTTATTAAACGATAGAAAATTCAAATATATAACAAAGAACTGAACGGTGGAAGAACATAGACCACATTCTGTGAAAAAAGAGAAGTATGAATTGAACATCCAAAAATATTGAATGAGAACTATTATAGGTTGTCTGATAAAACAATCAACTGCCGGCAATTTAATTGAATAAAAATTCTCAATAGAAACATTTTGCAATATGAGGTAAATTAAACAAATGAAACAAACTAGATAATGAGTTCACTTTCAGTTTGGAACAAAACGCAGCAGGACAGCAATAAAAAGGTTTACTTTCAAAATATTTGGGTGGTCCTAACTTTCTAGCCACTCCAACAGCAGTGGACAATCACATTTGAAAATATATAGCATTAGAGGTTTAGATTCGTTGAACTTAAATATGCATATAGGATTAAAGGTGAAATAATTTATTTTGTGTGCAAAAATTTAAGAATTAAGAATAATTAAGCTAATTGTAATTTCCTTTCCCAAAATCCATACATGTATTTGAAATATAGTCGAAATATTTAAATTTTTTTTTCTGGTTATAAACATGTCGGCAATATTTTATGACATTTTTATTTAATAGCATTTTCAAATTTTTTGATTCTTGATAATTTTTTATGCAGCCCATTTGTTTGTCAAGTAAAACAAGGTTTCTTGGCCAAACCGATATTTTGGTTTACACCAACCTTTGACGCTCATGTTGACCAAAAACCAAAAAGGGATGTAAATAAGGTGTAGTTTTACTTTTGCTCATGAACAGCAGGATATTTTGCTTGATTAAAGCCGACACGTTAAAAATTGAAAATATCACCCACAATACTCATAAACAAAAGGAAAACGACAATAAATGTTAAAAACAATTGCAAAGCAACAATTACTACAATACTAAAAAATAATAAATTTTCATTTAGAGCCCTTTTTATGATGTTTAGACCCAAGAGGTTTAGGAGTCATACAAAAAAATATCAGTATAAAATATCGCACGCAGAAAGCTGCACAATATAAAAACAAACAAGTCAATTAACAAAAATAACGTATACAGTGGTTGCAGTGAAATGATTTTTAAAAAAGGGAAATATCTGTGAAATAAATGTAAACCATTATTTTTTATACAAATTAAATGACAAAAAAGTATTTTTATTATTTTTTTTGTTTTTTTAAAAAAAAAATATATAAATGCAAAAATGAATGCTTTTATATATTGTTGTATTTCTCTATTCTTTTTTAATTTGAATTCAATTCTAAAGTAGCGCTGATACATGCTTTTCTTCTTTTTTTTGCGAGTGCAGAATCCACAAAATTTTTCTATTGCACAAGAAACTTGTGCATATTAAAAAATACATATTAAAAAATCTAACCTCAAATGGCAATCGTATGTATGCTTGTACGTGTAGTATTAATGCATAAAACCACTGTGTTTTATTGATAAACTCATAGAAATATGAAATGTTGCTAAGCAACAGCACCTTGTACGTTGATTATATATGATTGAGCTCCTGCTGCTGTTGTCGGTATACAAAAAGTGGGCAAACTCCACAAGGTCTTCGCTTGTAGCACAAAGAAACCAATGCAGAGACCACACTCCCATGCACACAAACACACACAAATGTCGCAAAGGCAATTTTATTAGACGCAGACTGCAATTTGCACCATTGCTGTAATGTCTTTTCTTAACAATTTGTTATGGAAAAAATATTTTGGTAAAACATACAACACAAAATAGAGTTGTTTCAGAGGACACACACACATATAAACAGCATTAACAGAGTGACAGTCTTAGAGTTTCGAAGCGTTTCGATTCCTTTGTTCATTATTTGAATTAGTGCCATGTCATTATATTCCTCTGTTCTACCTTTTTCAGTTATCTTTTCTACTATTTTTCGCCAGAGGAATACCGATTGAAGTAAGGATTGTTTATTGATAAGAAATTGGCGTAACTAATCAAATTGAGTCGCTTGTAACTAACGCTCATCCGTTCCACCTTTTATTGTCCGCATATATTTCTTTGTTTCTGATATTAGTACTTTAATCCCTCTCCACTTGCTTTAACAAGGATATTTTGCAAGATTATCAACACACTGAATATTTATGTATGTATATATTATGTTTATATAAGATAGGGCCTCAATGTAAAAAGGTGTCATTTGAATGTAACATCTTTGTATCTAAGTATTAAAGGCGTATAGGTGTTAGAAACAGAAATAAATGGCAAGTTCTATAATAAAAGAAAACAAATTAAGTAGTTGTTTTTCACAGCCCAATTAACGCCAACAACCCATCCCTATCGATGCCCTAATTTATGCTGAATATGCGTTCTCTTTGTATAAACAACTCGTTAGATCCGTAAAATTGTAATTTGTTTTTATACATCAAAATATTAATTAAGCCGGTGCATACTTTTTGTACGCCTACGAATCGTTGCAAAATTACGTAGAATATATTTGGGATATTCAGAAAAAGTCATGTGTGTTATATTGTCATAATGGCATATAATTTTACAACAGTTTAAACTCGTTGAACCGACGATTGTATTTAAAAGCCGCCGCTACTTACAAATAACATGATGATAAACAATGTGGTTTGTGTAAAGCTGAAAGTCCATACCATTCATTAACTCTATTCGTTTCTTTATGCAAGTACATCAAGTATTATGTGACCCTTTTTAATACAAAAGAAGGGAAAATTAAAATACAGAGAGCTGAGTATTGCTCTCGACGCATGCGCCATATAAAAATGTAGAAAGACTTCGTACTTGTTATGGCCTGTAACTTGTACTTGTCAGACACGATTATATTTATTCTTCTTATTGTCAGACGCATTATTGGCTTTCAGCATAAGTTATCCGGTTTGCACCCAATAAATATTTTTCCACTTACGGATATCCAAAAAATTTTTCAGCCTATGTTACCGGCAACAGCTATTTTTACTCTGTTATTACTTTATGGCATACTCGTATGATCTTACTACCCTTGTATACACCAAGTATACTTCTTTAAAAGTATTTATATTAGACTCTCAGTCAAATATTTTCAAACTCAAACATTTTCATTTACAAACAACTTTTTATTTCTTTATTTTCTTTCAATCTTATTTATTTTGTACATACATATTTTCAATTCTTTATATTTTAGACTGTTTTTTTATGAAAAATTTTCTATTTTATTTTTATTTTCATTATTTTGCTACTTCAGAAAAATATTAAATTTAACAAAAAAAAAAAAACAAATAAATAAAATTTTATTTTACTAAAATATATATGTATATCAAACAACTTTTCTTTATATATTTACAAACACTGTTTTATTAAACTCAAAAAATATTTTACTAATTTAGTTACAATAGCAGAATTTATTTTAAAAAATGGAAATGCCTTAAACTAATGACATTTTCTTATATTTGGGAAAGAAAATTATAATAAATTTTATAATAAATTAGAACATTTTATAAACGTTAAGTTATTTAAAGTCTTTTTTGTTGTGAGTGTAGCCCGTGATAACTTGGCTTTTGTTACCTGCCTTTGCTATAAGGACATGGTAGGGAAAACTTTGCTCTCTTTGTTCCGATAAAAGATGAAAGGCGTATGCATGTATATAACACATACATATGCACATATACATATATAATATAATACGGACCTTTAAATCCATCGAGGCTTGGACTGCACAAAGCTATATAGTTAATACATCGGTTGTTAGCTACACTTTAGAAGAAAATATTTTAAGAAAATAACATTATCGTATACATCATAGTATTTGTATATGGCGACAAACAACGTCAGTTAACAGTGACACGCTTTGGGATTTTTGTTATATATGCCCATACATACGTAAATTTAGAGAAATCTCAAACAGCACATAATATTTATAAAATTCCATACTTCAATCAAAGGAATTTTTCGTCCAATCTATGTTAAAGGCATGTAACTAAAATGTTTTCCGAAGTGTATCTATAGCACACATTGCACCAGCCTTAAAAATACACTCACCAAGTGCAAAATTTTCAAGGACAAGTTGCCAGATTGCTAAATCATCTACTTGAAAAACTTAACATTTTTTAGTTTTTAAAATCTAATAAAATTAAACAGCAATATTGTTGTCATTCGTTTGTTTTGTACGAGAATGACTTTAAGAAGTAATTATTGCATTCTAATTTTCTCACACTTCCGACTCAAAAGATTTTTTTTAAACATTGTCTGGTAACGCCATGTAAAAATAAAAGCAACCTGTTTTACATGGTACTTTCAAGCCAGTCGATTTAATAGGGGCAAAATGTGTCAAATGCCTTTTACAAGAGCGAAGACAACGTGGGTATAGTAGAACACGCATCCCTTTATAAAGGAAAACATTTTTGAAAAGCGAACACGAAATTGCACTTTTTGTGTAAAATATTACCCTTTTTTGTAGTCATATCGAATACTCATATAATAATTGTATAATATACTATATATACGTATTTCCACCTGAGAGAGCGAAAAGTATAGAACAAGAAGGAACAAGCCATATAGCAAATACGTTTATGAACGTCACCCAAAAAACAATTTACTGTATAATAAATGAGTAAGAAATGCACTCAGGGGAAACAAGAGTGAAATGCCAGCCATTGGTGCACAGAGAGTGAGAGACAGAGAGAGCGATACAGTGAGAGAATGGAATTGAGGAATGCTCTCCTAAAAGTGAAAAAATGAAATTTTCGTAAATGGAACAAACACACAAACTACGTGTAAAATATGACGTGTTAACAATGACCATTCAATATTGTTGTATTGTGTTATTGAGATTCCTTATAGTGTTCGGATGTGTAAAATTTGAGTATGTTCTTTGACTCGTATGAAGGGAAGTGTGCATGTGTGTGAAAGTACACGTTATTCTTGTTGCTGATGGCGTTGACTATACTAACAACAACAACAACACAAAAACGGAAATGATAAGAGTAATATTGTAGTTACTGTAGTTCTTAACAGAAGACTATAAAGAACATTCATATGTTTTTCCCAGTTGTTTGACTGGCTACTATATGTAGGTATGTTCAATTTGTAGTAGTGTCGATTGTGTTGAGTTAACGTATATACATACATATGCAGAGGAGGAGAATTACACATAAGCAGCAGCAGTAAATGCAGATGGATAAACGAAAGAAAAAAATAAACACTGAAAAGTCTCAGCAAAGAAAGGTTGCCCAAATTAAACAACATACAATTCAGTCTAGTTTTAAACTTTGACGCGCGAAGAGCATTTTATTACTCTGATTTTAATTTCTTGCTAAAAATAATGATAAATAAATTCTAATAATGAATAAATAATAAATTAATGGTCAGATATTATGAACTGATATTACTAAAGTGGATTAAATCAATTAGTTTTTTGTGCTAATTTTATTACGAAAATAACAAGTAAAACAATTTCTTTATTAAAAGTTCAAATGTGCCTTTTTAATACATTAAGAAATAGTTATTAATAGAAGATATTATATTGAGCGCAAATGTATTCATTAAATTATTTAGTAATTATCTTTAAACTGATAATTTTATTGGGTGTAAACGCTACGCTCAGCTTTTCGCCACATCGTGGTGTAATTAATAGAGCCAGAGATAGCCATCAGCAATTAACACAACATAACCCTGCGGCTTTATCTCCACTGAGATCAATACTTGCAACATCAACTTTATCAGCAGCCTCAAAAAATACTTTTCGTTTGCGCAGGCGCCATCGGAAACGTCATATTAACTGGTTTGATTATAATGAAAATACGACTATGCTCGAGTTGGCCAATCCTTGTGGCGGCGAATATCACCCACATGCCAAGCAAGCCAGAAAACCCACCAAAAAAGAACAAAGAAGGGTATGTTGCTTCTGCTCATAAATTAAACTCATTTTGTTTTCAGAAAGGAAATGTTGTTCAACTTTATCCTCCCTAAATTTTAAGAAAAATTTGCAAAAATATTTTGTAATATTGATATTGATATGAAATTTAATTTTAGAATAATACATTTATATGAAAAGGGAGCCTTTCTAAAATTAACATATTGATTTATGTATGAAATGTATTCAAAAAGAAAAAAAAAAGTTGAAACTATTTTCCTCTTCTATATATAAAAATTTACATATATAGAATTTTAATGGCAGAAACCAAATATGAGAAATTAAATATAAAATAAATATATATAGTAGTAACAAAATTTCTTATTTTATATTTAATTGCAATAAAAATATTACAAGTAAAATTTTTTAAATATTCGATTATGAGTATATACAACTTTTATTTGTATTTGGAAAATTTACATTAGTTTATATTTTATCTTGCAATTTTTTATAAAATTCTTTATTAAATTAAATATTTGATATTTTGCTTTAAACACAACAATTTCTTTAATTAAATACTCACATTTTCCAATTTGTTTTCAAAACGTTGATTTAAAGTTTAATAATAAGTTAATAGACGTACAAATAAAGTACTAACATGCAGAATAGAAGATGAATTATTAAACTTTGCATTACGATGCAAAATCACAATTTTCTATAACATTTAATCAGTTCATGTCACCGAATTTGACCAAGTTATATCTTAGATGAGTTACTCGTAATATTTTACAAGTAAGTAAACATGCGTACTCTGACCACACGCTAAAGGAAATCATAAAGAATTGAATAAAGTTATACAAGATATATTTGATATTGGTATGAGTTACCTTGCATTCGAATTAAAACTTTTCGTAGATGTGAAAGAAGAAAAAAATTAATCATGTGAGAAAGCGTTTAATGATCTGTTATCTATTTATATGTGGATATACACAAGAAACATAAATATGTATGTATAGAAATACTTAATTTCTTTCTTATTGAACACTTGTAGGTTATCCTCCATCGAACTGTATGCAAAACTTAACTAATACAATATTTGATAACATCTTTTGATTTTCACAATCTTCCCCTGCATAGAGTAGCTTATATTGAGAAATAATATTAAATTCTAGAATGCTTTAGACAACCTGGATATTGTTCACAAGTCAAAAGCAAAAATTGTAGTAGCGTATAAAATGTTTGTTTAGTACCTTACAAATGTTGTTTCTAACCAAAGGTTTTTATTTATTTTGCTTTATAACTATTTTTGATTTCCATAAAAAAAGAATTAAAAATAATCTATTTCTCTCCTTTTTTACAATTTTTTCAGATTTACAATAAATTAAGACAGACAGCTTTATACGATCTAAGGTATTTAAATGGCAGCGATCAGCAAGTTATTGATATAAGCAATATGAAAATTTGGTGCCTGTATAATAACACATATAAATTTTTGCCAAAATTAAAGCCTAACTCAAGCGTAAGTAATTATTGTAAATAGAATAGATAAAATAAAATATTGATTAAAAACAAACGGAAATTCCAATTAAGATTGTAATGAGAGATTGAGCATTAATAAAAAAGAATTAGTAAAATTCTCCCACAAGTGGACTTTGAAACTATGACAAATATTTCGCCTAAGTTAGCCATGGTTGACACTAAAGAATTTTTAATAACACATGCAATAAAAGTTTACAATAAAAGTTGTAGCTAAAAAAACGGTTAGTCATGCACTAACCAAGATGCTAGTAAAATACACAGCACAAAAAATGTAAAAATAAAACTACTTAATAATACAATTAATATAAACTTCAACCAATAAGGGTTTTTAAATTATTTATCCAAATATAATTTGTTGCTGCTTTGGTATAGCGCGGTTATTCATGATCGTTGTGTTGAAAAACAGTATTAACGTTAAATTATCTTATCTTTACTTTTGCGTTTCCTGTCTATTACTATGTTTAACAATTTAATATTTAAAGTAAATTGCAATTTTTATGAATCACAAAAGATAAGCAATATTTAATTTCAATGTTTAATTTCTTATTTCATTCTTTCGCTTTCAGATCGCCCTTAAACGTTGGTATCGTAAGGTGCAGATTTACATGGCCTCGTTTGGCTATTTATATAATATCCAATTAAAATATGATCAGTCAAAATCTCAAAGGGAATCTCTCACTTCACTAGAGCTTAAAGAACTGCTGTGGAGGTCCAGAAATATGTTGTGTGATCTACAGACGGCAGTGAATAAAACTTATCCTCGAAAGAATAGACAAATACCTCAAATAACATTTTTGGAAATTAATAACCGATTGAAATTGCGCACTAAGGATCGATTTAAAGATGACCCCAATGTATTGGCTGAAACAGACTCTATCGATTTAAAATTCGTTAAATTTCATTATTTAAACTATTTGAAAAGTATGTGGCAACTTTTAATTGAATTTAACAAGCGTCACAGCACCCGCTATCCAAAACAACAGCAGCAAACGAACAAATACCCGCAAATTACTCCAGGGCGTAAATCTTTAGATGATAATCAAACAAAACGTAATAGGAGAAGAAAATCCCGAATACATGATAAATTAGTGTAACTTAATAATAGGAGAAACTTCCATTAAATGAATTAAAAAAATAGCTTTTAAGTAAAATTAAGTTATTAATTAAGTATATCAAATATGTGTAGCTTAACCCCAGACTTTCCTTCCACGACCATTTTTATGTATAAAGAAGATATTCCATTATTGAAAAATCCCTAACATTTTATACATTAACTCTTGCTAAATATGCAACAAAACAAGATTGTACAAAATCTAGTCATCCATTTTTAACTTGAAACATCCATTTCCGCTTTTATTGGTCACTATACGTAGAAAATTATTTCGCTTGTTTAGATTTTGTACTCAACAATTGAAAGCTTAAACTGCCAAATAGTTTGCGAAAAATTTAAGAACCGGTTACTAAGCAAAAGCAGAGAAATACTTAATTGCCTCTTAACTATTCTATTAATTCAAATGTATCAATTATACGAATAGTATTATGTACTCGTATTTCAAAATAGTTTGTAGTTATAACCACGTTCCTACACGTAATTGTAAATTTAGTTGCGCGTATGTATGCGATTATATTTAAATCATTTGTAATGTCTGTGATAATAGTTTTAAAAGAGCAAAAACATTAGGTTTTCTAAGTGTTTTTATAATTAAGTATTTTGATATATGTATTTATTAATAATAGATTCGTATAAATATAATATTGATGCTCTGTAATTTATTATTGTTTATTTTATTAATAACACAAAGAGAAATTTTTGTGTAAGAGTTGTCACACTAAAAATATTTTGTTGAGAAATAATCAAAATCCAGTCTTACAAACAATATTATGTGTTTTTATTCTATGCTTTAAAAGTAAGCAACGGGCAAATTAGATTATTTGGAAAGTTGCTTCCGGAGGTGTTCTGATGGTTAAATTATTTTAGATAAAACGCCGAAACACTATTAATCGCATTATATTTGGCCAGTTGTTTAATTATCGCAAATTAGTAAAGTTCAAAAGCTCAATATTTCTCAAAAATTGGAAATTTTGAAAACTACTAAAAGCGATGAATTTATTCAATTTGAGCCAAATGCATATGGCCTAAATAGGTGCGTAACAAGGAAGAAAACTTGCAAATGTTATTATGTTGTAAGTATCGTTCGTAGACAGGAGCCCACATTTGCACTCTTGCATTTTTGCTCCAAAACTTGCTGCCATTTTGATTATTTATATGATTATGAATTTTTACGTGGATATTAATGGAAGTTTTTGATAAACTCGTATAAAAGGACTCATTTTTAATGCAATATCAATAGGTACAAAATCGCAAATAAGTAAATAAATAAATAACAGGGATAATGTGGTACTGATATTTCCTTTTGTTATATCTATGGTTAATCTGTCTCACTAACTGACAGACTGATAATCCCAAATAAATGCGCAAATGAATATATTAACATAATTATATTCATGATATTCTCCTAAGTTATACATGTCTAAATGTCTTGTGTTGTAATGTTTATTTTTTCATTACGGCGTAAAAGAGCATTTGGTCTTATTAAAATTATATCATTTAAGGTTATTTGACACCCATTTTGGTTTGTTTCATGACTTTTTTATTATTTTTTCTGAAGTCATTTTAAAGCTTCCCATACCCTCTTACACCAGAGCAGTTTGCTTATGCCTTACATATCTTTATATATGCATACTCGTGTATGTACATACATACATACATGAGTGTCGTTGAACTACTCTATCACGTTCTTATATAATCATGTTCTAAAAAATCCTCTGTCGACAAAAATATTGAAGTGGCCTTACAAAAGGCCTAATTACATATCTGAAATATTTTAATAAAAAGTAACGGTAAGCTTCTGGTTACCGGTTCGCTTAGTGTACTTGAATTCAATTAGAAAAAATTCATTTTAATTGGCTAATTGGGTGGAGCCCCACATGTAGTTTAAGTTCGAAACGTCTGTCTTATGAAGCACTTCCTCATGCGCGTACACAGAAAAAAATACTAAGTAGTCATCTAAGCAATCCTATAGTGCAAACTTAGAGTACCAACAAAATCTTGAAGCACACAATGTATTAGGTGGTTTTTTTAAAAGTTCACAGCTTTGTGTTGAGAATCCATTTCACAATTAGTAATCTATAAGTATATATTTCTTTTTTCTTTTGACATTTCATTGTGGATAGATTTACACCAAAGCAAAGTATAGAAATTTTTGAAATTTTTACAAAAATAATGGATTTTAGCGTTAAATTTTACAGACACTTTGTTCGGTTTTTACTCAGGCCAGTTTATTTGCTTTACAGGAAAGTACAAATGTGTACTGTATGGCTATGCTAGTAAACAGAATTGTCGCATTTGTAACGACAACATCTAGAAAGTTTCTCAATACACTGAAAATTACAGTTTGCTATGTTTTTGCCTGGCAAGCAAATGTTTTCGTACATGAAGATCAAATCACTATCAGTGGATAATGGTATGACCTACAATAGGACGTAACGTATACAACTGTCATTGTAAAACGTGACGATAAATATTGTAATAGTTATTGGGTGCATACTGTAGCAAATACAGTGATAAGTTGAATTTGGTGTTTCAGATTGTGCTTTCAAATAAATCCATTTTTATTGATATTCATTGATTTAGATTTTTGTAGCTCTACAAAGGGCTCCCGTCACTAAATTACATTCGAATACACACTCTCTCTCTATCTCAGAAGTGATATCAATAATTTTAACAGCAGCAAACAAAAGTCCTGAGAGTAGTATTTAAATTTTTTTTTGGTATTTTAGGTTAAGAAAAAATTCCGCGGCCAAAAATGCTTAAAAAAAAATGTTTAAAGGCCTTCTAAAAGGCGGGACGATTGATATCATTTTAATGCATGGTTGTATTAAAACACCACTGTAACATTAAATCTCTTTATTATCACATACATCAGTTCAACATTCGTACATAAATTGAAATTTATGTATTTGTTCTTTTTTATTTTTAATTTGCCGGCAAATTTTTTATGCGCTCTTTTATAGAAATAAACATACAGTATATTCGTGTATTCTACTTTTTCCATTTTCGTGTGTGGCAGACTCCTTAACTTCAGCCAACTAACCATTCCGTAATTAAAACTAGTTGTCCGGTTAAATTTTATTTTAATTACCCACAATGAACTTGGAATTTTTTCATAGTTTAGTTTGTATAATAGGTAATGTTTCAGGTTTACCATACATGTCTATTTGTATTTTTAGTGTAATATTTTTTTTTTTTTGTATTTATAATAAAGTTGTAAATTGTGTCATAAAAATAAAAGTTATAATTGAGATAACAATTTCAGTTAGTTAATTTAAAGTAACTTTAAAGTTTAATGCGTGTGCAGACATCAGTTTTAGACTTAAAATAAATGTGGAGGATTTCTAAATGCGTTTTAAAGATTAAATAAAAAAAATTAAACATTTTATTTTACTTATAAAGCACAAAATTTGGGTTTTTATATTAAGGGAATAATTAAGAAGAAGAGGTCAATTCAACACAAGTAATTTGAATTGTATATTTAGCGGTGTTTCGGTTAACTGAAATAATCAGCAGGTATGATTAAATGGATATATTTCTATTCTATTTGATTACATTACAAATTTCGATTTGCATCTACGCATGAGAAAAATATAACTCTACAAGATTAGGCAGTGACGTTTTTTAACATTATTTATACTTTCTGAACGTGTGCCCATCAAATGTAAGACCATAACTCTGAAGTTACACAGTATTTTTAGAAAAATTATGCAATTTCTTAATTACTGTCAATTTAAGAGTTCATCTCTGTTGGCCTAATGAAGCTAATTTAGTCATTTTCATCAGGTGACAAATCCAAACAAAATTGAAAAACGTATCCACAGTAAAAGTACTATACAAGATAATGTACATTAGCGTATTAGCTACGAGCAACTTATTGATAGTCTTAAGCTTTAGTAATGCGAATTTATCAAAATTTTTATTTTCCGACTATCACATAAAATGAACTCTATTTGATTTATTGCAAAAGGCCTTAGAGTGAGAAGGCGGTCACAAAATAATCAACCCCACCTTAAGCAATATCTCACAAAAATCCCATTTACGCGAAAAAGTGATCATATTAAATTTTTGGTACCGGTTTCTGAAATTAATTTTTCCGGCCTTTCCTAGATTTACAAACAATAATGTTTATAAATCCTACTGCACCAAAGACCAGACATGGGCTGGTATAAGCGGCGACTTGATCGTGCTACATGAATTTCTGGTTAAAAAGAACAATTTATGGGAATATCAATAATGCAATAAATATCTACGTTTCAGAACTAATCTGCTTATGCCTAAAGCACTTCAATATTTTTACAATTTCAAGTATTAACTAAAATAGAAATTTGTATTGTTGACTTTTTTATTTGTTTAGCTGGCATTCCTAGTGGCAAGTCAAGAACGAGATTGTCCTAGAACAAAATTAAAACGGATTGGTGCCAATATATAAATCATGTGCAAACTGGTTGATGGTAAATCTTGTGCTAATTGTATGATTAAGGGCAGTTTAAAGAGCTTAAGATGCAGCGGTCAACTAGAACATGTGTAAGTCCGAAAATTAGTAATATCTTATCTGCTTCCAATACTCGGACAATAGAATTTCGAATTGTGATAAAGAAAAGCTGTGATAACACTTAAAAATCATATACACATACACTTTGTGTGATGTCGATAACAAAAGCGAATATGCGAAAGATTAACAAACATATCTCGGGAGATATTAGTTCTTGTAAGTAGAGGCATTGAGGTAGTCAAAAGTGCAAAGGAAATAGTTTGTGAAGAGGTAAGTCTATACTTAATAAGTGTTAAGGTGATAAAATAAGAGTTTAATTTTTCATTGTACGTGCTACTGCTTCAACAGGGATTACATTCATGTATAGATTATCTGGGCTTAATAAAGTGATGAAATATATCATAAAAGAAGAAAAAATATATGAAATAAATGGTGAACCTGTGCGATTCTTAACGGCAGAAAGGATTAAAAATTTTTAAATTCCAACAATGTGCATTGCTTTTGTTTTTCAGCCTGAAGTCTTGCAGTTAGAAGTGATAAATATAAATTTAAAAACTACTTAATACAGGAAATACATTCGTTAGAAAGTTAAGCCCTTTATTGATTACAATAGATAAATATCTTTAGAAATGTCACAAACCTTTACTGGTGCAACCCAAAAGGCTCCTTAGCATCTAAACAGCCATTTTACATCGTTTATTCTTCACTTCAAGATTTGGTAATGTTTTCAAAACTATCCTTTTCTTTTCATTTGTTATTTGTTGGTAAATTTACCTGTTTGCCTTTATATCGAGTGTACATAAAAAAATTTTACAAGTGTCAAGTGCCCCTCAAATAAATATTTTTTTAAAATAATTTGTCTTCTGCTGTTTGACAACATTTTTTGAAGTACTTTTATGCCTCTGCGTATTAAATGTCTTAATCTTAAACAATTTGACCGATCGGCTGGAGTTGTTTGAAATTTGAATATAGAGAACAAAACATATTTTTTAAAGATTAGCAATATTTTTTTATAACTAATAATCTCTTTTCTATTGCAATTATCAATTTACATGTGTCTTTTGCGGTATCTCAATATTCATTTTTTTATATTTTATTCCTATATTTATATTTTTTGAGGTATAAACCTTATAAGGTTTATAATTATGTGGATGTGTGTAGCTGTTAAGTACTTTCAGTTGAAAAATGACTTGCACTAACTGTTAATATAAAACTGTTGCTTGAGAAGGATGAACGGCAGAGGGGGGAGTGTCTATTAGTAGCTCAAAAATGCTTAAGGATCTTAGAGCTCTTTGATTAATATGGCTGGGATCGTATCAATTAAATTATGAGATCGAAGCTGGATTATTTTAAACTTTTCTCTTTTCAGGATGCGAGTTCCACTCTTTTGCCAGGCGCTGCATAATATGTTACATGTTGCATAGTTGCAAAGTTTCTTACTATCTTACGGAATAATATTCCGTCTTGAATAGCGCTGGTCAAACACGATTAGGTAATTAATTTCCCAAAAAGCAAAAGGGAGCTAAAGAAAAAAAAAAAAAGAAAACGAAAAACTTTTGTGTAAAAAAAATATTTCCAATATATAAATTTAGCTTAATAGCTAATAGCTGTCTTTCGTTTATTGCTTATGAAAAACTCAGGAAATATTCAGCTAAAATACATAAACTTTTTAATTTTCTAAAATTATAATCCGTAATAAAGGTAAATAATAAATAAAGCTCCTCCCTCTCTGTTTAAAGAATTTTACGAACTTTTTTGATGTGTATTTAATATTATATTTTTCAGTAATAACAACTGAAACTCGCCTAATCGAAATGTATTTCTTGTACTAAATTGGAGAAGTTTGCACAAATTTTTTATTTTCTGCCATTACGATGACTACGAGTATTAATTTATTTTTATTAAAGCCAATTTGATTTTAAGAAAAAATTCTTAATGAATTCAAGCATTGAAGACGAGTATTAACCAAGAATGAATTCAGAAAAAACAACTGTTACAGACAAATAAAAATTTATTACGCAACAGCATTGTTTAGATAAAATATTTTATTAAAATACCACACAACAAGAATATCTTATGATCTCATGCCTTATAGAAAAATCAGAAGTTTTAAGGATTTCCGCTGTTGTCGCAATCGTTGCCTTTGTATGTAGCATCATGATCAGTAATGTTGGTCACATATTAAATAATACTCGTACCTGGACGTTCTCCTCATAAATGTGGTCAACATCACTGCCAACATTTCGCTTTATGTAAGTAAATAATGGCCAAGAATTTGCAAGATTAATTTACTACTACAATTTTTGCGCTCAATTAAAGTATCGATATCATTCATTGCGTGTAATTAGTACGTAAATATTAACATTGTCGAGACTCATTAGCTGACAAGGAATAACTGCACGCACTTTGTCATACATTTTAATTTTTTCTTATATGTATGTGTCTTTTATAATAAAAACGATTGAGAGAAAAATAAGCCCAAGAAAAATAAAAGTTAAATGCCCACAGTGGTAGTTTCACTTGTGATCAGTAGTATTCACATCGTACGATACGATGTATGATAAAAACGTAAGCGAGTGCATTAGCAATTATGTTCATTATATTTAATTATAGTTAGTGGTAGTGGTAGTGGTAGTAGTGGTAGAAGGAAAACTTCACTTAACTAAAATAAGTAGCAGGCTGTAACCACAAACTAGAATGTTAAGGAAAAGAAAGAAAATGATTTGCTCAAGTGTGTAGAGCTGAGTATAGTTGGGCCATTGATCAACATTTTAAGATATGCAGCTAGATAAATGGATGAATAGATGAATTGTTGACTGGCTGGATCAAATCAAAACTACGTCGTACGTAAACTTGCATTACCATGCAGTCATATGATTCATTTCAAATGCACAACTTGCATTTAAATTTCTACAAGTAACTTTACTAAGCAATGATGAATTGCAACAAGTGGTTGTAGCCTTACCGGGCATTTTGTAGTCATACAATGAATTATTACAATCTCATTACGTACCATGAGTTATGTGTGGAGATCCATTTTTCGTCGTAGAGCGTGTGCTCTTCCCCAACAACCAATTTTGCACTTGCTACTTTAGCCATTATAACCATTATAATAGTCGCATGTATGCATATGCGCACGTACCTTCTCTCTGTAGTGCCTGCGTTGTGCTGCACAGTTTCGTAAACGTAAATACGGTCACCTAAATCGAGCACTTAAATAATGATTTACATTCCTAAAAGACAGCAAATACGCCGCTTTATTGTACGAATATGTGATGTTATGCCTTGCAATACGCGAAAACTTATCATCATCTTGATTGTTGGTCTCGTCATCGTCATTGCCGTCGTCATTATTGACCATCACAAAGAAAATCATCACAAAAACAAAAACTAAAAAAAAACATCTTTCAACCAAGTAACAAATCAACTCAGGTATGCAATCCGCGAACGAAATGTAACAATAAAACAACAACATCTCGTATCACGCTCACATTTATCATAAACAGTTCAGATTGTTTTTGTTTAACCCTTTAAGTAATAACAGAATCTGTGTTTAATAGAAACATGTTGCATGCAAAATAAAAGCGTGGAAAATATAAGTTAAAACAAGTGTCTAATCGGCAACCATTTTAGAGAGGCGCCTCTCTGGATGAAACTGCAAGCTACTAGTACAAAGAGCATCATCGGTAGCTCTTTATTGGTAATGGAGAAGAGGGAAGAAGAATGAAGTTTTGTGCAATCCCGTGAATTCAAATGAAGTTTCATAAAAGCATTTCAAAGCTTTTATTCTTTCATTGAAATTAAAAAATTTCTTTCTATATGTCATTCTAAAGAAATTTTTGCAAGTTATATTTTTTTCATCCATGAATATCATTTTATTATTTTATTTAATGCCTCTACTTTACTAATATATTTTCTAAGGAAGTGAATAAAATAAGTGTGAAGTTTCTTTCGTAGTTATTGTACAAAATTTCGGGCAGAACTCGAAATCTCATTTGTTTTTTAAGCTTCCGAGCGTTAGGAAAAAGTGATTTAGTGGTCTTAATAATGAAGCAGCTGTCACATAAGCAATAATTGCTTGTTGCACCCCAGAAGGAATTTAACTATTAACTATATCTCTGAAGTGCAACGCTTGTTATGTCTTCAAGTGCAAAGTATTTTGAAGGAGAATCGTAGCTTTTTCCAATCGAATAGGCAAGCATAGTTACTTGCATCAATAATAATATACAGCTGAGTACAACGCCATCTTTCCGCCATTCTTCTGAAGCAGTATTACATCGGCGACTTAACAACAATTAACAAAATATTACTAAAAACACCTTAACTGGGCAGAGAACCGTATGCCTCTCTCATACTTCCGGTAGAACAATAATTGTAATACATGGCTATAAACAATGTCATCATTCCGGTATAACAATAATAATAATTCCAAAAAACAAGCTTCTGGACTTTTCTCTAAATAAAAGTGAAATTATTTTGGAAATGCCTGCTGTATACTACAATTCAATACAATAATGGATAAGACACAAAATGCGTTAAGCGGTTAATATTCACTTTCTGCGATGGATTTGTTACAGTCGCTATTGTGCATTATTTTAAATTTTTGCAGTATGAAAGCATACATCAGCATATACATTGACTGCTAAAACGCTTCCTCGCATAAATATCGGCAGCAATTACTCAGTCATAAGTTTTGCCGCTCTCAAATGCCTATAAAAAACCACCACCACCAATGTAAAGATGCAAAGAAAATTTGCTACACAATGCAGAAAGTAAGTGTGCAACCGCCTGGTAACATGACATGGTGTGCTTAGTTTTGCATGGATTTTGTTATTTTCTTATATGGTTATTATTCAGTTTTTGGTTTTCATCTTGGAAACACACACACATGTATACAAATGTATTAAAGTATGAATATGCATGTACATACTCGTACTTGTTTGGAGAAGTAAGATGCCGTTGGGCAAATTGTAACCACATACTCTTGCAAACACACATATAAAATATACATATGGAAGTGTGAGACTATCTATTTCTTGAGTCTTGATCCCAGCGACGGTCTGCATGTCTGGCTGTGGTAGTTTGTCGCTACGTTACTTAATGTTGTTGTACGTTTTGACAAAAGCTGTATGTCTGGCTGGCATGATCATTTAAAGGAAAATCGTTTACTCTTACATTCATTGCGGCTGGCGGTCATATTTTTATTTAATACACACATGCACATATATATATATTTATATACAAAAAATCTACATGCATACATATATAGTCGCATGAGAATGTATTTAAGTTTTAAATGTTTACAAGAGGCATGTGCTGTCTTAGACATCTTCTGATGCCCCACTCTTGGCGAGTGATGCGTCTGGGCGGTAATTTGTTAAAGCTTCTTTACTTTTCAACACTATACTTTAGCGGCAACCGTTTACTAACTTGTTACCTTATTTATCCTGTTACGAATACATCTGTTGCTGCTTCTGCTGCCAGTGATGTTTATTCTTATACTTAAACTCGTTATATATTGCTGCTGATACCAACTTAATTGTTGCCCTTGCTGTGCGCCATCTCTTAGGTACACTTATGAATTTACTGCAGACGCACATACTTCCCAACACACGTACTTGTAATATTGATAAGTTGAACAGTGTTCTTGTCAGCTGGCATTGTTGAATACTTGTTATCTTGCGCGTATTATATATTTTTTACAGTCTCGTCACATCCACATATTTATGATGATGAAATATGTTGTTTCACCAGATTCATTGAGCGCTTCATGTCGCTTTTGCGTTGAATTTTTATTTACGTATTTTCTATACATTTTGTTATAATTCACTGTTGCCGCTGTGGGTCGTTACCAATAGCCCACAGTCATTCATGATCTTCCATAATGTTGTTAGTTCGTGTTGTTACTTTCGTCTGAGTAGTGACAACGTGAACTTTGCAGAAATCAAATCATTATTTAAACAAATGTTTAAAAAAATCAATTTTAATCCCAGAAGCCTGCAACAGGCTTTAAGCTTGGTGTCCCGTTTCTTCGCATGTGTACGTATGAAATTTTACTCGAGTAATTAAACGAACTGTTTGTACTAGCAGCAGTGCAAGATAGCCATCTAGAACTAACTAGTAATTGATATTTAAGCAGAATACCCTTTCCTATCGAAAACAAACCACAATATGGATTAATTTAAGTTCTAAAAGTGCATATTCGTGCGGTGGTAGAGCCGAGTATATATTTGATATACTTTCAACTATTTGAAATCCATAATAAAATATTATCTTATTCCGCCAAGTGAATAAATTACTCGAAAATAAGAGTTCAAAATCAATCTATCAATTATCATTGATATTTTAAAATTGCTATTTATAAGCAAAAATGTTAGGCCGTTTTCAAAATTAGTTAAGAAAAAAGAAACATTTTATTTTATAAACATTAAGAAAGTATGAAATCATGTTTATTCGCAATAAAAGTTTATTTACTAAAATTAAAAATTCTTTTCAATATGTGAACAAATTTTCGTTGCCGATGTAAATCAATTTTAATACAGAAAGAGTTTGTAAATCCTTTGGAACAATAATTGGCAGGGTAAAGTGAGCTAAGCGTAGAATTGTTTTAGGGGTTTGTTAAATAATCACTAAAATGATTCAAGTCGTAGCGGTAGACATTTAAAATCAAAATATGGTCATGCTGAGTATAACAACGAAGGTGTGGACATCAACATCACTAACAGGAACAGATAAAAAAATATGTTTAGCAATTGTAACTCGGCCGACGAACATGATATAATGAAAATGTCTCTTATAGTATAGGAGGTCTTGCTACGACTGTTAGTCAGCTGGAGACCACAAAGTGGCCAACAGTTATGCTTTAATTAACCTAACGATTATCGTAACTAATTGCAATTACATGGTCGGCTGGACTGTAAATGTGTGACAGTTAGCGGAAAGATCGCTTTAGTGGACTGCGCAAAAATTGGTATGAGCAAAGTGGTAGTCAGGGTGTATCTTCTTGGGCAATCGCAAAAACGTAGCGTGTGGTTCCACTGTGTGAAACTTAAAACAATCATAATAAAGATATTCAACTTAAGCCTTGTAAACGGCTTATAGGATTTTTAGAGAGCAACGAATGTAAACTAGGAATATTTTGAAATAACGCCAATAACATTGTAGGCAGTTTGCATGTCAATTATACAACTGACTGATATAAATATTGAACAAACTTGGAGAAGAGCTTGGGATAACAGTTTGCAAGCAATAAATTTTTATGTCCTTAAAATACAAGGACATATTGGAATGAATCAAAACACCCATTGTCATTTAAACGAGTGAAGCTTGTTACACACTCTGATCACGTTCCAGCCACAACAACGTATGAGTGGGCTCAAGTGTATAGGCTCGCAAAGATATAATAAGAATAAGTGGATAAGATTTCGATTGTAGTTCATATTTATATATGCTGGACGCCTTAATAAAAGATAGATCACAGGGCTAATGTGCTGGTATGAAAATGATTATCTATTTACAATACAAATAAATGTGTGTGCATTGCATTATGTAGAGTGCACTATGTAGAGTCAGTAAGCATAGTGATCTTTAAGCATCAGTTTGTTAAATTCTGATTTTTTTTTTGTTATTATTTTCATTGTTATTTTTTGTTTGGATGCTGTATTTCGGCATAATAAACAAAACTGCAGATATTATTTTGTATTTTAGTGTCTAAAGAGGATGCTGTAAATGCGGCATATTTCCAAAAATATAGTTTTTGGAATGTAACGCGTTTTTTTATTGCGCATTTTTATGTAGGTTTCTTTAATAATTTTTTTTAAATTTTTTGTTTCTCTTTTTTATATTACAATACATATACAGAAATGTGAAGTTTGTGATTCGCATTGGAATTGCTTCTGCGGTTTAAATATATCCCCAATAAGACATTAAAATTTTGATATGCAGTCAGCTTTTTTAAACAGAGAACGAATTTAATTTTTCTGTATATCAAATGTGTAGATTATTTATACAATACTAATTAAATAACGTGAATAAATTAACAAAATGGGAAAAATTAACAGCAATAATTATGATAAATTTATACAAGTTTAAATCTCATTGTTTCCAAGACTGCAAAAAAAACATAATATTTTAGCCAGTAATTTATTTACATTAATTTCATTTACATTAGGCATATGTAAGTTTTTAAAAATCCTTTAATGTATTGATTCAGGCATTTTACAACTCGACTTGTCTATAAGATATTAAAGAGTATGCAATTTAATGGATTCTTCGACCTTATGCAAAAATGTGCCCGAGCTTTTGAACTCAATAACCACGAGCATCTTTCTGCTGGTGGTTGATATGTCACATGCAAGAGGTTCCAGACGGCAGGTAAAAAATGGTATAATGTACACTTTTATAACATACTTAATTTATTAGAATTCTGAGAAAAACCCAATATATTTGTTTATAGAAACATTACACAAATGTATTATTAGAATTCCTATAAAAAAACAAAATGACGGCACTTAAATATTTAGTAAAAAATAATATTTTTTCAAAACGTAAAAGAAATTCATAATAACAATAAAATATAGGAATTTTTTAACTGTAACTAAGCTAATCTCATTCCCCCCCACCATTTAGTTAAGCGCCATAAAAGTAGAACTCATGTGTGACAGATTCCTACCAGCAACTTATTATCTGCACTTTCATTCACTACTGTTATTACTGAAGACCAGAGTTGGCTAACAGACAGCCGAAGCGATAAGTAAATTTCACCAGGTCATTAGCAAACCGTTTCCAATTTATTCTTTGTAAAAATTTATTGCATATAGAATAGCTGGATAAATTTGAATATGACCTTTCTGAATTTATGGCATGCTGTAAACACACTTTGAGAACATAATATGTTACTTTTACTAATACTTTTTGTAACATAATATGTTACTTTTACCTTAGTCTTTAAATTATCTCTTAACTGAAACTTTTTTCGTAAAGGAAAATATTTCTTTGTAGAGGCGTAACACAAAACATTGTTGATGATAACGTATGTTAGAAATTTATACGAGTACGTTTTCATTTTTAAAATAATGTATTGAATAAATGGCTGCTAATGGCAATTTAGTGTGTCCTTGTACTTTATACTGCTATTTGACCGACAAAACTTTGTATTTTTAACCTCGACGTAAACGTAATAATTTGAAGAATCACTTTTTCTTAAAATTCAAATGACATCCTTTACAAATGTTTTTTTTTATAATGGTATGTACACAAAAATTCACGGAAAATGGGTACAAAATTCTCTATTATAAAATTTCTGGACTGCACTATTTCAATGTATAATGGAAATTTTATTGAAGTCGACATTAGGAATATTAAAAATAATAGTCTTAGGTAACTGCTAAACCAAACTTATACAATAGTTAGAAGATCAATAAGAAGCAATTGAACATATAGCCTCTAATATAAGTAATACCCAAGAACAAAAGGTTTAGTTCAGGACGTGCGTCATGTCTCGAATAAATAACTTTTTATCACGCGTGATAACAAACTCTTTTAAATTAACTGCCTTTTTTTTAATATTTCATATTACTGCTAAGGTGGGTTCCAATACAAGTTTTCTTAATCCATAAGAAGATAAGATAAAGTAGAAAGTGCCAGCCGATAGCCGCAGCAGCCATATTATATTCATATAATTCTAACTAGAAGTATTTAAAAATAGAAATTAAATCAATTATTTTCAAAGATTTTATGTAATCTATTAGGAAAAACATATACGAGTATACGATTAATACTTGGATTGGAGGCGTGTAATTTTTTATAATTTTCAAATTCTTATATTGCAAGTGAAAAAATAAGTTTAAGAAATGTTTTAAATGTATTTTGTGACAATCAGACAGGCAAGTCTTGTGTGAAGCCAAATTTTATTAAGGCTTATTGCAAAGTTTGTATTCAGACCATGCAAGTTAAAAATCTTATTCGAGTAGAGGGGAAGATACAGCGGATATTCTTGAAATGCATACACAACCTGATATTCCTTTCGAAATTATTTTGAAAAAAAGTAAATAAAAATTTAATAGGTTGAACGCTAATAAAAGATAAAAGCAAAATAAATGTTCAGTAGATTGCCAAACCACTGTAGCTGCATATAAATCATAAATTTGAAAAACAACAAGCTGAAAAAATCACAATTTTATTTTTAAACATTTCATAATTTTCTGCTCATAAAATGTTCTGTTTTTCGAAAAGTTTTGTAATTATTCACCCTCCAAGAACGAGCACCCCGCGTTGTTAAGTAACTACACCTATACTTAATCATTTACCGTAGAAAATTACAACTGAATTGCTAATATTTTAACAATTTCATACATCCTACAAAGCAGCCAGAAAAATCCTTGAATTACTATCCGAAGTCTACCTGAACACGATTAAATTAAGATTTCAAAGTTACAGTAATTAACAGCACATAACCAAATTGGCCAAAAACTAAGCACTAAAAAACCAAAAAAGGGACAAAGGCTCAATAGCGGTCAATGCAGACCACCCGAAAATGAAAGATGTCTCAATGCTGCTAAATATATATAAGCAGAATGAAGCAGTGCTCAGTTGCAAGCACATCGTCAAGACCATAAAGATTACAATATTTAACAAAATATCATTGTCGTATGAAACATAAAAAGGAAATAAAAAAAAAAAAAAAAATGGGAAAATATATGGTTGTTTGATCACCGAACATGCTGTGTTCACAATGAGTAACATGCAGTGTTAAAAGTGTTTCAAAACAAATGAAGCAGCAGTAAATGACACATATAATCAAGATAAAGGAAACAGAAACGAGGCAGAACATATGAAATATAAAAGTTTATGTAAAGGAAATTATGTATCCAGAAGAAAAAATCAAACTTTCTAATGAGATGTCAAATATAAAACAGGAGAAGGAAAGTAAGATAAGAGTCTCGAACAAAACGGAAGGTACAGCAGATAAATCCAAAACTGTGGGCCATAAATAATACTAATTAATTAAGCTTGTTAGGAGCTAAAATTATAACATTATTCGCTTGTATTCTCAACGACAAACAGCTGATTCGCGAAAAGTTCTCTGTGTGATAAGTCGATGATAATAAGGAACCACTAAGAAATGCAAAACGATTCCTCTAAAACTCCAACTCGCTCATTTGAGCTGGAGTTGATCCCAGAGTTGTAATATAATAGGAAACTTTATTAACGTTATTATGTAAACTTTTTATATAATGAAAAATTCAATTGTTTTTGGTTAATTGAATATTTTTCAAAAATGATTTAATTTTGTCTCAATATGGCTGTATGGTGTTTGTATAAAGTCTGGCGTCAGGGAAAAGAACAAATTTAAAAATAAAGAAATATTTTAAAAACGAAGTTACCTGCGTCGTAATTTGCTGTCATTTTTGGATAACCCTTTACATAAAAATATAGATGTGGAGGAAGTTGAGGTTCAAGTAGAGGAAGAGCATTTTCACAGATTTACTTTGTATGTTTTAGAGACTTATTTTCATATTAAATATTATTTTGTCGAACAGCTGAACTGTCAGCACCTCCTTTGGATAATAACGAGACAAGTTATGCTAGAAACGTAAATTACAGTGAATGACAAGGCGATATTTAGTAGGGCGCTTTTACGAACGATGTCGATAACTTAAGATGCCGATAGCCCTCGTAGGACTGCAGAATCAAAACCAAATCCTGAATTGTAAGTATTTATATTCTAAAGAACTTTCTAAAGCTAATTTTTTAAACTACAATAAAGTTTACGTTGAATTACCATTTCTGAGACATTTTACATATTTTCTTATTTTTAGGAAACATTTGCTCGAGGTGTGGAAAATTGTCAAAAATGCTAGAAATGAAGAAATTGCAATACTATGAACTAATTTAAAAAACTTAATACTTTATACTTACTTTATGTAATTTTGATTGCATCTGAAGGCCATGATGATTCACTATCCTGTTAAAAATACATCTGTGTGATAGACTTTCTTGACACGCCGTTCAATTTGGAAAAGATTATGAAAATTTATTTAAAATTATAATTTTTTTTTCGATCAGTTTTATGAAATTTTTTTATAATAGGATGGAATCACATCAGATATTCCTCTGAATGAATCGTACGGCCGTGTAGTAGAGTGAAGCATAAGCTTAAGTAATATTTATGAACTTAATATTTATGATCTTAATACTTATGAACATGAACTATTTTGAATATTTTTTTATTTATTCCACATCCATTTTTAGTCCTTTAATTGTTGAAAAACTTGAATATTAATATTTTTTAAATTTGAAAAAACATAATATAAGAAAAATTAATTTAGTACTGCAGTGGCAAGCAAAAATATTAAATTAATATATAAATATTTTATGTGAAATATTATTAAGTATAAAACTGATAGCCGAATTTTTATATATTTGTATTTGTAGCTCTTATTTTCTTCAATTAGTATTTTTGATTTTATATATAGAAGAATGCATATAATTTTTTTTTTTTATAAACATCTATGTTTGTATGCAAAGGATTATCCAGTAGAGCTGTGACAGAAACATTTTATTCTCTATCACGGTTAATACTAGTCTTAACAAAAGTAATCCAGATGAAGTACACGAGTATACCATCCATTAAAAGTGATGCGCTCTGGTGCACTCTTTATGCTGGTGGTGTCATCTGGAAATACTTTTTCCAAAATGAAGCAGGAAACAAAGTTACCGCTAATGAAGTTCTTTATAACTCGATGCTGAAAGATAATTTTTTTCCAAAAGTCGAAGAAAATGTTTTTAATGGCATGTTTTCTCAACAAGACTGTGCCACTTCATGCAATGGATCTATTGCATGGCCAACTTTATGTGAAGCTATAGGTTTATGCCAACAATCCACATGTAATTGACGTGTTGGAATTGAGTATTGAGGGTGCCATCTGTGGACCGCAGTCTACTTTATGCAAAAAAGTACTTCAAAATTGGAAGAATCGTATGGAATCGCACAGCCATGAAATGAAATTTAAATGAAATTATCTGCGAAACATAAACTACTAATTTCATTTTTCAAAATAAAAAAATAAAGTGTATAGACAACTAATGGAAAACCCATTACAAGTATGCGTTTGCGCTACATAAGCCACGAACAATAAAAAAAAAAAAAAGTTACTGTTACACTTTGCCTTATTTATTGTGATGTTATGTTTTCTTTCATCTGCCTCTGATACCAATCCAGATAGAAAAAAGAAAAGAAAAAATCTTGTTATGACTACAACTGCATAAACAAATAAACAAACAAGTCTTCATTCTGCCATATCATTTTAATAAAAAGCGCCATCGTCATAGGAGAATCATTCTGTTTGACCATTAAAATGCGGAATAAAAATTATAACTTAAAAATTTTAATAGAACAATAAAATTATATACATTGCTAATTTAGTACACCAGTTGGGACTCAAAGAAAGTGTTCAAATGCGAACAACATTCCGACCATTGTGACAATCACAGAAAAAACGTCCTTATAATTCCCTATTCCTTTTTGAACTTTCAATTCATTTTAAGTTAAAAAGTTTTATAAACATTATGTTCCAATTATTTAACGATTTGAATTTCTCTAATAGAGAAAACAAATAAAAACCTAAATTATTAAATTAATTATTAACACTCCTTTTGACGTGTATTGAATTATATATGTATCATATCCTCTTGCTTAAAAAGTGATATAACAATTATTATAATCTGCAATCCAGCAGCTTGAATGACGTAAAAATATTTGATTTAACTATAGAAAAAGTAATAATTAATTAATAAACACTAATAATAAAAAATTAAGCATCTGTAAAAGGAGTAAAATGAGTTTCTTTATAGTTGGCCACACATAGATGACCTGATCTCCTGACCGTTCGTAGTATAAATATACATATATACAATATATATGAATTTTTTATTTTTCTAATTTTCACACGAGGCAATCTAATGCCATTTCAAAAAAAGGCATTGTGATTTTTACGGTAACATATTCTATTTTTAATTTAATTTAACGTTTTAAGCAACTTTGAAAATTATGCAATAGTGCTCATAAAAATTTCATGGAAAAAAAAACCATAAAATATTGATTAATTTAAAAATTTAAGAAATTAAAAATGCAATTGAAAGTGTAGCATTAAAAATGTTGTAGAATTGCTTTCACAGTATTCCATATAATTGGGTGTCGAACCAGTGTACTAAGTTATGAAAAATTTTTATTTTCTTGTACGAGCAGCCAGTTAAATAGGCTTTTTATTGGGAGTTGGCAAGTGCGAAGCAAACCTAAACCTCTAGTCAATGACCTTCATTACTATTGAACTATTGTTATTATTGAAGAAGCCAATAATACCTATCGTAGGTAATATGATGAAGAAATCTAGTCAAAAAAACTAAAAGTTTCTACGCATGAGCCTGAAATTGGAAATGGCAAACGAATTTCAGATAAGGAAGTTGATATTGAGTTCTATGCAATAATAATAAATAAATGCGCGGTGATTAAACTTTCCACGTAAGTACTAGTTGTTCGATTGTATACTCGTATTGCATTTACAGCAGAAATGCATCAGTATGAGTGTGTAGGTTGCTTTCATTACAGGGCGGTGTTATGCTTATGGGTGCCGGATGATTTTATGAATGAAATTGATTACTACGAATTCAATAGCATGACTACATGATAACGAAATAGTAACGTACGTGTTAAAGCTAGCTAAAAAATAATAATAATATTTTATTTCTTATCAGACAAATCATTTTGCCTACAGCAAGTATTCATCGATATTAGATTGTTTCTATTCAGAATACTTACTCTCGTACGTACAGATGGATGGGTGTTGACGAAATTGTAGCGACGTATGTGTGTGTGTGTAAATGCAGATAATTTTTATTGAATATGCACGAGTACGTATCACCTTATAAATTAACACAAAAGTTTAAAAAAGGCCAGATAAGCAATTTCATTGAATTTCTCATAAAATTGCGAGAAATTCAGGCAAATTTCTTAGAAACGCTTTTAAACTACTCATTCGTAATGTTGCCGAGTTTTATAAAAATTTATTCACATTCTTATGTACGTCCTTTGTTTGTGTGTTTGGGAGTGTAACACTGTACGCAAGTTGAAATTTCGATTGTGTGTAATTTTTTTAACCGATAAAGGTAAGCGGTAACCATATTTTTTTTTTTTTTTTTTTTTTTGTTGTTTACATAAAAGTTTTTGTTGCGCGTATGATTCACTCAGTATTTTAATTAAAAGTCGTGTTTGAGTGAAATACGGTTTATTGTTTGGCAAATTTCATTATGGTCTTCCGAATCAGAAGGAGTAGGTAGTATTTAAAATTTTTGGCAAAACTTTTTCATATCGGGCCAAAATATGAATTTCTTTTTTGAATAAATATAGTGCGTATCCTGAATTGCCAGACTATTTTGGATTGAGCAGTTACATAAAGAGTTATATTGCAAAAGTTATAGTTGTATGAGCAAATGGGTAAATCTTGATATTAGAAGATTTTGGTTAGTCATTTAGCCCTAGTGAGTGCCTCTTTACTGAAAGCTTGTATATTATTGATAATACATAAGAGATTTTATTCTTTGCAACATAAATGAATGGCACTTGATGATTAGATGTGTCAAAAATAGTGTGAGCATTTAAATATAAATTTTAATTAGCTGCAAATTTCCTATCAGAAGTTTTAAATGGTAAATAAATTTTTTACCCGATAACCTCAGCAGCCAATGCACCTAACCATTTCATAATTATATTCATATAATTGTAATATCAAGTAAGTAAATAAATAAATAAATAGTTAAAGAATTTAATGAGTTTGCTGATAAATACGAAATGTTTATATTTTATCTTCTTTTATTATACAAACATGTGCTTTCACCACTCATTTAGATTTATACAGTTTTCTTATACACATAATTATGATATCTTAAGATTATAACTATGAGCGCAATGGTATTTTATACTGCATTCTAGTATGGAATGAATTATTATTGCATATGAAGATAGATTACGAAGTTAGCATGTAGTTTGGTACAAACATATCTATTTATATTTTTGCCGAGGCTACTCGAAAGTATTAGCTTGCCAAAAAATATCATAAGATAATTTAAATAATAGAAATATTTAGTCGCATATAGCAGTCACAATAAACGTGGATTAAACAATTTTGGAAATATTTTTCTATAATAATATTTAATTTTTTTACATTATGCAAGCTTTTGGAACAGCTCCATTCAAAAGCTTTGATTAGCTAATAATTTTCACAACGAGACGAATATGGAAAAGTGTAAGCAATTGCAATTAAACTTCTTTATATCGGCTAGATTATTAGTTTAGCAATGAATGAATATATAAAGTGCACATCCATACTTATTTGTAACGTAAAAAATATATAATATAAATATATAAATAAATTCTTTTGCAATTACAATTTTCCGGCACATTCGTATAAGTTTTAATTTTCGCGGCTAGATTTCTAACTAATTTTACTTACAAATAGTAGTAATGATGCCTACGTCAATAACAAACTATAGTAATACAAGTTTTCCCCGAGATATAAATAGATCTTTGCAAGATGGTTTGATGGATGGCAATACTGGCCGATGGCCTCTGCAGCAAGTGCTTCTATCCATTATATATGTAATTATATTCATATAATTGTAATATTAAGAAAGTAAGTAAATAAAGCATTTATGCAATTGGAAACATTTTGTTACTTTTTAAAAATATCTTATCCTTTCCAGTTTAGTTGAATATACTAGAATATAGCGTACACATAGTCGTACAACACGAGCTCCAATATACAAACACAGCACATACAACACAAAAAGCCCAAAAGAAAACAATAAGGGAAAATTTTTGACTTCAATTAGAATAACAGCTTTATTGCATATATAAGATCTAATTAAGGAATTGTGTTTTGACTGTCAGCATTACAGTTTTTCTTTAGGCATTTTATACCTGCAACATATTTCCAAATCTGGTTACACTTCTTATTTATTGGACTCCTTTTTAAAAACACATCTCTCTGTATACATACATTCGATATGACCGTTTTTTATTTAAAAAAAATATTTCTCCTCTTACCAAATGTAAATTTGTTTTTCATATTTGTTGGTATTACATACTTTGTTTGGGTCAACAACATTGTTGTGTTCTCACACATTTAAATGTCGTTTAAAATAAAAAAAAATTTATATTTTTTTTTTTGTAAATCTTTTTCTGAGTTTGTTGATTTTTGTTAATATTTTAGGGTGTGAGTGTGTGTTTTTTCTTGTCAGTTTTAAAGTCCAGTTTTGTTTTAAGTGCAGTGTTTAAGTGCCTTAAAATTATGTTGTTGTGTTTTAGCTTTTTGTGTGTTCTCTTGTTAAATGGATTTGTTGTTATTGTAAATATTGTTAACAAGTGCCTTTTTTATGAGTATTTAAAATAAAAACATTTTTTTTTTTGTTAATTTTATTTAAAATAATAATTATCTCACTTATGCTGCTGTTCCAGTAAGTGGGATGCACTGTGTTAAGGCGATTTCCGTAATAAAAATCTTTACTTTGCAACCGTATAGAATAGAAAAAGGTTTAACCTGCACCGATTTCATTAACTGTGATAATCAGTGGGAGGAGTATTTATCAGTGCTTTGCGGAAGTATACAGACTTGAAAGATTGCTTTGAAAATACCAATAAGGTTTGCCAATTTCAAATTAATCCTCAAAACAACCACTTAAGAAATTGTAACCATTTTTTAACATGTAACATGTAACATGTAACATGTAACAGTTCCTCGTTTAAGTAATTTTCATTTGTTATTTAGCGTTGTCATTAATAAGAGTATTAACACAAATACAATCAAAGCTTAAACTGCTGCTTACTTTATGAATGAATGCGTCAAGCTCCAACTAATTTTATTAATTAATAATAGAATATGCACGAGTATGTATGTGAGATGTATTAAACTGTATAACCCACCTATTTGATATTTTTGGACAATTTTAGACAAATTGTTTTAAAGAAAAAATTAATGCTTTTTGCAACGAAATTTCAACAATACTTTTTTTCAATAAAACTAGCTCTGTAGTGAATTAGGAGAATCCTCTTCCAGTATAGTCGGAACAGAACTTTATTTAAATAAATTGAAAATGTTTGTATTTTAATAAATAATAATACAATAAACACAGATTGTGAAAAGTGTAATGTCTGGAAAGTATTCGAATTTTATAATGTAAATATGTAGAATAAGCCGTTGCGAATTTAAGCAAAAAAAAAAAAAAATTTGAAAGCACGGAACACTTCTTTAGCGGCAAAGCGTTATAAACTTTTAAAAATTCGTTCGTTTCCTTATTAATTTGGCATTGTTTAGTTGACAGAATATTTTTATGCTTGAGTTTGCTATTGTGTAATTTAAATATAAAACTAGAACGCGAATATACTACAAAATAAATTTTCTGAATTTGACATAGTTTATGAATGGACGGGTACGAGTATACATGTTATGTAAACACCCATATTAAGCCCTTACAGGGCTTTTCTTGAAACATAAAAACTAAATTATGCCGGATGAAAGTTTTGTATTCAAAATGAACCAAGTTCGTGGTTAAATGGTTAAATCTTCATTTGGTTAACTTGTGCGTTTTTCTGGCTTTAAAAAAATATATTTCACTCCATGTCATTACGAGTATGTGTGTGTTGTTTTTTATATGCATACATATTTTGCTTTTTATTTAATGACAAACACTAATATTATCTTCCTGTGACAATTTGTTTCAGTGCAAGACTGCTTCGTTCTTGTATTTTTCGGTAAAAAGAATAGCTCAAAGCCGCTATTATATCATTTATTACTTGAACGAGCTCACTTTTCCAGACATATGAATACATATAAGCATAGTTACTTACAAACATTTGTGTATGTATCTGCATTTACTTATATATTTACTGCGTGTACAAGTTTAAGTATGAAAGGGAAGAACGCTTTAAATGTCGGTTGCGACCAACATTTTTTTATTTCTGCTTCGAATGGGTTTTAATTTTTTTTATGGAAATTATTTGTAGTACAACTTTGCTAATGTGTTAAAACAATAAACACTGTCTTTATCGTAAGTACACACTTGACCAAAATACAGTATTCGTATTATGTTGTACACGGAGCCATGGAAAGAACCAAACACTGTTACAAATGGTCAGAAAGGGAGATGTGGTGGGTTCAATGTTTGTTTATTTACAGTAAATAGTTGGTGGAATTTTTCCTTATCTTGCCCGTTTGCTTTTCCACTCTTTTTATTTTTACCTCGTTTATGAAACAAGTGTGTGAAATTTTTTTATTTTTAAGTTAAGAGACAGTAATTTGCCTGTTTTTCTGTGCAATTGTTGCTATTATATTGCTGTTGTATGCGTTGTTGACATTGTTAACAACAATGTTGTTTCAATTTTTAATGCCTTATGCATATGCGTTTTTGAGTTGTGTTTCAAATTTTATTTGAAGATAATTCTAGTTGCATAAGGAATTTCGTATGCATAATTTAACAATGAATGAGTTAATATATGGTAAATATTGACATAAACTTAAAGCTAGAATAAAGGAAACAAATAAATCAAGGTGGTCTTGAGAAAAGAAACTGATATAGGTGTAAAATAAAATATGCACAATGGGTAAGACAGTTAGGAAATTAAAAAATAATAATTGAAAAAACTATAAAATATTGATGGGGCCCCTCTTTAGAATATCTCAGTTTTCTGCTAGAAGGCGATGCTTTTTTTGAAGCAGTTTACGATTAGAAAAGGGAGTGAACCATTTGACATGAGTATTTCTCTGAACTGCAGGTAACAGTAACATTTATTTTTTATGCCATGTAAATAAAGTTAATGTATTTTTAAGAAAATATTTTCACTGAATGCATAAATTATTAATATTGCGAGAAGGTCTATTACAAACGAATTTATTTATTTTTAATATGTAGCAATAACAGTTGATAGTCTTTTAAATACATGCAATAATAATAATAATAATTATAATGAGTTGTTGCTTTAATTTCACTAATGATGTCAAATATTAATATTCAGGAGAATATTAAAAATGATTTGAGATGGATTATTTAGTTTCTATATGCATTCCTCCCCATTGCTTAATAAGCAATTTCTGTAATAATGTAGACCATAATAATGATTTATATACATATATATTATAATGGTTTGCTCTACGACGGTATGCCGTATTTTATTATAAAATTATTTTTTATAAGTAAAGCCATATTTAATCCCGATTATTTCTGCAACGAAATCTTTTGAACTTTATATTGTTTATCGAGAAAACAATGTTCTTAAAAATGTTTTCATTTTTATGTTTATTGTTAATAAAAAATCGCTTTGGATCCTTTCATGCAAGCTTGAAAGTCAGATTGCAATAGTGCCCACGAGAAATGACAACACAACAGCATGAGACTTGACGACAATTAAATTGCTCCTCTAAATTTAGGGGATTTTCGAACTGCAATAATAATTCGTAGAATTTAGTCTTATTTAAATATGTATTTGTACCCATTGTGCTTAATGTTGGCAAACAACCGCCGTGCACATAACTGTTCAAATAAATTATCTCCAATGTTTTTGAATTAAAATGGCAGTAATTAATGATATATGTACATACATGCATGTGTGTATGCACATAAATCCATTGTTGGCCAAATTTTTCGACTCTTTAAGTACGCTTAATTCTGTTTCATAACTCTGGTGACCTAAATAAAAATAATGTTGTTCTTATGTTATACCAACCGGAAGTGATTGTTCGAGAACAAATTGTATTGATGCCTTCATTAATGTAAAGGAAAAAGATCTCATCGTTAGAAATCTGAGGTAAAAAGCATTCAGATAAAAACAATAATACTGCACATAATGCGTGTAACTGTGTTTTACAATTGGCGTACCTCTTAATTCAGGTGTTGGCTTGTTGGGTAGAGATGATGACAGCACAAAAGGAAGAAGTGTTCAAAGCGGTTTATTTTTGAGACATGAATACGTACATATACAGCAGTATGTTTACGAGTATGGAATCCATGTATGTTTTTTATATTGAAACAAAAAACTCAGGAAATGTCATTATTTATTTTAATACTAAAAAACAATAAAGAAGTTGCTTACAAAAGATACAAAGGCTGTGACTACATCTTATTTTTTTTATTTTTACCTCTAAAAAGGACACACACAGTAAATACTAAAAATATTTATATTTCAAACTTTCACGCAAATACCAGTGCATTGTTAAAGTAAGAAAATTATGGAGCAAAAATTTATTTAAAAGTTTTTTTTCGGGAGGGTTCATGAAACTGATTAAAAAGTCTCTAAATCTTTTAGAGATGATATTTTAATATGTGTAGAAAATGTTGTTGTTCTTTTAGCTTTTGCAATTTGTCATTCAGTGAATATTGAAAGACAGCCTTAGTTGGAGTATTCCTAAATTTTTCTAATCAACTTATTCTATCAACGAAAATTTTCAAATGAAAATGCGTTTTTTCCATTTTCATGCAACACTTTACTTTGGTGCAGAAATATTGTTCGGATGTATATTATCAACTAAAAGGAAACGAAAATAACTTTTTTCACATGATAAAAAGGATAGTCTAAAGATAAGTTAAATATAAAATAATAATAAAATTTAAAAAATAAAAGGAAATGAACTGAATTATTTTTATTTGTATTTTTTTTTTCGATTTTTAAACTTTGTTGGCTTGCATTAACTTTGTCTAATTCATTTAAGTACATACCACACATATAACATTTCTCATCATAGTTCAAATTCAGAAGTTAAAAACTTTGGATAATGAACTAATAATGATAGTTAGCTCCTGAAAGTATTTAAACTTATGGAACTATCGGTTGAATACAGTCTAAATAGCAATATGTTCGCTTCTAGTAAAAACCGAAACGATTAGGTTCTAGATTTTTCTTAAAGGACATAATCGTTATGAGATATTTTCGAACAAATAAATTTGTAAATACATTTTTTTCTTTATTCTTTTTTTTTTTTGAAGATAGGAAAGATATTATTGAAGATATTTAAAAATATTCTATTATATAGAATTTAATTCCCATATGCCATATGAAAATGTTTGCATGACTAAAAATAAAGAAATATTAGAGATCACACAGTAATTTCAAGCTTCACTTTGGACTTGTATGCATACGTGCATTATTATATGTGCTTAAATACATATCAGGCGGACAATTCGGTAATTGATTGATTTTGCTTAATACAACCCTGTTGAACTGACAAAATTTTAAGATATTAAGATACCACTCAATAAAATTTATGCAAATGCATATTTAATTATTGAAAACATAGTGAATATCTCTTATCTTTAGTAATTGCCATAAAATAGATAACGCATAAAGGTAGACATTCTTGTAATTCTCATTTATTTCTTAAGAGTCTTGTGGAAAATTTGAAATACGGCATTAGGATGTAAAGCTTTAAAATGTATTATAATCGTCTATACGAGTATGTTGGCGGTCAGTCCCACTGTGCGCCGAACATTGTGCCAGTATTTAAAGGAGCATTATGTTTGTTTTTGTTTTATTCTCATATGATACGCAATGAAGTATGGTAAATCATGTTAGCCTGCAGTATTGCTTTCAGATTTAATCACTTTGTAATGAAATTCTTTCATTCACTCTTTTCTTTATACCACTTTGATCCCAGCCGTGTAATATGTTTATATCAGCTGCGTGTCAAATGCTATATTTGTTTATAAGATTTTCTTACTTCATCTAATGATTTTAATTTTTTTGTCGTGTAGACGCATAAAAATGTCAAAAATGGGCACACAAGTGAACAATTTTCAAGTGCCCATTCAATATTGCCCTTTATTTGTTTTTATTTTTATTCGTTTTTCGGATTGTTGAGACACTATGGAGCATCGAAATTGAATTATAAAATTTTGATATGTTTTTCTTTTTTTTTATAAATAATGAGTTGCAGTATTAGTGAGGGTAATAATAATATATTTACTTTGAAATTGTTAAATTGCAAAAATTTAAGAACCTTTCCCTTCAAGAAGTGAGTTAAAAATCGAAATAATTCTATTCTTAAAACAAGAAAAAAAAATAATTAATTTGCTGCTAAAGACATTTAATTTAAATTTTTATTGTATCCAAACCGAAAAATATTATTAAAAATACGCTTTTTATGAGTAAACCGCCATAACAAGAAATTTATTTGCACGGCAATTCTTGTGACTGCTTAAGCAGCTAATGTTATATATTTTTTTGGATCGTTCAGTCCGCCGAACTAAAGGATTTTTACAATAGCGCGGGCAGAAAACTATTTATTCTTAGAATTGATATGTGTTAAATTGAGAAAAATATAAAATCGAAACATCTGCAGATCTTTCAACTTCGCAGCTTCATTGGTGATAAAAAGAAGCACAGCCGTACGTTTCCTTTGCAACACTTGCTGCTGCTTTACAGATCTCACACCGATTGGTGGAACTCAAAAAGTATTAAATTGCCACCAGAATAGAGTCGCAAGATGAAAGTATCAATTGGTGTCAAATTGCATTAATGATGCTGTGCCTAAATGTGAGGTGAGGTAATGATGGTTGAATTGTGATAAATCAATATGGCGTGTGCAAAAATACCAAAAGAAAATTCAAATTATGTCCAATTATTCACACTTGATGGCACAAAATCAAGTGTGGATGATATTAAATATCGCAGTAATATAATTTTTTAAACATTTTACGTTAAGAAAAAAATTTTAAAAATGGTGTTTGAGAAAAGTAACCCCTTGAAAGGAATATTTTATTTAGGGCAATAAACATGCTTTTGAAGTTTATGACATGAGAAAAACTTGGGAAACGATTTAATTCCGTAGATCGTTTGGTGGATTTTTTCGTTTCTACATTGTTAAGACCACATAAATCCCATAATTTTTTTTATTAATAAAACTTTATCTGAACGAAAAAATCAGTTAATTTTTTTTTTTTTTTTTTTTTGGTTTTTTGGTTTTCTCTTATATTATTTGGGTAAATATTTTATTAAGTTAATCAAAAGGAACATCCTTTTTATGAACTCTTCGTTTGGAGACAAAGATAATCGTTAACCATTTAAGGGGCTGCTGAGTTTGAGCCATTTTGCAATTGTAAAATTTAACGAATTGTTTTGAATTATTTGTTTATATAATTCGCTCGGTTGCTACTTCGTTGTAAAAGCTGGTAATGTATGCAAACAATTTAAAAGTAAATTTCATACTAAAATTCATTTCACACTGAAATTTTTATAATTATTACTCGCTTTATGTGTGGGCTGAGTAGTTGTTATAATAAAAAAATTGATTTATTTTATTTTTGTTTAAATTTTTACAGCAAAAATTATAATAAAACAGTGCTAAAATATCATTTTATTTTATATTTATTTATTCATATTTTTTTCTCTTTTCTACTTAAATAGTTTGTAAAACGTTTTGCCGCTTTTCTTCTTAGGAACAGTCATGGTGTAAAATATAACAAGTGGAGGAGTTATTTAAGCTCTATCAAATGATAAGAAAGATCACATCTTATCTTCCAAAAACTGGCAAAAAAGGGATTTTTCCCACTTTAAACTGAATTAACAAATTCCCCCCCGAAGTAATTAAAATTTTGTGGACAAAGTAAATTTTAAAGTTGCCTTTAGAAGGTTAATGGCACAATATATAAAGAAAAAAAGTTTTTTGTTTTGTTATGACTGGTGTAAACTGAAAGTTATGGAACTATTCAAAAATCCATTTTATAGCATTCCATTGAGTTTAGTAATGCTAATGTAAATAACTGCAACTACAAAAAAAGAAAAAGGTTTAAGAAGGAACGCACGCGCTCTTATCTTGGTTAAATCAAACAATTGTTACTTTTATTATTTTAGTTTCTGTTCATTTTTTCTTTATTAAAGCGAACGAACAAGATGTGATCGTATACTGTTCACTTCATTACACTGCGCTTCATCTGCAACACACTCAAACCAAAAGGAGTACAAACTCGTTTCTTTTTTACACATTTGCCTCAATTCGATTGTGTTTAATATGCAAGTGATGCATCTCCAAAACTGTGAGTAAACGAAGATCGAGAAAGAAAGAAATCTCAACATAAAAGTTAAATGAAAAAGATGATTATCGCCGGCCACAAATGCTCAGCATACAGGCGCACAAGTCTAAATACCACTATGACAAATGGTAACAAAGTAGCACCGAATTTCTGTCTTTTCACAATAATAAAAATTGAAATCTTGTAACCAATAATAAAATGTATAATGGGACGGAAAAATTACTCTTATTTATGTGCTGCGATGCCTCAGTTCAATTCTCATCTGCTTATTAAACTATTCGTTTGGCTTTTAAAAGAAGTTTTAACTTTTTATACGCTGCTCGCTGGAGTAAATTTACATGTGCAGTGTATATTTAAAATAATTTTACTTGTAGTATTTAAGGTGCCACACGTACGCACAATATAAATGCATGTCATTTATGTGTTACTGCTGTAACAGTTTTAATATCATTCCATGTTGTTTTATTATTGCATCCCGTATCTACTATCTTTATTGTATATATTTTTTCGTTGTCGCTTTGTTTAGCAATTCTTATATGAGTTATTATTAAATGGTTACAGTTTCCTTTTTTAGTTGTTACAGATACCGAAAAAAAAAGAAATAAATAATAGATTTTCTGGTAGTGCTGGTCGAATTTCAACAGTCTTAATGCGATAAATTTCGGATATGATTTGGAGACTTAAAATGTACTTGAGCTTGAAAACCTTTCAAGAGCCGGCCGCAGCTAATAAGAAGAAGAAGAAGAAGAAGAACAAGGTAAGAAGCAAGTAGATACACATCATTTAGAACCTAATACAAGTGAATTAAATACAGTGTTTATTTTTTCTCTTATGTTTGCTTTCATCTGCTACTTTTATTTGTAATAAGTTTCAGGTATTGATATATTGAACTTATCTGTTTTGCTGCGGCTACAACCATAAGGAAAACCGGGATACGGATTTCCCAAATTAAACTTCTCTATTTCTATAGTGACCAGAAACTTATCTTTTAGAAAAAATTTTTTCCATTATTCACATATATTCCATATTTCACATCTGAGAAAAGTTTTACATGGTTTTACAAACTGAGAACACTTTGAAAGAATTCAATATAATACTTAAATACTGTAATGATATATTGTAATTCCCCACTAGAAGTTTTAAAATTTAAAGCTAGAATTCATTTGATATCTTTTGTTACAGTTCCTTATTTGATTCAATTCGCAAGCAGAAATAATTTTTTTTTATAAAATTTTTTAGCGTCTATTTCTGTTCACAGTAGTTACTTTTGTGGCAACATTTTAAAGCATTTACTCTCTAATGCCCAAATTAGATTCCTGTAAATTTTCTCGCGGGAAGACTAACCTGAAGTGTCCGATACGAGGGTATACTTGCTATAGGGTATCATCTAACGAAATCATGAATGCTTTTGTAGCTGTTAGTTCTAAATGGAAAGAAACAAATATATTTGAAACATTATTACGGAAACATTTGGAATCTTTGAATACACTTTGGCCATGCATTATTATTACTTTGGTGGCGCTTAATGAACTCCTATTCTCATTTTCAGATTTCTGAACAAATTTTTTTCTTGTTTGTTGTTAAGTTACATATTTGATTATTATCTCAAATGTTTTATTAAATTTCTTCTTTCATTAGGTACAAATACGTGATTATATTTGCTAAAGGAAATCTCAAAATTGTTAACATGCTACGGACTTAAATTAGTTGTACCTTTTTGTATTTTAAGGGTGAATGTACACTGAAAAAGATTCGATGTGAAATTGAAGAAAGAAGACATGTTAAAAAATTTATTTTATCGAAACGAAAAATCAGTCTGCATTGATCTCGCCATTCACTCTAATAGCAGCTCTTTGCAGCAGCAGTCCCTTTATAGCGATCGGGAATGGTCTCTATTGCAAATACAGTGATTTTGCTTAATTAGACAGTGCTTTGCGAATAAAATTGTTAACGTTGTTCTGGCGTGAAACTATCCATAATGCCTTGTCAAATATTACCGAAGAGAAATATCAATGGAACTCGAGATTATCACTTATCAAATGACCAATCTAGAGGAGTGGCTTTTGCATAAATCTTGCTATTTTTTTGCAGTGTATTTCTTTCTTAATATGTGATAATTTGAATTAACGTTTCCGTTGGTGATGGTATGACATTGATAAAAACAAAAACAAGTTCGTTTTCAAAAGTCAACTTAAATACTTGATGGCGTTTAAAAAAAAATTATTTGCTTTAAAATTTTCATATACGAAAGTATTTCTTACATTACTCAAAGGAATAACTATTTTTATTAATTACTTCTTTTATTTCTTTGTTATCAGTGATCTATGAAAAAGGATTGAATGTGGTTATGCGGCATACATTTTTAATGAAGTTTTTCGAAAAAGATTTAAAAAGATCTGTAGTACTTAATAGAGAAAAAATACGAGTCAGTAAGGCACTAGTCGCTATACATGGAAGAAAATTCCCAAGCCTAACCAGGAAGAGGATAAAAGCCAACGAGGAAGAAATTCTTTAATCAGAGAAAATAATATATTAGTTACAAGGAGGATGAAATGCCGCTAATTACCTATGAGATTTGTTTGACTTGTACAGCACTTATAAATTTTAACTATCAATCCTAAGTGTACGATATTATAAATTTCTGCAGGAGAAGTTAAACTCCTTATCGCTAACATTTCCTGGTACTTAATATAATCAACTTGGCACCATACTAAATTTCCAAAACATAAACTAGCGATAATATTATTCATAATGATATTCAAATAACTTTCGCCAGTAGTATATTATTTTTTTTCGATAAATCATTAATTTTGGAAAGCAACACCATCAAACTGTTTCCTATTCCAACTGCAAAAGACTTCTTTCTCATAGACTTTCAAAATAGATATGCCTTCTGCCATATGAGAAGGGCAAAATTTAATATCACCACACCGCTTTTATCATCACTTAGAATTCAAAATAAATTAGATTTCATATTCGCTGCATCAAACTGACCTAAATTTATTTCAAGAATACTATTTTAATTCTCATGGAAAAATATAGTGTAAGAAAAGAAATTAAAAAAATAAATAATTTAAAAGCATTGAGCTTTGTAATCTTTGCGTTTGCAAAAAAAATTCTAATGAAATTTCAACACCATTAAATAAAAACATCTTAAAATTATTATTTTTTCTCATGGCGATCTGTTTTTTGTTTACAATATAAATTCTACTGAATTCTACTTAATTTGCAAAATCCAAACAAATTAAATAAATAAAAAGATTATTTGTTTGTTATAATAAAATTAAGAAGCACTTTGATTGTAATAAAATAAATGATGTTGTGACATATGAGAAGGAGATTACAGAGTGGCAAATAATAAATGCAACAAATGCCGAATCTTCAAACAAGGATAGTTTCAGGCAACTCTGGCCATGTTCCTTTAGCCAAGCATAGTTTAGTTTTGTGCGCGAATGGGATGCACAATGAACATCGATATTCAAAAATTCCGATTTAAAAAATTTTAGATCTAAAAAATATGGGTATAAAAATGCCAATCTCTGAACTTATTTCAATATTTATCCAAAGTCTAAATCTGCCACAACTATCAAATGATATTTAAAAGTAAGAAAAGTAAGAGATTTTACTTCATTTCTAAAACGGACAATTGGAAACTATGGCTAACGAACTCAATAGTGTTTTTTTTTCTAATATTTAGTTGTAAGAAATATTTTGAGTTTCCTAAATATTTTTTGTTTACTTTATATATTTACTAGAGTAGAACAATTGTGTGATAGAATGAATGGGAAGCCACTTAAAATTGAAATTAGCTACTTTACTAAAGTGATGTTTGAAAATCTTTTGCCAATAGATTTATAAATAAATAAAATATCTATCGATAGGTACTTAAAAGAGCCCAGTTGGCAATATTTTTATTTTGTGTTTAAAAATTAATTGCCAAATCGAAGAACATTTAATATAGAATTATTTAAAAAAAATATTTTAAATTCTATTACTTTAATTTGTTCTGTTCAGTATTAGTTATTAAATATCGTATGATCAAATTAGCATTACCATTACAGTGATTAATGGTCAACTGCGACAAATTAAAAACTATTATACATTTTCTCAAAGAAAATGCCATATTACCATTATTATATATTTAATAATTAATAAATGTTTAATATATATATATATATATGTATGTTCAATTAATTGTTATAAGCTTTTTTTTCTATAGATATATAACAAAATAATAATTAATAAGATATATATATATATATATATATATTTCTCATATTATTATAAATTTATTAATTTACTTATTAAATATTTAATGGGGATAATTTTCGATCAAATTACATGCCATATTTGGAATGTATTATGAAAAAGTATTATAGTGTAATCTAAAACCGTTTTATTTTTTCGACAGTCGAATATCACTTGCAAAAGTTTTTGAAAATATTCATAAAATGATAGATTTCGTCTGATCAGGGTTGATTTTACTTCAAGCATCTGAACCAAATTATTCTGTATTATTTTTTCTTTTTAATTCTTATTCTATATTGCTTTGCTTGTATGCAACAAACATAAAACATATGTTTTCGTAATACATTTAAAATATGGTATATCACCATATATCCCATTTTTATTTGATTTCATAAAGTATAAGGCATATAAAGTATACACCTTCATGTGAATGAGTCGTTTCACTGTGTGGGTTAGTGAAACAAGGCCTTTAATAACATTTTTCTTGATCCAGAGGGTATTCACACAACCCCAACGAACAATTGGATTTATTTAATTTTCTGTTATAATAAGATGAGATTCAAAATTGTAAATAATCCTGAAATTCCTAAAAAAATTAAAAGAAATTCTTTTTATTTATTTTAAATTTAGTAAAATTTTAAATTTAAAAAAAATTATATTTGCCAAATATTTTTTAGTTTTAGTAAAATTTTTTTGTTGTCCAAAAAGGATCAGAATATTAATAAATTGCAGCGCACAGTTCACCTTTTGCATTTCTGCATTTCTGCTTAAATATTATAAATTACAACATTTTTACTAATTCAGTACAGGCCTCCTGCAATAGCAGCACATACCTACATATATATGAAATACACATACGAGTATTTATTAATTTTATAACAAAAGTAGTTTAATTTTCGTGCAAATATATTGAAGGGGGAAATGACAATAATTCGGACATACAAGCGCCCCGACATCAAAGGTGTGAAAAATTTGTGTCAGTCTAACAAAAAATAAATAAAAAGTAACAACTCTCCCTTTTTATGAAATGTTATGTAACTGACCACTTTAAAAACAATTGCTTTCAGTGGAGGCAACAAAATTAAAATTGTGATTTGTTGAAGGCCTGTTACTCATACACAGCACGTTCTAACCCCTCTTGAAGCAGATGATAATGATCACGTACTTTGTACGAATGTACGCACACCAGAAATTGATATTCTTAAGTGAATTTTTTTAAAAATAATAAATTATAACGATATTACAACAATATAATATATAATTGTCAATGAATGCAAGTAGAAACCATGCAGGACATAGATTTATAACGCTCATTAGACGCTCAATAGGATAACAATTGAGTTGATATAAGAGGCATTTACAAAACGCAACGCATTTATTTGAACACAAGATCTTTGGCGCCTGTGTGGTCACAATGGTTTACAGTGCAAACTAAAAATCAGACAACTTACTTGCTTCATAACATGAACGCAAAATTGCGCATCGGCATCTGCTTCTAGTCCTATTGTTTTAATTTATGAAATATTAAAAGCAAGATACAAGTTTAATTCAGTTGGCAGCTGAAAACATTCAACATGTATTATTATTGTTACTAAAAGAATATTTAAACATTTTCAGAATTTTTTTTTTGCTTTTTGCAAAAATTATTTCAGTGCTATACCGACACGTTACAGCTTGAATGATCGAAAGCATTGGCAAGTTGTTTCCTATATAAAAGTTTTATGAGACCTTACAACTTACGTTTTTTTCCTGCATAAGAAAAAAATGGTTGCCTAAACTAATAAGTATTAGAAGAAGATTGATGGTGTTCATAAAAATTTCAGTCAATACTTTAAGTGAATCAAAATGGTAAACGGCAAAGGCTGGTTACCTTTTACAAGATATTTAAGAACATAATGTGTTTGGTTATTCATTTTTTTCAGATAATGAAGCACTGATGCTTTTCATTACAAATAAAGCACAAGAAAGTTGCTATTCATCATTACTGTAGGAGTAGCCACAGCCCGCTTGGACAGAAACCATCAGATGTAAAGCAGTTATTCGAAAACAGTTATTTCAAACGGCAAATGGATCGGCAAATATGAGTGTGTATGTATAATGAAATCAATTCTATATATGAATAAAAAAATAATAATATATTCAATTAAATATATACATAAATATATTTCTTTATCGTTGGATAAAAGAAAAATAATGCAGCAGTAAAAAGAAAAGGAAACCAAACTCCTATGAAAGCGCCTCCAGTCCAGAACAAACTATTTTAAATTACGAATCCTTTCACCTTTCTGCTACATTGTAGGCGCAATGATTTGCGCCCAGTTTTGTTAATGCTTCATTTTTAAAGTTACCGATCTTGGGCAGATTGCCACTATCTCGGAATTCCTATTAGCACATAACTAAAATCTTTGGTAAGCAGCAGCAGTATTCTCCATATCTTTATTAGTTTTTTAAAGGCGAGCTTCAGAGGGATTTGAGCAGTTACCCTCGTAATAATTTCCTTCAATAAATTGTTTTTGCAAAAGATTAAATTTTATCTCGTCTTATATCGCTTAATTTTTACTGCTGCATTATTTTTCTTTTATCTAACGATAAAGAAATATATTTATGTATATATTTAATTGAATATATTATTATTTTTTTATTCATATATAGAATTGATTTCCTTATACATACACACTCATATTTGCCGATCCATTTGCTGTTTGAAATCAAGAGCAGAGTATAGAAATATTCTGATGTTAACGTATATGTGGTAGTTTCTTTACGAAACATTTACGACAAACCATTTTTTGTAAATGATTTAAAATGCTTTTACATTCATTGTATTAACGAGCATTTAAAAATAATTAAAGTTATTTAATCTTCACATTCCGCTGCCAAATCTGATGGTTAAATCAAAAAAAAAAAAAAATGTGCCGAAAACCAATAGAGTTAAAGGGCAAGCAATCCTACTTAATAGAAGACAAGGAAAGAAATGAATAGAATAATAAAAAGAAAAATGAAATGAATGTCAACAAAATAACAGAGGCGGTGAGCCAAAGTCCTTTTAAATTAGGGAAGTATTTTACCCTTTTTTGTTTTGTTTACCTCAAGTATACAAATATAAAAACAAACACTCCCATTTACCGTATAATAACACGTGTGAAAAGAGAATAGCGATCAAATAGCGAGCAATACATGGGAAGAGAAAAATCAAACAAAAAATGAGTACTAGAAGAACGCTTGTTTGCTGATCGGATAATGCTCAATCGCAGTAAACAAATATTGACAAACAACTTGTTGTTAAGGCGTAAAAATATTTGTATAAATAATGAACAAAAGGAAAGAGAATTGAAGCTAAAACTTATTAACGAGAACGCGTTGAATATTTATTGTAATGAAACAAGTTTGAAGCGTTTTGTTGTTGGTATTGTTTAATTAGTGATAGTGATACGGAGTGGTGAGTTATGTTGACATTTAATTGAGAAATCAAGTACAAAATTTCAAATTTAAATAAATAAATAGTTATTGGAAGTTTTTTATAACCATAACTCTCAAGCAAAGTTTTTTTTAACAGTTTCAGATAAAAAAAGTCACGTACTCGCACGTGTATGCAGATTTTTTTAAACGGTGTTGTGTTGACAGTTAATGATGATGTGCGCGAGGCATCCTATAGGAAACCAATATTTAATTATTTTAAAATTATAGAAAGCGCAATTCTTCCATTCTCGGCAAATCGGTTTCTATAAAATTTGAACCGACCGATCATAACACACTCGCACATAGTATATCATATAATTTAAAAAGGCCTAAACACGCTCCCCAGATTTATGGAATATTGTAACGCTTTACTTCCCTATTCTTGAATACTGGTCGTAGATAAAAAATTGTACCACCTTTCAATATTTCTTCTTAAATTTTTATAGTGGATTGTAAAAATTTGAATAAAATCACTAAATAAAGTTAAAAACTGACTGCTACCATGAATAACCGCGAATTAATACCAATTAAATTGACAGCAATTCGGCGTGCTGCAAAGTTTTCCTCTCCAATGTTATGTGAGCTGAAAGCAAAATTTTGAACATCACTATAATTATGGTTTGTAGCATTTAACACAACTGCTGACGTAACACAACTGTGAACTCATTTGAGTAAAGTAAAATAATTTATAAATTGCAGTGTATAATTTTTATTTTGCCATCAACTTCACTACGTCTCTCGGGCCCACTCAACATTTTAGGTTTTTAATTTAATATAATTTCCTCTGCTCTACAGGACACTTGCTGATATATTTTCGATGTTTGGCACTTTTCAAATATATCACTTTCGGTCTGCGAATGATTTACAAAAAGTAATTTTCTGAAATGCTTAGACCATAAATTTTTTTTTAACATTTTAAATGAAACTTCAGGGTTGCTCATTTCCAAATCATAATTTATTTTATACTTGTTTTTATAAATATTAATTATGTATGTATATCGAGTTTACAAAAGTGTTTTTATTAAAAACTATATCACAGATTTTATTTCTAGAAGAATATTAATCATTTCGCTTAAATAAAAGTATAGAAAATAATGTTATAAGAATAAATAATTAAAATAACCGATCACAGTTTCAATTAATACAAAGTGGCCAGAAATAAAATATTTCTTAAAAATTAATACTAATTTTAATTTACAAGGACGTGGTGACTGAAACTGTGAATAATATTGTTACTAAAATAATATTATTATATAAAATATCAGTAAGACTATAAATTGTCAGATAATCAAAAACAATAAGAAACGTGCGCTCGTACGTATTTCGTTGATAAGGGGGAATTACCTGATAAATTAATGCGCCTTGTTATTTAGTCAAAACAAATTTAGCTAACGAATTTATTCAGATATTTTCATTTCAGATTTTGTCTTCAGTCTCTGCGTAGGTATTTTCTGAATTTTGTCCAATATTTGTTTGAAATTTAAAATTAAATAAAACTACAAGTCGAAACTTACATGATTTAGATGTTCTCGTGTGTTAATTTTTGTGTTTTTCCTAATTTTTCTTTGAATTAATTATTTTCTTCTACGATTATTTCTCCTTGAATTTGTTCTCTTTTTGAGTTTTATTGCGCCTTTTTCCCAGGTAAATGGGGCCTGGTCTTTTTGTGTGTGCTCGTAAAATTTTCATTAATTTTCGTATGAAAGCGAAGTATTGGGATTTTGTGAAACGCAAATCAAACACATCTACCAACCAAGCTTTCCCATCCGTTTTTATTTGATGCCATTTTAAAGGTGACACATATTTTATATTTGTGGTAAATTTCAAAATGCCCTCCATCTTAGTGCGACTTATAAATAATGCGTCTATTGTGGATGCACTTTTGCCAGTTGTTGTGTTATTAATGGCGTGTTCTATATTACATAATATATTACGAGCATCTTTCATAAGTTCATTAAGTTCGTGAGCAAAAGAACTCTCCTGGCTATCCCTTACAAAGTCGAAGTGTAATTGAGCACGTCGAAGATACTCAAAGGCTGCAATGTAAATTTGCAACTGACGATGCCAGCGGCGAAGAGAAATCTATAAAAAAATTAAAAAAAAAAATTAAAATTAAAATTCATTACTATTTCAAAAGTATTTCCGACAAGTTTGCTTAATGCCATAAAAAACTTAATTGTTAAAATACGAGAGTAAGTTTTCAATTCAAAACATAATGATACATTCAGAGCATTCTAAAGTATTTTTATATGTGCGAAAATGGGTGGAACTCAGTGTTTTCAATCACGTGACTGTTGCAATAAAGAATCTTTTTCATACCAAACTATTTTCGATAATATAATTTGTAGAAAAACTTTACGTTACTTGTATTGACCAGCAAGTGTAAATAACTTTAGTGAACTTTAATTATTTGCTGTTATATTGGAAATCACTTGACAGATTTATTAAATATTAATGGAATTAAACATCAATTATAGATCATATATGGAATAATTAAAAAGACATAAATAAACAATATTAATTATTTATTACCTGATTAACAACATCAAGACAAAACGTGTTGCTCGAATGCTTTGTGCGGGAATAATATGAAAAATAAATATTTACAAATACGAGTAAGTAACGTGTTGTCGTAGTCAGCACCGAATCATAAAAAAAAATAAATAAAAACTAAACAATTTCAACAACAGATACAGTAATAAACAATGAATGAGTGACGTTTCAGGGAGCAGCGTACTCGTACAAGCAACCACACCAACACACCCCTTGTCCAATGCACATGCTTGGCGTGGAAAAAAGGGGTAAGGAGGAATTCAGTTAACAGATAATAATAATTTCATTGTTGTGATAAGTATAATTTAATTTCGACATACACCTGTGCCTGCTTATTCGCAGCATTGTTTTCTTTTACTTTTATTTCTTAATTTCTTACTTTTATTTTCTTTTAATTCTTAAACCTTTTTTTCAAGCACGAGATTTATATATTTCATATATATATATTTTCGTGGCCAACCGCGAGTAAGTTCTTCAGAAAAAGGACACTTACAATAGTAATACGAATATTTCAAAAATAGCGAATAAAAATATATTTATATTTTGTATATATTAAAAATTCAATTGTATATATAAAATTCACTATTTTGACTTCTTTATTAAAGAAATATTAATATTTTTAATAAAATTTTTTCTATGAAAGTTACATATACTTGGTAACGAAATATTAAAATATCAGTTAATTTTATGTAAAGAAAATATATCACTCAGGCTGAAATAAAGAAGATAAGTATTAAAAACAAATAGATGGATGACAACTCTGATAAGATATAGCAGATAATAATATATAATGAAATATATAATTTAATTTCGCAATAATGTCTCGTTAGGAGAATGTATTTCCTGTTTGAGGTAAATTTTAAAAGCGCTCGTGTAAACTTAAATAATTTAAAGCTTTCGTATTCCAAAGACTGGTAACAAAGTAGTCATGTGTAAATTTATACGAAAGCTTTTTGGATTAACAGAAAAAAATTTATAAAAAAATTAATATGTATAAAAGTGTTTTTGTATCTATTAGGAGTACTTCTGGCCATGATACTCTTTGCTATCGCTTGTGGGGGATTCCACAAAAAATATATATGTACATATGTATGTATATTATTCCTTATGTTATACATTGAAACCAATTGTTAAGATACTCGTACACTTGGCATTAGCGCGATATTAAATAATTAAAATGATTGTTGTGTGACTCAATACAAAGTTGATTCGAAATTTGATATGAAAAGCATGAAATGCTCGTATTGCTAAAATTTCAGATATGATTTTCTTTTCTGTCTCTGTCGTTCAATTCCTTTGTTGATTAGGGGCCCACGAGGTTTTTTTGTTTTTTTTTTGTTTTTTTTTTTTGGTTGTGGTCATTCGAATTTAGTTCGAATTGACGTCAATTTTGTTTCAATGTTTCTCTAAAATTTTACGTTATTGTTTACGGTTTTAATAATTGTGTGACTTTTGCTATTAGAACTGTTGTTATTTTAAATTACTTTGCAAGTATTTTGATTGCTTAGGTATGTTTGATAAAAATATTAATTTGTTTACGAGCTTCCCAATAAAAAATTATATTGTCATCAGTGTTTAAAAATAAATTATTATTAAATGGTAAACTTATAATGTGAATTTTTTTCCTAAAACTGTTAAAAAATAAAAGTATTTAATTGTGAGTCAGCTTAATTTTTATCGACTAGAAATTAGAAGATCAGAAAACTTTTATTATTATTAATTTATTATATAATTTTAAATTGTTTATTAATTTACTTTTAACTGTTCGACTTATAACATATTATTTATAACATTGTATTTATAAAAGTATAGCGGTAGATAACAATTTTTTAAAATGAGTATAAATATTTGTTTTTGATAATAGAAAAACTTATTAAAAGTACTCATGCTTGCGCATGCTTGAAATCATAGGCGATGAGTTTTAGCTTTAAAATCAAAAATCATTCTTCTTGATGCACGAACTTCCAGGAACTTCATTTAATTAAAGTGCATTTAATCGAGTGAAAAACCTAAAACATACAATTCCCCAAACATTAAGTGAGGTTACGATAGGCGGAAGAAGAGAAAGCTTTGAGATCTTAATTTTTTTCTTAATACAAATTAGTTTGTATTTCCTTGTTTGTTTATTTTCAAGTTTTTATTTTCCTAACATAATGAAATGACTACTATTTGTGGCGGCATTTTTACAACTTTAAAGCTTCACATTTCGAACTACTTAAGAAACAACTTTTCACGTTGTAAAATAAAAAAACATCCTTTGCATGAAGGAAAAAGAATTAAATGAAAATAAATAAAAACGTACATTAAATATCCCAAAATATGTGCAAGTACGTCCAAACTTCAACGTCGTCGACGTTATTAAACAGGCAAAAGCAAGAATGAGCGACAACTGAAAGGCAACTGATATTTACCAACTGGTTAAGAAGACACCTAAATCATACAAAAACCCAGAGAAAGAACAAAACAGGCGATACATTCATTCCTCCTTATAGTACGTCGCTATGCATTCGTTTGAATGGATATGGCTAACTGCCTGCATGTACGTATTTAAAGATAAATGTTGATGTTGAGAGAGAATGAAAGAATGAATTCATAAACTACTCAATCAACGCCCCCAGGGTAACGTGCCAGCAATTATGGTTAGTAAGGCGAAGTAAAAAAAAATATATATATATAAATTTATTAACAACTGTGTCATATATGACTTAAGCAAAGCAAACGGGGAACGTTAACTAATATTTTTGTTACTCGTATTTTATTTAGCACATTAACGTCGAACGGTAAAAATATCACAAAATATTTAGACGTCAAATGACAGATATTGCAACTATCTTTGATATGGTATTCGGCAGTACCGAATTTTGCTAAATCTTGAAACTTTAACGCAAGTAGTCCTGTAAAGTCTGCTAGAAAGCAGGCAGCAACAAAACTTTATATTAACGAAGGATTTACTTGATTGTATTGGCATGCAATAACTAACTTTGGCATTAACAAACTCTGAAAGTTCTCCGAGAGTTTTAAAGGCTAAATTGCGATATTGACAGCAAGTCCTAATTGTAGTATATACTCCTATATATGAAGATCCGTCTATTTACATATTTCATGCCATACTTAAACAAAATAGGGGTCCTTCTCAGCACTCTGTTCTAATATCTGATGAACTTGTTTGACCGTTTTTATCAATAAATACTGGCATTTAAAAATTTAGTTTTCATATTTAATTTATCTCAAGTTTAATCCACACAGCACTGCAAACTGTATTCCTACTTTTCCGACTTTTCTATTCCTAACATAAATACATTTATATTCTAAATTTTTTTTGGACTTGAAGAATTGACTTACACTTGAGTTGATATTTAGTTTCGGCAAAAATGAATATTTTTCTGTCAAGTCCCTCCATTGCTTCATGTTTTGTATGTTGATGGCATGCATAGTCCCCTTAATTAAATTATAATTCCTTGCTATGATATTTTGTAGCTTCCTCAACTCCTAAAAGAAGAAAAACAAATTAAATTAATTAATTTAATATTTCAAAATTTTTGTTAACGAAAAACTACTGGAAACTACTTTTAACGTATTTTGCAGGGAAATGTAGTGTTTAGAGTTTGTTATTCACAAGTTTAGTCTAATGTATTTCGTTGAAAAGAGATGAAATGCTTTCAATAAAAGCCAACACTAACTATTTATCTCTATCAATCTTATTGCCCATCTTCTCGATGGACAGAGAAGAGCGTTACGAGTGCTTTTGCAAAACTTCTATACAATTGAGGATATTATTAATGAAATATTAAAAGCTTAAGGCTTGGATTGCAAAACAAATTAATAAGATGAATTTCTAGGCAATGGAGTTCCTGTAATAATGATTGAACTTACCTTTTTGATTGGTGGTGATCTTTTGCGTTTGAGCGGCTCTCCATGAGGCATCGAAAAGCCACCACAAGGATTATACCAATTAATTGCCTGAGATTGCATTACGCTATTGTAATAGTCACGCCAGCTTATTTCGCGCTTATGTAATCTCTCCTCCTCGCCACCGTCTTCATTGATTTTTGAAGCAGTCCTTAGCTGTTCGTGTTGCAGGCGCATCTGCTGCTGCGTTGTCTGTTGCTGAGTATGACTATATTTGTGATTTATGTCATTATGAAAACGATGATCATATCGATAGCGCTTTCTTTCAGGCAGCAAAATTTCCTGTAGCTGCGCGTGATAAACTAAATTATGTTGTGTTTGTTGTTGTTGTTGATGTTGTTGTGTATGCAACTGTGTTAGCTGATATTGCTGAAGATGTTGCAAAGGTGCTGTCATTGCAAATGTTAATGGCTGTACACTTAATACTGTTAATAACATGGTAATCAAAACAAATAGTTGTTTATAACTGTCTGTTGTTAAGGTAGTAATTTTGTGGCTTTTGTGCGTAAAACTTTGCTTTAACATGCAACAGCAATAATAACAACAACTATAACTTGTGTCTTGCCAACAGTTACCAAAATGACAGCAACTGATTGTCGTATGTAGTAATTGCTCTGGCTTTTGTTGGTTGTCTTGTTGTGGCTGTGGGTTTTCAATTGAGATGGTGAAGGTTTTTAGCTGCCTTGATTTCTGTTTTTCTAAGCTGTAATGCTGCAATTGTAGGGGCCGTGTTGGTGGCACAGGCTGGCCTAATAGAAGATATTGTTGTTTTGGTTTGGCCGTTTTGTTGGTATTTTTCTGTTAGTTGCGTTAAATTAGCAACCAACACCTGTTATTTTTTTTTGTTATTGTCAAATACAGAAGAGTATTAGTTAGCTTTCATACATAATTTATTGCTGTTTGTCTTTCTTCTTTTATTTTTGCAACAAATATTTAAATATGTAATTATATTGCATATATATCGCTGTGAAATTAGTTTTGTTCGTACTTTTATGTTGAATGTTGCCAAAAATTAAACATAAAATTTCCTTTACGGAAAAATTTGCATACTTATAAATTTGTTACTCTTTTCACTTTGACTAACATAAATTTTAAACAAGATTGAAAGTAAAGCTGGCAAGAGAAACTACTGACATTTGAAATTTATTACTGTAGTACGCAATGGTCCAATTGGAAAATAAACGGTCGAAGACTTGAGAGATTTTTCATAACGTACGAGTATGTTTCCGTGAAAATTACTCTATGGGTATGTAATTTAAATCTTAATATATTGGATTAAAATGTAGAGACTTTTATGAGTGAACGTAATTAAGAAATTTTCTTGAAAATTTCTTCTTGAAAATTTTTAAAGTTTTGGTTTTATTTTTATTTGATTAAACAAAAAATCCCCTTATTGTGAAACTCGGATTTTTCAAATTTTATACATGTCATTTTATTGAGGTATTGCGAAGAAAATTTCATTTGATTATTCTTTTCAATACAACTGGAATATCAATGGAAGAATTTACAATTCTTTTTTTATAATCATGCGAATATTTTTTTTGCTTCCAAACTCGCAGTACGAATACAAATCAAACAACTACAAAATAATACAGCATTTAAATTGAATTTTAACAAAGCAAGAATAAAAAATGTTAATAGTGTTGAACTGTTTTCTATTTAAATATAAAAATCAAATGTGTTGTTTTTTTTTTTTTTTTTTGCTAATAAATCGTTCTTAGGTGATACCAAGATGATAATTTTTTAATAGCCTTTAAGAAATGCTGCTGTAGTAAAAATATAAAAAACTGTTTAAACTTATTCACAGAAAGCCGTCTTAATGTCTACGGGGATTTTTTGTTTGTTTTTGTGTTGTTATTTAACACTTGCCGCCTCAGTCGGTGTTGAAGATTTACTGTATTTTATTGACTATTTGTAGCATTTAAAAGTTTACTGCGATGAGCTAACCACTATTTTTCAAGTTAAATTTGTGATTACTGTTTGATTTCATTGTTAAGTGCAGATTATTTTAGAATGATTGTATAGTGGAGCAAATTTTAGTTAAATATATGAAGTCGTTACAGAAGTATATTGTACACGTTTTTAGTATTAACCCGTTAATTTCAGTTCAATGGCCGCTTAAGTATGTTTGTAGCATATTTAAAATTACATTTCTATTTCATTCGAACAGCGGTTCAATGTTTGCCTAATTCAAACTTAGTTTCACTTATAAAATTTGAAGTTTTTTTTTGAAAGGTTACCAGGTTCTAACGAATTTTGCATTATACTTATTAACAATAGATAAACGTAGTTTTACTATTATTTGTAAACTTTGTGGTGCGACAATAATTTATTTTATTTTTATTTTATTGCATAAATAAAATATAATTCTATTTCTTCAATAAAACTCTGAACAAGTGTGTGAAAACGCTGCAATTATTTCTTAAAATAATTAATTTGGTTGGAAAACTATGGTTTCTTTGCATATTTGTTTCTTTACAACTAGTTTGTACTATTAAATTTAAACAAATATTTTTTGAGGGTGAGCTAGAGAAGTAACATGTTTTGTTACGTCTGAAGGGATTTACAATTATTGAAAAAACGTGAATTTTGTTTCCTCTTTTGCAAGTTGTATTCAATAAATGCGATTCCTTGACAATCACGGAATCTAATGGAAAATGTTAATTGTGGCACTTAAGATATTTGGTTTGTCGTGTGGAGGTACTTAATTGAAATATTCAAATTTCTTCTGGAGTGTATGTATATTAATATTACACTTTAGACTTGCCGATTTAAATATTGCAGGAAAGTGTTAATAGAGGCCATTTAAAGAATAAAAGCAAATGATAAGAACCTTTCACATACTGGACTAGTAACTACACCTAAATTGTAGGCAGCTATATGTAGATGTATGAATATAAATGTACATACATATATATATAAATTAAACTTTTGCTAATTGGGCTTTTAACATAAAACAAATATTAATAAAACAAAAACTTAAAATGAAATTATAGCTGTAAAAATTATAAAATAAAGAATATATTATATCCAATATTCAAAAGGCAAAGCAGTTCGAAAATCTTCAATTAATGGTTTTTGGTTGTTTCGATTTAAAGCTTAATAAGTTATTAGTTTTACTTTGTAAGCGGTATCATCGCCTCTAGTTGGGTAGTTTTGAATTTAAATTTTAAATTTCCATTAACATGTTGTCAAGCACTTAATTTTTATTTTTATTTTTATTTTTATTTTTTATATTTCAACTGACATACTACTATATATTATAGTGGTGTGTACACGTTGGGTGTATGCGTAACGTTGACTATTGTAATTTCATAATAATGAAATTGAAAAAAATCTATGAAACTTTTATGGCTTAATCAGCAGCTTGTAAATTTTTACTTGATTTAAATTTTTAATGAATTTGAAAAATATAGCCAAAAAAGCAAAAAAAATTTATTAAAATATACAATACTACGATATTAAGTAAGAACATGATCTCCTTTAATAAGATAATAATGATGAAAAGAATAAAAACCTCATTACATCTATAATCAATATCAGTGACATTAATATTCTCTTTTTCCGCATTTAAACAAATTGATAATTTTGCTAATATTAATATCAGATATGTAGCTTTTTTATAAGTTTCCATTTTCAAACATCTATTGTTTATGGCTATGTAGGATCTTTTTTTAGGATTTTTAGGTTTCAAACCTGAAAATGGTTCAAAATTTTTAATTTTTTCTTATATTCTTATTATATGAAAAGGTCAATATTTTAATTAAAAGCTCACTTTCTAAACTTGACTAACGAAGCATAAAATACTTACTCAATAAACCCCGTCTCAATACATTTAAAAGTCTCAATTTATTATTTAAAGTTTGCTCTTATTTTTTATTCAATTGACAAGAAAGTTAGAAAAGATTAGAGCTGAAATAGGCGAAAGTTCAAAAGTGGAAACTTAGTTATGCCAAGGATTCAGTCTAAATAGTGTTGTCATTTATGTGTCGCATTTCCCTAAATTTTACTTCAAACTATAATTCATAGTTCCTTAGTCGCTCCAAGGAGTATAAAACAAAAAAGGCTACATTTTTGTTTATTGCAAAATACATCATACCGGATATCAAAATATTTTTTTCAACAAAAAGAAGAAAAAGACATACAACATACATGCGTAAATAAAATAAAGAAAATATTTAACTTACCATTAAGATTGAAAAAATTAATATAAAAATCATAAAAGGCTGATATCTAATTAATGCAAATTCTCAACGCGCTTTTTTTCAAGAGTTTTCGCAATCCCAAAACTACTTTTTTAATTTTTGCGCAAAGATACATATACTTTCCCCGATTTCAACTTTAAATGTAACTTTTTCTTATCCGATAACGCAATTTTAACACTTCTTTTTCAAGTTTAACTATATTTTTCAACCACAACAAACAATCCTTTAAACGTTGTTAACACTTCAATAACTTTTCAGATACTAAAATATTTGCAACAGTATCCAAAACCCAGTGTATGAGTGAGTAATATGAATTTAATAAAGTTGTTTTGCAAATAAAAAGCCGACCAGTAAAAATAAAACTAAGAGAAAGAGCGCTTATTTAAAGTCTTTTGAGTTGACTTATAAGTTATTCTCTTTCTCAATTTTGTTCAATACATTATTAATATTGTATTTTATGAATGTATACTTCAAATAGTATCTTGCGGTTTGGTACACTACCAAAAAACCCCGTTCACACACACTCGATCACATGAACGCCAGTGCTGCATATATACAAGATGTATAAAATTATAACAAATATTAGGAAAAAAGTGCCGGCAAATCAATAACATTGTGAGCAAAAAACAACAGGTTCCGTGAGTGCTGAATTCTGCTCAATGTGGTAAAGATATTGTAAGAAGAAAAAAGCGCTATAAAAATGAACTGATTAAAACCAAATAAACCGTTTGCATTTTCCAATCTATATATATATATATATGTATTTTATAACTTGCCAATATTTTTAAAATTCATTTTTTTAAAACATAAATTAGTAAAAAATGCATTGCACTCATTTTAATAGCTGATAAAAAAGCATTTATTTGTATTTTATAATTGCTAATTCATCTACTTCAGAAGCGTAAAATTACACTGTGTTTAACGACACTGTGTTTAAAAATAATTAACAAAATCTAATTTTCTGCCTCTGCCGAGCCAAAAGATTTTGTTTAAACATTGTTTGGTAACGCGGTGTAAAAATAAAATCAACTTTTTTTCAACATTGTCGATTTATTTATAAATCGAGACTTTAACTAAATTTCAAATTTGTTACGGCTTACATTCATTTTTTGAAAAGCACCAAATTGATATCATTAATATGAGTTACTGTTGTTTATTTTTTGGTTTAAGAGACGGAGCGTTTGATTTCGATTAATAATTCGTTCAAGGTAAAGAATTTGTAGACATGAGTGACGTACATACAGCTTGAAGTGTAGTTTACAGTGTGATTATTTGTGTTTTAAATTTATGTACCGCGTAAAAACGTTAATAAAAATATTGGAAATACTAGAATAATTATTAGAACAATAATAGAATAATTTCTATTCTATTATAACGGAGATGATATGTACACATATATTTTGTTAGCCTTAAAGCTATAAGTTTGCTTAAAGGTAATTTAAGTAAATAGCATCGAGGTGGTTTTATAAGATTTTTACACGAGGGAAAAGCCTAAAATTTTTGAAAATGTCTTTAAGAAATTTTTAAAATAATTTCAAGTAACTTTGAAATTTCTAAAATTACGAACTTTTACGTCTTTGTCTAAATTTCGTTAAATTTTTAAATTTTATTCCCAAATATGATCGTGATTAATGTCGCAAATATTATAATTTTATATATTTATTAATTTGTGGCTTGACTCACCAATGAATAATTATTGACATATTTTAGTTAAATTAAATATCTGCAAATGGTAAATTTATTATTTAATAGGATTTTTTGAGTTATTTTATTTACAAAATATATATAATATTAAGACTGCAGGAAGGCACAATAAAATAGTGCAAGTATTTGAAATTGTGGTTACATATACATACATACGTATACATACATATGTGCATTGTACAAGTATGAGTTTTGGCAGATACAAATTTTTTAAATTTTCAACAATTGTTTCGCACCCACAAGATTTATTTACAATATAATTTATTTTTTTTTTTAGCTGATATTTTGCAGAATATTCCTTAATATATTACACCCACATACGGATTTTATATTGAAATTCCTAATATTCTATTGGCAGTTTCTACTTACTATTCAGAAAATTAATTTTTAATCGTAGTCCTGTTTGGTGTTTGCTTAATAGCCACCAAAAACAACTACAATAGCGAATTGTAATTTCCGTTGAATTTCACAAGAAATTTATATTACTCATACGTCTAGTCGCCCATGAAAGAGCAGACGTAGACGTCTGCACATGCATGTGATGTTGGCTTTCATATTTCCCCCACATCACATTGTGGTTCAGCATGCTTCTCATTTAAAAGCCACTCAATAAAAAAGCTCTCTTTTCACTTGCCAAGCTCTCTGTTTTCTTAGCCCACATTGAGTGTGACTCACAGCAACATGCTAACACAACAATTCATTCATAAATACATGCGGAATAGACGGATGTGTATTGATTAATAAAAGTAAAACAACTCTAAATGAAATTGTTAAAGAATTTGCTTGTTCTTTCCTATTCTTTAAATGTAGGCCAATAATTATTAGCCAGATATAGAATGAGTTTAAGTATTTCACAAGTATTTATGGACTTTAGTATTTCACAATTTTTATTTCGAAAATTTAATTACTCTTATATTCTGTTTCTATTTCCAGCAAATTTGTGTACGAAGAATCCATTAAAACTTTTTTTATAAAAAAATTTTCCAAGAAAACTTTATCTATTACATTTTTAATTGATAGTACATATATTCATGTGCAATATTAGCATTGTGATTCTTATTTGGTTCCATAATTTTTGTATAAGTGAGCAGTTTCAGTTCACTAGTTGATATAATTTGACGAGACGTTTGACTTATATGTATGTTATACAGATCAATCAACATATTTATAAATGAATTTAATTGCCTGCCTTAACAATGCGGCGATAGGCGCAAAAAATTTTATAGATTTTATGAAATTAAATATTTTTGCTAACGTATCCGATCCTAATAAAATGGTTCTAAAGGCCCCGATATAGAAGGATAAGAATTGCATACAAAGTAAAATACAAAAGTAATTTCGCAATATGATTTAATAATAATTAGTTGTAATACTCACTACGACCTGCTGTATAATTAAGAAATTTTAATTAAAGTACGATTTCAATAAAGGGCCGTTTATATTATTTCGTTTTATGTAAATATTTTGAAAACTCTTTATAAAAGTTTTTGGGCAGTCATTAAGCTTTCAGTTCATTCAATTGACTACATTATGCGAGTAATTTCAAATGCAAACTTAATTATATTTTCAAGCAAAATATATTGTAGTCACATTCACAGCTTTCGACACTTTTCAAATGTATCTGTACGAATGTTGGAAATTTTTTCTACACTCACAATGAAACCAATTATTTTAATAATGCCATAAATTCCCGAATGATAATTTAAAAGACGGAATCCGTACATACTATGCAAGCATACTTGTGTTTGTAGCTCACTGTTTTCAGTATATTTTTGGGGGAAAGGAAGTAAAATATGGCCAATGATTGGCCATTATCCCGTATAGCAACAACATCAGCATGAACATCAAAGTGTAAATTTGTTAACGCTTGTGGTAAGAAAATATTTGCCCATTATGTGCATAATTTCACTTGTGAACTCCCATTAAGTTGCACAGAGTGCACAGGCGCGCATTAAAACGTGTGATGATTATTTGGCAACGCCCCTGCCGACATAACGAAGCGCCAACGTACACTAAGCATCAACATCATTCTTAACCAAACTCATTGTGTGTGTGAGTGTTTGCATTAATATTGCCACAGAATGCTTGCACCGCAACTAAATATCAATATAAAAAATATCAAATAATGCTTATAGACAACGTATTCCCGGCTCATATTGATGCATGACGGTGTTTACGATGGTCGCTGCGGCAAGGAGTTGGTGTTACATTTAATGCTTAAGCCATAAGAGTATAAAGATGATGATAATAATGAATACGATGATTTTGATGGTGATGTTGATGTTGATACTAAAGGTAGTATATTTTAATGAAGGGAAAAAGAGCCAAAAGCAAAATGGAAACAAGCCAACTTTAACAACGGCAGTATGCAAAAGGGGACAAATAAGAAAACAAAAAAGAGGGGAGCACATGAAGCTAAGAAATCACCATAAGAATTCGAAGCATTATAAAAATAAAGCAAACGAAAACTGAACCAACTCCAGCCGCCATAAGTAAAAAAAAGTGCATATTGTTCTTTATTCATTGACTTCGTGGTCGTTTTATATGAATGCATGTAAAATAACAGCCAGTGGCATTCAAGTCCAGCACCAATATATTATAACAAAACTAAAAACCAAAACTTAAGAGAATGGTCAGTAGTGGCAGTGGCATTCACATCTACTGCTAATCAATCCAAAAAGTTAACTTGTATCGGCAATAAAATCAGTAAAATCCTATAGAAGCATGAAAAAATCAACTCGTTAACTCGTTATCCTTTCTTATACCCCAACACCTAAATCAATGCAACGGAATATTCTGCCTGGGTAGATGAATGTATAATCAAAGAAAGACATTCTCACAGTCAATGTATTGAAAGTAAAATCTTTTGCTGTATTCCTATGGCGGCCAACATCAAAATGTAAAACACCTTTTTATACGTGCACACTCTTCTATTCACATTGTTCCTACAATACGAATGCGAATGCAAAATTACAGACACCAACAGTACGTAATAACGACACCAGTATCAACACTTGCCACAAAAAACAACCAAACACTCACACACACACACACACACACAAAAACCCACAAATAAAACTCTTTTCACTGCGAATAAAAAGGGCGTTCGCACATGATTTTGTATTGCTGCAGTATTCCTGCCGACAATTGCATGTTTCAACCCATAAAGTAGGAGGTTTGATGATATGCCTCGATCATTATATGAAGCAATAATACCGATTTTAAATACCCACGTATTTTTCAAAAGCAAACCGCTATGCAAACTGCATGCATAATGTGTTTATTTCGACTTTTGCGACGCTTAAAGGCATTTCGAATTTTCCTTCACTTGATTATCAAACGATTTAATTATTTCAGTTAAATTTTCGAGTCATACTAAATGGATGGATCCAAAATTATTAAAGTACTATTTAAGATCACTGAAATGAAATAAAGAAAAGTTTCTACTCGAACAAACCTAAAACACAAACGATAAAATCAATTTTGTTTCAACTTTATAAAAGGATTCCTTCCCCTCCCATGAGTGCGGGGTGTAGATAACTGACAAAATAGTAAATCGAAGAAATTTTCAGATTTTCCCATATTCTTCTATAATTTATATGCATATATTGATTACTCCCAAAAAATATTGAACTGAAATTTAGGAAACTTTTTTTTTATTATATTAATTATTATATAATTACATATATAGTTTATTCAGAAAGTTTATAAAAACCGAATACCGAAACATACTGAAGAGTAGAAGCGTGTGGCAAACACAAACTAAAACCGAAACCGCAACCTAAATTTTTTAATTGTAACAAAATTTCAGTTCTATTTGTAATGAACATTTCTGGAACTTTTAATACATTTTTTTATTTTGTGATAACTTTTCCTGATCATCCGAAATTGCATGACCAAAAGATGAAAAGTTTGGATTTCAAAATGATGACAGAACTTGGACGTCGACGCCATTTTAATAATTAATAGATACAAATTTCATATTTTATTAGTAAAAAGAAAAATTTTTTTTTTAATTTTGGATGCCTTCGTAGGCGAGTGAATAATTCTCAGCCTACTGAACCGGAGGTCGCGGGTTCGATTCCTGCCTTGACCCTGGGTGTTTTCCTGCGGACAAGCCAAAAGCTTTGCGGGTAGAGTTTGTTAAAAAAAAAAAAAAAAAAGCTGCGAAAGCAAATATTTCTCCAAAGGATTGCACATAAATCCGGAGTTTATTTTTTTGCCATAAAAAATTTTATATTCTTCTTGCTCAAATAGAGTCCAATCCCTCAGGTGAAACTACATGATTAATTATTAGCAAAAGATTTAATTAAATATATAAAAAAGGACAAAAATGGCCAGTAGAAGAATCAATAGTATTTTGAAGCCAAAATACATTCCCTGCAGTCTAAATAGTAGAAGTTTTTGCAAAAACTGCTTTTCTATAATTATAATTGTGAACTTAGACTTTAAAGAAAAGTGAAATTCTTAACTCGCTTCTAATTTGGAATATAATTTATTGGATATGTTATCTCTTCAATTAATTTTAATCTAAGTGTTTTTTACAAATTAAGATGCAAAGACAATTTAAATAAAGTAAATCTCTGAATATTAAATTTGCATACGGCGAATAAAAAAATTACTTCATTTTCTCGGTCAGAATTATTGGCTGCGATATCAACTTGATGTCTAAACGTCCACTACTTATATATAATATTTATAATATTTTATTTTGGAAGTTGTAGTCCACAACGAAAACACAAGTTCGACTTTCAATAATCTTGAAACGACAAATAGTGGCTGATTAGGAGGAATGGCTTTTAATTTGAATCGAATTAATTCAAAAATACCAAAAAAGTACTTTCGGATAAGAATATGTACATCCGCATGAGAATATCTATATTACCTACAGTAGCTCACGTTTGTAATTTTTTGAAACTGTTAAGAGAAAGTATACGTAGTACTACAGTTAATGCCAAACAGTTTTAAAACCTAAATGATGTTTGCTGAAGCTATAGAGTTTGCTTGGGCAGTTTCAAGATGAAATACATTTTGTCGTAAAGGATTTCAGGTTTTCACTTTGATAGCAGGAAAATATAAAACGATTTCCGTTTCAGGGTGTTTAATTACCAAAATGGTTTATTCTAATGATCAACTTCAGTTCTATGGATTTTTTATGGCTCCCCCTCAAAGTGATGTGACAGCGATGGCGGCTTATGAACTTGCTGTTAAATGTTAAAATTTTGGGCGAAGAATACTACGCATCACTAAATATGAAAGCTGGTCATGCTGATGCCATAATTCCCACAGATATTAAGTGTATTTGTACATGAATACATGACGTCTAAACAATATCATTCGCATATCCTTGCCAGTAAAAAATTATAAAGCACTGACTAGTTTAGAATATTTGTTGAATTGAAAATAATTTCCGTACGAAGGCCAGGCATATGTTTAATAAAAATTATTAAGCGCCGACAGAAAAAGTTTTATATTTCACTTGGCAACATAAGAGGTATTAAAATAGGTTAGGATATAGGTTATACGTAGAATTTTTTTTTTCTTTTTTTGGAAATGTATATTAAATATATTTATTTATGTGTTCACATTTTGAAACAAAATAATGCACAAATTGTGGCTAATTGTTTAATATTTTCCTTCATATTATTAATAGCCGTACATGTGTGTATTCGTGAGAAGATCTAAAAACAAAATGTATTATTTAGACAGAAAATTATTAAGCTCATTAATGTTGAAATATTATTTGTTAATGCTACTTATTTCATCATTCTGTCTTCATGTTATTAAACATCAATCCTGCCGCGTTTATGCGGCTTTTAACATTCATTTCATATCTATAAGAAAATATATCTATAAAACAAAATTACTAAAGTTTAAAAAAAAAAATTATTTTTTAAGTCTGCGCTTGGCATAAAATATTTAAAAAGAGAATCTACCTCAGTTCGTGTTCAATCTTGTTGAAAACAAATTCGCATGTGTGTTATGGGGTATAAATATATAAAATTTATTATTTTGATGTCTCCAAATTAGACGATAAGCATCTAAAAGTTCAGTTGGTTTTGTTTCTCATTTGATTTATACGGTAGTTGTCAAATAAAAAAAAATATATGATACCTGTAAGTATTTTAAATACATATTTAAAACTATATTTGTGTGCTTATAATCAGATTGTAATTTCGTGTCTCATAAAATTTTAATATTGCACAATGGGATCAAGGCATAGACAAATTGGAGTGATCGAGTTTTTGTGTGGGATGCATGGTCTTGGAGCGTATCTGTTTAAAGGTTAGTTTTAAAAATAATTAGTCGAAGATAACGCGCTACTTAACTTTGAAACTAAAAAAACTAATTGTTTGTTGATTTTCTGTGAACTATTCTTTGACAATGTAAAACTTCGAATGCTTTTTTTTTTCAATGTAAATTTTTCATTCTTCCCTTTCCAGTCAAATTATGGTTATTTTGTATATTTTTGTATTCTATTAATTTAAAGGAGTTCTATTCTTTTATGAAATATCGCAAGTTAAAGTCACCTTTATTGAATATTGCAAAAGTAATACTTTGCAAATACAGATTTCTTCATATATTTTTAAAAGGAATTTTATCTTCAACCGATTGTTTGAGTTCTTATTTGACAATTAAAAAGGCTTGATGTTTCTTTAAGTGGGAAGACAAAAATTTAGTGTAAAATTTAAAATTGTAGTGAAAAGTGTGGTCTCTGCGAAAAATTAAAGAAAGACTTATAAGAATAAAAAAATGTTGTATAAGTTTGTAGTGTTTCACGCTGCCACATAATTGATTTCAAATAAAACCCATTCAAAATAATAAAATGAAAGAATAAAAAATATACTACATTACAAGCAGAGGAAAACTTGCAAGACGGCAGTGAGAAAGACAACTGTGACGATGATGAAGACTTTGTTACCGTCGACAAAAAGTGTAAAATTTTTCATTTAAACGTTTAGCAATTGATTTCAAATGACGGCTGCTGTTGTAGCTCGTACAACTTAAGCACTTTTGTATTGATGAATGAGTTGACATTAATCCTCTCCACTAATCTTCTGCCGCTAACAGTAACAAACCGTAAAATGTTTGGAAAAAAGTGATGTGCGGCAAAGCAAAACAAACTCTTAAAAACAACAAACATAAAATCTTATAAAAATAATTAAATTCAAATGATTTACAGATGTTTGATCTCGATCGCACACACAGACATGTTAAGAAAAGGAAGAATGATTATAAAAATCAAATAAAGAAGAAATATTGATATGTTGATATTGATCTTGTTCATATAATAAAACAATCCTTCTTATTGCAGCTTCAAAATGATACAAACAAAAATTAACTGAACTGAAAGAAAAAAAAGGTATTTCTGGTTGAAATGTTCTTTGTTTGCATAAAAACAAATTTGTATTGAAAATCAAAAAGAGATACTCATACATAGACACATCCATACGAGCATTTGTTAGTGGTGTTGTTTCCTTGGCACAAAATGAAATGCTCGAAACCCAAAATCGATTTGTAATTAATGTTCGAATAATAAAGAAGGTGATATTTTATGGGTGTCGTTATTTACACATGCATGTACTTGTACACATGTGCGCATGTGTATTGGCTTACTCTCATAAAGCAAAAAGACGATATACAAAAACTGACACTTGCCACTCCATATGAAAAAGAGCAAGAACTGAAGTACCAATGCAGTTTGAATTATTATATGCATGCAGGTTTGAGTGTGTGTTCAAAATAAATGAGTCTCAATTAAATTATTACATTTTTAATTTTAATGATTGTGCCCAAACGAGTGTCGAGTGTGTGAGTAAGTGGCTGCGTTAGGTGTTGCTGGGATGTTTGTTTGGTCGTTTGTCTGTTTAATGACAAAATAAAACATGTAACATTTTTATTTTTGGTTACTTTTGTATAAGATCAGATTAAACTTTAAATTATGACTACGTTTTCCATTAATTCTGAGCTGAGGAAAAAAAGATTTAAAAGACGAAAAAGCGATGCGAGAGTGCCCACCAGCACTGCTCCTTTTCGTTTTTTCTGGGCACATCTTTTTATAATTAATTTTTTTTTTTTCATATGCTTTACAAGTCAACACACCTTTAAAGGACTTGATTAGCGATAGTCCAGTTGCTTTTAATCAATCGCTTTATTTATGCATATTTAAATATTTTATGGCGCCAAGTAGGCGATTTATTCTTTGCTTTATAGTTGCTTTCAGTCTTTGACACTCAATTCACGAGTTAATAATTACAAATGCAATATAATTGGCTTTATAATCCGCTTGTTATGGATCGCATATACTTGAAAAACAATTTCTTTATGTGATCTAAACAAAAATTATGTGAAATTCCAATACATTGTGAGGGTGCTGGTTTGTAAAATAGATTACCATTATTAAGGTTATCAGTCCGTTTCCCATATAAGAAAATACTGTGGTTCTATTTTACACATGTAATGTAACGAATGTACCATACAAGGTAAAACAGTTGTACCAAGTATTGGATGGAAAACATTTTTAATGCATCTGCACTCTACTGTAATAATTTTGAGTCCACTCGTATTTGTTGTGAAATTCTATTGTGCATGAAAGCAAACAACATGGTTCCGTAGGCTACCTCTTATAATTTCTCAAGTACTGGTTGGATGAAAATCACTAGATTCCAGTAACAAACTTTTAGCTTCGGTGACTTTATAAAAATATAAAACTGCTTTGCGTAGTTTATCAAAATGAAGAGTATTATTCATTGATCTTATATTTCATTTATTATATTATTAAATGCAGTATGATGAAGATATATCTTGTTTATACATAGATCAATGTATGTACAAGCAAATATATACATATACGGAATATATTTTAAATTTTTAATCTCTCTTCAATCTCTGAAATACTAAATGAAGATGTCAAGAATATTTATTGATACCCGTACTGCGTTAATATGTCAACATAATAAATTTTATGGTCAGCGATTTCGGACACGTAGACTTCATTTGTTTTCCCCCCTCTTTTGAACTGATTCCATTCTTATCTAAACTGGCGAATAGTGGCAAGGAAAAAAATATTGTTATAGATATCTGTAGAAAATAAACTCAATTCGATATTATAATATTTCATACATACAAATGCATGTTTTTTTCCAATAATATTTTCTTGACAACATCATCGAAAACAGTATTTATGATGATTGTCATATCGCCTTTTATTGTCTCATCAACTGTCAGATTTTGAGAAACTAAAACGAGAAGAAAACGATAAAAGTACATAAATGTACAATATGCTACGTTTTTACCCTTTTTATGAGCCTGTGTCGAAAAAATTAAAAGAAAAAAAATTGTTATGTATGGATGTATGTATGTATGTATGTAGGAGTATTGTTATCCATGCAGAGTTATGAATTGGCATATTTCTTTACTTTTTCATCTCTGTCTTTTTACTTTTTCATCTCAATTTTTAGTGTATTACAAATATTTCTTTGCTTACCACGAGTACTTTTGTTCGGGTGCGGGAGGTCTGATTGTTTACAACAGGACTTGAAATATTTGTACCCCTGAGTAGTACAACATTCTTTTGATGTTATTCTAAAAGGAATGTTGATGCAATTCCATAAGGAGTGTGTAAGGCGTACATTTCTCATGTTTTGTACCTGTTCTTATAGATTGAAGTGTTGAATGAAATCTCAAGGAAAGAGCATGTACATGCATGCCTTCCACAGTTGATGGTCAGTTGTGGTAGTTTATATTTTTATGTAATTTTTTTTTTTTTTTTTTGATAAGACAAGAGTACTTGAGTTGTTTTTCTTTTGTGTCTTATTTCCTTTTGTGTAATTGTACACTTCAATATGACAAAATAATGAAAGCGAATGATGAAAAATACGTGCTACAAAATGGAATAATCATTCAAAATAAATGCCCTGCTTTTAATAATTGTTCTCACAGAACGTTTAACTACGAAATGCAATGAGCTTAGCAGCTCGCTAAACACCACTTTATTTTCAACGGTGATAATTACTCCTCTGTGTGGTCCAATTATTTCTTCCCATAATCTGGTTCATCGCAAGTTTGAAATGTGTGGTCTCTTGCCTTTAGGTCGTATTCGTGAATTTAACAGCGCTTTCAAAATTCAACCGGCGCAATTTAATTCTTGCAGTTTCTTTAAAAATTGAAGGCTATTATTTGTGTTATTGATGTCATTGAATGAAAGTGTATTGAATGAATGAAAGTGTTTAGATATCTCTTGTACCCAAATTTTATTCAGGGTATTCCTGAAATATATAAAGCATGCAACATATTACAATAAGAATATGTATGCAATATGTGTATGCAATTGTCCGCCTAGTAATACTTAGCCTCTGTAATACAAATGCTAAGAACGAATGCAATTTTGCTATTGGATTAAACCCAAAAATTAAATTTTTTTTAGTAGTATAACCATATTATTGTTTTATTTATTTAACTCTATAGAACAAATATCCGTTACAGACAATTGAGGAATAATTTAGCATTGATTTGAAAATAGAACAATTCAATCTTTATAAGATGTCGTTACCCTCAGATAAAATATAATAAAAAAAATGTTTAACTCTGAATCAACTTTCGGTAACTCTTCGGTCAGGTGAGTACCTCTGATCAGTGATGAACGGAAATCTACTTTCAGTTAATGCGTTTCAGTTAATAGAGTTTGAAAGTTATTATTTATTATTTCGCAATAGATAAATAAAAAATATAATATATAAACAATTATAAATTAAAAATATCGATAGTCATCGCTGTATAAATTAAAATGGCCCCAATCCAAAAACTTCTTTGCTCATATAAATTTACTTACACTTTGTAGTATGTAAATAATATATAATGCATGATATGTAAAAAGAAATTTAATTAATATCTTTCGTTTTTATTTTTTATTCGATCTTTTTTGTTGTTGAATAATTTAATATTATTAATAAGGTTTTTGATCTTTCAATAAAATATTATTAATTTTAATTAAAAGATCTAAATCCTAATTGAATATTAAATTATTTAAAAATTAAATTATTCATTGGAAAATAATATCGATTTTAATTTTTGTGGCATTTTGTGTGTATTGTTGGAAAGTATGAATGTGCCATCTAAGAGAAGGTTATTCAATGAAGCCCGCAAACAATGTTTTCTAATTAATAAATATTATTTTTGATTGCAGAAACCATCGACTTTTAGGACTCTTGTTGCACCAACTATATATATAATGAAAATTAAATAAACAAATAAGATAGCCGTAAGTATAGCACCCTACTCAAATCGAAATACAATTTAGAATTTAATTGTGTGCTTGTATGAGTTAGTTTGTATATGAAATTTCACACGTGGCTTAATGTCTCAATAAATTAATTCCACTATATTGGTTTCGTGGGTAGAACGGTCAGTGTTGTCTGTTTAATTTGTAGTTTCATGTTGTTGTTATTTGAATGCTGATGTAGCCAACGATGATGACGATGATGTTGTCACATGAAGTGTTAATTTGCTGATATGGCGCCAAAAAGTATTAAGTTTGCTTTCATGCTTTGTTGCAGGTTAAAAAATTAAACGAAATTTAAAGCCACCCATACCCAAATATGCACATGCTTTAGTAATTTGAATTTTTTCCTTTTGCTCTTTATTAAAGATTCAATATGCAACGCCATTTTTAAGGCTAATCGAGCCATATTTATTTAAAATCTACACGTTTTCCAATGCAAAATGTGCACAGAATGGAAATACTAAAAGTGTTTTTTTCAAAAAACCTTCCCACAATTTTAAAGTTAAGCTTCAGTGAGGTCTTAAAAACGGCCATATTTATGAAAGAGGTACTCGTATGCAATGATACCAATTTAAGGCTTCTTGTTTTTCTTTTTTTATAGATATTTTTTTTCTTTTTTTGACATTTTTGGCACCACCATCATCACTTTCCGTTTATAACACACAGAGTAGAAAGAAGTAGAGACATATCCTTTATTCTTGTTTTATTTTTCTGGCTGGACTTTTTCCATAGTCATCTTCATTGTCGTAACACTACTACTCATCCCCATCACCATCATTTTAGTCGATGTCTACCTCTTCGTCATCTGCGTCGTTTTCGTTTTCTTTGTCTCTTCCGTGTGCCTCTTTTTGTATTCATATATAAATTTTGTAGAGATGGCATTCGCAAGATTAACAACATTCATCCAAAAAACCAAAAACGTCTTTGGCTTAGCCAAAATAAAATATTCCTCTTTTTACCAGCAATAACCAACTCTTTGAACACTTTCATATGTATTGTGTGTGTTTTTTTTTTTTTTTTTTTTTATTAAGGATTAGGTTTTTTGTCGGCTCGCTGTCTTCTTTTACATTTTCTTATTCTTTTTTTGCGTATGAATGAGTTATTTTTTCGAGTTTTAATCAAATTTTTGCATCACCTAGGATGGCATCATCGTCATCATCGTCATCATCGTCATCATCGGCAGGCATTTGCAGCCTACGAAGCATTAAGCTTTTTATTTGTATACATATTAAACTCCTTATTGATTCAAGTTGTACCTTTAGCTTTGTATTGCTTGCTTTGATTGAACTTCTCAATGAAATATGCAAATTTTTATACGTTTTTTGTCTTACACTCTAAGAGTTCTGAGCTTTTGCTATGCGAACTTATATTTAGTTATCTTAAAATATTGAGTTTGTCTCTTTACTACCAGTTACTTGAAAATAAATACAATTCCATAAAAAAAAACATTCACACATTCACTATCAGTATGAAGTTTATATGAGGAATTCCATAACAGCAAGTTAAAGAAAACACGCTGATGATGAATATCAACTTGAATTATTGTAATTTTCCAGCAATTTTGGCAACTCAAAATTACAGAATGACAAGTGCTCTTTAACGAAATGTAATGGAATCTATAACGACGAAAGACATATTCGAATTATAAAACTTTAAAGTAAATGTTGGAGTTCTCTTTATAAACGAAAGTCAATACGTAATTGACAAATTTTAAGCAACTTTTTAATATTGTTCTTTCGCTTGTTGGTAAATTTGTTATAGAATACCGCAAAAGTACTTTGTAGAAACATCGATAACAATATTAAGTGTGGCACTGAGCTCGACATTATGTTGCCCTACAACCTTTACATGACATTTTAATTGAGTTGTAATTAGAGTTTAGAAGATGTCTTCAGCAGCCATGAGTACATAAATAATGAAATAATTAAAGTACAATTATTATTAATTATATTTAAAAATATATTTTAATAATGTAGTTTTTTAAAACGATATAAAATCAAGAGACAGAAGTGCGCTAATGGCACTGCTTCTACCACATAACAGCACGATGGTGTAGAATAAAAGAAGTATTTGGTACGAGCGTATATGTGTAAGAATTACTTGAATATGTTGCAGTTGGCATTGTTTTATTTGCATCATCTTCGTCATTCACATTGCAACTATTGTCGTCTTAGTCGTCGTCGTCATCGTCATCAACAATATTAAGCATCAGGTTGAGGTTTATGCTCTTTTGGGGCATCTCAAATATCCTGCTGGTGGGTAAGATTTTCCCTTTTTTATTTGTTTTTAATTTTTTTTATTTTTTCTTTTGCTTTTTTGTTGTAGTGATTGCAAGTTTGGTATGCAATATTTATCTGGATGCTGGTAAGTCACGTTTATTTCTTTAACAGCCACAAAAATTCAAAAAAAAAAAAAACAAAATAATATAAAACACCCTAAACTACAGAAATAAATATTTCTTATTGTGAATATTGTGCAAATATTTAAAAAATTTTTTATTCCAACTACGATATTTATTAAAATGGTGAAAAATAACTATTTAACTATTTAACTATATAAGTATTTAATTTGATATTTTCCAACCTATTTTTAGTAGCTGAAAGCTTGCGTTACTACAAAGTCTGTCAGTAATTAGTGTATTTATTTACAAAAGGAATCTGAGTCATTTGTGTCGCAAGTTGCAGTTTCAAATAATTATTGAATCTTTTCTGTTATTTATTGTTGTTATGGCTCCCCATTAAAGTACGAATGATTCGCACCGATGATATATACTTTTACATACTCGTATTTGTAAACTTGCAGTACTACTTTGAATGTGTGTTTGTATACAGCAGTGTATGAGGATAATTATTAACTCAAGATTGTTGTCAATTCCGGTCTGTTTGGTGGTTAATTACACATATTAATTTTTGTATTAATACTTTTCAAAATTTAAAACAAGATATTTATAACAAGTGTGTACGGCAACCGGTATAAGTCGATCGAGTGGTTTGCTATAAGATTTTCTTCACTTTTTAAAAGTATTTTTTTTATTTTTAGTACTTCTTAGCATTTTAACCGAGTGCAAAGCAACGATGGAAGAAAATTTTAGAAATCTGATTAACTTGGAAGTATTTATATATAGTAATTTGGTCTTAAATTCAAAGTTTCCTGAGATACTCTCATGCGATCTTCAGCCAACATACTAATAATATCATTGATTGATCATATATTTTTCATTCTGAAAAGTATATTTTGGTTAAAAAACTAAAACTTACCAAGCTTTTATTCCCTAAATTAAAATTAAAATTAGGCTAAGTTACGCAATTCACAATTTTTTCACAAAATAACAATATTTACGAAAATATTTATTCCATTTTACAATTATCATCATTCAGCTACAGAAGATAATTACAAGCATAGAGAAAATAATTGCTAAATTTTTGTGATAAAATGTGTTTGTACAACACAAAATACGGTATAGCGTAGGGTATAAAAAACAAAACGCCACCAAAAAAGAAAAATTGATATCTCATAGATGTGAGCGTAGCTTTGAAGATCATTTGAATCTGAAAGCATTTCATATTTTATGAAAACGGATATTTAAAAGAATAGATTTATTAAATAAAAATTGTAAAAGAAATAAGCTGTTCTTCCAAAGTAATTTGCTTACTTGCTTTACTGCTCCAGACTAAAAGATTTAGAATTTTAAAATTAGATTTTAGAATTTATATTGAACATACTATATAATGGATTACACAGAAGAAGTGAAATCTGTTGCAAAATTTTGTTCAAAATTTTAAATAAATGATTTTCATCAGTGAAAGGAATAAGGAATGTGGTAGAAGTACTACAGTTTGTTTCTAGCTGATGCCCAGAAATGAGCAATTTGAATTCATTTTATATATATTTGGGATCGTTAGTGTAATTAAAAAGAATCACCAATATTATTTGAAAGCTGTAGATAAGGAATTGCTTAATTGAAAAATTAACTTGGAAACTTGCACGAATAGAGATCAGTCCTTTCCGAAGTAACAAAGAAAGCAGCCCCGCGAATGGCTACCCCAGAAAAAAAAAGAGGAATGCATATTTTAGTGCCCACTCGGGGCAGTGATGAAATCTCCGTAAAAAAAAATTATTACACATCAAATTATTTGTTACTATCAAACGTATATAAAAATAAAAAGAAAATGCGGCGGAAGATTTTACAAATTTTGTTATCTGATTCTTGTGCGAATGCATTGATACATTTGTTTCGCATTGCATTGTACTCCGAATGAAATCGTATATTTATTTATTTTCTTACAATTGAGGAACTAGCAAATCACAAATATTACAACTTACATATCTGACGTGTTTTCATATAATTATGATAATTGCTTATTTATATCTTTTTTGCTGCGATTTTATTTAAACAACATCTTATGTTGTGTATGCGATACGATTTAAACATACGAGTACATGCGAGATCCATATGGAATGGTACATTTCAACACAATGACCAACAACAAGCGGAATGTAATAATTCGTTTTAGTTGTTACATAAGTTTCATGATCAACTAAATAATAATGAAAAAATGAAAAATAAAAGCAACTGCATTTAATACAAATTGCTGTTTCTAGTGCTTCCTTTGCAGTTGTATTTTAACCAATTTAGCAATTTATTACAGCAGATTTTTTGTTTGTATCGATTGGTTGCAGATGATTTTCGTTCAGTTATTTTCAGTTATGTAAAATATATGCCAGATATAATTTTAATTGCTATTTAATTGCTTTAATAATACAATTTATTAATAATAGAAGCCGACTTCAAAAAAGTTATATTCGTTAATACAGGACCTTTCCAATATCTGTTCAAATTGCCTCTTTAAACTTTAAGAAAAAATCAAATTAAAGTTGATTTCAAATTGAAAAATTTTCTTTAAAAGAAATTTAAAAAATAAAGATTTTCGGTCTTTAGTAACATTACATTTTGTAATAAAAACAATTAATTTATAATAGACAATAATAAATTTCACAGAGTATCGAATTTCCTATTTCATCTCTTAATTTTATTTTCAACCAACAGCTGACTATAGAAAAAATAAAATATACACATTCATATCGAATAAAATTTGTTTGTATGTATGAAAAACTTTTTCAATAGTTGCCATGATTATGTCTTTCTAACTCTCAATTGATATGTTTGCGAATTTGAGGATAATAAATTATTTAAAAAACAATTTCAGAAAAACAGAAAGAGTACTAAAGCAATATTTTTTCGTGCACTGTGAGTAAAACATAACATTTTTGGCCAGATTTGCTCATGCAAACCTATGATATATGACGTAGTTGTCACAGTGTTATGCAAAAAGAAAGGGAAAAATGTCCCTTTCCCCATTCCTCCTATTATGAATTTAAATTTCCCCCGAGTTTTTTTCTTTTTATCTCTCCTCTTATTCTAAATACAATTTGAGAAAGGGTGAAATTTCCCTGTGAAAAAAGTAGATATTATGAATATAGAAAAATGGGGAAAACAGTTAACAGTTTTTGGAAGCTTTTTCCTCAAATATTTTGCAGGGAGCTAAAGTAAAAATGTAAGTTTTAAATTAAAAAATTATAAAATAGTAATTTTAAACTAATTTTTTTTTTTTTGTCAAAAAGTATAAATAAAACCCAATTGCAACACTTGATCTCCCTAATGGAACAGAATCCTGAAATCGCTCCCGGTTTTTTAAGGGAGATAAGCAGGATATCCAACGGTTCTGGCAAAGCGCTGAAGAGGAACTAAATTCGCAAGGTCCACCCAATAAGAATATTACAGAATGGAAAAAGGTAAATTTCCGATCTAAAAAAAAATCATTCTGTAAAACTTTGTACAGAATTTTGTCGAGAAAGTAAAATGAATTTTTTATTTTCTGCCGAATTTATTATTCCAAAGAATTTATATGAATAAAACAAAATCTAAATCCATGTTGTATTTTAATAAAGGCGAAAAGGGTAAAAAAAATGTACTCTAAATTCTTAAGGTCATTGTTAACAGAATCCAATTATTAACTTCATTATCTAAATGCCTATTAAAAATGTCGTTATATAATTATCAATTACTGTTTTACAAGAGTTTGTAATATTTGTGAAGTGAACCGTGTAACTTAAGCTGTGCTCCACTTCTTCCAAAATGTTTGTCTAAGGGGTTATATACATATGTATATGCTTGCGATTGTTGATAGTGTAGAACGCTTCGAGATAGCACTGCTACTTCACGATACGTGCAGTGAAAAAATAAAATGGTCAGATTTAGCGTTCCATACTAGACCTAAAGTTTTCGTGATATCTATTTCATCGTGAAATTTAAAAAATTTTTCATTTCTTTAAATGTTTTTTTATTTGTAAATCTGCGTTTGCACAAAATAAAATGTCAAAACAAAAACAGCTGATGCTGATTTTCCTCCTCCCTTTTTTCTTGTTCCCCGGGGAGATTAGAATGAGGGAATTTCTTTCCCGGGAATAAGTGATAGGGAAGGGAAAAAATTCCGGGGAAATATTCAGAATTGGGCTGTATAAATTTTCTAATAGTACAAACACGCTACCGTGTCTACCCATGTTTTTACAAATTCCAAAAATGGGCAGACTAGTTAGAGATATACATATCTCTATATTCGATAGAATTAGAAATTCCTGACATCTGTGGCAGATGACTAACTGAAATCGTCTTGATAAAACCTTTCTTGCAAAATTAATTGTAAGTATTACAAAGCACAAACACTATTTTCCCTGCGTAGCTTTTACAATATAATCACAACTTACTATTCTTAGTATAATCACAACAAAAGAAAATTAGATAAGAGTAATACAAAATACATAATTAAAATATTATAAATATTATGTTTGGAGAGCTTTTAAAGATTCCAAAAATTTTTTTATTGGCCATTGGCAAATTGGCCAAGCAGCAAACTCGCTAAAAATACAACAAAATACATTCAAACAAGTGTAGCATTTAAGGTAGGCTCTCATTGTACCAAAATGGAATTTTTTTCAATTTTTTAAAATTTTATTCTACAGTAAGTTTACTTTCTTATAAACTGCAAGTAAGTAGTGTAATAACAATTAAAATTCTGTGCAAGTGTAAGTTTAGGCCACCACATTTTTTTTTTTTTTTGCATACGTATTTTTTTTATAATTATCTGCCTTCTACTAGTATAAGTAATACGAAGGAATATATTTCATTGAAACATTTTATTTATAATATCTACATTTGGGTCGAGGAGAATGGAAAGACTAAAAAATGTTTCAACACTTTTAATTGAACCTTTGATCAAACATTATTGCTTCAAGAAAAGGACAACCGGCAAAAATGTTTGCTAAAACATTTTTCATTCAAAATTAATGATGTTCTGTATGCATTTTTTGCGTCCGTTTTGGAAATATAACTAAAAATTTGCATAAAATCAAAGTACAAAATCATTAGCAGCATACAGTCTCCTTCTGTCCTGTGCCCGAGATAAACACAAATTCAAGACACATACTTACACATCTATACAACATTGTACATTAACAAGAACAAACATGCTTACACTTAAGGCCGTTAAATGCAGTTAACAAGTGTCACGTCGGGCATATAAATTTTTGCTTCTTCTTATGAATGTTTTTGGCCCGACTAAGAAGGATACTAGTAAAAATAATAAATAAAAACAAAAGCAGAACTTGAAAAAAATTTCCAAAAATAAAAAGTTTAACATTTAAACGGACAACCATTCACAAAAAGCAGTCACAACATGAATAAGCAGCAGTGAATAATCAGAAGTGAAAAAGCAGGCAAAAGACAAGATAAACAGATAATTTTTTTTTGCTCCTTCTGCCAAAAATACATTTTTTTCTTTCTTTTTTCAATGGGAAAACACTATGGGGCAAATACAACAGAATTGGAGAACAGGGCAAAATGTATTAGAACCATTCACCAACAACAACCGAGGTTATAGACGAAATGTGCAGAATGTATGTTTAATTGTCGCCTATTTGCGCTTTAGTTGGTCTGCAAATTATTGTTTTTAGTGTAGGCAACACTCAATGGCTTACTTTATGTTCATACATGTTTTGAGTACCTGAGAGAAATAATTGAGAAATTGGACCATGGTGCTCACAACTACAACTAAAAGCTTTATATATATTTTTGTTAATTTGTAAATCAGAATGTTTCAACAAAAAAAGCGTATAAGAATTGGACCACAAACGTTATAAATATCAACCGCAATATAAGCTAAAAGAACAAGGGTATAAACATGAAAAAGCGACATACAACAGGCAAGAAAAAAACAAATAAAAGGTTTGTTTGTCATGTTGCTGCATGTTTTACTAACCACAACAACTAATTCAGCGATGTGAAAAACTTGAAATAAAAAGAAAACGGCTGCGAGGACTAAAATAATTCTGATGACGACAATATTGGGCGAATGTGTGAAATCAAATCGTTAAGCAGACACATCAAAAAACATACAAATTCAACATACAAACATACATACTTTCCTACTTTCCAGCAACAACAAAACAATGGAATACCAATAGCAAATAAGTGCAATATTCATTCATGTTTTTCAAACACTCCACAATCCACATTACACAAACAATAAATAAATAAAACAATTCAAGCATACTCTGCCCCCTCTGTCCATACAAAAATTCCTTGCTCCTTCCTTTCTTTAAATTTCATTCTTAATTTCCATTCCGCCAAACACAACTCAAGCTTAGGATTCTCATTTTGGCAATGTCTCGTATAATTATTATAATGTTGGTGTTTGTGTGCAATAAAAAGGATAGCTTGCGTACCGCATGCTTCTTCTGCTCACAAAGGCTTATAAATGGCACAACAGCGCCTTTTTTATTGTTTAGTTCTATCGTATACAAATATTTGACATTTATACAGAATTGTTTAAAAAGTAATAACGAATAATAGAAATAAAAATGGAGAAATCCACAATCGTAGCTAACAATCGTAACAAATTTTTATTTTCACTTAAAAGAATAAATATTTTATATAGAAGAAGCTTTTGAAATTTTAAAATAAGTGAAAGGCCCCACGTGCAAATAATTTCTTTGCAACTGCTTATTGAGATACTTTTGTTGTATAAAAAAAATTACAATAATTGATATGTCATTACCTAAAATAAAATGCATACTAGAATTCCATATTTAAGAAATGTAGATAAAAACAAATCCCGTAATTATAATTCAGATATTTAAGTGTAACTCCACTTACAATTCAATGTCCCGCAAAATACGTTATAAGTATTCAAATCATAGATTTTAGTTTGTTGATGATCTGGTACGTGTGCAAGTATTTGAATATAATGAATGATAGTTTTCAACGATAGTTGGTGATGCAGCCAAATTAAGACTCATTTATATCTTGAGTTAATTTTATATCACTGCAATAGTTTTTCAAGTGAATTTAATGATATTCTTTGAACTTTTTACACTCAAAACAAGGCATACAAATGACAAGATAAAATATTTTTTTTAAAACATATTCTTTGTATTATTTGACCGATTTTTAGTCTGCAAATACATAATAAATAATAATTTTTCATATACCATATCAAATATATTTATGTAGAAAATATATTTCAACTCCCAGCCCCTTCTTAAAATAAAAGTTACTACGTTGATGCAAGCACATTCCATTGTTAAAAAGAACCAACAAGTACTTTAAAAGCAAACAAAAAATACATGAGAAAATGTTCACATATTAGGAAAAATATTAGAAAAAAATGTTTCAATTGAAAGTTCTTTTGTTAATCTTCTCTTTTTTTTAATTGAAAAATATTATTAGGATGGTGTCACAAAATGCATTTGTGATTAAATACAAGTACTTTAAAAGCAAACAAAAAATACATGAGAAAATGTTCACATATTAGGAAAAATATTAGAAAAAAATGTTTCAATTGAAAGTTCTTTTGTTAATCTTCTCTTTTTTTTAATTGAAAAATATTATTAGGATGGTGTCACAAAATGCATTTGTGATTAAATAACTCATCATAAAACATGACAAGATTTTCATAACTCTAAATACTATTAAAGCAATTTTTGCAAAAAGGGTATTAGAAACCACAGTATGAGACATCAGCACTCACTATTAAATTATGAAATGATCATTAATTCAGCTAAAATCTTCCCTAATTTCAACACTATTTAATGCCGGAAATTAATTAAATACCTTTTGCCCTAAAAATATGTTTAGAAGACGAAAGAAAAAATATTTGAACATTCAAATCCTTTTCTCTACTTGAATATCCCATTTCTTTTCATGGTTGATAAACCTCTGCCAACAGCAGCATGTTCTTTTTATCACCACAGTAAATTTTATTACTACCTCGGCTTAGCTTCTGCTTAGCTGCCGTTGTATTTTTTTATAATGCCTCTTATATACAGATAGTTTTTTTCTATATACTTTAAATGAGATCAAATATGATAGCGCCAGCCATGGTTATAAAAAGACAAGCATTGTATACATAACAACAACCACAACAACCACAACAACCACAACAACAACAACATCTACAATACAAAAGAGATGAAAACATGTTCAGAGCTATTAGTTACCTTATACGAGTATGTACGTCCCCATAAAAGTGAATTTGTAGGAGTATGTGGATGCAGAACAAGCTACAGCTTGTGCTTGCTTTGTTAACAAGCCGTACAGTGGAGCCGAGAAATAAAATTCCTAACCGTTTCAGTAGTTGACAATAAAAATGTAGCTGTATGATATAAATTTAGATAGATAAGATAAGATTTCTTCTTTCAGTATGTATGAACAATATATAAATATAAAAAGGAAGGTAAATATATTTGCATTATCATTGTTTGTAACTATAATTAAAACAAAAAATGTTTTCTTGTTTCCTAATCCTTTTTAGAATAATGATGATGCTTATCCCGGCATAATATCGATTGGTAAGCAACAATTCAATTAATTCACTATTTAAAACAACTTTTTTATTCCACTGTTAAGCAATTGTTATAATAAACGGTGATTACAGTGATGTTTTGTTGTACACATGCTGCAGACATCAAAAAAAATATTGATGGCGTTGCTGATGACGCTTTCTTACCACTACATCAAGTATTAAAATAAAGCCCTCTGTCCAGTTGTACTTTGTTGTACGATATTGGTATTGATGCTTGTTATACTTGCTGTTAGATATGCCAGCGTGACTAACATTTTACTTTACACAAGTAGAATTTATTTACATTTTTTAACTTTGTATTTAAATGCTTTCTGCTACTTATTAAATGGTATTTGAATGCAGACATCATTCTATGCCATTACACATACTATTTCAATCATACTTCCACCATGACTTCACGTACATAGATATGAACAAGAATTTAGAACTGAAAAACTGACACTGTATTTATATGCAACTTAAAATTGAAATGCCAAAAAGCTAAATACATATTTAGAATCATTATTAAAAACCATTAATTGCGGTCAATTAAATTGCTCAACACACTTGAGTGGAACTTTTAGTTATGCCCTTTACCGGTAGTGGGTTTAGGCAGAAATTAAAAAAAAATACTGCTATCACTAGCAAACATAATTTTATACAAATATGTGGTTTTAAATATATGAGAGGTGCTGGTATCTAATTGGTAATGAAGTTCTCGCGCTTGTTACTAAAGATTTCAGTTTAATGGCCTCCTTAACAAAGCGGGAGCCAGCAATACTGATTCGGGATCGCTTGTTCACGTCTGCTACTTAATTCTCACAATTATCAAAAAGCTATTTAAATCGCTCAAGGAACCATGGGTATCAGGTATGAAAGTAGTCACGTGACCATTCCTCACTCCCATTTGATACACAAAAATTTTACGTTCGGTTCTTAAGTCTTGCGTTTTATTATTATTCATGCTTGAGCTTGCCAAAGTAATGAGGGAAGGCTCCGCCGGCAGTAGTGGCTTATGGCTATAATTTAAACCATCTTGATGACTTTGAATGGTTTACTTACGTTGCGTTGCGTTCTGCCATAACCCAAAACTCTTTTGTTTAAATATAACGAAAAAAAAAAGATATTTTATGTGATTTTGCACCATCTATTTAGCCAACTATCCACCTTCATGATTTGTGTTTTATTTAATATGAAAGGCGCTCGTTTGTGTGTGTGTTTTTTTATAAGTTTGTTAATCGTCGTGTGAAGTTGGTGCGCACAAAAATCCTCTTATTTTTTACTTTTATTTCGGTTAAATTTTATTTGAAATTCTTCGGCGTTGTTCTTCAGTGTTGTTTGACATTCAATCTTTGATTTGTTTTAAGTTGTGTTGTTGCTTTTATTTGCGCTTATTATAAAGCATTGCGTTTCTACTTATTATTTGAAAGCTTTTGTAGTTTCCAATTCATTCAAATCTACTACTTGCTGCGGTTGAATTTATTTGCTTGGTGTCAAGTTTAACAAATATTTGGTTAGTTACGAGTGTTTTATAATGTCTGGAATGTCTTTTATTTATATTCATTTGGTTATTGGTTTGTTTTCTTTTTTTGAGACAAAAATTTGTATTTCATTGAAGAGTTTTTGTGTGCGAAAAACACTTCAAATATATTTCAAAAAGTTTAGACATTCTCGATTGTAGCTCTGTGTTCGTAATTTGCAGCTTCAAAGGTATTGTCAATATAATAACAATAATACCTAAAATTTTCAGAATCGCATATACATTCCTATTCAATAGCTTTTCAATATATTTGCTTTCAAATTCAAGATATAATGCATCACTTAAAAGTTTCATATTAAGCGCAGGAACTGTGAAATTGTAGTGTTAATTTTTAGATAGAAATACAAAATAAACAGACAAAATAAAAATTGATGCAAGTGCCATTATGAGGACTTACATGGTCAGACTTTTGTACTATAAAATCTTATTAAGAAAATGTTTTATTTTATCTTCTTATTCAAATGTCATTTGATATTTAAGCGATATTTAGCTGCACAAATAAGTTTTTGACTTTACACTTACATCAAAGTTAAATGACTAATCTTAGAATTTTAAGTGTCAGAAATTTTGCATGATTCTAATTGTCTGCAGTTAATTTATATAAGTATTTATTCAGCGGCCAAATTCATAAACAGTTCTTTATTCATTAATGATATTAACTTTTTTCTATTCACAACACGCCCAATTAAATTAACAATTGCCTATTTGAATTCAATGTCATAAACTGGCCATTAGTCTTTATTTTTATATCATTTCCCATTTGTGCTAATGTTTTTCAAAGGCTTACGATTTAATTAAAATTGTTATGATGAATACATCACATATTTCATAGTTTGACTGATTTTGCATTTGCCTCTTCACTTATTGTGAAACGAAGGCAATTATATAAAGACAGGAAACTACGACCCTTTTGCAATATTTCTCATAAATGGCATTAAAAACTTATATGTTTTACGATAGCAACGAATTGTTACCAATTTGTTACCAAAACACAAAAGTTTTGTTCGATGTTACTTTAACTTCCGAAATGTAGTACATGCATCTGCCGTTAACAATCTTAAATTGTATTAAATCGAAAAAAATTAGAAATCCAATAAAATACATTTCATTTTCATTTGACGACCAAAAGTCAAGCTTAAATGGTTGACTCCCTTTCCATTACGAATAAAATGAAACTTTCATGTGAAGATTAAAATAACGTTGCAAGTGTAGGTCTTTCAGAGTTTTGGTATAAGTTCTATGATTACTAACGACATTTCCACAAAACGTGTGTCTATGAATATATTAGCATATATAATAATTAAGCAGTTAACATTAAATGCAATTATTAGTTTTTACAGATATTCTATAGAATTTCAAGTAGCAAATGTAAACACAAATTTCTATTTATTTATTTTAAAAAGAAATTATATGTAAAAAATTTTCTTTCTATGTTTTTTATATCCAAAAGACAATCATTTAAATATGGGTAATTAAATGAGTATTAAGTAATAATGCTTATATTACGAATGTATGCAAATAATAAAAATGTTTACGTGTATATACATTTATTATGTTATGCGGTATGTATGCATTAAGTTTTTAAGTACAAGAAATTTTGATATCTGCAATTGTTTTTTATCTATTCAATTTCATAATTTTATTAGCGTATAAAAATAATACAGAAACACTCAAATAACCACTTTGATGATCCAAGTACACGTAGGTGTCTTAAGTCTTTTGTTTTTGCGTAATAATATTTAGGAAAAATATTTAATATATTTTTGGCTGGCGCCAAACAAACCATAAAATTGTCATCTTTTGTCCAGATTAAATGAAAATAATTCGCAACATTCAATTTAAATTTTCTATTTTATTTTATGGCCTTAAAAGATTTTAATATAACAAACATGTAAGACATGTTTATAAAAACGGAAAAAAAAACTTTGTTACATGTATAGAAATGCTTGTTCACTACCTCTGATCTAATAAAAAAAAAAAGCAAAGGGAATCTGTCAAAATACTCGTAAAGCCTGAGAAAATATTTATACTTTCTTTTTTATTTTTCTTTTTTGTAGTATATCCCTGCTCTTTTTTGTTATTTTATTGGCAGGACTGAGGAGGATGCCATACGAAAGTGCTAATCCGTGTAAACAGTTATTTGTATTGTGTTTTGGTTGCATTGCTTTTTGTAACAATTTCTTTCTACCATAATATAATTTCCATTGTGTGAATTTTCCATTTCTTTAAACACATTCATCAATATAAAAAAATAAATTATGGCCAAAGTTAGTATGAGAATATCTTAATTTTATGGTACGAAATTGAAAGGACACATTCAACTGGCCATCATATAAGTAATAATGTCGGCAAATCTTTTGTTAGCATTAAAGCGTACTTGTATTTCTTATTGTTTTTTATTTATAATTGTTATTTTTTATAGACTTGTTGGTATTTTCCCACTTACATTTGAAAATGTGTTGTAAAAAGAAATGCTAATACAAAAAAAAAAAAAAAAACATAAAAAAACAAGAAATCGTATATTTTTGTTACCACCAGTGCATTTTGTTCATTTTTTAAACTCAATCAAATAGTTTTTTCTTGGTGTACTATCAGTCAGGGTGGCAACAGCAAAACACTTACGCAGTAGATTCACTTAACACACACGATGAATGTGTTTTTAACAAAGTTGTCTTTTTCTCAATAAATATTAAATTCTACAGAATTTTTCGGCTTGTAAGTGGTTTCATTCTTAGATTGTATTGCATTATACCCTTAAGGAAAGAAAATTGGGAAGAGGAAAACTGAATCAACAACTAGCTCACAACTTTATCTTAATCATCATCAGCCCCATTCTGTAAAGTATGTCACCATAAATAGAGCAATTTATACAACCACAATCTTTGTCAAATGTTTGTTCGAACAGGCATTCTTTAGACCAAAAAAGATAAAAAAACAGGAAACAGAAAACAGAAAACAGAAAACTAACACGACATTTGCTGTTTTTGAACACAATCGCTTTATAGTTGCTGCGAATGTAGAATAGGGCCATTAATTGTTGTGGAAAATGTATACGAAATTACAAGTGGCAAGTGATTAGTTGGCTGGTAAAAGGGAATAGATATGTATGACAATATTTTGCTTAACAATTCTATTGTTCTCTTCTAAATCTTATAAAATGTTCTAATTTTTGTGAGGATGTCTGCATGATTAAGCAAGTCGTTAACTATTGGGGTCTTTTCTCATACACAGTGTTTTTTTTTTAAATATGTAATGAATGAAATTGCTGTACGTGACATGAATTTGTCACATTCTTTACCATTTTTATTTTTATTTTAGATTGAGATTAAAAATAAAATTTAGAGATATTATTCAACTGGTCTTAGTGAAAGCAGTTGCTTGATATCAAGTTAATTTTTATCAATGCTTGTGGAAATCAGCTTACAGCAGATGATGTGTCGTTGGATTTTTAAAATTTTTCTTAACAACGTTTTCAGTAAATTAACTTTTATTTCAGAGTTAAGTTTGATAATTCGCTACTTTTTATTAAATTTTAGTTATTATGCAATATGAAATTATTTTTTTTTTCATAATATGGTTTCTTACTTTTTTCTTAATATTTTTTTTTATTGTTCGAACATCAGTTGGAAATAATTTTTTTTTTTCGAAAAAACTTTTAAATTAATTTTTATGTAAAAAACTGTCACTATAATTTTATAATTAAATTAATTACAATTGAATATGCAGAGCAATGCCAAAATCTAAAATTATAGTGACAGTTTTTTACATAAAAATTAATTTAAAAGTTTACTAACCTAATTAATTAATAATTTTTTATGTTAAAATAATGAAAATAGTCAAATTGTTTTAAGTCGATTTATTTTAATAGGTCATTTATATCTGCAAAAGCCATAAACTTAATATTTTTATTTGTGTTATTTAATATTTATTTTATTTAATGAATTGAATAATGATAGGCTTCAAATAATTTTTTTTAGCTTAAAATTACAGAATATGCAAATATTAAAAATATAAATTGACTTGAGAATATGTTCATATTAAAAATATTATTTATTTATTACCTTGTAGAAATTAAATCAATCCCAAATTAATTTAATCATCATTAGTTGTATTACATGTCAGCATGCCAGCATGACATTTTTTAGTTTATAACTTTCATTCTACAAAACCTTAAATCCATAGAATATTATATTTTCATTTTACAGCAATTACAGTAATTACACTTATGAATTTATTGCAAGAGAAATCTAAAAATCTACTTTTGCAATACATTTTTGCACAAAACAATTTCCAATTATGTGGAAAATTCTTTTACATGAATAATTGTTGGGATATGAATTGCCGGTAATAGTTAGGACAATCGATATATATATGCACAGAAATATTCTGGGGCTCTGCGGTCCTTTGAAGTTCTAATAAGCTTGAGAAAGAGAGGGAATTAATAATTCCTATTATTAATTATTGCTAAGGTAATATAACTTATATTTTTTTAACCAACACTCTCTTTTATTCTTTTAAAATATTAATAATTTAATAATTAATTTATTAAAATATATCAATTTATTTAAAAAATATTTTGTGCTACTATAAGCATGAGTGGATTTTGTGCAGAATTACCTTTACAATGAATCTTTAAAATACATTGCATTTTTTTAATAAAATTTTGTGCTTGTGAGAGATTCTTTTACATCTATTAATTTGTAATAAAAATGCAGTACTGTTTGTCTTATCCACCGTAATTGCTCATTTAAAACCCATTTTTCCTGCACCAAATTTTGAATTTTTATCACGAAATTAACTACTTCCAAAGTAACTCTTATTTACAATTGAATTTCTTGTACTTCAACCAAAAAATGATAACCATCTGCAAACATCAGAAAACAATATACTACACAACTTTGAACACTAACCAACTTAAACACCCTTTAGTTTTAAATGCAAACAACATTAAATGCAAGAAAAAAATATTTAACTCATGTTGAGATTTGCAACAAGCAATGAAAAGTCATACACAAAAATATACATAAAACAACAATCCCAATAATAAACAAACAATTATTATAAGTCGTTTTGTATACACACAAGACAGCAACTTGCTTTTACAATGATAACATTTGTAACAGCAATGTAAATGTTTAGTTATACAGACGGGTGTCCGTATTATTCCACGGCGCATAGTCAACCAGGCCGCCAAGTAAATGATAATAACAACTTAAATTTAATCAGAACTATTTTTAAGCTACAATATTTTATTTTTTGCTAAGTTGTTGCCAATTTTTAAACAAAAAACTAAAAATACACAATATTACGTTATGAATTACTTTATAAAAATAGAAAATCCTTTTTTAAAAAAAATTTTTTTTTTTAATTTTTGCTCCGCAGTAACTAATAGGATAAATTCCCGCTCAAGGTCATCCGTTTTTGTAATAAAAGTATATATTTAAATTTTTAAATATAAAAAAGAGAAGCCTTGGAAGGAGTAGGTAAAAGTAGATATTTTATCTTGTAGAGGAAACCAATATTTCACTACCTTTCACGTATTTAAAAAAAGAAATTTTTATTCTTTTTTTTAGCAATATTTCGGTACTGCTGTTATACTCCATCCGGAGCCAGAAAAAACCACAAACTTTTAAAATAAAAAGGATTAAATTTAAAAAAAGCAGAGATTAAAACTTAAGAAAAAAACAACAGCAATAAAAAATTTTACAACATAATTATTAATAAAGTGTTTCGTTTAGTTATTGGCCGTCATTTTAGGAAGTTCGAATGACTTGATATCGTGGTGCAGGCCATCAGTCTGAAGTATTTTCCACCTACATACAGCAAATCTGGTAGAAGAAGTAAATGATGGAAATGGCTGGGCATGAAAGCAATTGCAGATCGACAAATAAAATCGTCAGACAAATAAAATCGTGACAGGATTTGTTACCCAATGGTTTTGGTTAACAAATCCTAGAAGAACTACCAACCCCTGACTATGGTTTATTCTATATATACATATCCATACATAATATATAATTCACGACAGTTTATATCATGTTATCAGACGTTGCACTCGTATTTCATTCAAGTGCTGATTCGTAAGTACGACTCGCAAAAAATTGGTACAATTTGGTGGATTTGAATAGCAGTACCCACTCACCTACCAGGTCATGATGCGATGTGTCGTTTTCAATTGCGTAATTTCCATCTCAGATTTTTGAGAGAATTTTCAAGAGATTATTGCAATGTTTATTGTCGTCGCATGCGACTTCTTAAACTTATGTGACTGTTTACCTTCAACACTGCGGCGTTCAAAATAAAGCAACAAAAAAGGCCAACAATAGTTTAAACAAAGGAATGCAAAAAACGCTCTTTTATTTTATAAATTCTTAAACAATTTTGCTTTTTCTCTTTTTTTCATTTTTATTGCGTATTAAAAATGTCAGCAAACAGTAACGCGAGTGCCAAGAGTAGAAGATGGGTAATCGGTTAAAGTATTTGCGCCATGGGGTGCCACAATATAGCCCTCTGACAAGCTTTAGCAACACTCATCTTTTTTCTGAAGCTGAAGACACAAAAACCAACACCGCCGCCACTCACTCAGTGAATGACTGACTTTTCTTCTGGTTAAAGATCGTTAAATTGATATGCATACGCAGGCTGTATGTGTGTATGGGTATGGATATTATAACTGGTGTGCGAGCACGTTCTGTATGTATATGTGCAATTTTAAACAATAAGCAAAGTTCCAAACATCCAAACATCCAAACATCCATGGTTATACAAGTATGCAGCAAACAATATGGAAGTTTCAACTAAAAGAATAAAATGTTGTTAAACAATGAACTGCAGAAGTTTTACATCTCTTTGAATCTGCAGTGAGTGTGTTGCACTCGTGTGTGTGTGTGTGTGTGTGTGTGTGTGTTTGATTTTCAGGTGATACTATGCAAATTTATATTATAAATATGTTTTAAACACAATACAGCACATTTTTTTATTAAGCTTTTGTTTGAAAATTCGCTTTTTGCTTAAATAAGTTGAATTGGATTGGTTAAATATGTGCGAGTATATTTTTTACGTACAAATATTAAAAGCCACCGGTGGTAAGTGAGTACTTGTTGTATTAGTAAAATTTCATTTCATGTTTCTTTATTTTCCACTAAATAAAAAATATTTAAAATTTTCAAAAGTGTGGACTACCGCTGTGATCTCATAAAAAGCATTAATTTTATGGCCACTTCTTTTTCACTGCCTCTTTCGTTTAAATAAGGGATCCACCAGCCCCAGCGTCTTTAACAATTTATATTAAACTAAATTATAAAAATTAAAAGAAGATTAATCCGACAATTTAATCAAATTGTTGTGATACTATCTGCAAAAGTATTTTAATTGAAAGCACTTATACAAAGTTGTGGAAGAGACAATATTTAATAAATAAAAAAATCTTTATGCTAAATGCCTGCGCAAAAAGCTTCATTAAGAAATAATTATAGAAATAAATTAACCAAAGAAAAGGAGCTAATGGAAAATAATATGGAAAAATGGAAAATAGATCCTGTTAGCGACTTGCAATATATGTGAAAGGAATGGTTGCGCCGAAAATACTCTATTTATTTCACAATCACACACAATAAACCATTTTATGAATGTGTAACCATAAATTTAAATAGTATTTACCTATTCCGAATTGGTCGAAGGCTCAAATGCCAAATATATCTACGGAATAGTGTTAAATCACATGATATAGGGAACTAAGTCGCATCACCTAAAGGAGCGAATACACGATTTATGACAAAAACAAATAACAGATGATTTACTAAGGCAGTTCAGAAAAATTCATGATAATTTTCAGTCCGTTATAGTTGTCGAAATTAATAGTTCTGCCAATGAATATTCCTACATCTTAAGCGTCTTAAGCTCCAGTATGGAACGCTGAATTCATGATCACACTGATCTACGACAGGTAGACAAATATATATATATATATATATATTTGCAATTTTTACTCAGCCTTAAATGCAGGAATTGCTCCACTAAGAAAGAATATTTACACAAATATTAATTCAAAAGCTTTTCTACGCGGTTTAAAAAAGCGCTTAAACGCAACGATAACAGTCTGAAAATATACATATATATACGTATTTATACGTATATCCCTATACAAAGGAATAACTAATTAATACTACAAAGTAGCCGTTTAGCATAGAAGAAATGCAAAACAGTTTAATGATTTAATTTATCAGACTAAATACTAAATTTCACAGTGGGATAATTCTCAAAGTACTATGGTCCTCTAACATACAGCTATGATAGTACCCCAAGGGGTCAATTGTACAATCATTCATAGAAGTAAGCCCCTCCGTGGCATGCCCATTCTCAAAGACGTATTGCAGACAGATGAAAAATGGATAAATGCGAATACAGTTTATTTGTTACAGTTCGATTGCTGCTAAAAGCCTGAATTGTTCTATTGTGCAAGGTTAGATGCTTTAGCAGGAACGTAATGCAGGGCATAAGTAAGTGCATACGTATACTTCAATCCATAACGTAAAGCCTAAGCTTTCTTTTTCGATTCTTTCGTCATTTTTGTTTCTTAAGATTGTATAGGTAGTTTAAGTAGTAGGAAAGACATGAGTTATTGTGAAAAACAAAAGTTTTTCTTAAACATTAGAAGATTCCTTATTAATTCCAATTCCAATCGACTACTTAGTTGCAACTAGCAATTAACTAATTATATTTCTACTGCCGTATGTGCTGGAAATTTAATGTAACACGTTTGTTTTCAGCTCAATTGATTAAATTACTGATGTATTTTGTGCTCACTGTAGAATGTGTTTGCCAAATATTTTTTCCACTGACCGAAAATTGTCTTAGGTAAGCTTATTCCATACATGGAATTGCATTACTCTAATCTTGCAATTGCTTGTTCGAGAATTCCAACTGCATATTTTTAATACTGGCAAAAGTAATCAAACGAAATAGAATATAAACAATTTAGCGTTTTGTTTAGCTAAATGCTAGTTTGTGCATATTAAACAGGCTACTACAATAGACTGTCGATTTAAGTTAAATGAAAAAGAATACAAAATTAGCATGTCTTAGCAATCAAGAACCAAAGAATGCTCTCCGTCAAACAAGAACAACAACAGTAACATTTATTTTGTATATTTTTGTTTGTATTAAACAAGAATAACAACAAAGCATTCGGAGTTGAAAAACAAATAAAAAAGCGGTGGTCAGGCAACAGTGGAGGAAACATCTAAGGGAGTATGAAATGAAACGTATCCAATTTATTAATTTTATAAAAGTCTTTGTTGATGCTTTAGCTGGCGTCCGCATCCGTCTATAAGCTTATTATTATGAAACAGTGAACTGTGGGGAATTTAATATGGAACAATAATATTTAGAATCTTTCAAGTCAAGTTCTTGAGTTTTTAGACTTGTAGTAGAAAATTAACACTCCTACCAGAAGGCAGAGTTTAAACGTTCAACAAAATCAGATTAAAATTAATAGTAATTAATTTTTATAATGTTCTTTGTGTAAAATCGGCCAGGTACAAAGCCTTTTAAAAATAATTCATTTACTCGTAAAATTTTACAGTACTTTCCTGGGTTTTATTAGAAGTGATCCTTTAAGATTTGTACTCAGAAATATAGTAGTTGTTATACATTTTCAAGATAGTTTTGGTTTCGTTACACTGTTCGTTGCAGAAAAATATTTGCGTTATTTTTTTTTTCACCGGTCAGTGAAGTCAGTGTTTGTTTCATCTCCATAAAATGTGGTGATTGATGAAGCCGAATTAAGCAAGCCTTGCCACTAAATCCAAATCACAAAAATCTTTAAAAAGGTAAATTTTATTCTACCAAAAATTTATATGAATTTTTATTATCAGTACACAATGCAGTAAGTGGCGCGTATGGTATGATGTGTGAGAACTTCCACTGCCATGGTCAATGATGCGATGAGGCGCATGCGCACAGACATAATAAAACTGTTTTATTTTTTTTTTATTTTTTTGCTTTCTTAACTTAAACCTACTTAAACAAAGACGCAGTTGAAAAGAGGGTTTTGCCTTTTTATTGTTATTGCTGTAGCTGTTTCTACTGCTGATGCTGTTGCTGCTGCTGCTGCTGCTGCTGCTGCTGCTGGCGTGGTTGCCTTTACAAATAGTAAGTAGTCCAATAAATGGTGTGAGTTTGTGATGAATTTTTGCACTTCTTGCTCTTGAAGCTAAATTTGTACTACATACGAAGACAAGACAATTGTTATAAACTATAATGATTAAGACTGGCGATGATGATATGGTTTTGAGGTAGATGTTTCATAATGCAGTAGTTAGCAGTTGTTGTGATTCTTTGCTGCTGAAGACGTGTTAAAGATCCCCTTTAAATTTTTTCAGATTTTTTTTTTTATTATGCAGCTTAAATGGCTGTGGGAAATACTACCTTCACCAGAGCCATATCACTATGTATGTTCCTGTATTCATAGCATTTATAGCACGTACATGTTAGTGGTATATGGAACAATTTCGGTTGATTTTTTTTACTCTTTTCTCGTGCTTTTCAAGTCAATGGGTTGTGACTTGTGTTGTGTCTTGTTATTGTTATAAATAAGTTAATAATATGGCGGAAGATTGTCTTTTGTTATCCTTGTAGCCGTCATTTGGCTTAGCAAAAGAACTTCAACAAAATATATTAATAAAATTTACACCGCCAGAGTATCGAAATCTTTCCCTACTTTGCTGCACATTAAAGCTTTAGGCAAAGGAAGTCACGGTTTTGGACCATTTTTGCTTTTATGTTTTGTTTGTTTTTGTTGGGTTTTGTTTAAATTTACAGAAAATCCGCCTTGTTAACATTTTACGAACGAACAAATAAAAATAATTCTCTTCATAAACAGACCACCGTAGTACGTGCGAAAAGGATAATGACTCAAAGAAATCTGTAGCGGGTTATTAAAAACTATATTAATTATTGAAATAATAAAATGACATTTTCAATCTGATTACATTTTTACAATTTCATGACAAAATCTTTGTTCGTATTGGATTGTCCGAGTTTGTCTTCTCAGTCTTTCGTTTTATTTGTATAATAGTATTTCAATAATCGTACTCCGCATGTGCCAGTGGTAAGTTTTATTTCAATTTTATTAACATTTTAATAAATTTTTTTAAACAACAATCACACCCACTTACAAAATATGTTTAATATCTTTGGCATTTCCGTAATAATTGTGGTTTTCTTTAATTTCTTTTACCTTCCCGCTTGGTGTATACGAGTATTTAACCACAAAAATATTTGTACCGTAAATTAGCGTTACTTATGACATTTAATGAATTGTTAAACCAACGTGATACGGCATGCTATCTTTTGCTTGGGAAAAACACATCAAATTTAATTGTGTTTATTCACGTATAAATCTTGATTAAATTCAAATACACTGGCAAAAAGAAAAAAAAAAGACGCTAAATTATATAAATCATTTAATGATGAGTAATTTTGTGTTTTGTAATTGTTTTATTCGCGGCTTTGCAATCACTTTGAATAATTTTTGTTGGACACGATTTAATTAATTTTAAGTTTTTAGCTTATTTCAAACAACTACTTTCACACTTGCATTTCAATAGTTTTATTTTCTCAGTTATCCCCGTCATTCTTATGTCTTCGGATAAAAAATATATTTCATCCTTGCAACAATTCTTTTATCTTCTTTTTTAATTATTTAACATGTCTCTTATCTTGTTTAAGTCATCCCGAAACAACAATTTGTGGTTTTGCCTTTTAGTTGATTTGTTCCTGTTCTTCGTATCTGAAACATTTAAATAGGTTGTGATAACACAATTTAAATACCATTAAACTGAGCACCCAATTATGATCACATAAAAAAGAGGTATCATCGTTGAAAAAAAAGTAAAACAAAACAATTTTTACCGCTTTGATGTATTAATGATCATATATTTGTACAGATACGTCCATGTGCATTTATTGATTATTTCCTTGTCGTTCCATTTCAAACCAGAACTTTAAATAAATAGATTCAAAAGAAAAGACGATTTTATGATTTAGGAAATTTTATAATAAAAATATTTATTATCGTATGTAGAAAGGTAGTTACCAATTTCGTTATATTATATCGCATTTTACACTGTTCCCAAGCCCCTCGATGGCATAATAGTTAGTATACCCGACTTAAAGCGGGTGTCGGGGGTTCAATTCCCCGGCGAGCCAGTAGCCGAAGGCCTCAGTAGCCAGTGCTTCTATACAAAAAATGTATAGATGGTAAATAAATAAATACACTGTTCCGTTTTGAATTCATAAAATTTATATAACGTAAAAGCTTTATACGAGTATTTAAAAAATATTGTTCATGTTAACAATATTTGGAAATGCTGTTTTCACAGCCACATCGAACTAAAAATAAAAAGTTATTAAACTAAAATTAAGTTTTTTATTTAACTTTTAACATGACACTAATGCTTGTTTGCTTTTATGGAAAAGTAATATTATCGGTTATTTGAGTTATATTTAACATTAAATCGGCTTATTAAATTTCTTTAATGTATATTATGTTATTATTGTATGTTATATATCACTAGAAACTCTGAAATCGAACCATTCGATTAACAAATTCTATTCGATTCGTAAATATTTTATTTTGTTTGTATAAAATTGGTTGACACAATCCGTGGGCACTAAAGCCAACATTAAAGGGAATTTAGTACCGGAAACGTACTTTCTTTTAATTAAAATTTCATATTTTTTTTTTTTTACAAAACACTGTCTCGTGAATATGCCTAATGACATTTTTTTGCAATATAAGCCTGTCAGTAAAATGTGGTAAAATGTTTATTAAATGGAATTGTAATGCTGCCGAATTTACTCTTTTAAAGCTTATTTACACCAAAAGCAATATCGTTAACATTTTTTTTTCTCATACTCATATGATGATCTTTTATGGCGCTAATTTAAAATTATAGCTCTCTGGTCAGAATATAAAATAAAACAAATTAAATTTTTGTTTCCAACAACAAGGCGCCAATTCTGATTTTGTTTATTAAAAATAAAGTTAAAAGGAATTAATACTGGAATTTGCAAAAGAAACCAAAAAAAAAAAGAAAAAAAATAATAATATTTTAACTGCCATTTATCTTCCTTAAATGAAATACGTTTAATCATGCACAGCCACACTAGGGCACAATAAGAAAAGGCGATTCAGCAAACAGTCATATTTTTATTTCCTGTTTGCTGTACCACACAAAAAAAAATGTTACAAATTAACAAAATGGGCAGGGCCTACATTGGTAGTGCCTAAACTTAATGTTGTAAAAATTCACTTGATCAGTTCAAATTGATCTAAAATAAAATAAATGCCGATTTATGTAAGCTAGTAAAGATGTGGTGTTTATGTAAGGTAGCTAAAAATTTGTTTAAAGCATTTTTAACTCCATATATGTACGTACATCGATGCAGGCTTGGTCAAGCATAGATCATAAGATCATGTCATAGAGACAAATGTCAGCTAGTCATTGTCATTCAATCAGTCACTAAGTTAACGCTTGTTAAGTGTCGAAATTTCAATTGGATTTCTTTTGGCACAGCTGTCACTACGAGAGGTCCGTTTCTCTGCGTGTCTGTCCATCTATCTATCTTTAGCTCAACTTAACTTGAGAATACGCCATCGCACCTGGGCTTATGCCCAACATCTATTGTGATGTATTGTGATGAGGTAAAGAAGGAATGAGAAATGAAAAATGAAAAAGGAAAAACAAAGACCTCACTTGAATGGCCACTTCAACATGCGTTCTGAAGTGCTTTATGGAAAAACAAGAAACATTGTGAAAACAAAAGAATAAAAATATAACTACAAGTAATAGGAAAATATACTTAAATAATAATAAAATAATCGACAGAACTTGTGCCAAAAAAAAAAAAGAAAAAAATAGAGAATAACATAAAGGTTTTACAAATTAAAATACCAGACATGAAAAAGCAAGGTGTTGAAGAAGTAAGTATTAATAAGTATTTTCTGCTCATAACGCCAACATACCAGGTGAAACATATAAAGTTTTTAAGAGGATTTAGGTTTTTTCCGTTTTTCTGTGTTTCTGCTTTTATTCCAATACTTTAAACAATGTAGAGATACAATTATTTATTTGGGATGACCATACAAAGGAACAATTAATTAAACCTTTTACTTTACAAAGTGTGCATTTAATTTACTGAAATCTTTAAATCTCATTAAGAAGTCCTGTCCTTGTGGTTTTTTCATTTGTTTATACTTTTTAAATTATATTGTTCACCCATAAAGAGAATCATTAAGTGTCGTTTTCGTTTTGTGAGCGTGTGTGTATGTATATTTTCTTAATTCATAAATTTCTACTTAATAAAGAAACCGCGTTCTTCACAAAGGGCTGTTAAATTAAATGTTTGTTATAAAGTATACGTATGTAATTTTGGCGTGCACTGTCACGTAAATTTATGCAACACGATTAAACCTTTAAGGCATGGGAGGGATCGCGGTATATTCATTTCATTGCACCTCTTATCCGCACAACTGAAAAGGTTGAAATATTATTTCTGCTATTAAAAAATACATGCTAAAATTATTATTTGCCAAAATCAAATAGTTTTAATTCACACTTTAAGGTAATTAAATTATTGTTGTAAAAGTTGACCTAAAAACTCCGGAGGAATTTTTTTTAATGAAAATAGTAAAATAATTTTGAGAAAAGTTTCCTTTTGATTTTCATTTCAAATGAGTGAATTATTAAAGTAAAGGACTACAGATAGAAAAGTTTAATGGTGATAACAAGAACCACCGCGGTAAAATTTTATACAATTGCTGTGAAAAAAATATTAAACTGAATTCGAATTGTAAATATTACAAAGCATAAGCGTTCAATAAAATGGGATAACCCACAAAAAAGAAATTGTTAACAACGACGATATTGATTATTTGTTTATTTATTTAACAATGCATTGAGCAACAAATTTTTATTTCATAATACATTCAATTTGGTAATAGATCATCTTATTCAGGAAACTTCTACATACTTATTTTGCAATACTTCCATTTATTGTCTATTATTAATAAACATACCATTATTTTACTTCAGAAGTACGTGTTGTATGAAAATAAATAAACGAAAGCGTGATTGATCATGTTAACAACACCAAAAGCGTCACAATTATCGAGTTAAATTAAAAAAAGGAATTAACAATAAAAAATTACTTGTTCTACATGTTTACTTTATGATAATAAAATGTATAAACAAATAAGTTTCTAGGGGATATCTTTTAAAATATTAAATATTATTTCATTTGCTTGTGAAATAACACATTAATGAAAAAACCATAAAAATTTCACTTAAGTTTTGAACAAGAATTTAAGTTATCCAAGCGTGCAACTATTGTTGCATGCACTTCAATGTATTAAAATTAATTATATGCTTATGGGAATTAATTTGTTAATAATTTTAAAATTGAGTTGTATTGGAGGAGACAGATAACTGTCTAATTAAGTAGAAAATTTATATAAAATAAAAAAATAAAACTTTTATTTGTATAGAACTTTAACACTTATAGAGAATATTTTACATCACCCTGTCAGATCTTAACTACGTCCCACTTTTTATTATTGATACTATTACTTGGACTTGCTGTGTGTTCATATGATCGAAATATTGCAAATGATCATTTTTGATAGCATTCAATCAGAGACAGTGACAGGCATTTTGTGTACGTTTTAAAAAGAAGTTTAAATCGACAATACAAATATTGTTAAATCTTGTGAAACTCTTTCTAACAATTCATTAAATATTTATAAAAAATATTGCAGTATTCTTCTTGTGAACTAAAAGTATCTTCCAGATACTCACATTATAACGAAATCAATATTTTGCCGCCTTTCTAGTTAAAAGAAACACACGAGTATCTTTTAAATATGGCAGCGGGGAATATTGAATCATCTTCTCCTCAAATAATGAAATAATCACTTATGATTCATTTGCATAAAAATTTGTACGTATCTGTAGGTACGTCATCGTACAATTTTCAAGTGACCGATATTTGTAAATTACTAAAAGTTGTCCACAACAATATTCAATAAAATGCTGCTTGTAATTTTGGGGGGTAAAAGTGATTTTATATTTGATTAGTCTATAAAAAAGGGGGCAATAAAACGAGAGCAATAAAATAATAAACTACATACGAGGTTATATTTTGTATTGTGAATGAATTCATGTGAAATGTTCAGAATATCAATGAATCACACGTTGGCGTACGACAATTTTTGACGTCATTCATTTTGTCGTATTTATGAATGAATGAAGGAATGAATGAATGAAAGTTAATAAAAATTTAAAGAGCAATAACAAAAATATGAAACCTTAAACACATCGTGTTTTAAAATATTTCACACAAATAGTGTTTGTTTTGTGACAATTTTAAATTGCTTAACTGATTACAGAGGCAAACAAATGGACATTAAAAATTCTTAGAAAACCATATTCGATCATTTCGATTATTATATATTGTGATTGGTGTGCAGTTGATATGCAATACAACTTTTTTCCATGGTGTCATAATTAAAGCTTTAGTTTAGTCTAGTCTTATTTGATTTTTCATAGTTAAATGCAGTTTCAATCCAACAGTAACAATACAATCAAAATCTTTTGAAGACTATTCCACTATTCCGTGATGTTTAAAAATAGTTCTTTTTTTTCCGTTTTATAGCGTTTATTTTAAGCACGAAATTTTAAAATTTCGTATTCGGTTGGTAGAAGCAAACATTTATTTGACAACGCATAATCCAATCAAATAAATAACAAATGATGAGAAAATAATAAGTAATCATAAAATATATTTGTAAATTTAGGGCCTGATTGGAACAAATCGGAAAGATATACTGAAACTTTTCCCGAATTTTAATTCATAAGAAAATAAAAATTTTTGTTTGCAATTCAAAAAATTATTAAATGAAATTAAAAAATTTTCTATAATTTTCTATAAAAAGTGGGGCATATTTAACACTATGGTATTTTCTGAAATTTTATGATCGTTTTCTAAAATCGTTTGCTTCTGAATCTGTGCATGTTTTATTTGACGTGTGTTGCTGTGAGCGCAGGCCATTTCAATTTTTGGCCAATAGAATTTGCCAGGCTCGCAAATGTTTTTTGAAATATATTTTTTTTATATTATTCTGGTATCAGCAGTCAAGGGTTAAGGAAATGCTTCGAATCACAATATTGAGAAAATCGGCTTTAATAAATATCTTTGTGTAAAATAATCATTAGAAAACTAAACTTTGTTATTAAAGTTAAAAAAAAAAATTAAAAATTCAGGGTGGGCCAAAAGTCACAATGGGGTTTAAAAAACGAACTTTTTTGTTTATTTTTTTTTTATATTTTTTTTTTTAAGATTATATAAATAACATCTGGAGAATAAATAATGGAGTGATTTACAACTGAACAAAGAACAAGAATAATAGAATTTTATTACTTAAATCATTACTTATTACTTTTATTACTTATTAAATTTTTAAACCCCATTGCGACTTTTGGCCCACCCAGTATGTGCGGGAGAGGAAATACATGATTTCGTTTATCGTACAACAACAATTTTTCTTTATCAACTATTGCAAAATAATTAACTGGTTTGTTATAATGTTTCCTGTTATTAAAAAAAAATATTTATTTCATATGACGTAATTCTAGTTTTAGTATAAAATTTGAAAATAGATTTTAACAATTCTTTAAAGGGAATGCCAGGCCATATTTATGAAACATTTCAACTGCTCCAAGCAAATTATATTTTCATCGGCAATATTTTAATACACATTAATTTGGTGACTGAGGAGATTTTGTTAACATGGAAGAAAAAAGATAACACTTTAAGAAATGATACATATCAAATCTACTGGTTTCGGTATCATACAGAACGAACCGCGTGGTTAGTTCTCTTGTTTGTAACATGTAAATGTTCGGCCTTTTGCAATATTGTTTTGGGAAATGCCGGTGGCTCTTAAAAAATTGCTCTCAATAAAAATAATTTTATCAAGTTTCCACATTTTGAAACTTATTTCTTAAAGAAAAATTCATTAAATAAAAACGCTCAGAAATTATGTCTTCATATTTGTATTTGTTTTTTGTTAAAATACTTGTACAGTGTAGGGTATTAAATGATTGTCTTTGCATATTAGTTTTTTCGCTTGATGATGCACTGTTTATGACGCTGCCGTAAATATTTTTTATACCGCTTCTGAAGATGTTGCTGAATGTTTTATTGATGAATCAACACGTTTATTTTTAATTGGATCATGTTCAAAGTAGTGTGTAGCTACCACGCATTAGTCCAATATAAAAATACAAATAAGGTAAAAAAGGTTACTACATACATAAGTATGTATTTAATCCGCTCAAGTAAAGATGAATACAAAATCTAAATATAAATCATTATTTTATGTGTAAGACAATAGCGATTGTCGGTCAACTTTGTTATTCTTTTGTATACGATGAGTTTTGAAGAGCTTCTCTTCTGTTTATATACACATTGCTAATTTCTTTTAAAAATGTTGAGTTTACTTTAAATTTAACATGTCCTTTCCTTTGGCACTGATAGATACGCATATAACGACAAATGGAAAAATTAATTGTGAATCTGGGCAAAATTACCGCAAATAAATACCATATATCGAAAATACCGTATATCGAAACTTGCGGAGTTTTCTGATAAAAGCAAACTGATAATTCAATATTCTTATTAGCACGTTTTTTTTCCATCTGAACCGCAGTTTATTAAGCAAAAAGATATGAGCAAAATGATTAATAATGATTACGTATCAGAGCTTAATTAGAAACAAAAAAAGATAAATTCTTATGAGAAAGCTAAAAAAGGTTATTTTCTGTTAAGTACAAAAAAAAAAAAAAATTAGCAATACTTGCTGATGACTTATGGTAAATAGTTATTTCAACTGGAGAGCCAAGCCCGCCCAGTTCTCGATAAAAGATAAAACAAAAAGATAAAAAAAAGATGGAACGAAAAAGATAAAACAAAAAAATTTTCAATGTGCACCTTTGAAGTAGCCCCAAGTACATATCATGCTTCCACCAATTGCCGAAACATTTGTTAGACTGGATCTATGGGATACTCTTTAGTCCTTCCAGAAATGAACTTTTATTGTAAAAAGTTGGCACGAGTATATCAATGAAATAAAAAAAAAATTCTGCTAATCGTACCAGAAGTATAAAATAAACTCATCAGTAGAAGTAATTTTTAATGGTTTCGTTATTGAAATTGTAATAATCAATTAACTCTTAATAAAAATTGAAACATAAGAAAAAAGAGAAAATCAATATTTTTTCTATTTTTCTTGAATGTCCTTCAATATTTGTCGGCAAAGCTTTGATTAGATGTCCTGTAGTTTAAAAATGATTGAACAATCGTTGCATCTTATGAGCATTTCCTTTCTATCTCTGGGGTAAATATTTATCTTGAATAGTAAATGATTCTTTTGTTTGTTGAAATCAAACGAATACAAAGAAGTGTCAAACGAATTTATAAATGATAAATATGAAAAGTGTAAAAAAATACCAGCTCTATCACAATAAAAAAATACATATATAAAAGTCGAAAAAATATATATCTCCATAGAAAGAAAATATATTTTTACTAAAATAAATCACTTCCGGAATGGAGAACTCCAGCATTTTTAGTCATTGGAAGTGTTTTTGTGATCTTTAGACAACAAAGGCGGTAAGCGGCATAAATAAAAGTGAAGAACTTCTTTATAAGGCATCCTTCATAGTTATTTTTTCATTGGCATTCTTTATGCCTTCAAGATTTTCATTATAGTACTTATCTTGTAAATGTCCGTAAATAATTTGCGAATTTATTCACAATTTTAGTTCCTCTTTAACACTAAATATGTGCTTAAATATGTGAGTATGGATGAGCAGAATCCTTAATCCTGTCAAAATGTTTGCATGCGTTTAATTTTAGATGATTTTCTTATTTAACGCTTATTATGTTGTTATGTGCTGCATTTTAAAATCTTATTTTATTTTCATCTTTTATTTGCGTTCAATTGGTGTTGAAGACACTGTTGTTCCTTCCAAATGTGTTGACTTTTTTACGATTTGAAAAATTTATGATGGTGCCAAATTATCCCCGTTTCTAGACAGCCATATAAATGTCACACGTGAATTATAATCACAGAAGAGATCTCTCCATACGTATGTATTCACTCAAAGACCTCTTTGCCTCATTTATGAATGCACTAGTGCTGATAACTTTAAATTCTAAGCCAATTTTTCTATTTCTATTTCATTGCAGTGTATTCCAGAAAACCGATTCCAAGAAGTAAATACCATTAAGCTATAATTACATTAACGCAATTCTGGCATTTTTCCGCAACAGAGCAAGTTGCGATTTTATTCCTTAGTTCACTGCCCTACATTCCCGGATAATCACAGAAAAGTGCATTTACAAATAAGGAATTTTAAATGAAACAAAAGCGCTGGAAGTGATGGTTATTACAGTTTCTGCTCCTTCATATTTGTGGAGTAGAGTCGTAGACGTCGTTATTAAAACAGGTGTTTACTATCGAGCAATTATAAGAACAAAATAAAAATAAGCAAAGCAAAGTAAAGTGGACTGCCAGGCCGACTGCCAGGCCTGTCTGCCGCAACATTTTATTTATTCAGTCAAATATTGTTAAAAAATGGAATATTGATATCCAGTTGGAGTATTTATGCATGTTGAGAAAAATGTCAATCATGCAAAAATTACGATTATAAATTTTCGTTATTATTTTATTACTATTACAACAACAAAGCAAAATATGGAAACAACGATACTAGACGATACTGACGAGATGTATTCCAGACTCATATTTAGGTTCAGGTATGCCCAACCACAAATATTTTATCGCATTACACTTTAAGATTTTTATCTTGCTCATTCTTGTTTCCTTTAATTTATTTCCCACAATGCATGTACAATACAGTATAATTATGTATGTAGAGTATAATTTTTTCTCTTTCAATAATACTATAAGCTAAATTTTTTAATATAAACGAGAAATTGTTCCTTAAATGTTATTTTATTAATTCCATAATTTTAGTAATTTACTAATTCCGTATTAATTGTTTTCTTTTAGCAACTTTTATTCAATAATTAGCTATGCCTATTATTTTTCAGCAGCCCTGCTCAATTTTCATTTTGTTCAACTCTGTTGTACGTATTTTTTCATGCTTATGTTCTATACTATATCGTATTACTTTGCACTATTTCTGACAAAAAATAAGAAATAATCAGGCACTTTAAGCGCGAAGCATCAAGTGCATTGGTCTTCAGAACAAGCCACAGTTATACGTTTATACACGAAAGTAATCTAAGAGTTAGAACTTTGTATAGTATTAAGTGAGCTATATGCTGTTTAGTACCATTTTAGTAACCATAAGAACAACAATAAATGAAGTATTAAATAGCAACACTTAGCAGGCAAGCAAATGCCGTCAAAAAAGTGTTCATGATGTTGTTGATGCTGTTAAATGCAAGCAACAACAAAGGAAGAGTAAATAAATTATTGAAATTGTAATTTAAGTAACTGAAAGCCGCCACCATTTACGTATTATTAGCTTTCGCTCTGAGTGAACCTAAAAAAGTCATTATAAGTTGACCATGTCGCTTTTATTACTTTCGGTGAGCGTTTTTGTAAAACACTCCTTTTCTTAAGTAGATGTACGAGGAGCCTGTAAGCATTTTTATGACGTGCCAATCAGTACATTTATAATAGTTTCTTGTATTGGGACTAAAACTAGGCGCCTCAAATTTCACTAAGAAACGTGCTGCATGTGTCGCGAACATGTTAAAGTAACACCGACACCAACAACAACAACAACAACAATAACAGCACAACAGTACAACAGCACAACAGCCAAACCATATAACTCGTGTCACACAATGGCAGGCAATATTATTATCGAAATGCCACTGTTTGATGTTAATCAAAAGGAGAACGCCAAACAGATTTTAGAACAAAAATTATTAAGAGCAAAGGGATTCGCATTATTAATCACACTTGAATTTGTTTGCGACTTTATTAGAAGAAATTTCTCTAGGGAACTTATTTATGTCAGCGTATTCCTACAATTTCAACTTCGTAATTATAAAAAATGCCACTAGAAACTAGAATTATAGCAACTTCTGTGACTACTTGCCAAAATGCTGATTTTGCATTTAATTTCGTCGACTTTTATCGTTCCCAGACACATCTGTTTGTTTAATATATTTTTTTTCAATTTGTTTCGATTTTGCTGCACAACTTGTGGTTTAATTTTTAAAAACAATCTTTCTTGAAGTTTTCTTTATACTTTTGAGTTTTATGTTGCAACAGCAGCAACAGAAGTAGCCACCTTGTCTACGATGGTGGCATTAACCGTTTTGTGTGATTTTTTTATTTATCTTTTCACTCGTTCGTAAGCAGTTGCTTAGTTTCTTGGATATTAATTTACAACCTGTGGAAATTTTAAAGATTTTCATGGGCAAAGAAAAAAAGGAAAAGAAATTCGTACTAGATGACAATTTTAGATAAAAAAAATATTATTAATATGAAAAGTAAGTTTTTTAGTAGACTTCGTAAAGTGGTCTTTACGAAAAGTTGTCTTTACGAAGTCTACTAAAAAACTTACTTTTCATATTAATAATATATTTACGAACTATTTTTCGATTAGTTCTGCAGTTGTACGTCTGCTTAAATGGAAGTTAAATGGAACTATTTAATTAATACATGTAACTACAGAACGTTGAATGGCGACTACATAATCGCAGCAAAGAATTTCTGCACCTGTAAAGCTTTAACAAACTTCAATCCTTCAATTCTGATGGCCGTTACAAACAAACCAAATAAGAAGTTTAAGCCAAGCTAAAACCCTAAAATGATGTTCGACCTATTCCGTATTTATACAATTCTTTTTCCGTAGGGTATACAATAATTTCCAAATGTGACCTCCACACAAAAAAGTTATTAAATTATTACATGTTATGACGAGGGTGATAAAGAAAACAGCTTAAATAAATAGGAAATATAATGGCGTTTTCTTTTCTACGAAAAAAGGCAACACTACCCGCAGGGCGGGCAATTTTGTGTTCTTTTCTCTCAAAAATATTGACCCCTGAAAGGGTTGCCTGTTCTTTTGTAAAAATGTTGCCCTTTCGCAGGGCAAAGGCAAAAATTGCTCTGTAAAACACATGGCTTTTATTCTTACACAGCGTTACCAGACAATGTTCCATAAAAGTCGTTTGAGTTTAAAGATTCAGAAACTGAGATTTTAATAATTATTTTTATATTTTGTATCGTATAAAACAAACAAAAGACCACTATTCGGCTGCTTATTTGTATGAGATATTAAAAAAAAAATGTTTGTTTTCTCAAGCAGATGAATTAGCAATCTGGCAACTGAACATTTTTGTATACACATTTCATAAAATATACATAAAAAAGCAACGCACTTTTTACTAATTTGTGCTCTTTTCTCGTTAAATAAAGTATGGCATTTTCACAGGGCTGGCAAATCATTTTAAAAATGCATCCTTTCACAGAGGAACATATTTAATGTAGAAAAGAAAACGCCATAAGAAATATATAAAGAGGAAATATGAAATGGTTGTGTTCAGTGGCATATATACGCAATTGTGAAGACAGACAATCTCGGTTGTACGTGGAGCGAAGAGGAGAACGACTATGCGGAACACACGTCAGGTTGAGCATTTAAAGAAGCGCTCTCACTTACGAATACATTGGAGTATGAAAGCTATTGGAACGCCGTCGCAAAGTACCTCCAGTTCATACTATGGAGAAAAAAACTAGAAATCGATGTAGTACAACAGGGTGGTACTTTACAAGGCTAGAATGGCAGTCCTAATTAAACATAATGATCCTTTATACGACGATGAATACAGATGTGCTACAACGTAACAATGCGATGCCAGTCAAGAGAAATCTTCCAAGCAACTTTTGGTATCAACCACAAGGCCACAACGTGAACTCTAAAGGAGACCTCACCATAAACCGGCCACAACTTCATTCAACGCTGTTAGGTTGGAACGAACTTGGTCTTCACTCCGTGGAGTGTGAACAAAGTCCGTCATCGATAACAGTTCGGTTTTGGATGTTTAGAAACCCAAAATCATTCATTAACCTCCGTGATAGATATCCATTGTGGGGCTGTCGGTACCCGTTGTGCCAGAATAAAGCTAAACATAAAGATGTATGTGGTGCTTTCGGAGAGAACTCTCAAGAAAGAACTCTCCTACAATATTCAACACTGAATCGATTAGATTATGCTAGACCTAATCCTAGACCAACAAGCATAGCTTGCTTTTACCTTTTAATTACTTATAACCACATCCGTTGCCATGTTATTTCATGGATTGGACAGTGGCAGACAAGTTTTACCGGTGTCTGCCAAAGGTCATGGTCTAGAAACGCAGGATACCGTCTCCCCAAAGTGCACATCACCAAGGTGAAAATTTTTCAGCAAGGTGCATACAGTACTCCCCCGGGGGACGACGATGAACTCAGAAAGGAACCCCGGCAAGGGATCCCCGATAACACAAGTACTTTAATGGAAACACTATTCTGGCCAGTGACGACTATCACCGTTCAAAAGTACGAAGTATAAAACAAGAAATTTATAAAATATTATTAAAAAAAAATTTACTCCACAGATAGGAACTTGTACTATTTCAAAAAAATGGTTTCGGTTTTAATTAAATTGAAGTCAGCTTTAATAGGCCTTTTAATTGGTTGTCCTAAAACAAGTTCCTTTTTTTAAACTAACTTAACCTGCAAATTAATTTTGGCAGTTTCATTATTATTTCCAACACAGAAAATATTTTGTGTCATGAATCGAACCCGCGACCACCGGTTTAGTAGGCTACGCACTATTCTTTGGTCTATAAATATGAAATTAATTTGTAATTTATTTGGAATCAGCTGTCAATTACAATAATTTCAATTATTTTTTGTTGTTGTAATAAAAAGATTAAATATATTTTACTTAAACTTCACATGGTATAATGTATATTCTTCACATAAAAATATTTTCATCCAATTCAGAAATTTTAAATTTATGGAACTATAATAAATAATCCAATAGGAATGCAAGGAAGCACATGCGACCACATAAACATTTAATTTGTCCACAATATTTAATTAAATTTAATAAAAAAAAAAAAAAAAATAAATAAATCGTAAGTTATTATGACCAATTTAGATATCGTGACTTGAATACAAAACAATTAATTAATCGTAATACTCAATTTGTAAAAATAAGTTTTTTTTTTGCTATATTCTGTTGTGCATTCTGATAACAATTATGGTAAATAGTAGTTGTTCTTGTAAGTCCCCTTTGCAATTAACATACAATTCATTCACCACTTACAATAACTTAACTTGCGCCCTTTATATGACACAAAACATTTTCTGTGTTGGAAATTATAATGAAACTGTTAAAATTAATTTGAAAATGGATTAAAGGAAAATGTACATGTAATATGTGGAATTTTCCCATCAATTGGTATGAAGAACCCTAATTGAAGGAACTTGCAAGGCGAACCCTAACTGAAAGAATTCATGTACAGTTAAACAAGTTCCTCCTGCTATGAAAATTCTTGTACATAACTTTACATCAAATATTCAGACCCCTCTGTTTCCACGTTCGAAAGGAACAGTTTAGTTAAATAAATAATATTATTTAAGGACAACAAACACTGTTGTTGTTTTTATATGTTAAAGAAAAAAGGATCAATTGCATTAAATAACGAGAGCATATATTTAAATCTTCAAACAATAACAAAATATACTACAATATGCATACAAGCCATGTCGACAAGTACGACGTGTTTAATGTTAGTTTTTTCGCCAAGAGAGTTGAGCAACTAAATGAAATGTTGAATATTTTCCAAGAACAACGTGGGAGATAATTTTAAACATTTCGCAATTGCTTAAGCTGGAAATGATTAAAATCAATGTTGTCAAGAAATTATAATATGGGATTTTACAAGAAATTTATCTAAATGTAATTCAGTAAAAATTAATATTAATTTTACTGTAGAAATTAACAAAGTTAATCATTATTGTGCAATAAATTTTCTCTAGCCATCACAAAATTGTGTGAAATCTTTTAACGATTATTTATATAAACTGTTTTAGAAAGTTTTTTTTATTAAAATAATAATAGTCTCTTGCAATATATATTACTGAATTGAAATATTTCTATATAGAAAGGAGAGGAGGTGTACAAACTGTTCTCAAGAAGCAATTCAAGAGTACGAGTAAAAATCTAAGAATTACTGCTCTTTATAACCATATTAGCCTTTAATATTAAAATAATTTCAGCAACTATTCATTGTCTACGTTTTTCTGAAATCTCACCTACTTGCACGAGAGAGTTCAGTAGACAGTTTTTAGACGTCACGGTTAATACTTTAAAAAGTGAAGAAAATATTACTACAATGTCTCAAAAGCGATTAATTTCAATGCAGTTTTTTCGATTTCACATCATGGAAAAAGTTTTTAAAAAAAAAAAATTTATTTATTTACTTTTTATTATTTATTAGGATTTGCTGAAAAATACTGTAGATGCCAGAAATTTCTTAAACATGCTCTGCTCTACTATTACCAAATCCAAATTTTAGGAATATATGTACACAATATTATTTATATATGGGCTAGTCAAAAGTACAAACACAATACAAAAGAATTGTAAAGATTGTGCAGTCGTAGGCTAAATCTCCCACTGTGCAGGGTTTGTGTTTCTTGTTCAGAAACCCAACAACAAACTGAAACCATCCAAATATCGAAAACCGTTTTCTCGGTTTTGCTGTGGCTTTTGCACTACCGGAGATATAATTTAGTCCTGCTTAGCACTGCCTTGAGTAAAGTGATTGTACTATATTATAACATTTATAGAACAATTTAAGGTTTGACATTGATTGCTTGATTGGACTTGTAGATGCATATGAATATGTATTCGTATACGCAAAGCAAAACGTACTTATATTTTAATCAGGTAATACAGATACTGCCAGAAGTTTAATTTGGGAGAAGGGCATATAATGAGTTCCATGCGGAGAAGATAAGTAACGTAATCCTTGGAATGGTACGTAATCCTTATAATAGCAAAACCTAACAGGCTTGTTTATCAATATCGCTCTAGCCAAAGCATTAAGTACTATAATTAGGTTGTCAGTAAAATAAAATTCGTCATGCTAGTGACACTTTATTTATTTATTTGCATTTATTGCTTATAGTTGAAAGGCAATCCGTTTAACCGACTTGCAAATTGTTGCTTATCATCCCAAATTTGTTGTAAAATTTTAACTTTTACTTCCATGCAGATTTAAAGTAAAATGCATAAAAATACTGTGTAATAAATAACCTTGATGAAATAAAGAATTCCAATTTTACAAGGAATTTTATTTGCTAAGAAAGCGTGACTAAATCCAAAATAGAAAACAAAGCAAAAAAGAATATGATTTAACTTTTGCCGAATCTCCGTATATGATTTATGATGCATTGAAACCGTTAACAACCAAAATAAGCAGCGGAAGTTGATGAAACATTTTTAAAACATGGCTTAGTCATAAGCTCTTTAGATACTTCGCCAACCAGTCCTTCAATTATTAAGGCGGATTAGGACTTGTTGTACGTTGAATGGATGTGCATCACATTTAACAAGTTGTTCCCTTTCCACTTGACGTCATTGAAAATTAGTTTTAAGCAGTGTAGTGTGCGAATATTATCTCAATATTACAAAAAAAAAAAAAAAAAAAAATACTTTGCATTATTGTCAAGTAAATAAAAAATTCCAAAGGTGCTCAAAAAGACTTAAAGTGGAAGTATAAGAAAATCAAATACACACTATGGAAAGGTTCAAGTGGGAGCCTAAAAGTCCCCACGAATTAAAATGTTAAATTTTCTAATGCAGATAAACAGACGGTACGTATAAAACAACACATGTATCTCCATACAATACATGTTCTATAATTTGCCAATGTTGTTCAATAAAAATACAATCATGGCAATTGTACGTTAATTGAATGCTTTCATCTACCCCTTTTCATTTCTAGGGGATTCAACTGGTCGTATAAATATATGCACATAGATAGATAGGATTATAACTTTTCTTATCTAAATTGCAAACGGTATTTTGTTACGTCAAAGAGTAACGATATACCTCACTATAAATAAAATCAGAAGCATTTGGACAAATCAACATCAGTATTCGTTGCGGATTTCAACTAACTACTGTGGTTTCAGAAACAATCAGTTAATCAATTAATGTCTTTAATGAAAAATAACAATCGCATCATTTTAATTGCATGCGTGCAGCTCTACTTTGCAAATTAATTACATGAATATTGAAATAAAATATAATAACTTGACAACTTCAAATGAAAACAATAAACATCCGAATAATACAATTAAAAACTCTAAAAAAAATATTCTAAAAAGTGTAAAAAGTAAAAAAAAAATTAAGCAATAAAAACAGTAAGTTCTGGTGTAAATAGTTAAAAAAAACATTATGTTGTTAAGAACTCACAAATTTATCACTTGGGTGAAAAATGGGAATAAAAATAAGCGATTCACCGAGAAAGATCGGATTGCTTGTTAGAAATAACATATACATTTAAAGAAATAAGCTGATAAGTGCGTTATTGTCATAAGGTTCAAAATTAAGTGGGCGTATGGTGGGCGTTTTGAATTGTTTACTTATGCCTCAAGATGAATCCTACATATTAAATTTTGTATATTTTTGAAAAGGCAACATTTGAAATTGGTTTAAAGAGACTCATATAGGCAAATAATAAAAATTATTTCCAAAGTCAATTACTGCTTAGCTCCACAAACAATAAAAGTTTTCATATAAATATTTACTTCCTTTTTTATGTAAAATAACAGGTTTACTCATCGATATTTTTCAAAAACAATTTTCATTCCATAATTTTATTGAAATCAACCAATAAAAAATTATGGCAATCTCACAGTTCATTTTCATACGATTTCAACTAAATTTCAACACACGAAAACAAAATGATGCTGGCCTACCTCAACAGAATATTTATTAAGTTTTTCAGAATGAAAATTAATATATACCTTCATATATAATCAAGTACATAAACGAAAACTCTTGAACACTTAAACAGTTGAATAAATAAAGAAAATTCAGCTCGTGTAGACAAGAAAACCTGGAAAAGCCAGAAAATGACTCTGATCAATACAGGGAAGTGAGTGTAAAGTAGACAGAATAGTTCATACGCTGTAATTTTATATGTTTTTTAACTACCTTAACTTGCAAAGCTTTCGGCTTGTCCGCAGGAAAACACCTAGGGTCTAGGCACCTATCGAAACCGCGGGCTCCGGTTTAGTATGGTGTACGTTATTCATTCGACTACGGAGGAACTCGTAGTTTCCCAAGTAGTTTCTAGATTTACGAGCAAGTGATTCATTGCACTGGGTATATTTATCCTTCACGATTAAATGTTTTCTTTTAATAAAATTTCGAATTTGGTGGAACTAAATCAGACTTAATTTATTCAATAGAATCTAATGTTCAAGCAAAACCATAAGCAAATATGCATGTATGACAGAAAGCCAGCTAAAAAAAAGCTGCATCATAGCAAAGTTCTGCATGATATATTCATTTATTACTTTTTAATCTCATCTTTCAGAGGTTCGACAAAACTAATATTATATTGCCGTGGATCGAGATTAAAACATTTAGTGTTATTGATATTGTTAAAAAAAAATATCAAAAATATAAAGAAGCAGAAACGCGCAATGAATTTAAAATGAGTTGTGTGACTAATCGTTTTTTCTGTCCTTATTTCACAAAAATTGATAATTAACAAATAAGCGTGTGTGTTTGGGAGCGGGTTTCCCAAACCGACAACCAAAACTTATTCGATAACTAATAATACACTGAGGGAATTTTAATTAAAGGCAACTATTTATAACGAGAAAATTTGTATACAACCACAGTTTTTTGAATTCACTGTATAACGCAAGTTATATTGATATTATTGAATTGGATAAGTACTTGATTACATACATTTATATATATTGATTATTACTTTATTATATATAATTATTTATAAGACAAAGCGAATATAAAATTTTGCATTTTCCCCTAAAATATTCATGATGTTGACCTGATGCAAGGAATTTTCCAAATATTGTCAATAACCGAATTCCGGATATAAAAATTAATTGCGTAGATATGCTACGACATGGGCCATGAACAAATTTCCCTCTTTGCTTAAATTTTGAATCCGCACTAGATTATAAAATCGATATGGGCCTTAGTGGATGGATTGTCGTTCATTTTAAGTGCTGACAAGTTACAATATCAAAACGTATTGCATCCAACTAATATTATAATTTTATTTCAAAATCTTATAAATTTTAAAGAAAAATATTTAATAATTTTTTGCAACTATTACAAAAATTTTAAATTGATTAAAATTTTAATATTTTTAGAATTACAGATTCTAAATTCTAAAGGCCCGAAAATTTTTGTATTCCATCCAGAAAAATTTACATACTAGATATGATACAAATTTGTATCACATAATTTGCAAAAGTAAATTTATTAATAGCAGACTGGAGAACATTAAATTTAAAATTCTTCACTGAAAACTTAATAATTTCTATAGTCAATTTAATAACTTTTTTTCTTTTCATAAAATTCTACTTTGGCTTCATCAACTCGCAAGTACAATATCTTGACTGTAAAGGCAAAAAAAAAGTTCTAAAGTTGTGTGCCCAAATCGTATGTATGAGTATTAATAACATTTACTTAATCAATAACACGAACATTATTGGAGAGCTTGTTATCTCCACGATACAAAAACGACTATAAAAATAAAGCACAATAAGCTTTCGCTCTCGCTTTTCATTGAATGAATACATTCACACATCCAAGCTCGTATTGTTTAGCTTCAGTCGCGTGCGAATATAATAAACAAACACTAATCGACAATAGAGGAACACGTCGCAACCACCGCAAAATCGCGCCTAAAGTTTCTCCTAACTGTTGTTCTGTTTAATTATGTTTCCCCCTCGCCAGAGTAACAATTTTATAGAGGCAATGAACTTTAATACTTTGTTATTGTTTTTATATGAGGCATACCTCCCTCTTTTCGCAAAGAGGGAAACTTTGCTCTTCAGCACTTGATTTGTGTTTAGTGCGGCCTTGTGCATTTAAAAAAAGGTGATGACGTAGAATCTCTCCGACGTCTTCTCATTTTCAGACTATGAGTAATCCATTTCAGCAGCGTACAATTTAGAAAGAGAAATTTCAAGTTGATAAAATCTGCATGTGGGAAAATTGCAAATGACAAGTGATGTCATACATAAGTGATCGTGAAATAAAATGATATTTTATTATAAATTGTAATTTTATGCGGTTGCAGTTCTATATATAAATATATAAACTTAAACAAGTACAATCAGCGATTATATGATTTATAAAAAAAAAATAGGCAAAATTATTACCAGCTTTTTCTTTTAAGCCATTTTAATGCATTTCATTGAATTATATTTTCCTTTTATCCTTCTTGGCTCCATATACACGCATATATTTTCAGTTACTTTTTATTCCATTCCTAACAAATTTTTATTATTGGATACAGTTGGCCTAAGATACTCCTCAATGCGTTCCCACATACTATTCATCGCGTTTAACTATGTGTTGTTAGAAAGTTGATGATTTCTGATTGGCTTAAAAAAGAGACGATGGCAAAATTTACTACCACTCCTACATAAATACAAAACTAAATACAACAAAAAGAAATGCTAATGAAATTAGAAATATAAAAACGATACATCACATACGTACGGACGACGTGTCATGTGTCAGCACGTGGTAAAGTTATGAAAAATAAAGTTACATAGTAGAGAAGCTCTCAATCAATTACATTTAACAAATTATTACAAAGCTACTAAAAATGAGAACATGCACATTAAACTTAAATAAAAAAAAAAACCGTTACCTACAAGCATATTTAGACATAATTTTATAATTTAACGTTCATTTTGCAATATATTTCTCATTACTAAGAATTTTTAATGTTTATGAACAAACATGGCACAATAAAAATAATTATTGTGTTGTTGTTAATGAACATTTCGAACATTATCCTATAAATTGTATACATTCGGGATTCATATAAGCAGGGTAGTCAGTAGAGCTTTGCTCTCTTTTTGTGTAATGAAAAAAGAAAAAAAAATATTCTTCTTATACAAATTTTTGTTTCATTGCATAGGTACAACATACATAAGCATATTAAGCACGAATATGACTTTCTCGCAGTGCATTTGTGTGTTCACATTGTACTCGTGATGATTTTTGCAATTTTTATCTATAAATGCATAAAATAATTTTTGACTATTCCTTTTGATGATTTTTGAGCAGATAGAAAGACAGACCGACAGGCAGACAAAGCTCTATCAACTTCCATTTTTCAATGTGAATTCAGAATATGTATATACGTTGTAGTGTCATATTTGATGGAGAAGGATATAAAAATTATATTATGGCGTTTTCTTTTCTACATTAAAAATGTCGCCCTGTGAAAAGGTGCCTTTTTAAAATGCATTGCCCGCCCTGTGAAAGTGCAATTTTTTATTTAACGAGAAAAGAACACAAATTAGTAAAAAGTGTGTTGCCTTTTTTAACAGCTGATAACAAAACATTTATGTATATTTTATGAAATGTGTATACAAAAATGTTCAGTTGCCAGATTGCTAATTCATCTGCTTGAGAAAACAAGAATTTTTTTTTTAATATCTCATACAAATAAGCAGCCGAATAGTGTTCTTTTGTTTGTTTTATATGATACAAAATATAAAAATAATTATTAAAATCTAATTTTGTGACTCTTTCAACTCAAAAGACTTTTTTTGAACATTTTCTGGTAACGCTGTGCAAGAATAAAAACAAGGCAATTTCTGCCCTGTTGATTTATTCAGGGCAAAAGTGCAATGCCTTTTGCACTGCGAAAGGGCAACATTTTTTAGAAAAGAACACGCAAACCTTTCACAGGGCAATGCATTTTCGAGAAAAGAACACAAAATTGCCCTCCCTGCGGGTAGTGTTGGCTTTTTTTGTAGAAAAGAAAACGCCATTAGACTATTAAACTCCCATCAAATGGCATTGTTTTCAAACATTTTATTGGTATAAGTGAGATTGACATCTTTATGTGTACCAATCAGATATTCCCCCTTCCTTTAACTTGTCATCGCCTTGAGATGGAACACAATGCATTTCCTTTAATGGATTTTATTGGCAGCGTGTTGCAGTTTCCCAGCGGACGAAATTACTACATATATGCACTAGTAAAATCAACACAGCTACTACTGCAGGAGGGTATGGTTAAAAACTGAAGGCCTATTTAGGTCGGAGATGCAGAAAAAATGTAGTTGCAAATGTTCTAGATGTTGATGCGATTTTAGAATGCCTAGATTTCATTTTACTTCTCGTTTCACGTGTGTTCTTATAAATGAAAATGTATAGCAAGCAAAATCGAAGCAAAAAGTAAAACAGCTGTTCGAAACATTGATGGTAGTTGGGGGTGTTTGCATCAATTGTGGATTTATGAAAATGGAACTAAAGTGAAATAATTGGTAACATTCAATTTTTTAAAATGGTTCAACTCGATATTCTTATGAACAAAGATAAAAATAAGTTTTTCTCACTCTTCTACATGTCTAATGCCCAAATATAATTAATTCTATTAAGTTTCAACATTGTTTATTTTTTATTTATAGAGTACCATTTTCAGTACTTTATTATAATCTTTGTTGCAATTGCTTATTCTGCCACGTCTCTTGTTATATTTAATTAAGAAAACAGTTGAGGCAGGCAACTGAATTTATCAAATAAATGTTTAAAAAGCAAAAGAGCCAAAAGTACTTAAAAACGGTTTTTGTGGCCCACTCCTATTCGATTTTAAATATACCATCACTACCTACATCTTTCACAACATATAGGATGACAATTCTATTTTCTGCAGATTGAGACGTTCGGTCAGCTAAGCATTTGCATAGCTGTTCGTATACCAAAAACGATCAGCTGATGCAAGTACCTCTAAGTGCATTCGCCTTAAGTGCATTCGTTACGCATTGCAAATTTAATTATAAGCAATAACAAATGTATGCAAAAATAACGTTATTTAGCAGAGAGTTTGTCTCTTCTAAATTGTAATGATGACAGTAATGACGTACTGCCAGTGCAGATTGTGTGTGAGTGGTTTTTAGCTCGTACTTAATAATAACAGCAGAATCATGTTGTGTTTAAACTACATGTATTAAATATAAAACAGTTTACTTTTGTCATTGCATTTGTTTGTTAAAGTCAGTTCGATTTAAGCAACCATTAGGTTAACAACGCGAAAACTACTCTGTTAATAATTTAAACTCAACGACTAATATATCACGAACGAACTTTTAGAGTAAAAAATTAAAAGAAAATACTTCGCATTCAAAGAAATTGTAAAAACCAAAAAATCGTAAATTTTACCCAAATAAATACAAGAAGGAAATCTAATTAGAAGTCCTTTGTACAATATTGTCATCGAGAAAACCAAATTTTTCTAAATAATTATAAGATAACATTTAGTTAGTTTAGTTGTTGATTTAGTTGTTATTTTGTTGATTTAAAGGTATGTTGTACTCGGTAAATAATTCTGTATTCTTGAGAACAAAAGTTCAAACAAATTTAAGTATTTATTTTATAGATTACGACAATAATTCAGTAAAGTTTTGAAAAAAATAATTTGTTTATCCTATTTATTTTAGTAAAACTTTTACTATATCTCAACTACTTTCTATTCAAAAGATTTTCGTCATTTTAGAAGTTATACTGAGTTAATTTATCATTTAAATGTACTTAAATATATTTTGATCTTTTAGTTGCATTTTATAAATTTTAAATGTATGTACTTTAATCAACTACACCCTTTTTTCCTTCCAGTAAATGGTATGGCGTCAACAACAGAACTCAGTTTCAAAAACATCGACAACAAAACAGGAAATTTTACAAATTGTAAATACTTCGCAAACACAAAATTACATACATATAACAAACGCCCCTTATCAGTTAGTATAACTGTAATAATAACCTCGTTAGCACTGTCATTAGTTCAAATGCCTGCAGTGGTACATAGCAATAGTATTCATACAGTACCACAATTGAATGAAACATCCACCGAATCAGATTCCAAATCGCTATTACCATTGGTAGGAGAGGAGCAATCCAAAGAACAAATTTCCTTCACTCCCAATGAGGTGTCGTTATCAAATTCTGTGGATGTGATAACATCCTTAGATATTGTTAAGCACATACAACACAATCAGCATCTCTTACACAAACGTTACCTGGGAGATTTTATAATTAAGAAATATTCACAAGAAACTGACCCGGTATTGGAATGGCAAAATTCCTGCGAAGGACAATTTCACCCAGTAACAACTCTTCGTTCCCCCAAAAATCAAGAATATCGCGTAAGTATTTTGTCAATAACGTAATGCATAATACTAATATATAGTATATATATTTTTTTCTTTTAAGTACTTAAAGAAATTGGAATATGATGTGCGCATACATTATGATTTCTTAAATAACACCGCAAATACAATCAATATTAATGACATTCAAGTCTGGAACAAACACAAAACAGTGTACAAATTTTTGCCCATATTGAGGGATAAAGAAAGTGTAAGTATTTGATCATTACAACTGCTAATCAAGTTTAAGGTTACCGATTTCTAAGTACAAGATATATGCATTCAATGCAGACACATCTGTGCAAGAAAAAATCATTTTTAATGTAAATAGTGAATAATTCTATAAGCGATAGTCAAATTCTGCTTTACATATAAAAACATAAACATGTTTTGTGGCGTTTTCCAGCCAACTCTCTAACATCAGTGACCACAAAATGAGCGTGTCAAGTTGCAGACATGCTTCAGCTTTTTTATTGTGTCTCTTTTTGAAATGTCTTCTGTTTTGTGTTTCAAAAAAATTTTAAATTCAGTTTGTCATGCAAGATCACGCTTTGCGAAAACATTGCAAGCAAATGTAGGCATATAGTACACTTTGCCGCCCAAAGTTGTCAACAATTTGGATGCCATATAACACGTGCTTTTGCATCTTAATATTTTATGTTGAATGTTGGCACAAAAAGTTGCCCCAAAATAAAATTGCATTCGCTATACTAGACAGTCGACTACCAAGCCAGAAATAATTAACAATTAATATTTAACTGAGTTTTGAAATAAGGAAAGAATTCAAAACAAAATATTTTAAAAGAATAGTTGATTGCAACAATGCACAATAGAGTAGAAATACGACACAGGCCAATTTAGTATTTAAATTGAATCATGACTATTCAAGATTCCAACACTTGCAATATCAATTTCAAAATGTATTAAAGAAATATTTGATCACTCAACGAGTCCAAATAACATTTTTTTGACTACTAGTGATGCAGAAAATCGATTGTTATATAAAAAATATATAACATTAATTTTTAACTGCACAATTTTTTATTTTTAAAATAAAAATTTAACAATGTAAAAGCCGGCCCTCGCTCAACTGATGCCGCTTTTATGTAAAAAGCACCACCCATCCAATTGTAGTGGGTGCAGTAGTGATATGTTAACTGCTTGCTGTAAACTGTGCAATTATGCTTCTTAACCCTAAAATGAGCGCCGTGCACAACAATGATTTATTTATATTATTTTTTTTTTTTTTTGGTTTGGAACCATGGACTCAAAAAAAACTCCGTTTTATTGGTTTCAATTCCACAGACAAATATTTGTAAAAATGTCTTTAGTTCATTTTACTTGCGTATATTTTTGCCCGCCATTCTACGCTACGCCAACATCGCAATCACAGCCCTTAGGGCTTAATAACGCATGACAGCATGATAAACAATCAACAATTTGAAAGCAGAAATTGCTATTTTTAAATAATCATTCCCAGCAAACAGCAGTTTCGTTATTGTACTGTGCAGAACAGCTGTTGTTAACAGGGCTTACGAGTACGTATGCGGTACAGTGCGGTTTAACAAAGTTCAACAACAAGCAGGTAACTTGTTTCTGCTGGGAATTCTGAACTCAATAAATGAAAAAGGAAAGCACAAGAAAACACCAACAGGAAAATAAAAATTTGCATAATATCAACATACATATTTGTATGCTCTCCTTTAATAAACCAATTCGACCTGATATCGGAGAGTTACTGCAAGTCTTGTTAAAATATATTTCAAAGATAAATCAATCAATCACGTTTAATGTGAAGAGTGGTTTTTCTGGGCTTCCTTGTTCAAAGCCTTGATGTGAAAACAGTGTTTTTTATTTTTTCCGCTTCGCAACATCACATGATGTTGAAATATTTTGTTTTATTAATTTTCATTAATTTTATACATTCACTCCTTTTACTACAGGTTGCTTTACCACGCTGGCATCGTAGTATGCAAGTTTACGTGGCATCATTTAACTATTTGCTCCGGTTGCAAAGCAAATTTGACAAAATGAAGCTTAAATATGATGGTATTACATTGAGAGAATTATATGAACTGTTTAAGAGTGCACGTTACATTTTGTGCGAATTGGAGACTACCTTAAATGGTATAGCTGGCAACAATAATATGCGAAAGCATAAGATTCTTAGTAGTAAATACATGAACAAGGTCATGAATTTTGTTACCAAATACCAGTATGTCAGTGACAATGATGTTTATATAGTCAGCATAAGTGATTTAAAGTTTACTAAATTCTTCTACTACCACTTCTTATTAAGTATGCAAAAAATCCTTGAATCCAAAATTGCTAAAAAGTATGGTTCCATTGAAAGTACTAACACTCTATTAAGGGGCAACAATATCAACACCGCGAATTTGACCCCTCTCTTCAATAGTTCTTCCAATCAGAGTTCAAATTGAAGAAAATACAACAGTGGATTACTAAACGAACTAAAGGATCAGATTATATTCCCATTAATTCAACACCACATTTATAGAATATAAAGAGTTCCTAAGAAAAAACGTAAGAATTTACATTTTCCATTTACTTGCCTTAAATTTACCTGCTTAGCTTTAATATACTCGAATTAATATTCACGATTAAGTTATTTTAAAAATATATATATAGTTATTCCTTTGACGCGATGCGTCTTTACTTTATTTATAGTATATATGCAGTTAAAAACTAACTTACGTATATTTGCGTTCTATACAGTCGTACGACCGCGTGTTACTATAACTAAGTCCTTGGAGGAAAAAGAGATCGAGGCTGAGAGTTTTCTCTTTTTTATACTCATCCTTGATTTTTCACTACATATGTCTCAGATTCCCTTATATTTATGATACAGCACATGTGCATGGGATTTACTTAGTTATAATACATATGCTTGGCATTTACTCAATTACTCTAAATACTTATGTTTATGAGTTGACATTATGTACTTATATTTTACCTTGAGGTTTTACTATCCCTTAACTAAGGTTACAAATTATATAGGTAATTAGTTATATGTAAGGGTGACTTTAACTCTCGTACGACGTACTTAATTTTAATTCGCCATTTATTGAAGGCGCAAAACATAAAATTCATAAAATTTTAATTTTAATTCCTTTTGCTTTTAGGCTTTTTCTTTTACATGTAAATATTAAAACACACAAATCACTTAACTATTTATTATATTCCATTTTCAATCTAATGTGCATAACTATTTCATTTGACGTATTTGTATAAAGCAATATAAAAGCAAACCACAACTGTGATCAATATTAGATTGTTATAGATTGTACACATCTAGTACTTTCGGACTGAACTATTTTACACACATGTATGTATATTAAGCAATAGAAAATAGTTACAATTATGTTTTAATATATTCAGTTGTTATACATTGAATAAAGCATTAATACACAACGAGAAGAAAGTTGTTTTAATTTTAAATTTATATGCTCAATTAACATTTTGCAACAATTAATTGTTATTGGATCAATTACTCTTAACGAGTTTCCGCATCGAAAGGGAGCTCCTGAGAGGGGAAGTTTCGAAAGAATAAAAGCTTCACTGTTGTTATGTGTCCGCCAGTGTATAGATGACCAGGAAAGTGATTAAGAGAGTGGCAAACATTATTGTAGAGCAGCACCTTTGCAAGTTAATAATTCACTCAACGAACTTAACAGTTGATCTGGAATTCTCAACACATAGACAAGACTGGTAAAAGCCTTTTTGAATTTTATCCAAAAGTTATTTTTATTATATTTTCTTTTGCTAACAATTATTGTAAAGAACTTTTTAAATAATAAATATAATAAATAATAATATATAAAATATATATATAAAAATTACGTGTATGCTCGTGACCGAAAAACTGAAAAAAATAAATTTAAAAATAAAGTAAATAAATATCACTATTTTTGTTAGTTGGTTACGAGGAAACAGAAGGATAACAAAACCAGTTGGCTGTCGACAGCAAACGCATTGAGATGGCTAATGCCAATTGTTCGGGAATTCGGTAAATGTTCGTAATGAACGGTATAAGATCCTGAGTCTATGTGAGGGCAAAGTTGTTACTATTTCATAATAGTGGGCGATTAATATAAAATTTCATTGATATAAGAAAATAAAAGCATGTCGTTTATTAGTAACATTTATACTAACTATTCTAAGTATGGAATCGAATCCTTCAGGCTTTTATTATATGGGAGCATTTGCTACAAAAGCAAGTTCACTTGTTTTGCAAGTACTTATCTATAGTTATTCCATTTGGTTGACTATATATCGATAGCATTAAAAAAGATATGTGGAAAAAGTAAATAAACTTCAAAACAAATTTGTTTTCCTCTGCGGTTCGGACAAGAGTGTTTGAATAGAATAATTAATTTTGGAAACAAAACTTGTCCAATAGAAGACATGCATTTTCAGCTTACGCAATGATAAGCACATGATAAATTCAAATTTATCCTTTACAAAATAATGCATGTTTTCACTCTTTTTAAGATTCCAAATTTATTTTCGAGTAAATAAAAACCATTTAGGCAAAATGCCGCCAATGTGAAAAACCAATTCTGTGATACTTTTTATCACACTATTTAATTTTCCTCTTGGCATCCATCAACAGTAATACCTATGAGCTAAGAGCATTTACCCCTTTCGCGACTCCTTTCCAATGCGTTCTATAATAGATCAGGAGGAATTCCGGTATGTGGATTACTTTAAGACTTCCATCCAAAAGTTCATATTTGCACAATATAATTTTTTTTTCTATATTTTTCATGGGATTTTTACTTACGTTAAGTATGTCATGGGTTTTATCAGCTAAAACTAATAAACGTCCACAGTTCGCTAATAGACGTGTAATTATTGGCTTAACGATATAGCATTCCTCAAGAGTTTCAAGTTCTTATAATTAAAAAAAACAATTTATTAATGTTTAGCACAATTTTTTTTCACAATTCCAAGCCGTTTTATGGCTGGAATGTTTAAATTTTTTTTGATTGTAATAAGGAATTGATAAGTTACCAAAACTATCAATTTATTTGTATGGTTGAAAACAATTAATCATTTATTAAGCAATATTGTAAAAAATCGGCAGTTTTAAATAACAAACAGAACTACTTTCTTTTGACTTTTATATAATGAAAAATCGGCAGATGCAGGCACGTTTTATTTAATTAGAATTCTGAAGTAGAAGTAAGACAATAGAACTAAATAGTATTAACATATTTTCAATAAAAAAACTTTTAAAAAATTTAAAGTGCTTAAATAAATAAAACAATCCATTAAGTAGATAAATTGTTAAGTAATGAAATATAGTTATCATTTAAACAGAAATCAAATTTCTGTTACATGTGGCACATGCAAAAAGTCTTAGGGTGTATAATTAATATTTTCTAATATAAGCTTTTTCTGGATTATTGTAAATAAAGTATTAATATACACAAAGTGCTTGCAAGCATTACTTTCAAGTACTTTTAGCTATAACATTAGCAAATATAACTTCAATATAAGAACACTTAATAATTACTTAATTTCCGTGAGAGAATGAGCCAATATAAAATTGAAAAAAAAAAAATCTGTACAGCATGTACAAAGTATTTTCGAAAAATTTTTGTAATACTTGGTGGAAAAATTTATAAAAAACAAAAAAAATTATTTAGAATAACTGGAGCAACTGAACTAAAAAAAAAATTTGCATCACGCTCTTGCTCAACAGGACACTTTAATGCTTAATCATATTCTAGTGCTATGTGCAAAGTTTTTCTCTAAGAATTTTCTAGCGCTGAGTTTTTAATATTTTACACATATATAATACTATGATCCGTATGCTTTTTTTATCATTCCAACATTACTATAATCTAAAAATGTACGATTAGATAAAAGCAATTTCAAATTGCAATTACTCCTTTCTGCAATGTAACGAATCTCATATCTCAAAATACACTGTGACCATTTTATACAATTAAACATACTCGTATATGACAACTCTTTTAGTATTGGACTTTTTTTGTTGGTTTTTTAAACAACTAAGCGAAGACAAGAACACAGCTTTAAGAAAAAAAATCAAAGGAAAGAACCGATTAGCTTACAATTTTACATTGAATTTTTAATTTGAAAGGCGTATCAACTCTATCCAGGACATGGCAAAAACTTTCACAATTCTTTTTAAACGAAAATGATAAGCAAATAATTGATTCAGACTTTAGAGAATTGCAATTTTTAGAATTTAAAAATATTTTTAAGGAAAGGGAAAAAACTTTTTCAGAATTTTGAAAAAAATGTCTGGAATGAAAAGATATGATTCAAATCTGGCTATCCAAATTTAACAAATGTTATTTGCAATATATTGATTTTAAAACATTCATCGGCAAATGTCGACGACAAGATATTTAGTCAGGGGAATTTAAATACATAAATCCACAATAGTCCATTAGAAACAATTTTTTAGAAGGCATTCTATATATAAAGGACTGATTAAAACTTAAAAAATTAAACTGAGATCAGTTTAAATTTTTTAAAATTATTAAATTCTAATATTTATAACGTACAGAAAATGTTTTATAACAAAAATTTAAATTATTTTCTTTTATAATTTATATTTGAAAACAAATATATACATATCAATAAGAGAATATATATTTTTATTAACTATTTTTTTCTAGTTACTTATAGGTAGTTATTTATTTATAGAGATTTATTTTTTTCATTACATAGATTTTTTTAACAAATATTAATTTTTTTTGAAAACTTAGAACTATAATATCTTTATTTAAATACATTATTAGTTCTTACATATGCAACTTGCCTATCCAATACAAGAATAATTATAAACTGTAATTATAAATACATTAATTAATGGTCTAAGCGGTGTTTGGTCCCGGCACTTATCAATACTAATAGAGTTGGATCTATTGTTTATAAACTTAATACTAAAACTTAAATTTTACACTAAAACTAAACCTTAAAAATAAAACAAATACCTAATAAATCAAAAATTAATAATAAAAATAAAATAAAAAACAAAACCTAATCAAAAAACAAAAAAAAAAAATAAACAAACAAAAAAGAAAACCAACAAAACAAAACGCAATACGAAAAGTATTCAGCCCCTATGAATACCGGGTGTAATACGTGAGTAGAAATTAAGACCAGGATAACGATCCAATTGTTCCTGTAAAAGTCCAATATTTATTGCGTGTTTGACCAATTAAACTCTTTCTCGGTAGATAAGATATGCCTAATCACTTTACCCTCAAAATGAGGCAATTTCTCCACAAACTTTTTCATTAAACCCAACGAATAAAATGAAATTGGATTCAATCCTGTCTTTTCATACACATATCTATTCATGAACCTTTTACCCAAATGCCTATAGTTCCTCTCTATGCATTTCCTTAAATTATTATTTTCTGAAATAATTAAAAATATTAGTGCATAACTGTAGGCTGAAAATAAGAACTTCAGTTGCATCAATACGTTTTGTACTATAATTAAAAAACAATAAATTTGATTTACATGCAAGTTGTAATATCGAATATATTTAATTTTTGCAAACCTTGTCATCACTTCTAAGAAAGTCGTTTTAAACGGGAAATTTAGCAGCAAAGTGAATAACTCCAGCTTGTTTATATAAAAAGGTTTGGTACCTCGCTAAGGAAATTTCTTATCCCGGAATACCGCTATTAAGTTATATATTCAATACCACATTTTAGGGTTATATTTACGGTGTATAAGAGATTTCCAAAAATTTCCTTTTTTTAATCCCTCCAGTGGATAATATTAAGCTTAAATGGTGGAATAGTGCAATATTCGACTATTTTTAGTACAAGCTATAATCGGATAACAATACAATTGCTGTTGTGTACTATAAAAAGTATTTCTGTTTATAAATAAATATCCATTTAATTGAAAATAAATTTATTGAAAACCTTTTTTTAAATATAAGTTAAGATTTCTATTAGTCTTTTTTCTACAATACTCGTGTACACAGATTAGTAATATTTTTATATCTGATTTGTAATTGCGATTTTGTGTTTTTATATATTATGTTGGAAATACGGTTATCTTTTTACCACATCTATACTAAATGAATTAAAATTGAACAAGCTGAGAAAGTTAAATAGCTTGTAAGTTACAAATGGCTAAAATAATGAGTGCGATTAATATCTCCGGCGGTAACAAAAAATATGGAAAATAATTGTTGAAAATAATTCGTAAGCGATTTTATATTTTATATTTTAGTTGTTATTGGAATGTTAAATTAGGTTACTATACTGCTACCGTGAAAAGAACACCAGCTTAACAGCACTTGAAAAAAAAACAAAAAAAAAACCTCATACATACATATGTATGTATATAAAACCTAAATTGAAAAAAATATATTTTTAATAATAATAAAACAGAAAATAATATATTCAATTATTTATAATTACAACAAATTATGATTTTTTTTATCGCAGAAATACATACATATATTCCGAATCCATTAGGAAATCTAATAATTACATATTTTGCTTTCAACATTTTATTTGGCATTTTGAGGAAAAATGTAATTTGTATAAATAATTGTAAATTTATCCATTTTTGCGAATTTGTTCATAATTAGACGAATGAAAAAAATAAAACTGGCGAGGAAACTAATAACAAAAATAACAAAATTGTCAAAAGACAATGTTTTTTTTTTAGTTGTTTTAGTTGTTATGCATCACTTTATATTATTTTATTAACAAATTTTTGCTCTCATAAAGTTTATTTTTGAAGTAAGACATGCCGACTAGACTATTCCGCGTGAAATTTGAATTTGCTTTCAAAAATAAATAATCCATTCACTAGACGATAATTAAAAAAATGTATCCGCACATTCTTAAAAAAAATATATCTAGTGTGTGTTAAAATTTAAGCATGTATATTACAAATTTTAATATAAAATTATAACTTGTAAAATAAAATATTATAAAAATTTATATGAGTACAAAAAAAAACTTGTTGGTGTCCGGGCTAATATAACAACAGTCTTCTGTTAATACATTACTCAGAAATTATGTGAATTTAAACGATTCCAGCCATTTACCCCTGCTGTAGTCGGAAGGGGAAATAACATTCCTTAGTAAGATGTGATGTATTTGACCGCATGTCGCATGCTTCATGGGTTGGTGTTCCGGCAAAAATAATAATAAAGTATTCTGTTAATAACATATTCAGTAATTATGTGAATTGAAACGATCCAGCAATTTACCCCCTGCTGTAGTTGGAAGGGGAAATAACATCCAAATAACATTCGAACGTTGCCAAATGGGAATATTTTCTAATGACAACGCCTTGATTTATATTACTAATATCTCTCATTTCTATAAATATTTATACATTTACATTTATTAATATACAAATCTGTTCTGCTCAATAGATATTAAATTATTATTCGCCAGTATCGTAAATAAAAAATGGAATTCTTGTTGCTATGAAAAGTATTATCAATAATGGGAAGAAAACTTTTAAAACTTGAAATGCGAACAAATGTAAGATTAAAAATTATAAATAAGAAATACTAAATTTTTATTTTGAAATTAAATGTTTTTATGAATTCTAACTCAAAATCTAACTTAAAATCTAATTGAAAGTAAAATCGCAAATTATACTAAAGATTTACTCACAGTCCCACTGCAAAGGTAAATGGAACCAAGGAAAAATCATTTATGGCAAAAATTATTATTATTTTACTTTGTTTAATGCACTGAATTAAATTCCTAGTTATTTAAACGCACTTAAATCTAAATAAGACATTTTTTTTCTAGCTAAGCATTTGCCAGCATTTCTCTGCGTGCAAATGCTGATCTTCAGACAACATTTACATAAAATTTTTTTTAGAACAATTGCAGATTTTATCAACTTCCGAATAAAAAAAGCCGAGTAATAACCAGAAAGTTTACTTAAATTAACTTTGTATTGTGAACTCATAAATCCATTTAATAACACATTTTGTGTTTTTTATACCCCTTTTAACAATATCAGTATCATCACAAACGCTGTGTAACGCATTACTTGTGTAATCGATTTATTGCAACCGTTACATGGATAAAAAACAGCATCCAAATGCATTTTTCATTATAAACAAATTTGAATGGCCCATTTAAAAAAGAAAGGTTTTCCACTTTTAATAAGCAACTTAAAATCAATTGAAGAAATTTTCCATTTCACGAGTATAAAGAAAATGTTGTCCGGCAACCCAGCAAAGAAAGAAGGGGCATTAAACAACCACTTGTAAGCCTCTTAACAGAATTCAAATACGGTCATTTTAAATGCATACAGTTTTAACATGTAGCCTTCTGCAGTAAGTGAACTGAAAAAGGTTACACTTCAGTTGCTGTTGAAATGGATTGCAAAGACATCCACAGTCAGGCTGTCCAGGTCTCATTGTAAAGGAAAGGAGCAAATTTTTTCTGTTGTCTTAAGAGCGCTTGTGTTTTTCCTTTTTGATTTTTGCTTTCGTAATGTGTAGATATTTATTATTTGTTTATTCAAGCACATTATGACGCTGTACTGACGAATTAACTGCCATTGTATTTGGTTAACCTTGTAGGAAAAGCGTTTAATGGACAACAATAAAAACGTCACCAGATGATGGTGTAAAAAAAGCTGTACATATGCGTAATATAATTCGAAATCTCGCTTGGCTTTGGCTGAATTAAAAACGAGAATTATAAAGGTCTAAGAGCATTGATTTAAAATCCGCAAGAATAACAATAGATAAAGGATGCAAACTTTTCTATTATAATATTTTTTTTAATAAATTTATTTTTTTACGAGTATTATTTAAAAAAATTACATAAAACTGGCCCAATAATTGCATACTTCAAAATAAACTGAAAATTGCATTAAATTTAGGAAACTTTCATTTAATAAATAATTTACGTTCACAAATTAACTAAAAAATCGTCTGTATCCTTGATTGCTTTAATTAACCTTCTGTGTTATAACTAACAATATCATTAATAATTAAAAAGCCTTATTTTTTTTAGCATATAGTTTTTTTTAAGGAATGATATAATTGTTTACGAACGATTAGTGTGATTGCAAATATGAGATTAAAAATTATTAAAAAATATTATCAATACACGACAAACTTGATAACTGTTTTTCAATTAATTTTACAAAACTATTAGCGTTTTTCCTATCATTATTTATTTGCTATATTTCGGTATCAATTAAGGACATTTACAGTTGCTAACAAACCGCTTTGTGGGGAAACTATTCCATGTGCCATATTTCTAAGTGGTTCGCCAATTCAACATTATCTATTTCTGTAGCATTTCGGTGATTGGATTACTGATTTTTAGTGCTTATAGCCTAATGCGTAAGCCAACTTTTATTATATAGTATAAACTAAACAAAGCTATTCCAGTTTACACTAAATTTCTATTTCTGGTCATGTTCTTAAAAAAATCATAATTAAATTTTTGTGGCAATCAAACGCTGTCACTGTTCAAAAGTTTTTTGCCATCAGCTTCACACATGATTAATTCTATAATTCATAATTTTTCATAGTTATTTTTTACGCCAAAAGAAATCTAACTAAGATGAAAGAAAGTTAAACAAACTTTTTTTTCTCAGAGGAAGAATCATAAATAAGAATATGATTTAAGCAGCAAGTATGCAAAACAGCTTTTGCTTCAACTTGCTTCATTATTAGCAAGTTTTAATTGAAATTTCCCTTAACAATAATGTTTTAAAACAAATTAAATGAATTTAAAAATAATTACAAGCAATTAAAATTAAAATATATGAATAAAAGTAGCAGTTTAAAATGATTGTTCAAAAATATAAATTGCGTGGTTTTACTGAACGGTCAATAAAATGCAAAAAGTTGGATCATTTAGTTTCAGTCTTCTAGTTTGTTACTATTGAAATTTTGCAATTATTCAATTAGAATTTTATTAATGGCATGATTACTTTAGGAAATATCTACTCAAAATAGAGGTCGAAGTAGTTAACGAGGTCGAACATACATTTTTTTCCTACATACTACGGTTTACAACGTGGGAAAAACTGGAAATACAATTCGCCACAATTACGCAGGAAATATTCTGGGCAATATGTAGCAAAATGTAGGAGTGTGGGATGCAATTACAAAGTACAGTGGCCACGTGCTCCGGGCAAAGAAAATGAACATAGACCTGGACGGATACGCCGCTAGTGTGGCATGATCGCAAGCAAATAGTAGAGCTCTTAACCTTTGAGCACGGAGCTGATCCGCGGAGGGAATACATTCGAAGAAAGGCAGGAGGGGTGTTTTAGGCGGTATGACCCCTATAAAGAGCCTGTTAATTACACGAATGCAGTAATGCATTTCTTCACTCTAACAAATAAAAAATTAAATTACAATATTTAAAATTATTAATTTTTTTATTCAACAAAATTTCTTAGAAATAATTTATTAGCTTAAACTTCTATAAATTTATTCTAAAATCGATAAAATAATTAATTAGATGCAATAAAAATTAAATATGACAGAAGAATGTCGTGAAGAATCAAATAATAATCAAATGTAAATCTTTATAAAATTTTTATTCAATGGTGGACTATAAAACCTGCCAGTATGAAAATAGCCCACATTTGTAAATATTTGAAATAACTGAAATTTTTTGCACCACGAGAAACAAATTTGAAACAAATTCACTTTTTTGCGTGATTGAAATCTCATTCAAGAAATAAATACACTAGAGGGATTTTGCATGCATACATCAGATATAAGGAACAGTTTAAGGAAATTCAAGCTGTTCCCCAAAGTAATCAATCTCATGCAATGAATCCCTCCATTACCATACATTATGGTAACGATAAAAGCGACTATGCAAGGCTATTTTGAAATTTGTTGTTTTTTAAATAAAAGCTTAAGATATAAAGAATTAATTATTTCACTCCCGTTGCTGTGCCTCTAACTTTTCTCAAGTTAAGCATCTGATGAATTTAAGTAAAATACTTTAAGCGTGACATGAATAAATATGTCTTCTCATAAAAATAGTACTGCCCCAAAATGCCTGTTAATTCGGCATGGTAAAGCAAAATAGGATTGTTAAACAAATAAAGTTATATATCCTTCAATATTGTACGGACATATTCATGTCACAGTATTTTCAATATCTTTTACTATATTAAATAATCAATAGTGATGTATCATCATTAATCTCATTTGATGACAGATTTGTGTCGTAAACCACCTACTAAAAGAATCTGAACACTCGTTTATGAAATGATTTCCATTAAGCGTGTTTGTAATAGATTAATTTATGTGTTAGATTTGTATTTTATTGAAAAATACTATTAGATTAAAATTTTCAGACTTCTGGTTTTATTATTATTATTATTTCTTTAAAATGACTTTACGTTGTAACAGAGGAAAAAATTAATGGTTTAGGGGAGTAGCGTACATGCAAGCTTTAAAAAGAAAACAAAGCACTTTCACCAAAAAAAAAAAAAAAAAAAAAAATTGTGAGAATTTGTTTAGATTATCAGACAAAATACAGAAATAATTGTTTTTATTTCGTATTATTTTTATATCAGCAACAAAATATTTTTTATGACGCCTCATTAAGAGAAATTTATAAACCGACTACGCAGTTACTGGCTAAACTCAATATTTAAATAAAAGCAAATAAATAAGAAACTGTGATTTATTCTGATGATGGCAACATGATTGTCATTCCTAAAAAAGCTTAATGTTACATGGAAATGAAGAACTACTGAGCAAAAGTATCTTCATGTTATGAAGGAAATTACATAATTTTCTTTGTATCACTGTTAGTTATAATGGCAGTTACAATTTTTGAACGTGGAATATTTATTAAACGAAAGTTTTCTTAAACTTAATCATATTTTCAGTTTAATTTTAAGTATGCAATTGTGTGACAACTTTAATGTTAAATTATATATTAATAAATATAATTAAAAAATATTGTAAGCGATGGCTTCAGCCGCCAGTGTTTCTACCCATATTACATATAATTATGTTCATATAAGTGTAATATAAAGTAAATAAATAAATAAATAAATAAATAAATAATAAAACAAAAATTAGGTAACGATATTTAAATTTGTAGTGGGTGATTAAAGAAAATTAACTGTCTAAAGAAAATAGGAGAAGGAAAGATTGACTTACGAATAAAACAATTTCTAATGGATACCCGGTTATAAATTCGAAATCGACAAAAATTTCTTCCCAAATGTCGAAATAATTTCTTAATATTATTAATTTTATTTTATCCTAACATAATATACAACAACAAAAAAATGTAAATTATTTACAGCAATGCAAGCGAATGAAATGCGATGTTTGTTATCTACGCGAAGGGGTACTACTTTCCCAGAGATATAACTAAAGGAATCGTACGCACACATGTAAAAGCCAGTATTTAATTTCACACAAAAAAAAAAAATTATATTTTGCATTCAAATAGAAAACGAGAATCAGGATTTCACACGGAGTCATTTTTATTTCGTTTTTAATAAAAAAACATTCCCGGTGCTCTCGCTTATTTGCCACACTTAACAATTTTTGACATCTTTTAACGTTCTTTTCTTAATTTATTTATTTAAATTATTTCGCACTGCATGAAATGTCTTGTTAACTTTTTTGCGTTTTTTCCACTTGAAGATCTTTAATATTTTTTATTTCGGGGATTTTTTGAATTAAACTGTTTTATTTTTATTTTCCCTATTTCTGCGAATTAATTTAATTTATCTCAGATGCCAACCACAATTTGCATACTACCGATGTGGAAGATCATTCCTAAATACTTATAAAATCGCACTCTCATTACATTCTATTCCTTTCTTTTTCACAAGATATACAAAAAAAAAAAAACAAAAAAGAAAAATAATTCTTATGTTTTAATACGTCTTGGAATGTTTGATGAAGGACATCATCCTCAAACAGTATTTCATTAGAGAGGTAATAAAATTAACTTAATTCCACTTATTGACGTCTTTCTTTCCGATCTACCATAAAACTTTTCTCATAATTGCAGCATAATGCATTGCAGTGTATCCTTTAAGCGATGGTATTGAAAAAAAGTGTTGATATTTTGAGGGTCTCATTATTTCAGTAGCCGGCTGTATTGTATACCAGCATCTTGACACAGTTCCTCGAACCACTGCTAAGGTTGAAATGCTTTAAGACTCTTTCCAACAACTCCCAATTTTTTCAATTTTTGTTTTACCAATAAAGAAGCAAAAATATTTTCAAATCCACTTAGTTTCCACTCTTTCCTTAAATACAATATTTTTAGCAATAACACACCAGTAGAAGACAATATTATTAAATTATTTAACTTTATCTTATAATATTAACTCCTATTGGGCATCACGGTTATCCTGCAATACAAAATTATTTGTTTCCGATGACAGTTACGAAGAGCAATCTTATATTTGCAAATGCTGATGACAATGCGCCACTCAATAAACGTCCTTAAAATATGAAATCTTGGGCAAATATTAAAAAAACCACGTACTAAATATGAATAAAAGAATAAAAAAATCAATCAAAACATTGTATAACTAAATCCTGAATTTGAGGGCTGTTTAAATAACAACAAAACATTTCAGTAATACAAAACAAAAGTTTACTGCTTCGTTATCTTGCAAACACCAGGCCAAAAAATACTCATGAATAGTTGCTGATTTTCTATTAATATTTCATTATGGAATAAAAGAATAGTTGCTTAAATTACTTTCTTTTAGGCGGAAATTTTCTTTGATTTGTTGTTCCATTCGCAGCTTTTACGATATTCATTTCCTGCTAAAGAAAAAACTTCAATATTTATCATTTGGAAAATCTCACAAAAGTTATTTGAAGCCATTAAAAATCATTCTTTCCATAAACAGTTCCAATGCTTGTAATGAAATTTAGTTTTTGAATCGAAAACCATGGCGGATATCTTGTGTTTGAAGGGATTCAATCATTAACAATTCCATGCATTTTTCTAAGCAAAAAGAAATTCTGTGACCAATTTCGGTTTTTATATGAATTTATTTCTTTTTCGAGTATAAATATTTGTCTGTGGTGGGCGCGAAATTTTCTAGCCAAAATACTCGTATATCGCGTGGAGAGCTTTAGCCGAAAATAATAATAAGAAATAAACGAAAGCAGAACGACTCCCTATGTATGTGAAGAAGGAGTAGATAAAATTAAAATTGCAAGAAAAAACTTAAAAAAGCGGATGCGGAAGTACTAAGTCGTCTAGCCCATGGTTGTATTTTGTATAAATACAAAAAAAAACATACAAAAAAAACTTAATAATTAATCAAATACAATTCAGAAATGTTTGTCTGATTAGAATTGGAATTAGCGTAGTAGAAGCAACGGAGAATAAGGCTGGGCAACATATAACATGTCATGCGCTTACGGAGGCACCCAATTCGATTTTACGTGAACTTTTCATTCAATTATGTATTAATAAAGTGAATGCCAAAACATACTGAAATAATTAACTTTTCCAAGTGATTTTTTTTTATTATAAATAAAGAAATTATTTGCAAAATAAATTTAATGGTTTTTCCAATAACAGGGCACAATATGAAGCAGATTAAAATCCTTGACTTAAGTAGCTACACAGCAAGAGGAGAATGAGATATAAGAGAGCCACATATAAATCGTAATTGTAGATTTTTACATCATACTGTGTTTCATATTCATTTGATACGAGTATGTCTCCTTATATCATTTTTTCTACCCAAGAAATAATTGTAAGTTGTCTTTTGCTTGCAGGCTTGAGCGTTTCCTATTTCTGTGATTTGTTATTTGACACATATTTTTTCTTCTTCAATTACAAACAAATTTTCGTACATCAGCAGTTTATTTATTTTTTGTAAGAAATCATTTTATGACACCGTCATATTCTTGCGGGTCGAAATGGTTAGAAATATTAGAAACTACATAACTTTGTGCTCATAACAACATGTAAGTAATAATACGAACATGAACAAAAGGATAAAATGCTGCCGGAAATCTTGTTAGTTTTATGCTTAGCCAAGCTACTTAATGAGACATATAATCCTTTTTTTGTTTTTTCTCTTTTTCAGTGTGTAACTCATTTTCATGTAACAACTGTTGTTGCCACCACCCCTACCAACATTTAATGTGTCTTATTCGCGTTTCATTTTTATTTTATTAGTAATTGTTACTGTAGTTTATTGAGGAGAGTAAGTTCTTTTCGAAAGAAAAATGCACTGCATTTTTGATGTTAGTAATGGTGGCAGCCTTATCGTCGTCATCATCATTATCATCATCATCGCAATCACGAACAACAACAACATCATTGCGCCAGTGTGGAAATTATTTATCATCCCTGCGACTTAGTTAAAGCCTCGACAGGAGATGTATGTGAAAGTGGTTTTTCTATTTTACATTGCAGTGAAGCTTAAGCAGTGATTTTAATATAAAAATATTATGGATTAAATATAAAATAAAATAAGTGATTAACATGGTTATTGTTATTTTGCCAAAACCAACAAGGACGTTCAAAAGTGGATTCTTGTTGCTCTCATAGTGAGTTCTTTTGATAAATAAATTTTTTTTTTAGTAAATGGAGGCTGTGCCAAGTAAAATCTCTGACTTATACAGACAGCTAATAAGTGCGTGAGTAATCTGCCGACATCAATATCCTAAAATGGAAAATAACTGTAAAATGTGTTATTGCAGCCGGGTGAAACATTGTCTAAAAGCAATGGATGATGCCGCGATTGTCTGTAATGGGTACAGCAGGAATATTTGCGTTAATTGAAGACCAATTTTTGGGTAGATTTTTTAATAAACAAAGCTTAAATAATTAACATATGAATATTGATTTATGCTCATACATATCTATGCAATACAATATTACGAACATAATCATAAATAGGTAAACGTTGTACTCATCTAAAGCATAATGTGCAAATAAACACCGATATATTAAATTTTCAAATTAAATTATACTAAAAATGTTTAGGGATAACTGAGAGCTTGTTTGCAAAATATTGACATTTTCTTCCTGCGAACACTGAAAATAACACTTGATTTACAAAGAAAAAATAATTTAAATTTGTTTCTTATAACAATGTAATTTCATTAAGAAAAATTTTGAAATATAAGAAAATGATAAATTAAATTTTCTTATAGAGAAACCAATTGCAAAACGGAAAGAAGCTTATACGGATTTCTTCGCCATATTCTTCGTTATAAAAATTTATAAATTTTAAATCTATGAATTAAAGTTGTAGAAGATCTTTATAAAAACCTCCTGGAATTGGTATATAATTACAAATCAAGGATATTCAGAATGTAAATCATATGGGAAAATAATTTCGATAATAATAAGGCATATTATATCTACTCACTTAACTTTTTTAATAAGATAAAAAATAAGAATTACAAACAGCCCTCCGATGGTATAATGGTTAGTATACCCGCCTGTTACACAGGTGTCAGGGGTTCAATTCCCCGGGGAGCCAGAAGCCAAAGGCCAGTGCTTCTATACATATTGCAATTATATTCATATAATTGTAATATTTGGTAAAATAAATAAATAAGAATTAAAAACGAAACAAAATATGTATTATTCCATTATTAACTATTCTACATGTAATGCTAGACAATTTAAAAAAATTTCATTAAAATAATGAAGAATGATGTTACATTTAGGATCCGAGATTTCGAACTATATATGTTTTAAAATAGTTAAAAAATTTGCTATTTTAAACATCTAACAATTAAATGTATAAAGAATTTAATGAGAATTTAATCGAAATTTTATTTATTTTCCAATAACATTTTAAGCATGCCCAGGAGTGAAATTAATTATATAGGAATGAATTTACCTTTAATACTCGTATTGCCAAATTACGAAGAATAAACTTAACATACCTAAGCGAAAATAGAAAAGAGAAACTTAAAGTTAAAGTTATTGGGTCATACTAATAGTGCGCAAAAAGTGTTTCAATTAGTTTTTACCTTAACGTAAGTATAATACGATGCCTCAAAGTATTGGATTAAATTATGTTTGCGTTGTAAGCGGATTTTGTTATAACAACTAAAATTTATATGTAGAATAAATGGACGCTTTAGTGCGACAACTGCGAGAAAGTGCAGCTGCACGAGAACATATCATCTATAAATACGCCTACCACATATTTAAACATGCATAACTTATACAAAGCACACTTATTTACAACTTTCTATGGCTGTAATCATGTTTATGAAAGTACTGGTAGTAGCGGTTGCTGCGGTGGGTGCGGTTAACAGAATGCAACATCACTTGCCAGCCACATCCTTACGATATTACAAGAAACTTTTCATTTTACAGAATTTTAAGCGATTAAGGAATCTACATAATTAGAGAGATAAATATTATATTAAGTATTTTGAACTACACAGATGTTGAGGTCAAGGAAATGTGAAAAAATAAAGAAATCTCAAGTTAAACTGAACTTAAGATGATTAAAAGGCAGTGACTAACAGATGTTGCAATGACTCCACAATTGTTGTTAGACAAATATGATGTGATGATTAAGTGACAACTGGAAAGTTTGAAATGTCTTATATAGACAAAGCAAATGGCATTTCGTATTCTAAGCATGCCATATCCAAAAGTCAAGTGGTTTCATTTGTTGATGCTTGTTGAATTTCTCTTTTCTATCTTATACTCGTATACTCGTAGCAGTAATATGAATTTTGTACACTGAAACTAAAACAACCATGAAACAACAACTAAATGACCATAGTAGATAAAAGCAGTTGTGACTGAATTGTATCCTGTTTGCAATGCTGGCTCACAAACTTCTGCAATCGTCATATTATTTAGTAGTTAACAGTATACTTTTGCAATAATATTTCTGGAATAGAATGACAATAAGAAAATCATTTAACATCAGGTCTTTGAACTTGAATATATATGTATATATATTCTTTATATAACCATTGGTGCAACAAGCAATATGCAATATGGGCGGCGAATGACCTATAAGACAAGCTAATGCAATATTATGGGCACTAACTATTAAGGACGTAAATTTTGTACATGATCTTCAAGATAATCGTGAAAATCAAAAGCAAAATTAGTCAAAAGCAAAATAATAAATTTACGAAGTTACGTTAAAAATTTAGTTACTTGATTATTTTACAAAGAATGTGCAATTTGGGATCATGGCCTTTGCAAATTAAATTTATTTAATTATTCCACAATGAGGTAAGCAAGCGATCAAGCTTTTACTTGAGTATCCTTCGCACTTGTTTCAAAAGTGCTCCTCGCTAATTGTAAACTTGTGTTTTTTGCGTACGAAAGGCTTTTTATATAGTCGAAGCAGCCTTTGGCGAAGAATCTCTTACTTTTTCCCTTCACGCTTTAGGGCCTCATGTGGCAGTGCCAGCATTTAGCACATACAAGTACAGCAGCAACAGCCAGCACAGCATCAAATAAGTGCCAAAAAAAACAAACGGCTGTATAAGACTCCGTCATTTCCATCTGTTTGGTATTTATTTGCCGATTAGTTTTTCTTTTTACTCGGTTTGCTGTTTATAAATGTAAGCTATGAATTAGCAACTAACAGTGGGTCCTTAGGAATAGTAATACATAGAAGATACGATTTTCTCTTGAGAACAGGTATTGCTTTTACGCCATTATTGCAAAAATTATTCGCGGGTATTAAATCACAAATTTACTCAGTAGAGTTCCTGTAGCCAACAACAAGTATCAGTTAGCAAATATTTAGGGTAAGGAAGTATTTTTAGTAGCTCTGCAATTATCTTTTATTTTTAATATAATGTGATAATGTTACAAGAAAATAATCTGCCTTGCGGAAATAACAGAGCTTAAACTGAACTGCATATTAAAAAAATATTTATCTCATGTGTGTTTGCGTTAAAAACAAAGCTTTAGCGAAAATATTTATTTTTATAAATTGAAACCCTAAATAGACTCTTTAAACAATTTTTCATTCGACTTTACCTCATATTGCATTTGTAGGACTCTTTGACAAACTTTTATGTCGCGTAGCTATTTGATAATCTTTCATATACTAAAAATGCAGCTTGTTAAGCACTTTCGCCCATTTTAAATTCGTACATTGGAAGGGAACAGTAACACTTCATATACCATCAAAATAGTGTATGTTATATTATGCTCTTGGCTTTACTTTTGGGTTTTCGTTCAGTATACTCAGCTTAACTGAAAATAATGAAAACATGGTTTTGCTCTTGCTTCTTGATCCCTTTAATTAAATTCTTTTAATTTCAAAAACAAACAAAATACGTATGAATATTATTATTTGCCTGCGGATAATATGCAGAGCGTAAGAATATTTGTGTATTTTTAAATGCAATATTTCATATTTCCAATTTCTTTGTCCCACTGTTACTAGTACGTTTTCACTATATATATAAATATTTCTGTTTCAATTTTCCAAGAACACTGCCATAAGGAATACTGCCAAAAGGAAAATTGTGAAACAATAAAACTGCTTCCTACTTGCGATGTATATTTCATTTCAAAAATTTTTTTTTCTTCTTTTTAAGAAACTTTTTCTCCCTGGTATTGTTATGTTCAAGTGATTTTTGTCTTGAATTATTTTATTGTGTGTTGTTTTCTATTTTCGTTCCTGCGAAGTAGAAAAAGTAAAAAACTAAAAGCAGATCTTTGAAATAATCACAACAAGCTTTTTAAAAAAAAATTTCCCTCTATTTCTCTTTCAGCTGTAAAAGGAATAGTAATGTGCCAATGGACAACTGAGTCAAATATTTGAGAAAAATAAAGAAGAATGCCAGACTTTTAAATTTTTAAAATTTTAATCATTGATATCCACATATAAAATAATAGAAATCCACGCGCCTATTTCGTTGACAATATATTTTAAATTCTTTTCACATTAACACCTGAATTAATTATTGGACGTTAATCTTAAGCTCAGTTTCACGAAAATTCCTAAATGCAAAAGGGATACTTAAGTGAAATGAAAGAATGTTGTACAAAACTGTACTTGATCGTGGGAATTAGAATTCCACCATCTGTTAACGCTTTTGGTATCGTTTGGGCAATAACGCTGAGTTGATTTGCTGACTTACAGGCAACACCTCTGTATCACCTTTAATTTAATTTGAAATAATCAACTTTCCCAAAGATTACAAATAAAAATTAAATTAAATTAAAACAAAATAAAAGAATTTTTGTTTGCGTAACAAACAACTTAATAATGTGAGGTAGTCGAAAAAGTCTTTTCGCATTTTGTCAATTGAGGTAGTTGTGACTTTGTTTCATACTATAGTACAAAGCGTAGTATAAAGCGATGGAAGCGAGTTTTAAGCTTCATTTAACTAAAAAAAAAATTAAATTCGGGAAAGTTGAAAAAAGTTACCGCTGTTCAAAAATGCGTGAAAATAATAAAGAAATTCGCTATATTTTAAAATTTTTGTATGAAAAAGGGGAAAATGCCACGCAAGACACCAATGAAACGATATGGTATCGTCCTGGAGACTTCGCATCATTGAAAAATTCGATGAAATTATGGAAAATATTGATCAGGACCCTCACATAAGCAGCCATGACATCGCTTAAGAACTTAACATTCCTCATCAAACGATTTTAAACCATCTCTAAAAGGAAAAATTGAAAGTGAAAAATTGAATTCACCGAAATAACATCTGCGATTCTTTATTTACAAGTGAAATTTTAATTAGTTTTATTTTTAAATAATAAAACTTAAATGAGGTTTTTTTCTATATCAGCGTAAAATAATAACTTGTGTATTGCCAGCCAAAGTAATGCACCCACTTAACATTCGACAACTTTGACAGTTAAATAAACACCGTAAATATTAAAAATATTAAATATTAATCATTAATGCCAAAAATTAATTAAAAGCAGCAGTTTTCAAATGGAAAAGGCCAAAATGCAACGTAACTATTCCACTATAAATATTCTTAATCAATTAATTGTACATAATTGTACAATTTTCCGTTTATAAGATGAAATGTAAATGTTTTATAAATGAATGAAGCCTTTAGGGAACTGCATATATTAAACTGATATTTCGAATAAAAGTAAATGTTGACAAAAGTTTCGCAAATTCTTACTTCTGTCTTTTCTTTTTATAAATAATTCCTAACAATCGCACACAAAAGGAAGTTGCCAAGAAGGAAAATAAATTATTAAAAGTAAAAAAATTAAGAAATTCAAAATAAAATCATACTCTTTTTATCCTCATTATCATGATTACAATTGCTGTTCAAATGCAGCATTTGTTTTATAGCATTTAATGGAAAGAAAAACGAATAAAAATATAAAATCGAACAAAAACTACTGAAAAAGTATTTTGCTTATAAAGCGCAGTATATGTAACAAATTCAAAACTTTGAAATTTTAATTGAATTGTTAATTTAATAAAAGATTATGATAACAGAAACCGTTTGAAAGCATGTGAAGTTGAAACTAAATACTGAATAAATCATTTTACGATATTTATCACAATCTGACACACAGAATAATTAACTTTCAAGAATATGTGCAAAGCCAATTTTTATAAGTTTTATCGAGGAACACACGATTCATACTCATAGTAGTGATAAATATATTATACCAGATTTTTTAATATATTTTCAACTGAAAAAAAATTAAATTAAATTAAATATTGATTTTGATCCAAGAGAAATATTATAAAGAGGATCTTATAATAAACCACAAACATTGTCATAATTATTGTTAATAACAATATACGAAAACATGACTGGTTAATTTTCATAAACAATTAATTTAATAGAAATAAAAAATATTTTTATTTAGTTTTCAAATATTTAAGATCTCATATACTTGGTGTCACCTACAAATCTAGTTTCTATTAAAATTTCAGCCAAATTGCTCAACGATATTTGAATGCGGAAATATTAATTATATATAGACCACAGACCGCAAAGAAATTGATAACTAGAAAAAAACTTTTCTATTTGGACTTGATTGGTTAATAGCAAAAAACTGCACAAGCAGGTAGTATTTCAAACAAAAAAAAAAAAAAAAAACAAAAAATAAAATATTTCCAAAAAGTGAGTGTATTGTATTTAGTGAGTGGATTCGGAAAATGAACAGTGCAGGGAAATCAAAATTAGTGGGCGCGTATGATGAATCTACAATCAAACAGAAGCGCAAATATGGCTTACACGCCCCCTTTTCATTCACAATATTTAAATAGTTTAATCAGCCACATAACAGTGAGCGCGTTATGGAAATTACATATAAAATATTATATATATAAGGAATTAATTTATAAAAAATTAATAAGAAGTGATTTATATAATATTATTTATTTTAATGTAACTATTTAGCAAATAACACATTTGCACCGACAATTTATTCACACGATGATTAAAATTACAGCTACTCTAGAGTTGTGCTCGGCACTGATTACTTCATAGCCCAAGTTTTAGCGAATATCATTTGAAAATTATTATAAAACATTTTGTTGCTTTCACTATTAAATAGCTTTTAGTTCTTTCCCTTTCCATGTTTTTTATAATATAAAACTCGAATAATTTATTAGGATACTTTGATTGTGTCTTAGGCCGCAATTACACTCCATGTGCTTGAAATAATTCAGTATAAAATTTTAATTTACCATACCTTGCATTATAAAAATTTATGCTCAAATAAAAATATAAATGATTTCAAGTGCGATTCCAACTTCAGTAACAGAAGTGAATAGTGATATTTAATTAACACTACCACTACCACTAACACAAACCACTTTTTAAATCATTTATGTAACTTTAAACTTAATGTGTTCCATAGCGGTAACATTAATATTTAATTCTTTAAGTGCTTCCAGGCTGGAATATAAAAATTTCATGCGAAACTTAATTGCAACAGCAACAGCAACAGCAACAGTAACCTGCACAAAACTACGAAATAAAAACGTTTTCTTTATAATCAGCTCTTCGCTCGCCCAAAATTTTATTGAATTTAGTTCTATTAGAGTTGAATATCACATTTGATTACTTTTCATTGAATTAATAAGAAACGATAGTAAATACAGTGAGGCTGCACACTGTAAAAGTATGTAGTATGCAGAGACAAGATGCTGTCTCCAACTACATTACGACGGTGCAACTTCAATTGCAATTCTCGATGTAATGAATCTATTGCGTGGAAACTTCAATGGTTTATTAACTTTACGCTTTGGATCCAAGATGTTGTGACCTAATGCTTTTGGATTAATTTTTATGGGGTTATGGGATCATCGGTGAACTGCAGGGTGCTTTATTGTGAAAAGGTACTTAAGCACTGTGCAGTATGTTAAGCACAGCCATGACAAATATTTCAATAATATTGTTTTGTAAACAGAATTCAGTAGTCTGATTTTCCGAAATAATAAAACTATTACCGCAATACCTCATATAATTTTGTGTAAAAACCTATTGAAAAACCGATATTTGATTAAAATCTTGCGATTTTGAAGCTTGGTATGCAATAAAAATTATTGCTGCTTATAAGTTGGCCCACTTTAGCATCTAACATATCCTCAAAAAGTTCACGGTTACTTTCTTTTTATTTAAAAGGAATTTTATGAATAAAAGATTTTTTAAAATTGTGACATATACTTTGCAATTGAAAAGCATTTTCAAATATTCTTAAAACACCATATTGCACGTTGCAATATTACTCATTGTGAAATCCAACTGCACTACTTCAATATTTTCCAAAGTAATTTTTATTGTGCAATATGCAGTAATTAAAATTTGTTTAGTTTCTTGTTGGCTTTTAAGCCGAGATTCATTTGACCCATAACTCATATAAATTACAGCCACAAAAAAAAATTTTTACTTTCAGACGCAATACAACAGACATCCTGTGAAAGCATCAATTACCATAATGGAATGTTTTTTTGCCTGCAGGAACTGAAATTTATGTGTGAATGCATTTACACAGTAATGCTTATAAGCATATCATAAATGGTGTGCAAGAGAATGTTGTGCATACCTTTTCCCACTCTTTTAAAAGAATTAAGTAATTTTTTCAAACAAACATTTTTGAAATATTTAAAAATATGAGCTGCATGATTTATGTTGAAACACAATTAAATACTTATATATGTTTGTAGTAGGATTTGGTTATTCGTTTGGCTCCTTTCTGAATAATTACCTTTTAGTTAATTACTCGTTCATTGGTTTTAGTACGAGTACAGTTGATGAATGTCGCATGTGAAAATGAAAATTTAATTAAAACTTATATGGCGATTAAGGATTTTCTTCAATTGATTTAATGGAAAACTAAATATTGTTATTTAAATACACATTGAAACTGATGAATAACTTGATTGGTCACAAAAATCTTAATATAAAGCTGCGCGTATTTTTAAAAATTATTTTTGTTTGTTTCTTCTGGTGTTTTATTTGAGATGGAAACAAATCTGCCAATGCCGGAAATGTACAAGAGATTAAGATTGTTACGATTTAAATTTTTGGAAGTGGCGTAAATCTTTAGTTGTAAGCAACCTATTGGATAAAAGTTGCAAGGAATGTGTAGTGGAAAGGAGTTGGGAGGTACGAGACACCAAGGAATTTTAACACATAACTAATTCAACATCAGTAGTTTAGCATAAGCTATGAAGTTCATTCTTAGTTTTTGTTATGCGTCCTGCTTCTCTGTTAAACATTTGTTAGTAGTGGGAAAGGTAATTACAATTCGTGGCTTGCTCGAACTTTTAAGGGCAACAACTAGAGGAAAATATTTTTTGAAGAGCGAAAGCTGATAATTAAAAATATTTAGTGTTAAAACTGTTCCGATACGAATTTATTTTAACTATGTCACTAGCAACATAGTAGCCACTGCTTGACGCTTGTAATGCCTAGTCAAAGAATTATTTGATTACTTGACACTGATAATTTAGTTTAAGTGAGCATAGTACTCAACGCACAACAAAGCAGATGACAAATATTATTTATACTGTCAATAAAAAAATTACAAAAATGTTGTCAGTATACGGAAGGATTGTTTTATTGTGCTCATAGCAACATAAAATAACCCCTTGTATATTTAAATGGATAAATTAAAATTAATTACGTCTTTGTCTTTAATTACTAAAAGTTGCTGCTGCTTTCCATCTTATTTAGGGCCAACTTTATCCACGACATTAATTTAAATTACAACAGTGATAGAAAAAAAATACATCATATTTTGCAAAATTTTCAAAACTATAACTTTAAACGAATGCTATATTAGCAAAGCTGCAACATAAAAGGTCCTTGAGACACAAAGACGTGCAAAAACTACTAAAACAAGTCATATATGCAAGCAGCGTAACGTAGAGTATGTATGTTTAAGTTAAATATTATCAAGGATAATTTATAAGGATAACTGAAGCTAAAATTATTCTTTAACTGAACACATACTCGTATACGAGTATAGTGACTGCTACTACTTCTGCTACGTTTGCTGCATTTTAATAAGCCATAGGAAGGAAGGACGTTCGTTTTGTGTATTCGTATAGTGAATTTGATATAAAAAAAATCTACTCCTAACAGGGCAAAAACACAAATAAATTATGCATATACTTTTGACTGTGTCACTAAAGACTACAACCTTTGAAGTTGGAAAATAATTTGAAAGAATTGCATTCGCATCAGAAATTTTTCAGTTAAGATTTTGAGCTGCCAGTTTAATGTCCTGAGACGTCAGTAGTTAAATATTGTACGAGTATATGGTATTTTTAATAAAATTTTTAAAAAATTAATGAATCCATTCCTAAAAAGAGTTTAAGGATTCTAAACATCTCTCACATCTATGCAAGTTCCTTCATCGTGGCCTTTTCACACACTTTTGTACATTTCATTTTGCAGTTCTATATTAAATTTTTTAGTAAATAAAAATGCAGTTGAAGTACTAATAATAAAATAAAAATTACTGGCACCAACTTAAGAGTGCTTTCATATTAATTTTCTACTCGACGTAAATTGATTGACTCCTGAAACGGAAATGGACTGTAAATTAGCATTTGATTTGCTTCCCAAATTATCAATTTATTTACTATGTAAATATTGCATTTAATTTAAACGCTCCTTTTTAGAAGAAAACTTAGTAAGTAAAGCCTTACCAAAGTTCCTACCTTGTAAATAGTGAGTATGAAGGTAGAGAAAATTTAATGTGGTTACGAAGGTTTGATTACATGCGCTACTAACTTATTAAGTGATTTCATTTTTTATTCCTCACATCTTATCGAAACATGTGCTAAATTAATTCCGTAATTGTATTTCTTAGTTGAATTCTTATTTGAAAGCAGCGTACACGGATTTCGATATGGCTAAAATGCAATTTAAATGCTCTTGCTGATTTGAGTCGAGTTAAGTTGCTAAACACCTTTCCAGTTGGTGATAATAATTTGACCAACCGATGTTGCTTTCAGTATGCACAATTTTAAACTGATCGAATCAGAAGAGCGTCTTATAGCAATTAAAGAAATTACCATTTTCAGTGCAATGGCAGAACTACATGGGCCGATAACTTTTATTATCACATATGCTTTTCAAAAAAGAAATTTCCGAAATTTTTATATTTTAACTTGCTTGCTTTTGCTTGAATGGGTTGTTGGTCACATCACAATAAATTCAACTGATAAATATGAAAAACGTGCTTCATCTACCTTCGCATATGTTACAAAACAACTTTTGTTTTAATTAAGAAACTTTTACTGAAACTTTTTCTGCCAAAAAAAAAAAAAAAAAATTAACGCAAACAACAAAAATAAATATAACATAATTTCAGTTATTTCTATTACTTTCTATTACTATATATATACATTTTTTCAATTTTCCTTTTGGTACGAGTATTTAACCGTGTTCGTACTCGGTGTAAACCATCTATGAGTTTCTCTATATCAATTTAAACTCATGGATTACAATCTGTAGACACGGTGTATTTTACGTAGTTGCAGAGTTCTCTACACGTAAAACATGGCAAGTAAATTTTTTACTTTTTCCGCCATTTTGTTTTTGTTACTGCCACAATTTATAGCCCAGTCTGAAGTGCTGAATCAGTGGTTTTCGAAGTGCAATTGTATGTGTTTGTATGTTAACTGCATGCGCATTTGTTGTAAAAATATTAAACTGTGCAAGAATTCAAAAATTACATGAAGCAAGAAAAAGAGAAGAAAATATACGAGTACATGAATAGTTTGTTACAACAGAAATTAATATTCTTTGGCTTTTTAACTTTTTGGTTGAATGATGATGGGAAAAGAATAAAACTGATTTCTTAGCATTATTTTTTTCGTTAAAATTGGTTGACTTTGTATCCTATTTCATTAGACATAAAGTATCATTAAGATCAATTACTTTTAAAAAGAAACTTTGTGTTAAATTAGTAGAAAACTTTGAAGAAAAACAAACAGTTCATGTTTGACAGTCGTGAAGTAAAGGGTTTTATCAAAATCCGCCATCGATTACTTCGACGATGAGAATTTTAAGTGAAATATCTGGAAGAGATAACATGCCAACAAAAAGCTGTATTTATCGTGTAGTGAAAGATTTCGGAGAAAGAGGGGATGTAACTGATAGGCATAAGGATGACAAGATCGGTTGAAAGTACTACTACAGCTCAAGAAAGTGTTTAAAAAAATTCATCAAACTCAATTTAACGCAGTGCAGAGATCTTCAAAGAACTTTGCCACAACTTTGCACAAGGACTTGCATTTGTTTCCATTTTAGAGATTTTTTCGCCGCCGTATATATTCTAATAGGATATTCATTTGTATAAATATGGAAATAAACATAATAGTCCTAAAATTTTTCATACTTTTCATCCATTAAAAGTGGCAGTCTGGTGTGCAATTTGGTCAGAAAGAATTATTGGAGGTTAGTTCTTTGAAACTGAAAATGGTGAAGCAATAACAATATCTATCAATTTGGTGGCGATATCATAATATTATTGAAAACTTTTTAACACCACAACTGCATGCTTTGGGATTGATTAACATGTGGTTTTAACCAGATGGCGCCATATTGCATACAACCAGGATTACAATAGAATTACTGCGAGACCGCTTTTCAAGACAAGGTATTTCAGGAAATGGAAATATTGATTGTAATTCCGATTTTTATGAAAACGTAACCGAAAGACTTGTCAATCTCAAATAAAATATTTCTGTTGAAATTAATGAAATACCGCCTGAAATGTGTGGGAATATAATGAAAAATGTCTTAAAAATAGCTCGCATTGGTGAGGCTAACTAGAGGCAGACATTTATCTGATAACGTGTTTCATAGATAATGGCCGACATTAAATAAGATATTTATCAATACAAAACCGCCAAAAAAGCGCCAAAAAGCCGCTTTATCAGAAAACTCAAAAAAAGTGGATCTGCTTCGAGTTACTTAGAACCCAATCATTTGAATGAAATTTTTTCTAAAATATTAACAAATACTTTAATTTTTCCAAATAAAAGAATAATTTTCCATATACCTTATATAGTTTTTGTTTTATTTAAATTTAAAGTGTGTAGGCACCTAATGGAAAAACTGATAGAAATACTGCTTCAAAACTATCAAAAAGCTAACTTGCATCTCCGATATTTTGCAACTCACATTTTCCAACCCAAGAACTGTAAAACTGTGAAAAAGGAATATCAGAACTCATTTATATTAAAGCATGAATTTGTCGTAAACATAATATTGTTTGTTTATCTTCCATTAGATATTCCATTAGTTATTTATTTATTTCTACTCAAAAAATCTATGTTGTGTTGTTACAGCTCCCACTAAGGAAAAACACATTAAAAATCAAACTTTTCATTAATTTAATGACACTTATACTTATAATATTATATTACTATTGTAGTAAATATAGTATTTAATAAGCATTTCCTTAATAACTTCTGCAAATATACACTCTTCTAGTAGAAATGGCCTACAGACCGTATTTAATATTGTTATTATTATATTGTGAAATCAGATATCCAATAAAAAAGTCAAAATGTCTGAGTATTTCTATTTGCCAAGAATTAAAATCAAAATTCTTACTGAAACGTATTTCATACTGCGTATTTTTTTACAGAAAAGTAAATTAATAAATCATGGTGATAGTCATAACAAATACTCACTCTCACACGTCCTTAAACAAGGCCAATCTATCTGATGTACAATTTTTATTTTTGGTAAATCATTCAAACCAAACACACAAAACAAAAAAAAAAAAATTCATAATGTGGCTAAATCATGTGAAAAAGTCAAAACATTTCAAATGGTACAAATAACTACAGTTGACCTACATTCACTTTCCTTTGAAGCCCAAAGAAATAATATGGAATATTTTGGAAATAAACATTTCATTCATCTCCCTTCACTTTTATAATTTTACCTTTACATAGGATGCGTACAGAGACGCAGAAATTGTGTGAAGGAAGAATATTTAAGGAAAAAAGGTTCAGACGAACTTGTTTACATGTCTCGTTTCAGATTTAGGCAGGAACATAATGAAATATATAGATTTAATTCAGATTTCAGTCAAGGATTAAAATTTGATTCTCTTCTAAAACTTTATGGAATTATCATTTCCTGCAAAAGTTATCTTTCACATTTTTGGGGAAATTAGCTTTTAATGGCATGAGATCTTGTTTTTGTCAAGTTTACTACAATAACGATCAGCTGAGTAAAGATCAATTTGAATAATGTGCTGTAATTGGAAATGTATGGCGTACATTTGGAATTGGGTTTCGCTTTAGCGAAGTGATGTAAAACCCAAATTCAAAAAATAATCAGTAGACCGTTTTTTGCTTGCCTTTGAAGTAACATTTTGCCTAATTGTTTATTCACTCAGTTTTTAGATAAAAACTGAGTTTATTTCTCCGCTGAGTTATTATTTTCTATTTAAAATTTAATATGATTAAAAGAAATATTAGAAATTTAAATTACTTACATGCGTATACACCTTCAAAACGGAACTTCTCAAATATATTGCTTAAATAGAATAATATATCGCCAATAGTACTTTTAAAAGTTTATTTATGTTATTAAAATATGTTGACTTTAATCAACTGCTTCATTGTTGGAATATACATATTTGAATAGGTATTGTGTCCTGGAAAATATTTAATGCAAATTGCAAAAATGTGTGCAAGACATATGTTTGTGCGTATGTTGTCACAAAAGGACTGCTCATTTTAATTTATATCCACACCATCGCTTTAAGACATAACCAGAAACCGCCGCAGAGTCTCCTCACAAAAGTAGTAATCACATCCTAACCAAGAAAGAGGCAACACAGCAATTAACTGAAATATTATGCTAAGAAGGACCACAAAAAGTTTATTAATGGCATGAACGTAAATAGTAAAACCTATTGTAACGACGTGGAAACAGTTCAAGAAAATTGTATGAAGTTTCAAAGATTCTTCCCCCTTAATGACTTTTACCTCAAGTACTTCCATTTATCATACGCATATTTCTTTGAAGCCTTCTAAAGATGCACGTTTTAATGGAAATCCAAGAACTGAATAAAATTAACCTTTTTATTAACATTATCAGGAAGAAAACCCCAAGGAATACATGATGTGGGAAAATAGTAAACAAGTTAGTAAACGTCGCATTAGCAAGAAGACTAAGATGTTAATGACTGGGGAATAAATCCCACTTAAATAGATAATTTGAAGTCTGTGCAGGAAAAAACAAAATTTTAAAATTTAATTAAAATTGAAAAAAACACACACTTTTTTTGTTTTTTTTCTTTTTAATTATTATAACAATAATATCACAATGGCAAGAAATAGTCAAAAAAAAAAATGTTAACTTAAAATTAAACTGTTAAGGCCCCGCAAGGAGTTGTTAATTGCAGATAATTTGCATAACACTAAAATTATAGTTTGTCATATTTAAATGGTAGATACAAAAAAAAAAAACTCTGTCCTTTATATATAATATGCAAGTGCCATCAAGAAAATAGGCGATGAACTGTTACGAACTAGTGTTAATTATGATCATTTAAATATTTGAATATTACTGAAAATGTAATATAACTTTTCTCTTGTATGAAATAAACTCTGAATGAATGAATGTTATTCAATAATACTTTAATACTTTAAGGCAGTGAAGTCTTACTTTTACTAATTGGTTGCCAAAAAGCTTGCAGGCTTAGATCATAAACTTTAATATAACATTTTTTTAAGCTAAAAATTATTTTTCATTGAATGCGGTTTATACTTATCATATCACTGCAAGTAACACATGAGCGATTTCAATTGCTTACTGTGTAAATTATGTTCAGAAAGAAATAATAATGGAAGGGGAAAGAAAATGTATTTCTCATGCCATGCGAAGCGTTTCCCACATGCAGATTCTGCTTAACATAATAAACTTAATTTTGAAACTGTTCATATCATAAAAGTTTTGTTTATGAACAAGAAGGATATTTATTTTTATTTTTAAAAATACTCCCACCAACAATCGTTTAATTTCTCACTTGAGAATGATCTGAAATATTAATATTCAGTATAATTAGTACCGAGTGAAATAACAAAATATATATGACAGCACTTTTTTTTTGTTTTTCATTTGTCTTCTCTCCTTCTTCATTTCCATATCTGCTGACAAATATCATTCAATGTAAGCAAGCGCACATCTCAGTTATCTTTGATGGCAAGTTGGATAAATCTCCAGTTCTTCTAAAGTTTGCCTGAGGATCTGCAATGGGTAATCAAGGATTTATTTTTCTTTTAAAAAAACCTCTAGTGAAATATTAAACTTCTGAATACGACTATAAATACCATCAGGATTATAAGTAAAAGTATTTCATTGGCAGACATGACATGTTTTAAAAATGTCGTTTTTTTATATTAAATAATAATTGCTTTTTACTCAGCATATATAAGAAAAAAAAGTACTTGAAGTTCATTACTTATTCCCCATTTCGCAGATTATCTGTGGGAGATAACACAATTTATTGCTGCACACAAACATATTTCCTATTTTCCAACTTACATTAAACAATTAATAGTAATGTATCACAAATGTTATTAATAGTTTTAATAAAATATTTCACGAAGTGCTTCCTTAGAAATCCTTGAAGAATTTAACATTAATCCTAATTTTAAATGCATAACCAGGATAAGTTTGCTTGTAATTCTAAACACTTTAAGGAACTTTATTTCATCGTTTACAAAGCAAAATGTATAAATAGCAAACTACTTATACTAAAGTTAATAAAATAAGTTTAGGCTGTCGAATATCCTTAAAATTATTACAATCATCGAATATTTTAAAGATTAGGGCAATCAATTCATATACAAAAGTGTCCTTCATAAAAAATTTTAAATGCAGGATATCATCATTGTAGATACATAAATAAATTCATGGTTATGTTCCGATTTGTGTATACTTCAGAGTGTGAATATGCTCACACACTATTTTGTTTGCTATACAAGATTTATTTATTGTTTCTTCAAAATATTGAATCGACAGTAATTACTCAAATCCAGCCAGTGGTAGTCGAAGTGTGATGTATTGCACTGAATCGATTACTCCTTCTCTTCTTTATCTTTTTCTTTGGCTAACGGCGGCAAGGTCTATCCTCTTCAAACGTATAAAGCTTACAAACATACATACACAAAAAAATGTCAATATCAAACAAAGCACACTATCCAACTGAATGTTTTAAAATGTCGTCATTTCGTTAGCAGTCATAATAAGAAACACCCAGCCAAAAGTGTGTGTGGGGTGAATGTGTCTGTGTGTGCACAAACAACAGCCAGATGCAACACACACTATTACATGCATAAATATCCGACAAAAATTACGGCAAGTTGCACATCGATGGGTAGATATTTATAAACAAGGATATACAAAATACAATTCCGCATTTGTTTTGATTTTTGACCTGGACAAAAAAAATGTACAAAAATGGATCCAAGAATTGCATTGAAACAGCTGACTTTAAAAGAGGACTTAGACTATTTACCGAAGGGCTACCACAATTGTGCTCTATACCCTTTCAGAAAGCATGCCCAGAGAGAGCTGAATTAAAAAGTATAGAAAATGTAATGAATGGATGCAATTATTCCAAATGGGAGAAATCCGAATGGTACTTTATTGAAGAATTCGCACTTTCGACGAGTCTTGTGCTGTTCCCATTTATACACAGCTGAAATGAGCATTACGTTGCAAAAACCAAATTGGGAAATATTTTTGCTCATAAAACATGTGCACAGTCGACGTTTTTATCAGTTGCTAATAGGCTGCGAAACCATACGGTTGGATTAAAAAATGAAAAAAAATGACACGTATAAGATATTAAAAAACTTTATTAACTTATTGCTTTATTGTGTAAACAAACCAAATAAAAATTTTATATTTAAAAAAATTTTAAAAAAAATATTGATTTAAGTAAAGCAGTGGTCAAGGAAAGAGAAACATTAAACAAAAAGAAAATAAAAATAAAGTACAATTAAAATGTAATCAGCGACATACTGCACAGAAATTATTAAAAAAATATTTATACGAACAATATGCAAACAATTTTTTTTTCTTAATAACTTTCAGTGTCCTGCGTAGTCCTGTTTGCATGTTAAAGATTATGTATTTCATATGCAAATGGTAATTGTTTAATACTTTAAAGTTTGTATGGTTTTATAAGTTTTAACATTAAGAAGCAACAACAAATTAATCAAACACCGCTTAAGCAGATCATGTAAAAGATGTTTGTTTATTAGTTTCAAGCATCATCGGATACGACATTCACCAGATTCTCTGATACTAATTAAATTCAAAAGCCACTTTTGGAATGTGGCAAAAATTTGTTATGAAAATGTTTAATTATCAACTTGTCTAGTTCTAAGTTATTTGCGACTACAAACCGTCTGTAAGGCATGAGCATCGCTACATGGATATGAAACAAAACAAATTAATTTTTTTTTTTTGCTGAAAAAGCGTTTATTCGGAAGTAACTGAAAAGAATATTAATAATAATTTATAATATCAAAGTTGGCAATAAAAACAATTGTTGGTTCTATTTCCTAAACAAAAAATTCTTATTTGAAATAAATATTCAGCATTAATTGATTGCTTTGTTAAATGTTCAAGTTTAAGGTCGGTTTTATTATATATTTTTGAACTTCATTTCGATATTTCGGTAACAATATACAGAATATTGTAAATAATTGAGCAAAAAAATTAAATTGATTAACTTGAATTGGACATCTTTAAACTGTTAACGCAAATTATATAGTATAATATAAAAATACAACAGTAATTAATTTAATTTCATATTCTGGCAGAAGTTCGTTCAATAATTTTTCATTTAATTCACGGAGAAAAAAGGGTTTTTATGTACTCAGAGGATTAAAGTGATTCAAACCTTTTCCTTTCACAGCGTACCTGCCAACTCTACTGCCGTATTTTTTGCACGCCTTGTTAGGCGTCTATTGAATACCCAAAGTTTTATCAACTTTTTTTTTTTTTTCAATTTTTGGTGGGTTATTTCTATGGGAGTATTAAAGTATTAAAATTCATATCGGTGCCTATCAGTTGACGTGACTAATTTTTAAATGATGAAGTATTTGGAGACTAGTAGGCAGTTTCCACAATTTTTAAAGTAATTTCATCCTTAATGGAAAATTCTTTCCAAACTTATAAATTAGGCAATCATTTCAATTACAGGATATTATGTATTGCTGTATTTACCTCTAAAATCATCTCTTTTAGTTATTATTTTAACTTTTTATGATAATTGATTTATGTTAATATATTTAATTAATTTGCACGACTCACATGACATGACCTACAAACGTGTAGAAAACCAATATATTTGCTGAACTTATCCCATAATCTCAATGGCTTCAGGATACATACATATATCGAAAGGCCAATAAATTAATTATTTTTATTATTGTCAACTTTTCACAAAATAAACAAAATTTTTAATGGAAACATTTAAACTGCAATACGGCAGCGAAAAGCTGAAGAAGCAAAAAGCCAAACTGTATTAAAGCGAATTCCTTTAATTTGGAACTAATTTTAAGCAGCAGAAGAATGTGGAGTAAAGGAATTTGGAATATTAAAATATTTAGAAGTTCTGTGTATGGAAGTATTATAAATATAATTAGTGGAATATAAATTGGGGAAGAGAAAAATATCATAACGCCTGGATAGAAGTGAGTTACGAATTCTTACGCTCCCACCTACATCATATTACATGAGTATTATATGAAGCAGCTATATGCGAAGTAAATAGGGTGCATTCGATAACTTTCACGAATAATAAAAGTATACGTTTTGAATGCATTTATTTTTAAAACTATTTTAACTTTTCAATAAGTTCTAGTACGTACCCTGTAAAATATTAAAGAATTGTTTTTTTCCTACATGACAATATATGCAGTGTTGCATTTTTTTAACAGCTGCGTAACTTATGCATTTCAAATCAGATCTATTTTTGCCTGATAACAAATCATTGGTTAATATCATCATGGTAATTCAAAACTTTGAAAAATTGAAATGCAAACCAAAAAAAAAAAATTAAATTACATTTTCGATGCTGCTAACAATTAATACATAATTTTCTTCAATAATAATATAAATGAAACCATAATACCACAGCCAAAGGCATTAACTTAATTGCTACTATATTCTCTGATTTCTATGAATTTCTAAATTGTAACGATCAGATTTTCATGTAATAAATATTATAGAAATGGATTTTGGAAATTTGGTTTATTTTAGCCTTCTCTGTACTCTCGTAGTTGGCCTGTACTTCAAGTATTGTAATAATTTCTTTGTTTTAAGATTACCAACCGGTAGTTCATTTGCGTTGAAATTTCCGCTTGTTTTTATTATAACGAATAAATTCTTAATGTCAATATTGAAAGCCAATAAATCTGTTAAGAACGATACAAGTAAAACTGGTATTAACTTCACCTGTTTACAATGTAAATTTCTGCCTTATGTTTTACTAATTATCAAGCTAATAAGTTTTATTACAATGCTGGCATAATAAAATGAAGTATGCGTAGATGTAATCAAATTCTGTGTTAATCACTTAATTTTATTAAAAACCGAAAGCACTTAACATTCCTTTTATTGTTAATTATAATGAATTTATTAACGGAAAATAAGATATCCCGGAATGGCTTAAATATAGAAAATTAAAAAGTGTACATGCACATGGCTGGTTAAAATAATGGCTCAAAAAGCTTTCTGTGGCGGTGCTAATTCAGAACGCCAATGGATTAAAATGAGCGCCAACTGAGTTTGTTTAGGGCGGCACACTTGTCGCTGACGAACACTTAACATGATGGTAATGAATTAGTAGTGTTAAAATTTTTTTTTTAAATTTTTATTCCTTCTACAAAAAATTCTACATTATTTCCAGAAATGTGCCAGGTAGTAATCCATGAAAGTAGTAACTTTAATAGACGTTTAAAATGCAATAAAATTGCAGTTAACAAGTAGAAGTTAAAAAATATTTCGTACTTTTCAGAACGAAGTTGAGAAAGAAATTTGCATATTTATTTTTTCTTACATAAAGACTATTTGATTATCAACGGACCATATTTAATTAAAAAATGAAAGGAGGACCACAAACCAATATTAAACTCACAAATGCAATAAGTTTTGCTTATTTACATACATATATTCTTATGCAAGTGCTATTGACGGTAATAAATAATCCATTTTCGTATTTGGTTTGTTCATATTAATCGTACGCTTAACTTTTCAACAAAAACTGTACATTAAAGTAATCTGAATAATAAAAAAATTAATTAAAATTTAAAATTTTATATACGAAATACTGCTGCCCACATATTTTTCTATTAATCTATTAAATGCGGCATTTTAAAATAATAATTATTTTCTTTTATTAACCGCTTTTCCAGGAACCCCCAGCACAATGTTTTGCCATAAGAAATAATACTAAATACATTTTTAATGTTCATACATAAAGAAAACCAGCGATGAAATTTGAAATGAAATAATAAAAAAAAGGAAATGAATTAAAACATGAGAAAACTGCTTTCTGGTGCATAAACCCACAACGAAGCTCGCAGAAGTACTTCATACTTTGTGCGAATTTTTTTAAAATAAAGTCTGTAAAAAACAGTTAATAAAGATTTTTTTTTGCCATGCTGAGGTTAAATAAAGCAAACAGTTGCAGAGACACAATATAAAATATAAATAAAAAAGGAGGTATTTTATACAATTCCTTTTTCATGTCATTTTCTTGGATTTTTTCACTTTAATAGGTTTTTCATTTTTATTAAGAGCTATTAAACAATTAAAATTCAAAAATGAAAAAGAAATAAAAGATAATCTGGCAAGCGGAATGTTGGATGTATTTTTTACACATTTTACTTGTAAATAATTTCTTTTTTATTGTGGTTTGGGTTCGTAGTTAGATAGTTAATATATTTTGTGGCCGGCGATTGCCATTATAAATAGCAAACAGTTGGGTTCTGTTACATCAAAGATTCGTAAATGAATTTACAATTTAAATTGTATCTCTGAAGGTTTTTTCCTGCGAATAAATAAAAAATTGTGACAGCTATTACTAATTGTTTACACAACTTGTTTTAATATTTTTAACGACATATCGGAACTTTATTACAGCACCGAAACCAATAATACCTTTTACGCCACTAAATATTAAATACATATTACTTGCTTAAGGGATGACATTGGAAATGATATAATTTTATTAAACAACGTTCAGTCAAGTCGGAAACTAGAACTTCCCATTTGAACGCGCAATTAGTTAATGGCCTTTTGATTTTATGTTGTATATAAACACAGTCACACTTTCTCATTCTGAAACAATAGCTCTAATTTATTGGAGGCAAAATTGTGACAGCTTAATGACATGGCAAAAACGATTATTAATGCCAAAGCAGCTGTTTCATATAGAAAGAGATTGATTAAAAAGCATTTGAAGTATGTTACACCCCATGCAAAAACAAAAAGCATATGTTTGTACTTGTCAAAATTTTATTAAATGGAAAAACCCTGTTTGAAATTTCACTCATTCTTTCATCTACAAAAGGTGCAACTCTAACTGCATCCAGTAGTACTAATTTCCCAAATATGCATCTAAGCTAGTTTTGACGTTTCTCACGTCACCAATAACAAAATCTCTGCTGCTCTACATAGGAATTGTCCAACACATACATTTAGTCATACAGATGTCGCAAAACCTTTTTTCACTCATCCAACACTGCGCAGTCTTAAGTGCTAAGCGGATATGAAAATTTTACTGCGGTTACTAAAGCACTTCTTCCGTTTTCAGCAAATCCCCAATCGCTTTACTTAAAGAAACTTCACAGCAGCTGTACTTACACATGTCAAAATTTAAGTCCGTATTGAGCTTTTTATACAACAAATTTTTGATTTCCGATTTTTATACTTTTCCACTATTTTTTTTAAATATTGTCGAATTATATACATCCATAAGCAACCTGAAGTAAATCCTAATAAGTAATAGAAGGACTTTTTAATGATGTTGTGTGCAGTTGCTTTTAAAAAATTCCATAACAGTAAATAAAAACTGAAATTTACACTTCATAAGAAATGGAAATATTTATTTAACATGTATTGAAACTACTTTCAAAACAAATATTTGCTCGTATCCTTCGGAGTTTGTAAAAATCAATGAAAAATTGTAAATGCACGACCGTTTGTTATAGTTTCTTCGCGGTTGGAATAATTGTCTTGCAACAGGTATCTTTAAATAACGCTTCTAAGGAAAAGGGTCCATTTTCCAATATTTGTGTTTTAAATTTTTTTTTCCTTTTAAAAGTATTTTAACTCGGAATAAAAGAAAGTGAATACAAGTAAATTTTTTTTAGAACTAGAATGAACTAATTTCCCATGATACGTATTACGTAGTACTTTGTTTCATTTTCCCAACTTTTCATATGTTAAGCAATTCAACGTGTTCAAGTGCATAGTGTGACCATTGTGCACATGTGTAGTACAAAAGAAAAATGTTTTTAATTTTTCTTTCCGTGCCCCTCATGCAAGCATTGTATTTACCAATCCTAACATAATGATTGATGAGTATTTTTGTGGATGTTAAAAAGCGATATTCTTTTGTTATTAACAATTTCTTAAAGCTATATTGTGAAAATTTAAAAAAAAGTGGAAAAAATCGGAACCTCTAAATTTGTCTGCAACAAACAAGATGAAATAGCAAAATTTGTAATTATTATAACCGAAGATATTCGTTTACACCCCGTATTTATTGTAAATGGTGCAACTAAGTCACATCTCCTTTGTTATTGTTTGTACAAGATTTTTAAACAGCGACCTGAATTCTGCAAATGCCAAACATTTTTGTTCAATTTGATGAAAACGTAAGAATCGGTAAAACAACATTAATAAAGACACAAAGTCGTAACAGAAATGAAAGTTACATCATCGGATTGTCTGGACCCTTAGCTACATTGTCTGGACAAGTGCGGCACAATATTGAAATGGTTTTCAATATTTAATTTCTGTCGCAAATTTAAATCTATTTTTATTTCTATAAGCGAAAATGAACGCTAATATTGCTGTCGGCAAAATAAAATATGTGAAGTGTGTCCTGTAATTTAACAGCAAATGAAAACACAATATTAGTATTATAATAAATGAGTTAGCAAAGCAGAAATTTGATTTTAAATTTTTAAGCTATAAAATTATATTTTTGATAAGTAATTTTATTTTCGAAAATGTAAATTTTTTTTTAGTAAAATCCTTGAAATTAATTGAAAAAAGCTTCTGGCGAGCGATGTTTATAAGCGCGTCTTTGTGTAAATTGCCAACTAATTATGTATTGTCCACTCATTTTAAACTTAAATAGCGCATAAAATGATATCTATATTATAAATATATTTAAAACAAAGTAACAATTGGGAGGGGCGGCCGGCTCACCTTATATAAATACTGCCATTAATCAATAAAAGCAATTAAAAGTAAAATACTGAATTTCTAATATTTTTGTTAAACACTGTGTGTGCATTTTCATATCCAATTATTAGGTATATTTGATTTGATGGCGACGTAAAAATTTTCAACTTAAGAAAGAAAAGCGTTTTCCACATGCTGACCGTTTAATATAGGAAAAAACATTTATTTTAATTGTTAGCAGTATCGTTTAGTTCCTTTGAGATAAAACATTTTCGCTCTATGCAATATATTGCAGTTGGAAAATGACTCATTCATTGAGTCATTCTGAGCTTATGAAGTCCTAAACTGATTTTCAGTAAGCAAACATGTTTCGAATGTAAGTTATTGCTTTTAATCGCTACATGACATCTTCAGAAAACCTCTACTCAAATACTTTCTTATAGTTGTTTTTTTTTCTTTTGCTTAAAAGAATCAAAATTTTCCTATTGAATAGTTAAAATTATTCAAAAACCTAAAAATTAATATTATACACAATATATATTAAATATGATAATGATAAGTATTTTTGAAATTTTATTTCGTCTTAATTAGTTAGCAAGTTCGTTAACTATAATTGTCTAGGATGATGGGTTCGATACCCACCATCTTCCGGTAGTCATAACATAAGAAATTCTCAAGAATTTTACTGAAGTTTTTTAACATCACATTTATCGCAATACAATTTAAATTGCAGAGCACATACACCACCCTTCACTGTTCTCCTGTAGCAGTTTTTTAGCGGTGAAGTGAAAACAATTAATAAAATGGTACCAAATAACAGCTTAACAGTGAATAGTCGGCTGTAAAAACAACTGCTAACTGTATATATTTTAAATTACTTCAGCTTAAGTTTGATTAATATAATATTACAGTTAAATGATTCCTTTACCAAAAAATTTTTAAAGCATGCCAGCCACAGCTTTTGTCCGCTGACACACTGCTTAAGTACCAACAATCAGTAGCCAACTTTTAATTTTGGTAAAGGATAACGTGGTTGAAAAAATGAGAAAAATAAATAAGGATTTTCTGTTTTGACAATTAATTGATTATTGCTTCAACTTGATGCTCTTAGTTTGGTGGATAATGGAGAAGAAGCAAAGCTATTTGTAATCCAGTAATCAAGCTTCCAGGGACTATTCCAAGACGACATTAAATTACTACATAGAATTTTGTGAAAATAAATTTCCTTTATTTAATACAGTTTTACACAATTCAGAACGTTAGCTAATACAAGGGTGTAAAATAGGAAGCACGTACTTCAGCTGACATTCACTCACACACACATTCTCGCTGATCATATGCTTGCTATCAAATTAGTGTTTGTTCTCACTATCTGTCCAAGACTCATATGACATGTATCTAAAATAAAAAGGATATTATAGAAGAGAAAATACGTTAGCAATACAATAAAATATACAAAACTACTATCCCACATGCATACGAGTACATACAAATATGTAAGGATAAATGTTTGTGTGTTTGTATGTACAGTGAAATTATTACAACGGCAGTATAACGCCACAACGCATCTCAACAGAACTGACGATGAAAAATAAGTAAAAAAATACAAGAATTTGTAGTGTGTGAAAAGAAAATTTTTGTTACGATTTAAGGACAATTGACTTTGTATTTCATAATAGATTTAATAGATTTAAGATGATACTCATAAGTGGATACTCGTAATTTGTTAACATGTTTTTATTTCAATAACGCGAATTAAAAATATTGATTATCTCGTAGAATTTATTGTTTTTGTTACTTGATGTTTTTTCCTAATAAAAATTATAATTATTACACAGGAGACCGCGCCTTAATTCTCCCTGATTGTGTCTAATCGATGGCCTCAGCAGTCAGTGCTTCTCTCCATATTATAATTATATTCATATATTTGAAGTATTATGTAAATAAATAAAAGAAAAAATTAAATTTGGAATTAATACATTTAAATTTTTAATACAAAAAGCTTTGATGTAGTCAAGTGAATCACATGATGCCTTGGACGTGGTTCATAAAAAATATCCAAAACCTAAAAAAATAAATGGCGAGCAGTTTTATGTATTTTTTTTGCGGAAAGTAATCGATTTGATACTTGCAAGCAAGAAATTTATTTACTTGTTTCTATTTTTTTTTTTTTTTTTTTTTTGTAAGACCTCGACGGATTTGAAACTCTTACTCATACAATGGATTGCGCAGAAATTAGGGAAGATGAAATTCGGAAAGTGGAAAGTCAGAGAGAGTGGGGAAAGAACATAAATGCAGAGGAACGGCGAAGGAAGGTATGTGTGCCCAGATATATGCCTTCACCGCTTAAACTTTTAAACAAACATTAACGTGACATTTCAGATAAATAGAAGTAGGCTGGGCATCGAACCCACGACCTAACAATTTGTGCTTGACGAACTTATTAAATAAGTGAACTAATTTCAATATATTTTTAAATAGAAACATTAATATTGTACTGAGTTGTACTTCGCTACTTCTCAGAAGTTTGCTGAGAATAAGTAGGAAGTTAACAATAATAGTTGAGGGCTACAAAATATGGAATTAAAGTATTCGCATATTCTGAACTTTTTCAGGGGAGTTGTCGTTAACTGCAACCTCTTCTATTTCAAATTTCAATGTATTAGATGATTCAAACATTTAGCTGAGCTAGTTTGTCTAAAAAACATGATTTCTCTTAAACAAAATGAAAAAAAAAAGTTATTTTAAAAAATTAACATCTCGTTTCTTATTTTGTAATATGATAAGCAAACAAATAATTTGAAAACAAACATCATTCGGCTCTCAAATTGCACGCACATTTTTCTTTTCCATGTTATTTTTAAACTTGTTCTTTGTATTCTAAGGAAGACGCAAGTGGTGACACAAAGCACGAATATTTGAATGTTATCTAATTTTTTATATTTCCGTTTTATTAAGTGTGCGAAATAATTTGTTTACACATGAAATGTGCTTGCGGTTTCGTAAAGCTTAAAATCCAGCATTGCTGTTCACATGTCAAAAATTGAAATGCCATCCATCTTTTTTGTAAAAATGTTTCATAAAGTTTGGTAGCGGGTTTGGTGTCCGAAGAGCTACTGTCAAACATTCGCAGAAGGCAATGCGCTAAAAGGAAATTCGATTATATATATTCAACTGTAGAGGGAAAGGTTGTAATATGAATAGTAAAAAAGGTTTTATAAATTTTTCAATTAAAATAAATGTATTATATAAACAGTATGATTTAATTTTTAAATCTATTTTTTAAAATTTGAAAATTTTATTTTTATTTTTAATTTTTTTAAATATTTTATTAAAAGCAGGAAAAAATAAATGTAGCAGAATGTATGCTAGACAAAAAAAAAGTAAATAAAATATGGTGACAGTGAAAATAATTTAAAAGCAAAGAAGAAGTTAGCTTTTGCACACTAGTCCCAAATCTGCTCTTCAATCACATGCCATTTTTCATATAAAAAAAAGCTCCTCTACAGTTCATTTATTATGCAAGTGCTATAAAAAACGTGACAATAAATACAAACATGTTAAATAAACCGTGCGATGAAACCAAATTTTCAGTGTGAATGTACAATCAGCTGCTACTTAGTTCAATTTTGAGGTCATGCTACTACACTATCCTACACACTCGGAAGGTTCATTCACACAAAAATTTGATGGGGTTCCATCAAAATAGCGTTGTAGTTGCCACACTATCATACGAATATGATCTAAACAAAATGTTTCATTGCTGATTGAAGTGAATGCATCAGAGTTGTCTGGGTTATGCTATATTTGACATTTAGTATGATTGTGTAGGATAGTGAATCATGATCGTTAAAGCTGCATTTTGACCGTACGAGTGAACTAGATGCATCAACTGCTTTTATATTCGCGAGTCACTTCTAATTGTATTACAACTGGCCGAACAATCACTTCCAAAATGTTTTCTTTTTCTCCTTTTCTCAGCGATGATGAAACCAGGCACCAGTGCCTTGGAGATATTGAGATATACGAATCCAGAGCCTATTTTTATAAATACATATTTATTATTATGACAATACTTTTCCAATGTATGCATATAAAGTTCATTACCAATTATCACTCAATACTTGACTTTCTACCTTTCAAACTTTACTTCAGCAGAGTCTTGTAAATTTTTATGAATGCATATTATGCTTTCGCTATAAATCATTTCCCTCTTGTAGCTTGATCTACTTTCCGGAAGATGTTTCTAGATGAAAGAAGAAAAAGACGAGCACAAAATTTTTGTCGTATCGTACAATGTATTTACCCATTCGAATAAAAATAAATCAAACAAATCGAATAAATGTTTTGACCAAATATCTAGAAGTTGGTCAGAAGTGGTTACTTGCAACTGGCTTAAGTGCAAAGCGAGTTGGTTGAGAGACAGAAGAGAAAACAATAAAATCCCAATGAAAATTTGATTGCAAGACGTTGTCAAAAAGCATTTCATAGCTTTTATTAATTATTTTTAATATTCCTCTTCTTCGCAATGGCACGTTACTTGACATTAAAGTACAGAAATAAGAAATTTTTGGGGGAAAAAAAGGAAAAAAGAAAACTGAAATGGCGGCACATCACGAATGGAAAATACTCTAATTGTGAAAGCAATTGTGAAATTATTCCAAACTTTTCTAATAATCAGATTTTTTTTTTTTTTAGTTTTTATGGAATATTTAAGAGAATTAATAACAACGATGCGATAGAGATTTCGTTCTTACAACATATCGAATTCATATTTTTACAACTTACTGTATGAGATTTAAAGACCTTTCAGAATTATATTTTTGGAACAAGTGTTGTACTATTCTTAAAATATTTGGCAAGAAAATTTTTCTCTACACGATGGCTGTTGCTGCAGGTTATTAGGAAATTTAAATATTAAAATTGATTTTATGAAAGCAAGAATTGGTGTGTGAGGGCAATTTATAAATTCAATCAGAGTTGAGTTGGGTTTTATTTATGTTTTTACGATGAATATTACGAAACGGAAAAGCTGCAATGCAAACTTTTCTATTACAGATACTCGTATGCAAACATAATACACAACGCATACGCAATACACACTCGTTCTTCTATCTGCCTTATCTTGATAAATGAAAACAGTAAAGATTGATGTGTTATTGGCGTGAACCACCCAACTTGTGGCAGCTGCTGAAAGATGTGTCGGTAGGCAAGTGGTATTCAGATACGCACATACATAGGAGTATATTAAGCAACTTGGAAGTGCGTTACGTAAGCAGAACTACAGTGTTTATTAAAGCAGATAAGTTTGTATTATGTTGCTGGCAAATTGGGCATTCGCCTCTAATTATGTAATGTATTACATAAATATCATTCTATTACATTTTTATTACAGTGGAATATTTTGTTTCTTTTCGTCTGCATGCTTGTTTATATAATCATTTTTGCAGTAATTATTAACAAAATTTAGCTTGCGGTATTATTTTTTATAAAAGAATTATATTTCAAAGCAATATTTTATAACAATATTTGCACGAGTACTCGTGCATGTATAAATTTGCTAAATTGAAAAAGGTATTGGAATTTTTTCTATGTTAAAAATGCAGAGAAAACTGTTCATAATTTGTTTTGTTGCCACAATTGAAAAATCAGGCTTTTTTCTGAGAAGATAAAAAATTTCTACGAATGAAAAGTCATGGTTTTTGAGAGAAAAATACATTTGCAAAAGTGGTGCACTTGAAATTTAAGACATAAAAAAAATAATTTGTTCACAAAATATGAGTAATTTTGTGGGACAATATTATATTATAAAGATGTTCTTGACAAGGCTTCCCTAAATAAAATTAGTGCTTTGAATTGTTTGTTAATGAATTATTTGTTAGAAAGATGAAAAAGAGCAAATTCTTTCCTTATTTAAATTGCACTGTATTTTAAAAAATTCTTATTGAGGAGAATATTAAAAATGTATTGATATTAATTACCTCTGGCTATCAGCTAGATCCTGTTAGCATTCCACAATATGCTATGCTGATCAATAGTGAACTTTCATCTAAATTTTCTTACAACAATTGCAGATTTGTACAAAAATAAATAAGTTTACTTAAATCAAATTCTGTTGTTGTCAAACATTCTTAATTGCTCACCCAGTTGAGCAAATCATACGATTTAACTCAGTAAGATATTAAATAATTTATACTTTCAATCCGAATAGTAAATTAAAGCGCGAAGTTTTGCAATTTAAAGAACAAATTTACGCATTACTTTGACTAAATAACAAGGGTTGGGAGGGGCAGTAAGACTCGTGTGACCAGTCTTCTTTGATTGCTGACGTAATTGAATCTGTTTTGCTGTTTCCTTTACAGCACTCTTTCCAAATAATAATCGCTTCGTCCCAGCAGTCACACAACACAATGCATGAGTAGTGCTCATGTCCTAGAGGCTAGCCTTTAAATTATGATGAAACGTCGACAAAAATTGGGCATAAGCGCGATGCAACCCAATTACCCATGACTTGCTGTGTAATTAAAAAGGTGCACTAAAGAAATCCCCATCACTGTTCAAAGTATTACGCCGGCCAGCGCATTCGTGGTTCTTCCTGTTGTCAATTACTAAATTCCGTTTCCATTTATTTGTGCCGTTTAAATTAACAATAAAAAAAATTAACGATTTCAACATGAAAATAAAGGAAAATGAACAAAACGGAAAATATAAAGTAAAGTCGAACACACGCAATCGGCAATAGTAAAATGAATTTATCAGGTTGTATCTGTTCTGGTAATGGAAAAGAGTTCAATTATTTTAATTAGGGAATGATTAACATCAAATTGTTTCTTTTTTTTTATTGAAGAATACTATTGGTATCTGAATTAAAAATATATAATCATTAAAAGGTCATGAAAGAAAAAATAAACTGGAGCATAGTCGATGTTGCGAAAAATATTACTTAAGAAAAACGTTTTATGTATCTTGTTGTTTTATTGTAGCATGAGGGAAATAATGTTGAAAATACAGTGACTGTAAATTGTTTTGAAGTTAATTGTGAAAAATCATTTAACCGATTAAAAATAAACTGTAGACATTATTTAAAATATTTATTTTGTATAACTGGTAATTATATATGGCATTCTGTTGTGCATGTTAAGGCATCATTCAGATAAAATTTATATACCGTCGAAATTATATGGTAAATTAAGTATTTTCAGTTTCACAGTTCAGACCAAAAATTTCTGGTCGGCGATTTTAAATTGTTTTGATAAATAATTGACTTGCGTTATTGTTATACTAAAAGATAAATCCAAAAAGTTCTGCAGTTTGCAATTTCTCTACAACCGACTATAATAATAATCTGTACTTAACAGATTTCCAGCTGCGAGAACTTTTGTTGTTTTGTATAATTCTTTACCTTTTCTTTGCTACTTTCTATTTTAATTAGTAAAAAAAGAGTTTTTGCTTTAAAAGTCATTGCTTTGAGAAAACATTAATCGAATAATTATACATTCAGATAATAATGTCTTACGTGCAGTATTTTAAAGAAAATGTGAATTTAATTTTAGCAATGGATAATTCAGAAGGATAATGTGTGTACTCGTATATGCGATATTTAAAGTTAAGTTTGGCAAATAAGTTTTGTGCTACTCTAAATGTTACTGCTTGTCCTATCACAATATGTATTTTAATTATCAATTAACGAAGTTTATTATTACCAGGATATTTGTTTTAGTTGAATTTAGTAAAAATAGTACAATATCCAAGTTTTCATCAAAAATCTATGCCTATGTGTTTGGTAATACATTCCTGCAGATTGCTGTACATTTACTGAAATTGTGGAAAAGTAAAAAAATACAAGATTTTGACTTCTTTTTGAAAGACATCTCTCCGCCAGCTCAAAAATATGTACGGTGTAGAGTACGGTATTATAAATTTATCCGATTCCCATCTCTGACTTTTTACCAGAATCAGGCCTGCAGTTACAATTAGAACAAGAAGCTGCTGTAAGAAAATCTAACTTTCGTAACAACCTAGAAAATACTTGTCACTCTTCTAATATTTTAATAGTGTTTAATTTCTCCCCTCTGCTGCCTAAAAATTTACTTTACAAGCTTCCGCTTTCTAATGCAGTTTATTTACATTACACATTTCAAAAAGACTTTACATAGCATTTTAGCCCTTTTATTTCATACATTTGCATAAAATTTAAATACACAATATTGTTCTAATTTTTGCTTTCGACTTTAAAGGATATAAACAAGCGTTCAGTGTGCCTCTGCGTTAGTGTGCTTCTACATAAACATGTTAATCTATAGATTGTTTTATACAGATTAATTTCTTACTTGTTTAGAAGAAAGCCTTGGAGAATTAACATGTCGTGATAATGACAGGCTTATGCTTTCAAGAAAATTCAAATCCATTATTAAAACAACTGGTAGTAGCAGCACCAATTATAACAATACTTATAACGTCAACCTTTAAAACAATATATAGATAAAAATCAAGGCACCTCGAATAAGAAAAAAAACATTTATAAACAATAATAAAACATTATTTCACTGCAACATCGTAGGACATTAAGTTATATGTATGGGTAAAAGGTTGAACTACATGCTTTTTTTAATGGCATCAATAAGCCATTTTAAAAAGTTCCACTGCACAATTCGTATGCTTAAGAATACAATCGCATTATGAATAAACTTGTTTCAGTTTGCATTTACAAATACAAAAAAGTGATGAATTATTATAATACTTTCCAAATTTGCAGCATATCCATAACAGGTGGTCCTAAACACAATTTGGTGTTTATGCAAATCATTGGCGTTACAAAACCGCGGATAAAGCTTTTACTACGGCAGCCACATTCGTCGACAGAAGAGCAACACAATTGCTGTAAAAATGATTGAAAAACAGATATTTTTTTTTAAAATTAAGATGCATTCACTAGTGTTGTCTAATCTGACACTTGCCTTTCCTAAAGGAGTTGAAACACAGCACCTGTAACTATCATTATCTGCGGTTACATTTCAAAGAATAATTAAAACCGATCAATCAAAAATTTAAGCCACTGATACTTCACTAATAAATAAAAGATAAATAAAAGATTTTCCTTTACATGACAGAGACGACAAATGCAATTACTAGAAAAGGCTGACCTGAAATTTAATACCAGTTTTGTTTTTAGTAAAACAGAAATAATTTTGAATTGAATTCGAATGGTTGACCAGAAATTAAATAATTATGGTGTAGTATTGCATAGCGCGTTACATTCAACCGCTTGCAACTCGAGGTCTTGGAAGATCTTGTGAGTGATCACAGAGGGATTACACAATTTTCAAACTCATCCCATAATGGATTTTAGTTCACCCTCTACATTAATCTACATTATATTCTGAGCAACAGATATTTGAAAGTGGTTTTGCTTGTTTGATGGCAAATTATTATTTCCTGAAGCAACATCTCTTCCACGTTCGTGTATTTAACCACATGTGATAGACGTGATGGACGCACATATTTTACAGCATGCAGCAAATTCGAATTCCTTTTATTCACCTGTTGGTTTAAAGCCGATTTAATACAATATTTAGCGAAATTTTTTTACTTTTGAGAGAGATTGTATTAAAAATTAAAATACATTCAATTCCTTTGCCAGGGATTCGTAGTATTTATTGTATTTTGGTTTAAGTTATTTTTAAAATCAAATCCCTTTATGGTTTCACATAACTCTTTTGTAAATGGTGTAATTGTGTAGCACTAATAAATTTTCGCTATGCGTACATGAAAATCACACTTTACACTTTATTCAAATACAAACACACAATAAACGAAGTAAATACGAGTAGTTGGTTATGCCCACTCCTAAAAACGTGTATGGGTATGTGTGTATGTGAATGCGACCATGTTGCTGTTTTTATCAGAATACGAATGTGCACTGAACAGCGTCGAACGTGTGGCAAAACTTGTATGTGTTCAGTTTGTGTAACTTAAAGTCAAATGTAATTTCCTTTGTGTATTGCACACATAAACACATACTTCGCTACATGCACAATAAATACGTGTGCCTCCGCACACATCTTTATATACGAATACATGCGTTTATACATGAATATTCATTTGAAAACTGTACAGTCTTTTCTTAAACGCTTTTGTTTTCATTGTTACTGAGGGGTTTATTGGTTTAGAATTTGTTGAAAAGTGAACAATCACAGAAGCAAAGAGTGTATGCAAAGTTTGGTTCATAAACGTTATAAAAATATATCGTAAATTCCATGTGGCAATGACATCATTAGTGAATGCACAGTTGGCCATGTTCTAGTGCAGGATATTGTTCTCAACTACACGACTGTATACGCGACATGACGTTTCTTAATAGAAAACTTAAAGGAAATCACCGTTTACGACAATGTCTTGTGTTATCTCTACAATAAAACATTATTAAGGACAATATGACTGCCAAGGTTTACCATTTGTCATTTATTTATTGTTTACAAGATCGCATGCAAAGGAAGCTGTTTGTTTTTTATTTCCTATCAAAATAATAAATAAAAAAATATATAAAAAAACATTTTAATAACAAACAAAAAAAAAATTTGTAGCGTCTTAAAATAAAAGAAAAAAAATATATATATAATTATGTATGTAGTTATATGTATATGGTTTTTTTAGGCTTTAGGGCAATCAACAAATCAAACTCTTTGAATGTTTAATTAATTTTATGTTATAATAATATGTTTATTATTTGGAATACATTCGGTGCTCTTCTTCAGGCACAGTTTAAGTAAAACCGTCAGTAGTTAATCTTACAATTCGTTTTACATTAATATTTAATTTACAATTACTATAAACAAAAATTATGTATGTAGTATATTTAACGTGCATAAAATGTTATTTTCTGTTAATGTTGACATAAAAAACGGAAGAAAAACGTGGGGTATTCCTCTTCAAAACCTTAATGAAAATCTTTTCAAAAAAATTTAAAATAAAGAATTATATTCGAATTAAAAAAGCTTCACTATTCTTTTCACAATCCTCAATAAAACCTTTGGCTACGTAATCACTGATGACAAACTACCTCATGCCTAGGACTATCTGATCAAAAATCCTACGTGATATAGCTTCGAAAACATCGTAGACAAGTCATGGACGTATAACCGACCGTGGATAATGTCTCAAGCACAATACCAACTGGGTGCAACCATGTAAGAGCAATTATGCACATCCATACACACACATTCTACGGAACTGACAAAATATGTTATTAATTCATGTATGTAGTAGGATGGCCATACACTGCATAAAGAATGTATAAGTTAAATTTTCTTAATCTCATTAATACATATATCCGCGTATTTAATAAAGAAATTTAGACGTGGCTTAAATTAATAGTCTTGCGGATAAAAAATGTTACTTTTTCAAAATAATAATTGAAATTTACTGAACAGATTTTCACCAAGCTTTGAACAGCTATATCGCCTGATTATTTTGCCTTTCTTGTCCCAATATTGACAGAGCCCACACTATATCGTTATTACATAATATATATCAGGTTTAAAGCACATCAATATTCAATGCCACTAGTATATCAAATGCTTTAATTAATATTTTTTTGTTTTGCTTTTCATGAATTTAAGAAACCATAAGTTTTAAATTTAAAACTTATTCCGCCTACTTAAATAATTTCTTTTTTCTTCCCCGCTCATATTAGCTTTTTTAAGATTCTAATACTTTTCATAATTCAAATGAATTGTTTTATTTAGAGGGTCACCCAAAACTATCTCTGCATATATAGAAGTTACATGATGTTGCATATTAATGGGACGTACTTGAACATTTGAAACTATTTTGCTGGAGTCATTTCGTTAATGCTCAACAAATTTCAAAAATTAAAAGTATGGTTTACTACTTGCAACTACATATGCCAAAAGCTTAAAGAAGCCATCTTTTAGTATAAGAAATTCCGCTTTTTTATTATTTACATATTTATTTACATTTACTTTCTAATGGATAAGAACCAAGCCATCTTCAACAAAGTGGAAATAATGTCAACAGACACCACCACAGTGGAAACAAATCGTTAATGAAAGTTAAATTCAAATAACAGCGTACATACGAAACACCAAGCGCGGATTTTCGTCACGCAAATATTTTCACTTTTAAGATGACACAACTAATTGTTAAAATTATTTAAGAAACTTATGCATATTTTACGCCAGTATAATTTACCATATGGCACACCATTTTGCAAACAACCGATTTCCACTACCGATCATTGTGAGATAATATTGATTGTAATGCCTCTTAATAACGAATTGTTATTGCTTTAATTTAATGGCACATTTAACTTTTATCACACTTTTCCATTACTACACTGCAAGAAAGAAATGTTTAATAGTTAAAAAATACAATAAAATGAAACATAAATGCTAAAAGTGTTGAAATCAGCCTTCTATTTGAAATGTGATTTACATCTAGTAAATATTTACTTACTTAATTGTCGCCTTAATTCCAATTTAATGTATAATTGTTTTACATAAAATACCAGTTTGAATTATTTTGTTATTAGTAGAATATACGCTTTTAATACACACATTTTACCACTTATATTCAACGACATTATTTTAAGATTCATTAGATCCTTTTGAAATGGTACTCAGAGTAGAATCTATTCTACGAATTCTACATTCAAGAAACTTACAAACAAAAGCTCACACAAAAGCTAAAAAAGATAAAGACTTTAGGGCCATGCCAGAAATGCTATTGAGGAACAGAGTGGTAATTTCCGAGAACTAATACTTACAGAAACAAAATATTATCTACATTAAACAGAAAATCCTTTTAGTTAAACAAATGCATTCCAGCCTTCAAAGCTTGCAAAGACAATTCACATTGCTTTTGGCTTAAAGGATATCCTAAATTTTCTGTAAGTATGTGCAAGTGCGTGAAAGTATTTTGCTTTTATATTCCTGCATCCACGATCTACGGTTTAGTTTATTTCTTTATGACACTTTAATTGATATAAAATTGTGTTTTATGTTTGCTGGCATCTGTTATTCATTACATTCTTGTTTTATGCACTCGTAAACAGGAAAGTTTATAATGTCGATGAAAATATTGCATATCCAAATTACAGATATTCTTCCTTATGAAGAATGAGTATTTACGAGTAAATTTTTACATTTTAGGAAATAAATGACGGTGATAAGATGGAGGAATTATATTGCACTGTGCGCAATTAAAAATATCGATAATAAAAAAAGTAGCAGCGATAATTTTTACATGTGGAAATAATAGAGTAAAAGCAAGCACGAGATCAAGTGTCTCACAAATGAATGCCAATAACATGCAAATTACTGATATTTACAACAGTTTTTCGCTGAACATCTCTTCAAGAATATTAAGAGTAACACACTTAGTCTCATAAAAGGCACAAAGTTGTCAGTTAGCAACTGCACGACATATCTAAGGGGGATTCCCCCTCTTTCCACACTGGTTTTCACTATCGACTACAGTAAGAACATTTTTTCGACTCTTTTTTGAGAATTTAATGAAATTTTTTTAATTTCTCATCAGAAACTCTCTCCGCGAAATATGCATCTGATAAATGAAGAAAGTCGTCGATGGGTTCAGCAGCCAGTGGTTCTAATCATATATTTATATAATTGTAATAATGAGTAAAAAAATAAGTATTTTTATATTTTGTAATCATTTCCCACGCATTTTATAGAATTCTCTTTTTGTTATATCACAGTACACGGTACATACGGTCCAGAGAACACCTTGTAAAAAAATTTTTCAAAAAAGGGAAGGCTTGACTTATTCAAACTTGAACCGTGTTATTATAAAACAACCGTGTTAACCGTGTTAACTCTACAACCATGTTACTTCAAAAGTATTTAAAAGACGATCGTATAAAAACAGGATTGTGTGTATATCTATTTTCTAATATCAGCACCCAGGAGTAGGACAATACTTATAGAATGAAGGCCAAACTGGCAAAGAAAAGGAATAGGCAGCTTTCATAGCAATAGATAGAACAGAGTTGCTGCATCTTTTGCTCCTTCTAATAGCCATTCTACTCATTGTTGGACTTTCCCGATTAAATACTGATACAGAAGTTCGAGAAACTGGCAACCAGTAAACTTTCTCTTGCATGAACGTCTTCTTTGTATATATCGCAGACATCCCTTTAACCTTTCCTAGAGTTCAGACAACGACATCCTTAAATATTGTAGTGATTATTCAAGAGACAGATTAGCCTGTTAGCTTGTTATTTCGGAGCATTTCATGAATTATTTTTACTTATTAATTGTCTGCTCACAAATGTTAAGTGGGTATGCGATTTCAAACCCAATTAATACTTAAGATGTAATTTGTTATGACGGCCCACTTCGTCCGACACTTTCAGCTGGTGAACATTTTCAATATATTGCTTACGTTATAGATGAAAGTTTTCAACGTCCATATCCGAAATCAAATTGTAGAGGTTTTTTGTTTCTAAGTCGGCATATGTTACCTGAACAGAATTATTCGGCTACGAAAGTTGTTATATAAAAAAAGGTAATAATGAGAATTTGATATGAGTAGATACTATTTAAATTTGAAATCAGTTTATTTATTTGAACATGAGAGAAAGTTAGGAAAGTTTATAATATAATATTTCGATTTGCATGGAATAACAAAATCGAGAATGCCGTTTGCACGCAGATTCGCCATTTAATAATTAAGAATTAAATTGTCATGATAATGGAAAACGCTTCAAACATAAATACTAGAATAAATTCTGCTTAAATTTTAAAATAATTTTAATCCCAACGAATCGTTCTAATCTTTTCATACTTATTTTATTTTTTGTATTCCTTTTCAGCTAAAACAAGAGAATAATGAAAGAAAAACCATGGAGTTTACACTGATTTTAATAAATAAGAAAAACTCTCATCAAAAATCCTCTTTTCTATTCGTAATGAAAGTTTGGCAAATGATTTCTGAGTGTATATAAATAAAATGTTAAATAAGCATCGGTGCAATATTGCTGACAGCAATAAAACTGCGTTGCATGCAATTTCATCTTTAAAATCTTATAACAAGACGAACACCACGAATAATAAAATTTTCCAACAAAATCAACGTAAATTAAAATCAGTTATACCTGATGAAGCTCCAAGAACAATTACCACTACCTTCAGCCCCACTGCCAACAGCAACAGCAACAGCAGCATTATCAGCAAAGGGAAGTGCAAGAGAACCGTAAGTATTAAACGTATTAAAAACATTAAATCGATTAAAAAACATGAAGTTTGTTATGATGGTGGGAATAAGTTTGTGCAAGAGTACGATGATGCTGATGAATCTGATTGTGATGAAAAACAAAGGAAATTGATTACCAAATCCAAGAAAGCTACAAGACAATAAGAAGTTAAATTTAAAGAAAAGAAGTGATTAGTTGAGTGGAAAAAATATTTTGTATACCCTTTTAAAAATCTGTGACTATTCGGTGAACTCGTATTGCATTTAAATTTTTAATGAATGCTGAATACAGGAGTTTTTAGTTATCCTTTAATCTTTATTTATGTATTTATTTGCCGGCATAATTTATTTGAAAAAGTTGCAAAATGTGTTAAAAAATGACAACAACTGCGCCTATAAAACATAGAGAACAGTGCATACAATAATTCTGTGGTGACACTATGTTAACACAACTTTATACAACTGAAGAGGACCCGGCCTTGTGTTCGATTATATGGGGTACACATTTTCCAGCAACGCCAAATGCAAGTGAAAGGGATAGCAGTGAACTAACAGCTGCCTCCACATCACATAATGCTGTTGCTGTGGGGAGCATAAGTGTGGAAGTTAGTAGTGGTGGAGCAGAGGGCGGTATCGTTGGCTCAGGCAGTGGATATGTGAGTGATTTAAATGCGGCTGTAGCTGCTGGTGCTGTAGGTGTTATTGGCGATAATTTACGTGATGATCTGTATTTATCGAATGAGGTACGTGCAAAGTTCTAAATAAATTTATATGAACAAATGTAGGCTTGATTTACTTAGTATTACTTAAAGAAAGACTTTTTTTATAAACTCTTAATTTGAAATTTAAAACGAAAGAAAATTAAAAATCTGAAGGAGAGTTAACTTTTTTTCAACTTTTCGATATATTTTCTAGAAGAGTTTAATTGTTAATGGAAAGCATTTTAAGAAACGATTACATATTCATAAGCTTCTGCTCCTATTTATTGTAAATAATCCTTGTCAGACGGTAATTAACTCTATAACTCTGCCTTGAGCTGATACGTTTATTAAGTGTTTGGCTTGTGTAGCTTTCAAGGAAAACGCCAAATTTATGAAACTGTTTTTTGTTTATTCCTTTGCATGATTGTTATCTAACACAGCACGTTAAATGTATCATAAATGAAAGAGTTACTAATTAAATGAGAAATTTTTGGGCAAAATACAGATAAATGTAATGAACGTTCATTATTACTTTTTATAGAAATGTATTGAAAGAGGACACAAAGGCGGCAAGAAATGATTAAAAGAAAAATAAAATTTGAAAAAATTTATATTTCCAAAGATAATATTTATAAAATATTTTTTATGAGTTTCACACAAATTTTGTTACGTGAAAGAAATTTGTTAGTTTCCCAGTATTTGTTCGATATTTGGTTTTTTCCTTACCCGCAGCACAATAGAGCAACGAAAAGTTCTTTGGAGAGACATTTAATGATACTGTTATATCGATAAAAACTACTGATGATTCGACTTGAACTATTACAATTTCCCAGAACTTATTTAGTAGACACTTGCTAAAGTAATTCGAATTGTGCTGCATGCATATCTTTGGCATATTTTAAATCATCAACGTTGCGAATGGGTGTACAAAAATGGGTACATTCCTTTCACAGGTTTAGAGAATACGAGTATAATTTTGACATTAAGATATTCGCAACGCCTTATTCCGATGTCGCATTCTAAAAGTCTCGCCAATAAACAATTCGATATTATTTAATACAGTAATGTAATTGAGGGATTTTAGTAAACGTTGCTATAAAAAAAGGGCAAAGTTTTAAAAATGTTTTGGCTGCTTTTTTCCAACTCACTTGCTTTAGCATGCTATTTTTATTAAAAAGCAAAATGCTTAAATGTTTTTCTTTATTTTTCCCTTTTTTCGTATTTAACAGGATCCACGCACTGAAACTTTGCGAGAGTATTCATACGGCATTATATTGCCCATCATATGTGCGCTAGGCATCATTGGGAATGTGCTAAATCTCATAGTACTGACCCGACGTAATATGCGTGGTACAGCTTACATTTATATGAGAGGTTTGTATACTGTGTTACTCTAAGCCCTGTACACGTTTTTCCATTTGTACGAGAACATAAATTACATACACCACGATTGCCGGTAGTAAAACAAAAGATGTTTGTTCAACTACAAGAGGAAAATTTAATTCATCTTATGGTTGGTTATTTATTATACGAGTATGTAATCAATTGCATTATTTCTCATCATAATAATGACACATCAACATGAGTGTTTGCACAGGATTCGGAAGAAGCATGCAAAAACATGTAAAATCTTGGATGAATGCGAAACAGTACATCCAAAAAATGATACTGCATAAATGCTGTACGTATTTCGAAATAAGAGGGCATAAAACTTTTCTTATTATAAAAGATTGTGTACAGACTGAAATATATCTGTTACATTTCTTTTAATAATTCACAAAATTCCTATGCCCACAGACACTATTGTCGCAGTACTCTGTTAGCAGTATGACCATTTTCGTAAAACAAGGCATCAAATTGCTTTTGTAGGAAAGTATATAAAAACAATATTCCCCAATAAGAGTGACATTTGAAAACAAACGTCAATAATTTGCTACATAATCCGTAGTGAATGCGAATACATGTCAAATTAGTTTTACGCGCACAGAGATACAATTTCAACATTTGGCTAGTGAGTGCCGATTTTCGCTCAATTATCAGATACTGAATCGTTCGTTCCAATTGTAAAGTTGTACTCGGTTGTTACAGCAACTACTGCTTCCTGTTTGTTAAAAATTATGCAAAATATTAAGACAAAAGTGTTGATATTATACAAATTTTAATTTAAAAATTTCTTTATTTTCGATTGAAAAACAAGCAATAATTTGAATAAATAGTTAAATAAATAAATGTTTGTATATACCGATGTCACATCTCGAAAAAAACTACTGATAGTATGGACTGAACCAATTAATGCAAAAATAAAATTATAAATCACAACATTTGACATAAAACTTTTAAGTAATCACAACTAGAGAGAGAAACCACGAGGTGTTATCAAAAAAAAACCGTTATTTTTAATTTTTTCCAAGAGTATTTATTTATTCATCAATAACTAATACCCCTCAGATATAATACACTTATGGCAGTGTTTTTTTAATTCCTCGAAACACTTCGGAAAGAAAGAAAACACGTGCTTTTTTCGGTCTTTGCTCTTCTGTGCGCTTCTATTGCGATGATTTAATTTTAGTTGCATTTTCATAGGCATACACCCATGATCCGTCACCAGTTATGACCTTTTTAAGCAAATGTGGATCGTTATTGACGACGTTTAGCCGCTGCCATGCTACCTTGTTTTTGCTTCAAATTTAGTAAAAAATAGTAGAAAATTAAATCTGTCAAAAACAAACTAGTAATCCAAAATAGCTGATATTGTGTACCAACATAAAAGAAAAAAAATCCAAAATCGGACATACGTCACTCACGAAATTCTGAAGATAAAGGTTATTTTTGGATCTCCTCTCGTAATTTATTAGAGTGACGAAGTTAAGCCAAACAAACATGCGAGCATTTAGTTTTCTTTTTAGTATCTCCTAACAGCCAGATCGTAAGTTCGATTCCTCTTTGTATTTAAAGAATTTGTCTGCAGTCGAGCGAAATTCTTCGCAAGTTCTGTTTTTTCTTTTAAAGTGGTTTTCACAAAAAATAAATAAATGTAATTTAATAGAAAAAAAAATTACAAATTTAAATGAAATTGTTATCAATTTTTACTCGTGTTTCTTTAAATAATAAATATAAATAGTTTTCAATGATACTAAGCATTGAAGATATCAGAATACCAGAATACGATTTACAACTTAGCAACAATAGTACATAGTAGCAAAGAAGTACAATTAACGACATTAATATATATAGCTTTATTCATGAAGTTATTGTTATTATATACCGTTTTTTTTAACTTTAAAATATTGTGGCTCTATAGTGATGAACCAAAGTATATCTTTTGCACTGGAAAGTCTTTCTACGTATCTCTTCCTGTTGCTCATTAAGGTTTGTAAGCAAACATTATAAACAAAATAAAAGTTTTGCAAAAGTCTACATTGTTCACGTGTTAAGCACAGTACGCTCCTGTCGCTCGTCTCCTCTTGCAACACAGCCCAATTTTTGTTTAAAAAGTGTGCAAATAAAATTGCTCATTTACATGTTTATACATACATACGAGTACATATTTAATTGGTATTCCATTTAACAAAAACTTTAATTGTGTTCAAAACGAGCACGTGAAATGGTCAAGTCATCATCTATAACTGACCTCCAAACATGCTCGAGAGGTTTTATTTTCTTTCTTCTAATGTAGAGAACTCGAGTGGCATTAAAGTGTTTCCACTTGAATAACCATCCCAAAGTGGCATCATGGAAAAGTTAAACACTCATCAACACTTGGAAAATGAACAAATACTCACATTAAGTTTTAAAACAGTTCTCTCGGTGAAAGCCTGTATGAATACAATACGACTATCAGAATCATATAAAAATGTATTAGAACTACTTCAGTCAATATATATGACGATGGATTCTTAAGTAAAAGTGAACAGAAAAATAACTTTATTTTTTTTATTTTTTTCTTATTATTATTATTTTCAGTAAAAAGCACGGATGACACGCAACCAAGCAATGACTTAAAATATCTAGATGTTGTTAGTTCGAAACAGTAAAACACTGCTCGTTGGAATTCCTGTTATGATCCTAAAGTGTCCTTTAGTAAAATACCTGCAGCTTTGAATTTGCGTATCAATTAAATAAAAAAAATTGTTAGATATTTTAATGAGATATTTGAGATTTTCGGAATCTCCCAGGAATAGCTTTGCTCTTTTTCCTCTTATTTTCTATTTCATAAAATTATTTGCTCAATAATGAGTTCTGTGGAAAAAACGACTGACATCCTATTGTTTGCGGCAGTATGTTGCGGATTAACACGAGTTTGTGGAAATCTTTTAATTTTCTTCACGCATTCCTGTTCACATGAGATTTAATGGCAGCTTCTCTCCCTCCCTCACTAACCATTCTTTTTAAATATAAAATCGTCTAGGAAATGAAAAAACACTTGTTTAGATTTACTTAATTGATAACGTGTTGCTCTAAGAGCTGAATTAGCTTAGTGAGTTACTTTTTCAAATGTGTGTGTTTTATTAGAGATTAAATAAACGACACAACTAAGAGGACTTGAACACTTCTTATTTAATTATTATTGAGGAGACCAACTTTCTATCGACAAAGATGGCAGAAGCGAAAACTGAACATAATTGGAGCCTGACATTAGAAAATTTAATTAGAGCTTTACAAGTAGCTATTCCCGTTTGGCCACAGGAATATGGCAACAGTAACTTTTATATAAATTAAATAGTTTTTACGTGACGTGGAATGGATTTTGCTTTATTTCAACTGTCTAATCAAATTATATATTTCGCACACATGCACTAGATTTATTGCAAATGTAAACAAAAATAAAATATATGTGAGAGCCACCATGAAGAAATAATGTTTTCCAGAATTGCGGAGTTTACAGGAATAATTGCTGTAATTGAATGATATAATTTTTGCAAAACAAATTCAAATAAGTAAACCAAACAAATAAACATTTTAAAAGACTTTTACGTCAGTTGCTTTTCAGTTTTCAATATCAATTTTTTTTAAATACTTTTTACTTTAAAATATTGCTAATTTTGTAAGTTCAATATGCAACTTGGAAGAAAAAATTTCCTGGCATAAAATCTCAGCTCCCATGAAATCGTGCATCAGTGTTTATTACAATAATTCACGGCAAAGTCCAAAGTGCTCTCGAAAAATATTTATATTTCAGTAAAATTTCATTAAACTAAAGAAATATTACTTGAATGTAGTGAAAAGTACTGGATCTCGCTAAAAAGCATGCAGGTCATGTCTCAAAGCAGTGGAAAAAAATCTTAGGGACCGTTCCTTGATTAAAATAAGAAAAGATCTAATAGAGCGCAAAAAAAAAATTATTTGACTTAATAAATTTAAGTTTATTTATAACTTTGACTGAAATTCATATCGGCAGAACAATGAAGAATACAAATGATTTTTTATTTTGATAATATTTTGCATTTTTATAAACTCTCTTTATGTGAACTTTTGAACTGACAATGTCGGCGATCGTTCGGCCAGTTTGCTTTCCTTTCATTTCGAAATGTATATGGTTTGAATTTCGGTTCATCCAAAATATAAGAGTAGCAATATTTTTGAGTAGCACTGCATATGAAAGTAAATATTTTTATGATTCTATAAATTGAAAAACGTTTAGCGGTCTAAAAATTAAAAGTTCTGAAGGGTGTTTGGTTAGTTTTGAGGACATACAAAAATATTTCAAAGGGTTTTCTAAAATAGGATTTTAAGATTTTGCTATTGATCGTATTGTAAATAAAGTTTTTCAATAAATATTGAATGGCAAAACTCAAGAAATATAATGGAAAAATTAATTTAAGGATAACTATTGTAAGCTTTTCTGAAATTCATGTGAGACATAATATATTCTCTTTATTGACATTTCAAACTCTAGTTATGCTTTAAATAATTACTGCATATTTCTAGGGAGTTATTCCATTAGGAGAAGATGCGGAAGGAGAGCAGCTCTCACATCATACATTTTCCATTTCACGATAAAATATAGAAACAAGCCATAGATTTGTAAGGCGCTTAATCTGAAATAAACTAAAAATTATCATTATCTTGAATGAAACGCCAGCAGTTAGAGGAACAAGTAAATTATATAAAGGGTTATCTAATAGGGATATGCAAATCTGGTTTGTGCATATCTTCCAAAGGGTTGTGTCAGAGACATTAATACTAGTTTTGTCATGGAGTGACAAAAAAAAGTAACCGGCATGAAGTAAAGAAGACACCATCGCATCTATTAAAAGTGACTGTCTGTTGCGCTCTTCACCCTTAATGACATGTGAATAGTGTCAAGAATAAGGACATGTCTTAATGGCAAGACAATACAGGAGACAACTTCACACACACGTCGCGATACAATGGGCCTATTGCGTGGAAAATTCAACGATTCATTAATTTCACTGCTTACACCATTGAATCGACGGTTTCTGCAATTGACTCATTCGTTGTTCCGGTGAAGTACACACTCTTCTTTATGCGAAAAAGTACTTTGAAATTGGAAAGATCGTATGCAGTATGTTAAGCGCAGGCGTGGCAAACTTTCGAATGAAATTTTCTTCCAAACATAAACTAGTCATTTAATTTTTCAAAATATAAACACAATTATCTTGATACTTTGTATATCTGTCGTCTTATTTAAATTTAAAGTGTGCAGGCACCTAATGAAAAACCCGATATATTTAATGCTTTATTAAGTTTTCTTTTATTAAATGTATCTATCATGTCTAAGCATAATTTTCTATTCATTTATGTTAAACGTTTTCAAGTGTCCGTTGGTTAATAGAGCGTCAACGTGGAGAGCTTTCAGTTGAGGCCAATTATTATTATGCAAATATTCATGACGATGCTGATTTTTATCGTGTCTAAAGGCAATAATTCAATATTTTAAATTCAATTGAAATGGCAAACACATTAACTCATACAGAGAATATTTTTTAGGAATTTTCATTAATATTTTGATGAACGTTCCATAGCAACATGTTTTCTTTATTTCTGAATTTTATTTATGGAAAAGAGTATCAAAAAATCGTTAATATAAAACAAACAGAATGAATTGCTGAAGCCATGAATTGTTTCGCCTACTATGCTGAGATGGCATCACACAACATTAATCACAATGAAAAATTTTATTGAGGATAACTTTATTAAACTTTTTGTAAGTAAAAACAAGAATTGAAAATTTATGGCTGTGAATTATGAAAGCTATTAAATTTCTGGAAAATAATTAAATTAATTTTCCTACAGGAAAGTACATGACGGATGTTTTTCCCCCACCCTCCCACAAACACGTTTACGAATTGTGCAAAATCATTTATTTATTTACTAAATTAAATAATAACACGAATAAGCAAAAAATGTTTATAAGTGATGGGGGGGAAATTAAAATTGTTGCTTCTTAAAGATCATTTCCTAACACTCAGCTCGATTTTGAATAAATAAATTGTGATATGATTTGAATATTGTATGACAATCATATCTCTTCTACTTTTTTCTCTTTATTTTCATTTACGATTTAAAAGTATAAAAACAACAATACAATATGGCAGAAAGTGAATCTCACAACATTTGTATTGCAATTCTCGTTTACTTTCTAAGATCTTCTATATAAATATATGATATTTGACACAGTTAAATAGGTTTTCTTGTGTAAACTTTCGATCATTTAATTTTATCGTTTGGATAAGAAAACTGTTTCCAAAAATACCCCGCATTTCATATTATTTGATAAATATTATTTGAAACTTCTTAATGTTATAAGGAAAACGTTTTAATAGGAAAATTTACTAATTCATTTAATTTTTTTTCCAATTGAATTAAAAAGAATAAGTTCTATTATACAATTTAACTGAACTGCAAATAGAATTCTTTTAGCAAAAAAATTAATGAATTTTTCCTTTAAAGGTTAATTAATATTTATGGAAAAGATAATGATTATAATGGAATTGATCGCTTGTGTTTCTTCTTACAACTTCGGGTTACTAAACTCCTAGTTTAATTGCAATCAGAAGTTGCTTAGGCCTCCGGTTGTTCCAACATTTGGGTAAAGGTTCCCTGACTATCTGCATTTTGCATGCTGTGAAATGCGCAGAGGATCTTCCGCAACAACAACAATTATTTCTTTAATGGTTGTAGTGCATTTTGGAAAAAAAAGCAACAACTTTAGATTAATTAATATTTATACAAAACTTAATCTGTCACCACTTGAGATCATTAGTAATGAAAATGTGCCTAAAGAAAATTCTGTTCCCTTATTTAAGTTTGTAAATCCAATTTTGGTTGGAATATACTTGCCGCCTATGTATGTTGTTCGATGATGAAGTCCTGAAATGCAAGCGTATTCCATATTCAGCATTTTTCTACGAATTCTTTACTATGGGTTTGCTCTTCGACGTTGGTTTTCAGATAAATTCTTTTAAAAATTTGTTTCACAGATTCTCTATGAATCAATATGAAATTTCAATTGTTTATGGTTTCAATGGGTTATTGTATCTCTCCATGGCATTATTTGCTTGTTGTTATATTAGAAAGATGAATTGATTTCGTTGGGGGTTTTTTTTAGCAACAACATGTTGATAAATTGTTAGTTATGCTTTACAAAGAAGAAATTTGTATGTAAATGTTTTTATTTTTATTTGTTTGTTCAACTAGCAAATTTTTCGCACAAAATTTATTCATTTATTACTATTATTTTCTTTTTCCTTTCGTCTCGGTAATAAAACAGCCAACATGGTTATCCTTGTATTTGGGCCTGTATGCCGGGAAGTGTGAACTTCTGGGTATCGTTTATAAATAGATAAAAATCACAATTGTCCAGTTTAATTTATTTTAGCTTTAGCGAGTTGCTTGCCCATGTTAGAACTTTTTTCCAGACAGTGGGATATATGCCGCACTTTTATATGTGAAAGTGAAATACTGTTTTAGAGCGGTATGCTCTAGAATACTAGTTTCTTCTTTATTTGTTTAAGAAAAATTTAAAATAGTTCATCTAACATACATAAATATTTGCTTTGCATAAATGGTAATTGATGGGCTCACGCCTGCATTTCCTACATAAGGAAGTTATAAGAAAAAATAAATTTCATGAATATTCTCTTCAAATATTCTGTGTTAATTCTCTTTAGAATCTTTAAGTGGCAGATAATAACTTCTGATCTGTATTATTTCACCTCCAAAGTAGAATACAATAATGTTAGCAAATGGCAGCTTAAAAACGTGTGGTTTGCCACTAAAGGCGACGCAGGAAACTACTCTGTCGCAGGACGAAATTCATTCATTGCATGAAGAATTTGGCTAAGTTGAAGTAACAGGAAAGGTCAGTATCCTTTGCTCGGCCTATGCAGGGTGCATAAAATCCTAGTTTTGTATTGCAAGCTCCGCCAATTTGTATGCGGAATATTCACTTTTAAGCAAAAAAGTGTTGTACATTTTTTTAATTCATCCTTTACATTTACTTATTTATGTATCTATATGCATTATAGTGTGTAATATTTATTTTCCGAATGTATATTAATTAAACTATTACGGTTAAAGGATTGCTTCTTTCCTACAAACTAAATGTAATAAAATAAGTTGAAAACGAAAAATATATTTCTGTATCTAATCACATTATTCCGCATTACAATCTCAATACAAAATAATGTGTTTCTATGTGCGGACAGCCATACAATTCTAGTTTGCAAATATCCTCAATAAAGAATTTATAGAAAATATTTGTCTCTCATATGCCACCATGTGCTGAACAAATATGTATGCACGTTTATGTCTTTTACATACTTATTTGTATTGTATTAATCTGAAATGAAGTAATCTTGCATTAAGATTGCCTGCTGTTTTCGGCGAAAGAAATAATTTTGGACATTTAATCTATACAGAGATACGCACAATAAGCACATTCTTGCTAAAAACATTGACAGGCGATACGTAACAAGATTTTATTCCGTTATTTTAATTTTTGGATTTTCTTATATTCCGTAGTAGTTTTCCTTAAATGGGAAAAATAAAACACTAAACCGGCGTGCCATAAAACACGTTGTTATAATACTATACAAAAAAAAAAAAAAAAAAAAAAAAATGCAAATACATTTTTATTTTGTAAATTGATGTTAGTTTTAGTATAAACGGTGAAACATCAGAGAACATGATATCACCTGGAGGTAACACGGTTTCTCTAGCAGTCATAAAACATACTCATTAAACAGCAACATTAATAATAATTCATAATATGTTATTAAATATTTACAAGTTCAAAATTTTTAATGTAAAAGAAGGATACGCCAGAAACAAATGCCAATTGCAGTTGTTCAATTTTGTTCAATTGTTAATTACTATTATTAATATAAAAACAATTTTTCATTGTTTTCCACAAACTGCCACTCCAGTCATCGTCATCGGCCGGGTTAAGCTGAGCATTTCAACAAAATGTGAAGCAACCGAAGCAAATGGTTCCGATGTCAGTGATTTAATATAAAAAAATTCACACGAACTGCTCATTTTATAGTTTGTAAATTTTAACTCTCTTTATTGGCTTCTGCAACTCCCACCCAATAATTGTTTTACTAATTGTAAAACTCGTATTGCAACAATAAATTTCGAATGTTTGTGTTGCATCGGCCTGATTAATAGAGTTAAAAATGTTACTTAAATGTTGCTTATTTTAAATAAACAAGGACGGATACAAATTATGTTAATAATCCAATTCAGTGAAATAAAAGAAGGATTAATTTAACAACGAATGATCAAGTTTCGGTATGCGAATTCATACTTCTGCAGGCTTCTGTTCCATTAATGGTGTCCCGCATTTCTATATGCCATTAGAGAAATGAAGAAAATTGTGTGTTTATTATGCCAACAAAGTACAAAAAAAAAGTGAATCGCGTTGATGTTACTCGCGTGTTGCTGAAATTAAATTATTATTCGCTCATTACTGGCTACTTTTTAGGGAATGCCACCATAAACAACCAACCAAAAGCACAATATTTTCATGGGGAAAATGAATTTGATCACAAGCTGACATTGCAATATAACGATTTTAGATTAAGTAACATTAAACAAAATCCTTTAATAATTTAATGGTTATCGATTTTGATTTAGTCGCCAAAGGAAGTTCTTTTAACAGAAAAAGAAAAAACAAAAAATAAATGGTAATAAGTGTGTGCGCCTAGAAAATAAAAAATATTTCCTACTCTCTCCCAGACTTTTAACTCCGCAGTAAAAAGACATGGGAAGATTTAAGACACATTCAATTAGCAGCGAATGTCATGCTTATGATAAGGTTTATGTTTCCGTTTCTGTCTTCAATGTAAGAATTTAATTTTCTTTTTAATTTCGAGAGAAAATTCTATTAGGTATCCGGTTTTAGAAGGAAGTTAAACCCTTTAATCTTCTATTTTGTATGGAATTAGAGAAAAAAATTTAAATTTTTGCATGTTTAAAATTTATTAAAACTTTATGGAAATAAGGTTGTAGATATCAAAATTCGAGAAAAAATTGCTTAGCTGCAGGCAACATACTCTTTTTAATGACAATAAATATATAATACTTCACTTTTCAAAATAGTTTTTTCAAATTAAAATTGAATTTAGTTTTGAGAGCATTCCGTATTAAAATATATACTAATTTTGTTTTAAACTATAAAAATGTATGAATTTATGCGTGTATTTGGATGCTGCTTCAACATTAAACAATTTGAATTTAATATTACTAAACATAATGATTCACTATCATCTGTCAAGTATGGCATCTCAGCTGAAAATTTATGACAGTGTGGCCTAAAATTTCAAATCAGAGTTGCTTTAACTTCAATAATTAAAGAAAACATTGGGCCGAGTGAATAAAAAGGTAGTTTATACTACATAGTTCTAAGTAGTAGCACTAGCATTCTCTTTTCAGTACTAGCTAAAGTTGATAGTTAAAACTAGGAAATGTGTGAATAACTCTTTGCTACTGGTACATAACTAGTACTGAAAAGCGGTAGCAAAGGATGGAAAAATTAACAGCTGGCAGAAATTATTTAGGAGTTCCCACTTTCTTTGCTTTTAAATCCCGGCATATTGTTTACGGAATTTAAATGCATGATTTGTAAATATATTTTAACATTAAATAATTAGTCTTATTTTTAAATCAAAAGGCTTTTTCAAAATTAGTTTTGCTGTTACAGTAAAATGAACAGCGATCCTATACCTCTGCAAAATAGAAAGTTTGAAAATTAAATATAATTTGTTGCCTTTTCTGGAACATAACTACTCAGTATCGAACAAAGTTTTTTTAAAGATGTACTTAAGTGTTCAGAAATACTTAAAATATTGAAAGTTTTCATTTTTAATTTAATCAGGATTTTGATATTTTGCTTGCAAGTAAAAATAGTTATGCTATTTTCAACTAGTTTTAGCATAAAAATTGTTTGAATATGCATTCGGTTCATATATGGATTCAATTTAAATGTATTTCCTAAATACCAAAATAAATACCCCCAAAAGGTATTTACGCAGTGGCAACTTTGTATAATGACATTTGTTATTATTTAAAAATATTTCTTTCGTAAATTATAACCATAAATTAAATACATACTTAAAATTATTTCTTAAATTATAAACAAATAATAAAATATGGGTGATAAAGGCAGTGGTAGTTTTTTCCTAATAATCAAAACTTACAAAGTTTTATTTAAAAAATCTCAGCTGCCAGCCGTACAAAACAGCAAAAGACGGTGCACTTTGCTCTTTGCAATTTTTCTTTTATCAATATAATGCAGAAAAACACAAGATTCCAGCACCTCAACCAGGTGCTTACAAAAATCAAAGAATAAACTACTAATTTTAAGCAATTACTACTTTTTACTCACACCTTTTTTAAGACAACACTGGAAAAAATAGCTTTCACTAGTTGGCATAAAGTACAAGTTTTAGCTTAATTTTTTATTCACCTTGAAACTAGTTAAACTGCAAAATTACGAGAATAAGGCTTAAGCTACCTTTTTATTCACTCGACCCATTAGCTTGCATAATACTTGAATGATGTTGTGGCATTTACGAAACTAAAAACATGTAAAATACAATCTGCAGAATTTAACAGTATTCAAAATATTTGAAATATGTTAAATAATTTTGTAACGAACAATGATATTTCAGCTAATGAAATTGAAATCATCAGTTTCTCATGTAAACATGTATTTAACATATCAAAATTAATAAAAAAAATAAATATAATAAAAATAAATAAAAAAAAATATAAGAAAAATGTAATAAGAAAAAAATACAACCCGTAGGTAAATTCGGAAGGCCAAAGCAATGTTCTTCATGGTTATCCACAACCCTTAAAACATTATAAAGCTGTTGATTTGGCAGCCACTCTGTTAAAACTTGAGACGTGGTTAGTCTTCCTGCTAAAACAACAAACACTTTTATATATTTGAGTTACTCGAAACAACAACCAAAGTACACAAATTTTTTAGCAGTTAATACACAAACCTTCATTATACTCTGTATAACAGATTTATAACACTTATAAATAATCCTGCTTTATAGCATATTCAACAGCCGCTTTGTTGGCCATTCTGTTTGCAATTCCCTTTGGCATCCGCATGTTAGTGCACAAAGACCGTGGTCAATGGGAGGAGTTTGGACCTGCATTTTACACAGCTCATTTGGAACTTTTTTTAGGCAACGGATGTCTAGGTAAGTGCAAAGGCTAAACCACTTACAAAGAATATATTGCATTCAGATTTTAACGCAAATAAAACTGTATTGCAATATAAGGTGTCGGGGTTATGATGCTTTTAATATTGACCATAGAGAGGTATGTGTCGGTGTGCCATCCCAGCTTTACAAGGCCTGTAATGGGCCCGCCGAGGTAAAAAAATATGAGCTTGAAATATTTTTGTTCAATTTTACATATAAAAATTATTGCTTTTCTTTATTTCAGCCTAATTGTATTCCTTACAACCATGATAACATTCATTATTTACCTACCGAGCGTTTTTCGCGGGGAACTAATTAAATGCGTATTACAAACAGATGGGCGTTTTGTTTATTTTCGGAGAGATAATAATGCATTTTTAAGAACAATCTTTTATTCGGTTAGTCCATTAGTCTAAAAAGCACAAATTGATTTCTAACTTTTAACAGCATTGAGTTTGCAAAAGTTATATTATCTTCTGATCACTTCAAAGTAACTGATAGCATTTACCACTTTCGCTTTAGATCTATAAAGTAATGCTGGAAGTGATATTTAAATTAATACCAACTGTTTTAATCGCTGGCCTCAATTTGCGCATTATGATGGTTTATCGTCAGACTTGTGAGAAAAGACGTAAAATGACCTCGTCTAGAGCCTCATACATTAAGGATGCTGAAGAACGAAGACTATTTTTATTGTTAGGTAATTATTTTTTTTATTTTTTTTTTTTTTTTAACAAAATTATTGGTCTTATTAAAAGTTAATTGCACTTGCAATTTTAGGTAGTACATCAATATTATTTCTTGCCTGTGTGTCCCCAATGGCTATCTTACACATGACAATTGCTTCGGAAGTTTTACCCAGTTTTTCATTTCAGGTAAGAGAAACTATTAGAAAATGGCATTTAAAATATTGAGTCCTTGGAGAAAACATGTGGCTCTCCACTTAGAAATTTATATTTTCTTTTTTCTTAGACACTTAGACATATAGAAACTCCAATATGCTTTTAATAGTTTGCCTTATCAGTTAAAACATGTTTGACACTTAAAATTATGGATTATATGAAATTATGCTGAACGTTACACTGACTGTATCTCGTTCTACTGAATACTTTTCGTTACCATCTCGATTCGGGATGGTAACCTGTATTAACCAAAACATGTCTTTTGACCTGACCAGATGTAACATAATTATAAGTCTTTAACTGATGGCAAATTAACTGCATGAAATTATTTTTCATAATAATTTTATTTTTTTAAAATAAAATCCGCTACGGTGTTTATTTAAATCCTAATTCGTCTTTATTGTAATCGCCAAATATTTATTTTTTTTTCTTGTCCAATGAGTTTTAAATGCGCTTTTAGAAAAATTTAACAACTGCCCGCCTAAATTAATATCTTTTCCTCGATACTATTATTTTTAGGTTTTCAGAGCATTGGCGAATCTGCTGGAGCTGGCAAATTATTCCATTACTTTTTACATATACTGTTTGTTCAGTGAAGATTTTCGCAATACTTTGATGAGAACCATTAAGTGGCCCTGGATAAAATCCCAACTCTGTCATGAAGTGGAAGAGGTGAGCAAGTTAATAGAAATACGCATTAAATATATAAATTTCTATTTGCAAAGGTTTCTGCTAAGCAGACGGCTCTTGCAAACTTTGATAAATTAACTTTACGCAACCATCACATAACAACTACATCAGGCGTTTGCAGCGGCGTAGGCCGTTCGAGCAGTATTTGATGCAAATTTTGTCTAATACTTTATTGGTCATGGCAGGTTGAGATGACAAAGAAAATGCAACTATTTTTTTAATAACACTTATAAAATACTACAGAGCATTATATTTAAAAAAAATGTATAAAAAAACTAAATCTGTGTTCATTGTTAAAATTATTGTATTGAAAATCAAAACATATTTACCAATATATTAAGAAATAATATTATAAGTATATTTTGGGAATTTACATTTATTTATTTTGAAATTATTACAAAATAGGCAAAAAAATATTATGTATACTATTTAGAATTAGAGGAAGTAAAAGTTAATTTAAGTCTGGCTAAAAATGTTACATCACTGCTGAATTTGTAAACTCTAAACATAAAATCAATTGAAGATATATTGATTGATTATTTTACAGTATGAAGGAATCTATTCTCAACATTGCAAAAAAAATTTAAAATATAAAAAATAAAGTTAAAAAATTTACTTCGCTGCCAGTTTCAGTTGCAGATTAATACATTGCAAAATAAATACAATGACGACTGGCAATCTTAGTCGATATCCATAAACATTATTTGAATTCTAAGGCAGAGTAAAAAACGGCTCCCTTAAAAATCCTGTATCAGTTGCAGCAAAATTCGGTTCTTTTTGATGCCCTACACCATTTACAAAGAAGAGGGATACGCATATCCAAAAGCTACTGCCTTTAAATAACTCCTCTCTTAGGTTACGTCCAAATATTATAAAAACATATATTATTAAATAACAGTTTAAATAATCAAAATATTTATATGGTGAAAAGACGACATTAAGCTGTCTCTTGGTTTTCTATAGTATAGTGAATATGTGCTGTAAACGCCAATAGAGAGCTGTAAGTAATTTTAATGAGCCCACTTTTCTCCCGTAAGCTGGATGTAATAAGTTGGTTGCATTCGTATAGACTTTAGATCGCACACAAAGTACAAAGCACCATTCTGTTGTAAAGATAATACTAGAAGGTGCCCTTTGAGTTTTCTAAAAATATCAGATAACTTGTATTTCAGCAGCGGTGAAAACATTTTTTTGAAATTCTTTTGAACCACATAAATTTAGTGTACAAGTAATACAAAGAAAAAAGAAAACCTAAAAACAAAAAAACAAAAATATTAATAAATAAAGAAAAAAGTAGTGCTACTCAACAAAAGCGATTAAGAATTTCCTATAGGCTGATCTGGAATAATAAGATGTTTTTGATTGCTGCGAGTTCCAGATAGATTTTTCGAAATTTACGGAATTTCTGCTCAAACTAAATTCAAACAAAATATCCAAATTAATTAGGATTCAAAAAAAAAACATTTATTTATTTATTTGTTTACTTAATATTACAATTATATAAATAAATATATATATATGTATATATATATATATATATATATATATATGAAGACAATTATACTATGTGCAGAAGCGCATAGTAATATAGTAAGAAGCAATAACTTCTTAAAAATCAATATCCAGCAGTATGTAAATTTTTTTTATTTTAAACTGCAACAACATCTGTAGATTTAAATTCAAATTAAAAGAGAAGTTTCGTTGCAGGTAGTTTCAAAACAGGACCCCTCCCAATTTAGTGGATCCTTTATTGTATTTACAATAATTTTAAGAAACAAATACTCGTCAAAATATTATATATATATATATTGCTAATTAATATTAAGCAAAAATATGTCGTATCGAAATCGAAATATATTGAAATTAGGTAGGGAGCAGTTAACGCACCACAATAATTAATTTTGAAATATTTTTGAGAGTAATACAAAGAATATTTTGCACCGAATAACACTTTTGGCAACACTTCGAAATAAGAAGTTTGGCATGAAAATAGACATGATATTGAAAAATTTCAGTAACACTTTCCAGTGCAGCGAACTATTCTTAAAGGAGCTGCTGTTTTGTTGAATGCGACATAACAGCAATAACAGCCAACAACTGGGCATGTTGCTAATAATTAGTGAATTTGTTCTTTTAATTTCTTGCCAGGATTTAGGAAACTACTAAATCACTCTGTTGAGTAGTTTTGCTTGAAGGTGAAATTTGCTCATGTATTTAAATTAAACGTTCTCTGAAATTAATGTTGATACAAAGAAAAATAATAATAAATTATATAAATACTATTAGAAACATTCCATAAATTGGTGTTTAATTATACAAGCATGTAAGCAAACCTGCCTAAAAAGCAGTCAACAGATGCCTGAAATAAAAAAAATGTAAACAAAAAGGAGAAAAACGAAAACAAATAATTAAATAATTTGTTAAGCAAGATGTTTATTGTTTATTGTTTATTTGAAAAATAAAATGTTTTTTTTTTTTTAGTTTTAGGTTTAAGATATAAACTGAATTTTCGTCTGACGATTAAAATATGTAATTAAAACTTACTTTGGATTTTAAATGTTGATTGAGTCTCTGTTGTTTAATCTAATGAAATTATAATTTTATGTGAGAGCATAATTACTTTTGAAGTATTTTAATGTCTGTATAATTGAATATGCTTTGAATGTCGGATAGACAAACACTTTATGTAACCTTAACTGCCAAATAAATGAATTAATTAACTAAAAGTAAAGTATTCAAAATTGTTTTAAGTTGAAAGCATTTTGTGTTGCAAATGCATTTATTTCAATTCATAGGCAAAACTCTAAAAATTCTGTAATTTCGCAGTAAATTTCTTCTATTATTTTATTTGGTTTCTTTTCTTATCAATTCGATTCAAAATAATGTTTAGATTTAAGATAAAATAAAATTTACTTTAGCAAATTATTTACAAAAATATAATATAATAATGAAAATGTATGAATAAAGTACCTACTGAAAAAACAATAATATTAAAGAGAAAAACTAAAGAAGCAAACTAGAACAAGGAAAAGTATATATTGATTACGTACAGAAATAATTAAAAGAATTAAAGAAGAAATTTAAAATTCTACCAGAAGCATAAAAATAAAACTTAATAAATAGTTAAAATAAGTAAAAATATTACTGAAAAAGAAAAAAGCGTAAATATTTCTAAAAGAGAGTCGAAGATAATTCGAAAAACTACCGAAAGCGTGTGTTAAATGTGCTTCAGCAAGGAAGAGATCTGCCCAAAACCCCCAAAATTATAAGCTTTGCAAATTATATAAATTTAATTAAACATGACTGTAATGGATGACAACGTTACATTGAATTCTACGGCAACTGAATGCGGCAACAAATTTCAATATAAATGAACTTTCCTTGCTACGAAATGCTAAAAAATAATCAAAGACCTTTGATTAAATAAATCAAAATGAATTAAAATTTAATGAAAAATCATTTATTTAGAACAGGACTCGTTATAAAAGTTAATATGGCTTCATATTAATATATTTCTCTCTCAAGTGAGAGAGAAAATGCAGTCTTACTAGAAGACAATATCAAGTTCCAAGCCCGATATGGGCAACGTTTCCCACGCCTGATGGTCACAACTCGAAAGGTCATAGAAAATCCAATATGAAATTAATATTAGAACTTTTTTTGAAAAATTTACAAATGCAATACAGAGATGGCTCGTTTACTCTACAGGGTGGCCGCTGGGAATGTATACTGCTTTGTTTCTTTATATTTTTTGATCAAACGAAAGATAATGGATTTTATAATAAAAAACGATAAAGATCATCGAGAGATCACCCATTTTTTTCACAAAAAATACATATATGGAGATTGAATCTAGTGAAATATTATAATGTGCATAGTGTGAAATATTTTGAATTTAGAAGTTAATTTTTTTCCTTAAAATTTAATAGTTAAATATACAATGAAGGAATTAAAAGCACACACATCACAGTTGAATTTATGAAAAATAGTGAATTAAAATCAATTTTGACTTAATCGCCAGCATTTTAGAAAAACAACCTCTGCGATGATAGTTAACAATTGCTTAGAATAAAAACTTTAGTTTCTTGTTTTACAAATACATTTTCATTTGTTTGAGTTGAGAAATAAAACTTAGATTTTATAGTGTCCTGATTCTATTCAGCTCCCATACTCAGGGCTTCTCACTCTTTTAATTGTGTTTCAAAGCTGGCATGTCTTAAACGTACAAGTCATTTAGATTTCAGTTATGGAAAGCCCACCCTAAAATATTGTTTACCAGCTCTGTTCATAGCAATCCGCTTCGTAATGAATTACATTATTTTTAAATTTTTCAGGCTTATGGCCTTCTTCACAATGCAAAACACACAGATGTTTTTTTTAATTTAATCATGTTTAAAATCTATTTCTTGGGGGCAGTTCTCTTCGCCGCTGGAAAGAATGAAATTCAATTTACAAAAGCCAAACAACACATATTCCATAAAATAACATAAAGTTCAAATAAATTAAAAAGAAATTAAAATATACTATTATAAACTCTAAATGGCTAATTCTTCGAAAAAAACTTAAATAAGAGCAAAGAAAATTCAGTTTAACACCGCTCCAAATTATTTGTCTAAAAAGTTTCAAGTTTTTTTTATTTTTAAACTTCCTGTGTTTACGATGTAGAAACTCGTGTGAAAAGCTTCAGTTCTCGCTTTTGTTTAAAAATATGAACATCAAGTGTAAATGATTTGTAATTCTTTTACCACATGGGCATTTTATTTGAATGTTTTAATGTGTTAATTTTCAACTTCATTTTATTTTATTTACGTCTTTCCCTTTGAAATGGAAAGCGAAATAAGCAAAATGTTTCAGAAATCTAAAGATAGAAATAACATTTTCATTAACTATAAAAAGAAATGCTCAATATATTAATAGTATATTTATGATAACAAACAAATACACATGCATATGTTTGTGTAAAGAGGCTAATAAAAATGCAGGTTTGAATTTAAAAATAAATTCTTTTATTTATTGAAGCATTTAACGTCTTATGGCTTTTTAGCTTTTTCGTAATAAAATTATGAAACTAAAAAATAGATTCTCAAATTGCGATTCTTTTATTATAATTGAGTTGCCACAACTTGGATTATTCACATTTTGAGGCAACACTTCGAACGGACATGTGTGCGTGTGTGTGACTGCAGTTTAGTTAGTGACCCCGTCGCAGTTTTTGCTAATGACCTGGAAAATTACTCACGATTAGAGAATGTAATACTTTTTTATCATACAGGACAAACTGCACTCTTAGTATTAGTATTGCTACTAGACCTGATGCAGGATAATTGAATTAGTGCGATGTAAAGTTACTCCTTTCGGTGTAGTCAACCACATGCGAATGTTGTATTGCACTATGGGGCCGTGAATACACGTCATTGTGTTTCTTTTTAAGCTACATATATTTTTTTGGAGAGTTACAAACTTATTACATCAATTGTATCAAAAAAAAAAAACTAAAAACAAATATATAAATATAATAATTCTTTTTTAAATTTCTACTTCCATAATGAAGCCAACTTACTAAAAAACTTTACGGTTTTCTGACTTTTATCTAATTAAATATTACGTGAGAAAGTGAACGTGACAAATGAAATAGATATTTCTTCACAAATGCCCATAAGCAGGAATGCTGCAAAACAAGAGCGGTGCATATCCAAATACTGCATTTCATATTTGGATATTTAAACATCATACGATGTGCTCTCTCAGCACAGCTCCCCTGAGAGAATACACCACTATCTGCAAAGAATTTATATTCGGAAGAAGTTGAATTTTATTTAAAATTTTATTAACATGTTACAAGTTGTTTTACTTAAAAGTCTAATGGAAGAAAATGTTAGTTGCTTTCGAAGTGTAGACATTTTTACTATAATTATTATTAAAAGTAATATTAATATTAATTTTTGTTTTTTTTTTTTTTTTTTTTGGTGAATATATTAACTATTTAAAGCTTATTTAGGTAAATTAATTTTAAAATTAAAAAAAGGGTTTTTATCACTTGACTTCTCTCTCCATTGCACTCTCGAAGTTCTTAAAGGAATTCACCAAGGCCGCCAGACCTGTGAATTATTGTAAACTGGAGGATGAAAAGCTCCGTTTTCCCGTAAACGTTTCCGTTCAAATATTTGCCTACGTATCTTAAGTAATATATCACGTTTACCTTGAGCATGTGCTGGCAGAGTTTGTTGTTGCTGATGACGTTGTCGTTGATAGATGTTAATTTGTTGATGTTGTTGTTGATCGTCATCTTCATGACGATGTTGTAAAGCACATGTGATTGTTGTTGTGGCATTCGAGGACATATTTAATGAATTAATATCAGCCGACAAACGAGTAGATAACACTACCGAAGTATGTTGTGGCTCAAAATCATCGTCCTTGTCCCTCTTATCGGGAGTGTAATTTTTTGATTGCTTCTCAAGCCTTTGTTTGCTTAATAGAGGTAAAGCTCCGTTCTGATTAAAATCAATTTCAACGTCATTATCATTATACTCCATTGTTTGAAATGTAAATTGTGACTGTTTGGATTTTGTAAGTCTTTTCGGACTTTGCATTTTCTTCTAGTTGAATAAAGAAGTAAAATTTGTAAATTAAATTTGATTAAGAGAGTTGCACAGTGAAATCTAATTTATTTCAATTTCTTTTACATTCTTAATTAAACGTGAATATACAAGTTTTTGTAATGGATCTATATAGGTGTTTCATAGTGAGAGCATACTAGTATGTGGCAAATATTTTTGTTATTAGCAAATATATTTTATGTTACCAGATTGTTGTCATAATCAACCCAATAAATTGGCAACTCTCATTTTTTTTGTAGTAATATTAAATACTTATATTGGAAAAATGCTAATTCTAAATTAGAAAAACTTCCACTATCTAAGAATTTTTCGTGTGTGAACCGTGAATGCAATCAATACTTTGCCGTTAATTCATTTAGTATAATAAAAAATTTAATTTTTTTTAAAGTTTTTGTTACTTTAAAATTTTTTTTTATCGAACTATTATCGAATATTATTAGCATGTCTATATAATATAGTATATAATATACAGAGTATGTCAATCCTAAAACCTTGAAAGTTGAGGTTGTGTGGTGTGGCTGGGCAAGCTGCGAGTTGGTTAATGTGCTTTATATGAAGATTGTCCACATGAGTGTGCCTCTCTATTGCTCTAAGTAAACTTTTGGTGATGGCGTGACGGAATATTTGAGCAAAATGCATTTGTGATAGATAAATGACAATTCTCTATCTATGAAACATGTTACAAAATGACAATGAAACATCTTGCATTAAACAAACAGTGTGCCGAAAATGAGGTGCCAAGGTTTTTAGTTGAAGACAGTTGTGGTTTATTTTGATTTGATTTTGAAACTGCCTGGTATCATTAAATACCAACTTGTTGGTGATTATTTACATGCTATTTGACGACCGGGTTTTTCATCTTAATTTTTCAAAAATTACAAAAGATGAGTTCAGGTTTTAATACAGCTGACGATGAGAAAGGGAAATCCAAAATGTAGGTGAATTTTCATAAATTCGTTATCTAACGTTGCAAAGTTAATTTGTAATTGGATTTCTGACCTCAGGTTTACAAAACCTTGGCTACAATTCATATATGGTTCAAATGATTCACAAAGGAAGATGTATCTAAATATAGTAAAAATCCTTGAAAGCTTATTGAAAATTCATATGAAGTCCATATTAGTTTTTTTTTTTAAATTCAGAAGTTGAATCACCAATCTAGTTAGAATCCGTTAAAATTGGAAATTCATTTATTTCTTTAAGTTCGAAAGTTAAACTTAACAACCTGAGTTAAATATATAATTTCGTATGTCAAAAGATATTTAGTTCGCCATATTTATGTTCACACATAGTTTTATTTCGCTTATTAATTTCTAACCTTAGAAGCGTTTTTTTTGTTTCTTAATAAATATATTTAAGTGATTTGGCTAATTTCATTTCTGAAAGATCGTGCTTAAATATATTTAAAGTACAATCCCAAAATTAACATTTTTCTACGACCAGAGAAGCTTCTTGCTTCGCAGAAGAAGGAGTAGAATATGGTATTTTCTTTTAATAAATATATGAAATAAATAATAAATAATAAATACAAAGTTGATATTAGGATTTAAATATCATTAGAAATGGTTTGGATGTCTTTTTCAACACAAATTCAAAAGTAAAAAGTAACAATTAAGCAGTGTTGCCAAACAAGTTTTTTGAAAGCATGTACTAGACAAGTTAGTGCTTGATTGCAATTGCATTCACTAGATATTTGAGATATTTGAGTCCATTTTAAATATCTGCGATGAAATAAAAACAGACATATGCCCTATTTAAAATCAACACTGTAAATAACAGGAGAGTCCTGCTTTATAACAAAAAACAATTGAGGGTGCTTACATTTCTTTTCGATTTTTCCGCCAAAAATTTACACAATTGTATAATATGCTCTGCAGTAAAGTGTTTATCCATGGTCGAGTCCATATTTGCACTTAAGTCATCTTCAGTAGAGTATGCTGATGGAGGCAGAGGCCCTTCAATTATGTCACCATCAATGGTTATTAAACGATTGCGATCACTCTTTATATTTCTGCTATTTAGAGGCTTATTGAAATCCATATTTAAGTTTCTATGTTTCATTAATTTATACAGAATACCCATTTAGAAATTTTTCTTAATTTATTTTCTATTCACTAAATATCACTATCAATTGCAGTGCACACAATTTCCTGATTTTCGGTTTTTATATTTCAAATTTTTTTCAATAACTAGAAATAAATATTTTATTATTTTGTTCCTGCCGAGCTGTTTACTCCTTCGTTGGATTTTTTATTATGAGCGTGTGTTGTTTGTTTCATACGTCTTTATACTCCATGTTACATGTGTTTCTTTTATTTAATATTTTCTTCTACTGACTGCATCACTTTCAATATCTTAAGTTTTTATCTGAAAATAAATTCCCGCTTAAAATATGTTTTCAACTCCATTCCAAAATGCGTGCATTCGTATATGCTGTTAATATTTGTTTTATTTTGTTCTTCTTTTTTTCATAAAATATTTTTACGATACTTATACTTATAGTTCGTTTCATGTGTGAAAGTATTCATTCTGTTTGGTTCTGGTTTATTTTTGGTTGCAGTTTTTATAATTTTGCTGCTGTTGAGTGCCATCATTGGGAAACCATTGAAACACATGTTTGTTTTGTTTTTTTTTTTTTTTTTTTTTTTATTGAGTTAAAAATAAACAAACTATTCAATGTAAATCAAGAAGACAACACAATAAATAATGGTGGCATTATTAAAACTAATAATAATTGAAAAATATTTGTCTTCCTAATCCACTTCTGGTAAATACAACTTAAATCAAGCAAATTTTAATAGGCGTATTAGGAATTTCATTTAATATAAATCATTTTAGCTTTGAGTAACGATGCTTGTAAGCTTAATGTGGTTTGAAAAAAAAATGTGTCATGTAAAAAACGTTTCAATTTTCAATACATAAGTTTTTGATGCTTAAATCATTGTTGCTCGAAATAAAACAATGAACTTTATTCTCTAAGACCTGACAAGCCAATTTTTAAAAACATTATATATTTCGCCTATTCCACATAGCAGATGGTAAAGTAGATAGAAAGAGCAGTTTGCAGAGGCTCTGGTGTTAAAGATTGTTTGGATTGTCATTTTATTTTTGGTGGTAAATGTTAAGTGAGAAGTGAATATGCCGTCGTCAATGCAACGTTTCGGAAGAAGTGAACACAAGACTATTAGAAACTTGTACTTATTGTTTTAATTGGAATTGGTTACCTATAAAAGGTCACTAAAAGTCTTGCAATTTTTTGTATTGTGTTTGTTCAATGTAAGCCCCTGCACGGCTACGCTTCTGACACGTGCTCTTAACATTACGGTGAATATATTTTGGTAACAATTACAAAAACTTATAAAGCACATTACAACTGATATAGTGCTAAGTATCAAAAGATTTTTGACCCTTTACATATACTGGAGGGGTGTCCACCGGAAAGGGTTTTTACCTCGTTGGTTTATATTTTTGATTAACTGAAATATAGTGGACATTATGAGGACATTTTTCATTACATTCTTTTTCATATCATACATTTCAAGTGGTATTTTATTAATTTCAACAGGAATATTTTATTAGCGATGGTCAAGCATGAAGCAATCAAAACCACCATATCTTGAAATAACTTGTTGTGGAAGGAGGTTTCACAGTAATTGCAATGAGTTCTGGTTGTATGCGATGTGAGACCGTCTTGTTCAAGCCTAAAGAAGGCCAAAGTCATTTGCAGTTTTAAAGACTTATGATCCAATAATAACTCTTGTTATGAAAATCGGAGTTAACATGGGCGAACTGTAACATCCTATTGGCATATGTACGAAGTAGGAAGGAGCTCGGTGTCAATTGAATCTTAAATGGAAATTATGTCCAAAGTTGATTTTGAAGATGAATCTCTCGTGCACTGCCGGATAAATCGATGATTCATATTGTTAATACATTTTAAAGCTTAAAACACGTTGGCTTTCCACGCCTCTACTTCACGATTATAAAATATGAATTGTCAAAACTAATTTTTACGGAAATAATGGAAAAACAAAGTGGTATATCTTCCAGTCAGGCATGATGCGCCCATCCAGTAGGGTATTATTACGAGAATAAGCTAGAAGTACAGTTGGCTCAAAGATATAATTTTTTTTATAATTAAACAAATATTTGCATAATTTTGCATTTTTTGCAGATGGCCATTGTGCTGTGATAAAAAGGAGAGAGATTAGATTAAAGTGAGTATTTAATTATATGAATAATTGGATCACGTGTGTGTAATACCGGCGCACGTCATGATGGCTGAGTGTTTTCATACTGTCTATTGTCTTTGCGGTCCCATATTTATTCCGAATCCTTATAAGAGAAGTTGTTTAAGTGTTTGTCCTTCCGACAGTATTTGCATTGTTCTTAGGACAGAATAAGCACAAATTTTTCTTATAATAAATACTTTAAAAGCCTGCCTTATTCTTGAGTTCTCATACTTTAAGCTATAGATTCTTTAAAATGTTATAAAGATGATTAGTTTTCTATTTTGCCGAGTAATTAACAGTCAATTGATATTTTTTAGTTTTCCACAATTCACATTAAAATGTGTAAATCGCAGATTTATATTGAAGTCTCCGTTTCTTATTAACCCATTTAGCGAACAATAAGCAGTTTATTTTCCGAATTTTTTCTTAAAAAAGAAATTAAAACTAAATAATTAACACATGTTTTAAATAAAGAAAAAAGGTGCACAAAGAGATCATTGTGTGGGAAAAGAATTTCCTCGAATTAATATTCAGCCATATAGTAATAGCAGAACAAACAACAACAATTGACTGATAATAAAAGACAAGATCAACCAACTTTACAACAATCACGACATTCAAATGCGTTACTCACAAGTTTTCATGCATAAAATTTATCATTTAAAGTAAAAAACAAAACAGCACAACAACTACAACAAAAGGGATACAACACTGTAGTTAATTGACAGACTCAAAACGCCCTTTAAACCCACTAGACTCGCACAAGTACTTCAAGTATCTTCATGCATATAAACTGAACAAGCGTCGAGCAAACTGGGCTTATCTTAATGTGTTAAAAGAACATTTAAGGGGAAAGAAAATAGAAGGCACAGATTGTTTGTTTATTGAAAAATAATAGCAACAACTTCAAACGAGGCAGTGGAGGAGAGAAGGATATAAACATCTTATTGAAATTGGAAAACGAAAGTCATAAAATATCGCTGAATATGAATAATATGACCAATAAAAAAGAATGGAATAAAATGCGTTTCAACTAAAACAGTTGGTGTAGCAAAACATTCGATATTATATATGGGTGTTGGAATTGGTATTCTACATTTGAAGCTGTTCCTTGCATGCTCCAAATAGTTTCCATTCTTATCATTTCCATTAACATCTGATAAAACCACTTCCTTCAGACAGTAACTTATTACTTCCAAGCATCTGTATTGGCAGCAATGTTTTAATGTACAGTGAAACAAAAAAGCATATGCCCGGATAATACATCAATGTATTTTACCATTTTAAAATTTAAAAGGTATTTAAAAGGTATTAAAATAAAAAAGTGAATATGAACTAAGATAATATCTGAAAATAAAAAGTATAATTTTCATATCACTCGCATTGAAAATTGTTCACATATACTTTTACGACAGTTTCCTAATATTGGAAATTCTGAGCATAACTAATTTTCTCATTTGCAATTACATTGAAAATCGTAAATTAAGAAAGTGGTTGTTTGGCTAAAGTGTTAAACTGAACCGCAGCATCACTAATTTATAATGAGAATTACCTGGGCGTACATTAAGTTCCGAGCGCCAAAGCTAAAACGATTTAAATGATATATATTGGCATCAGCAGCCACTACTTCCTCACATACTATAATTACGTTCATGTAATTGTAATTGTAATTGTAATTGTAATGAATTCGCCGTGGTAGGGTGCTTAATGAAATCTGTAACATTGGAACTAAAGCGAACAATATTTAAGTCGGAGAATCAAAAACATGTGTTGAATATTCCCATGTTACTAAAAATAGAGATTCCCAAAACTCAATCCACTCATAAAGCAAATAACACATTTATGACTTCTTTTTTTCATCTGCTTTTTCTACTTTTCAAAAAATTTACAAAAATTGAGAATGAGGTCTTTAGAATGGTTTACAAATATATATTATATATAAATAGTGTTAGGAATAAGTAGATGAGATATATCTATGGAGCCATTACAGAAAATTGCTTGCGGTTTCAAGTGCATCTCTTTTTGAGGCAATCATCTGTGCAGCAGCAACTCAAAGATGTATACACAGAAGCGGAGAGAGGGTGTGTTATTTCTGAATATTAATAAATGTGAGCACAATGCTCACATGAAGGGTTAAACTTATATAACAGTAGAAAGTGGTCCGAAAATGTTCTTTTAGACAAGTTATAATTTTCCTTCATTAATATTTTCAGTTAATAATAATTTTTTTCACAAAAACGACTAGTTATTAAAAGATTTAATATTTTAATTTGTATTGTAATTTAAAACAATATATGTAAGTATTGCAATGTTCATATATTTTTATAAAAATTATCAAGTGTTGGAATACTGGAAATTTCAAAGCTAAAGGGGATTACGGAGCAGATGTTTGTAAGAATGCAAGTCGGAGGAAAGAGGAGTTTCGTCTAATATGACGAATTTGTCGATAAAAATTCGACAATAAAAAATGCAGATACATATAATTATTAATTGTTAAATAAAGCACAAACAAAAGCAATCTTTATAGTTTAAATTTTGATCATAAAAAATTAGCAAGTCTGGAGTGAGACTTTCCTTTTTTTTATGAAATGCTTACTGAAATTTACACAAAATATCTTTTCAGCCTGCCTTCATATTAGTATCCATGTGCAAGCAAAGAGATGCACATCACCAATTGTATGGATGTATTTGTACGAATGTACTTGTTTTACAGTAAAATTATTACGGAATCGTCTCAAAATGAGAGCGCGCAAAGTGTCTTCATGGGCGCTATTTATAGCAACAACTAGTATTCCCTATCAGAGTCGGTAAAGTGCATTTATGCATGTGCATGTGCATCTTCCCCTTGCATTATTTTGTTTTTCAAGATTTATTTATGTGTTTTAGTAATGAAATTTTAATAACTGATTGCTTTATGTATAAGTGTTACTTGGGATATGGAGATGAGTATGGAAATACAGTTTTCTAATTGGGATAATAGAAAAGGCACTTCTTAGAAGAAAAAAAAAACAAAAAATAAAAATTAAGAAATTAATACAGTCTAATTAGTTTCGATAATTATTTATGTTTAAACAGAATAAATGGAACGTTATTAAATTTATAATTAATATTTCTCACACGAAATTCTCATATTTAGTTAAAAGTTTTAGTTAAAAGTTTATTTAAAGACAAAGTTTGATGTTTTTTTCGAATACTGATGTCAACTTTTAAGTATTGACTCAGCTGAAAAGTTGATATTGATCATTTAAAAACTATTTCGGCGTAGAAAATTTTTATTTATTTTACTTATTTTATTTATTTTTTTTTTATTTTATTGAATGCACATAAATGACAGAAACTCTTATTATATAAATGAAATTTCATATTAAGAAATGAAGCACTATCTTTATAATCCAATGAGTGAAGAAAAGTAATAATTTTATCAGTTTCTACCTGCTGGCTCCACTCGTACGTTGAAAGTATCATTACGGGCTCTCTGGAACAACATTTATTGAAATTATTAAAAATAATTTAGAGGCCTGGTAGTAGTTGAGACAGTCTTTGACCAGAAATTTGAAAGTTTTGTACCTTCATAAGTCTAAAGAATAGCTGATTCACGACCTGCGTAAACCTAACAGCTGTTGTCCTTCCTATTTATTCCCATTTCAAACAATTTTTATTAAGGAAAAAGGCACTTTTCTTTATCCAACGACCAATTTACAAAATCAGTAAAAGAAAGCTTAAAAAAAGGGAATTGTAATATTGAAAATTGAATAAACAAGATTAAATATAATTAAAATTTCATGAATAAATTTTATTTTATATTTTATTTTTTTATTTACTTTTTTGTATATCCTAATAAAATTTCAATGTCAACACATTAAGGACAGCAGTTTAGGAAAACATTCCTTCAGATGTAGCTTTGCATAATCGGCCATATAAAGTACTCGTATAATATACTCGATATATATATTATTTATTGTTTTTAAATAATTATACTGTCTCTATTTACATAACCCTGAGATAACAGAGCACGTAAATGAAAGAGCGCTGAAACTAAATGAATAACTCCATGCATATGTATTATATATAGTATTTTAAGTATAAAATTAAGTAAATTTTTAATATGAATTTTCTTGATTGCGACTTATGTACATAAGCGATACATACATACATATATAATAACTATATCTATATCTATATATATATACCAATTTTCGTATTAACGTGCTGCAATTATGATTGTAACTAATTTCGATTAAAAGTCAAATCTCAAACTGATGATGTGGCACACTGACCGCAGAATGTCTATGCCTGTTTTATTACTTCAGCAAGAACTTGCCGCGAAAGACAATTAATTTATAAAAATATAAAAACAGAAAAATTCCAAAAATAATTTTCTATATGCATGTAAATAAATGTGCTTTAGAAATGTACTAGTATATTTATAAAGTAAGCAGTTGCTTCTATTATTTTTAGATTCATATGCAAGTACAGGCAGTTGTATTTACTTCAAAATGGTTTTCTTGTTTACGCATGAGATAAAAATAAAATAAATAAAAAAAAATATTCAAAATATTTCTATTAACAAATTTTGAAGAAAATATGTTACGTTTATGTACACGTTTACGTATACTGATATGCAAATGCCTTCAACTATCAGTGAGGAAATAATGAAGTGTAGAAATATATGAAATAAACGAATATGGCCAGAACGAATGCCATATAATTTTTTTACCAGGAAGATATTTTAACATGAGAAAATTTATATTTAAAAATTATGTTTTACAAGGGCACAAATATTTAAATTACCTCAACTCGTACTCTACTCGTGTGATGGAGATTTTATATATTTGCTATATTTCGGCACCTTCATTGGTAAAACCAAAAACAAAGTAAAAAAAAGTAAAACTAAACTCTCAAATGTGCATAAGTGTGTGTAAAATGAAATGATGTGAATAGTTTTTGATTTACTTCCATTTTGTGACCACAATCTGTCAAATTAAATATAATATTTTTGCATAAAATTATATAAAATATGTCATGATGTTTTATACATATATATATAAATATATATATATAAATAAATATATATGTGATAAATAAACGCATGTGTAATATTGAGGTTTTGTTGAGTATTTCTTTGAATGGAAAGTGTTCAATGTGCGGAGCTGTACTTGATTCCCTTTCACTGTCTCATAATAATATTTGCTGAGAGCTGAAGATGTCAAGTGTTTCGTTTCTAGTAGGGCGTGCTTAGAAGTGTAAAATGCAGTGGATTAAAATAAAATAATTATAAGTATAGCACAAAATATTTTGATCACGGAACGGAGCTTTAGCTTATATAATGATTTACAATTCAATATTCCATTTCCACACAATTCATCGTAACACTATTAGTTTCGATCTTTCATGCCAGTAAGTTTTTTTTATTTGATTTTAAATTTTTTTTCTCCTTTTCAGATTATTTAAAATAAAATAATAATAATGTTTCGTAGTTCTTTGAGGCAAAATGTGTTGCGAGTTCATTAAAAACCATTAAGCTGCCACATTTCCTCTCTACATGTTAAATAAACAAAATTATCAACACTTCACTTTCTTTTATTGTAAAGTTCTCATAACAAACTTCATTTGAGTAGACGTTTATTTTTAATTAGGAGTTGGTTAAATCTGTGGTTGGCCTAAGTTAATTTGGCTGAAAGTTATCTGATTATCTGCATTATACGCAAAACAGCCACATAAGTACTGTGGAACAATCAAGGCCACAAGGTATTTCTAAAGAAAAATATTCTGCTTTATATACTCATTAAACTAGATTGCGCAGAGATCTGGTTTAGTTATAAATCCTTGATGATAAATTAAAATTTTTTTATTCACTTTTGATGCCTGTGGGCAGTATGCTAAATCACAAAATTTGTAGGCACGTACGAGTATTTAAAGAGTGCATATAAAAAATTAATAAAATCAGAGCAGTCTGCTAAAGCAATTTAGCTAATATTTCCAATTCAATCTCGTTCGTTCTAATTAAATATGTTTATTTATTTTACAAATAGAAAACGGTTTTAGCTAATTTAAAATATTTCCGAACTTTTTCTAATTAAAAGTTTTTTTGTGTACCAGTTGGAATGTACTGAATTTGAATGCGTTTTAAAGATAATTTCAACTTGTATCGCATTACAGCAGGCGTATGTTTTGCAAATTGTATTTTTAATTCAATTTGGATTCGTCTAATGATAATCATTAATCTCCAATAGATTAAACTAAATATTTCGGCATATGCGCTATTCCAAAATATTGACTAAATCATATGAAGGGGGGAGAGAATAAAATAAGTAGAAAATTACGACTGGTGACTGTGCAGGAAAATAAAATAATTGATATAATTAATTCAGAAGAACACTAATTGTTGTTAATTCTTGTTTTTGAAAAAAATCTGTTTCTAATAAAACGAATGGAAGCCGAACAATTAGTATCAGTAATTCTTGAATAATTTGTAAGAGCTCCAATATTGAAATTAAAATAATTATTGCCGTAATTACTGCTGAATTATATTCGTAATTTAGAATTTAAAAAGTTGATTTCACAAGCTGTTGTAATGATTACTTTTATTTCCGTTTACCTGGGTGTAGCTGTTGCTTCTTATTCATTAGTAGCTGCCAAGCATTATATTGACTTTATTTTGCTTGCCTTCCACGTTCTATTCCCACAAATGGAAATACTGGAAATTTGCTCAGAAAATGGGGAATAAAGGGAGAAGAAACTTTGCGGGAGGCTTGAAATTCTGTTTTAAAGATTTCACATTAAATAGACGAAGAACTCTTTAGTGTGGCATTAAGTGTAAACAAGACAAAGTGTATGAGAAAGTAATTGGCTGTTTGTGTTTGAGCGTATGTGGCAGTGGAATGCACAAGATAAGTATTTTGTATTTCAAAAATGTTTATGCTACAGAAATTTCTTATTTGCATAAATATATTTTGAATGTGAGTCTTCCCCTTTTCATTGTTTTCAATTCCTTTTAATTAAAAAGTTTGCTGAGGATTTCTTTAAGTAAGTGATTCATATGCTTGAATTTAGAGAAATTACTAAATGGGGGAGTATACAGTATCTGTGAATGCTTATTGCAGATGTATGAAAGTGGAAATAAATGGGGTATTCTAGTTTGAAATCAATACAAAGTGCTCAAGTTTTGCTCCGCAGGAGATTTTTTTATATTCCTATTTTGGTAATTATATATTAAAACATCAAGTGTACGATGTTTATTTATAAACTGTGATCTTTACTATAAATTGTTCTTAATATAAATAGGATGTTTCATTACCTAATATTACTAATTGCGCGAGTGTTTAGGCTGATTGCTAAACGCTTTCGGTAGTACATTAGACTTAAATGGCACGATTATATTTTATTTTATTATTATTGTTAGTTTTTTTCCTCTTCTGTAAAACTTTACGGCACTATTTCTTTACTAAAACAGCTATTAAAATGTATGTACTACTGCTTAATACTCGCTTAATTGTAGACATTGGTAACGCAGATAATTAAAGATATCTCAATTTGTTTATGATTACAAAGATTACAAATTCAGTTTAAGCGTTATAAGACAACAGGCAATTTTTTTCCAATATGAACCAAATGAGAATTAAAGTATATTTTTTGCATTGATTACACGCCTTCATACTTTAGTGTGTTAAATTATCAAATATATTTTTGCATAACATACAACTGCCTGCTAGAAAAAAATAAAATATAATTGTTATAAAGTAGTAATGGGTTTTGCATTAGGAGCTTAAAAAATATTTTCAGGTATTCCATTTTCATGCTGTATATAATATTTTCGTGTTGTAAATTTAAAATTTTATGAGAGTCCCACAGTGTTAACTTAAAAGTGGTTTTGTAATTGCAACTATGAAATATATTAAAAGTTTGAAGTTCAGACATTTAAACAGTGTGAGATGCATTTGTCAAACTTAACACATGTGTAAATAAGTACTCCGCACGTATAAAAATAAAAGAAAAAGCAGCAGCAGTGGAAGTATAAGTTTGTTTTATTCACAAAAACCAACACATTATTTTATTCAAACTTTAACAAGCGCACAGGTGGAAACAGAACTATAGTAATAATAAGAATGTGAGTTTCTTGCAATAGAAGACATGCGGATGCGCCACACTATTAATGAGCAAACGGACACGTACAGACGAATTGACAACAAAAAGCAACAAATTAACTGCCTGTATGTGACTCAAGAAATGGGCGTTTCCCACGCTATCAGTAGTATACGAAACATATGAATGATGTGTACGAGTGTTAAAAGCTCTATAAAACATACAAACTTAATTTATATTATATATAAATACTAATGCGTGCATAATAAGATACAAAATGTGATGAGATTTAATTACTAGTACAAAACTAACTGACTACTTCACCGATAAATTTTTTAAACAAACCAGAAAATAAAAGTATTTATTTGCTGTAAGAATTAACAATTTCTGCTGGTTTTATAAATATTTTTCTTTTTACATTTAATCCATGCCGTTCTGTATTGATCTGATTTGTGAGATGTTTTTATGCTAATAACAAACATAAAAATAAAATAGATTTCTCAAACTGTAAATGAACTGATTCCCAAAACAATTTGCTTATTTTGCTGCAGTTTTTAAAACATATTTAAAAAAAAAAAATAAGTATAAAAATTTTATTATTTAAGGCTTCCACAAATTTTTCAAATTGTTTTGTACAAAATTCACCATTTGAAATTAGTAATCGTTATTGTTTTTTACTAAAAAAAAATATTGGAACATATAATTTGACCCTAAAATATAATTAACATGTTATAAAACATCTCCATTGGGGAAGGAAAGGCAAGCGCCTGTTCAACTGCAGCAGTTGCACTTAAAACTTATTAACATGCCGAGTGAAATTCCCCGCCACTTGGGCCCAACAATTACGTTCTTGGTTCCCGGGGAATACAGAAGTTGGAGGGTCAACGAGCGTAGAATACAGATTTATAGAGTGGCTACTGTAGCCAGAGGAGAAGCAGTGACTAGCAATAATTTTGATATGCACACCGATTTTTTCTTTTCATTGGCTATTACAACTTGCCAAGTTGCTTCTTACATTATATTTGTAAAAGATTCTTTACTTTTGTTCTTAGTAAGCATCTGTTATTTCATCGTTGTATTCCCTCTTATACTGCATTTGTTTTGCTTCATTTTTAAAGTCTTTTCTATAAGATTTGCAAGTAACTCTTTTGTTACCTACTTCGATTTTGCACTACTCCGCTCCAAAGAATGTTCTAAAGGAGAGTAAAATATTGGCATGTTCTACACACAGTAAGCTCGGTGTTTTAATTAAAAAAAGTTTAAGATTTTCTTTACCTCTTTCGTTTACTGTTTTCCTCCTAATTCATACAATGGGAATATTTTCTATAAAATTAATATCCTCTTAAGAAATAAATACGCTTCTTTGTGGTAATTTAAGCTCGTTATTAATTACGCAGGTAATAAAAAATACAAATGTAAATAGTAAAAGCTGTAGTAAATACGTAAAAGCTTTTATCTGCTACCTTGACAGTTTTAATTACTGATATCTATCATCTTCAAAGGACCCATTTAATTTAGTTATAAATATTTTAAATCACTTCAGTATGAAGTGCTAATGAATTAAATTTTAATTTTGGTTCAGAAAAGCATAATGAAAAGTAGTATGGTTTTGTTTCAGAAAGAGAAAGCTGAAGGAAGGATCCCTTATTCAAGCTTACTCTATGTTCTTATTTAAAAATGCTGTCTTTAAAAAAAATCAAGTTTACGAGTTTGTCAGGAAGGCCAATTTAGAGCTTAGTGTGTCTTTGAGCATTGCCTAAAAATTATATAAATAATAGCACTTCATGTAAATGTGTCAGTCAACTCCAAATATATTTGCAGCCTATTGACACTTCCAAAAGAAAATGTGTTCTCAACTGTTACCGCCACGTGCCTATTCCCCCTTTACAAATAAGTTTTATTTAATTTTGTTTTCGCTCATAATTTTTCTAGCCACATGCAATAAAACTATTGTTCCAAATATAATAAAGTATTAAAGTATTAACAAGTATTTAAGAGACTTTAAATAAAACATCAATTCAATGATTAAAACAGGTGCCATGCATACCGTTAGCAAAGGAAATGAGCTCAAGATTGGAGTGCACAATGTGCACTTACCAATACCGAATTCGATTCCAAATGAAGCGTCAGAAATGTGAAACTACAAACACTATTATAAGTACTATACTAAGTAAAGAGTCGCATTAACAGTAATGTTGTTTGTATGTATTGGGGCTCGCTACAATTGTATTCATCGAAGGGCAAACATTTCTCTGATGCCCATTAAAGTCTCGTTTCACTATCGTGCACATCCGTACAATTCATTCCCACGAAGGTGTGGTAGAGAGACCCTGCCCATCAAAATCGGCTTCGTGGTGCCACACTATAGTTTAAAGGTTTTAGAAAACCGTATGTTTTCTGCTTGTAAGGTATAAAGAAATATAATTCATTATACTTCGTGCTGTAAAAAAAAGTTGATTGCCAGTTTTAAAAATATTAAAAAAAATATTAGCAAATGAATTTTGCACAAAATAAAACAATTAATATGTTTCCTCTTTTGGTAATTATATTCAAAATTATTAAAATTAAAAAAGAAAAAAAAAACTTATTTTTAATAAATTAAACTATAAAGAAAGCTTTGAAAACATTAAACTTTTTTTTTTTTTTTTGTTTTGCATGTTGTTTTTTTTCTCTGTTCAGCTGCTTTAAGCAAAAGCAACTCTGATCACATAACCTTTTGCAAATGGTGCGATTTATCCAACCAAATCGCAAATTTTTAAGGCACGCTATCCTACTTTTTCAGCAGACATGCCAAATTCAACAAATCGTTCGAGTGTGTAGGCCATTATGCACTATCGTACACAATCATACGACTTATCATTTATGATCAGAGTTGCATTTACCTGAAACAGCTACTTTGTTTGCAGTAAAATGGACTACAGCGCCATTTTACTGCGTTTATTTAACATACTTTAGAAACACGTCAGATTTTAGTGAGAATGAATCGTACGAATTTTTACGATCATGAATACAGGCCTTTATGAAATTTCAAACGGAAAAAGTCAAACCGAACAAAGTTGTCAACCTCTGAGTTGTGAACTTCCTATACAATATATACATATATGTATATATATCGAAGAATATACTCATACTCGTAATAAGCTTATTTCTTTTGTATAAATGTAGTTCCTAATAAATCATTTCATATTAATTACATAATTTAAATATTCGCTGCTCATATTTTATTTCAACCTTCACACTATCCTTTCTCTGTGTATTCCTTAGTGCGAGAATGTCCTTAGTTAGCGGAACTTGTACACAACTTAGTCATCAACTTTTTATTTTTTTTGTTCAGCAGTTGTTGCTTTCTTCGTTGGCATTTAAAAAGAATTATTTCAAACCTAATTTTTGCTACCACCAGCATAGAAATTAAATTATAAACTCCTAAATTACATACATATAAACGCACATTAGGTAGACGCCTGAATCCCAAAGATGCATACCTTTCGATTTGAATGCATTGAATACAAGTAAAGACGATTTATTAAGTTAAGGAAATAAAAATTATTTAACTTTTATAAATTAAGTTTTTCCGTTAATGTTTCCAGCAACCCAAGTACCTCAAATAGATTGAATGAATCAGAAAGAAAACTTTCCACAGAGTAAACGGTTACCCTACTACAATCCCATACACACACATATGAACGAGCAGTAGCGACCAAAAACTGAACAAAGTGCAAAATATGGTTCACATCTATATATGCATCTGTGTTGTTGATGAAGATGCTGATGTTGCGAAGTACTACGGCAAGCGTAAATGCAGTGTATTGCATGTGTTTTTTACTTGCACGTGAAATATTAATATTATGGAATACATATAAATGTGGGAAAATACTAGACATGGGTATGCTGGCCCAGTGAATATATTTACAATAAACATAATAATAATAATAGTAATAATAATAATAAGATAGAGAAGAAACATATTGACACATTACAAAATTGGCATGCGAAATGCATAGAATGCTTCTCCCATTACCTGATTTCTTAAAGTTCAGCCAATGAATATTAAAGCTTTATAAAGGCAAGTCTACTAAGATACGTCCAACTTGTTGCACTTAAGGTAACTCAAAACAAAAAATTTAAATTTGCTTTTTAAGTATTATTAATACTTTATTAAAATATTAAAAATATAATTTTTTCCAAGCACCACTAAGTATGTGGAGAAAATGCTTCTTTCTCCTTAGATAGGAAATGGAAAATAATAGAGAAAGACAAAAGATAACAATGTAGGGTATTCGTTCGGATATTAGATTATTGCCAACAGTAGTATTCAAGGCGTTTTGGAAGAAGATAAGAAAGATCAATTACATGCAGTAAAATCAAAATAACTTTAATTACAATTTCATTTCAATTAAAACAAGATTAACTTTATGACGAATCAATGTCACACAATAATAAATTTATTTATTTTATTTACCAAATATTACAATTATATGAATATAATTGCAATATGTATAGAAGCACTGGCTACTGAGGCCTTTGGGTTATGGCTCCCCAGGAGCCACTATACTAACCACTATACCATCGAGGGGCTTGCAATAATAAAATAAATAAAATGAAATAATATCATTATAAAATAATATTATATTATTTTATTAGCAATAGTAAAATAAATGCAAATTATACAGAAAATTTAGAATACTCTTTAATTCTTTCTTCCTTTTTCATTATAAATTTTTTTTTTTTTATTTAAGGTCTCATATTCATGCAGAACAATAAATTGAAATTTTCTTAAAATTAAAAATTGAGCAAATGTTAAATAACTTTGCTTTGTGGGTTAAAGCCAACCATATTCAGTGCCGAGATGTGGTACGTACTTGTATCTGCGATAAGATGACAGTGCATATGTGTGGCACATGTGCCACTAATAGTTGTTGGCGCGCAACAAAAACTATAATAACAACTTAGTAAAAGCCGTTGCACGAAACCATACTAAGTATAAAATAAAAACACAAAAAAAAAAAATAATAATAATAATAGAATAATGTTAAAAGATTACGGTTGTATAAATTTTTTTTTTAAATTTGTAAGTGAGTTTCTCTTGCTTTGTATGTTGCTGGTGGCGCGCAAAAACATTTATAACGTTCATCTACATTCCCATGAATGGTCTTCCTCGGGACAATGACAAATACATATAACGCCATCTAATAAGGTAATCGATTGACATTCTGTAGTGTTTAAAAGAAAAATATTTCAAAGAAAAAGGAACTTTGCGGATTTTGTAAAAGGGAGGGAAAAAATTTGCTAAATTATTAAATATAATTGCCAATTGTTTAATAAATAAGTTTGTACAATGTATGCAAACTTCTCAGCCTTTAGAATTTTTTATTTTCATTCGTAAAAATCCTTCAGGGCTTTTTCAAGTTTATAAGAGGACTCTAAGAACGGTTTTTCTTTTTCTTTTTCTTTTTCTTTTTTTTCACGAGTCTGCTCCATGGTAATTTTTTTGGAGTTAAAATACTTTCTATAATATTTATAAAACAAAAAGGTTTTTGTTATATAAAATATATAATAAAAATATTTTTTAATTTTATCAACTCTTTAGTTAGGAAAACAACCTGTGAAATAATTAAAATATTAAATAATATATAAAAATAAAATTATGTTTTTTACTTCCCATAAAGATAATTTATTTTTTTTAATTAGAAAAAGAGGGAATTTTATAATATTTAAAAACAAATTAAAATAAATATAAAATTATTCAAAAAAAAAGAACAAAAAAAGTAAAATTTTTAATGACATGTGACAAAGCAAAAAATTGTTCCAAAAAATAGTTCCAGCTTGATGTTTTTGCTCAAATTATATATTACAGTGGGGCACAAATATTTATTCCGGTGAAGACTTTATCGTTTGCACTCTCTCCCGTTCAAAGGACCAAATTAGCTGTTTGCATGCTTATCAGCTTTTCTTTCATAATATCTTTTATTTATATTATTTAAGCATGTGGGTAAAACAATATATAGTATAAGAGAACTAAGAATTTAAGCACTCACAATTCCAGTGAATATCAGAAAACTATGGCCAAAAAGTATGTAAATTTAGAGTTGAAAACAGTATTGCTCACCAAATAGTAAATTTAGCAGAAAAGTAAGTGCACGCTGATGGAAATAAAAATATTGAATTAGAAATCAGCCTAATTAATAAACAAGTGCTGCTGCCGACCAAATGCGGTATAGTTACGTACTTATAAGTACATATTGTTAAAATCAAGTAGCAATTGGCAGGCACTTACATTACATGGTTAGTGGTTTTATGGCGCGTTTATGGCTTGAAAAGCTATTAATTGTAATTGCATACATTTGCAATGCGTACTTGTGACTTGAATGAGAACGCAATGAATTCACACGAACGTATCGAATAGCTTTAAGCACCTACTTGGCTCTTCTACTTCAATAAGTTACTTAACAGAATTTCGTATTGCAAATCTAAAATAAATGGATTTATTCAATTGCTGCTTCTAACAATTTAAGCTTAAAATCAAATGCACACATTTCCCACGGTTATTGAAAACATCAATCTTTACTTGAAATAAGTGCTTACAAGTAACATTATTATGTTTACTTGAAATTAGGAAAAGCTGGAAATAGTAGGAGAAGCAGCAGATAAGATACTTTCACTTAAATACAATTTGTTCATAATTTTGTTTGTTTGTTTGTACATTAGAGTCTTTGGTACTGTGCCCTTTTTAACAAGTCTTCCAATCCACACAGAGAGAACCCTATTCGCCAATCCAATCAGTTGCAAGACGTTAAAGGAAAAAAACAAAATTTGTTGGTTGTCGTTTATCTTGTTGGTGTTTAAAGAACATTAAACTGTATCAAGAAAAAGTAGGAAAAAACTGCCAGCATTCGAGATGTATAAGCCTTAGATGAAGCAACCAGTCGACTACTGCATATGAAATAATCTTACTTGGCACTAATGACAATTGGCTTACACTGGCACACTTAAGCACCCTGCCAATTTGTTTTTCTAACGCACAGTGGTACGTCTTTTAATAGTTACACTTACATACCCATTTGTTTGCTCTTAGCGGCTACATCGGCCGTATAAATAAAGACGTTGCAACTATAATTCCCTAATTTTGGTGTCTAATATTTTTATATATTATTTTAGTTTCGAGCATACATTTCATAAGAAATTCTGATAAATTGAACTATTTTTAATATTCATGTACATTCTAAAAACATATGATTGCAAATCTCTTTGTAAAAAGAGCAGTAAGTAATAAATTTTATAAAAACAAAAATTCTTGTGAGTAATAAAATAAATCACTGCTTTTACGGGACGATGTTTCTCTCCTTATCGAAGAAATGCAGAAAGTAGTCGGGAGAAGGGAAACGAAGTGAAAAAGAATACGAGGCTGTGTTTTAATGGAAACAGAACTCTCCGTCAAAGCAAAAAACCAGATCCAACTTATTTATTTAATTAATTTATTTTGAAGTTCGAAGTAAAGTGATTGAAGAAATAAGCAACTGCTTTAAGATCGGTATCTATTTAAGTGGCCGATATAAAGTCGCAAGAATTCAAACACGTTATTGTATTGTAAAAGTTTTATCTCTATATAGCCATTTTTTTGATTTCCAATCACCTTACGGGAAATAAAGGAAGCTCAAACGGGCGCATATCCTAATCTTGCAAATCCTGTTAAGCTCTTATTTGGTAGCAGCATATCATCAACTGCGTATGATACCAAATGAAATTTTAAAATCAATAAATGAATTTGCTGATATCAGACAGTAATTTGAAAGGTCTTCCTGCCGTAAAGAAGAAAATTATACATTTACGTAGTTCTCCTTATTTTTAAATGATGACAAATCTTTATTATTTAGAGATATTCTGGTTTCTCTCCAAACATTTTATTTAATCGCAAACCTAAACAGAAAACTATGCTTAAAATAGTTTAAATTACACATCCATTTAGATATTTTGTAGAGATGAATACGTGAAACTGTAACGGGAAACTTTTTACATCTTAAGATGCCAAGGAACAGTATCACGACTATGTAAAGAGAACTGCTCAAGCATAAGTGAAAATAAAATGATTTTTAGAAAAATCGCCATAGCGACTGTTTGAGCGGCCAGCTAAAATGCCAAAAAAAAATTGCATAAAATATTTTTTTTTCCTTTTTAGATCATACAAGTAAAAGTAAATATTTGAAAATGAATATTGCCTCATGACCTGGAGTACAGTACTATTCGTGTGCTGCCAGTTCTCACAACATTTAATAATGAAAAATTAGCAATGCTTTCAGAGTTCAGAAAATATTACTTAACTGCTTAATTTATTCTTTTTCTTGCAATTATAATTGTAATAATATTTTATTCTTTTATTACATTGCCCTGTCGGCTCTTTTTCTTTTAGAAAAATATTGCAAATAAATTTTTATATTTTTATTTATTCTTATTAAAGGTAATAATAATAAAACGTAAAGTTTTTCGGGAAATGAACGAAATACGTTTAAGAAAATCTTTTCTTAAAACCATTTTTTGTACTTGGGTGTGTGTGTGCGTGTGTAGTATAAAATCACACTCAGAGGATACTCGTACTTACCTATATTAATAATTAGGAGCAACAGATTAAGTCGTTTTGTGAATATTTTAATATTTCAGTTGACTAAATTGATATACGAATAAATATGTAAATATATATGTATGTAAATGACCAAAATACGAACATCTAAAGAAGAATTCTGGTATTAATTTCAGGCCAAAAATTATTTTGTTCAGTAAAGTTGTACGTAAGAAATTATTATAAAACAGAATAATTTCTACAAGACCGAATGAGAATGAGCATGAAAAAAAGGCAAAAAAGGGCATGAAATAAATTTTGCACTTTTCATCCAGAAAATGTTAATTGAAGTCTGCAGTTAATTGTTTTACACTACCGGAGGTAAAAGCTGCCAGAACTTTGCCAACAAACTTCCCACGGTGTCATAAGTTTAATACAACAAATTAGTTGTTTTAGGTTTTGTGGTTGTTGGTGCATGATTACTGTTTCCCCTTTGCCAACCGATGCTAACACATCTATTACTGTTTTTGTTTATTGTCATCTTTATTGTCATGTTTATTGTTACATGATGTTAGCAAATGGTTTGCAGTTGCTTTGAACACATCTAATTACTATATATCTACAGTTGCACGTGTAATGTTATTCATAAATTACTGTCCTACTGTTATGAAAATTCATTATTAATATAAAATGGATAGTTTTGAATATGTTGTTTCCATATTTATTTATCTAAAATATTTAACGAAGTCTTTTCTGCTTTTATGCAAAAAGGCATTTCCTAAAACGCATAAGTATAAAAATGAACTTAAATGCTTCGCTATAACTTATTTAGTAGTGCCTCTGCGATATTCGAAGACATGAAACTTCATCTACACTTTCACAGAACTTCTAGATGATGCTTTTATTGAAGTACGTAATTCCAAAGTGCGCAATTAAGGATTAAGAATGATCAGTGTTATTCCCTATGCAGTTTTCTATTTCTAGATGGAGGTTTGCTGGCAATTGCTCATACAAATTGATATATCGGCGTTAATCACAACGTTGTCGGGCTTCTGAGAAAATGTCATTGATTGGAAGTAGTAGCTTCTATTTGATCTGGCAGGAATGATAACTGCTCTAACAATTTTGCGAGTATTCTCGTATACTTGGTTAAAAAAATTCTTGTGCAAATCCATGATTGAATTTTAAACAAATTTACCAAAGTTTAGTGAAAAATATTTCATTGCAAAATATTTATTTCCATTTCAGTTTTATATTCGACAAACACAAGTATGAGATTTTAATATATTATCAATAGTGAGTATAAGGTCATGCTTCAGTATTCTGCTTGACCTTTACCAATATCTTCCTGTTTTTCGTTTGTTGTAAGCATTTCACATATTTATAATAGGACGTTTTAAAAGATTTTAGTTAGCCTCCTTTTAGTATGCTTTCGTGTCCTTATTAAGCTCCTTAAGTTTTATTGCGTCGTGTGCATATATCTTAACAAAAAACATATTTTCTTTTACTGGCTTAAATTGTGCCTCTAAAATTAACTGCAATTTTGTGAAGCAAAAAGTCATCTAGTTCACCTTTATTTGAATATATAAATTTTAATAGCGCGAACAAAAAACATAATCAGTTCATTGCAAAACAAGGCAGCTACAAACAGGCACTCGCATGTATCGTATATTCATATTGATAATTGTTGTCGAGCCAGTACAAGCAGAAGCAGTCACAATAAAGTGTTGAATTGCTTGCAATCAACATGAATTGTAAATTGCGCACGCGCAACTGCAACAGTACGGCATAACAATAGAGGCTGGTGGCGATGAGTTGCTTACATTAGATTAACTAGCCAACAAATAAAGTGGCATACCCAACACAAGCGCACTTACTCAACAAACAAATCTAAAAGATATCGCAAGAAGTTGTTGTCATCGTTATTGCCATAGTTTTGTTGCTCATACACAATGGAACAGAAAGCCAGCTGACAACCGAATCGAAATAAAGCGAAACGAAGACGTCTTTGTCAGCTCTGGCGAAAGAAAAAAAGGGGAGAAGATCGATCCCACAGGCCACAACAAGACATTGGGGAGACAAACTGACAGTTAGGCAAGTAAGACAACTAACAGTCAGAATGCCAACAATCATCAAGCAGTTGTTCGTGTGTGCGCGCGCGTGCAGTCTTGGCAACCGTGGGAATCTGCGGTTTGCCACAATCCCAAAACCATTTGCAACTCAATGACGAAACACAACTGAAAAAAAAACAACCGCACCAGCAGCAAATGGAAACAACAAAATGAATACATTAAAATTGTATAAACATGCATACAATTGTATTTTAGAAAGATAAAAAGAGTTAAAGGTATTAAACAATTGCTGGAACAGCAAAGTACACCAACATATACAATTATTTTATTCGAATGGGTACTCTGATTCCGTTTTATTTGGTTGCTTACTGCATACAGAATTTAATATATTCGAAGCAGATATTTAAATAGCAAAAACGTTACGGAAATGCTTCTTTCTCGTAACTTTAAGTTCTTCGATTTCAAAAGCAGACAAAAATGATTTGGTGGTAGAAGTTAATTGGGATCGAACCAGTGTATTTTCAGAGAAACGATATTATTAGTAGATGGCCACAAGGAAGTCCTCGAGGTGTTGTTGGTAAAAGAGCTTGCGAAGAGAAAATTTTAATGCAATTTTGCCGATCCGAAGCTGTACACTCGAAATGTACACTCCAGCAGAAAATAATCTCTTTATTCGATGTACTTTAAAAAGTTTATAGGCAACGCAGTCGCTTTCTGATACCCTGTTTAGATATACATTTAAAGTGAGTCAACTTCCTTATGATAATTAACTTTAACTTCATTATAACTTTTAGCCATTTTTCATACGCACGAGACCATATATTTGACCATTATTTGAAATTTGTAAGCAATTAATTTGTACTTTCGAAATATGCTTTGGATTATCTTGCGCGCTTTTCTTTGGGATTTAATTTCATTTTACATTTTTGGTCTTTTGTAACATGTAAATTTACATACAATTTTCTTGATAAATTGTGCACGCAATTTAAGCATACCCGAAAATTGAGGAAAAGTAAAATTAAGCGATTTGGTTGTCTGACTGGAGGGGGTACTGATATACAGGAACGCTTTTCGCCGTTTGTGCATTACGCAGTTGTAGTCACTCTGTTCTTAAAACAAATCTTTCGAAACGACCATGCCGTAGCAATATGTGAATTTCAACGCTGCTCACCTGGTATCACATTGCGGGCATTTTTGCTAATCAATTAATCTATTCTTTTAGATACTGACATCTAATAATTTTGCTGCAGTTCCTTTACCGGCTATTTATTTGCATTATACAAATATTGCTTATGACTTGTTTTGTAACTGTTCATATGAAGCCTCATCGTGACGTTTGCTTATGAGATGGGGGCATCTAAATAAACGGCAACGAATCAGGAGAAGGAACAACAACAGCAAAATCAGATCACATACTGTGTGCGCACTTTCAGTGAACTGACTCAGCAGTAAATTATGTTCGCATGTCAATGCACGAGTATTTGTGTTCACATCCACTTATTCTTACATTCGGTGTTGTATTTGACTTCAAATAAAGTTTTGTGTAACAGAGGAAGCTGTGGTTTCATATTTGTATGTATTTTACTCAACGACGCTGAAGTTGTTGTTGCTTTTCTTACGAAAGCGTCTTCTTCTTGTGATGTCTTTTGCCGCTTTATTTGTTGCAAATGAATTCTTTTTTGAACATTTTACAATTGGAGAGTATTAATTTGTTAATATCCATTATCTAGTGACTATTTTATTCACGAGTATCTTCTTCAATGGGAGGCTGTCGTGTGAAACAATCGAAGAATTCAAAGACAAACGACGATGGAGAGGAATGCTTTGGTGTACGCGAAGTAATTGTGTTTGCAATTGCGCCATGTACGAGTATGGCGTAATAAAAGTTGATGGTTGTTAATGCATTATTTCTTATTCACACTTGTATGTTTTGTATTTTCAAATGCAAAAGCAACAGACTTTCTGAAACGGCTAATGGTGGAAGGAAAAAGATGTTGAAATTTTCTCACAGTAATTTATAGAACTACAATTAATATTAGTGGCATGTAAAATGGTTGCGTTTTACAGGATATTTAAGATGAATTGCAACAAATGCAACCAAGCCAGCTTTATTATAGTCAGTAAACGAATTGTATTTAAATAATTGAAAGAAAGCTCTAAGTAATCCATAACATCTTTATTATCATGCATTATACTGCAGTGGGTTTGCTCTATTTATGTTGCGTTGAGATTTCATGCGGAAGGTAATTCCGCTAAAGTCCATTTTTAAAATCTTGCGCGATTTATAAAAACGTTTAAAAGCAATTTTCATCTTTCGTCCGGTACAGTTTTGTTGCTGTTTTGTATTGCTGTCAAATGAAATTAAATCCCAAAGAAAAGCGCGCAAGCTAATCCAAAGCATATTACGAAAGTACAAATTAATTGCTTAAAAATGTCAAATAATGTTATATATCTTATATGTTAGTGATATATCAGAACTGCGTTAGCAATACCCGTACCAAAAACACAACGCAATAGTTCTTTAGTTTTGCGTAAATTATATTTTTTATTGTGATTCAATAGAGAATAAACGAAGTGTTGTATTGCAACACATTTGCACTGTGCAGTGAATACCGCTAATATGTATATAAAATATTTGTTTTCGCCTATCTTTACCATGCAAAAGTTTCAGTTTAAATTAGATATTAGAACGGCGAAAGTTATTATCTAACCTTTTTTTTATAAAGCCATGAACAATGATGTGGCATATGTGAAGATTAGGCTGATTAGAAAATGAAATCGTATTCAATTAATTTTAAATTCTACACCAGGAAAGTAAATGCAGGAGTTGATTGTGTTTTACTCAACATAGTTATATCAATTTTTTATTGGTCTTATTATTTGATGCTTCTGTTTTGAGTACTCTCATCCATGAATATTTTTTTAATAAATAAAAAAATAAACATCTAAAATTAAATGAATTTCTCGCTGAACTTAAATGGCAAAATCCTTGGTAGCTTAATGGACTTTAAATTAGCTTAAATCGTATTTCCAGTTAATTTTACTTACAGAGTACATTAAGTGTATAAGATGACTGACTCAATTTAATGCGAATGCTCCAATTTTGAATAGTTTAGTTTCATTTTCGATATGAAAATATCTATTATTATTATTAATAATATTCATGTCGTAACTATTTTTGAGCACAGGCGCCATTAACTTTTAAAACCGGTACTTCTTTCTATTTTTCTATTTTCTATTTTTCCAGACTAGATTTTTGTACTGTCTCTCGTGTCGAACTTGAATAGAGTTCAGTGCTGTTATTTGTTAATTTTTTTTAGTTCGCCTATTAAATATTCTCTAAAATTAATGTAAGCAAGGTTTCCTCTATTTAGTAGAAGAAAATAATAAGAATATATAATATTAAGAAATATATAATTTTGCAAAACACTTGAAGGCCAATTGAGATATTTGAAATAATAATATCGTGTTTAAATAAAATACACCTGTTTAACCTTCACCAAAAAGGATCCGCATATCAACCATGAGCTCGCATTGAGTAAGCCAAAAGTGATACTCGCTTATAACAAGTTAACAGCAACACTTACTAAATCATTGTAAAAACGAAGCTATAAATGGCAAAAAAACTGCAACAGCCAGCAACTGGCATAAGCCAGCGCAGGCATTGAATGCAACGCATGCGCGTGTCAGACGTCGTTTCTCTCATGGAAAAAAAAAAAAAAATTTTTAAAAATTAAGAATGTGAACAAATGGGCAACAAAAAGCTAAACACGAAGTAAATAAATATAAAACGAAACAGTGCATCTGTGTTATTATTTTGTTGTAAATAATTGATGTTTGCACTGGATTTGAGTCGTATTTGGCAAACATGAGAATGAGAATTGAAAATATTCTCACAATTCAAAAAAATGTCCGATCAAAAGGTTTTAGTATTACTAAACACTTCGTTTCAGGATGCATGCTGCGATGTTGAAAGACAATCGACCGAGTTAGTTGTATCGCCAATAATAAGATCAACTTTAAGTGTCCGTGGCCAACAGTAAACAAACTAATCGATTGTTATCCAATACAAACACAGAGACAGCGTGTTACTTGTCTCCTTTTTGTTGTTTGAAGTGACTGTGGCTTTAATTCTGCTGTTGTTGTATTTATTTTGTCTTCATTTCAAAATAATGAATAATTTATAGAGCGTTGCCAGTATATTTGATCGCTTGATGGTTTGTTTATTTTTATTTATTTATTTATTTTAAAGTTTTTTGTTTGTTTTTTTATGAACTCATTCTTGGTGTCCGGTTGAATGGGAATGTTGTCATTTGTTTGCTCATTTCTTTGTTTATATTTAAAGCTTGATTTTGCAATGTGAGCATAAATTTTAGATTAAAAGCGTTACTTTGTTGTCAAGATTCTGCACAGAAGATTAGAGTGATATGCCAGTGTTGTTGTGGTTACTATTAGTGTAAGGAAAAAGTAATATGCAAAAGTAATTCTTATAACATCGTTATTTATTACAGCGAATAATTGAACGACCTCAGAAAAGAGCGGGAAATTATTGGTAGAAAAAAAACGAATATGATGAAAAAGTAAAAAAAGTATATTTCGCATTTCTCTTGGCTTGGAATACTTTTTCCAAGACTGTTTGCTTAAAGGTCTACTGATAAGTAGACAAGTTTAAATGCATCACACACAAAAACAATAAGTTGAGAGAGTATTTTTATAAATGATATTAACATGTTTAATATGGTTTTGTTATCAACACCAATTTTTTGGTTTTTCATCTCGAAAAGCTCCTTGTAAAGAAGGCACGGTGGAACGAAATGTTCTATCATTAGCACTACAGTAACAATTGATCAAATGGTTATCTAACAATATACGTACATTTATAAGTATTTAGTGGTACATACTAGTTCAATCTTTAAAAGAAGTTTTTTTTTCGTAAAATCTGCACGTGGCAAACGATATTTATATAATTATTAGTTTTTCTTAATTATTTGTTTCTTTCCCCAGCTGCATGGTTTCCTTCTTCCTTTAGAAAATGTCAAGTACTGAAGAGTAGTGTAACAATGCAACCATATAATGCTACTTCATACAATTTTATAAAACTTGCGGACACCGCATAGTAGCCAATTCAATTACGTTTAAAAAATTTAGTTTAGAAAATTAATTATCTTCATTAAGAAACATTTTTGCTAAGTCCAATGCAAGTGTCTCTAATGAATTCTAAGAATTATTGTATATAAAGTGAATTATATTTATTTATATCTATGCCACTTGTTAAGCACATTATGTCTATAGAGTCAGGATTTCAAAGGGGTGGCTTCTCTCGGGAGATTTAGCCACTTCACTAAATTGCCATGCTTTCAACCTTTTGTTGATGGTGAAAGGTAATGTATATATGTCAACTGATTAATGTTTGTGTTGTATATATAAAAAAGGTATTTGGAATATATTTTGCATTCATTGATCTTTCAAAAGTAGGCGATAAATTCTGTGGTAAACAGTTCGCCACTTCTGCTAGAAGGTGGAAATAATAAAAAATGGTAAAATGTTAGTCTATTTGTAGTTGTATTTTTTTAAAAGTGGAATATGAAACTGTTCTGAAAAAACATTTTTATGTGAACGTGTAAAATAATATAAATATTTCAAAGTTATAAAAAGGAATTCGAGATGGTAAAAAAAAATGCATGGCTTTGGTACTTAATTCCCTCACCCATTACTAAACTGCCAATCTGTGAAGATTTATGAATGAAAAATATTTAGAAAGCAACGTATGATAAAGTAAGAATGTATAAAGTGACTTGCAAAATAAAAATGTGACTGACTTGTGTTTGTTTGGTTTCGTATGAATGATACGCGTGAGATATATAGAAGCGTGAGATTAATTACAATTTATACATTTTTTTGTTTTGCTTCTAGAGTTGGCATTATTATCTAAATAAACATCAGCGTTTTTTATTGCCTTAAACACAGAAATCCGACAATAAAAAAATAATCATTAACACATGGTTGACAGATTACTTAAATATTTTAGCGATGTCGATGATTTTGTTTGCAAATATAAAATAATTACAAATCACATCCTCAATTTTGGTTTTCTGAAATAATGTTCTGAATATTTAATTGAAAATAAGTGTTAACGTGGCATGCAAGTGCGCTGAATTGGTTTGCATGAATTGGTTTGTCGTTAAAAACTTTAATGTCTCACGTAAAATATTCATTTGTAATAAATTCTTTGTTGATCGCCATTACCTTTTTAGTAGAGCACAATTTAATGTTCAGCGCCAGTGTTTATCATATGAAAAAAGCTTTTAAATAACTCACCCAAACACACGTTCTCTTATGCGCTATTGTTGCAAGTCGAACCAGTTGAACAACGTTTCGTGTGTTTAAAACTCATCCATATATTGCACCTGTTGCCACTGTAAATTCCCACGATCACAAAACATATTTTACGTGCTGTCTTACTTTGAATGTATAAGTTTTATTGAGGCTATTCCATTGCGGTTTTGTGTGCCTGCTTGTTACTGAATGTGTGTATGTGAATGATTATCCGTATATAGAAAATTGGCCCCCTTGTTGAGTTTACGAAATATTGTGGCTGATTCACAGTGGCAGTATTTCCAAAAAGTTATCACAATAATTCAAGTAGGCGTACTGATTTCCATTTAATAGCAATATATTTTTCTATATTTAAAGTTACTTAACGATTAAACTCTGTTTAATTACAATAAATAAAAATCGAATAAAAACCTTTTATTTGTAGTTCGATTACTAAATCAAGGATGGAATAAAAAAACAAATTGTCGCTCTCATTTTCTTTTCATACAAATTGAATGCTGGTCAGCAAAGAATTGTATTCCAACTTGCTTTGGATACTAATGAGAGAGGTAAAAAAACTTAAGCATCTGCTAATTTCTACAGAAAAGTATTACTTTAAAGTGCTCTTTTTAAAGCTCGCTAAATAGGAATATTGTTTTTTAATATCACTAAATAGAAATGCCAAATCAACAATGTACGATATGCGCTAAAAGGATATCAATGTGTAGGAAACTTTCTGAGTGAAGCAGCTGTTGAAAACTGTAGTTTGATTACAAGTGTTAAGGGAGTACGGGTGCAGTCCGAAAAACAAGCCATACTAACAATTGGATTGAGGAATAACCTCTAAAAAATATATACACCAAAAATATATACATTAAAATGGCCCATTGTGCAGTGGGCTAAGATACAACAAACAATCACATAGCACTGCACATGCGATCCTTGTATAGAAGTATTTGACTGTATTTATTACATTATTTGACTGCATTACTGGATTGAATTCTGTAAAGTAAAGCACTTTTACATGTTCGTGTTCCTACACACAGTAAGTACTTGAACAACGTCTAAGCTTATTTAAACTTATTGTTAACGGCCTTAGTTAATATTCAGTTTGGCAAGTAGTTACAAAAAATGTTTTTTTTTTTTATTTTTTTAACACAAAGGCATCACACATTTTACATGCCCGCCCGTTGCCCATGATAGTCTTGCCAACTTTTGTTTAACATATTTAGCTGCTTCAGTCACTGCTGCCGTACAATTATTGTTCCCGTATATGAAAAGCTTTTATTTATTTTTTTACTTTTTTTTTTTTTTTTTTTGATTTTAAGTGGCTAAAATTATTGTAATCTTGCTTAAATATTTTTTTATTATTATTGCACGATAACCGCACGAGTTGTCACGCATGTTTTATGTAAATGTTTCTCATGTTTATTTGTGATTTGCTTTGCGCAGTCCCGGAATTACTTTTAATTAAATGTAATCGCAGCTTAAGTGGCTTTGTGGCTTGTACTTTATGCTGGTCAACGATTTCAAAAGATTGTGATGAGATATTGAATACTTTACAAGGTTAGCTTGGAAGTGTGTTATGTCTTTTGAACATGAGCAGATGAAATTTCAGTTTTATTTTCTGCCAAAAGATTAATTGCAATGGTGCGTAGTCACAAACACAAAACTAAAAGGGAAGGGAAGGGAAGGGATATCGCCCATTCCTGCAAAGCATTGCGCTGAGAAAAAGAGAAAAAGAATATGAGAAAAGAATAGTGTTAAGAGTGGTAAAAAGTGAGGAAAAATTATAAGCATTTTTTGCTATCGTATAATTGCAGAAGTAAATTTCAAATAAATTTAACTGAATCTGACAAGATTTAAAGGATTCTAAACATTTAGTATTTTAAGTTAAAAATTAATTTTTTTTTTTTGGCCTGGAATTTAAGACGTGACATTGATTTACTTTCAAATATTTCCCCTTCCTCACTATGAATAACTATCGGACAACTTATAATGTATTTGCTTCCAAGTAATTCTTGGGAAAAATAAATAGTATAGCCGAAGATCTCAGCAGCCTGTACGTCTATCCATATTATAATTTAGTTCATATATTTGTTATATTAAGTATAATAAATAATAATATATAAATATATAAATTATAATAATAAATAAATAAATAATAAATAGAAATTTCTTCATTACGTCTTGTACGAAATTACCAAATAATTTTCTAATTGCCAATAATTTTTTAAAAGTTTTTCCATAAATTAGTGTTCAGCGTTGATGCTGGTCAACAGTTTTCCGATCAGGCTAAGGAATGCAAACATTTTAGACAATTGCAATGAGACTTGCAGATAGCAGACAACATTATTAAGGCAAAGCTCTCTGACTGAACATTTTACTGCCTTTCACATTATCCCGTAAAAAATTTTTCTCTTCCATAAATAAATTCATAGGTAAATAAATATATTTTTGTTTTTGATTAGTGGCACCTTATTATAGAAAATTCAATTAAAACTTTTCACAACTTAAAGGGAAATAGACATAAAAAATAGAAAAAAATGAAAATATAAATCAAAACGATTTGTGGAGTTCAAAGTTCTAATATATAGTTGGCTCGAATGGAAAGAATGGTAGCGTAAGTTTTGAGAGATTATGCGCAGACAGATTTACTTCATTATGTTTATGACGAAATCGTCTGCATTCAAATATAAAATAGAAAATAGTAAATAATAAATAATAAATAATAAATAGAAATATATATTTTATTTATTAGTTTCTTTTTATAATTGAAAGATTCTTCACCTCTAATTAATGCATTGTTATATAATCTTAACGCCTCTAATGCATTTGATGAAAACGATAAAATTCCCAACAAATTTCAAAGCAACACAAAAATAAAACTAAAACAAAAGAAAAACCACCAAAAAAGAGAAAAAGAGGAAATTATTGTAGCAATAGATTTATTATTATGCCACAAGTCTCAAAACAATTTATAAACAATAAAATTTTGAATAAAATAAAATCACTCTGCCACCATAATAATATAAAAAAGCTACACAAAAGCATGATCAGCAAAAATGTGGGTGTTTATATATTTTTGAGAACACCAAACACGGTCTGCTAAATGGTGCTTACACTGAAGTACGTTGTTGCTTCTGTTGTGGCTGCTGGTGTTGTGTTGCGCTGACTATTACAAATGTTGCATACAGCAACAATAACCACAGCGACAACTAGCGGCAGTTGATATCGGTTCAGCGAAGATGCTTAAATTAACACGATCATATTACAGTTGTTGGTTGGCGAATCGGTTTATTGCCTGCCTGACTGCCTGCGCGCTGCTTAACAAGTTGAACGTGAGAACTGAATTTTGTAAGAAGGAACAAAGGCCAGACAATGACTGAGGTAGCGTTTATGAAATAACTGATCATATCAGACATTGAGGGAATGCTGAACAGCGCGTGTTGTAATAGAAATAAAAATCTAAAGATAATCGCTAATTGTAATTCGTATTTCGTTTTTATTTCATTTAAAGATTCCATTAAACGAAAATACTGCATTAAATAAAGAGACGCCAAAACTGTACCGTATGGGACGGAATAAATGAAGAATATGCCAAAAACGAATACATTTACATATGTATGTATATAAGTAAGTGTGTCAAAAACATGACTGCTAAAAGGAAAAGATTTTTAGAATCAGTAGGGTTAATAATTCTATAGGGTTAATATTTTTAAACCGCTATTTGGTATAGGAAAGAGTTTTGTGAAATCTTTTCATCAAATCACATGTGGGAGTTGCTTGCTAAATAAAGTACTTTTATAAATTTACTTTGGCATTTACAAAGATGTATTTAGAATTAAAAGTGTATTTTTATTAAACATACGAGTATTTTTGTTTTATAGGTAAGACGTTATACATTTTATGCGAATCAATTAAATAGTAATAGAAAAAATTAATTTAGGGTTGCGAAGCTAATTTGACAATAATTCCTTTAACACTTTTTCTCCTTAACACATTTTTTGAACTTTTTTCATTAAAGACTCACATATTTAGCAGAATTTATTCCACGGGAGAAATTGTCGGACTAAGGCAAACGCAAGTTTTATAAAACGTATTTCAAATTCCTTTCATACACACATATTTACAGCCTAAAGTAAAGGCTGTATACCGAAACGGACAAATTACTTTGTATGTCAGGCATGGTGAAGGTGTTAACAGCCACTTCTTGCCACTGGAAAGCATTTAAGAAGATTTTCAAAGGTGCTAATGTAGATTTTGTTTAGCCTTTTGGCCACCCGTATGCAGTTGATGACAACATGTTTAGAAACCAATGATGACTGACAGGATTATTTGAACGTCTCTCTTTAAAGAACCACTCACATATTTAAACAAATTGAGTTTTTTTACTCTGACATTGACATCAATATAACTTTTATGTGAAAATTACATAATTAAATTCAAGGATCACATGGTCTCTTTTGCAAACGACGACGTGGAAATGTCACAAGCTTTTCTCATGCTTACATTTTAGTACATAATTTTTGATACATTGAACACGCTTCTCTTGAATCATTTGGACATTTCTATATATGTAAGCTTTGTTGACCTTTTGTTATTAAAAAATATTGTTCAGGAGAAATAAATTAAGAAATTATGAAATATTAAAGAAAACTTGTGCTTTGTCGGCACTTTTGAAGGAAAAACAAAGAAGAATTCTTCTCCACCATATATATTCATTAGAGTGGCTTCTTTCCCGCTAAAAAGTCTACATTTTTAATAGTGTTCTTCCGTTAGACCGCTGTCATCATCGACATCATCGTAACTGCCAACTGTAATTGCGACATCACCATTCAAGTGGTTTCTTTAATATTTTCTATTGGGGACTGTAGTTGACACATATTTTCCCAATATTTGCATAACTTAGAGTGAACCAGAACAGTTTTAGTATATTTTATTTTTAATGTAAATAAAAAATAGGAAAGCTCTTTATTGCTTTGGAAAAAATTGAAATATTTTTAACTTTAGCAATTTACGTTCATAATTGTCTTTCAAAATCCTTTTTTATTTTCGTATTACGTGTATCGTAGGAACATTTTGATTGAATTTAAAATCTAATTTTCGTTATATTTCCCACTAAAATAGAAAAAAGCAATATTATTATGTGGGTGTGTGTTCTTAAGCTGCGCTGTGCGGCGGAATTTTAAATGTTTTTGCAGAAGAAAATTTAAAGAAATATAGTATATAAGCATTTTTAGAATGAGAATGCAGATCTGGTAATGTTCCTGTGCAAAATGTTCTGTGTATTAGTATATATTTAAGGCTTAAATCTCATTTCAATCCGCAGGCAAAATTTGTGCGATCTTTCAATGAAAACATCATTTCACGCTGCAAACCATTTAAAACACATTGAAGCGTTTTTCATTGATTCGAAGTAAGCTTGTGGTTGTTGTTTTCTTTGCTTCTTCTAGCGAAGTTAATTCATAAAATCGTCTGTTTTAATACTACTGTTACAGTTAAATCAGTCGGTAAGAGTGATCAGTCATCTGATCATCTAATCCACAAAATGTAAACGAGTTTCAAAACCCGAACGAAAACATTTTGTTTGTGCTCTGTACCACGATTTCTTATTGGCTGACAAAGAATGTTGCCTTCGTGCCAACCATTCATCGTATTGCCATGGGTTTTGTGTTTCCTTTTGTTTAACGATGTTCTTCATTGCACGTGTGATTGTTTGTTCGATCACTTGTTTGTGCTTTAAAGTGGCTGGCGGTGAGCGCGTGTCTTATAGCTTTAGTTTCATTAGATTCGGTTTTCATGGATGTTGTACGAGAAGCGACTCTCTGACGTAAATGTCGCGTATATTTTTGTGACACTTTAGTTCACACATACACAAGTGTTTCTTACTTCTTGGAGCTCTTCGCTTGGCAGTTGTTTAAATAATCGTTATCGCTACAACAGCTTGAGCTGTTCGAAGAATACGAGTATAATAAATTTATTGTTTTCAAAGACAACCAGATCATTTTGAACATAAACTTGTGGAAGTAAAGACGTCATTTAGTTGGTGTAAAGAATAGAAAGAATTTAAAAATTGTAGTTCAAAAAAAGTTGTTGAAAATCGTTTAATTATAAAAACTAAAACAAAATCAAAAAATAAAAAAAAACAAAAACAATAAGAAAAATATACATACGTATAAATAATTGTTTATAAAATATAAAAATATATTTGATTGTTCAAAGAGATTTTATACGTTTTTAATTTATAAAAGTGAATGAATTTTACCGCCAGAATGCCACCTAACCATCAATTTATTCTGAATAACTTACCAGTGGAGCCGTTGTCGCGTACTTATCAGTACCGCAAGATTATGAAGCCAATGTTAGAACGTAAGAGACGTGCTCGTATTAACAAGTGTTTGGATGAGCTAAAGGATTTAATGACCGGCACCTTGCAAGCGGTAGGTCTTATTTGGTAAATAGAATTATTTCCAGAAAATGATTTCAACGCGGATAAAGATTATAGTTTCTATAAGGAAACTGCAATTGCATGATGAGGAAGAATAATGTAATGTGTTACAATCCTATAAATAATATACATATATAAAAAAATTAATAATAAAACATACATTTTATTTATTTATCGCGATTGTTACTTTGATTATCTGATTTGAATACATTTTTTCTTTCTAAAATATGTTTAAATTCTTAACAACAGAGCTTTAAAATGTTATTAATTCTCTTTTAACATGCCTTAGAGGCGTGACTATTTGCTTTGTACAATTTAAACACGGGGAAGGTGTTAACAAAAATGGAAATTTACAATCTCAGATTATTTTGAGAATTACTCAGTCATGTTTAATTACTTGATATGATTACCATACACATGGAATATGTTAGAAAAATTTCTTCAAATTCTTTAAGAATTGTTGAACGAAATATAATCAGTATTTGTAGTCGAAATTAAATTAAATTCAAATGTTAATTATACACAAATAAAATAATAATTCAATTCAGAAAATTGTTCAATTGCGACATGTATCAGATAAACAGGGATTTAAATGAAGAAACGCGTTAGGAAAGTAATCTGAATAAAAAGTAAAATTATTACGTCATTCAGCAGGACCTTCACATATAGAATAACAAATAATTTTTTTTTGCATTGTCGCATATTTAAAAAAATACGCAAAGAGATTAACTTAAAGTAATTTTTCTTTGCAAGAAAAAAGTTTTTCAACTAATTTATGAAAATATTTATCAGTTTAAAATTATTATTCGTAACTTTCCATAACAACACATATGTATGTTATAGTGGATGAAAATACAATTTAATAGATTACTTGCAAAAGCAAGTATTTTCAATCAGTATTTTTGAATTGGTATTTTCATTATTTTCTACTTCTAGTTTTTCATAATATTCAGATCTCTCTTATATCTCTATAAAGATCAAGCGATAATTAACTTTAGTTGTACTTATTACATTCCCCCATACAATATTATATAAAAATTAAAAGATAAAAAAACTAAGAGATTCCAAAATAAAACTTGTAAGCCAAGTGAACATTAAGAATCGCTCCAAGTGGAAAATTTGACATTTAAACGTTAGTTTTACGAAACTTAATGTTAGTTCAAAACGCAGTTTAAAATACGTATCTATAAATACGTTTGCAGATACGCCATTCGCTCATTTGAACAAGTCAATATTATGAAGTTGTTGGCACTTTATGGCCTTCATCCGATGCGAAACACTTTTTGTATTTTGGAAGGACATTAAACGAATAATATTTTGTTATTATTTTAAAACAAAGAAACAAAAAAAAAAATTAGCAAACTTGTTGCTTTTTCACTTCTAGGATGGTGAAAATGTGTCAAAACTAGAAAAGGCTGATATTTTAGAATTAACTGTAAGACATTTGCAACGTTTGAGAGAGAAGAATGCCCTCTTTGTGCGCCACAGTGAAGCTTTAAATATGGAAAAATATTGGGCCGGTTTCCAGCATTGTGTAGCTGAAGTAGCACAATTTCTTACTAATTACGATCAGCAAGTAAGCGGAGAGTTGGTTCAACATATAAACAGATACGTGCCAAATATTAGAGCAACACCAACGACCCCAACCACAAAACCACCAACGGTAACCACTACATTAGCAAATAGTTTTAGAGCTTCTAGATCCGTGTTAAGCAGAGAACTGACAGCATATAACCAAAGAATATATAATAAATTACCTGTACCGTGTACGAGGTCCGTGAACTCCCTTTGCTTAACCGCCAATAAATGTGCAGATACGAACCAGCAGAAACAGCAAGTTCAATACGAAGTTGAAAGAGAATTAAAAAGGGAAATCTTTGAAGAAGAAGTCCACAATGTATGGCGGCCATGGTAAAAATGGCTTTTAAATTAATAAATTTTTCAACTCATTCTAATATATGCTTAGGACTAAAGCTTTAAGTATAATAAACTACAAACTAGCAATTCAGTAGTTGAATTCCATGTTCTGTATCCACTCACCTGTTGGTAAGCATGTGCTCGTTATTACTGCTGCATTGCAAATAAAATTTGTCATTTAAGTTTTGTAAGTTTGTAAGTTTATTTCGATATTTTATCATAAATTTTATTTTGTTTTGCTTTGTTTTGTTTAAAATTTATAACTGCTTTAAACATTTCCTGTTAATCAAAAAACAATTTCATTTAATATTGCATTTCAAAATCTTTGCAAAAAAAGTATAAAAAAATTTTACAACATCTTTTTGAACATATTTATTTCTATAATTATTTCTATTTTGCTCTGAAACAGATTTAATCATACTCTTAAATTTATAAAAAAGAAAATAAAAAAAAATTTTAAGTCAAAACCTTTTTAAGATTTAAAAATTAATATTGCTTAAATACAATCATATTTTTAAGGTGTTTTATTGTATTTAAATTTGTTAGGCTGATAAGATGTATTTTTATTTCTATTTTTATTTTTATTTTTATTTGTATTTGTATTTGTATTTGTATTGTAATATTTCAAGTTAAGATCACAAAATATATCTTATGGCTTTACTTTAAGTTTGTTTCTTACACACTGACTATTTTGTGTCCTTTTCGTTTGATCAATTTTAAATTTGGAAGCAGTAAATGGCATATTTTTAATTTTAGTTCCACGTATTTTTTTTTTTTTTTTTATTAACAAAAATTCATTTTTCGGTGTGTTATTTCATTGTTGACTGGCTTTAATTAGTTCCACTATTAAGAGCTTATTATAATTGTAATTTAAATAAAATATATTTACACTTTGTTATGTACTCTTCATTTTAGATCTTGCAGATATATTATGAATAAAACTGGCAAATTCAAATTTCATGTCTTGAGGCGAAATTCATAAAAACTATTGCTTTACAATTACTTCTGTCATAAATAGAGTTAATTTTTTTAGTTTAACTATCATTCAGGATGATGATTGCTGCGCATGTAATGAACTGTGTAGGACTTACGAGATGGGGATAATGATGACGAAGACAGAATAAGATGTAAGCAGATAGAGCGGTGATGTAGTTGACGGACTTATTTAGTGCGGCCAACGATATTGCAATTATATAGGGATCTATATATATCTATACATCTCTGTATATATCTATATATGAAGGATGTTCGCCTAAATAAGCTGAAACAACTGCAGAACAATTTCGAGTCGTAGGAAAAGACGTGTATGTGGAAAATTTTTGGATTATATTTTAAAAATTTAAGCAGTGAGAATGACATGCTGAAGTAGAAAGTTGATGCAAAAATTTTATCCCATAAATCGAAAAAGTGTTTTAATGAATCTTCTTTACACCTGCAAGATCGTGATTCAATTAAACATTTTTTTGTAATTTTTTCTTTTATTAAGTTTGTTAAGAAAAAGAGTGTATTTTGTGGTAGGCGAAAAAAAATTGATTGTTGCAGCTAAAAATTTGTTTCCTTTATTATTAGTATTATAAGTGAGTTTTTATTAAGTTATTTTAAGCGAAAATTTATGTGATAGATTTTGTTTTTTCTTATGAAATGTACTTCATATTTTTATTTAAGGCATGCTTAATAAAAGTGCTAAATGGCATTTAAAACTTTAAATATAATTTTTTTAAATATGTATATCGATTTTAGCCATTTCGATTTTTTTTTATCTCATATGTAACAATTAAATTTATACCACGCTTATCAAAATTTATTTTGTTTTTTGTTTGCAAGAAGTGTGAGAGACAGTAAAGAGTTGTTGCGAAGAATTATGGAAAATCTTGTAATGGATTTTTTTAAATCGCAGCACAAGAAATTTTAAAAACTTGTATTCATTTGTTTTTACTTAAATTTGATATATACTTGAATGAACATTGTGTTGTATCCTAAAGCTAAAACTTTTTACTTTCTTCATTTCTTCATTTCTTAAGTTTCGGAATTACTAAGTTTTTGGTTAATGGTTACTTTTTTAAGTTATTTTAATATATAAGACTAGTTTTTAATACATTTACTGTAACGAAATTATAATTTTTTCCAAAGTGTTGAAAATAATAGAATAATAAAAAAGCAAAAGCCACAATAATACAAAATTCATGTACAGCACAACTCGAAAAATAACTTTTTAATAAATCAGAAATAGTAAATACTTTCAGTTGATTATAAAGAGTTAATTATAAAATATTTTTGAAAATCCTATTTTTAGTAATTTTAAATTTGTAGTAAATGGAAATTAAAATTTTAGTAGTTGAATATATAATTTTCATCGCGTTCATATGAAGACGTCATAGCAAGTACGTCACACATCGCAGACAAGCAGACACAGAAAGACTATGAATTGATGTTTTCGTTAGCCTCTTTCGTCCTTATAATAAGCAGACATTATGAATAGTAGCCGAGGATTGTAAATTTTTTGTGCATACACCGTATCACAATCGGTATGTGAACATGGTGTGGTGATAGAATCTGTTCTGCTATTAGCCGATCATACCAAGTATGTCAAACATTAGCACACAAGCAGATATGGAAAAACAAAGTGATGTTTCAAAAACCATTTCAAATATTTAATCCTTTCATTCGCTTTTCGCTACAATTTAATTAGTTTTCTTAAAATGTGTTGCTTTTAAAGTTTTGAAAGGAATTTACAAGATAAAAAAGCAAACTTTTGTGAAAGAATTGGTTCTTAGTTAAATGGAATTTTAAAAGGACATATTTGGAAAATGATAACATAAAATTGCAAATAAATTTTTATGCACAACATATTTAATATCCTTTATAAAAAATTACAAAATATTTTTAAATATAAAAATGTTAAAAAAAAAATTAAATTATAAAAATTATAATTTATAAACACAAAGGAAGCAGCATAAAACAGCAAATACAATTGCAGGATGTGGTCCACTTTGTTATCCTCCTCACTGCTTTTTCCTTTACGTTTACATTTTTTATACGTACAAATAAATACGAGAATAAAAAATTGCATATTGAAATATTTATAAAACTTTTTTCAGTTTAAGAGAAAATATTGTATTATTTTTATTAAAAAAAACTGACAATTTTTTCTTGCAAAAAAAATTCAAAGCAAAGAAGTGAAAAAAATTTTAAAAATATTTCGTGAAAAAGTATAGAAAGCTAAACCCACATATAAAATTACAGAAATTGTTTTAGAATGGTGATTAAATTTTTTTTAAAATATTTTTGTGTAAAAAGGTTTAAGTGTATTCATTTTTTGCTGAAAATAATTCTGAAAGTGTGTGAAGAGGAAATGTCTTACTGTGTATATATTTATAGAGTTTTTTTTTTCAATTTTAACGAGGGTGCATCCAAAAGTATTAAATTTTTGGGAAATGGCAAATATTAACCGTCAGATGAAATGAAAATTTTCTGAAAGACACGGAACGATTATTTTACTTATGAAATTATCTCAACCGCACTTTGATAAAGTGAAAGATGACGTGAGTAACCCTTTTTATAAAATATGATATGTTAAACGAGAATTATGTTTAAATTCTAAATTTAATTAAAATTTCTTAACAAATGCAAATGATAATTCAAATTTTATTTCAGTTTCCCAAATGAAAAAAAAATCTAATGAAAATATTTTTACTCTCTACAATGTTTGGTGGTTTGTTGGAAGGACTAGTAACAAAAAAGAAGAAAGCTGAGTAGTTCGCCCCTTCTTTTAATCATTCAACCATTTTTATTAATTGTTTTAACTGGACGAGAACCTCCAGTTACAGAAAAGCTCATATTAATGTATTGTCAGTCGATCTTACTTTTTTTTTTATATGTAATACTTTTTTTTAATAAAAAGTAAAATTGTGGGAATTAAACCAACAACTATTGCGAAATAGTGTCGGTCAATTAGTAGCCCTCTATCCAGTAGAACGCAGATTCGATTCCAAAATATAATCTATATTTTTGTACATGTTGTAAGAGGTTAGAGCTTATGTCTAAGCGATATATTTATACATAACGTGGCCTTTTAAGTACGCTATCGCTTCTCATGCTGTAAATGAAATGTAACGTTTCACTCTTTTGTTTTATAAACCGCGCGTCTGTAACCTAAAGGTCCTTTGCCAGATGCAAATTTTTTGATGTAAATGAAGTGATAAAAGTATATACGAGTATATGCAATGTGTCAGAAATAGAGATGTTTAGTAATATAAAAAAAAGTATTTAATATTTACCATGCCAGATGAACATAATTCTCGATGTGCCCTCGTAAAGCAAGTATGGAATATGAAGAGAAAAAAGTTCGTAAAAGATTTATTGAGAAGAAAATCATAAAGAAAATTTGTGTCGTCTTTATTGCAAGACAAGTATTTGTTTTGTAACTTAAATATTTTTAATTAGCTTTATTTATTTATTTAGTTTTAGGAAACATTTTAATATTGATTTAATATTTATGTTTAAGTTTAGGTTGTTGTTTCAAGGAATAAAATTCTAATATAATTTGGTTGAATTGGAAATTGTAAAAATTATAAAAATAATATTGTAAGCTTTCGGAAAAAGTGAAATAAAAGAAATAAAATTGTATTGCAAACATGCATATATAAATTTAATTTGGCTTTAAGTACAATTTATTAAAATATCATGCCAAAATTTGTACAGAAAAAAAAAGAATTTTTTTTAAAAAAAAAATTATTTACCTTTTTCTGGAAGTTTTAAAAAAACTCTTCATGCGTTTGGCGGTGAATTAAAATTTTTGGTTTCATTTTGGTGCTGTTTAAAATTTTGAAAAAATGTGTAATAAAAAATTATTAATGTTTGAAGACCAATTATAGCAATTTTGTAAAAGTTAATTTTGATTTTATTTTATGCAATGCCTTTTTCTCAATTTTTGTTTTCAATAATTATTAATTTAACCTTAACAACAACACTTAAAACTAAATATTGTATTCGTAAATATTTTTGAATATTTCTCTAAATTTCGTATTCATAAATAATAATAATAATTATTATTATAGTTTTATCATTAAAAAAGCGTTTTATTATATTTTAAATTGGTGTTCATGTGTGTTCATTTTTTTTCTTAATTTATTTCTCATATTTCGAGATAAGTTTACATGCAGTTTTTGTATTGTGCTATTTGCTCCTTAGACAACATTTGAACATTTTTAATCATATTAAAACTTTATCGCTTAAAAAATGATATTCACGATAATTACAATACAAATTTAAACAGAAAACTACGAACTGAAGTTTTCATAATCATCTTTCTTTTTTATAATAGAGAGAAATTGTGAATAGTAGCCGAGATTTATAAATTTTATGTACATTATTTAATTTTATGTACATTTTATGCACATGCAATTAAATTAAAAATGTTTAAATTTTTAAGGAAAAAATTTGTTATTTGTGGACTAGAGTTTTTCTCCCCCTTTTGGAGGTGAAAAAATTCTATAATTTTTATTGTGAAACAATCTAAAATTTTAAATTTTATGACACTTAAAAACTGCAGGGATTTCAAGAGACACAAAAAAATTTCTAAAATAAAAGTTCGTTGAAGTCCTTTTCTTATATGCCTTTTCTTATATGCCATATTAACTCTTGATCTAGAATAAACTGATACTCTTACTTAGGAATGGATAAGGATGAGTTTACTTTCACGATGAAGAAATCAAAGCAGTCGAATATAATATACGGAAAAGGGCATAAACGAAACGAGACCCGCAGTTTAAAGTATAATTTAGCTGAATTCGCTATAACACAAAGGAAACTTAAAAGTTGTTATTTTGCGAATCTTCTTCCTCCAATGATTTGCGAAAAGGAAATGCAAAAATTTAATAAATTATAAAATATTCAAAATCGAAAATCCACAGACATGTATTGTAAGAGAAACAGCTTTTGAGAGGAGGGGGCATTATACTTATGTATATGGAGTGAAGATAAGCAAATTTCATTCAGGGATACTCCTACCCACAAGTACTACGATTTCATAAATATCATTAAAATGGTTCCTGGTAGGGCTCGTAAAGAAGCCTACTTTAAGGTCCTCTGTGATTTTTCCTTTCCATTCATCATCTTATGAAGAAGAAGATGGCAGAAAATCGCACAGTTTTTACATGTGATCCCAACTTGGTAGATCCTTGTAAAATTGTTCATACATACATCCATACATACATACATACGCACATACATGATTCATACATGCTCGTATATCTCTTTTGAATTTTCTTCATCCGAATATTAATGAATTTGAGTAGTTCAGTTTTCCTTTTAGTAGTTTTGTACAACGTATGAGTTTACTTTCCCTCCGTTCTCCTAATTTTTAAGTATGTACATCACAACAAATAAATTGATTCGGATTTTACTCATTACTTTGCTTTATATGTTTTGTTGTCAAGATTTTACTACTGCTTTTGTGGTGGTTTTTTGTTAGTTTTTGTTATTTTTACTTTTTTTTTTCTTCAAAATTGATTTATGAAAAAAAAACACGGCCATTTTAAAACTGTGTATATTCTCTACAAAATGGGATGGTTGTTGTTTTGATTTTTGTAGCGAGTGTATGCATGTTTGTGTGAGCAATCTCCGTATTTGTGAATGAAAGTATGTGTTTGTGTAAGTGCATTAATTTTAATTGAATTTTTGGGATTCTTACTGTTTACTGTTGTGGTTAATTTTGTGTGTGTGTGTGTTTTAATTAAGTAGTTTTGTTCAGTTTAATTAACTTTTGAATTAAACTAGGACTCTTTTGGTTAATCACCACCTAAACTCAACGCCTGTACTATACGTGGATCAGCTTTACTACCCTCACGGAACTCCTCTAATGTCAAGCGATCATCATGGTTTTTATCCATTTGATCGAATATTTTATCCACTCGCTTTTGGGGTGTGTTCTCGTCATCCGTTTGTGGCTGTTGACCCTGCAGCAAATGAAACGTAAATAAAATCATTCTACCGATGAGGAACTGAAAGAAGGACAAGTTTTCATAATTTTGATTTGTATAATACGTACCACCATTTGGTAAATGGCATCTACGATATTGTACATTTCTTCCCTTGTTATGTAACCGTCGTTGTCTACATCGTACAAACGAAATGCCCCTGCAATATTTAAACATTTAAAAAAAAACATTAGCAAATGATTCTCAAGTGGTACACTCACGAAAACAAAGCAAAAACAAAAAAACAAAAAAAAAAAAGGAAGAAATCAGTAACACATTCGATTTCAAGTATTAATTTTATAAAATACTCATATACTTACACTGGAGTTTTTCATCCAAATTGCCTCTTGATGTAATCGATAGAGCGCGGATGAACTCCTCAAATTCTATCGCTCCATCCTGAAAACCATTTAATATTAAAAGAGATGGAAGTAAAATGAAATTACTTAAAACGGTTTTTCTTTGTTTGAGTGGGCAGAAATTATTGTTATCGGAATGAAAAGTGTGGATATCATGTATTGAATTGAAATGTTGAATAATAAATGTGATTGATTGATTGTTAAGAGTATTGAATGATAGTTAATGGTTGCACTTTACAAATGATTTATGTAGCATAACAGCATATGAGAACAGTGAGTACGGGGACGTTGATGTTGTTACTCTTATCGCCGACATCCTCCGAATAGCCTAACATGTTATTTGATGGGCGGAATTAAGTTTTAATGGGCTTGCAACATTTTCCCATTTATCATGTCGTGGACACATATGCGAATGATTGTAGCGGCATTCTTGGATTTCTATTTCATAATATTATACACAGTTATTTTTGGAATTATTTACAATGTTATGTTGGTTTTGCAAGTGTTTGCTGTATGATTCCTGATTTAAAATTGATAACGTCTTTACGTTTCAAGAATTTTGGCTTAAGTGTGGTTTTATTGAAAAAATGGTGTAAAAATGTAATTTGTTAATGCGTTTGAATTTTAAATTTAAGTTTCATCATTTGAAAAAAATCATTTAATTCATATATCTTAGGCTGAATGATTGGATTACTTGGTGGATATTATGTTTCGTGTTTAAAGCACCACTCTTTTGGGTTAACTGAAAAAATACGGTAAGCACAGTGAGAAAACCAATAAAACACTAAATGGGAGTGAAATGCGAGTATATGCTTACTTTTCGTCAGTGCTAATCTAATATGCAGATTAGAAATAATAAATGAAATCTATTTAAAGCCAATATTTCTCAAAATTATATCTAATTTAAAATATTGGATTCCTTTGGCAAACGATTTTTCTCTAAGAAATACACATTAATTCCATGCTGATACCTGGTGAACTAGTAGTACTCACATAAGTCCGACCTGTACATGGTCATGTTGGCATGTTAAACCTAAGATTTATTAAATTCATATAATGCTACCATTTGGATTATCTTATGGGTATACTTAAACATTCGTGTTAAACTCAATTTCGAGCATAAATTTGCATTAGCAAGAAGAATTCCATGTGAACTAATGATGCTTTAGAATTTAATAAAAATGATTACGAATTAGTAAGTGGCCAAATTCGGAAATTTTAAGTTAACCAGCGGAACTTTCATCAGAAATTTTCAGTGGCAGCTAATAAAGTTATTGTAATATTGCTAAAACTAAGTTTTCATGAAAATATCATAAAACATCCATCTCGTTTTTGTGTAACGAGATGGATGAATATATAAAATATATGTTCTTATTCACAACGGGATATTTTATATAGTATAAAATCGACTTAATCACATGGCAACACCACACATATCTAAACAGCCAATTGGATTTAGTGCAGATAATAACATTATGTTCTTATCGTAGCCTTAATTACATTTGTTTGCTTCACTATCAAGATGGTATTTTCGTTAGAGTTCCAGCTAATATAAAAAGCACTTTTGCTCGTATGGTTATGCAGTTGGTCTTTAGTTGTATTATCAAAAATTTTAGAAAGTGGATTTTTGATTGTTTCTATCATGAGCAATAGTTTTTAAAGTTAATGCATTTATATTTGATTAGAAGCATATACTTTTTGCAAGAAGAATTTGAATTTAATGAATTTTAATGATTTTCTGTTTTATTATAAATTGCTTGTGTTAATGATGTGCAAAACTAATGTTTCTTATCGGTTTTGTTTTAAATGAATTAGAAAATATATAAAATTAATTTATTCATTAACTCACATTATTTTCATCAAATACTCGAAATACTAATGAGGCAAATTTACTAGGATCACCTTGTGGAAAGAACTGTTTGTAGATTTTTATAAAACCCTAAAACAATCAATGAGAAAATAATTAAAAATTCACACAACAATTAAAAAGCAAATTTTTCTTAAAAGCGTTACTAAAAGAGAGCAAAGTTAAAAATTTTTTAAATAATGTGCAAATTGAAGTAAAAATTTCTGAAGTGTCCTGGAGAGAAGCGAGAAAAGCCCAATAACTGCATATGGATGGGTGTCGTAACACGGTTCAATAAAGTTGGCAATTGTCGTTTGTATTGAAACATTGCAGTGTTCGATTGTTAAAAAGTTGCAAAACAATTTCCTTCGATATTTACAATTGGAAACGATCAAATACTTACTCGTCAAATTGAAATGTTAAAACTTTTTGATTACATTAATTTAAGCCAACAACGTAGTGGAAAAATCTTCATCACACGCGTAATCAACAAAATCAACATCTCCAGGACACTTTACTTTCCACATTCAATGAATTTAATGAATATTAACGGATGCGTACACTTGTTACCAAAATTAAATTCACTATTGCTAACATTATGCAACTAAAGGTGAGCATGCTACAATATAGGCCTTTCAATACTATTAAAAGAAAGCCGAAAAGCAACAAAAACTATTGTAATTTAAAAAAGGAAATTGTTAGTTTCACACTAATTTAATTCATGGTATTTTCTTAAGCTGATAAGCATTACGAGTATTAAAGTTGAAATTAGGTGCAGGATTATCTTTTGTGATTATCTTTGCAACGATAACAATTGTTGCACAATAAGACAATTGCAAGTTGAAACAAAAAATTAAGATTCAAAATATTAAAGAACTTCTACTTATCTGAATGCAACAAAAATGATTTTTAATCCATAAGCTATTTTTCATACACTTATAAGGAGTTGCCTATGCATTTACAACAACTATGCTGGTATGCAAATTCCGTATGGAATGCAGTTGTGAAAACAGCTATACAACCTTTTTATATAGTGATATACTCGCATGGTCACAAAGAAGCATGTTTGGAGGCAAAATATATTTTTAAAATTTTATTGTCATTCCTGATGGGAATAGATCTCGAATACTGGACCTTATTACTCATTACATATCCGTAAGATCATTCGTACAATATTTATGGGCAACCATACGTTAAATAAAAAAATACTTAAAAAAAAAATTATTGAGAAGTTGTTGCAACATTATAAATGAAATATATTTAAGACAAATTGCATTTATCATTTAAAGGACGAGTATAAAATTTAAAAGCAATTAATCTTTTGTTGGATATAATCAAATATTGTGAGTCAAATATCTTGTTTACAATGTAACAACGCCATTAAATCATATTGATGTGTGACTCCAACACCGAACTCCACCCAGATTACTTAAAGTATTTATAAAACAATAACTTTATAATGTTTCTAGAGTATTTCAGTTAATATAAAAATATCGCTGTTTTATAGCATGTAATAACATATTTATAGCATTCGATTAAGAATCTTAAAAAAATTCCTTCAGAGAAATTAACATAAATTTCTTTTTTCCACAAGTCGGGTCAGTATTCTTATAAAAACAATATATAGTACTTCGCATGAACTAAACTAAATAAACTAAATAGAATAGATGAAATGTTTTGAAAATACTTCAAATCGATAAATTTGAGGTACACAATTGTCGGCTATTCATAGTATCGCGATGACGGCGGAAAGGAGATTACCGTGTGAAAACTATTTTCATTTTATTTTTATTTATTTAGATTCTGCAAAATGAATTACAAATTTTATATCACGCCGAAATGAAAAAAAAAAACTGTATTGCTCATGAGCAAAAGAACTGAAAGGAATGAATCACTTAACTAAACGTAGCAAGCTGGTTACTCTACCGAACGCCTTTAGCTCATTTAAATACTGATGCTGACGTTTTTAAGTTTCTTCCCTTTTCTTTCGCTCGATCGTTTTTTATTTATGGTGAGACATACACATATATTTTTAAATATGTTGTTAATAAGTAAACAATAAAGAATTGCTTCTTTTTTCAAATTTAAGAGTATCAAAAATATATATTTTTCAATCTGTAGTTTTAGAATTATCTTATTTGTAATTAAATAAATTATAATCCCCTGCAGAAGCTCACCAAACAAATAATTATATTTTATTTATTGGTTCCAGCATCTGAAAGAATTGAACGAACGAATCGGTTTGAGATAATTAAATATTACCAAATTTCAAAAAGTAACAATTTCACATAACTCACAATATTTGAAAAGTTAATGTTTATGTTCATTCTATATAAGCGAGATCTGTTTCTTATTATGTACGACAGTTTTCAAACTATATGGAAATCACAAAAATAAAAATTATAAAAAAAATGGCAGCAAAGAAATTATATCAGTATTTTTACAACATTTCTAAATAATTAATAATAATTACAACAAACAACAAATATATATTTAATAACATCAATTTATCTGCATATAACTTAATTTGGATTCATCCATGCCTTTACTTCAACGTTTGTTCCGGACCACAATTTTTCCTTTCTACGAAAAATTTTTGGCTCGAAGTGGTTTTATATGTTCGAAATGGATGAATTACAGTGTGGAAAACTCTCAATAGGAAAATGTATGATTGTGAAGATAAATACGGCGAGTTGAATACGTTTTTAAAAAAATATCGCATGCTATATAATTTTTCTAAATACATATTTAATATTATATATCTTTCTCCAAACACAATTGTTATCTATAAATGTGGTTTAATACCTGAATGGGTTACCTTCAAGAGGACTGGTTGAGATGCTGTGAGGCCATTTCTCGAAAAAGCTAAACATTCTTTATCAATTTCTTGACATATGCATAGAGAATAAAATATATCGCACGCAACCTTTTTTAAATATGTATGTAACTCGACGCATTTATCTTCGCGCACATATAAAACGTTTGCTCAAGCAAAATTTTTGTTACTAAGAGTTGAAAGAATCCAAGTTTAAGCACTCTGTAGTAAAAAATATTACTGTCTAAAACATCATAAATTTAACAAATTTATAATTAATATAACAAATGCAAGCAAAGATATTTTAAAATTTTCATTACATCTGTATGAATAATAAAAAGTAAAAAGTAAAAAAGCAAAAACAACTAAAAACTTTATTTTAAAAGTTTTCGTTTAGGATTAATAAAAGTGGCAAAGGATGAAATATTGTTAAAAAGGATATTGAAACTTTAAAGTAACAAATAATGGACACTTTAGACATTTTCAACTCACTTGCTCCGTAAGTAAACCATTCGGACAGTCTTTTAGAAAACCTTTGTGCCTAAATGCACGAGTATTGAAAAGTGAAGAAAACACCCAAACGAATTAGAATTAGAATTAGTTTTTTATATAGTTTCAAAGGATTAAAAAAGTTCATAATAAAAAATATATTTTCAAATATTAGCATCACTTACCATTGTCTTATCTCTTTTTCGGTAACTGCAAAATAAGTAGAGGAAAGTCATTAATTAACTTATACGAATGGATTTATGGATTTATTAATGTAATTCAAGGAAGTTATTAAAGTTAATTTATTGCAATGAAACGCCAATATATTTAAACTAATACGTTTACGTTTACGTTTTTCGTCTAGTTCTAGAGTAGTAGGAAAAAGCTTAGATAATAAAACATATTTTGACTATAAAAAGGGTAAAGAAAACAAAGAAATAAATGAGTACAAGACGTGCCATCTTAGAGCGTTAAGCTACTGCTGATTGTTTCTTCTTTTTAGAGTTTCAACTTTTTTATTATTGTTGATATCAAGTTCAGATATGACCTGAAAACACTTTAACTGTCAACAAGCTCATTTATCTTGTGTGAGTTTTTAATTCTATTTTCAATACAGAGGAAAGTTTTTATGTGTATTAAAAATTAAATCGGCCAAGTATTCGAATCTTTAAAATATACTTACACACAAATTAAGAGAGGCAGGAGTTAATTTTTTAAAACTTGAGAATCAATTAAAAAGAAATTGAATTTTTCAATGCGCAATGCAAAATATTTAATAAATGTTTTGTTTCGACAATGTCTGCAATTCGGAATAAAATCTTTAAGGTGAAATGAAGTTCTTTCAAAGCCAAAATATCTTTATTTATCTTACCGTTGTTTTATTTACTTAAATCAAGTTAAAGTTTCGTGGCAGCATGATACGAGAAAATCGCCAGAGGGATGCTCTTGTCTTACTATCAATCGTTTGTCCTTTTATGCTTTTAAAACATATGCTTATACAAGCTTATTTTTAAGTAATTAAATAATACGAGAAGTAAATTAAAATAAAAAAATGTTTATGCTCGTAAAATTATTATTTAAAATATATAATAAAATTTATATGGAATGAGGCGTATAGTATGAATAACACGAAATTGGAGTGACTAATCAATTAGAAGGAGTAAAGCAAGTGAACACAGAATTTTTTCGAATCCTTCACCTAAAATTTATGCACTTTTGTTTTGTGCAATAGTGTTTCGTGCTGCAATGTTTCCAATTAGCTTTTCCTGTTTGCCATATTTGTAATTCATCGCCCGCACAATTCTAGCAATGCGTGGCTGCAAATCTGGCGATTTTTTTTTTACAATTTTTTTTTTTTCTTTGACAATGAAATTAGTTGAGAGTTATCATATAAGCTTTATTGATAATTTACATTATTATAAAAGATCCGACAAGCACCTGCATATTACATTACAAATAAGTGGACTTGAAAATTGTGTACTTTTTGTGATGGTGTATGTCGGTCGCCTAGACATGTCTATAACTTAGCTATATTTTCAGCCATTACTTATTACACAATCGAACTACTTTAACAACATCTGCCCTTATTAAAGGCAATTGTCGGAGACTTTTATTTCGAACAAGAAGATACGTCAATATGTTCACAGGGCAAACATTTAAGATCGTCCGAACTAAATCACTGACCAGGGTCGTTCTTGAAGTGAATTGATGACCAGAGAGTAGTTATACTGAATTGCATCAAAATATATCAGTTGTATAGAAATTTTATGGTCTGCTTTAAAGCTCTACATAGAAGTTCAATCAACTTCGCTCCAAATAATTTTATTGTTGAATTTATCTAATTATTTCATTTTCGAATCAAAAATCTTTAATGGAGCAGACGGCATTTAATATGGCAACAGCTTCTGGCTTTAAAAAATATATAAAATTGAATTTTGCAATTTTTCTTAGCAAAGTATCGTTTTGATCCGGGTGTTCTCTAGCCACCTTTGGAGTTATTTTTGTATTGGACACATGACGCCCACACTTGTGTGTAAGCAAAAATCTATCTTTTAAAGAGCTGTATCATAAAGAAATACTTGGCTTATTAATAATTATTATATGCCATAATCTCGTTTTGAACAAGCTATGTAAAATTTTCGTGCAATTTTGAAGGAAATTATGATGATTAAAACGTCCATCCTGCACTGGAGTACATCCAGAATTTATGCCTGCGTAAAATCTCTCACTAATCTCGCTTGTGCTCACATTTCAACTTAATGCTGTCAATATTAAAGCTGTACGTGTAAGCAGTATTATGATGCACGAGCTTTTCACCAACAGTTCATCGTTATTGACTGTTATTGACACATGGCAGATTTAATTTCATTTATTCACTCCGTACAAAAATAAAAATGCACGAATACACTGGATGAAGTAGTGACGGGTGTAGTCATAACAGTCATCGTTGTACACACATTATCGATTTGTAATGAAATATTATTCGTTTATCAAAATTGAGATGATAAACTAAAAAATGTGAAAAAATTAAATGTGAAATTCGATATGAACGAAAATGTGAAAACACAATTTTATAAAAGCAGAAGTAAAATTTTTACTTAAAAAGCAAATGTCGAGTGGAATTTTCAACATTCTTTTTTTCAATAATATTATATTACGACAAGCAAGGTTGGCCACTATTGACTTAAAGTCTGTGGTTGTATTGTGGTTCAAAGGCTATCTCCTTATGATTGTTGGGTATTGCGAAACTAATACCCTTCGTAGGCGAGTGAATAATGTTCAGCCTACTGAACCGGAGGTCGCGGGTTCGATTCCTGCCTTGACCCTGGGTCTTTTCCTGCGGACAAGCCAAAAGCTTTGCGGGTAGAGTTTTAAAAAAAAAAAAAAAAAAAAAAAAAAAAGGTGATTTAGTTTTCTGCCATTAAGTATTCTAAAATATGAGATAAAAGTTATTTTTTGCCTTTTTAAAAAATTTTCAAGACTTTTAAAAAAGCTTAAAAAATTTCTTAGTAATTAAATGAATAAACTCAATGTTTTATTAATAGAAATGGTGAAAATTAACATCGCACTAAAAATTATTTTTACAAATTCCCCAAAAGATCTGCATTATACGAGTATATCCAAAAAAAAAAAAAAAAAATAATAATAATTATTCTACAGAGTACTAACTGTTGGGAATTTTGAAATATAATTTATAAAGTTTTACGAATTTGAAGTTCGAAAGTAAAAGCCGTTAAAACCATTAAAGTATTTACTCACGACGGACTAAATTGAAGTAAATATTTATTTATATTAAACGTGAGAAATATTTTTCCTACCATTTAGTTGTGGATTTTGCCAAAGAAACGTTTTAAATTTTCTTTTCTTTAATTTTTCTTTTGCGTTTTAATTTTTGTATTTTAATACATTTTGTTCGCTCAGTTATCTTGAAAATAAATACCATTTCCCAAGGCGCAGTTGCGTACATTATGTTTTATAGATTTTCTCATTTTCCTTAAAAAATTATTTATTATAATCAACATGCAATAAATTACTGAATTGTCGTTTCCAACAGATGTTGGGCTATACTTTACAAGACCATGAAGCCTCGTGTTTCTTGTAGTCGATTTCAATAATCAAATTCTCCAACTATTTTAGTGCCTAATCTGCACCAAGCCAGGTTTCTGTTTAATAAAGTATAAAAAATTAATTTCTGCATTTATTTCAATTTTAGTTTTATTCTACTGTAAATGGACTTCCTACGCCGATTTTGTTTTTACTTTAAATTCTTTCCGAATTAATAAACATTGTATTATACTTTTTATTAAAAAAAACACAGATCCTAAAAATCTGCTGTTTTTTTTTGTCGTGTGTGCTGCACTCCACTCTTCTGAAATAATGATATAAAAGTTACTCTAATTATGCATATTTATGTGCCGCTGCCTATTCTAAAAAAAATTCCTTCGTCGTTTTATCTTCAAGCCAAATAAATTTTTGAAATATTGTTTCATTGTATATAAACGGCTGAATGCTTTTTCTTTGCTTTCAAGTAATATTCTTGCCTCATTACGTTTCTGCTGTCTCTGAATAGTGGACAGTCCTTTGGCGATACTTAAATATTTCCTTATTAGAAAACATTTCGTACTTTTTTTTGCCTTATTTTACATTTTATTTGAGGCTGTTACTTTTAATGAAACCAGGTGTTTGGAGCAACTTATTTTAAGGCGCCATAAAGTAATTTCCTTGCTTAACTTTATATAAACAGTGAAAGGAAAACGTTAACTTAACGTAGACCTTTAAAGCATAGGCAATTAAAGGAAGTTGACTTAGAAAAAAACGAATAGATGTAGTAAAACGTTATTTTTATTTTATGCCTCAAGTTAAAAAAAAAATAATTAAAAAATAATGTTCATTCAAATCAATTATTTTCTGATTTGCTTACAAAAGGAATAGAGAAAAATTCGCAACTTGTAAACAATATATTATTTATATTTATTTCTATAATTACTCGGTATGTAAGGAACAATTCATATTCATATTTAATATGAGTTAGAATACTTTAGACTAATACGTAGAATTGAATAATAAAAAACTAAAATGGTGCACCCATTTTAAAAAAATAATACCGCCGCATGCGCAGAAAAATTTGGCGACTTTATGGTAAGTTAAATAGACGATCTTCTATATGGAAGTTTGATTAAAAAGATATTCACACAAGAAGTCAACAAATGATGAAATTCGTCCAACATGATGTTCTTGACGTTTTGTGAAGAACAATAAATTAGTTCACTGACCGTGTAATCATTAACAAAATATAATAACGCACCATTTAACGCCTTGAATTGCCTCAAATTCATGAGCTTTTCCCAAATAATTCGCCAATACTTTTGTCCCCTTACATATAAAAATAATTTTATTAAATTTATTTATTTATTTATTTACTCAATATTACAATTATGCGAATAGAATTGTAGTATCTGTGGAAGCACTTACTACTGAGGCCTTCGGCTGCAATTTTAATTTATAAAATATACAAATGAACGAAAAAATTAGTGAAGAAGTTACGCAACAAGAACAAAATTTAATTTTTCTGTAACTTTTAACAAATTGCGTGCTGAATCTGGTCTTTTCTATTCTGATAATAAATCACATTTCATCTCTAACACAATGAAAATGTGACATTTTCAAGCCTCGTGGTGCTTTGTGTACAATCATTTATTTTACTTTATATTACATAATGATACTATCCTTTTTATTAAACACTTTTATCCCTCTACTCAAAATAATATACTTTTTCATTTACTGCAATTTTTTAACACCAAACCTTTGACTGACTTATCAGGCATACTCTTCCATTATTTATCATGTACAATAATTGGGTTTGAAGTATTAATAAATGATGTGAGCATCAATGAAGGAAAAGCAAATGGAATTCTTAATGGGAACGCAACTTACCGCAATTGTAGCTGGAAAATTTCACGGGTTTACCGCATTACTAATTATGTTAACAAAACTGAGTGTAAAGTGTGGAAATAAACAGAAGAAAGATGATGAAGTCACGAAGGAGGAATAAAATTTTGTATTTAAATAAATTTTGTAGAACATGATTTATTTACAGATAGTTTGGTTTGTCTTTAGTAATTACACTCGTACTTGACAACAAGCACGGTTCGAAAAAACGAAATACTTTAGCAATAGTAGCTAAAGCCGTGCGAGACTTTATAAGCATTTTTATAATCACTGAAATAAAATTTAAATTATATTTTGTCCGGAGCGATTTAATTGTGTCGTGTTGGCAAACTACATTTGCTTAATAATACATTATTTGGTATTTATTTTAAATAAATCAATTTGTTTAAAAATTTCATAAAATGATTTATTTTAATCGATTTGAGAATAAATCTTGGTAACTAATTACTTATGAAGCCAAATTATAACAGGCAGGCAATTTAATTCAAAAGGTTTTAAAGGCTGAAATATTGGACAATCGTGGGAATAGAAAATTATTAAAACTTCGATTAAAAAAAGAAAAGAAAATGAGAATGTATCACACAATTAATCTACAAGTCTCAAATAATTTCTAAAATTTCATTTATCTTGATTATTAGTACTATACCATAACTTTCCATTAATTCTCAGCGCTACATGCAACACGCAACGAGCATATTACATTTCATTTCCTTCCATGGTATTTTTACTTATTTGTAAATGAATTGCTTCATTACAGTCATCCAATTTGCTTTACGGGAAAGAGCTAAAGTCAAGAAAAGTGTTAAAATCAAATGCAGGAAAATTATTTTTTACAGTTCAGCTTTGAATGAAATGACCACTTTAGTGTACAATGAATAGAAAAAGAAATGCCTTTCAGTTCTACTTCATCATTTCGTACAGAAACTCAAACAAGTGTGCCATTTGCATAAAATGGTTAATTCATTACTATGAATGTATTCTTGCCCCTCAACAGTCAAAAGCACGATCTTTGTCACCTTTCAAGTGAAAAGTTTTTATAAAACTTTTATCAAGCGGAATTGAATTATCAAAGGCAGATAGGACTGAACTAAAATCAGCAATACTTTTTTGCAAACAGTTCAATTGTACGAGGTGTGATCAATAAAAAAAAACATTATTTTCAATATTTTCGAAAAGTATCTAATCCCCTCAGATATAATACACTGTGTATCGCCAACCTCTCCTATTTCGGATTTTCTTTTATTTTCTCCATCATATCAAAATGCTTTCTTTTCAGCTTTGAATATGATGGTTGAGGCACACAAGCATCGATGTGTGAGCTGGTGCGTTATTATGACGAATTGCTTAGCGCAAAAGGCGCATAATTTCAAGGTAGTATTCCTTATTGACCGTACGACCTTGTGCCAAGAATTCATGGTGCACTACACCATTGCAATCGAAGGAAACAATGAACAAAACCTTCACATTTGACCCCTCTTAACGTGCTTTTTTCGTTCTTTGTTCTTCTGTACGCTTCTAATGGCATGATTGGGTTTTGATTTCAATGTCATGGCCATACATACACCCATGATTCGTCACTAGTTCTGACCTTTTGGAGAAAATGTGAATCGTCCTTGACGACGTTCAACAGCTCCTAAGCAATGTATATCCGACGTTGTTTTTGCTCAAAATTTAGCAATTTTGGAACGATCTTGGCGTTCTACGCCCAAAACATCTGTAAAAATTGCTTGGCATGAGCGGAACGATATGCCAACATCATCAGCAACCTCGCTAATAGTGATTCGATGATTATCATAAATCAATTTCTTCACTGCTTCAACGTTTTCATCTCATAAAGGGTAATTCAATAGAGCTAGATCACAAGATTTGAAAAAAATATGGTCCAAAGACACCACACGAGGAGCGCACCAAGCAGTCACTTTTAGTGGATGCAATGGAGTCTCGTGCGATTTTTTTTTATATTATTTCAATGAAATTGTCTTTAAAACATAAAGCTGTAATCTAATTTGTCAAAATAAAGAAACAATTACACTGTTACCTTATTCAGTTTTTGTTTTATTTAAATTTAAAGTCTTTAGGTACCTAATGGAAACACCTATATTATTTGCAACAGCAGAGAGGAAGCTTATGGGAAAAAGTGCGCGCCCACGTTTTGTTTATGTGCAGTTGAAGCAGACAATGTTTAAAAAAAGTCTTTTGAGTTGAAAGAGTCAGAAAATTAGATTTTAATAACTATTTTTATATTTTGTATCGTATAAAACAAACAAAAGATAACAATATGGCTGCTTAATTATATGAGATATTAAAATGAAAAATATTTGTTTTCTCAAGCAGATGAATTAGCAATCTGGCAACTGAACATTTTTGTATACACATTTCATAAAATATACATAAATGTTTTGTTATCAGCTGTTAAAAAGGCAACAGACTTTTTACTAATTTGTGTTCTTTTCTCGTTAAATAAATAACGGCATTTTCACAGGGCTGGCAAATCATTTCAAAAATGTACTTTTTCACAGGGCAACACTTTTATTGTACGAAAGAAAACGCCATACAAATCTAGTAAAACGATATCTCAAATTTGCACTAACACAAAAATGCCGATTAAAAAATAGAAAAAAGCAATGTTGTGCACGAGATATCATGTAAAAGTGATAATTATAACGGTTGTGATATGATATATATTGGTACTACGAAGAGAAACATAACCACCAGAATAAATAAACATAAAGCAGACATACCTATCCCGACACAATAAGCTTTATCACAACATGCTAAACTCCATAAACTTTTACCTCATTTTGACAATATTAATGGAAAGCTTAAAGCTAGATTTAATCTAGATTGATGTCCGAACAAAATTTTTGTCCTTGGACACAAATAGCAAGCTCCATTGGAATAGACCGTACGAGCATTTTTGTTACTAATTTTCTTTGTTTTCAGCCACTGAATGTCAAAATTTTTAGAAAAAGTCTCATAGGCACAGTGAAGTAGTCTTACGAAATAGTGGCGGCATCAAACGTCTTATGATCCACCCGGTGAAAATTTATAAATGAGTGCATGCATGGAACCAATGTGTTAAAATAGTCCATAGATCTTCTTTGCATTTAAAGTCGTTTACAAAACAAATGCTTAAACAAGATTTAATGCATAAATTCGTACAAAATAATGCAACTTCGTTTACGATTATAAGTTTTGAAGAAAATTAAAAATCCTGTCGCATAAACAGTTTATCCTTTGGAGAACATTACTAGACCAGTTACAAGCATTTTGAAGTGGTGCTGTAGATTAGTGCATTTATTGAACGTACAAAATATTCAATTAACACAATGACAGCCAATTTATATCATCACCATGTTTAAAAATTTAAACAAACACGCTCGAGTTCGTTTGATTACCGAACTATAGAGCCAAAATATCTACCAAAGTCAGTAAAAACTTTTTGTATTATTTTTGTATTTTGATCAAATTAAGAATGTCCGAATCTTTTTCGTTATATTTTGAAAGCATTTTCTAAGGCAACAGCCGGAGCAAAAGTTATTTTATTTCCTTTAACGTTTAAATGTTCAAAAAAGCAAAAACTTTGCAGAAACATTAGAAGAAAATCAATAATGTTTTTTTTTGGGGGGAGCATAATATTAAATTCGGGTTTAGTAGTGTGGAATGGCTGAAGAGGAATTATTTAGTATTTTATAAATACAGGGTGTCCGATAAATGTCCTCAACTAATTTAACATTAACGAGTTATTAAAACTTATCGACTATTTGGGGACTATACATTGTTTTAATTAAATACCCTGTTTGGATAGACACAAAGGATAAAAGAAACGATTACACAGTAATTACAAATATATTATAAAAATAAAATAAAAATGACTTTTGTGGTAAATTGACATTTAAGAGCTTTTTTGGTTTGCATTTGAGCCCTCCGTTGCATACTTTCTAAATTGTCTTGAAACATAATAATGTTTCAATTATATTAATTACCGTATATGGCAGACATTTCATTATAAATATTTCACTTAATTTGGTAATAAAAATATTGTGCTTGTTTCTATTCTAGCAATTCTGCAATTTATATTTTTAAAGTTAATTTTTTAACTTTTACAAAAAATAGGAAAAAAATAACTAAAAGCCATAATGAGAAATCTTGAATAATTTCAATAATTTTACACATAAAAAGTGCATGTAAATAAAATCACATTCTCTGATTATTTCTAGGGCCTGAGTAGTTTCCATTTCCGTCTATTCGGCAATTTTAATCATTTATATTTAAGGCAATTTTCTTGATTTTTTTTTTTGCAAAATTTGTGGACTCTAATTCGAAAATTTTTTAACTGTCCGCATCTTATAACTTTTCCCCGCCTTTTTTTACAATTTTTGGTATTACCTCTTTTCCAAAATTTTTTTTATCATTTCTTTAGCCTTCTCATTTAATTTTTGTTTTTTTTTTTTATTTGTTTTGAATTCTAAATTTAAGGAATCGTTACTATTTTCCCGACAGTTGACGAATATTTTATATAAATTGAGTTCAGTATTTATTTGAACAATTTTTTCATCATCAATTTTAATTTGCATTTAATTAGCTTCATTGGCTTTCGTCCAAAATCATTTTCGTTTGTTGACATTTGTTTATTTTCTTTCAATCCTATTTATTTTATATATTTTCAATTCTATTGAGTTTTAATTTCTTTTTTTATAAAATATTTGAAAATTTAAATGAAATTGAAAAATTTTGTTTGTTGACTTTTCATTAATTTGCTTAGGAAATGAACAGTATTATTGGCATCACCAATTGTGGAAGAATGAATTGAATCAATTAAATAATTTTTATTATGTTACGTATGAGTAATGATACAATTATTTTATATGACGTATACGCCGCAATATTCAACTATTCTGTTACAAAAGAAAAAACAATTTTTCAATTCGCAAACCATTTTGTATTGTTTGTAGATGGACATGAAGATATAATTTGAAATCCAAAAGACAGTAGAGAGTAATTTATGTCTCAGTCGATGGCTTCAGAAGCCAGTCCTTCTACCAATATTGTAATGATATCCTTGTAATTGTAATATTAAATATATAAATAAATAATTTTGGTTTACATAAATTATGTGTGAAAAAGTATATGGCTATAGAGCCATAAGTTACTTCGTCGTAACTTTTAACTACGTGACATTTAATTTTAAAACTCTTATACAATGCAACGATTTAATGTTTATTCGTAAAATGAATTTGCGAAATTTGAAAATCGGAATTTTAAATTAAATTTGAATAGAATTCGATTGAAATTATAATTGTTATTGTGACCCTTAAGATAAGGTTAGTTATTTTAAAAGGAGGACTTTTAACACTTTCAAAAAACTCAGCTCATTCCTCCAACGACTATAAGTAATAACTATTCATAAATACGTATATTAAATATAATTAGTTGGAATATTCGCAGGTCATGCAAATCTATGTTCAGGTGCATCTGACCACAACTGGATAATAAAATTAAACTAGATTAGCTGAGGCGGGAAAGTAAATTCGTTTATTGATTTCCTGACGATCCTGCCAGTTTAATTGATTTAAATTTGTTTCATTTAAATTTGCCACATCGCGTTACTCTGTGACACTAAGGCAAGAGTGCAATTACCGCACAAATATGAACCGTGACATGAAATTGCCAAAAACAATGTTTTCCATGTTGCAACTATTTTAGAATTCAGAAGAATCTGATTGTTGCCAAGGCCACGATGGAAAATTCATAATAAAACAGCACTTTTCAAACAATTAACTGATGTTTACAAATTTGGCACACACTTACATAAGAAACAGAATGCAAGAGAACCGGAAATATACAAATTTTCACATTTCCGTTCAAGTCCAAGGCTTTTGTATGAAATATTTTAAGTTGAACAAAAGCAAATATTAAGTTATTGGCATACTTAAGCATCAATCGTAAAGTATGCTGTGGCCAAAATTAATTTATAATATGGCAGATAATCTTAAAAGGTTTTTGCAATATATTAAGAAATAATATAATCTTTTACTTACAGTATGTATCCGTTGTTAAGCGATCTATGGTGTCTTGCTTCAATTTTGAGTTTTTCTTACCCATTTTTCTGTCGTCGTGAAACTTATTTAAACTTTATTTTGTTAAATGTTAAATTATTTTTGTTTTATTTAAAACAATTGCCTTAAACTTTAGTAAAGTTACGTTCGGCCTTCGTGTATTATTTATTTGTGTAAAGCACTTTTAAATTTAGATTTTTTTTGCTATTTTTTTATTAAGACTTATTGCTTTTGTTTTATCTTAAGGCTTTTTGTCAATGTATTTTGAAAATACACAAAATCACAAGAAAATTATAAATACATTTTAATTTTGCGGCACAGTTCTAGCAATTCCTTTGTAAATGAAAACCTGCAGAGAAAAATTAAATGAGAAATAAATTGTTATTATTAGCTCTGGCTTATGTTAAAAAGTTTGTTTTAAGTTGGAAATTTTAAAAATATAGAGTGTGTTTGGAAAGTATAAAAAGTATTATGTGTTTTAGGTAATGATGCCTGTCTTTGAAAATTTTCATAGCCAAATTAAGCTGTATTTTTTATGGTCTTCTAATTTAAATAAAATCGCGGAAGATGCTTTTGAACTCTTAGATTATTAGGATGAGCCACATAGTATAAGTAATGTGATACAATATGAATTTTTGTAAGAATTAAAATTTTGTCAAATTTGTAGTTTCCCTTAAGGATCTGAATAACTGTTCTACACAATCCTGCAGTTTCCCGAACAAAGTATTTCTCTAAGAGAAGTATTTAGCGATGACAGATATTTTCATGGACTGATGCGAGTGGCAAAATTTTATGAAAATTTTGATGGTAATCTAGACTAACAAGCGAATTTATTTGCATTATTTTTTTATATCATACAACGGCACCTACAAAGCTATTTAGAAGGGGTTGTGTGAAGTTCATCAGATTTATGCGGCAGTCTCAAATAGATGTCTAACACTACTGCCTGGAAGAATTTAAAATATTATGTTGAAATCTTGAGATCTTGTAAGTTACAGGTTCAATTCTTCATTGAAATGTTGTAGTAAACATTTACATTAAAAGTGATAATTAATTTTTATAATTAATTATTTGAAAATTTTGAACCAAACGATGTTATATATGAAACTTTGAATTGTTTTAGTTAAAAAATACTTGCAACAGAACAGCATTCTCAATATGTTACAATATGTGCAATGCAAATATGGGTTAATATATTCGTATGAAAGCTTTCAAAGTAATTACAAGTTTTGCCAATTAAAAGTAACTGTTAATTAATGAAAATTTTAGACATAAATACTGAGTAATATCCAAAATAAGTGAAATGACTGTTTCTGTCGCATATATGTTTTATTAAAACTTCTTATTTATATTATTTAATTAATTTATATTAAAATTAAATAAACTATAAATGAGTTGATTGTTATTTTTAATTACACTAATGATCACAAATAAAAAAATTGATTGAAATTCGTTATATCGGTGTGCCTGCACCACATAGTAAAGCAGATCCTTAGGGATCCGCTTACAACTCAATTGCAGACAACTGGAAGTGCGCTTAAATCAAAGTTGTAAATAGAAGAAATCAATTAATTTAACTACTCCCATTTCCTTACACTCCTCTAAAGAGGCAGAGAAAGCAAATGAGAATAATTTTTGAACTAACTGCAGTTTTTCATATTTAGTTAATGTTGCATGATATGGTTTATAATTCCGCAAAAATTTATATTGAGCAGAATGTTAATGTATGCATGTAAATGATTTTTTTTTCTGATTAAAAAAGTTATGTAAAGAAATACACGTTAAAAAAATGTGGATTTGAGAAAAAAAGGGAAAAATTATGTTTTCTTATATGATACATATATATTTATATAATTCTGTTTTAGAGGGTTGCGTGTATTGCATTTACATAATGAAATCGTTGCATATTTGATCGGTACCGAAATAAACTTGGTCAAAAGTGGAGAGAAATAAGATTTTACTTCAGAATAACTAAATCACCGAATCAGTATTGATGGCTGCTCATTAGGTGTGATATATATATCTATGCACAAATGTGTGTATTTGATAATTTATCACTGCATTCTTTATGTTCTACTATGTAAATATTTTGTAATATGAAAACTATTATAAGGAAATGCTTCCAGTAACACTTGAAATATGTGCAGCTCAACTAATAAAACAACAAGAAGTCTGTTATTATTTTGCGATTGTGAACTCAATTCCGAAAGTGACAGAAAATTAGCATTATGCATTATGATTAGACTAACCTTTAGTTATTTTATATAAGTCACGAATGTGCTCTTGTTGAAGCTGCAACCATTATTTTTGATAATATGAAGCCGATAACTCTTTCCTTCAAAATTTAAGCTCTTTAATTGTAAATCTGTTTAACAGTTTTTGTATTTTTTTAAAAAGTCTTCATATATTTCGCATACTTGGTTTGGAGGTGCAAATTCCTTTTAACATTTATCTGGTTTCGCTTGAGACCTTAAGTTAAACAACTTGTCAAAGAAATCCATGATTCAGATACATACCAAGCACTTATTTGAAATTCCATTAAAACATCTGCGACAAACTAGTTTACATTGACAACATGAAAGTGTACAATTTCATTCATTCGAAAATTTCCACTTTGTTTTTGTTCGTTTTTATTGTAAAATTCGTATTTAGAGCAGCTTCATGCATGTTAGAATTCTAAAGAAGATCTTGTTAAAAATTAACAGGTACATTGTGAGAATGGCACATCGTAAAGTGACATTTTTATAATCGTTTACTTCTGCCACCCAACGAAGGTTTGCTGCAATGACCTAAATGTTACTGCATAGAAGGTTGGGTTGTGTGGGAATTACGTGTAGATACTCATAACTCAACAAGTACACGAATACGTTCTGGTTGCATGTACGTACATATTAAGACTTCCACTAAAACAAGCAAGTGCATGAATTGGATTGCATTGCATAATACAAGGATTTACTTACCACGACTACTGTGTGCAATTTTATAGCCATACAAGAAACATGTGTAGAATATGTGGTACAGTGATAGCAAAAAGTTTGACTTTACAAGTCCTAAAATGTTAACTTTATAAAAGCGGTAATGAGAATGCCGACATACGAGTATAAATGCATTTAGTTTTTTATTATTCTTTGCGCTAGAATCCAAAATTTATAAACTTCGTTTAAGAATTTTTATTACAAGATTAAAAGTATAATTTTATTGATATTTTTAATTAATCATAAAGTAAAAATAGCAAAGCAAACAGTGAATAAGCAAAGGAGAATAACGTTTACTGTCCCATCCAAGATTTTGATGGGGCCGTAAAAGTTTAGTAAAATTGCATTAAAATTAAATCAAACAAAATCTATTTGACACGACATCTGTGATTTTAAAATAAATGATTCTTAAAAGAAATTATAGACGATAATGCGAAACTTAAATGATTTATAAAATTTCAACTTTTAAAATACTTATTTTATTGCCATCGTACATTTTATATGTAATTGAAGGGGATTAAAAAACTATATTGTTATATTACAATTTTGTGGTTATAATATTAAGAAAAATATTCCCGGATTGCATTTTCTTTTAAGCATAATTTAGGTCCGAATACTTTCGGCTGAAATTGTTCGTTTGATAATAATAAACAATGAATATTTTATACTTTGCAATTAGAGAAAAATCACGTATTATAGATTTTATAGAAGACTATGAATACGTTTTATAATTTCGTTGTTATTATCCTGTGCAAACAAAAGTTCTTAAATAATTTTATTATTTTTAATACACACTGTACGTACATAAAATAATTATTTGAAATGAATTTTTTAATGAAATTTTTAGTAAAAGTCCATTTTATTGAAGTAATTAAATGAATAGTAATAAAATAATTTTAAAAGAATAATGGCTTGTTCAATATTGTTGTGTTGCCTTTATGACTATTATAAATATATGGAATTTTTTAGCTTACCTACACTAACGCAGAAAAGACTTACACTTTTCTAAATTAATAATTTTAATTTTGTTAATTTTAATCCCGATATTATTTTAATCGAATAATAATTTTATCCGTACATTAGTTTGTTCCGGATATTAACTTTCTCCGTCCCTAAAGGTTTAGTTGGCGTCCGTCTTAAAATTTTCTCCTAACCTATTCATTGTTTTTGTCAAATACAGTTCAGAAATGGGAATTATATTCTCGTATTGTATAGACCATTGACTACAATTTGTATATGGTGGAAATATGGCACAAACAAAATTTCGCCCAAAAAAGGCGAAAAGTCATCGAGAGGGCATCGAAAACTTATACGATGGCGATATTATATATATTTTTTAAATCATAAATACAATTCAGATGGTGTAAAATTCTTTTAAATTAGAAATTAATTTAAATTTTTTAGTACATTGCTGAATGTTAAAAAAACGGTATATGTTTTTATTTGTGACGCAAGAGCTTACGTAATTAGACAATGTACTGCTTAAAAGCGTAAATTCTAAATATTTAAAAGTATTTTTTTTTTAAGTTTGCTTTTATGTTCGTACTTTGGAAGCAGTCAAAGCTTTATTTGACCACAAAGTAAAATCTTGGCCTAATTTTAATTACACCAGAAATAATAAAACAAATATAAAAAAATAAAACAATATGCACAAACAAAACAACAAACACATGCACTGTAATTAATATGAGTTATAATTGGAAAAACGTTATGCTAATCAACGTTTAATTAATCATTTCAACCAGAACTCATGAATTGCAAAGTATCGATTGAAGAAGTATTTTAAAATTAATTCTGCTAATGCGTTTCAAAAATAAATAAATTTATGAAAAACCTCACAGGAAATATAAAAATATATAAAATAATTTTCTCCATTTTTTCACCTCGTACTATTTGATACATGCGATATTATAATAATAAATACTTTATTTAACCAACTATAAGTATTCATAACAATTTGATAAGCGAGTATTATGTCATATTCGAGAATGTTTCTTGTTGCTTTGCACAGATCAGTTGCCGTTGATACTTATGTGAAAGAATTGAAAAGTTCTACACTATTACGTTTTCCCCATCAGAGAATACATTAATATACAATTATAAGGGATATAGAAAAATTGCATATTATATCAAAAATTAACTGACATCAATAGAAAGTAAGCAAAAAGCGGGTTTTAAACGAGGGATTAGTTTGCAAGTGAATAAACTCTCAAATTTCCATTGAAATGTGTCACTATTTTCAAAATAAAACTTGTATAATTTTCATCTATTATGCAAAGGGGAAGGATAATTCCTCAACCAAATCGCCCGCATGCTATTTTTACCTCCCATCACTGAATTTTATGCATATCTTATAAAATAAAAAAACGCAAAACTCAAGAAAAAACTCGGTAACAATTTTATTTTCATTACTTAACATATTTAATTGTAAACCAAATTGAATTTCACAAAGATTCAATTCGAATAATAAATATAAAATACGAAAATTTAAAACAATTGAAATTTATTTTAATAATAATAAAAAATATACATATTGAGCTCAAATATTGGAGAAATTTCTTTTACACAAAATCAAAGAAACAAAACAATAGAATAATGTGAAAATAAATTTAGAATTTTTAACTCAGCTTGCAAAGTGTTATCGCTAATGTACTCATTAATAATGGCTATAGTGACCAACCATTTATATTTTGTTGCCATTAATATACACACATATTTATTTAATATTTACATATTTCTTTTATACAAAAATGGAAAATTATGTTATACCTACCATCAAAACCGTTCATTGTATATTGTAGTCCGTTGAAAAGTTCTTATGGTTAAAAACTAAAATATTTTAACGACAAGGTTGTGTCGATCGACAAGAAATAAATGGATTTCACGAGCAAAACCTGTGTTCTTCCTCCAAAACTATCAGTCCTAATATCATCAAAAAAAAATTTTAAATCGTTTTTGAGACTCCTAGCGGTAGAGTAAAACATAGCTTCCCTATGCTGAAAATCCGTTGTGCAGTAAATTCAAATAATGTGGATGGAAGTGCATTCTGCAATTTTGTGTCAGCTGATCGCAATAAGAAATGGAATGTTGTCAAAATGCAACATTGTGTGCCTTAGAAAGCACACTGGTATATATTAAAAAAAAAAAAAAAAAAGCAGGGGCTACCCGTAATGCGCAAAATATACATAAATACACATGACAGTAATAACAAAAAATTCTTTTCAAAGTCATTCCAATATAAATTTATGGAAAAAATAATAATGTTGTATCTAACTATAAATTTTTAGATGATAAACACTTTCCCAGTTTACAACGGAAACACGCCTGGGAAATATCGCATTGCCTGAACCCCTACTGCAAAATTTAACGGTATACTTTTAATCTCAAAGGGCCGTATATTTTAGTTTCCCTGCAAGTAATATTATTCCAATTTGGAGGGAAGGCAACAGTTTTTTTCGGTCACATTTAACAAATGTTTCATCTATATATATATATATATGCGATATTAATCCGGAACTTTAGTAAATCAAAGTTGTAAAAAGAAACACAAATAATCAATTTCATTGTAATCAGTTGTAACAGAAAACAATGAAAATCCCGTAAGTAAAGTAAAATACCAAGTAAAACACGCAAACGATTTAAAAATGGTTACTTGGAAACACCACTATGGGTTTATTTATTTACATGGATTTATTTAATATTGTGTTTTTAAGATTGTATTTAATTTTGTTTACTTCTCTTTCGTCTTTATTTGAGTTGACAAAACATCAATGCATAAACAAACGGAAAAGAAAATTATTACAATGAAAAGTTTCCTTGATGAACTGCATTTGGAATATAGTGAAATGCGAATACGAGCTAGCTAACCCCGCAGCAATCAATTTCTATGTATTTTTAAGTCAAATTTAATTTAATTTCTTTAAAATTTCAGTGCATTTTGATACCAATTTTTTTTACTTTTCCTTTCTGTATAACAGAGTGATTGAAGAGAATTTTTATAGCATCTAGACCGCTCCAAAACGCCGCTAAACAGTATTCGTAAAATATAAGTTTGTGATACGTTAATTGTGTTAATCCAAACTATTAAATCGGATCAAATGGTAGGATTTTTGATTCTAATATTTCACAACAGACTTTTTTTTGACAAATTTTTCTCCACCTATCATCCCCTGATATAATATCTTAGGAAAGAAATTATATCCAAACATGAAAATCGTTATCCAAAAATACCCTCCATCCTTTGAATCATAAAATTTCTTCTTCTAATTTTCTTTTCCTTTCAACTTGTTAAATTTGAAATACATTTTTGCAAATTACATATTTTGACAGCATCTAGAATATTTTGTTAAGCCCATAACGTGTAGAAAAATACAAAAAACGTAACGTAATTAATGTTCTAATGCTCTCTTGTTCATATAGAATAAAATTATATCAATATATAATAAAATAAAGCAAATTAATAAATAAAATTCAATTTCATTTATTTTTAATAAAATGCTCAAACAATTAGAAACTTAAAAATTTTAGTTTTTAAAACAGAGAGGTGTCAACTGAATTTGATAAGTTTATGCTGAAGAGAATATTACTTTTTCACGTTTCGGATAATATTTTAACAAATAATATTGCAACTATAATTATATTTCAATTTAGCAAATACTACACATCTTTTCCTTCAGTGTTCTTTTATGTGAAACTATTAACATGCAATTCTTCAGATGGCTGAGTCAAATGCAATTCATGTTATTCTTTTTATACAAATAATTTAAACAAAACTTAACATTAAATTCACAAACATTATTGAAGCGGCATTCTTTTCAAATTGTATAAATCAATCGTGTTGGCATGATTGATGTGTTTCACCGTATTAATGTCTGATGTTACTTTCTGTACTCGTGTCTTGGCATCTCAATTAAAGTCTCAAATTCAAATCACTTCACATCAATTACATATCTCGGCTTACCTAAAACTTCAGATCCGTACAAAATTGCATTAAAAAATATATTTGTAACATCATAGGTAAATAATGCTTTAAATGTTTTGGATTCCTTGAGCAAATTTTGAAAATTGTTCGTAAAATATCTTTCATATAATTGATAAAAAAAAACGCCAGTAAATATATGCATTTTTTCTTGTTTTGTTTAATTGAGCTTACAATTATTAGAAAAATAATAATAAAAACAAATTACAAATAAATTTAATACAAATATGTACTAGTGGTATATGATGATTTAAAAATTTATAATTTAGCATTATAATATATGTATATCCAGCATTTATAATTTATTTAGTTAAGAACATACAGTGGCTAATAGAATCTAAAAGAGAAAATCTAGAAATTAAAGATTTTTTATTTATTTTTTGTTTAGTTGTCTCCAAATAGATCAGACAAATTGGCGTTTTCTTTTTTGTATTCAATACAAATAAAATATTTTTCTAACACTCTGTGCGGCTTCTGTTAAATAATCAAATACAGATATAAAAGGAAGAAAACATTGAAAAAGGCATTGTAGGGAAGGTCAACTTTTCTTTTCTCTTCTTTTTATTTCTATTTAAAGCCTAAGAGCAAGTCAAACACCTACACACAAACAATATCAATTTCAGTACAAAGTTAAATATTTGTAGCATACTTTAGGGTGATACAAACTACAAAAGTCATAAAAAAATTGTAATGAAATTGAATGAATATAAACCTGAGGGGTGGTGGCAAATATTTCAAAATAACACCACAGAGAAACTAAATCACTTCCAGCTACCCCAAATTGTAGTAGTGCTACGTTGTAAATGTGTAGCTGCAGTTACAGTGCGCACAGTTATTGTGCTTACAATCATTTGTTGTTTATTTTTTCTGCTCTTGAAGTTATCAAGAACAAACTTAAAGGTTGGGAAGTGGGGTACGGCATTGAACCGGTTAGCACCGGTCCCGTGAAAAAGGATCCAACTACAAATAAATATTTGACTCTTCTTATGATTAAAATATTTTTTTTTTTGTTACAAAATCTAATAGCAAAAGACTTTCAGAATGTAATAAATTTAATTATTTTAACCAAAATACAAAATTTCTTGTAGTTTACTTAACTAAAATCACAAATAAAATAGTAGATAATCAGATTGTCGGAGTAGAGACCTACGCTATTAGAAACACTTTTAAATGTAAATAAAACTTAAGCCACATTGGTACAAACTATTTTATTTCTTATTTTTCTTTAAATTTAAATCACCCCGTTGATGTCTAGTAAAATCAATGTTATTGCCAGCATATTAAAAATTTGCAAATATATTAAATGAAAAAAAATTTTTTCTTTCTTATTGCAAAAAAGAAAAAAAAAATATATCTAAAATAAAGATAAGATGGGCATAAATGAGCACAGCTGATTGTAGCTTTAGTATCTCAGATAATTAATTTTCTTGTAGATTATTATTTGTTTAATAAAACAATATTTTATAACAACTGAATAATTAATTGCGACAATTTTTGATATCCGAAATAGTTGAAATTGATCATTTTTTATGGTGCATTCTTTTCAGAAATTTGCCATAATGAAATATGTGGAAACTGTAGTTTTTTGTTTTCAAACTCCATTTCAATAAAAAGATATAATTTAATATGTGCATGAAAAATTTTAAATATCACAAAAGAATATTTCCAGAACAACTGCTTTTTGTATTTGATATTCTTTACGTTTGCACATTTATTTGAAATGAATGCAAAAGATTTGTGACAGATAACAAAGGAAGAATAGAAAATTAGAACCAAGATATCAGATCGAATGAACAATTTTTGTCAGAAGGTTAAACGTAAAAACTATTAATTATTGGAAATAAATGGTAATTAAATAAAAAAATATTGTCCCAAAAAATAGGCAAACAAATTAGTTTAGAAGAATGTTAAAAAGGTAGCAGATAACTTCAAGTACACCTTTAGGAAAAATGCTAATAATTGAATAATAAGATAGATAAGATAGAAGCAGTAGATTGTTGAACAATTTCAATATATTGGAAATTATTCGCCAATAGACTTTATTATACAGTTTCGTACCGACCAATAACGATCTGAAGATTAAAGGACTATTGTAAAGAAACATGTTGCAGGTTCACAATTATGCTGCCTCGTTCTGTTACTTGAGCGGGGTTAAAAATTTGAAAAATAAGGTGAATATAAATGAAGATGGTGCGAAAGCCAGCCTAACTTTGTTGTGTGCAGGAATTTATTCAGAGTTTTAATTTCTATGCTTCATAGTTCGAAGAAGTTTTCAAGGATATTCTGCATAGTACTGAAGTCATTGATGCTATGCACCTTAAGAGAGATGTGTGGGATGTATCTTTTCTAATGTGAAAGTAAGTCCCTGTTAAAGATATAAAATCACTTTAAATATATGGCGAAGACAACCGTAGTAACGTTCATGAAACTAGAAAGCATAAATACGGATGTTTTAATTCCTATTACATTTTATTATCGTTAGCAATGATATGATTGAGTTTTCTTTTCAATCTCAATTTATTAGTTGATCGAAGGAACTAGACTAATATGCAAGATAAATACAAGAGATGTTAATAATTCAATTTGCAAAACATTAATGCAATCATCATACAAGAACACGCTCTAATATTTCTAATTCACACTAAATTTGTATGTTGTAGTTGTACATATGGAATAATATGGAATATTAGTTTAGCCACGTACATGGATTTCTTCAAAATTTCTCCAAGGAATACAACTGAACACAGTTGCCAAAAACACGTTTTATAAATTTATTGGTTTTGCACTCCCCTGCTTATTATCCTGACAAGGATTTTTCTGCTACAGTATATTAAATGGCTAAAACTAAACGTGCACTAATGCAAACAGTGGTGAACATTCCATTACTACAAGACAAGTGTTTCTGATGCTTTGAAAATACAACATGACACAGGTTGGCGTTTCCAGGCAAATATACAAATGGAGTGGTCATAATGAAAGCTCTTTATGCGCCGTTCATTAACGAGAACAAAAGAAATAGTGATAAAAAAATAATAAAGTTTATGACTGAATGAAATGTAGAAGAAAATTGCACAGAGGCCAAAAAAATCGGCACAAAAACAGAAACACAACAACAATTATTTCTCAAGTCTGTAGAGTTAAAAAGAGATTGCTTGAAGATTAAAAGATAGCAAGAGAAATTTGTAATAAAATTTTATGGTTATCAATTGCATGGTTACTGACCGGGAAAATTATTTCTCTAAGGTAATATTAATATTAACTAATGTAAAAAAGTAATGACATCGATTCTAATAAATCGTGTCTTGGCAACGAAAGGACAAATAAATGATAAGCGGGAAACAGAGAAAAACTTATAAAGTGTTTAATGGCCATAAGAGAAAAAATGTTATCAGATTTCAAAAATTATTCAGTTTAAATTAATTTAAATTTGATTTACATTAAGAAATGTATATTCTTAATTCTTTATTCACTTGTATTGTATTTGTTCTATTATTTTATAGTTGCTTTATACGCCAGCATTGCCTTGGGAGGTTAAACCATATAATGTGGAACAGCATAGATACATCAAATAATTATTTTCGATGTTAAAACCTTTTAAAATAAATTATACAAATTTTTGTTAATTTGCCACGATTTGTCATTTTTTCTTAAGTCTGGTATTCATGGGAAATACATCGTGTTTCAATGTTCTTTTAAATAAATAAATAATTAATTAATCATTTTTATTATACAATAGTTGAAAACCTTTAAATTGTTAAATCGGTGATTTTTGCACTAAAATATACGATTTTGTAAAAATCTTTTATAGGAAGTATTTAAAATTATAAACAGAAATTTTACAGCTGCACAAACCTCCTGCACCTCCTGCACAAACACAAAAAACTAAATGTTGTACTCCAGAGAGCTAGTTTTTTACTTTGAAGTGATAGAGACCCCTAAGGATATTCCAGTGATGACTTCACTACCAAAACTTTACATTTGGGAACATGAAATTTGAAAATATATATGTATTTTGTTTGCTAATCAATAATAATATTTTTTGTACTCTGGGGAGACGGTAACCTGCGTTTCCAGACCTCAGGCCTTTGGCAGCTACCGGTAAAACTTGCAGGTGGCTGCCCAATCCATGAAATAACATGGTAACGGATGCGCTTGCAAGTAAATAAAAGGCGAAGGCAAACTTGCTTTTCTGTCTATAGGATAGGTCTAGCATAACCTGATCGATTCAGGGTCGAATATTGTAGGAGAGTTCTTTTGGGGGTTCTCTCCGAAAGCACCACCAGTTGCTATATACTGGCGCTACGGGTACCGGCAGCCCCACCATGAATTTCTTTTGCGTAGGTCAGTGAGTGATTTTGGGTTTGCACAATACCTGAACCGAACTGTTATCGATGACGGACTTAGTTCACACTCCACGGAGTTAAATGATTATGCTCGTGGATAAAATTGTGCGGCTTTAGTGACTTTGTCCATAGACCAAGTTCGCTCCGGCTTACAACATTGAATAAAGTTGTGACCGGTTTTTGGTGAGGCCTCTTCGGAGATCACGTAGTGGCTTGTGGTTGATACCAAAAGTTGCTTGGGAGATTTCTCTTGAGTGGCTGGTATCTTATTGATGCTAACGCTCGATATGATCCCGGTCAAGCGATTAGTTATCTAGGTGCTGTTGCTATTCAACAGACGTTAGTAGGCAGCAGATGGTTCTCCCCTTCTGAGGGCGTCCATCTTGTAATTCTTGACTTGCTTTTGAATTACAGGGATAGAATTGGCATGATGTTTGATTACCCCGAAGCTGGCGAGAGAGTCTATCCTGCGAAGTGCCTACTAGTAAGGATTGGACAGTGCCGAACGCTCTAGCAAGGCGCTTGGTTGGAACTGAATCTTCCTATCAAGAATTGGCTTAGTAAATGCATTAATTTACTCAGTGCTAAGTGCACCGTGAAGTTAAGCTCTTCAGCAGGTATTCACGTAAACTGTAGCACAACTGTAGCAAATGTGCTTAATGTTTGAAAATATCAGGTAAATATACGAGTGCGTGCCAGTACAAACGGCACTGGGCACAAAGCGTTCCATGCAAGAGTTTTATTACCGTAATATTTTCACATTTTATGTGAAAATATTATAATACAATAAAATAACCTTTTAACGAGAAATCCCACAATGATTACAATTTCTTCCAGGCATTTACAGCAGATGTTTAACTACTTTTACCAGTTAATGTTAAAAATTTCAGCATTTTATTTATCTTCCATATCTTTATTATAGCATGACAAACTCATCTGCTTATAAAATAAAAATAAAAATGATGCAGTATTTTGAAGCGTTAATTGTTGAAGTTAATTGTTTAAATGAGTACCTTTAAAATATTTAACTGTTTCATTATGGTGCTAAAAGATCAGCGTTTTTTTCCAAAAAATCAATAATCAAATACATATAAGTAGTTTTCAAATAAAATTATTACGTCATTGCCTTTCTTATTTGTAAGGTTCATTCAGAAGATTATACAGGATTCATAAAGAGGAGACCGTACTCAACGCATTTCACGTAGTGAAATTAGCATTTATCTTTGAGGGAAATGTGTTTCCAAATGAAGATTGCATTTTTTCCAACAAAAACATTTTCAGTGATGGCCAACCCTACTTAATCTTTTTAAATTACACCATATGAACATACTTTATGGCCTATGAAATTGTATATTTTCTTACCTTCGCCGAAAATCGTGACGTATAAAGTTAATTATATATATTTTGCCTTTGCAGCTGTTTAATATTCGAAGAAGTTTCTTGCATAATGTGGCCTTTCTTTCTGATTAACTTTTTATCCGCAAACTAATTTTCCCTTGTAGCTTTTAACTTAATATTTGTGAATTAAAATATTCACAGTTTCATGCTACAGCAGCTTTTTAGGACGAGAAAATATTTATACAGGTCCTTCTCGCTACTTCAGGGAATAACTGCGATAACAACTACAATATAATTTAATGTATTTAACTTTAAAAAGCTTTTATTCTAACGCTGTTATCATGTAAATTTTTGTTTATTTTTATTTTATTTTATTTTTTTTTTTGCTGACATAAAACGAATATTTTAAAAATGTGGACAAAAGTGAATGAATGCAAAAAAAAAAATACAAATAAAGTACAAAAAGTAGATAAAAACAAATATGAATTATACAAAATATATAAAGCAGGCTGGGCAGAAAAGCACATTTACATAAGTTTTTTGCAAAGATTTTTATTATTTTTACTAAAATGTTAGAAAACGATTGTTATTTATAGCCTTGTTTATACTTGTAACCTTATAACATGAATACATATGACTAAAAGGATCGGCAGACCAGCGAATACGAGTATTTCGAGATGTTATTGAATGATTCATTAATTAATATTCAGATAATTTGTAAAAGATTTTAAATTTTCTGGCTTTTGTAGTAAAAAGTATATTTTCAGAAACATCTTGATGAAAAAACGAGAAACTTGTTGGTTAAATTTTAAAATTTAAAACAAATTATTTACTTAATTTTAAAATGTTAAAGCACGTGCTCATATGCGGTTCGTAAATAAGCAAGTAAAATTTTACTTACAATTGCGATAGTTGTTTAATGGGTACTGATTCTCTTTAATATATTGACAACATACGACTGCAATTGGCAATGTTTGCAATCAGAAAACCCTTTTTAAGTTTGTTCTCACTAGCATGTTATCATATGAATTATGACTAAAAATGGTTTTTATGATTTCTATAATAATCCTCGATATATCTTTAACGTTAAAAAATATATAATATTTATTACCAAAAATTTTGCTCAACTCTCTGATATCCTCTTATTCAATTAACTTAAAAGGTCAGAGTAAGCCTGCAGCTATAATTTAAAAGTACGACTGTGGTCCGTTAGAATAAGTATCAATCATTATGGTAATTTCCTAAAAAAAAAAATTCTCCTCAAATTACAGTCAACATACCATACATGAATCCATCACTCACAGCCAACAAATTTTAACAAACCAATAAAATGTTTATGTAACAAATTAATTGCAATATTTCCAAAAAATTGTTAGGAAATGGTTCTTCAATTCATCAAAATGTATATTTTATAATATAAATATAATTTTTTTTTTATATTAAACTTATTTTTGTCACATTTATATACATATAGTACAATTTTTTTTACACAACAAGTCCTTGAAATGCTTTACAAACTTTACTTTCAAACACGTACTGGAAAATCTGAAGCCCTTTAGTTAAATCAATAACTCAAATGATTTCATTAAATGCTGTGTTATGAACATTTTGTTTCCTGTTATTAAATATTTCATTTATTTGGACTTTTCCAATCAGCACACCAACATTTCACAAATAACACAAGCAATAGCACGAAGGAACTTAAACAAAAATCTGCAAGCAGTAAGTCATCCACCCCCCGGACTAGGTCGAACAAGAAATTATCGACAAAAGTTTTTTGTACAAGCAAGTAGAAGGTAAAACATTATTATAAAGAGAAATAAAAAATGAACTTCAATGACTGCACTACAAACAGCCAACAAACATCCAACAAACAGTCATTAAAAATTATTTGAAAAAAAGCCAAAATTATAAATAGTGAAGCAAAAAGAGCATAAAATTAATGGCAACTACTACGGATTGTAGAGAAAGTTTCACATTATAAAATATCAGCCTCACATAAATGACAAGCAGATATAAAACTTCGCTGCAGGATGACGATAACGTCAATGACGTTGACAATACTCGTAATTGTGTGATTATGCATAAGGAAATTGCACGATGAAATATCGTTAGAAGTCGGTAAATTGATTATTTCTGCCGATGGAATACAGTCAATAGACAGTGTAGCAAGCTAAAAATAAAAGCAGATATTTTTTCGTTTTTATTTGTCACTAAAAATAATAGTAAAAGTTGTAAAGTAGCATTCTAATAGGAAAGTGTGGGACCATAATTGAAAGCAGCTGCCGTGGTAGCTTTATTAGTAATTTGTTGGACAATCAAAACTTTCGCCATAGAAAAACTTACATAAATTTTTTGTTAAAAAATTAAGTTTTGTGCAGTCATATAAATTTTACGAACGGAATTTAAAACAATACCCAAAACATGTTATATTGTTGTTAAATACTGTAGTTTATATCTACATGAACAGAAAAAACAACAATATAATTTATTTATCGATGTATTTTCGATGTGCAACTGAATCAAACTCTCTCAACAATGTGAGTTATGCTTCTTACTAGAATACGTAAATTGTTGTTTTTAATCATGATTGTTAAAATGGATAAGTATTATTGTTTCGATCTAGAACCGTCAATGTTCCATGAACCTTTTAGACTCCTTACACAGTCTGTAAGTTCAATACGCTAGTTATATTCTGCGAAAAATGCATCTATTCACTCCTTTCGGTATATCGCATTATCCCCATGGAATTAAATTCTATGCAATTTGAAAGCACAGCACCGGTCTCTTGTCTTGCAATTTACAAAATCTACATGAACTCATCTCAGCTTTATTAATGGTAGACCACAATGTCCCCTAATCCAGCACATAAACATTCTAATAGTTACCTTGGAGATTGACAGTATTGTAATTTGAACAATTTCAACATCGCGTTTTAAAAGCTTCTTGATATAACTATGCTGCTGGTCCACATTGTAGTAAAACAGCAAAACACTCTCTTGGCCAAGTGACCCTCATGACCATCCATCCAGCATATATTTGGTCCATTATGAGCTCCAAGTTCATTTGGAAATGACCTGCAGTTCATAACAACACAATTATTCTTGCTTATATAATTATTAAGGACCGCATTTCTAACAAAATAAACTCTATATAACCAAAAGCCACTAAATCAAACAAACGCAGCTACTAAATTATAATAATAAACACTGAGATTTTTTTCGGTTTATCAGTATTAAATCGCGAATAGCTAAATGGTGATAAGAGGCATTCCAAAAGCACTTTGTTGTAATATTTATTGCAATATTTCTGTGAATTAAAAATAAATTTAATATCTTGCTGGTTCACTCCGCTCATTTATTTTTTCTTTCTTAGTGGTATCATAACAGTGCGTGATATTTATATGAAGGAAATACATTTCATGCATAACACTAAATCAACTTATACCGTGTCGAATTCTATTATGATTTATTCTTTAATTTTTTTAACAATAAAAATTATTTTCCGCTCATAGGTTTTTATAAAAAAATTCGAAACAAACTTCATTTGAGGAGAATATTAAAATCACAGTATATATTAACCGAAACAAATTGGTTTGCTAATATTTATTTTATAATGAGGCAGCCGTTTAAAATCTAACACTCGTTTTGTAGAAAAAAGTCCAGAATCTTTTCTTTATTTCATAGTTTTGAGAAAATACACAAAATATTTTTCTCGATACATTTTAATTATTGGTATTTATTTACTTATTAATTTTTTCGCTTTTAAATTGGAAAAATGTCTACTTATCTACAGGCTGGTGATGGTCTTGATTAAATCAATATTAACCGAATGTTTCTGGCTGGCGAACGAAATGAAAATGTTTTTTCATTTGTTATTTAAGAAGCTTTTTGTTAATTAAAACTACAAAAGAACATTTTGGAATGTATCATTAACTGCAATTGAATTAATTAAAATAATAAAGCTTGGTAGGATTAAGAATATATAAACAAAATTAAAATGGAAATCCCCGAAAAATTTAATTTTCTTCTTCTTAACACATGCACAATTAAACAATATTATGCACAGTGCACACAGAAAGTGTGCCAACTGTGATTTTATATTACAGATTAATTATTTGCTTCATGTGGCAATCGATATACCACAATCGTAGGGAAATTCAAACAAATGAATTTTTAATATTTTTAGGTTAAATTTGTCATATCACACCAATTATTCTTTGGCTAGAATTTTATGGTTTTGTTTCTTTCAAACAATCCTCCAGGGAAGGACGGAAATGTCAAAGAGATTAAAAAAAGGATTTTCTTAACATTGTGTTCATGTATGGGGATGAGTTTGTGTAAAATGTGTAAATAAAACTTTTCTTCCTTTAATACTTTTCAGCTTTCCTTCAAGATGACGCTCAGCAAAATTTCTATACAATTCGATGTTTACGATAAAAAATACTTTTATTTATAATTTCTGCAAGGATGTGTGTGTATGGTATGGAAATGTATACATGTGGTGTATACATAATGTGTATGTATGTATGTGTACATGGGTTTATAGCGAGAAAAAGGTTACAGCCTTGCATGAAAAGTAATGTTGATTGTGTAGCATTCACACAAAACAGGCCAAAGCCAAAGTTGCAGTAAATTTTTTCAAGGACTGTATTGTGCAACAGTCAGTCGTCAGTTGCATGTTCGGCTGCATGAGATGTACTATTATTTACATATATTATGTTAAACTGCCAAAAGCTAAAAACTAGAAAGAGAATTTGAAAGCACGCTGAAAAAACTACTTCTTATAAATGCATGAATATAAAAAGTTTCTTTATATTTGTTGACTTTTCCGTTAATAATAAATTAGTAAAAAATATTTAACAGAATGCAACAAAATGTTAGAAATTAAAATAAAAAAATTAAACAAAGAGCAAACAAAGAGCTTTATTGAATTTTTCAATAATATAGTAGTTGCTGTTAAATGAAGTGGATAATGTAGAATGACTACGACAATATAATAAAACAACCAACAACAGAATAGAACAGAAATAATGCGTTTAAAATGCAACGTAGTTTTTTTCGAAAATACTTTTAAAAATTAAGTTTTCAACAAATTGTTTTTGCAATATTTCAAAAAAGGTTACTATTCATAAACAATCAAAGAATCTTTTGAAAAAGGTATCCTTAAATGCATAAATTTGTTTGTACATTCGCATCCACCAAGAATATGCTTTTCAAGTTCTCTCCAAGACTTTAATGGTTTAAGTTCAACTTATTATGCAGTTGATTCGTTCACAAATCATTTGGATGTGAACAAAATGACAAGGATTCGTAGAAATATTTAATTTGAAACAAGTATGCTTTTAGGAGCAGAATTTACAATTCTAGAGAATACAGTACTTTTAAAAAATTACCAAATTTCCTTATTCGCTCCAATGGCTGTCAAGGTAAACTAGATGGGAGTTCGCTGATTCGACTTATACTTAAGGATTCGTAATTGGTTTTCGCATAGAGACTACACAGTATATTTTTGTAGTTATTATACCTTCCGCAGTAGTTCAGAAGAGGGAAAAATGGATAACTTCGGCTACATGGTATTTAAATTAGTAAAAAGTTTTCCTATTGGATCAATTTGCAATTTGAGGGATAAAACAAGGATAAAAAAAAACTTTTGCTTTACAAATTTTGCTTTGTATTATAAAATTTCCATATATAATAAATTAAATCTACAAGCTTCGTATTTGAACAAAAAGTAACAGAAACTATGTCAAGCATGACCTTTATTTTAGCCAGTCACGATACTCAATTTGGGCCATTAAAGGCAATCCTATAAACTAAAATTTTCAACAAATAATAAAAGACTACACGAGTATTTTACCATGAAATAATTTTTTACCAACAAGAAATAATTTAACAAACTTATTTCCTCATTCTTAGCGTACCCATAAAAATTCGAAAAGGAAGACTAGAAACAGCAATATATTTTGTTTTAAACAAAAGTGTAAAACTTAATGATTGAAATCATCAACAATTGATGATGGAAATGTAAGTTTTATGAAGATGATGGGAGTCTCAATTGAGAGTCTTACAATTTGTTCAATAATTACAAATCAGCAACAACATTGAATTAAAAAATAAAAAGAAAAAAAAAAGGAGCTTACAAAAAAAAAACTCATAGTGTTGCACAAGAATTGACAATTTCTGAAAACCATAAAGAAAATATTAAAGGCTTTATGTTTTCAACCATTTGCCAACTCCCGATTTTTCTGGTCAGCATAATTAACGAAATATTTCCATAATTTTCAGGATTTCAAATTTCAGGAAACCGGCTCTGTATGGAATGTGGAAACAGTTATATCTTTGACCGAATGACAGAGGAGCCACCAAACTCAGGAACACATCCTGCGAATATGATGTGCGTGTCCTCTATGTTCTCAAAGTTATATTTTTACAATAATCCTTTCGCACAGTTTTATTACAAGTAAATAATATTAAAGTTTTGTAAAAATATAATTGCATATATAAATATATGATATATATATATATAAATATATATATATATAAATATAATTGGGTTGTTAGAAAAGGTCATGCCTGCGTTTTGCCAGTCAGCATTTTTCTATTTTCGTGTTTTCCCATTTGAGAGCAACATCAGCAACCACATACTATAACAACGAATTCCTCAAAAGTATAGTAAAAATTCAATCCATAGTGGCAAACTATTTTAAGGAGTGTGAATGCATAATTTTTAAGTTTTACTGTATATTTCTTGCCTTCGATTAGCTGGGCATGTGCTTGTATTGTTGCTGTTAATTTGTAGACACAACAGCATTTATTGCATCAGTAGTTGTTAGTGTTGCATGCTGTTATTATACTCCTTCCTCCTCCAAACTTTATTTCATTTATAAAATTCAGTTTTCTTTATAGAATTTAACTTTTTATGTAAAACGGTAATAACAGCACTAATACAAACTTTCAAAAACACTTGGTTGCATAATTTTTATTTATAAATTTCTTAGAAACACAAATAAATTTTTTTAATACGAATTATTAGACTTGTGTTAATTACTGTCACTGTGCAATCAAAAAGAATTTTGATTTTTCAAATTTGTTAGAAAAATATTTACTTCATTTCATTATCCAAACATTAAATTATTTGATCATTTAATTATAAAGAAATATTGATTATAAGATTGATTTGATTTTTTATAATTTTCTTTAATTTCAACACCCATTTATTGCTAAGCTTTTCCGTTCTTGCAGAGGTTACGCTTAATTTGTTACGAAATCTAAATTGAAACTGAAAAGCTTTTTGAAAAATATTTTCACAAAAAGAATTTAGCGGAACAACCATAGCAAAGGATGTGAACTTTTCGCTTACGTCTTAGATGAGAGGCAACTTGCTTTCAAATAACAGCAAATTGTAGGTGTATGTGGCCTTATAAGAGATTTCTCTTATACAGAATTGTTGCATACTTGCCGGCATTTTAAATGTGTGCTTTTTTATTGTAGTTGAAGAGCGGACCAGAAACAGGGTTGATTGCATTCAAAAGGATATTTTGTTTTTTTTTTTAATTTCCTATTAAATATTAAATATTGATTTAAAACTACTGCACTTTTTCTCGTCATACCTAAAATTAAATCACATTTATTTAAATATGAACAATTTGCAAATAAATTTAGAATGAGTAAATTTAACGTATTAAGAGCTCTTAGTGGATTTCTATGAAATGAAATAATACTCTAATAATTATAATGAAGAGTTTAATAATGATAAATAAGTGCATATACGAGTATATGTATACTTAAACATATATAAATTTATGAAAATGCGAAATTTTGAAAATTTGAACATTTTTAAACTTTGATGATTTTACTGCAAACAACACTTTTATAATATAATAAGTACCCTATTGCCTCAGCAGCAGGTGCTTCTACTCACATTACAATTATATTCATAGAATTGTAATATTAAGTAAAAAAAAAATAAATAATATAATAAAAAATATATACAAGTATTTCATATATTCAGTTTTTCAATAGTATCAGCCGCACTTGGCACTTTTCTTATCATTTTCGAGTCATAACCTTATAATTTTGTAGCGCCCCACGCCCACGCAAACAAACAGTGCTTGCAAGCCAAGCAACAGCACTAGTGGAAAAATCACTTTACCTTCATATCCTTGTAAGATATTTGTATGACGCTGGCAAGCAATAACATATTTAATATTAGTCATAAACAAACAAACTTCAGCCAGTATCCGTGCACAGCAAGCATTTGTATAAATGCGTTAGTGTGTGCAGACATGGGGAAGCACGAACTGCTTTCTGAATCGGCTTTTTGTTACGTGAATGTTATATAAAGTAAACAACCAATTAATTTCATATTGAAGGAAAAAGTACTGAAATACTTGCAAAGTACGTTGAAAGAGAGAGAGCGTATTAAAAAAGAGACAATTTTACACTCTAAATTTCCCCATATGCGAGAACGTCACACATACAAATGTATTCATCTACATGTGCAGAGGGTATAAATCCGTAACTTCCTTCTCTGTTATGTAGAAATGAAAATGTTATAAAAAAGCTTTACTGGACGCTGTTAACCGTTTCATTACAGGGCGGTAAGTTTATGCTTTTAATAGTTTTTCAAAATAAAACTTTTGAAACAAAATATTAATTTGAAGGATTTACCTTTTACAATACAAATTAATTCTTATATGTAATTTTCTAAGAGAGATTGAAAAACAAAAATCTTCAATCATGTTGTAATGATTCACCTTAAAAAACGTTAAAGCTCATATAATTCTTTACATATAATTTTTTAATAAAACTTGTTGCAATTTAAATTAAAAATGCAGATTTGAATTTTAATTTAATTCGTAGTTCAAGTTAATTCAATGCTTTATAAATAATAGATAACAAAAACAAGAAAAGGCAGTAAAATATATGATTTCTCGCAATAAATATCTAAAAGTTCGAAATGGATGGACTAGAATTTTGCAGAAAAGTATAGATTTGAAAGTTTAAATTTTTCTTCCTTTCTTTAGGCCTCTTATAGAATATAATAATTTTCCCTTTATACTACTCCGACAACAATCAATTCGTACGCCTGTTTGTTTTTTAATATTTTTAATTTCTGCTTTTATTTTTAGTTAAAAACAATGTTTTTGGTACAAAGTTTGATGTTTCCTAAAAGCTAAGAGTTTAATTTCTTAGAAATAATAGCAGAAGCAAAAAAAAATTACAACAACCTTAACAGCGTAATAACAGCGTAACTAACGGGATCCAGTTACGGACGGGGCAAGAAATCAAATATAAATGAACAGGAAATTCGAGTATTGAATGCCATAATTAAAGAAAATAGGCGGTCGTTAGTGAGAAACTTAGCGCAAATGTGGTCGGGAAAGTTCGGGAGAAATGTTAGCCGTGAATGGACTCGGAAGCGTTTGCGAAAATTGGAATATAACTTTTATAAGCAGAGTTTTAAATAAAGGTTTACAAGTGCATTCAATTTAAATTTTTCAGGCAAAGAAAAAATCTTGTTAACTTCGGTGCAAAAGAAAAAAAGATTACAATTTGCCAAGGATAAGGGTTTGTGGGTACAGCGGCAGTGGGACTCTCCAAGTGTGCAAGGGTGAAAGTAAAACCAAAATAATAAGAAAATCCAACAAAGCCTTAATTCCGACTGCTTGAAGTGACAAGTCAAGTTCCCAGCAAGTTTAATTATTTGGGGATGCATGTGATCCAAAGGAGTAGGTCAGCTCCAATTTATCGATGGCACTGTAAATGCATCCAAGTACATCCAAATTTTGGAAAGCAACTTGCTGCCTTCCATATCGAATATTGCCAATGTAAACAAATTCATTTTTCAACAAGAGTGTGCCTCCTAGCACACTGCCCAAATAACTGAAAATTGGTTGAGCCGTAACAACATTTATGTCCTTGACTGGTCATCTTCGAAAGCAGATTTGAACCCTACCGGGTCTTTATGGAGGATTATGAAAAAAATTGCGAAATGACGCCTAGAGCACGATTCCGACTTTAAGGCAGAAATTACAGGACATTTGGGACTCCATAACTCCAGAAGAGTGTGAAAAATTATAGAGAACAATTCCAAAAAGACTCAAAGATATTATTAAAACAAAAGGCGAAGTAACAAAGTATTAAATAACAGTAATATACCGTATTTTTGACTGTCGTACGAAATGAATGTTGTCAGTTCTTGGTTTGCATTTTTTTGACTGTATCGATGAATCTCGCGATTTAGGCTGCTGTTTTTGTAAATTTTTTTCTTTTGCTATTATTTCTAAGAAATAAGACTTTTAGTATTTAGGAAACAACAAAATTTGTATCAAAAAGATTGGTTTTTAAGTAAAAATAAAAGCAGAAATTAAAAATATTAAAAAACAAACAGGCGTACGAACTGACTATTGTCGGAGTAGTACAACCATTTGATAATGTTGAACTCTCGCATAAAGTGTAATTCTTCAGCTACTATTAGACTTTAAGCAAATGCGAATATATTAGCAAATATAAATCCTAAGACTTTGATTATTATTTTATCATTATTGTTACATTCTCAGCTTGACTTTCTCATAAAAATGTACATAATCCACTTGAAAGGCTAAATGAACAATTTCAGAAGAATATGGTTACAGCAGAATAATGATATCAAGGATCCAACCTATCCGTATTATTGGCTATTCATTGGTATACAGTTTGCGTAAAATAAAACGGAATAACTTAAGCCTGCAATTAGAAAAAATCGAATATCAAATCGGTTCTCTTTAAATTTGTTTTGGAGAAGTTGATATACATGAAGCACACTTTTGTGGTTCAGTGTGAATACTTGTGCTATAAAAGGCTGTAACAGCAACTCCAACTTGAATGAAAGTATGTTCATTTATTGTTTTAGGGTGTGCGTGTGAATATCCCTATGAAACTAAGCCTTATATGCCTCCTTGGCATATGCAGTGTTATTTTACTATTCATAAGTTTGTCTTACGAACTTATAAAATATATTTATTTGTTTTTTGTTTTGTTTTTTGTTTTTCTTTTTGTGTATTTCAGAAAAAACATTTTTGATTATTTTTGCCCCAAATTAACTTTTTCCTACATACATAATAGAATTTGGCTTATCTTTTTTCAGCTAATTTTTATTACATTTGACCACTACTACATGATGTCAGGTTGCAGCCAGTATTTTTTGAATGTAATTAAAATGAAAAGTTTTTCAGGGAAAAATGAAAAAAGCGGGAAAAACTTTAGAGTAAATCTGACCACGTTTGTGGATTAAAATGCAACAAATTATCTAAATGCATTTTATGACAAATGACTAAAGGAAAACTTCCAGCTCAGATAAATTTAATGTTAGAAGCAAAAAAATAATATAAAAACAAAAGACTTGTATTCAAACAGAAGGAAAGCAAGAAACTTACTAGCAAGTTCTTTTCTTTCACTTTTTTCTAACGTTTCCTTACAACTTGGTAGTTGTCAGGTATACATACATTCAGGTACTAACTGGCTAATGAAGTAAGAAAGAAAAGAACTAAAATGTGACTGCCAGTTTAAATTAAAGTAATCAGCTAAATTTTGCAGAAAAAAAGAGGAAAGTAGCAAAAACAAAATTATATTCCTGCAATAAATGAGCAAAACAGAAATATGCAAAATTTTTTTCTTCACTAATACTGAAAAGTAGGAGAAGTAAAAAGTTGGGAAAGTTAAATAAAAGTGCAAGTTGTTTCTTAGTGTTTTAAATGTGTTGCTAATTAGCATGCAAGCGGATATAACAGTGAAGTGTCAAGTAATTAAATGCAAATGCATTTGAAAAATGGAAACATATAAAAACAACTTATGTCTTTTCAAGCGATTTTTATGATAATTTTTTTATTCTTTTCGCTGTTGTGTTTATGTTTCTTAATATTTATTTACGCGTATTCTATCAATAAAAATTTATTGTGTCAATATTTGAATTTGTGCTGCTAAATAATTACAAAGATAAATTTGAAAGAAAAATAAATAAGTTTAGCAAAACCTTCAAGTAGTAGTAGCTGTGGAAAAATTAGATCAGAATCAGTAAATTATTTTGCTTCCGACTAAAGCTTTATTATTATTAGAGAAAGTTATTATTTTCATTTAATATATAGTGAACATTTTATTTTGATATTGGGAGCGTAGGTCAGACACTTGAAATTTACAAAATTGAAATTTTAAAAAAAATGAAGAAATAGAATTTATTTAAAATACAAAAAGCTCTATGCCCGTAAATATATAAATTATTACCTTAAGCTAATTAAATCATATTTTAGAAAATCTTTATTGATAATTAACTAAAAAATCATTCACAAAGTTATTCCTCTTAAGCTACGAATCATGATGATAGAATGCGCCTTTTGTGATCCTTCTTAGCAATCAAGCATCCCCCACAATAAAAGTAAACAATTTTCAAATATTTTAATCGAAGGAAGATTTTTATTTATTTACCAGCTGCATAAATTTCCCATTGTATATATTTTACAAGCATCTGAAATTTATTTGCATAGTGTAAACTGGAATTTAATTACTTTTCGTACCGAGCATTTTTTATATAATTGCCTTGGATAGTTCCAATAGCACAATATTTTTCTCATCAGTAGCTGTTTATAATAAATTTTATTTATTTCGTTTATAGAATATTTTTTTGTATTTTGCTTTGCTTTTTTCTCACACTTTAAATATTCGATTATATTCATTTGGCCTGGAATTAATCTGTCTTTTCTGCTCTTTCGCACATTAAATTTAAAATTTTATGTACAATTAATTGCGGTTAATTACATGGAAATGCACGTCAGAAATGTTATTAGTTATTAAAAATAAATATTGGTGCACATGTAAGAGGTATTTTCGACGCATTTTAATCAATATCATGCATCGTATTAGTACGTGATCTGTTACGTAATAGTTTTATTATTACGACTTATATAAAACTTTCAACGAGAGCTCATATTTCTAATATTATGGATTTTTAGCTTTTCTATAAATATTTTTTATATTTTACTAAATATCCTGGTCAATGAGAATATATATTTGTGATAAAAACCATTCGACTTCCGGAAGAATGTAATAGTACTTGATGGCGGGATTTACTATGAGTAGTTTTAAGATTGAGTTTTAAGTTATCAGTTCTGGCGAATATGAAATAATTAATAATTATGGTTCAGAGTAATTATGAGCCGAGTATTTTTATACTATTAAAAGCTACAGAAAATGTACATTCGATCATTTTCTCGCTAAAAAAAAGAATACGAGAATTATATAGAAATATATATAAACAAATTTCCGATGGATTTGTCGACTAAAAGTGCCTTGATACTAATTCTAGTTGAGCACAAGCAGCTAAAATACAAAAATATTGGTACAATATTGTTTACCTCATATTAATAAGTTAACAATATATTAATAAATGAAATAAGGATACTTTGACGGGCCGTACTGTGGATAGTTATTTTCTTACTAAGTCTATTGGCATTTGAAAGAGGTCTATCCAGTTACGGGTGTTAAATTAGCATACAAAATTTCATCTGTTATTTTTTTTTTTTTTTTTGTGTGGGTACTGATATTTTTATTTCCTATTCAACTATTTTTGCTATTGATTTATTACTGTAAACAAAACACTGACCTCGTTTAATTACGCTATTGGTTTTGAATATTAAATGAAAAGTGCAAAATAAATTCGTTTTTCGCTCTCTACTACACACGTTTGTTTTATTTTGATTCTAATAACTAAATTAATAATAAATGTTAAATCTATCAAAATTTCTGCCAACTGCGTTTGTTAGGTCATTTTTTATGGCTTTATCTCGTTTTGGCTTTTATGAGCACCAGCCATAGGCCTACAATCGTTTTTCCTGTGCTTAGTCAATAATGCGTAAAAAATTGAAACTAAAAGACAATACAAATCAGAAATGAGAAGTACAGTGGCATAGAAAAGTAAGTGTTGAAAGAAATGTTCAATGTTGAAGAGGAAATGTTCAAAAATATCGTTTATATTTTAAGTTTTATTTAAGTTGAAAGCTTGAAAATGATTCTCCTTGTTTCTATATAATTGAGTTTGTCTTATTTGCAAATAATTTAAACGTTAGTGTTGTTATTAATATTAAATTGTGTTTAACACACTGCCGAAAATGCAGTACCTGTTCAAGTTCTTTTAAAGACTGTCAAATAAGATTTCTACACATACTGGCAATGGCGACTATCACATTGCACTACTAATTTTTGGTGTGAACATCGCAAATGTTTCAAAACGTACTAATATTACATTAATATATTAATAATTAATAATAATAATATATATTAATAATATTTTATTAATTTAAATTAAGCTTACAAAAATATTTATTTCTTTACATGTGGAGATGCATTTAATAAGACAAGGCTCTTGAAAGTTTTTATTTTTGTTTCGTTTTTTTGATTGTTTTAGTAAGACCCACATAAAAATTGTAGGGCGGCTTTCATCACTCTGCTGCTATTATACGACTATTTTAGTAACTTTTGAAATCAAATCACTGTAGACAGGTAATTGTTAAATAATGCGGTTCGTTATTAAAACACAACAGTTCACACATTTACACATATTTATATGATTAAAGATAAATATTTAATTTCATAACTTATAGCAAAATTTAATTGAAGCTATAAATAGAGCAGCCTACTACTGTTTGTACATTTTAATATATTTTAAATAAACTAAACTTTAAGTAAATAAACGTGGTTATACATAAAACATAGATTTAATTGCAAACAGAGGTTATTGGAATCCATATCTAGTAGACAGCCTTTTTAGCTCTAGCTGGTATGAAGTAGCTAAACGTTTAGCTACTTCTTTCCATTTGGGGTATTAAAAGTAAAAGGTGTTGCAAGAGGACGCACCATTTTCAGCCGTTGCTACAAGAATCATTTGAAGATTTCAACTAGATTTCAATGCAGTTTGCACATTCTGAAATAATTCAAGCTCACACCTACCGACGATTAAGAGTTAAAACATCTAAATTGAAGCGTTTAGTGAAAGATGGATTATAAACATATACATACATATATTAATTTTGGTTAACTTATTTTATTTTTATCAAACACATAAATTGAGGAGAGCATTTATTTTTACTTTTTTAAACAAACATTTAAATTGAATAAATGATAAAATTGGGCAAATTAATTGTTCGTCTGAACAGGGTATTTGTGCATACAGATGCGAAATAAAAATCAATATGAATATAAAAAGTCCTTTCAATTCCAAAGAAATTACCACAGACATAATCTGTATGAATGTGAACCAGCAAGCTTTATATTTAAATAATACAATATACTAGATACATGCATACATACATACACAAAACAAGTGGCACTTTAATAATACTTCTTTATTCCAGCGTATAAATGTTGGTATTTTCATTTCATCTTAATATTTCATACTCTTTCCAAAATCGCATGACCATGCATGATTTTCAGCTACTGAAAATTACTGTTTAATTCCTTGCATTGTTGTGTTGGCTTGTAACGTGGCCCACACTATACGCTATTACTCCATAGGCCAAGAATTAACTTTCATCCTGCAGACCGAGTGTTACTGCATACAAGTCAAAAATGTTTGCAATTTATATGCATAAAAATAATTTAAATGAAAGCATAGATGCAGAACAATGACCAAAAAATAATAATGGTGCGGGACAGCTTTTGAAAATGACTCCAGAAAAAACATTTCCATGTTTTTAATATTCATTATGAGAAGAGACGATGTTGCGAAGAAGGCCCTTCCTAAAGAGCGGCAGAATTCTTTTCAGCGAAGTAATAACATACTACAAAAATTCATTTAAATCTATCGCAATCTGCTCAACGTTTCCAAGTTTATTTTTAAATATTACACATGCTACTAAATGTTGATGCACGCCTACTAATCGTACAAGACGATGCACAACTACGTACGCTGCAAGCAACAAATTTGCATATGAAATAAAATTACCGGGCGTAGAAAAATACAGAGCATTTCAAATAAAATATTCATGCGAATTTATAAGGAAATGAGATGTTGATAAACCATGTAAATGCGCGATATAAATAACAAACTCGTAGTGGAATTTAAAAAAAATTTTATGCTTTTTATAGAATTTAGACGAAATACCTGTTAATCCTGTTGAACAGAATCAGCAACGCCAAAGCTGCAGGTTTAATATATTATTTAAGCAAAAACTTATCATATATTTTTGGTAAGTAAGAAATATTACTTTGAAAAAGTTTACTCAATATGAATTTTCGTATCAAAAAAATTTTAATAAAATTTTGTTACACTTCTTTTTAAAGATAGAAACTCATATTTAAAATTGATATTACTTAAGACACGAGCAAGCATAAATTACATATTTTTTTCCTAATTATATTATTATAGCTGGCTTTGTAACACAATTTAAAAGTATTTTCATTTTTTAATATTTCACTTCAGTTTGTGATGCGCGGCTAGAACGTTGTGCCGATTTTCATTTTATGAATTTAAAAAAAGCTCGCTTGTAGTAGACATGGTTGTGAGCATCGGCAAACTAAATCGCGTAAACAGCAAGTGTGGCTGTTAGACTCTCTCTTGCCAAATAAATTATTTAAAATTATATGCAAACTAAAAATAAAAATAAATAACGACCTGTAGCCGAAACGAAAACCAAATGAGAGAAACAATAAAAGTGGCAGTAAAAACAAAACTTGAGTATAAAAGTGCCGGGTCGAAATTGGTTTCTTATTGGCTCGATAATGTTTGTTCACAGTGGGTATAACACTAAAAATGGCCCAAATAATATTTAAATAATGTCCAATGATTTTAAAAATTTCAGCATTTGGAACATTTGTGGAGGTGGTTCATATTTCTCTGGACGTAAAATATTAAAACAATGTTGTTACCTTATACTCTTTTTTAAATAATTAGTTATTTCATTAATTGAATTAATTCCTAATCGTTAATACTTGTATTGTGGTAAGTGGTTAATATGCAAGAGGAGATTTATTTAAATATCTTCCTTATTCAAAACAACATTTCACAAAAGATGGCATGCTATCGCTGTTCAGGAGCATAGGGAATAAAATTACTTACTTTAGATAAAAAACAAAAATTATTTTTAAAAAAACAAATTTTTTGTAGCAATCAAATGCATGCACAAAAATGCATGGCAAGGAAGTTCCCCAAAATTTTCTGCTGTGCCGACAAAAAGTGACTGTTCGGTCACTTAACACTTCCCAGCAACCAATTTATACTAATGACTATTAACTTTTTTGCCGTGCTTCATCGGCGAAGAACGCCTAAAACAACGATAACAATGTCAACTAATAATTTTATAATGCTTTAGGTTATTATTTACTATGCTACGAAAATCTGACGCCATCATATTTTAAATGAACATATCAAAATGGCATTGTACTTGCCACACTATCATACAAATACGATGCAAACATATTTTTTGTTTTGCTGATTGAAGTAAATGCAATACCGATCGCATGAAAATTGTCATTATATGAACATTTTCATGACCTTTGGCAAATGTCACGAATATGTCCCACACGTTACCTTTCTTTTTCAGCGCACATGCCAGACAAATTTTATACATCGTACAATTATTTAGGATGAATCATACATCGACTGCGACAGCAGGCACGCAGCAAAACTTTACTTTCTTAATTTATTTATTCATCACATAAATTCTCTACTACTACACCCTTCTTACTAACAACACTCCTAATTTACTAATTCGTGCATTGCCTGGGGAGAGCCATTCTATGGTTGCTGGCTTAAAAAAAGAAAACTTAGATAATTTAAATAAAAAGATTCCAAATTTCAAATGCATTTATATAACAAAAAGTTGCAATATCAAATAATAATTAACACGTAATTATTAGCTAATGCAGCCCACTGTGATTCAGTATTCCATAAATACATTTGTGTGCAAAATAATACAAAAATACCCAACAAAGCAATTGTTTAATCAATGAAAATAAATAAAAAAATTAATCTACATAAAAATAACCACATCGAACGGTAGTAAAATATCTGTCGAAACAAATTTGCTCTGATATGCAAATCAGTGCCCACCAAAACTAAACAGCATGCGAACACCAAGACACTACTTCAGATGCAATTGGTGAGTCTTTTATCGGTTCTTATCTCCATTTGGAACTATTATGTTACTTCCACAGATGAGTAAACACAGTACTTGCATTTATTAAAATGTACCAGAGACCTTTTTCATCAAACAGGGAAAAGTGTACAAATGAGAATCTCATTTTTAATAATAATTATTTTATAAAACAAAACTAATGAAAGGGAAGTAATGGGGAGAGGATCGAAATAAATTAATAAAAGCACTATAGAAATATATCAAGTGGGAGGACACATAATGCGAATTTATTTGTAGCGTAAGAGATTTTACGAATGAGGGTAAAAAAAAGTTGTTGGCTTCATTATATGGGATAGTAATGTTTTTTTTTTTTTTTGTACGTTTTGTAAGCTGGTATATATGCGTATGCATATATTCGTTCCCTGTCCTAAGACTTCAAAGCTGCTGATTAATATAAACCGTTTACGGAGGATCCCTTTATGTGTTTGAAATTGCAATAGAATTTAAATAAACTACACTTTGGCTAAAAAGGAATTTAATAGCAAAAACACTTCTTTTAAAAGTATTACATTTAGGTCCTAAATCGAAAGGCCTTCAACAGTACCCAAAAAAAAAAATTTCCTTGAAACTCTCAGCACTTGTGTGAAAATTTTTGTTTATTTAAATTTAATTAAAATGGTTTTTTTTCTTGTGTTAAATTTATTTTAAATACAATTGTATGAATAAATTCAGAAAGTATTTTAGAAATTGTAAATACTTTTCACCATACGACTACAACACGTTCATAATAAAGTGAAATTTATAATTTTCTTTTTTGGCAAAATATTATAAAAATTGTTTAAACTCTTGAATAAAGTTTATGTGCTGAAGTCATAGTTTTAAATGTAAAAAACAAAATAAATCAATATTTTTTTTGAGCAGAATTATTGGAAATATTAATTATTATATTATAATATATTATTATATATATTACACTATTATTATGTTATTATTATTGGACTTATTATGTGCAATTTATTTAAAATTATTGGATGGTTCAGTAGTTAACGTGTCACTGCACGTTTCAAATAAAAGCCACTGTGTGGTGTTTAGGGAGCCGCCAAAAACGTATATTTAACTTTGATTTTAAGGAAGAAATGGATCAATTAAAAAATAAATAGTTACTTTTTTTAAAGGTTGTGATTGTGTTTTTTCAACAAATTCTAAACGCTCTCCCAAAGAACACAACTGTCATTAATAAATAAAATATTTACAATTAAATTTCTACACACGTTTTAATAGAAGACACTAATACGATAAGATATTAAATTTGGCTGAACTAAAAAATTGCAATTTGGAAATTTTTATACGCTTTGCTGTGCCCAGCATATACTTATCACACTATTAAAATAGAGTTTTTATTCCTAATTGTATTATTATATTATTTACAAAACACTAGTTTAATTAAAAATAGTTCAAGCCGTGCATAAGTTAAATTAAACGTGCTGTTTTTTGCTGCACGCAAACGCACCAACATCCTGTTCTCATTGCACCCAGTAAGATACCCATATTACATATTTTCTCCTTGTTGCCATTCCTAAAACATGAATTATTCCAATCAATGCAACAGTAAAGCGTCATCCATGAAATTCTTGAAAGCAAGATTAACTTATATTGGAAGCAATTAATTATTATATAAAATCATATAAATTTGGCTTATTTAATAACAATTTTTTTATGGTTTTCTGAGTTCCCCTCAGAATTAATTCCGGAAGTTCTTTAAATGGAAACGAGAGTACACTCAAGAAAAAGAGAAATACTATTGCAAATTTCAACAACATTTTGCATAATTTAAGTAACTGTTACATAAATGTAATATAAATCATTAGACTAATTAAGTGTAAAATGGTTACAGTGCATGCTTTTCAAAGCCATTCATAATACTAAGGAAATGTTTTCGTGCATTTTATGAAATATTTCTTGACTATGAGCAAATACTTGGTGGGCCAAAAGTCACAATGGGGTTTAAAAATCTAATAAGTAATAAAAGTAATAGGTAATGATTTAAGTAATAAAATTCTATTATTCTTGTTCTTTGTTCAGTTGTAAATCCCTCCATTATTTATTCTCCAGATGTTATTTATATAATCTTAAAAAAAAATAAAAAAAAAAATAAACAAAAAAGTTCGTTTTTTTAAACCCCATTGTGACTTTTGGCCCACCCTGTATATATTATTTTATTTAATTCAAACAAATTAGTTAACCATTTAGTTTACACTTGATTATTTCATAATTTCAATTAAAACTGTTAATGACTGTATGCCTTCGGGGTAACAGCGTTGGTGGGATTGGTTGCTTAAGCAGAAATATAAGAATAACAATGTTTTTCATTAAACTGTTTTAGAATTAAATAAAAAAGTTGTAATATAAAGAAAAAGAATATATATACTCGTATATGTGAAATACAATATTATTAACAAGTATCATGAATATATAATAAAAATGTAATATAAATATAATGATTACATTCATTCATTCATTCAAATAAAATAAAAGGCACATTTAATTAGTAATGAATTAAAAAGAATACCACTCGCCATTCACCTCATTAGAGTGTGCAACTGGCTCCTGTATAAGTAGGAAGGACGTCATCCATGAAGACTTATAAAACCCTTTTTAATTCTAGTTGTTCGTTTACAAGTATAGCATTTTCAATTGAAATGTTAGAAGTTTGTTCACTCTCTCTGCTTGTATATAAAAAGGAATTTATTTTAAATTAGAAATACATTTTATAATAACAATATCTCGTAATATTTGTGTTATGCCATTTAATTCGAAGAAATAAGTTAAAGGGATATCAGACTTTATACAAGCCTGTGGTGACTGAATCTAAACCTGCTTGCAAATGGTTATACAATTAAACAAAAAAAACTATTTTAGTATGCAAATTTTATTTTTAAATACAGTACGAGCTCGATTTGCGCAGCTACTGGTAACTGCAAACCCCGATTATTATAATTGTATTTTATAAAATTCAAAGAAATTTCTCTATGAATTTATTTCTTCAGAAACTTAGTTTTACAAAGTACTCAAAGTTCCTGCAAATAACCCATCCTAAGAAGGTTTTAAGGATAAATATGAGACAGAGTTTCTAACGTCGCTTTTCTACAAAAAAAAAATTTTAAATGTACTGATGGAATCAGATAACAGAAGAACAGGGTTTAATTACACCACCCACTTTAAATTTGTTGTAGGATGTTTTAAGGATATAAGCTTAACAGATGGTGAAATTACAGAATGAATCAAAAACGACTATTCAGAGGAAAATTTAGAAGTTTCAGTCGAAGAAATTGTAGAAACCCTACGAATTGAACATTAAGAAATATTTAAATGCTTAAAGAAAAGGAGGTGATGTGATTAAGTTTTTTGACATTTGTATGGAGGGAGGAAGAGAAAATTACATTTCAAATGAAAAATTTATCGTTCATCAAAAAATTACGGCAACTGGATTTCGCAAATTCGTTAAAATTCCGTTCCAAAAGTTAACATTCTTCTCTTGAACTAAGAATTATAAAAAAAAACAGTAGTAAAACTTTAATTTCATCATTTTGCATTATAAATATTTTTTTATATGAAAAAATTTAAATTCTAAATGTGAGCTAATAATAATAATAAGATTTCTAGAGTTCGGTTACCGCAACTTTTTGGTAAAACTACCAACTTCCACTGCCTTTCGATTGCGCAAATCGATCTCCTAATGTAGATGAAATCAAAGTACAAGTTCTAATATATTAAATTATATTCAATCAGAAGCAAACAAATATTTTACGTATTTTTTATTATTTTTTTTTTTTGTAATATTTTGTGCATTAAACACATTCATTCAAAATATTATAAATAGAACCGTCTTATGACACCGTCTTGGTGACAATAAAGATACATGTCCGCACAGCGACCAATCAAGTTGCCGCCTACATATGTATGTATTGCTTCTGTTCCAAAATAGTCCTTGCAGTCCTGTAAGTGCACTTTAAATAAATAATCTTAATTGCTGCAATGAAGTATTCCACTTCAACTATTTATGCTGTTGCTTCCGCTTCCAAAACAATTAAATAGAAGACTACGTTGCGCAAATAATAGCCAACGGCATTTTAAGTCGTGTAGCCGGAAGAGTTGAATGAGTTCAGTGTATCAGAAGAAAAAAGGTAATAAAAAATCTGAAATTAAAAACTGTTATGAAGACCAGTTTATAGTATGTATGCGCACCATTTTTTGTGCTTTTTAAATATGTAAGAGTATTCCAAAGTTTTGTATAAATTAATTTTGTGGCACAAGATCTCAATAAATTAAATTATGCTTCTGGCAATTTCCTTGCGTACTTAACATGCGACAAATTAATTAAAATGCAAATAACGATATGAGCAATAATAACAGTTAAACCAATTTCAGAAAAGAAAAATAAGTAAAAGATAAACTCAACAGCATAGAAAGGGAAACAGAGAGAAGCACGTTTCAAATAAATACAAATTTTTATTGAAATTGCAGTTGAATGTGGGAGTGCTTGCCAGGACATGTGACGATACATGCAATTTAAGTGCAAAAATTTTGTTTTGTTAACAAGTTTTCCGTCAATCCATCCATTTATTTTATGTTTTCAATATTTTCTTTCTTTTTTTTTTTTTTTTTTTTTTTGTTATAAGTTTTATGTCTGAAAGAGCACTCTGACAAAACTTTCTATATTAAATTGTGAATGTATTATGTGATAATGACAACGAAGTTTAGTTGATGTTTGCTTGGTGGTGTTACTTGAAGTTTTTTGGTCCAAACTGTTTGATATTTATATCTATTTTTTTAAAGTACCGTGAAGGGCAAAAGTCTACATACGCCCAGAATATTTATTATTTTATAAGCAGAAGAGCGTCAAAGAAAAAAATAACAATGTGGCTCTGTTTCAAATCTAAATTCATTAACAAAAATGTTGTTTCCAATATAAAGATAAAAAAAAAGTAAAGAAAAACATGAAAGAAATAAAACTATGTGCAAACAGAAGCTCTCACTTTTATTTAAAATTAATATTTAGTTGGATCCCCATGGGCAGTTACGACTGCCTGCAATTTTCTAGGCATCGAAGTAACTGAACTTTCTAACTCTGTATAGTTAAGTTTCAATATCATCATAAATCGACCAATCCATATCTTCGCATGTGAATGAGTGCATCCTGTCCAGGGTTCGTTAAACCGTTATCTTCAATACCACTTAAAAATATAAACCACCCGATCAGTCCCGATTGTGAGATGAAATTAATTTGTAATAAGACATCAGTGGAAAACCTGACTCACCTCCTTGGCAATTCTTGCTGCCTTATTTAAGCAGAATATTTGAACTTAATTTTAAATTAATAAAAAAAAGAAATGCACAGAAATTCTAAATAAATCATATTAGTAATTCTTTAATTGGAATTTCTATCCTACAACTTTTTAGAAAAGTTTTTTCCGCTATAAACAGTTTATTAAAAAAATGAGTTCTGTAGCCCCCAAAAGAATATTTTTTAATTAATTTAATCTAAATGTTTTTCCAACTAACTTGCAAAAATTCTTATTTCTAAAGAGAATGAAAGAAAATTTAATAGAATAGTGTTCAAGAAAATTATTTAATTTGGACTTCAAAATTATTGTCTCTTAGAATTCAGCTATTAGTACTCGAGAATTTTTCCAATAAAAATATTTGACAAATTGTTATATAATCATTAACGAAACGCTGTCATATAAAACGTAACTTAAAAATTAATAAAAATCGGTACATATTGATTAATCAGGGTTTACTTCTTTCAAACAGTAGCTGACTGTGTACTCCGTCAATGATTGTTCCTTTTAGTTGATGCAAACTTTTGGCTAAATAAAAAACTAATTTACAATTTCAATTAACTGAATATTAGTTTCGAGTTCAAAGCAGATTTAATAATTTGGATTTTGACACTCTCTTGTGTATTTAAGTCTCAGTGATTTTCTTTTTAAATGAAATCTGAAAACTTTAACACTTACGCGGCACTCAGCATACTTGTTTACGTCATCAGTGCAACGTCAACCAGGTAAAACTGATGGAGCACCTGATAACTTTTTTCTACTACCTTATCGCGGTATGATGACAAAATTTTTTTTCTTTTTACAAAAACAAAATGTTTGTGCTTTCTTCAAGTAACAAGTATTCTTTCATTGCACTAGTGTGTACGAAACATATGCATTCGACTTGGGTAAATGCTAAAAAGGAATAGAGTTCAAAAGCCAAAAAAAAAACTAAGTTAATCTTGCACCATCATAACCAAAATTACGACAATATATCCAGAGAGAAGTGCCAAAAGCAGTGGAGAATTTCAAGAACTCCAAAGCTTCATTTTCAATTTAATTTAATAATTCTATTAAATAGCTGATATTCACATAACTCAAGGAGCCACTTAAAGGGTGGGGGTAAATGCTAACAAGCACAAGACTTTACGAGCAGATGTACCGTCCGATTCTACTAGTGCCGTGAGCTGTGCATTAATATCCCACAAATACAAACCATTATAATATGCTTGTCTCAGATGAAAGTCAACACGAGTTAAGCATGCGAGTGTGCATAACAAGTTATTAAATTATACAATGTAAGCAGGAAAATTTGCATGAAAGTTAACACTGACTAGTGTTTGGTTTCACCTTAAAGCTCTCATGTTTTTCCTAATATTAAGTTCATACAGCCAAGTATTATTTAGCTGAAGACATACAGGCGAAATAACATATAACCACATTCAGTAAATTTCTTACGTTACTTCCAATTTACTTATATTTGTTCGCCTGCTAAAAATAGTTATAATCCAGTGAGTGAAATTAAATATACGGGGTTTACTTTCAGGTCTTGCAGTATGGGAAAGTGCAATTCCCTAAAATATGTTATATTTATATTGTTTATTGACATATTTTTTATATTTATTAAGATATAATGATACAGAGTATCGCAATAACTCCGGAATAGAGAAAGATTATATAAAGTTGGGTTTATACGAAGTTTTTTTAAGTCCCCACAAACAAACAAGCAACAAGTTTCAAATTTTGGCAAGCTTGTATGAAAGCAATTAAAAAGTGGTCCTTTAATTGAAAAAATATATTCTTTTCGTGCTCCATATGGAATTGTTCTTCAGGTATATTTTTAGTTGGACACATACTTTGTAGCAGTCGTAATTGCCCCTATTAGTCCCGCTTTTGTATTACTTAACTACTATAGTTTACCAACATCTGTCAAGCAGCATCCGCTTTGCTATAAACCAGCTAAAAACATCACTTTTATAATAAATGAGAAGGGGGAAAACCATATTTTTAATTTATTTTAAATGTAGGAAAAGAAATTATGAAATATTTAAAAATAAAATTTCGAAGGCGACATCTTAAATTTTAAGCGTTTTTTTATGGCATGAACGCATTATTATTAACTTGTTTGCTTTCATTCTACTATTAAGTGTTCATTTTTATTCCACAATTGATTTGCAATTCGCAGAGACTTTCGAAGTATTTATGTACGTCAACGGTATGTCAGATGCTTTTTCGTATTTAGCAATTCTCATTTATTTCAGGAAAAACACTGATTGTTCTAAAAGCGCCAAGCACACATTCAATATATATTTTATTTCCTTATTTTAAACGCACTACATTCGCAACTGTAATATTAAGAAGCCTATCACAACATTCACATAACATAGAATGCAATTTTATTTAATAGCTAATAAGAAAAGTGTAATTCATAGTGTAAGCCTCGTATACTTTTATAATTACTTATGAAAAACTTAATAGTGATATTTGGTAAGTGCAAGAAAATTAAACAGTCAACATCATATCGCGCCAACACATTAACTTTGAAATCTTTTAAGCACTTTATCTAAAAAAAATAACACATTATTAATAACATTTTAAAACTTCTAGCGGTAAAAGGATGTGCAAAGTTTTGGCAAAAAAGAGGAAAGACATTAATGAATCACGGTAGGCGATTAAGATTTTCGTTGAAAATACTTGTTTCACAATATTTAAAGTTACAAATTACTTACAGGGAATTACATTTATGATTTTTTACTTTATTATTTTTCTTCTTGAATAGAATTTTTAATGTTTTGCAAGCGTTATTTAAGAAAACTGCTTAAAGAATAAAAATATGAAAAAAACAAAATAAACTTTTAATTAAAACATCAAAATTGTACTAAAAACCATATTTGTTAATTAAATGAAATGATCTTTGACATGTCTAGACTAAATAACTTTCGGCGATAAATTCCTTTCCACATCTTTAGGGTCAAGCAACATTTTTCGAATTACATATTCCACAAAAATAATATTCTTCCTTTCGCTCTATTAGCTGCCAAATGTTGTTACGCTCTGGTGGCAAGTGGCATAAAAGAAGATCATTTTATTCCACTTGCAACCCAAGAGTGCACTAGAAAATTGTATTGAATTAAAACCAAATATGGTTTTAAAAGTTTATAATTCTTTTTTTAGGTAAATAAATTAATTCTCTATTGATAATTTGCAAAATAGGGTGATTTTTTCGTATCGTCAATTTTTATTATAAGACGTAATGAGCCTTTAAATATTTTAGTAATTTTTAAAACGATAACTATTGTAATTAATAGGTAATTTATTAATACAATTATTACTAAATTTGTGGATAATAAAAAAAAAATTAATTGCACTCAGTCCTGTTTCTACATTGTCCTTTCTCCACTACTAATAAAATTGCATGGTAAAAAATATATTTTTTAATATAAAATCGTCCAATCGTTCAAACGTCTAATTTTCCTGCAAGTTGATCAGTGTATTTTCTAATTTAAATACCAAGAAAAAAATTCTGAGAAATTTTAGAAAGAAAAGTTGGCAAAGTTTATAAATATCTGAGAAGTATATGAAAATTATGAAAATTTAATATGAATGCAAATACACTGGTGGCAATGCAGCTCTCATGAAACTCCTCAAGAAAATATATCGGTATCAAATCACAAGATCTCAGTGGCCACCAATTAAATTATTACATTTGCTTGGAATTTTATATGGCCAAAGTTGTTTCATCGTTCATAAGCAGCTCTCAAATATTTGCTCCGTAAAAGCATTTAAAAACTTTTAATGTTTATAATAAAAGACAATTATGCTGCCAATATATTGAAATTACATAAAGAACATACCTTTTTCTCATACATACGATGACCTACAACAGTAGAAGAACTGGCAGCACAATTCGACGCAGTCACTCCGCACAATACTCTGGATGCAGTTGGAAAGTACAGTGATTAGATGCTTCGGGCGGACATACTTCTAATGTGGCTTAGTAACATGTTAACTGGGCAGAACGATCCACCGGATGCCACCTTGGGATAGTCCGACATACCCGCTGCAGATGATGAATCACCCGGAATGCAGTAAAGCATTTCGCCACCTTAATCGCAAAAAAAGAAAAACATTGAAGTTGCAATACATTTCAATAAGGGAAATTTGTTTGGAAAAACAATTTTTAGCAGCTCAGGCGTAATGGAAAATATTCAATATGAAGTATCCCATAATAAAGTTACCCAAAGAATGTGTGAATATTTTCGACATCAATTTTTATACTCGCTAAAAAACATAAAATTAGAATAAAAACATTCCAACATCTACAGTAACATGTTCACATCTGTCACTATAGAGAAAAATAGCGAACTGCTCCTAATAAATATTTTTTTTTTAAATTAAAATAACACAATTCTCATAAAATTTAAAATATTTGCTTAGTTTTTCTCTAATTGCCTTCAGACGAAGGACAGTTGGTACCCCTGCAAGGGACAGTGCCGTAGAAGACTAGTTTTTTGCAAAGATTCTGTTAAGTTGTTATTTGGTAAGATATGACAAATTATCTTTTTAATTTGGCGAAGAAATACTGCTACAGAAAAAGGTGAATGTGCTTCCATTGTATATTATCACTGATGCTGTAAATGGTTTTCCTTTACCACTTAAACATACCACCTACGATAGGACGAGAGATAAATTAAAGACTCTTCTTTAGCTTTTTGGAGTTGATGGATATTTTCTTAAAAAAATTTCTACAGAAATTAAAAATGTGATTTCATTAACTGTCTCTAAAATTTAATATTAAAACTTAAATTTCATATATAATTTTTTTTTTCTTTGCAGTGCGTTTTACATTTAATATATAATTAATATCTGGAACTAAAAATAAAATATTTTTGATTTAATTGCACACTTCGGCAAACATTTAAGTTAACACTATGAAAAACTAAACTTTCATAAAATTATAATACATGATTTTATTTAACAGCCACATACGAATATAATAAACAATCATATTAAAAGAGTGTGTGTAATAATTCCTTATCTGTTAATGCGATGAAAAGAGAGAGATATAGAAAATACGAACGGTTTCACCATTGCATAAAATTGAAATGCACAGATGAAATATTAAAATAGCTTTTATTTATCAAATAAAAGTGAATGTAATTGAATTAATTATTACCAACCACATAAACAAATGCCTGCACCGGCTTGAATACACTCTTCCAACAATTAAGAATTTTTAAGTGGAATAGTTTAAATTTAATTTACACATTGAAAATTTAATTCGTAACTGCCAAAAAAAATCATTCGTTAGTAAAATAATAAAACATTTTCCCGACATGCTTTTCATGAGCTTAATAAAGTAAATTTAGGCCTGCCACTATTGCCAAGCTTCGTGTGCTAGTGACCAACTTTTTATGGTATTTCGTATAGTTACGTGCCTGAAGTATTTATGTGATTGACGATTTAATTTAAATTGAAAAAAAAACAAGTTTTTTATAAAAAGCAATTTTCATATAAATACTATGATTTTGTACAAAATAACTGCAGGGTAAATAAATCAGTGTAAATCTTCACACCATTTAAAATTTTTATTAATACATTTAGTGTTAACTTTGACAAAAAATTCAACACTAGTTTTCGTTTTTTTCAATTTGTACACTGAAAACTCTGATGCATTTTTTTGTTTTTGTGTTAAACCTGAAACAGTTTGGAAACAAACTCGAGTCTGGAAGACAGTTTGGCCACAAGCTTTACTGACGATTTTGCTTTTAGCAGCAACGAAAAGCTTAACCACACAACAAACCAAAGCAAATAACAATAATTTTGGCGAGAATTTCAATAATTATGTATTTATGTTATTTATTTATCTTTCACATGGTGTCGAAAATGTGTATACCTCTCCCTGCTTTTATGTAATCATTTCAGTCTAAGATATAAAGTTATTATTTATTAATTTTGCATGTAATTAGTGGTTGTTTAAGAAAAGTATTGTGTTATTAAATTATGTGCTAAGCTTTATTTATGCACCATTGTGAATAGTAACTACTGTAATTAAGAACATTTATTAATTATTTACAAAAGAAAATGTTTCTCCTCTTAAATGAAATATTTTACGCTTCATTAAATAAATTCTAAAAGAAAAATTAGTATTATATAGTAAAGACACAGAACTCAAAATTTTTACAGTTGTGTTCTTCAAAATGTAACCTTTTAAAATTAAGAAAATATTCAAATAGAATGTCAGGGAAAAGGATTAGTAGAATATTTCTTCTATTAGAAGTTATCCTCAAATAATTAAGAAATTTCATTAAAAATATTTGCTCATTTTATACATTTTTAATATAATTTACTCGAAAAGGTTGCACTAATTAATTAGGGTTTTCTGAATGTTCAGCAATAAAATTTCTTACAATGTCAAGTTTTTTAAATAAATTTTAATGCCATGCCACGGAAACAAAATCATAAGGTGCTAAAAGTATAACTAAATATTGTTCTGGATGTTTAATTGGGAATACAGTTAAATTCTCGTACTGGGTTTAAGGCACAAAAAATACTGAATTTTATTTCACTCTACACTCTATTTTATTTACTTGTTATTATTTCTAATAAAAGGTATAAATAATATCAGGTAATAAATTCGAAAACAACAATATTTTACACAATGTTTGAGCAGGGAAAAATTTCGACAAAAAAAATTGCATACTCAAAAATAAAAAACAATGAATTACAAATAAGCAAAATGGTATTCGTGTGGAGTTAAATCGGTTTCGGGAAACAATGAACTACACAAGTTATATAATTATTTTGCAATATATCAGTAATATGTTTTAATAACTGTGCGTAAACATGTTCATTTAATACAATTCAGTATGAGAAATACATATGAAACTTCCCATAACACAACCGTTCAAGCTGAACAGCGTACAAAGATTTCCAAACGTAAAATATAAATTTATGTCTTTACTTAAGGAAAAACAAATTTTAATTCATATCGCGACTATAATTGTTTCAACAACTTTTTCAGAATACTTTTTGTAAAATTATGAACAGTCTGCCCTTTAAAAAATTTACTGTGTTATTTTTTGTTCGTGCATCCAGCTGCCAATAACTACGCCGGAGAAATACTGTAAAATCTATTCCAATAAATTACTCCTTCTGTGGTTGTCTATAAAAATCAGTAAATAAAATCATAAAATGCAAAATGTATGAAAAATATTGGAGAACAAACATTGAATAGAAAAGCTCGTTTTTATCCCTTCTTCAGTATTTATGAAGTTGTCGCTTAAGGTTCGTTTTATGGTAATCTTGTCTCCAGACACAATACTCGTAAATACATAAATTTATGAGCGATTTTTATCGGTTTAGTTTCCTCTAAGGTCTTATCAGTTTTCATCTTTTATTGTGGTTCCCGTTGTTGTTTTTCTAAAGAAATTACATAATAAAAAAAAAAAACGATTATCCATCTAAATAGCATACACCGAATTCATTGAATGAAGATCTAAGAATTCTTTGCCAATATTAGCATTTCATTTGAAGTAAAAGCTTATGGTTTCCGCTGAGAATTTTTACGGCTTTATTCCAAATTTTTTTAATACTTGTAGGCTTTATAACATTCATAAAATTTTTAATAAATAAGCGTTATTTAAATTTTTCTCTCCCATATATGTTTTCGTATTCATACGTTTCGATCTCAACTTAAGGTTACTGTTATTAATGTTTTGGTAAATAACATGCAATAAGTAGCAGAGTAATTTTGGTGTTTTACGCTTCATTAACATTTTACGGATTTGTTTGTGCTTTATCTGCAACCGTTTGCCTCTTGATATAATATTGTACAAATGGAAATTTTGTTTCAACCATTTTCAAACACGATAAAGTCGAAGGACATTGTCGTTACGAGCTCACCTGCAGCTGCACCCACACTTACTTGCCAGAGTAAATTTTTCCTTTTCATTTTTATATAATAGAGTACGGTAGACGTCATCACATGATGACAATCGTAGCAGAAAACAATTATTATTTCAACAAAATATTCACTTTTCTTAAAGGAAAAGATGGAAAAAAAAGATGTGTATTAAAAAAAATTATTATGCCAGAATGATTTTAATCAATTCGGTAAAGAGTTGCTGCAACTTTTATGTATCACTATATTCACAGTAGTAAAACTATGTAAAAGTTATAAATTTTAAAGTCACATGTTCGACATGACTATAATATTTTTCAAACATTTAGATATTTAAAAAGAATTATTTTTTTTAATTTTAAAAAAAGGCTGGAAAAACATTTATTAATTATTAATTTTTATTAGTGTAAATATTGCTAAGACTGAAAAATAATATATTGAATTTAATATTAACTGATTGAGAATTATATGAAATAACTGTCACTCAGTTACTCTTAGGAGTTTTGAATACATGACGATTAGACATGACATCACAATCCACCAACAAGAATTCATTTCTAACCAAGAATTGTCGTTTGATATCGGTATGGCAATTTCTACACCGGCAGTTTGCGACCCTTTAAAGTATATACTCTGGATGTCCGCCTGTCTGTCTGTTTACAGTACTTTTTTTCCATTTTTTTGCGGTGTATATTCAGATTAAATTTTTTGTTAAAGTCAAGAATTTAAAAACGCCTCTACTTAGACTTTTCTCAAAATTATCCGAAATGAATATCATCAAAATCGAATAAAAAATAAAAATATGTTTTATATAGATTTTCAATTGCAAAAGTGTACAAAAAAATGTCTGAAACATATTCTAATATTCGCTACACTCAAATAAATCACTTTTATTATTATTGTAGGTCAAATTATTCCCACAAAGATTTTATTACTTAGCAGAGGTTAGTCAAAGCATTTATCTGCTCAGGGAGGCCAGCCACATCCTTTATTTACACTATTACATCCGCTTAGGTTTGTGTTTTTAGTATGAACCCAGATGCCTCTAAATTTTGAATATTCCAACTGAAAAGCTTGCCATTAAATTAGACTAAAATTTAATATTTTTTATTGGCAAGATCAAGTAATTTACAACTAAAAGTCATATATGCTAATCGTTGCGACTAAGGCCAATGGAATAGAAAGAATTTTTTATTGTGTTAGTAGGCTATATTGTCCTCCTACTAATCAATGTTTTTCCACCGCATGCATTTTTTATACATGCGTAAGCAAGTAACTCAGATTAAATTGCCAGAAATATAATTTTTTCAAGAAGCCCACAACATCGTCATCATTAATTTTATGGCAAAAATATAATGTCTTTAAAAGTATTACCAAAGATACAAATATCTGAGTACATCAATGAATTCTCATGGTAATTTTTGTGGCTTTTCGCATAAACAGACAGCATTGATTTTCTAAATAAAATTTTATTCTCATCCTAAAATGGATCAAATTGATATAAATAATAACAATAGAGGAAAGTAGCATACAAAGCAAAAATTGCTTAAAAAATACAAATTCCAGTTTACCTAAATTACATAAACAAATAAACGAGATATCAAATATTACGACAACTTTTACGGCAGACTTATCAGACAAACTGTGAATAAAAATAAAAAAAGGTCATGCTGTAAAAAACTCCTTTCTGCCAATTGAAATGTTAAGCAAAAATATTTGGAACAGTTGAGTTAAGCCCTGTCTCTGTTTGAAAAAATTTATTTATGCATATTTTCTAACATAACAAACATTTTTATGTAACCGACTTCCAACATACACATCCTATTAAATAAACTCATAACAAGGGCAATACATTTGCAAAATTATGTACGTCACCGCCGCCTGAAATTTGCAGACGACAATAATGTTAGAAAAAAATTACACATGCTCGTTTGTAGGTTCAGGATATAAAGCTGTTATGTAAAGGATTTTTTTTTTTGGCAGCTAAATAATTTTTTATTAGCATTTCACAAACAAAAAAACCATGAAAGAATTTCTTGGATTGAAATTGCAAGCAAAGGACATTTTTATTTGTTTGTGTTCTAGTTTTAAAGAAAACCTAAATAAACAATTTTCATTTTTTCATATTGCTCTCCTTATATAAAATACCGAAATTCCACATGGAATATCAAAAAGAATAAAAAATCCAAAAAGGACTTGGTTTCTATTTAGTAATCCCAAGAGATCTTACAAAAATTATTATTGATGGTATTAGAAACAATATTTGTCAACAATAGATATCCAAAAAAAATAAATTTGTAAGGATTTTTTGATCAGTCCTAATGCAGACGTTTAAAAATCACACATTTCCTTCGCTCGTCGCATTTACATTATTAGTATGAACACATGCAAACATTAAAACAAATGCTTATCCTCTATATGCATGTGACGATGTTACAGTCTGACTGATATTGGCTTAATAATGTCAAAAGATTATAAACATTTACCAGTATTTTCATACATGCTTATAAAGTTTTTGTTATGCTTCGTTTCCAATGAAAATATGTTAAAGAAATATCAACTGCAAATATCAACATGTCTGCATTGCGAACTTTCCTGTTTTACATATTTAAAGAAATTAGTATATCCTTTCGCAATTAAATAAGTAAGAAAATTGCGCAATCTCTCAGTCAATCATCATCTCAGTCTAGTCTAGTCTAGACGTAGGATTTCATCTTGCAATTATTTCACAAATGTAATATTTCCCTAGAAAACACAATTAATAATAAAAGTAGTAAATCGGGAGATAAGCATGTATTTATATTTCTCGGCTTCATAAATTTCATAACATTCATCAGCTTAGCAAAGTTGAATAGTGACAGCATGAAAGGAAAACTACACTGCCATTTTTACTGCTGCCTTTTCTTAAATCCCAAAAATCACCTTTTTGTAAAATATTAAAGAAAAGCAATCATTCTTGCTAAATCCTTTGGCTTACCGGCTGCTGGTTTTCCGTTGATGACTTACATTGATGCGTATACTCCTACAGGAAATGAGTTTGGATTAAATTAAACTTAAATTGCAAAGCTCGAGATAAATGAATAAGGAAATGCCATCAATAAAGAATTGAAATCTGTACATTGTTGCACACACAAACAACATTGAACGCAGACAAGGTGGCATTTCACCAGCTTTTCAACCTCAAGGAAAAAGCAGTAGGATTTATAGAATTGAAAGAAAAGGACCCAGAACCTTTTAAACCTTTTACAGTTAAAACGGACAGTGTTAACAGCTATTTACGAGCAAAAGAGTTTAGCAGTTTCTCGAATCGAAAAATTTTTATACAAAAATGATACACTTTTACAAAAACAATTCGAATTATCCTAAAATAAAACGTTTGCTATAATGATGGCACAAAACTCAAATTTTGAATAAACCTAGAAATCTTATTAAAGGCCAAATATCAAGAGCAGAAACCAGCACACAGACGCTTCATCTGTAGTCACAAAGAATGTAATATATTCGCAAAAAGCATTTATCGTGTTTTCCATTATTATGGAATTGTGTACATGAGATTTCATTTAAAAAGGACGACCAAGCCGTATCCGTAATATATTTTAAAACATTTATAAACATAAAACTGAAGGAATCATGTTTGCTGTATAAAGTATGTTTATCAAGATCACAATATTAAATAAAGAATATTTCAAATTTAAAATTTAAAATAGTTCTTATTCCCTTTAATGAAATAAAATTAAAAGGATATTCCCCAAATTATCATACAAATGGTGAATCATTCTTATTACGATTAATGAATTTTGTACAAAACACTAAAATTGAAAACAAAAGGTACTAAAAAGGGATCAAAACTGAATCATATTTGTACATTCTCTTCTCCAGACTATTTGAGTTAAGTTCTAAAGATTTTCTTGTTAAATGGAAGGAGCAGAATTCCTTAACACACGTCCTTTTAAAGCTCTGAAAATATTGTGTGATTCACAACGTTCATATTAAAGTTCCTGGTCATCTGCTTTGCATTTCCGCTTAAGTATTATTCAAATAAGAGGAAATTTTGAAACGCAATTTTACTAGCAGATCAATTAAGAAATTATAAATTCAAAATGCAACCTCTTTATGAGCATGCAAATTCTTTCTTTCTTACTAATAAAGCGTTTAAAAAAAATTCCGCGAATTTCTTTATTTTTAATTTTTTTATAAAAAAATAATCCCATCAAAATTGATTAATTCAATTTTTAAATATGAATTATTTAAAGAATTTTTCTACACCAGCCAAACTCACTTCAGTGAAAATACAGGCTGCCGTTGGTGTTGCAAATGCAAATGAGGTGGAAAAATTAAAGGAGTTTTTGGAATGTGTTGTGCTTGCGACAAATGGGCAGAGGTGATGAGATAGCAAACTTTTTCTTTTTTCGAAAAGGACTCCTTCCAAAGAATGAAAGGAGAGAACATGTGCTTCGACATATATTATCATCGTTGTTAATGCTTGTACATGCCAAGTAATCAGCGGTTATGTCTACGTCTCTTAGGGTGCGAGCCGAGGCAGCGTTGAAAGCCAAGCCGACATTGTCAGTGGCATAAAGCTGATTACATACAAGTCAATATAAATAAAGTTGTGTCTAACACAGTGAACGCCGACAAAAGCTGAGGCCAATGCCGACGGTGAATGGAAGAATCATTTACCGAAAAGGACTCCTTCCAAAGAAGGAAAGGAGAGAACATGTGCTTCGACATATATTATCATCGTTGTTAATGCTTGTACATGCCAAGTAATCAGCGGTTATGTCTACGTCTCTTAGGGTGCGAGCCGAGGCAGCGTTGAAAGCCAAGCCGACATTGTCAGTGGCATAAAGCTGATTACATACAAGTCAATATAAATAAAGTTGTGTCTAACACAGTGAACGCCGACAAAAGCTGAGGCCAATGCCGATGAGTGCGCGAAAAGTGTTTCATGTATACTTTTTTTGACATAAAAACAAAACACATGAAATGAACAGAACTTCAGCGCTGATTCTTTCATTCACCGTGTTATACACAAATGTTCTTCTCGCATGAAAATAAGAAAAAATAAGCTCGGCTCCGCACACTCTGTTCAAACCCTTAAAGTTTCCAACACTAGTTAATAAGTACGTGAGCGTTTCTTTTATTTATGATTGCAGGATGTGGGTATGGAACACAATACCTAAGGCCACTCTCAAACTTTCCACTTCACTCAATGTTTATTGAAATCTAAAACTGATGTTACACAAATATTTTTATTATGTGTTTAACTTAAAAGCCCTTTATAAATAGTAATAACAACAAAGCATTCACATACGTAGTATGGCTGCAAAATATTTGCTTCTCAAGAGTTTTCCGAGTGTTTTTCTTTGAAAAGCACATCTTATATTAATACCAGTTAAAAACAAGCAATTACAATTCTCAGTATTAAAAAAGTGCTGCAAGGAACACTTAATAAGCACAAAACCACAAAGGAATTCAATTTAAGTGAAGACCGTGTTTGAATATGTGCATGTGCAAAAAGTCATTTCAAATATACAAACGACATTCAGAAATGAAAAGAATTTATCTGTGGACAAAAGAACACAAAAGATGAGCGGCCAAGACATTCAAGTACAGACACAGAGACTGTCAAATGGCTGTAGTTAAAGATTGAAATATTTTCATACATAATTGTGCAACTAAATCAAATGCCAGTGACTGCAAGCTCAAACAGTAAAGTGTATTCTTGATCTTGACAATCAAATGTGTTGCTGAAAAAGGACACCAACTCAGACGATAGCAAACTAACAATTGGAAATATGCAAATACATCAAAGGTCAAACTCTGATTTCCTGCTGGTAACTTGTGAAAATAAAAAAATCAATTTAAGGTCATAGTCATTGTTATATTCAAATTGAAAAATAATTTTCAAACTTGTATCACGAAATACACTACTTTTTTGCTGCAGAAGTACGCAAGTAGTTGCAGAGACAGCTAATCTTCAATGTTATTGTGCAACGTCTGTAGGAAAACTAAGTTGAATTACTTTTTTGTATAACCATTTCAAACCGCCGGAGCCAAAAACAAATAAAATTTGTCCACATGCGCATTAAATGAATATTAAAGAAAATGAGTCAATCTAAAAGCTTTTCAACAAGATACGTATCCCTTATATTTATTGAACGAAAATTAATTCAATTGGAAATGTAAACAAAAACTTTCATTTTATATCGATAATTGATTTGAATTCCAATTTGCTCTCCATTAAATTTTTTGTAAATGATTTATTTAAACAATCTAGATGTGCGTATTACGTAAGCAAAGTACTTAATATAAGAACTGTTATTTTCTTCATTGAAAAAAAAAAGACTTTTGTCAATTACGAAAGCTCTTTTACTTGTAACTAAAGCTTGCATTAATAACTACACTTTCTGTTGTCTGTCCAATATTTACATTTCATGTTATTTACATCATGTTAACAGTAGCGAGAAAGCTTCAAAAACTTTAATGTTAACCGAAAAATTGTTGACTTTGAGTTTTTCTGCCAATTCCATAAGGCGAATTTGCTAATTTTACAGTTGCCGAGGATTAACTTCAAAGCCTTACTAGGTATTTTATGTATTTTTAACACCAATTTAATTTTTTGGGATTCTAGTCCGATATAAAATTGAAATTTTTTATGTACAATGTTGCAACCCGTGAGTTTCAGACTCGAGTCAGTCCGAAAAAGAAATTGATTTCAAATAAGATTTCGAATTCAATACAATTTTAAAATTAAGAGAGTGCGAATTAATAATGTGGGCAATACCGGAGAAGGTCAAATATAAAAATTTTACTGCTAATTAATAGAAATGAGTTATGAAAAAAAAAAATTAATAAATAAAAATATAATTATGTCCTGTGATATTCTTCATTTCATTAATATGTTAAAGCAGTCGAGCAATGCATACATTTTCCTCCTTTAATCCAGGCAAAAATTTCTTAATTTCAATATCCTTTTAATGGAAACTGTAATGTTATTCACTTTTAAAGTAAAAAAGCGCTCATTTAAATTCATCTCCCGCAATAAGCATGTTTTGAATTCTACGCGTTGCATATAAATTAGTAACCACTTAAAATAAAACGAATTCAATTTGAGAATAAAACCAATTAAGTAATTTTTTAAAATGCCAGAAAAATTTTTAAGTGTAATTGTTTAAACGACGTTGTATTAAATATCAACCGGTAAGGTCAAATGTAATTTTTTTTAGGACCACTATTCCAAGTTAAAATACAGAAATACTTTAATAATAGAAAATATTTTTTCCGCGATGCTCAAAGCACGTTAAACTTCAAAAATGGTATGACCTTTGACGCTTTTTAACGTTTTGCAATCTAGTATAGATTATTTGCAATTATATGCAATCATATGCAATTATATGCAATTATAGTATAAATTAGTATGAGATTAGTAGCTAAGACAGTACTGCAGACGACACTACTGCTTGCAAGCTAAAACATTTAGCCTATTCAATCCTTTCAGTCTTGGTATTAAGAGAGCGCAGCTAGGAGCACGATCTTTATTTATTGGCCTGAGCAGAATTGCTGTGCTCAAAGACGTATAATTCTTCTTCGTTACAATAGAAATTATTTTTACTTACAAGCTGACATTGAGAAGGTTGTATTACGTCTAGAGTTGACTGACTTCATAAAGTCGACTCAAATAAGCTCAAATACACTCGTTAATCTTAACATTAGTTACATGAAAATTACTAGGAGGTCGTGTATTCTGAATAATTAAAAGTATTACCGTTTGATCGGTAATTAGTGTTATTATTAAAGTATAATCATGGGAACAGTTAGACGTGATTCCTTCGAAGTCAAAACGAAATGTACAAATACATCTCGCATGCATGTGTATATGATGCATTAAAATATTGCATCGAAACATAACGGCAAGTGCATGGCGCATACTTTGTGTATTGCCACTTCAAGAGCATGTCTGATGTGTCAAATAACCGCACTTTGTGTAAAAGCCTTTTAATACATAATAACAGTGGCAATAACGCTTGTGATGTTATGCGACTGTTTAGGTTACCCTACAGTTTAGACCAACAAGATTAGCAAGCAGCAGTAAGCAATTCTAAATTAAACGATGACTTTTTTAGTGATCTTGTTTGCTTCTACTATTCTTAGTTTTTTCTCTTAAGTGTCTTTTTATTTACTTTCGTCTCTTTAGCGCTATAGTTTCCAAGTATTCTCATAATAATTAGACTTTGTCGGTTTTGGTTTAGAATATACATTTGTATGTGTTACTTTAAAATAAAGAAGTAATGGAAGCAATGGTGCATGAGCTAACGTTTCTGCTTAATATAGTTATACGCCCCTCACAAAAATAGTACACAAAATAAAAAAGTTCAAGAAAATTTATTCAAGCTGATGAAGGAAACGTAGTCTTTAGCATCTTCTTGGCTTTAAATATTTCTCTCACTTTAATATCAAAAGCATTTAAACATCTTGTATTGCATTAATTATCATTATTATTATTGTTATCACTAAATATTTTTTCCAATTTCTAATTTTATACAGACTATTAATAATAAATGTTTTTACATAAAACACGCACACAGCGAACTTGATTTCAAGGAATTCTCAGCTGCAACAAGTTAATTCTAAAGTCTCAAAGTGTTGGTTGCCATTTTTTTACAACATGCTTCGCTATCGCAAATGCATTCAGGAGAAATACTCGTTTGTAAAAACTGTATTGAAGGACCCTCACAGTAAAGTTCAAAAATGGAACAATGATAAAACACCGAACACTTTAGTCGACTGCGACTTATAAAAAAGGCATAATTTTAGTAAAACTTTTGCTAAATATCGAAAAGTTACAAATATGCCTTCACTGTCCATTAAAAAAAATTATTGAAAACAGAAGACATATAGAGCGTAAATTCCTCGAATATGATGAATCATTGATCGGGTTTAAGAGTTCTTCTCATTAAGCATGTCATCACTTTTGTAGCGAACTATACCCAAAACGAACTATGTTGGTGAAATGGGAGTTGATTATAAGCCCTTTCTGTTTATACATATATATAAATATATTTTAAAAATAAATTATGTAATAAATATTATTATTTAGTGCTTCTTTTGTTCCTGACAAATGAAAATGTCAATGCTAATTAGCAACACCATAACAGTTGACATCAAATAAACAAAAATTTTATTACAATAATTTGTAAAATATTGAAATAATAACGACGCCTGTTCTATAATATCGAACTGCAGCAAAAATTAGAAATTTTTCACATTCTTTTTTTCTGCTTATAAAGAAATTTGAGAGAATTTTTTGCAATAAAATACATAGATTTAATTTGGGTGATTCATTATTTGTATTATTATATTTAATTTGATTTGTATAAAATTTTTAAAGTTTCTTAAAATAGATTTTTAATTATATTTTTCATTTTTGGGCACAAAATTGTTTTCATTTTTGCTTTAGACATCCTGAACAACACTTTTCTTTTCTCCCTTCTATACAGAATTCTTTTTTTACAGACTAGAGGAAAAGGAACTCCGTATATATAAATAGGAAAATTTACATTAAAGCGTATTAAAAAATTCCATTTTTATTTAAATGGCATTCGTACAGATTAATCTCCTAGTGTGCTTAAAGCATAACACGCAGCCATTTAAGAGATTTATAGACGGTTGTTTCAGTAGAGTAACCAACAAAAAGTTAACAAAGTTTACGTGTGTGAGTATTTATTTACCAATGTTCCTTTAATAGTGCTCTTGCAATAGCAAATACACAGTTTTTATAAAACAATACTCATATATTCAGAGCACTGCACAATAGGGCAAAAGTTATCGTGTATCAAAGTGTCAAGCAACAAAAGGCGCATGTTAATTTCATTGAAAATTTTACATTTACTGTGCATAAAGTATATTAAAGTATATACAATTGGCATTTAAACTTTTATAATTAAAGTGTTGATTACATATACAGTCAAGCACAACATTAAATTTTCAGGACCGTATTTAAGCTAGGCAAAAATCTATTCAATCTAAAAGTTATAAAAAACTGTTTAATTGCTGTTCTTTATTCAAAATATTTTATTTGTAAAATTTTTTAAAAGGATAGCAGGCCAAAAACTTTTTTTTGATTGTTTGGAAGTTATAATGTTTTTCAGAAAATTCTGAAAGCATTAGACACATCCACCAAATTAAAATGGCCGAATGCAAAAGCAAATTGCATTTAATTTTTTTGTAAAGCAAATCACTGAAGCGCCAAATAAATTTAATGAAATGCTTTACATTTTCATTGATTTTGTTTATGTTAAATAACTTTTTAGAAATAAAAATGAATTTTCTAATGTTTGCTTAGAAACTCATATTCTTATTAATTTATATTAATATCAAATGTGTACTGTGCTTTAAAAACACAAAAATTAAATAATAAGTAATAATAACTTGTATTACCTTCAAAAAATAGTCAATGAAAATTAATATTGGAAAAATTAAATAATTTTAAAAAAAAGACCAAAATCTTCAACAAACAATAAAAGAAAAAATTTATGAAAAAAAAAATATAATTTCTAGTCTTTATTTCAGTATTAGCCCACTCAAATTCACTTGTTTTTGTTATCAAAAAGCTTAAGAACAGATTACTAAATGGATTGCATAAAAAAATTTCGCCATTAATTTATAATTTTTCAACTGGTAGTTGAATTTTCGACTTAGCTGCCCTCTTGTGCAGACTCTATAAAATGTAAAGCAGCCACCAATACTTGAGGAAATAGTAGGGGGATATGCAAATGCCAATTTTAAATATACGGTTGTAAAGTTTTTTAATACAAAAAACATCAATTACATACAAAATTCTTTGGCTGCAGACATCGTTTGGGTTTAGATATTCCTATATAAAATTATGTATATGAAGATAAATATGTCGAGTTTCAGAGGTTTAATAACATGTCGTATGTGATAATTTTTTTAATGCGAATTGTAAGAAATTATTAAAGAATTTCTGACTCAATGTATCTAAATCGTTTTTCAATAGCGGATAAAATCTATGTGGCCAGTTTGCCAATAAGCATTTAGAGTACGTTTTTAGAATGTCTGAATCGTTTTTACGGATTTCAGAATATCGATTTCAATATCGCTTTTGAGTAAAGATGGGTTATTTAAAATTAATGGTGCGAAAATACGGACTACTTATTTTTTATATTTGTTATTTTATGACAAGAGCTGATCAGAAAACTCCCGTCTTAAACGCATAAGCACGAACGTCGTTTACGTCAACAGGGGAATCACCAAAATCATTGAGAAAATAATTACTTATGTATGTACATACATGCAACTGTTCCAGCCAGGAATTATCGATTTTAGTTTTTAAGCACACATTGCAGTGATATTCCCCCTCTTCTCACCGTTTACATATTGCTTTGCTGCAAGAATTTAAATCATAAATTTATAGGTGAGAAACTTTAAGCATGACAATAAAATTATTTAGTATAAAAATTATAAAAAAATTTATTTTAATTTATAAACGTGAACGATGGAAAAAATAAATAACTTGCAAGTGCCCGACTCGGATTTAATTCCACTTAAGCCGTTTTAAATTTATGGATTTAATCCAAAACAATTACGTAACCAGGAAAGCAAAACAAATCTTAGTTTAACCATGAGCAAATAAACAACAACTGCGCAAAACATATAGTGGTATGACTGTCAGCCCTACACATACTCGTACTCCTAGCAAGCAACCCAGCATAATTTTCACTCATTTTTCGACATTATCGCTTATGCAGTAGTATTAGTTTGCTATAATTTCAATATTAATAAATTAGAAAACATATATTTTTCGGTTTCCCTTAGTGAGCACACTTTATTGTTTTTTTTTTTATATTATATATTAACTTGCACAATGCTGAAGCGAACTTTTAAAATGTGCAATTTTTCTTAATAGCAGAATTCCCATTTTTTATTTGAAGGCCAGACCTTTCAGTTCAAGCAAATCATATCCTTTTTTTTTAGAAAAAAGGACAGAAAATATAATTATGGCAAACTGTTAGATACACAATTTTTTGAAAATATCGCATATAATCATAAAAAAGCATAATCATCTGCTTTCTTGTGAACCAATTTCAATTGTGAGGAAAATTAGAATTTTTAAAAATAAATCTCACGCATTTAACTAGGAAATTTAATAAAGATAATTATTGACAATATTCTACATATGGTAAACTGCAAAAGTGATTTAAAGTACAATGAGTAGTAAGAAATTTTATAATCAGTCAATAGAAAATGCTGAATGCACAAAGAAATAGAAAGCAAGTAGAAATGGTTATTTTAAATTATATAAGAAATTCTAAGAATTCTCTGGGGATGGACTGTAAGCGTATGAATAATGCTCAGCCTACTAAACATGAGGTCGTTGTTTCGATTCCTGCCTAGACCCTGGGTGTTTTTATGCGAACAAGCCGAAAGCTAATACTTAAAATTAAATTTAATATTAATACTTAAAATTAAAAAAGCCAAGCCCTAAAAATTGTTCATTGGGAAAAACCATATGCAGCCACATTATAAATTTTAAACAAACACACACAAGTGCTAAAGCTTTGCATTTATTTAAAAGGGAAACTGTGCGAATTTTCACACCTAATCGTTACAATCAACAAAAATGTGTTTAGGTTTGCATAATTCTAAAAAGAGAAACAATTTATAAAATGCAGTTTTAAAATGGAGCTGCAATTTCTCACGCAGCTAGATGCAGATTGTGAATATATACGAGTATTTATTAATGATATTTTTAAAATTATTGCAATTGATCGGAATTGTTATCAACTTGTTATTAACGAACGGTTTAAATGTGGCATTTTTCTTAATAGACAGTGACTCATATATTCCACAAACACAGTCTAAGTATTGTCTTATTGGCCGTGTAGGTTTTATCACCTGTAAGAGTTTATATGCTGTGGGGGAATTTTAAAAAAAGAGGTGAGTAATTCTATGACAACTTCTTATAATTTACAGAGAGAAAAAAAATTAACACGGGCCATTTTTTATACACCCGAACCTTGAAGTATTTATTTTCACACGCTTTCAGAAGTATTTCGAAGTTGTGGGCTTTGTACAATATTTTTCCAAATTAGCTCTATTGACCGCTGGAGAATTTGCCATTGCAAACATATATTTCATATACAGGATGGCTGATGAAAGCCGCTACCAAAAAAAATTGAATAACCTTTTTTTCTATTTAATGAATCTGGTTATATTATGGTATAATTCTGTGTAATTATAATAGTTGTATGAATGACACGGAAAGAAAAATAAAAAAAAGTTCTTTCGTAGCACAGACGAGCCAACATTCCCATACATTCCCATATCTTTAATCCATTCTCACTTTACAGGATACACTTCCAACCAACACTCACACATACACATACGCACAGAAATTTCGTACTTTTTTCATTGTTTATAGAGAAAATAGCCCCTGATAGAGTAAAAAGCTCGTAGTAGGCAGTTTGCAGCCATAGATTTGAAATTTTTATTAAAGTAATGCCACTACGAGAAAGTATAATATATTATATATCATTGCAAAATTCTCGAAGTGTCGTTTTGAAAAATATATACAGTATACACTTTTTTCAATGCGGGTAAAAATATTTTTAAAATGAGAAAAAGTGTAAAAAAATTTTACATTTTTAACTAAAAAAACTTTGTTTGATTTACAAGCAGTATCTGCATTCGCATTACTCAGCAGTTTTTTTTATTTTTTGTATTAAATAGTTCAAGTACTGTAGTTTATTTCGTTATTTATAAATTAGATATTAAAAGTAGCGAAAAGATCTCAGGTAAGTGAAGAAGTAAGTATTAGAAGTAGCAGAAATATTCTCGAAAGTTCATCTAAAATTTAGTGCTAGAATTTTTCTTAAATTTCATAATGCAGTTTAATAACTTAAAATAAGTAAACTAACCTATAACTATAAAGTAAAGTAACTTAACTAAACTTAATTCATGGTCTTGTGGCATACGTAGATATATTGTTTTAATTACATAAAAATTCTTATGGCTTTTGCTACCAGAAAACTATATCACTTTGAAAAATTATTAAATTATTATCATTAAAATTTTCACAAAATAAATGAAAAGGTTTCATATACAGAATATAATATTAAATATTCACTTTATTCCAATATGATTTCAAGATACGGGATCCATATTTAATTTAAGAGTCACCAAAAAGTCTTCAATTTCGCGTGCAAAGAAACGTAAAAAGGAAATAAACTGTTATTTTATACTGAAGACATCAATATGCAGTTGTAAAATTCTTTAAAAAAAAAATTTACTCATAATATATTTTCATTTTAGTTACATCCTTTTTATGAATACACAGTAGTTTATTATAAATTCTACAAAGAAAGCATACACACATACAAAAGCATACCTTTCCATTTAAGTATGGAATGTATAAAAATATATGCATACTGATGCGTTTCGCAGGACATTGCAACAGTTAATAGCAGCTGTAATTTTAGTGAATAAACATGAGAAGCGACAAATGTAATATAGGTAACCGATAACTAATATATTCGCGGACTTGGGCGGTGGGCATACTGCAAAAGCAAAATTGAAAAAAAAAAATTCACATTCATCCTCCTGCAGCAAGAAAATCCATGGCAAAAAGACAAAACCGGCAGTAGACATTTAAATTTACGGCTACATCATCCTACAGCCAGCATCCTTTTTTCCATGTTAGAAGAAACACCGGATGTCGGGAAAAAATATGTTATATGCCTCAATATTGACAACATCGAAACCTTTAACAAGTCCACTAAATCAGTGGTGGTTGCAGTTTCTTATTCACTGAAATAGAATAATAAATATCAAATGGGCTCAACCTGTGACTGGTAATAGTGCTGTTAACTGCACAATTACTAGCTAACATAAAGCAGGGCTCAAAAAAATTACTAACAAAAATTCAATCAAGGATTTTTATAACTGAAGATCTCGTTTGGTTTTTCCGTTTTTTTTTTAATTTCGGTTGCTTAAAAGATTTATTGTTAGTTCTTTCTCTACATTACAAACAAAAGGATACAACTAATAAGCTTTTAGCCATTTTAGCTGTAGTTGTAAATAATAACACACAAGACTTACAACAGAGAGGAGCTTTGATTTTCTTTAGTAAATTTTTATTTTTGCATAAAAAATAGTGTCATATGTGTTCCGAACGTACTCGTAATTAAATAAACAATCACAAACATGACATAAAAAATAGTGACATATTAGTAGTGCTTTGCTAAGGCATATCACAGTTCGTGTAACAAAAATCATTCGCGAAATGCTGATTAAATCAACAGATTTAATGCCTATTTTATAATTTTATACTGCTTTAGTTGCTAAAATTATAAGTTTAATTATAATAAATACTATATTTTTGGATCAAGAGAAAAAGAATTAAATGAGAGTTATTCCAAGCTTTTCGTCTTATGGAATTCAATTACTCTTTTTTCGGATTCACTGGCAAATTAAAAGCAGTGCTCGAAAGAAAATAAAAAAAAAATGAAAAAATTTTCAGCATGTATTTCCAGTTGATGTCCATATTTTGAGTCATTTAAATGATGCAAGAATACTTTCAGTAAATCACTGTACTTCAGCTGGTGCAAGCACACAAGAAGGGAAGAGAAAAAGGAATTACAAAGGGGAAGGTCATGATATGCACATTCATCGACAACAAATTTTTTTTTTATAGTTGTATTATTTAACTCTTTTTTTTCATTCCTATGTATGTTTTCGTTTCACTGTGGGAAACGAAAATTATGGGAGAGATTTTAAAAAAATTCTTACGAATTAATTTTTCAAAAATTAAAAATTTTTTCTAAAAATCTCCATTTTAATTTGGATTTCACATATTTTGAAAGTATAAGATATGAGACGACATAAAATAAGAAAAAGTTATTGAGTTATTGCCATTGAAATGAGTAGCCAAACTTATAAGCAGCGAATTCTGGTCTCACTTGCTTGTATTTTTGTATTCCACTAATGTACTAATGTAAAAGAAAAACAAATCAGGACAAATATGTCTAAATTATTACCCATTTCGGTTCCGTTTTATCCACTGTGCATCGAGTACTTTCTGGTTATGCGGTTAGTGTTAAGATAATACAAAACACTTTGCAAAACTAGCATGAATATACAAATGATGGTATTATAATTCATTTGTGTAGGGAGTAACAGCAGAACCTGGTACAGAGCACACTAAACCCAACAAGGACTTTACCCACATGAAAGAAACATAACAGTACAGGGGCGTAGGAGAGGTATGAGTTTTTAAATTTATTCAATTGATTTATTACAATGAAAAGAAAACTCATTTATTTACATGTTGCAATGCACTCTAAAGAAATGTTTCTAAATATGGTATGGTATGGTACTTTTCCACAGCCACATCAATACCTGTACATACATACCAAATACTTGGCGCAATAAGCGTAACCCATAAATATTTTTATGAAGCTTTTCGTTTTGTAAAAATTGCATTAAAAGTCAGTGTTATCAAATTTCTTCTAAGATATATATAAATATAAAAAGCTTGAACAGAATTATACATCTTGTGCAAGACTCTATTGAAATCTACTTCACGACTTTCCTTTCTAATAGAAGTATGTGAAAGTAGTAATGATGAGCGAAGAATCCACAATATTTAGAACTATTAGTTTGGTGCCAATTCTTGCCAAAATTAAATACAAAAATTTAATGAAAAAGAGTACAGTTGAGCTTTCTGCGTATTCATAGCCCTGCTGAACAATGTTATAGGGTTTTTAAAAATATAAAAGATGGGCTGGAGAATAATCGTTAGAAGCTTTTGATAGTCTGGCACAAAGACCTGCTATACAAATTAAAGCAACAACTGCCAGCACTTTTTTACCTTTCTCTGAAGTCTTTCTTTTCAGAACGTAGCTTTTATGTCAATATCAACATATGATAATTCAGAAATCGGCATAATGAAATCTGATTTAATCCAAGGAAGCATGTTGGGTTTAATCTTGCCTAAAGCGTGCACTTTAGACATACTGACGAGTGCGGATGCTACAATTGCGTAGATGATACATCTTTATCAGCGCTTAAAGGATCAGCATCTGTAGATTCAGCACTAGCTCATCCACAACCCGACTTGATACACGAATATATAAAAAAGTGGCATATAAGAGGCAATGTAGATGTTTTTATCCCCAAATCCAATTTCTATAGAAATGTTGGTGTGAATATTGGTAGAGGTAAGAATATTGGTAAGAGGGAAAACCAGGAAAATGTACGGGAATGAACTTTAAACTACACAAAAAAATAATACTCTACAAGACAACTTCAAGACAAACTTTATTTGGGCTTATGGAATTAAGTTATAGGGGCAGCAATAGAAATCATTTAATATTTCGTTTAGTATGATTTTAAAATCCATTCCAAAATTGCTCCCTAAATATGTTAAAACAACCGAACCAGTTTTCAGACGTGGATTTTTATACTCAATTAAATTGTTCATTGAACAACAAATGTAATGATATTATTATTGCTTTATTATTATAAATAGAAAGGAAAGACAACATACAATTCATTCTATGATTTTTAATTTCTTTTTTTCTCAATTTTAAAATGTCCACTTAAAAAAAATTTTGTTTCCATACTAAACGGTTTTCATCCGACATCTCATGTGTCAGTTTCTGTAAGGTGTGTGCATACTTGATTAGAAAAAGCTTACCCATTACAAGAATTACTTTGATTACCTATCAGCACTAAACATGCGTGACAACACTAAAAGGCGTGATATGATTTATGCTTGTGACACTGCAACAATTTAAGTAAATAACTTTCAATGAGCTAATGAGCAACATCGATTTCTCAGCGTGTACACAGCAATCTGAATTGCACATATACTGCAAGAACTAATTTTGTTTTGTGAAAGAGGACTGATAAAAATTCCTATAAAAGGCTTATTTTTTAAAAACTTTTTTATTTTTAAATAAATGTAAGAAATTTAATAACAATTATTTATCACAATTATAATTTTTTCTTAAACTAATTTAAATGTCCTGCCAATTGATGGCTGTTAGTTGAATGGAGAACTCGCGTAATTGTCAGCATTTACTCGTATATATATATGCATTCCGTGACGTCCTTACCAATCACAACCAAAAGCATATGCTTCCAATTGACACTGACGGTCAAAGAAGATAAATATAAAAACTAGAAAAGGATTTTTTCATTCATAATTTTATTTCATTTCCTTTCATAAATTTTTTTTATTGCTTAAAGTTTTTTATGCTTCTCTATTTTTTCGTATCATTTTACAATTACGTACCATCAATATAATTCTCTTATATCAACTTCAAATTAATATTTATTTTAACATTTTATATACTAAACTGTTTTATTAATTTTAAATTCAACAAGAAAAAGGAAGAAAAAGGAATGTGGTAATATCATTATCGACAAGTAAAAGAAGATAATTGTTTAATTGGTATTGTATCAAAAAAATTAATAAAATATTATTATAAATAATTAATTATTAATATTATTATTATTTTCAGTAGTGTGTTTTTCTAACAGTGGTGGCGAGTTAGCCCATAAATATTTACTTAAATATTTTGTTATTTCTTATATATAAATTCGCCGTTATCAAACAAAAAACTTATATAATAATTGAAATCAAGCCAAATGTGGAAGGGAATGTCTTTATTTCTTATTTTATGTTACAACTCGAGTGCGACTATGCCGACTGCATTCATTACATTATTTTAATGTAATAAGAAATTAAGAATGCAGAAATATTTAACGTTTTAATGTTGCAAGACTGCTAACGTTCAGGTCATATGCTTAAATGAATCAATCTGAAGTTTTATGTGATGTTTATCCACTAAGTTAAAAATCGAATAACAATGAGCTGAAAATATTTCAAAAAATGTTGCAATGTTGTGGGTTCTACTTTATTATTCTTCTTTTAAGGAATAAAAATTTGTTACTTACTCCGATAAAAAGATAAAAAAAAGTAAAACCTTATTATTTCTTAGAGAAATATCACACTTTCCCTAAGTTTTACAAAGTGTAACATTTTATTTCTAGGCTGTAGAAACACTGATTATCCCTGGCTTCGAGTCTAGAAAGCTGGGAGTCCTGTACGTAGTGCATATGCAGTTCAAAAAGCAGCCTTGTGCAATATATTAGGCATTCTATGCACAGCTATTGTTGTGTCAAAGAGTTATAAACTTTTGCATTGAAGTTCTCATGTTCTCACTATAATCTGTCTGCAGTTTTATGGGCCTTGCACAGGAAAAAGCTTGTCATGCAATTCCACACATTAAGAAAAGAAAACAAGAATTAAAGACATCCTGCAATCTCTACTTTCCTAGGACTTTGTCGTCAATGTAGTACTGTGAACTTTACAAAGATGTTCTTTTATTTGTAATTAATATTCCCAACATTTTCAACCAAATTGATTTTTTATTTTGCATGCATTGCTCATACTTTTGGCCACCACTGTTTTAATACCACATATATTAAAATTCACTACTTTTTGTTTTTATTTAATGGCATTTCTTAATTTACGTTTAAAAAATATTGCTTTATTCATACAATTAGAAATTTTACTCAATGCTTAAAGTGTTGAAATATGCAACTGTACGTGGAGTACTAATTTAAAGTTTTTATTCTTCTTAAATTTCAATTCTAAATATAATTATATTTTGTAAATATTATTATTTTCCTCAATTCAGTAAATTAAAATTGACTTGTTTATTAAACATTCCTTGCTCTTAAATTATTTATATTTTTACTATTTTATTATAACCATAAATATATTTATATTCCCTTTTTATGGTTTTATGTATTCATGAATGCATCCAAAAGTGGGGAGAAGGAAAACTGAGTGATTGCAATGTGTAAAAAGTAGTGATATTTTATTGTAAAAAAGAACAAAAAATATATACTTGAATTGCTGGTGTTTTGTTTACACTCGTATGTAAATATAAATGTATAGTATAAATATGTACGTAAGTAGTAAATGTAAATAAGTTTAGTAGATTAGTTTTGTTGGTTTTTGGTGTTATTTATAAACAATTTGGTTTCGTTTGGTTTTGTTACCAATAAAATTTGTGCTAGTAATTTAATCAAATAGTTTTTTAGCGTTTGCTTTTTAGCGTTTTTTTAAAAAATATTTTTTAATGTCTTTATTACAGATTGACAACGATGTTTAATTGATTTAATTTAAGCAAATTTTTTCCTCTTTTAAACTTTTCCATTTTTTTATTTACCTTTAATTTAATTTCAATGCTTACACTTGTATGTTGGCTGAATATTGCTTTCAAAAGTATAATAAATATAATTTTTACATTATTAACTTTTTAAGACCTCTTTTTTAGTAGTAAAAAGTATTGAGTTTTTACTCTGCTCTTTTAATTTATATTAATTTTTTTTCTTTTTTTGAAGAATTTCAGTGAGGTGTTATTTTTTACTATTATTGGTGGTTAACATTTTTATCAGTATTTACACAATATAGTATTAATATTTAGCATAATTGCAGATCGGTATAACGCTGCTTTCTACATATTGAAAAAGACGATGTATAGCAATTTACGATGTACAAATACAAGATTTCTACCTTAACTTTAATATGCTACTTGTCAAATAAAGGGGTAACAGCATATCATTTTACAAAGTAGTACGTAAAAATAATTATAGAAGAGCTAAAGAAAAAGTCGAGAGAGGGAGATTTAAAAATAAATTGTTAATCTGAAATAAAGGAAAGTCGTGAAAATTGGCGTTTTATTTTGTTATTATGTATTCCAGTAAGTATTGATCCAAGTAAGTATTGATCCAAGTAAGTAATATCGCGTCTAAGAACTTTAAATTGAAAAATTTGCATCACTCCATCAGTGCAGACAGACAGAAATACATGAAATGTTGGAATAAAAATAATTATTTCTCTACTATTTCATGGCGTAAAAAGTTTTTTGAAATTCGATTAACTATTTGTAATTTGATTCCCAAATAAATATTAAATTCATTGCTTTTGTGTGCGTCTTGGGGATTATTAAGAGTTATGCTTTACAACAAATTAAACTTTGAAAAGAAAGTATTTTGGCAGTAAAGAAGAAAAAAAATATAAATATAAATGCCGCCAATGTCATACTGCGTAGAACAAAGCATAATTAACGGAAATCCGCCGAAAATTAATTACTATCTTAAATATAATTTTAAATGTCTATATCCTTTTTATTACCGCATATTTCCTAACAACGAAAAAATGTTAAAGACTGATAATACGAAAATAATAGCCTGTTTAGACATAAATTTAAATAGAGTCATTTATTTAAGACAACAAATTATTTACGGATGATAGTCTCAAAGTAATGCGATTATCAAACACATTTTTGCTATTTTTGGCATTTTTTTTCTCTTTTGCTTATTAAAGAAAGTTTCCGAAGGGCAGCTTTGACCATTTTATACTATTTATGCCATAATTTATAATAAATACTGGCTATGAGAAACAATTTACGCTGTATGTCTGAACAGACTATTACACAAAAATGGATATAAGATAAATGCTATCAGATTCTCGACAACAAGTTATATGAATTAATAAGTATTCGGAATTCATTTTGGCTGCTGTCTGCAACTGAGCCCAGTCAGTATCTATTCACCAACTTTTTGTTTTCTTTTTTCTGCACGAGTATGATTTCAAGCTAAGATAACCCGTCTACATTGTGCAACTAACCACACGAATGCTGTCCATGCGCAGACTGTGTTAAAATCTGTAGAAAGTCATATAATAGTAGTGGTAGTGTTTATCAAGTGAAGACTGTATTGTAATTCTCTTACATGTTATAATAGAAGCATCAGCCCTCACAGCTCGAGTCATATAAGAGAGGGAATTTTTTTTTCTTTTTTAAAATGAAGAATGTCTTCAGCAATGAAAGCAGTTGACTTGCTAACTTGTCACGTTCCAAGCATTCTTTTATAGTTTATGCTCTTCAATTAAAAGTCATTGATACTCTCAAAATATTTGCTTTCTTGTGTATCCATTTAGTTTTAGTATTTAAAAAGTACTGGAAAAGATTGCCATTATAGCGTAACCGATTCAATTAGAAAAATATATTTTCCAAGATAGAAATAAAAATATCCATAATAGATTAGTTTGCATAGGACTTGAGTCGTGACCACTTGCAAAACTTCACTTGAATTTTTTAAAGCCTTCTATTACGCTTTCTAATTGAAGCTAATATTATTTAGAATTAAATTATTTTCTAAACATATAAATGGAGAACAAAAACAAAAATTTAAATTAGTTATATTTATAAATTATACAAACAAATAAAACTTTGCAAATCCCTCTGCAAAAACTTAATTAAATGTAGAGGGGAAATTTTATATGTTTTTTCTTCAAAGCATAGTTAAAGTGTTCTATTCCACATAGATTATTCCTCACATTTTGATTTATTTTCAATGTTTTCATGCATCCTTCTGTGTTGTTAGTAACACTGACTTGCAGGAGAACTTCTTGGCGGTGACTCAACATGTTCAATAAAGCCCTCGTGCATAAATGCTTTTAAATTTCGTTTTTGTAAAACCACACCTTCATTATAATTATAAAAACTTTAATAAATTTGTATTTATTACTTTCCTAAATATTTATAGGAAAAATAAATAATAAAGCTGAGCCGCATATAGAATAGAAATTAAATCAGTATGATGGATTTAAATATTTAGATAGAAGAAACCTAAGGTTTTAACATTTTTCGATAAGTTATTTTTAAGGGCGAAAATATTGAGGCAAATATGGCGCTCAAATATTAACCAATTTACAAAAAAAGGGAAAAATTAATTTATTTGAGTTCCCTACAAATTTTGTTATTTTTTTTTTTCGTTTTTGTTTTATTGTTTTGTATTAAAATGTTCGGCTAATGCTAAGAACAATAAGGCTAAAAGCTAATATAAAAACGTTCTTCATTTGCTATTCTTAAATTTACTTAACTAAATTTTTATAATAATTTAATATTTCTTTTGTAATAAAGGAATTATTTGTGTTGAAATATTAAAGGCCTTCTATTAAATAAATACTCTTTAATTTTTTAGCAATAATTTATTGAATTGGAAATAAATTATCCTTAAATTTTCATTTTTAATTGGTGTATTGAGAATGTTAAACTTTAGATTTATATATAATAAACTTTTCAATTTGAACGATAATGACTAAAAATATAACTTGTATTTAATATAAAAACAAACAAATTTAATATAGAGTACAAAAAGGACTCTTTAAAGATCTAATATTTTTTTTTTGTTTTTAAGAAAAATATTTAGTTGCCAAATGTATTATTTGTTCTTATTTTTAAAAAAAACTTCAACAAATTGTAAAAAAAAAGACTTGTCCTTAATAGGAAAGAGAAAATATTCAAAAACTATTTCTTTTGTAAAGAAAATTGAGCTTCGAAGCTTTAGAAAAGAATGATTTGTAGATGTAAACCCTTTGTTTGTGCGGAAAGGATTTAACCACCACCTAAACTTAACGCCTGAACTATACGTGGATCAGCTTTACTACCCTCACGAAATTCTTCTAATGTTAATTTTCCATCATGATTTTTATCCATTTGATCAAAAATTTTATCGACACGTTTTTGTGGTGTATTCTCATCCTCCGCCTGCGGCTGCTGCCCCTGTTATAAATTTTCGAAGTTGCAACGACGAAATAGGTAAGAAAAACGTGACAATTATTCATGGGATTTATTATTTAAATCTAATAGTTTTACTTAAATGAATTAGGAAATGCAATTTAAAAAATTCAATACGTACCACCATTTGATAAATGGCATCAACAATGTTGTACATTTCCTCCCGAGTTATATAACCATCATTGTCCACATCATATAAACGGAAAGCCCCTGCATAATTTTTATTTTATGTGAAAGAAAAATAGTAAAGAAAAGCATAAATGTGTTGCTTTTTTTTACAATAACTTTATTAACATGCTCACACAGATTTAAATCCAAATATTCAACTAAAAATATATTTTACCGTGACAAAATTGTCATAATAAAAAAATGCTTTAAGCAGTGGAAACAAAATTTTCTAAAAATATTTTACTTTTCCTGGTTTGAAATTCTCTCAGAAAATCAGTTTTTGGAAATGTGGCTTTCTGGCAACAACTTTGATAATTTACCCAAAAATTTGCAAATTATTAAGAAAATCGCACATAAAAAATATCTATTAGATTTAAGAATTGTTAACAGGAATAGTCGTTATGGCTTCCCCTAATCTTTGTTTAATTAACAGCCAGGAAAATATTTATTAAGTTTTTTATAAAACGCATAAATTTAAAAATAATTTAATATATGAACAAGTAATAAATCATTCGAACGAAATAAAACAAAACGTAACATTCACAAACACAAAAGGAGCAGCCAACCATACACAAAAACTAAAAGGCGACTGCAAAAAAAATATAGTAGTAACAATAACAGCAAAATTGGATTTTAAAAAAGCAAAACAAAATAAAGGAAATATTCAGCAAGCAAGTTAAAACAACCATGACAGAGTGACTAGGAAAACCACATAAAAGAATTTATGTAGCAAACAAAATAAAACATAAGCAAATTGGAAAACGGAAAAAAAACAAAAAAAAAAAACAAAGTGTAATCACTACGCTTCTATTTTAAATTAATTGCGTTTTACTTACATTGCAACTTTTCGTCCAAATTGCCTTTCGATGTTACCGACAGAGCTCGAATAAATTCTTCAAATTCTATTGAACCATCCTGTAGGAAAACAACCGGTCCATTGTATTTATTATCATGGAAGAAATGGTGAAAAATTACATATATTTGAATGGTATTAAGTGAAATCTGACCACTATGTTACGCACATACACACGTTAATAAAAACTGTGTATATTCTTTTTAAACCAAAAAAATAAAAAAAAAAAATTTTTAATATTTTTGCGAAAACAATCTAAAGATAAAAAAATTTATTGCGTTTATTTGCTTTTTATTTGTCACGTTCGTCATATTTATTTAGCATGTACCATAGAAAGTATAAAAAAAAGCTTTGCAATTTTTTTGTATATTGATGGATTTTAATTGTTATTAGCTCAAAATATAGTCGCGAACGTGACAAGAGTTTGATTTAGAACAAACACTTGTAACAAACATTTTGCACTCTAAGTTTTGCTATTAATATTTTCCTAACACTACGGGTAATGTGCTCCGGAAAATAGAACATTAAAATCATAAATCGAGAGATAAATTGCTTTACTCTATATGTTATAAACTTGTGCTCATATGACCCAAACGAAAGGCAATCTCAATTTACAATATATTGTTTTGGGTTTAACGAAGAATAAATATTATATAGAATAGGCAGCATGGTGAAGGAAAATATATTTTGGACTATCGTGTCATCATTCGGTCTCATGTAATTTCGCTCACAAAATTTTGCAAAGAAAATTTTTTGTCGTTTTATTTTGTTTGAATACGAAAACCCCAGTAAACACGATGTGAAGTCTTTACACTACTTATGCGGTTCAAAAATAAAATAGTATTTAAAAACTTCTGCATCAATACCAATTTTTGTTAACTAGTTAAAGCAACTCCATTTAAAAACGTAAGTCTTGCCGTACGATATAAATTAAATGTGTTAAATTTTAAGTCACGCCTACGTGTTGTCGGCCAAGCATATCAATTATACTTTGCAACATTAACACACATATATGAGATAGTAAGCACTGTTGCCAAAATTAATGATTTCTTGGCTTTTTAGCGATTTTCATCTCTCAAAATACACTAGTGACGATTTTAGCTCCAAAAATGACAACTTTTCTAAATGGGACATACATATATGGCAAAATTTTTAGAGTTGGTCTTTAGCCTTACAAATTTAGTAAATGTTATTCGCAATATAATAATTTTATAACACTCATCAGCAAATGTCGAAAGGATATTTATTCAGCTAAATTTTAATCAAACCAAAGTTCGAGATCGTATAGAACACAATTCTTTAAATGGCATTCTATTTTTTTTTTAAATAATAAATTCGGATTTTTTTTTATAAATATGATATTATTATTTTTTTAGAAATTATCCTTTTTAAAAATATATAAAATTTGAAATTCTTATATATCATAAATATATCTACATGTATATATATTTGTTGAAAGCATGGTTAATAAATTTAAATCATCAACGTTTTCTGACGATTTTCTAAATAACCTGACGGTTTTGACGATTTTTGCAGAGAAATCTGCAGTTTTTTGGGATTTCAGCCCTAGAAGTTCATGATTCTGCATCGTGATTTTGCACAATATATTTCCAATGTGTTTCAGATGCCGACTCCATATAATTAATATTCTTTACTTTTATGCATCAATAGAAGAGATATGAAAACTTGTGAAAAATTATATAGCCTGAGCTTACTGGAGAGAAACAAGGATTAAGATTAAGGTTGATTACACTGAAATGTTGAATTCTGTCTCCTTTTGGCGTCGTATTACGTTTGCCTAACAAATACCTGAGAATAATAAGAGAATATCTGAGTGTAATAAAATCGTGGTTTTTAAGAGTATTGAAGTACAACTAGTACTAATTTTCGGGTAAGTTTAAGTAATATTTATTTATTAAACAAAACTACATTACTTATACGTAACGGTGTATAACACATTTATTTCAATGCGTATATCGACGCCACTGAAAGAGGATGTTGTGTTATTTCTAAATTATAAATAAACTGTGCAATAACAAAAATTCAGAAAAAATTTAAATAAAATGTCAATTGACATATATTAAAAATATGTAAACAATTAAATAAAAGTTACAAGAGGATGTATACTTTATTAAAATTAAAATTATTGAAAATCGCACAAATAATTTCAGGATCTGAAACGCGTTGTGTTTACCCCGCATCTAAAAGCTATTTTTAACACTCACAATTTTACATTTGACGTGGTAGAATTTATGAGTATAATTTATTATTATATATTATATTATAGAATTTATTTGCAACCAATTTGCAATAAATTATTAAAGAAATCTTCTAGATGTTTAAAATATTATCGAAATATCAAATTCCCGTCCACTTAACAAAGGACATTTCTTTGCATCAGACATAACTCATTAAAATAATTTTAGATCAATGATCGAGCACATGCAATTTTTCCAGCCATGATACTTCATGACAGTTACCTAAAAGTTAGAATATTTTCGTGATTGCTCAGTCTGTTTTCATTCCTCCTTTACTTTGGAAATATCAAGTTTATTAAAAATATTGTTAATTCCAAGCCTGAAAGGGTTTGTCTGATATTTCCGAAAAGTATCACCTTTGGAGTGCAATGCTTTTTTCCAAAACTGAATTCCAGATAGCCTTTAAAATTGTCTTATATATTAACTGCCGTATTATTTATTCACCTAATATCGAAATTATATGAATATAATATAATATGGGTAGAAGAACTGGCTATAAATTACTGGAGGACTGCGAAAACTATATTTATCTCTATATATCTAAAGGGATTTAAATGGAAAAATTACACAATTTTTAATACTCTATATTTAAATCAGATGTTTGCATAAATTTTATCTTTATTTATTAATTAAATAATAAGAAATAATTTAACATCGTGAAAGCGGTTCTTCTTATTTAAAAGCCAACCGCTATATAAAATACGTTAACTTAATGGATCTCTACAAGGCGTCTGTAAATATATTTCATAAGAAAATATGAGTCAAAAGCATAAAGAGTAAGTCGACCAAAACGTGTTTATTTCAAACCGTCTATAAGAAATAGCTGAAAGATTTATATGATATTATACTCCCCCGATTTTATAGCAATTTTACTGCATACTGAGTGATAAGATTCTTCAGTAATATATTAAGATTTAGGTTTTTCCAATACAATGAGGAAATTCATTTAATAGGAATATCCGGCTTTACATCGTAAAACAATTTATATATGACACTCAATTTGGGTTCTTAAAGTGCGTGCCAGGCAAGTAATGTACAATGAATGAGGTTACCCTGATAATGATATCTATAGTCTTAAAGTATTTCAGATAAAAAAATAAATTTCTTTCAACAAGAAATTCCAAAACGACTACAATTTTTTCCCCGAAAATCTTAACTTGTTTCCATTTTTATTTATTTTGCATAAATTGATTGAAAAACTAGACAGTCCTATTTGAATGGCGCCCCTAAAACTTTGCTGCTAAATAAAAACAATTAAAAGGATATTACTAAAGTTACTTTAAAGGTATTATTTGAATTATATCATACTTTTTTACAATTTATTGTTTTTTGACTGGATATTCAAAATCAATATTTTTAAATGAATTATTGTTAAAAACACATGCAAATTCAGAAAATACTATATCGCTCTGAAGTGAGAGATAAAAATTAAATAAACTAAAGAGACTTGATTTGGTTGTGTGGAGAATTATCAAAAAAGTAGAAAAGGAAAAAGAAAAAAAAAACAAAAAGATGGCAGGACAAATTGGACCATATTTATTTTATGGATGACAAAATTCTTTATAATAAAATATTGAAAAACTGACTCACATTATTTTCGTCGAATACCCGAAAAACTAACGAGGCAAATTTACTAGGATCTCCTTGAGGAAAAAACTGTTTGTAGATTTTTATAAACCCCTAAAGACACAGTTACACCATCAGCCATTACAAACGTTGAGAAATGATTTATAACAGCAGTCAGGATGTAGCAAAATCAGACGGCAAGTGATACAAGAAAAAATATTAGACAGAGATCACAATGTGTGTTGGCAAATACAAAATCATATTCATATGTGAAATAAGCACAACATAACAAAACATTTGGTGGCGCCGCATATGACAAGCCATGACGCCATAGGGGAACATAATCCATATAAAAAATCATGTAGAAAAATATCATCATGAAAATAAAATTGTGCCAGTAACAGCAGCATTAACCAGCAACAATGATGTTTGTTTTTGCAAACGTAATAGTTGTTCAAGCGTCATACCAATCCACCATTGGAGACATCAGCGGCAACATTTCATTTAATCAAACACGTCACAGACCATAACCAATGACATCATTAGAGATTGTTGTACAGCATTTATAGCAAATAAAATAAGGAGCATTTTGAAATAGATAAAAGGATTGCATAGAGTACAAGCAAGTGCACATTAGCAAAATAAAAAGTAGAAATAAAAATGTTCATTAATAAAGAAAAATCCATGGGAGTACGTTCGTATACGGCAGCATGATCCAATTTTTGAAAATTTAAACAGCATAATTACGCATCAATAAGAAGAAATGAAAAAAGAGAAATAGAAAAGAAAATATGTTAGAGAAATATTGTATAAAAGTCAAAGACATAAAAATTTATTAAAAATTTTATTTTTCCTAAAATAAAATCTGCCAAATAATGTGATGCAAAAGGCTCACAGTGAATGTTTAATAAAAAAAAAGGCATTTTTCCTAAGAAATCTTCATTAATTCTTTTTATTTCATTTATTCAAATTCCAAAATAAAAATATTTGTATTCTAAATGTTTCTACACTTGACAATTAATTGTACTCGATACAAAAAAATTTATTATGTAAAAATTTAAAATAAACTTTTTACTTTCCCACATTTCATGAATATGATGAGTTTTGAAATTTATCGCCATTGAATAGAAAAAGATGAAATAAATTTTGGTAAATTTTTGGGGATTATAAAAAATTTTGAATAATTTTAAATAAAAAACCAGTCATACAATTTAAAGTTTTCTTCAACTTGAGCCTAAATTCTATTTGCGTAGTGAGCAACTAAACTTTAGTACTTGACTGTACTAAATGAAATATTAATTAAAATGAAAAAAGCAGTTCAAGAATTGCCTTTGTTTACTTGTATATCTCAAAATTAAAACAGGGTATCCACCGGGAAGGAATACTACATTGTTTTGCCGCCATTTCGGTGGACTTTAGCCTTTACAGTTCATGTTTGGCAGTCGTGAAGTGGAGATGTTGCAAATTTATTATGGAAAAATATTCGGTAAGCTAATGTGTGATAATCGTTAAAACATTTTATCAAAATCAATCGTCGATTACTGGGCCGATGAGAAAGTTACGCGAAATTTTGAAAGAAATAACTTGCTAACAAAACGTGTAGTGAATGATTTCAAAGAAAGAGAATCTGTTGCTGATAGGCGCAAGCAATCATGACAATGTGCTGCCAGATCGGCTGAAAATATGAATGTTTCCATCAACCTTAATTCCACGCCATACACAGGAGCTTGCTCTTCAAAGAACAACTTTGGCCACAATTTTGCACAAGGACTTGCATTTGATTCCATTTCAGATTCATCTGACAAAAGAGCTTCTTCTAAAAGAGCATCAGTATATATACCAATAGGATGTTACAGCTCGTCCATGAATGGCTATGTGAATATATAGAATAGTCTGTTCTTTCTCTCATAGGTCAATTTTCCACGCGTTAGAAGAGATAGCCTGGTATGCAAATTCGTAAGTGGAAATCATTGCAGTAACTGTCAATGGGGAGCGATATCATGATATGATTGAAAACTTTTTAAAACCACAACTGCATGCTTTGGGCTTGTTTAGCATGTGGTTTCAACAAGACGCTGCCAGATCGAATACAAGCAGGATTGCAATAGAATTACTGCGATAACTCTTCCGACAACAAGTTATTCCAAGAAATGGTGATGTTGCCTGGCATCCACGGTCGGATGATTTCAGTGTTCTTTAATGGGAATATCTGAAAACCAACGTTTATGCAAACAGACCAGAATCACTTGAGCAAATCAAACAAAATATTTGTTATGAAAGTAATAAAATACCGCGAGAAATCTGTGAGAATGTAATAAAATACATACAATGTCTGATATTGTATTGTATACACGATTGCCGGCATTAAATAAAGGAGAACACATTCCCGGTGGACAACCTGTAGAGGATGTTGTTCTGGTTATTGGTGTATGATATGAAGTTAAATTAAGACCGACATATATGAACTTTTACTGATTTCAAACAAATATAATCGATTTAAATTTATTCTTGAATTTTGTATGCATCCCAATTCTTAAGACAGAACAAATTATAAACCAAATTGATTTGTAGTATTTTTTTTTTTTTTTTTTTTTTGTTAAAAAATTTATGTGCTTCCAAAATTTGTAGCAAGAACACGATATTATCTGTGCAGCAACGTGCACAAAATATTTAACTCATTTATAATAAATTCTTCTGCTTACACAGTTTTAGTAATTGGGATAAAATAAAGCAAGAAGAGCTTTTGAATTTTGAAGGAAGGGGAGTACTTGCGCCAGTTCTCCGATCATGTTCATCCATATTTTTCGCACGATATTTAATTCTTTTATAATATATACACTTCATGTGAGTGGTTTGTATAGAATTTATAGCATATATGAATACGCACAATGAATTAAAATATGTCTCAACAAATAACGTCTGGGAAAATTCACATAACGTGTGAAAGCAAATGATGCTTGGTCAATTGAGCGTCCTCACTTATTATTTCACAAGAATAGAATGAAACACATTTCAGCTACAAATTTACGGTATAGTTAGAATATATTTGCACTGTGGAACACTTTAATTTTAAAAGTAAATTACACTGTGCTGCAAAGCAGTCTGAGGTTGTCAAAGTACTAGAAGTAAGCCGAAATTGATATTATTTTGCTTGCAGTTACAAGTAAAAACACTTAAATATAACAGTAAAAAAGAAGTTAAAATCCTTCGAATTAGTGTACATTTTATTTTATTTAATTATCCTTGGATAATTGTTTATTCGAAACAGTTCTACCCTTTTGCCAATCCGGATGCCATTTTTATAGAGTATACGGTCAAGGTTTTGTAGTTTTTATATTTTAATTTTGGAATTTTTAAATTAAATTTGATTTAAAATAAAATTTACATAAAAATTATTTTACGTGGGGCGACTTATAGAGAAGTGTATAATTCTATTATAAATATAAAATACTAAAATAAAACATATTGATATACTCTTTTGTTCCCGATTTAAAAAAATAATATTTTTAAAGAAAAATTATTTAATTCCTCATAAGTTAATCATATTAATTTGGCTTTTACTTGTTCCTTTTAATCAAGCAGCCGATTTATTTTATTCAAATTGCAATACTCATTTAACAAACAATGGGATTCTTCTCTATTACAATAGCTTGCCTTCACTATAATAAATATCAGAGGTATTCTTCACAGCCGTGGCAGCATTACATCGCCAACGTGATTTGTTTAAAAATGAAATATAATTCGTCATTTACATTCATATACAATTTCTCTTGTTACTTACTTGCTCTGTGAGTAAACCATTGGGGCAGTCTTTTAGAAATCCTTTATGCCTGCGTTTTAATAAATTTTTAATATAAAAGTAAATTTATTACAATTTTTCTACATCATATGAAAACGTATTATTAAAATTGTACTGTTTCGGCTTCAGTAATTACCATAAAGAATTTTAAATAAAGGTGTTGCAGTAAAATTATGATTAAAAATAAAGAAATAAAAATAAATAGTGGAAAACTTACCATTGCCTTATTTCTTTTTCTGTAACTGAAAAGCAGAAAGAAAAATAACATATTAACTACGATTGTAAGGATTTATAGTTTTCTTCTAAATATTTTTATCCGCTTTTTGTTGTTTATTTTATCAATTTACAATAAGAAAATACTAGATTGCTTTCAAGGTCTTTCACATATGGCCGAGAGTCCAAGTACTGCCGTCATCTCAATAGAAAATTTACAAAATATTCATTCAATGTAATCCGCTTTTAAAAATCATTTTCATTACATTCGCATTTTCACAACAAAATGAAAAAAACTGTCATAAAAATAAAAAACTGGAGGATCCACCAAATCGTCCTATGCAGATCATTAACAGCAATCAGAAACAGCACATATACACGTAAATTTGTATTGCCAGCAACACAAAAGTTGCTGATGGTCATTTGCGTCAAGAAAATGTAATTCTTTTTCTTTTTGCTGCGGATGGCAAATCACTAGAGACCACTGATAAGCAAAAAATTTTTTAATACACGTTTCGAAATGTTACAAGCGAGTGCATGAATGAACGCGAAGTAAATACATTTTTAATGTAAACGAACTTAAATGCATTAAACTAAATTTATACAAATTGATTATAAATTATTTCCACGCTTAAAATCAATTGCAATCGTTTTCAAATAAATTATTTTATTTATTATTTTTCCTCGCAATTTCAGTTTGTTTTATTGCAAACTCTAAGAAATTAAATACACAAACGAATAATTCCGTATCATTTAAGAGCAACAACTACAAATGTAAATAAAATTGTTTACGCTACATCAAAGTCTTGCCATATTATAATACTTTTTCCTAAAATTTATATTAACATTTTATAACAATATTTCAAGTATCTAATATCGAACTAATAAGATCTAATATCTAACTTTTAACTTTGACGATTTTTTTTAATCTCATAATTAATTATGATTTGAATAGAGTTGAAGATAGTTATCAAAAGTTGTCAGGTAGCGAAAGGGAATGCAAACACTAAATAATTTTATATCACAAAAAAAATTTGCTTCTTCACAATAAAATGTTTGTACTTAAATTAATATTGTCTAGACTCTAAAAATTTCATTGCAACATGGAAGTTCGGTTGAATAATGAAAAAAGAAATAAGAATGAAAGTTTTATTGTCTGAACAGAATTGCAACTTCAAAATAATGTATACAAAAAAATTTCATAAACGTTTTCAGTTGACATCAACGTATCGATGGAAAAGGTTGGCACAAGTATTTTCCCGACGAAAGAAAAATATATAGCCAAAAATCAATTGGCATCAGTTCAATTACTCGACTAATGTCGAAAGTTAAAAACTGTTCAACGTCGATATTTTGAGATGCTGAGACTAAATAACTATCCCACAAGGTTACAGTACATCCATGGGATTCGGCCTATACTTCTAACTTCCTTGCTGGAAATTTACGTTAAGGTAAACTTGATAAATTGACAGAGATATGAAATATTGCTCCAAAAAGGGGGGTAAAAGGCATTATAAAATAAGATTTCAATATCAGCAAAAATATGAAACGAGTATCAAAAATATTTAATCCAATATTTTCAATGATTAATTCCAGACTTTCAGAAAAAAATAAATAAATGTGTGAAACAAATCTAGGCAAGCACGATTTTGTTAAGCACTGTCTTCAAGTACTAGATTAGCTCAAAGCAATTTTTTTGAAAAACAGGCCGCGCTTGCCTCATGCAGAGCTTTATGTATCCATGAAAAGGATTGCAAAGTCAATGTATGCATGAAATGAGTTCTAAAAGGGAGTATAAAAACAATTTCACATGAATTGAAGACTACTCGTAAAATTAATTCCAAATAATGTTAAAACACAAAATAAAAAACTTTACCAAAATAAACTGTGCAATTGGCAATTTTGCCAGATATTTGCTCAAACAATAAAATGTACTCGTACGTGATTAATACAAGACGACATATGTACATACAGAATATTTACAAACCATTTGACATTATAGGGCAATTAGGACAAGCAAGGAAACTCAAAATTGTAGAAATTATTGATACGAACTTGATACGAAAAAGATACAGCTGCATAAATTTTAACTTTCAGAGCTCTTGTAATTAGGAAAGTCTTTCTATTTTGTATCTTTTCAGGCATAAAATTTCAATAAACCCCTAAGAAGAATAATAAAAATGAATACAACAAATTATCATCCTTGTCCCAACTGAAACAAATTTGGCAAATATAATACACACAGAAAATGCTGATAATTTTCATAGACGACCATCCTAAAGCACAATTAATTCGTTTTTCTTTATTTATTTATTTATTTACCAAATATTACAATTATATGAATATAATTGCAATATGTATAGAAGCACTGGCTCCTGAGGCCTTTGGCTTCTGGCTCCCCGGGGAATTGAATACCTGACACCTGCGAATTCGTTTTTCTTTTTTAGTAAAATAAATGAAAATTAACCAGGAAAACAAATACATCATAAAAATTCATTACGAATTAGTTTGAACGTTCTGTTCAGTTACGAATCAAATGGTTGATTTTCGATCTCTGATATTGAAAGTGGGTTTGAACGTTAATTGACAATGGAAAAAACGTAACAGATTGACTTCAAATATTCTTTTTGTTTATTTAAGCAAAAGAAATATAACAAAATATATTTGTGCACAATTTAAATATTTTTATTTTATAATGGCAATGGAAAACAAAGGCAAAAGCAAAAACATATTCGACTTTGAGTTGGATGCTACTAAATTTTATTTCAATAGAGCAATTCCACTCATAAAACTATTTGCAATTTCCCTTAAGATCAGCCAATCTAATGACGTGTTCTTTTCTACATTAAAAATGATGCTCTGTAAAAGGATGCATTTTTGAAATGATTTGCCAGCCCTGTAGGGTTATTCCGAATTGTGATGCAATAATCAATGCGTTGCGATAAAGAATTGCAATGCAATAGTAAATTCGTATTCTGCAACACTTTCGCAATCGCAATCGCATTTTATTTTAATTCGCGGCAACACCAGCCAAAATTAACAACGCTGGTACCAGTAAACGTCAAATTTAATCTTACAAAAGAAAAAGAAATTTGCGGTTACAAAATAAATATCTGAATTAAATGAAATAAAAATTAAGAAAAAGTAAAATAAATTTCTGAATTAAATAAAATAAAATATAAAAAAAAAAAATAAAAAAAAATTTGTGTATTTCGTTTGTTATCAAAAATGGATTCTGTTGCTCTATGGTTTTATGATGTAGAGGAGCATGAGCAAAATAAAAGGGTGCAGAAAAGAATACTTAGAAGCAAATCGGATATTCTAAGTTTGAATGTGAAAAGGTAATTTATTTTGTAGCATTAAAAACAATTAATTATGAAAAACATTTCTATTCCAGTTTTGTAAAAAATTTTAGATTGACCCAAGAGGCATTTTTATACGTTTAGTACTAGTAATAACAATTACACAAACATTGCTAGAAATATAAGAGATGAAATAAAAAACAATATAATTTAAAAACTAACAGCCTTCTTTTTATTTTGAAACTTAAATGTACTTCTTTGGTTATATATTTCATTCATTTTGCTCAAAAAAAAAACTTAACAAAAAATTAATTAATTTAAATAAATGAACAAAATGTAAGTAAAAAATACATTTTTGTGCTTTGCGGTTGCTGTTTGCTGCCGAATAAATTTTGCGATTATCGCATGTATCTGACATTAGCATTCGCAATACAGAATACCAAATTGCCACATTTTCGCATTTGAAATGCGAATAAAAAGAGTACTATGCGATAATTGCAATACGTAATACCAATTGTTCGCACTTGCATGTTTTCGCATCGCATTGGCAATTGCATCGCAATTCAGAATAACCCTACTGTAAAATGCCATTCTTTTATTTAGCGAGAAAAGAACAAAAAAGTGCATTGCCTTTTTTTTAACAGCTGATAAAAAACATTTATGTATATTTTATGAATGTGTAAACAAAAATGTTCAGTTGCCAGATTGAAACTAAAAATTAAGCAGCCGTATTGTTGTCTTTTGTTTGTCTTATACGATTCTAGATACAAAAATAATAATCAAAAGCTAGTTTTCTGACTCTTTCGACTCAAAAAGATTTTTTTGAACATTGTCTGGTAACGCCGTGTAAGAATAAAAACCATCTGTTTTACAGGGCATTTTCTGCCCTGCGAAAGGGTAAAATTTTTACAAAAGAACACGCAACACTTTACGAGCAACATTTTTATGTGAAAACAACAGAAAACTGCCCTTTTTGAGGGTAATGTTGCCTTTTTTTGTAGCAAAGAAAACGCCATAAGATGATGTGTAAAAGTATTCATGCTTCCTGCACAACTAGCATTGTCAGATTGTGCGCTTGTTTAACTCGGTAAACGAAACTAGTTTTTTAATAAAAATTAATTTTTTTTAACACCAAGATTAAATATTTTATTATATTTCTTCAAGAAAATAACATCACATACTATGTTGCCATTAAAAGAAATTCTTGTAATTTAAAAACAAAAACCAAATTTAAATAGTCTTGTTTACAAGACTGGGCAATTTAAGAAATTACAAAACATAATGTAGGAGCCGCACGATAATAAGAAGCGTCATTAATAACGCTATTCGAATTTATTAGGAATTATTTCGATTTGCCATACCACATATTAAAAAGCTTTAGAGATGCCCAAGTGCTATTGAACGCATTGGTGATGATTTTTATGTATTAAAGCAAGTCTGGCCCAGACTTTACTATACACAACAAAGCCATAAAAAGTGTACAAAATTTTTTTTTAAATAAAACTTTGAACACACATTTATGAGATCATTTATTAAAGAAACTGCAAACAGGCACTAACAAAAAGGATACAAAGCATAGAAAACCAAACACAAAACATTTTACAGAATTTTCAAATGCGTTCGGAATTTATGGAATTTCTAGCAGCGCCAAAAATGCTTTTTTTTAAATGCTTACAATTCACACTCTTGGTTGGCATTTGAAAAGTAAATGTGGTTAAAGGGGTGCTTCCGTTAAGAAACAAATTGTTATCTGCAAAAGAATAACATGCTTTTAAGTGAGTTTGCTTGCTAAAGGAAAGAAAATAATTTCCAAAATTGTGTACACAACAGTTCACCTGCTTTCAAATGCGAGTGTATAGGATTCAGGTCAATATTGTAAATTATCCTTTCTTTATGTGCGGTTTTCTATTTCGTAAGAAATTGGGTTCTGCGGTAAACAATAAATATTATTTTTGTTTGAGCTGGACAAGAAGTAACGTAAAACTTGGGAGGAGTGCTGGCGATATTCATTTAAACATTGTCTTGACTCAAGTTGTATGCGTAAATGTATGGAAAAAATTAAATAATAAAAAAAATTGAAACAAAATTGAAAGAAAAAAAATAAAAAAAAAATCCAAAAAAATTAAAAAAAATTAAAAAAATAAAATAAAAAGAGGAAATAAAATTAAATTTTTTGACAGTTTTCTTAACAAAAATTTCTTCAATCATTAAATTTAATGTGCTTTTTATGAACTTGCATAGGAAATTTACTTGCAGAGTTAAAACTTTAGATGGCCAATAGATATCATTAGATGTGATGAGTGTTTGATCAAAAGGACAAAAGTATTTACTTCCTTAAAGCTTTTTAAACAAATACTCAGCCACAAGCGTATCTAATGAATTTATTTAAATAAATTTATCTTTACTTGCCCAGAGACGTATTCAAAATAAATTATTTTTCCGTCCAAATTTCTTGTTTTATTTTGTAATTTTGGATTTAAGCCAAAAAAGGTAAAGCATCATACCACAACCTTCTACTATAAAAGTTGTTACTAAAAGTGAAGAAAATGAGGGGGAAATAAATTTTCTACTCACGTACTAGAAATGTGTGCAATCAAATACCACGCATAAATGTCGTTACTCACACAACCATACATACAAATACAAACGCACTTCAACTATTCCTTACTTGCGCACCCACATACATTTCGATACACATCCATTGGTAAGTAAACACGACACCAAACAGACATTTGCACATCTGATATTGTTCAATATAAAATGTGCATTTATTTTTTATATGAATATAAAAGATTTTTCTTACTCTCTAATAGCAAAAACAAAAATGAAAGAAAAGAAGAAAAACTCCATAACGTTTGCGTGCAAGTGCCAAAAAAATATGTTTTTGTTGAAGTAACTGCAAACAATTCAGGTTTCTAAAACTGCGACAGACTACAAATTGAAAATTATTTAAGTAATTTCGTTAATGGAAACTGAATAACAACATATATTTGTCTCTCAGGTGTAAAATTCATGACAATGTGCAATTAAAATTATGTCATGTATCTGATTTTGTATCGTTGAAGGTTATTTAATTTCGCTTTCATATTCCTAAATGAATTTTCTAAAAGTTGTTGCCTCTTGTGTGAACTTTTGAAAAACTCATAACCGAAAGAAAAGATCTATATTTTGCAAGTAGTTAAAACAAGAACTTAATTCAATAATTTTAAATATATAAATAAAAAAATGTTTAAAAAAATAAAAATTTTATTTTCCTTGAAATCAGAGCGCGTTCTGGTCATATACTTGAAATGATTGCAATCAAATACCATGCATAAATGTCGTTACTCACACAAGCGGGCATACAAATACAAATGCACTTCAGCCCTTCCGTTATTGAGAACTCATTCGGACGGTAAAATTTCTATATCCGCTTCTCAATACTGCGCTGACGGTAATTTCGTAGGAAATGTTCGCTTTTAAAAATGTCAGAGAGGTCGATTTATTGTTTATATTTAAACTAGTGGTACGTGTAATACCTCTGCCTGTGCAAAAAAAAAGTACCATTACAAGCCTAAAGCACCACTTTTTGTCAAGACTCTTCCGTTAACCATTAAGTAATTTGAAAACCGCAATATTAAAATTCAATAAAGCATTTTTAGTTTTGAAATATCCCGCAAACACTAAACGATACTGGAAGCAGGTTAGCAAAATGTGCAAACTAATCTTAGAGTAGAAATTGTCAATGTTTGCCCCTTAAAATTTTGGGCTTTTTCATTTGCTTGGCAATGCAATTTATAATTTATTTACTTGGTTTAGTTTTATTTCTTTTGCCAAGTTTTGCAAGTTTCCTTTTAAGGTCTTTCCACTTAAAAAAGAAAACATAAGAAAACACTCTTTAAAATAAAACTGTATATACACATATATATACATATATGATATGTTAGATATGATTAAACTCCATTTGCTCTGGACAAGGCTTGGTATTTATATTATAAATTATGCCACAAAGTGCTCGCTGATAATGAAGGTAATCAATGATTTATTTGCTATCAATTTTTTCATTTTGTACCAAATTTTGAACTAAATAATATATAAGTTAAAAATAAAGTAAAGCTTCCCTTCAAACCTCTTTTCATATTGAAGACAAGGAATTGAAAATTCCACATGATATAAATAATATTTACCATTTCGTGTTTACTGGTAGTATTTGACTATGTGGGAGCACCCACTCCATCATGTCTACATTAAAATGTGTATGTGTGTATTCTATGTCGAAAGTCAGCGATATGGGTGAGCAATTGAAAAGAAACAGAAAAGGCAAACAAAAAGTATTTAAGCCATCAAAAGAATGACTGACATGTGGCAAACGCAACCATCGGTTCTACTTGCTTGTTTACTTTGCAAGTGGTGCTGCATGACTTGCGGAATGGCAGCCCGTAATGGCATGACATGAATTGAAAACGCAAGAAAATTGTGACAGATGGAAACAGTAAATAATTTTGGCGAAAATTATGTTGCCGTTAAAATTATTATAGAGATTTTAGCAAAATGCTGAATTTAAAAAAATTGTTTATAATCTCGCAATAGCGGGGAAGCAACGAGCACTGGAGGTAAATTCACAAGAACACTAAAATATGCAATTTTAAAGCAACTACACTTTATATGGTCAAATAAAGTTAATACGAATTTGCATTATCTAAGAGACGTCAATAGAAATTCAAGGCGGAAATGTTTGTTGAAAGAAATAACGACAGTGAACGATAACGTTAATATACCTATAAATTATTTGATGTAAATTGAAGAACTTGAACGGAAATTCATATTGAGTCTTTTATGTCTCCTCTGTACAATAATTGCCAGCATGTCAACTTTAAAGTAGAATTTAAAATACCGATAATTATTATCGAATATGACTTTTGTTAACACAATTGTAGATCATTGTTTCAGGCTCACAATCATTTGAATCTGGAGCATATTGGAGCACTTTTTCATTAGTGAGAAGAAATTGTATGAAAACTAAAATAATTAATTCAAAATATATAATTCTTTAAAGATTTCTAAAAAAATAACAGCGAAACAATTTCTGATCCGCTACACAACATAGTTGTTGTATTATTATTTTATTAAATTAATAAATCCAAGTTTAATACATGGAAAAACATATGAGAAAAAAAAGTATATAAAAATTAATTAATTCTAAAAATTATGAAAAATTGAATTTTTTTGGAATATGTAAAAGTAACTAAAAAGCGTTCTTTAGAAGATTTATCGTATAATTACAATTAATTTAATATTTACAAATTTATTTGATTTATAATTTTATTTAAACTAATATGGTTTTGATGCTCGCAAATAAACTCAACTAATGTCGTTCAGCCTGGCTAGAAATATTCAAATATCACATAATAATTATTTGAAAAAATCAAGCTTCTAATTTTTTACGGCCGAGTTACTCTGAAATCCTTTTGGGTTTAATTCAGTACCTTGTTTTTAATTTACAGAGAAGGATGAAAAATGTTCCGGGTCACTCTCCATGAAGTATTTTCTAGAAAAGCAGAATTTCTGTGTGGCAACACTGATACACGTCAATACACTGGTAGCATTAAATTCCTTTTATTGTATAAAGCCACAGATGGAAGAGCACTTTTAAGTGTGTCACTCCATGTGTAACTCATTTAATATTTATCTCTTAGTACAATACTAAAAAGATTGCAAGAAGGTTGAAAGGAGACCCAAATAACACTCCCATGTCCAATGGAAGCCGCCTAGGACTGTAGCTGTGCAAAATGACAATTTACTTCCCAGTGTAGCAAAGACCGTACAAAAATGTTATTGCAAAACAAAAGCGAAAACATTTGAATTAACTTTAACGGTAATCTTTTAAGTACTTAAAATAAAATTTAAAAAATAAAAAGTTGATTATTAATTTTTTATAGACAACCTAGTTTTAATCTTTTAAATCACTTGCAGCGAATACCTTTTTGAACTACTCATATTTATATGTATGGAGCTAAGTTCGGAGAGTTAAATATGGGTCGAGAATGTTTTTCTAATTTGCTTTGAGAAACCAATTCAAATATTATAAAACGTCTTACTTATTTCAGATTCAATTAATCTGAAGTAAATAAGATGCAGAACATGCTTCATAAAATACTTCTTCACAATGAGAAAATATGTTCTAAATGATAAATTCAGAAATAGTACTTATACGGCCGTATATATGATAGAAATGTGGTATAGACAAAAAGTCAAAAATACCAAAAATACACAAAATTGCCGAAAAGTCGTTGAGAATTCATACGTTTCCGATATTAGATTTATTTTTTTAAATCCACGAATACAATTCAGATTGCGAGACATCCTTTTAAATTGGAAATGAATTTAATTAATTTTATTTTTTGAGTATACAAACATTGTAATAAAATTCAAAAAAAAATTAATTAAATCAAATTAATAATTTTTTTTTATAAATTTTATTATTAATTATTCCATATATTAATATTAAATTAAAATTCCATTAATATTAAATTTTTATAATGCATTTCGTGAAATTAAAAAATGGTTGCTTCTTTGATCTCTGTGCAATTCGGAAAAAGGTATGAAACCTTTCACGGTATTACATACATATGTATGCATATAGTATTATTTCGATGTTATATTTTGCTTGTGTAGTGTTAAAAAAAAAGTTTTATTGCAGCCGACAAAAATTTACTAGGTATGCAATTCAATGAATACTTTATTTTTACAAGTCCAACATTTGCAACTAATTTATTTCCTTTGAATAGTTTTTATAGTTTAACTATTAAATCAATTAATTATGTATTTTAGGGGTGGGTTAATGCACTATAGAGGTCATAAATAGCAACTACTGGCAGAAAACTCAATTTATTAGTACGTACATGTGTGTATGTATGTATGTATGTATAATTGGATATGTATATCACATAGTATTCCCATAAAATGCAATTAAACGTCTCCGTATGTTCAATAATAACTTCAGTGTTCAAGAATAGTTTGCACGTATAACATAAATGCTTTTATTTACCAGATTAAAAAAGCATGCGAAAAGCATCTGCATCATGCAGAGTCATGTCTAAATACACACATGTGTATGTACACATGTGTGTGAAAACAAAAGGTGAAATTTTCGCGGTTTCTTCTACAGAAATAATATTATATTTTTAAATAAAATTATGAAATTTAAAAAAAGGTCTTAAAATGGAAAAGGTTCTCTAAAAGTTGTTGCTCTTTATTTTTACACACACTTAAATTCAATTACAAGCGAAATTCAATAAATTCTTGCAGTGGAGTTCAATAATTCCGTAAGATCTCGCTTTGCTCTTACGAAAAAACATTTAAACTTCGTGAGGTTTTGTTTTAAAAACAAAGAATCAATTTAATTTCTAATATCTCACTTTTTTTTAAATTGATGCAACCGTTGGAAGACACAAATTGCAAACAAAAACATTAAATTGGTGTTTAATAAGATCTTGCTTGTGACTTGTTACAATTCAGAGGGGTGACGAAACATAAATTTTGACAAGAGGCCAAAAAGTTTTTCTATGGTTTTTTTCCAAATGGTTTGACGATTTTTAGTATAACAATTTCTTTTTCCAGATCTTTTTAAAAATATTTCTTAAATTCATATGCTCACAAGAAGCTCCCATATGTAAGTGTAAAAAATTTCTTTAATTAAATATATGTACATATTTCTCTGAGAAATTAATTTTTTTTATATTTTAATTTTTGAAATTTTAATTTTGGCTCTAAGTGTGAACATGCCGAAGCAATCAAAAGCAATTCCGAAGCAATGTCATTTACATTTCTCAAAAAAATCTTCCTTTTTGTATAACAAAGGACTTCAATCGTCACATACATAAATACAGTTTACATGGCTTATAGGGCATCATTTAAACACCAGTTCTTAAGAATACACCCTTTATAAATCAGTGTGTATATATGTATCACGTATAACAACATCTCAATGTTCTTCTCTATAACTAATTGATTTGTGTACAATTTCAATCAATAAATTAGTATTTATGATTGTTAAAAGTATTTTTCAAGTATTCAAAAAAAAAATTAACTTTTAATTTATTTGTTTGTGTGCTCTGCTACAGTTTTACTATATTACAGGAAAATTATTTTGCGATGCCAAATCTATTTCGTACTTCTGCAATCATTTTTTGATGTTACTTTAAGTTTGTTTCTACAGAATATTTTAGCTTATTGTGTTTACTAATGAATTGAACTCAGGTGGAGGGATTGAGCATTTAGGCTTCACCTTAATTTGAATAATCAAACAAATATTAGCATTTTGGAAAACAAGTTAGTTTAGAATCGTAGAGCAAAAATCTAAAATAATTCAAGTTAAAACTAATATTTTTCAGGCTTAAGACTTATACTCGAATAAACGGCGACTTTTGCGATTTATGTTTAACAAATATTTGTTAGTTAAATTTTTTTTTTAATTATGAAATCAAATAAAAAATTTTAATATAAATTGTTTTTAAAAACAATAATATTTGCGTAGTTTTAATTATTTAATTAATTGGAATATATGACAATAAAGTTTTTGACATTGTGCTATTAAATATACAATTATAACGTTTGATTTAAATGATTAAAAAATTCTATATACAGGGTGCTTTTTATGAGGTTCACCAGCTGGAGTTGGCAACACAGAATTTACTTTCTATTTAGTTTTGTTTGACATTTCTTCACAGATAGAATTAGAGTACATCGAGACTAGGAAATGAGCTGAAGCACAAAATTATAATAATATTGAACTCATTTTCTTTGGAATGGGTACTGAAATAAGCAAAATAGTCACACCTTCAAAGACAATTCTCGCTGACAAGTAGTTCCAATAGGAGTTCCGCAAGCTTATAGCGTATTATAATTCATTTACTTAAATACACTTGTTTTTTTATTAGTTTATTTAGAATGATGAAAATTAAATTATATACGTTGATAGGTCAGAGACAATTGAATGCTTAAAAATCAATCTTTGAATGGCTACTGGCGAAATATGTCAGCAAATCATGCTAGCCGTGGCCGAAATCATATTTAACTGATATACAATCGTATATCCAAAAAAGCCGGTTTCATTGACTCTAGAAATATATTTATTTCTTTTATTATGATTTACGAAGAAAACACCCTATATAAGCAAATGCTTTAGCGGAAACTGTTAAAACAGTTACAGCAGTTGCATATAAAAATGGAATTTGATATTTAACAGTTCTTCAATCATAATGGCCCAAACGGAATGGTAACAGTTTTTCGTTTTATTTTCATATTATTTTGCAACGGTTAAAACCATAAAAAATTAATTTCCATGTACACAGGGCAACAAAAAAAATGTTTGCTAACATGATCTTATTTTCTTTACATATTTGAATTGTTTTTACTCAGCATTTATTCAACAATCTGAATTAACGCTTGAAGCACTTTACGATAACTACTCGTAAATTCTTTGTTGCAATTTCATCAAACTTAATAATGAGAATGTGATTATGAGAGCAAACAAACACTCTCATAATCACATTCTCATTATTAAGTTGTTAAAACAAAAGCAGAAATAAAATGGAACCAAATTTTACATGTGTAATGGGAGTGTCAATCAAAAAATTGTCTTCCAATTTATTTGAAAGTTGCATTATTAAGCAAAACGGAGACATTTCGCATGCATGAATATTTTGTCGCTAACAAAAAATATTTTACTGTCGTGCATCTGTTCATTAAAAATCAAATATGTCCTAAATAGTGAATGCATTTACTATATTCAGCGATGTGGCTTGAAGGCACATTACAATGATACACCAGGTTGCGCAATATTTGTGCTTTTACTATTGTACAGCAATCAGATGTAACAAACATAATCGCCAGCACTAGCCGATCATAAACAAGCTCCACCACTCTAACAAACTTAAAATAGCAGTCCAGCCGTTTAATATTTTTTTTGGGACGGTATATTTTACTTGATGAAATCCGAAATCCGAAATCCTTCGTAGAGCCATTGCAGAAGTAGTGAACTTCTTACAACCAGTGACTGGTCGCAACTCATCGGACAACTTAACATTTTACTTCACAAATGGTGCCATGCAAATGTTGCAAATACTTTATCTAGGATTCAGTAGTCACCAATAAGCAACGAGCAACGAGCAACATTGCAAAAAGTATTCTAGAATGCTGACAGATCAGTCCACAATGTAGCTGTGATCACTATGATAAAATTATAAAGAGCTCTTTCTTCTATCCTACAGGTCAGTGCTTTTTTCAACTAAAGAAGAAGAGAAAAGTCCAATTTCCTTTCAATTTCACATACTTATGAAAATGACAAAAATATTAAAATATTTTGAAAACCAAAATAAGCTGCTCCACGAGAAATTTAAAATCTTTGCAGAAATCTGCAACATTGTGCACTTCCTTATGTACAATTTTCGACAGATTAGAGGAAAACTTTTGGTTAAAAAAACAAAAGGGATGAGGAAAAGTAGTTCGTAGTATTGATAAAAATGTCAGCAGATGAAATATGTTTGTAAAAGAAATGCAATCAAAGTAGTGGAAATCTCTGAAATCTTTGAAATCTCTGAAGGATAAAAATAAATTGGAAAAATATGTCACACACAACTATTTTTTAAAGAAAAGTAAAAGGATTTAGGATTTTAAGCATTTGCCTTCACTTTTGATTTATTCAAATGAAGAATTTTTATGATTTTATTGCTTCGGAATATTCTATTGTAGCAATAGGAGACAAACATAATCTAAAATAACTCAAGAAAAATGCAACTTAAAGTCAAATGCTGGTAAATGCTTAATAAAAGTCGCTGCTGAATATTCGCATTAATAAAGACCATGTAATTGCAAATTTCTCAAACTTTATTGTTTAAATTCATACATTTTTTTTTTATAAAAAATCTATCAAAATATTAATAATATGTTATTTTAGGAATTTCTCCAAAAATGTGTTGTCACTTTTAAACTTATCAATGAAAATAATAACTAATTGCGGAATAGAGAGAAATGACTCTGCTCTTATTAGCATAGAAATGTTTTTTACAATTTCAAAATGTTGGCAAGAAATTTATTAACGAAATTGTCCACAAGTTCGTAATGATTTAATATAAAAAATTTTATAAATTGGTATCAAGGATCGATATCGAAAGACGCTTTTCTGTGTAGAAAACTTTTTTAACAGATAAGCTTTCGTGATTTTCCTTTACAAATATAAGTAGAAATGATTTAGTACCATATTATAAAAAACTAAAATAACTTCAGTTTTTCATTATTTTTTTTTTTTTATTTTATGGAATTTTTAATGGCACCAGAAAATCCATTTCAAGCTGAGCCCTTGATGCCTCTAATCCACTACATAATGTTCTCGAAGTGCGTCAGACTATTTTTAGCACCATTAAATTTAACGCTACAGGATACGTTAATAGTTGATCAACCATGAAATGCAATCCTCTCCTCTTTTTAATAATATCCTGTTTTACTTTAATGTTAAATACTTTAGCAAACAGAAACAGAAAATACATACAAACGAAACTAAAGCACCCTACAAGCAACAGCTACCATGAAGGAAAAATTTACTTAACGACATGCATGGCATTTTAATTAGGCTGTGCTTTGGGGCAATCAGCCCTAAAAATAGCAAAAATTGATTTTCGTATAATTGTAGTTGGAGAATTTGTATTTTTTCACAGTGAAATTTGTTTAACAATTAGTATGAATTATTTTACTTTGACTTTTTCATATTGCAGAGCTCTTTACTAAGTTAACGAAAATGAATAAATCAAACAGAACTCATGACCATGGGATGCTGAAAGCTTTTTGTATTTCTGACTGCTAATGAATCAAATTGAAAGAACCTTTTAATTCATTTCTAGGAATATATATTATGCAATAAATCAAAAAGAAATCAATTTATTTAATTTATGTGTAAAAAGGCCCTTGTATATGCATTAATTTAGCTTAACCATATCGTTTTACCTGAAAAGTTGGCAGTTTAAGTATGAAAAATATTAATATTTTGCTTGGAAAAGGGGCAGCGAATGCAAATTTTTATGACCAACAACTTGAATAGTCGTGATTGCCTGATAAGAAGCACGCAAGACATGGTGGAAAAATTTTCCATTTTTAATTTTTAAAGAACGCGGCAACAATGTATACAAAAAATAACTTAATCACGAAATGCGAAATGCGAAGAAGGAGAATGTATTAATTTTTTTGCTTAAGTTTCGACGCAATTAAAGAATGACTATAATATAAAAAGTTAGAAAAGAGCCTAAGAATTTTCACAAATTGTATATATACTTTACGGAATTGTCAATGACGTCGGATATAAAAATTTTTTCGCCAATATTTTAACCATGGAAATTATGAAAATCTGGAGATGTGTCGCTCAAATAATTCAATACTTCTGTGATATTAAGCCCATGATTCCTATTCTACACAAGTGTGGAATTTGTCTGCGTGACAGATTGATTTTTTTAATTCGTACGATTTGCAAAATTTTATGAACATTTTCATGCGATCATAGTTGCATTTACTTCCATCAGTAAAGAAGAATCATGATAGTGTGGCACCTACAACGCCATTGTGATGGTTGGAATCACATCAAATTTTAATTGTACGACTGTGTAGGATAATGAGTCATGACCTTGATCTAGACAACAACTTGCCTTTTTCGGAATCTTCATTCACAGGGAAAAGATCAACAGAGCAAAAACTTTGTAAATAACTTTGCGTTACGCTGTAAAATTTGTAATATTCTATCTTACTTTTCATCATTTATGATGAAAACTAAAAACGTAGTGTGAGTAAGTATGGTAAACAAATTAGAATTCCAATTATTTATTATTGATAATATAAGTTTTTTTTTTCAATTTTAAAACTATTATAAAATTTTGGAATCAAAATTTTTTTAATTTCAAAAACTATTTAAAATTTTTAAAACTAAATTCAGAAATAAATTTTAATCACAAAATCGCATTAATATTTTTCGAAAATAAAACATAAAACAACATATTTCAAGGTTAAGGATTCGATCCCGCGGTAGCTGGTAGTCATAAAAACATTAAAAAGATTTTATAAACTTTTCTCAACTGTGATATTCAATACATTTGTTAATTATTATTGGAATGTGTAAAGGACGTTTTAGCATTTACCAGCAAATAATTCAGACTTTTTCCCTTCCGTATTTCATCGGCGTGGTAAAAACAATTAATATGCTAATAATAAACAATTAATATATTAATTAATAATTAGTATAATAAAGTAATTAAATAACTGCATTAAATAATTGTTCCTTGTTCAGATAAACAGATAAACTGCAAGAACCCGCTCTAATTGTTTTTATAAATTATATACTATTTTTTCCAAAGCTTAAGATCGTTTGTAAAAATTATTTTTATTTCTTCCATATTTCTATACACTTTACAGATTAATTTGTAATATCTATTCCCTGAATAAGTTACACAAGCTGTATTGAAAAAGATCTTAAGCTTGGAGAAAGTGTTAAATAATTTACTTTTATTTTTGAATTACTTCACTCTAAAAATACTGATTGCAGGTGTTGTAGCAGTAAATTCGAGTTTGCAATATTAACATAAAGCAAACGAATTTGGTTCTGGCAAAATGGGAAATGGTTTGTATGAATGTTTGTTGGGATCTTTGCAAAAATGAACCGTGCGATGCGAATGCCCTCATTAAGGTTTGTTTATTCGACATTTTTTCGCAATGTATTTATTTTGAAAATTTCCGGTTTATTAATTTTTTATGTACTCAATCCTGTAAGTGGAAGGATGTACACAATTTTAAAAGAACCTTGCATTTCCCACAAGAGATTCTATGTAAAAGAAATATTTACACGTATTTCGCCCCTTTGCACCAGAAAGCCTCTTTAATACATAAAGTAAAATCTCAAACCAAATAAAAACATACACACGCAATAACAATAAAGTTGATTGACATAGAAGCATAACTCAGAGTTCCGCTCCAGTTTAATTTGCAACTATAAGGTAATTTCATTTAAATCGATAAAATTACTACTTTGAATTTGGCAATTGTATTTACAATTTACGTGGCGGTAAGAAGGCGCTATTAAAATATGTAATTCAAAACAGGGACCACTATACTACTCATAAAATTACATATGCGGGGATGTGAGTAAATGAAATATTCATTTAGAATTTTATGGTATGGCTGATGCTTTGAATTATTTATCGCAAAGATTCACACTTACTTGTAAGTTGTGTACGTGATATTAAATCGGAGGGGGTCTAAAAAGAGCTTAACGTTTTATACAATTAACTTTGTTAAGGACGAGATGTTATAAAACAATTCAACTATTCCAAAAGGTATCCAAGTTTTAGATGTGGATGCTGTATTTAAAAGTATTGATCCGAAGTCGTTAATAAATTAAATATCCGTATATATATAATCAAATGTATAAAAATTTTGGGTTTTTTCTGCAATAAAATGTTTTAATACAAATTAGAAATTTACATGTTTATTGAATTATGAGCAAGAAAGTTAATAATTTCATGGAAAACACATTTGAAAATCTTTTTTTTTTTTAGGCAATTCTTCCTATAGCCAACTCTACACCCCCTCTCTCTCATGCACGATGTGGAAGACGTCTTGAAAAACCAAAGTGGCTCTTTCCGAATGATTAATACAATCAAAGTTTAATAGTTAAAGTTTTATTACGCAAAATTCTCAAATAATATTTAGGTGTTTTTTGAATATCCAAAAACTAAAATTTGGTATGTTTTGTTCCGGCAGGTTCTCATCTCAGATGTGGCTCAGCTGAATTAAGTTCTAGTAGCGATGTGGTACTACTTTACTTCGATTTTTATATTAAGTGGACTACTATATATAAATTGTGCAAACTCTTACAATTGAAATGTCAGAAGATGTTTAAAAATTAATGCGCATAGTCCTTGTACATGTCAGCGGTCGACAGTTTGTTTATGCACTTGTAAGCAGTGCAACTTCAAATAAAAAAATTGTTTTTTTTTTGTAAAAAAATTAAAATTAAAAAATCGTTGTTTCTTACTTAGCAGCAAAACGTTTTAAATGTAAAAAATTATTTTAATTAAACTTGTTTTTTTTTATTTAACAGCAAACAAGATGAATGAAAAACAAAATTTTACATTTCATGCAATATTTTTCAGAGATTTTCTATTTAGTTATCAGTAAACGACTAACGGCAGATAATAATAACCTGGTTTTTAGTAAATTTAAAATCAAAAGAAAATAATATTTGGTTCAGCATGAAAGTTTATACACCTTTTCTTACTTAAAAAGGTAAACGAGTTCCCAAATTAATTATTTTGCTACCTCTGAGTATAATTAGCAATAAAAATTAAAAAGCGTATAGGCTGTGGAATTAAAGCCAACGTTGTTTTATATTAAAAAACTAATTTTTCGTAAACTATATTCAAATAATTATACCGTCCCTCATTATGCTATCCGTCCTAACTCTCATATTTCATATTATTACTTAAACCACCTTTAAATTATTGTTAATAACTAACAAATAGAAACTTTAATACAATTTTATATTTGAATGAGATTTCGTTATTCAAATTCTCTAAATTGCTTTAAAATGCGAAGACTAAAATAAAACACATTACATTTGTACATGAAATTTAAAAAAAAAACATGTAACCTTTTGCAAGTTACACATGCTGTAATTTAAATGCAACTTTCTGTGAAATACAAATTTGATGTGACATAAGTTCGATGCAAAACATTAAATTGTATTAAATAAACAAATTACAGCATAGTAAAATATGTAAATTTGTGGTATAATGTGTCAATATGTTATTAAGCGATACCATTTGCATGCATTTCCTCAAGCGCAGTTGCTTAAGTTGGCTCAAGTTCGCTTGTGCGTACTAAACTTTTATTAAAGGTATACGAGAATTGGTTGTATTAATTTTGTGTATTATTATAGAACTCACCAAGAATTGCCCAAGAACTTATAAACAAGTATTCATTGGAAAAACTCCCAAAAAAATTTTATAATTTTCTGTTTCCTGTAGCAGCTACTTTTTGTTTATATTATTAAGAACTTACCCAGTAATTTTTTAAAATCCTTACAACTTAATTAATTTATGATTAAATTTTAACTATAAATATTTTTCTATGTCGTTATGCATAAACGAGGAATTAAGCAGGAAATAATATGCCATATGTAAAATACCATTTAATATCAAAATACAACACAAAAAGTTTTTCTAATACAACCAGTAATTGGGAGTGTTTAATATTTTATAGGCAGACAATGAAAATTTCATTTAATTGCACATATTAAAAGTAATCATTTTATACTTTCAATGGATGATGTTACATTTAAGTGTATATTTAATTAATAATGCAGTAAATGCCTTCTAGAAGAAACAGGAGACGGAAAGTAACGTGACTATTTTTATTCGGGTTTTGTTTTTTTTTTGTATGCTTCTTTAAAAAAGGATTCAACTGCCACTGTTATTTGAATGGACGTTTGTATGAAATATTTGACAAAATTGTCAGAAAAAAATGAATATTCAATAGTTGAATATTGGATATTTAACAATAATAATTGTGTTGGCCTTATTGAAATACCCAGTCATTTAATTTTTGTAGGGAATATTATTAATTGCTTTTGTTTTTTTAATAAAAAAATATTTATTATATATTTAATTAACTTACAATATGTATCTGTTGTTAACCGATCAATGGTGTCCTGTTTCAATTTAGAGCTTTTCTTTCCCATATTTGCTACGGTATTAAAAACTCCGACTAGCACGTACACACTCTTACCAGCACTTGCACACTGACTTACTTCGCCTTTTTTATAATTTAATTGGGTTTGCTTTTCTATCCGCAACTTTTATAGATACTGCTTCTTTATTTATTTACTTATTTTTCTACCTTCTCGTCAAATAGTTTTCAAATTTTACCCAGTAATCCTGACGTATAGATTAACAGCCTTGATGTTAATGACAGGACGCAAAAATGTAGGAGGAACTGATTTGCTTTTTTCTTTCCATTTACGTACAATATTTTAGTATTTGCTTTATTAAACTTCTCTATACTGATTATTTTTTCCTTATATGGCTGTTTATTGAAGTTAGCAAATTCTTTTATTTTGTATTAGTTTTCACTTCCGGCTGGTTTTTCACTTTTACTGCAACTGTGGAAAATTCTTTGTATTGAGCTTTTTTGAATTACAATTAGGTACAAAAGAAGGCCATTTGACGTCATAATTGATTACATTTAAATAAAATTTTATTCCTGTACAGCCTGTAAATGTAAAGCAAATAGAAAGGATAATTTGTGTTTTATGCAATTTTGTTTAAATTAAATTATTATGTAATAAATAAAGGAAGTGATATAGTAAACCGTATGTAAATACAAACATACACGCATACATATGTTAATTTATACACGAAAATACTTAAACACACTAATTAATTACGCCCATCGAAGCATAAAATTAATATTTATTTATTTATAATTAATAATTATACTGGAACATAATTGAGCATAGACTCAACTTTTCTTTGTTGGAAGGCGCTGTCCGTTGAGGCAGTAATTTAATATGCCAGCTGAACACGCAATTAATAAAACAATTGCTTATTAAATAGTTAATTTAAATGGTTTTACAGCAAAAGCATTTATAAAGTGGAGCATCCGATTTCATATTTTTTTTCCGGTCATAAAAAACAAAACTGGATTGATAAAATTCATTTAAGATTTTTTTTTAAATTAAATTTATTTAAGAAATATTTATTGTAGTCATAAATTGTAAAAAAAATTGTTAATTCAACAGCTTTCAACCTTGAAAATGTAATGAAATTCATAAAATAGAAATAACTTTTACTCGAAGGGATACGGGTTCAATATATATTTGTTAATAATTGCAAAGCACATGAACCATAAAGCAAATAAGGCTGATAAATTTCTCACGATATAATTTTTTACAAAATGTCACAATACAAAGAAATTTAATAATCCTATAATTTTTTAATTTTTTTTAGCTGTCGCATGTTAAAAAAATTCAAATTATGTTATTTTAAATGCGAAACCAATTTTACACAGGCTAAACAATTTTCAATTCTCTATAATTTTATAATAAACATATACTACAACTATAAAAAAAATATGGAAATCGAACAGTGTACTAACTAGAAAAAATTTTACATCCACCTGAAAAGTTAAATGTGAACTCGCCAGTTTTCACTGGGGCTTTGTAATCATATAGTATTACTCGCATTTTTGCCAACAAATGAGAATATACATTTCTGTTAAATTAATTAAATTGCTATAAAAATGTGCCAACGAATACCAAATAATATTCGCGGCACCGTGCATTTTTTGGGATACATCTTTTGGTTAACAATACAAATATTAAAAATATAACAGTAAGTATGTTCACACTAAAAAAAAGAAGGTTTTTTCATTCTTGAAGAGAAAGCATGGTTTTAACAATAAAACTAAACAGCTAATTATGAGTCCACACTACAAATGCTATTAAATAGGATTTTGTAGCACATTTTTATTTCACAAATTCATGGAAAATACAAAAAATATAAACTTCTGCTAAATGGGTGTATGTTCCCAATCTGTTAAGCAGTTGCTTTCCTTTTTAGGAGAAGCAAAAAAGTTCTATCAATGGGGCCTCAAATATAAATTATTATTATGTAAATGTAATTATTGTAAATAAAAAGCTAAAAAAGAAATCTAAACAACTAATATAGTTACGGTTGCTTTTAGTTTGTACTACTGTATTTAATGAAATTCGCAATAGAAAATGATTTTATTGGTTTTAAAGTTAAAATCAAACTTTTGTTACAACCTTGTTTGCCTGAAAATAGTATAAAATTTAAACTACATATAAGTATTCATGTAAAATAGTGCGAACACGTTTAATTGACGTCCTAACTAGGACGCAACTGCCCCTCAGCTATCTCATTTACTATCACTCTGCAGTCGTGCATCAGCATTTTATAAATTTTTTAAATCCTTTCAGGAGTTGCAATCTTAACGGGGCGTGCTCAACGTGCTTCGTTAGGAAGGTCAGTCCTTAACTGTTTAATATGATGGCGAAAAGTCTTTCAGTGTGGTATCCATCTCTTCTTTCATTTAAAATTGCTACGGAAATATGGTACTATAGAATACAAAAAAAAATATTACATACCAGCGTTATCTCTAGGACAGGCTGGAAACTTTTCACCCTTCCCTCATATTTAACCTCTTAAAAGTTTTCACGTAGAGGAACTCCTATCTAACACAGTTGCTTGCACATCAACTGCTAAATGCAAGATTGCTTTAACTGTTTTATTTCAGCATTCCACACTATAAATTTGTTTACTTTTATTTTAAATAATCCATGAAAACAGCAGGATTATGTGATAAGCCGTATAAAAGTTTTTGTTAATTGCAAGCAATTTATTTTATGCGAAAACATTTTAAACTCATTTTAAATAGTTGAAAATTGGATTAAAAGGAAAATCTTTAATTTATAAATCGGAAATTCAGATAAATTTTAATATTAAATTTGCATTTCGAAATCAAATACGCAAAACAAAACAACAAATTAATTGCTATTACACGTTTACAACTAATTAATAACTCTTATAAGCTTACATTGTTATATTGTTCAGAAATGTATTAGTTCGCTCAGTAGTAGGTAAAAGTAGTAAATCCAAATGTTTTCAAAATAACGGTAAAAGTACTTAAAATTAACTCTTAAATTTTCTAGGCGCATTCACAACCAGAAGTATTTACTTGCTTACTTTCCTCATGAATACAATTTCTAAGTATTTAAGATGACCTCATTTACCACAGTAGGTAATTTTAAATAAAGTTTTTACTCCCTTGCAAAGAAATATGAAAAAGTATTCGTATAATAATTGTAGATGAATTAAAACAAATTTGAAAAAAAAAATTTCTCAATTAAAATTTATTCGTAAAATGAAAGGCAAGAAAATATAATGCAGTTTTGCTCTCTAGTTATTCGAATCATCCTTTCAATGCTTTTCTAGTGCTGCGGCAGCACTTGAATAGGTTATTGTTGATATTCATATTGGAATTGCCGTTCTCGTTGACGTCGACGTTGTTGTTGTCGTTATCGTTGCCGTTGTCGCTGTAACAAGCAGTGTTTTCTGTCAACAAGATGCCATGTAAGTTACAATGTACTTAGAAAGGGTATTCCAATTATCGCACATGCAAGACAAATACAGTCTTTACATATTTTTACTACAGTAATATTTCCAGAAATTATTTTCCGATAACGCTTTAGATCACAATTTCTTCCTCGAAATATAGCAATGCGTGTACAAGTAAAGTATTGTCATCTCTTGAAGGCGAAACGAATATCTCAGCCCATACTCCAATATATTGCTAGCAGAGTTCTAATATGTTATGTAACTAGAATTCCGCCATACATATATACATATCTAGGCAAAAGCGTATGTATTGTAAATACGTCGTTTGTTAATGATAAGATTTTTCTTAATAATGGATGTGTATAAAAAGAAGAGAATACCGTATGCTACACAAGTATACAAACATTGATGTATGCTTGTTTCCTTATAGATACAAGCTTTATTATTTCACGGGACCCACTAGGTATTAGGCGAAAGCTATTTAATGGTTACAGCATTTGATATTTCAAGTAGGCGTGACGGTTTTGAATATAAAGCGCTACCGCTGAGTGTCGGCTTTGAGAACAAAGTACAATTAGAGATTTACTTTTTCTTGTTATTTCCGTTGAAGGAATGGTTTTTAAGCAAATGAATCCTTAATTATTTCATTTTGAATTCGTTAGATTACTTCAGTTGGTAGAAGAACCACCACAGGATTTCCAATTTTCCAATTTCCAATATGTCAGTGCTGCAGAAGAACAGGGCATCATATCATCATCGTTGAACATTATAGTTGAGTAAAACAGAATTATAGTAAGTTGTTCAAACAGTTAGTGGTAGTTTTCATCTTAAAGAAAGGAAATGAAATGGGGGACGATTTTTTTAATTTGCCTCCACGTAAGTATTATTAGTATTTACACTGCTTGTGTTAAAACATCTAGGCGAATATACGAACGAATACACATATAAAGACGTATACCATAAAATTGTTAAAGCAACTGCGACCCCAATCAACGTCAGCCCTATTGCATGAGAAAAGTTTGTTTACAAGCAAACACATTTCTAGGTCAAAAACATCTTTGAATAATAATTTCAGAATGAAGGAACCATACAAAATGTAATCATTATATCACATTTGGTAAGCACTAGCACACCCGCCAATAGACATACAAACACTTTTATAAATCTGACATGCAAATAAATGTTAAAACCCCAAGCTCTCTTAATATTGTAACACATTGATTCAAGAGGATGCAGGCAGAAAAGAACCACAACATCAAGAATAATTAGAGGAATGAAAAATTCCATTATGGCTACAACGAATCGTGCCCGCTCATGTTATTTTGCATTGGCATACATCAAATGTTTTACAAGTTACCTTGCAAAACACTTGCGAAAACATATTTTTTGTTTCCCTCTTCTACTTTCCATGATGTTCTGACAAGCTTCTAATGGAAATAAAGCTATATTATATCAACGACCAGGTGGAAAATATTATAGTAGAATAAAATGGTACTTAACATCTAACATACTATTCTATGGTTGCTTGATTTGTAAAACAGACCACGTCTAGAGAAAATTTTTTGCTGAACTTTGTCACCGAAGGATATGGCAGGCTTAACGCAAATCATGCAATAAGAAACTTAATGGATTTATCTGGGGAAAAAATTGCTAAACAGACATTGATCAGTGACAGACTCAGAGCTTTTATTTCCATATTAACATTCGCAAGTAAACTTCTGAATACTAAGAAGACGGCTTTGTATTTGGTAAGTGTTTTTCGCTTTCGAATGTAAATGCAAACAAATTATGCTGGGATATTCCTTTCCAAGCACTTAACCAACTTTTCCATTGAACTAGGTTTTCTTTTTGTTGTAACTCGTCAATTGTAATTGGCTTAACTAGTCAGTTCTTCAGTGAAAAAAATTCTTAAATTTTTCTGATGATTTAAGGATAATTTGCAACTGATTCACAGCAAATACAACCGTTGCGGGTCTGTTGTATCATCATTTTATAAGCAAGATCTGTGCCTTCTTTCTTAGTATTTTCCTGTTTTTTTTTTAACAAAAACTTTTATGAACTATTTCTTAAGAATAAGGCATATAATCTAAAATAATGATTAATAATTTGTTTGTCTTAAATAAAAATAATTTTCAAAAATAAAATATTTATAATAAAAAAATAATTTAATAAATTAATAATAATAGATAACATATAAAATAATAAATATTACCAATTTTCAATTTTAATAAATTTTAAGGCAAATCTGTTGATCCATGTTGACTTAATATCTTGCTAAGTTGGCTTATAAAATTGTGGCATCCTTTATTTCTTAAATTTTAAAATGATATGCTTCTCTAGACATACTTCCGAACAATAAAATACGTTTTAATCTATGCAGTGACTCATGTGACTATAAATTTCTAATCTTTTGAACTAAAAATACTAATAGAAGGCTTAAGTAATTTACAACATCTGCTAAATCGTAATTTCATTTGCTTTCTTCGCTTTGCCAAATTCCAGCCAAACTGAAAAAAAATGTTAAAAATTTTAAACACTTTTAAATATTTAAAATCCATATAAGTTTTATACTGAATCCTTATTACGGCTTACGAAAGTCCATTAAGCCGTTACTGTGCTTCGATTCAATTTATTTACATTTCCATTTTTCCCTTTTCCTGAAAATTTTTTTCTTTTTTTTTTGGAGAACAACATTCAAAAACAATATTAAGGAGTGGTCAGACGAAACATAAATGTTATTACACAAAGCCAACTGTAACTGGTGGCAATTATAAATCGAATATCACATCATTTAAGCATAAAGATCAAAAAAATATAATTAAATTTTCCTAATATTCCAAATAGAAACTCATGCCAACAAATAGAATAATATTGGCTCCATCTGACTAAACCTTACTTTTTTCCTTTTTTGATAGGCTTTAGTAACTGCTACGAGTAGTACACGACATTCACAATTGCGTAACTTACACATGAAAAATTCACTTACAGTCTTGAGTGAGAAAGGATATAAAGAAAACAACAAACAAGGACAAGAACGCATGTGTGTGCAATCTTTGGAAGGAAAAAGATATACTAGAAGTATTTTTACAGAAAACAATACACAAAGATTTTAAAACCTTAGGCGCCTTTGTTACATTTGCGAAATTAAATGCTGATTTAAGTACACACAGCCATACATACGAGTATATCTGAGCTTCTTTAAGATGGAAAATTATTTTTGTCTTTAATATGATTAAGGATCCAAAATGATAACTGACATTTAACTTTAAGGTTTGCATTGAAATCGCTGCAGAAAAATTTTTTACAAAAATTTGAAATCACTTTGGATAGATGTTGGTGCTACTTTTAATGATGCATGAAATAATCCGCCATCACATCTAGTTCCTTCTTTATACGACATTAAAGAACAGTTGCACACGGCGCACGGTATCACGAGGTTGGCCAAAACCGATTAAAGTCAATATTAGAATTGTGGATTTTTTTTTATTTTATATTCTCAAAATGTTTACAAATTTTAGTTATAGTTCTTTAAAGTTCAAATTTATGGGGAATTTCAAATTATATGTTCATTGACAATACTAATAATTTAAGTATTTGAATGTAGCGGTTACCAAAATTTATACCAGGGCTTAAACCAGGGATGCTTCTGTTTTTGTTTTCAAATATGGACATATATCAGATACCGTTAGAAAATATATAGTAATGAGTATTGCCAAGATTTTTCAGCAACCGTAACTTTCGTAAAGAAGGTAAAAAAAAAGAAATAACTATTATCCTATTCTTTCAATACATATAAAGTTCAACTGGCCGATATTGCCCGAATTGTTTTTGAGATAGTTTTTTATTATCAACATCATTGCGGATTTGTACTACTTTTCAACTGTGGCTAGAGGTAGAACAAAACAGATCCTGCGATGTTATGCGTCATGTTAAAGATTTGGTAGAATATCATCATCGCATAACAGATAGATTAGAAACTGAGTGCAGTAATGAATTTATTTTTATTAGTTCTTTCGTTCCTGTACGCTTGCAAGTAGTTTTGGAAAATGATAAACATTTATCTTGAAGCTAATCTAGACAGCAAAAAATTATTTCTACACTAGAGAATCCAAATGTAATGCAATCAGTAAGGGATAGCATAAATTCAGAAATTGAAGGTATACATATAGAAGTACACTTGAAAAAAAAAAAAAATCTTAACGTTCATCATGAAATGGAGTTGACGATAGTAGATTGTTCGGTTTTAACTGTGGAAACAGTAGTAGTTCAACTTGTCCTTTATGTCGAGCTGAGTGATTGAAATGAACAGCTTATCGATTTCCGAAAGCCCCGTATATGAGCAGTCATATCAGCATTGATTGTCGATATTAGATACACGAATCAAATGTTTTGAATGCATTTTGCATATTTCTTACAAATGCCATACAAACAAATGGAATGTGGTAGGAAAAGAAAATAAAGATCTGGTTACTGAGAAAAAGGCAAATATGCAAGCAAAATACGTTTCATACTTGATTAGGTTAAGGGGTGGTCACTATATATATATGTATATGAAGTTTTTAAAAGCTTTAAAAAGGTCTTGCACTTTTATAATTCGAAATGTAATCTTCGTACTATATGCCTTCATGGTATAGACTTTATTAAACATTCTACAATTATAGTGGTTCAAAGTTAAGCTTTGCGTACACCATACGAAATTTATGGAAATTAAAAGAAGTAAAATAAAATTATAAGAAATTCAAGATTGAAGCATTCGAGACAAATAAGCAGGATGCCCTCCAAGAGAGACCTCATAAATTATCTTATTCCGCAGTCAGGCGCATCAATTTCGATGCATAGTTAGAAAAACCTTTTTTTTATTTGAGAAAATATTTTTACAACATAAAAGTACCAAATGAATCAAATACGTATATGAAATGAATAGTACGTATATGTGTTTTATATGTGTATGTTAAATAAAATTTATATTTCTAAATAAATTTTTTACTGACCCGCCAGGGGTTACGAAAAACGAAAAATGTGTCAATTTAGGTGTATGTACGCACATTGTATTTCTATAGTTAACTATTAAAAAATTAATTAAATAATAAATAATTAAAATAATTATTTAAATCAATTATATGGTTCTTTCTCGAGCAATGAAATTTAATAAACAAAAATCCTTTTTCGAAAGTTTCTTTTCATAAAATCGCTACAATTGCATTCAATATCATCAATTTACATTTTAACATTTACATTACATTTTAAATTTAAAATTTAATTAAATTATTTGTTAAAATATTATATTTATATACTTTTATTCAAGACAAATTAAGCAATTAGTTTTTTTATTTGTTTTATAGTTCATGTTGGCAAAATGAAGCAATGCTTTTGGAAAGCTTTAAATAGAAGCTTTGATTAGTTTTTAGCTGGCAGCAAAAAATAATAAAGGAATAATAAAGTAAAGAATCAGATCCGAAATGGGAAAACACCGAATGCGAGTTATATTACCTTTAATATAACTCGCCTTAAAATCCCTATTAGTAAAAGGTAATTGTTTCTCCGATCCTATTCCTTTTTCATCACTTCATCAATTAATGCAATAACAAACAAACTGCAGCTAAGAAAACATTGCAAAATCTTTTTCATATTGTATTTCAACTAAACGGATGTCAAGCGAAGGGAAAATAATTTAATAACGCTAATAATAGTTTGAACGATAATTATTTTTTATTATTTTTACAAATTTGCATTCTAATATAAAAGGAATTTTATAACCAAGTCTTGCAGCACGATTAAAGCTTAAACCGCATTATAGAAAACTATTAGAAAGCGTTACTGCAGCCACCCTTTATTTTAAAAATGAACCGCGAAACGAAATTGAAAACATCAAATTAAAACAACAAATGATTCTTTTTTAATAAAATCTAAATGAAGCCGATTTTAAAATATTATAAGTACAAAAATGCAAGCACGCAAAAACCATAAAAATTCAATATTTTTGGTAGGAACTGATCTCTAAAAGCCATATCAGAAAAAATATATAATTTTTTTAAAGAAACTCCATGCTTGCATCAAAGCACACGTATTATTTTCTACTTGCTTACAATGCAATATTAAATTATCTATTTTTGAAAAATTTCCGTTCCTTTAACAAAAAGGACCAATTACATTGCTGAGAAAGACAATGTTGCCTTTCAATTTAAAAAAAAAATCAGCTTTAATTAAACACAATTTTACTTTTACGTTAAAAGCCTGAAAGGACTTAAAAATCAGAGACAAAGCGAAAGCGGGTCTGAATACGAGAACAAGAAGCCCGGAATAAGCCACAAAGCAACAATGGCCAACAGATACTTTAAGTCGAGTAAAAGAATCATTTCAATGCGAAGCCAAATAAAAAAATGTGTATTTTGTTTTGCATGTATAAAAATAAATAAATTAAATAAAAAAAGTATAAAACGAAATAACACAGCTGCATTACATTTAAAATGAAAATGACACTTTTCTTAAAAGCTTTGTAAAAACAGAGGATATAATAAAAAAAACACAAGGCAAAAATAAAGAATTTTTATTCCTTATAAACATAAAACTTCACGAAGGTTAGTATCTAAAAGAAGAAAGTTGGAGAGATCAACTTTTGCCAATTAAAAAGTAAAATACAGAAAATTTTTACAACTTAACTCCGGCAAGCTATTAAATTTGCAAAAAGAAAAATACGTTATCAATTTATAAGATACTTTACATGTTGTTATTTATAAGATTTTGCCGATTATAACTTTGTGTTTAAAAGTTTTTCTAACAATTTATATCTCTTCTAGAATGATTTATTTTTATTCAGCAATTACTAGTCATTCTACAAAACTTTCATGCAAGGAGCATCCAATGATTTATTACCAACATTTTGATTTTAGAACTAATTTATTAGCGACGAACAATAACAAAACCAATATTATCGGATCAAAGTAGTTGGAATTATCCAAAAATAATCAGGAAGGAAATACAATAGGCAGAGCAACGATTGATACTGTGGATTATTTAGTCGCAGTATTTTTCTATAACGGATATCGATGCTCAAGAGCTATTTTATCAAATATCCGGTTGCCAACATAAAAATTTGTACACTTTTAAATTTGGCAAGCAGATAGATAAACAAAAATTTTATTAATATCGGTGTAAGAAAAATCTATCACAAACGCTCCAAATTAATTTCAGATTTTTAGTGTCGTAAAAAATTAACTTGAAACCTTTTTAAGATACAATAACTATATTTTGTGCTGCAAAATCTTATTTTATTTTCACAATGTTAAAAACTGATTCCTTCCAAATTCAAAAACTATCACAAAATTTTATTAATAAACGAAAATTGCAAGTTCGTGATAGATATATGAGAATTGTGATTAGAAGGTAAAAACGAAGTTTTATGTCTTTATATTTAAACTTAAATTAAGATGAGTGACATTTTCGTTCAACAAAAATATATTAAAATACAATCAAAAAATATTTTCTATGCCGTATGCTTGGGATTTTCCAATTGCAACATTTCGTCAGGAACATAAACTAAGTTTCAAACAATTTTGAAAAAATAATACCAGACATTGGGAGGCTGCTACCTTATTTCCAATAATAATTGGAGAAACTGAAAAAACTAAAGAATAAAGAAAATAATCAACAACAATAATAATAATAACAAAAACAGCAGAATAATAAAAATAATTATAATAACAAGAATAATAATAGTAATAAGAAGTTTAATCAAAAAGTATATTTTATTACATACAAGGAGCAAAACCCTAATTGAGTACATTGGCTAAAAAATAGAAAAAGAACGCAGAAATAATACAAAAATAAAATATTTAGGAAGTAAAAACTAAATTCTATAAATTCACGACAGTAATATTTATTAAAAAATGTCTCATTTCGAATTTCATAAAAAAGTTTTTTGACTGTCTACCGATCAGTTTTATTTGATCACCAACGAAATACAGACATCTAAACTAGCTTAACTACAGACCGAACAAAACCAATATATTGTTAAGGCAGTAAATAGCCTTGAGGAGATCTTCAGTTTAAATTACTTAAATTTAATTGTTGCACAAAAACCACAATTCTTGTGGGTGTAAAAAAAAATTAAGTAAAAGGTAAAGGAATAAAGATTCCAGTAAAAGAGTTGTACACGAGTAGTAAACAAGCAGACTACACATTGCACTTACATAGAAAATATAAGAGTATACTGTGTCCTTTATCGTGGTGTATAATATTGCCGCAGCTTAATACAAGTTTGGGTAAGAATTAAAATGTTTGGCAACATAGTTCATTCTTGCCTGGACAAAAATTTGTATTAAACCAGTTCAAGCTTCAAATGTGTTAAATAAGTTTTTTAAATAAATAAGTTCTCTTGTTTTCTTACTAGAGAAAAAATATATTTTCTTCGTACAAAATTTTTAAGCTTTTAAAGTTAAAATGTTTACATAAAAGTTAATACATTTATTTAACAAAATAATGTTGAAAAAATACAAATACATAATACTGCTCAAAATTTTCATGGTTGTAATATTTAGATCCGCCTGTAAAGGCGACCACAATATGGAACCGAAGTTGTCTTTCGTATTCCCACAATTTTTATAAATAATATACAAAATCTTCTGATTCACTAATAGTTCAATCTGTTGAAATATTTAATCAAAATGCCCTAAAAATGTAATAAAATTGATTGTTGTGGACTTAACTAGCTCTTATGTATATTGCACGGCATGCTAAATGCAGATCATCAGAGAACTTTTCACAATATTTTTTAGGGCCTTGTATCCTTTATTATATTTTCTTTGAAGTTTGTAAGTGAACAATCGTTGGAAAAGTCTACTTTACTTTTGTCAAAACTCGTATTTAAATTTATTAACATCAATGCAACTACAAAGATATTTTTATAGTATGCAGCAATTGTTTCACAGAATGAATGGGCTCCAAATTTTACAATTTAACTTTGAATGTGTAATCTTTGATAGGCTTACGGACAAGCGAATCGGTACAATATTTATATAAATGGAACGATATCAATGTAGTTAATCGCATTTCTATTTTGAATATAAAATAACAGAAGGTCTTCCAGATAACTTAATATAATCATGCTTATCATTTTCTCTCTTTGTTTACCAAATAAATCTGTCCTTGAAAGAGCTAAAAAAATAAAACTAAATTGGAAGTACTAGTAGATGTTAGTTTAGTAATTTTTTTCTAAAAAATTTCTCTTTACGGTAGAGAACATTTGCGGTAGAGAATCGTAGTATTTCTTCACTGTATCTTTATATTTTTATCTTACGAACAATGCGAACGATGTTCATAAACGTTCGTTCAGTTTTTTTATCTCTAAGATAAATACTTGCATATACATACACTTACGTATTTGAAATATCATACTTTCAGTTGTTTCTTTTGAAGGCATTTAAATTTCTTACATTTCTTGTGTTTTTAAAATTATTTTGGATACATACAAAAAAAGATGTGTTGCTGTAGTTTTTAGTTGGTTACTTGAGATGTGACCCACTTCTGGCATTAAAAGCGGCTTGAAGGCGTTTGTCTAAGGCAGAACAATTGCAACAATATGGTAAGAGTTTAAAGTGAATTTACCCTGCCAGAGCCAAGAATACTACCAAAACATACATGCGCATCACATATTATTATGTGAAGCATGCCAGTTCTATTGTGTGCATCTTAAAACATTTCATTGCTAAATACCTTTCAAGCATTGAGGATGAGCATATTAAAAATGAAACAACCAATTTACTGTTCAAGCAGGAATAAAAGTTTTGAAATAAAATGTATTTATTTTTGTTAACTTTATAAACGGCTATTTTAATGACTTTTAAATAAATTTTAATATTCTAGATATGTTTTTAACATGCTTTAATTTAGTTGTTGTTAATTTAATACGTAATGCAGCAGTGTATGAATATGTTCAATATTCCTTCTAACAATTTGCTGAAACATATATATTTTTAACAAAGCCATAAACAACGCCGCAAAGAATATGAGGCTTTTTACCTGCTCCAATTAGCGTCTGAATGTACCACAGCAGGTCGGACCTTTGCGCCCAGCTAACTTAAAATGTTAATAGTGGAAATTAAAATCCCCAGAAAAAAACCAGTTTGCATAATTGTGGTTGTACTGATGAAAACAAACCATTATGTTTTAACAGTAGTTTTTGATATGATACAGATTTGTTATCTGGGACATGTGTTGAATTCTTATAAAGAACACGCTACTAACATCAACATTTTCCTTATCTCTGCCACTATTTACGCATGATGAATTTTAATAGTTGTTATGGGTGTAATTTTTTTTCAAAATTAAATACAAATCGTGCTAATTCCAAACACCAATTAATACATAATAATGTTTTAAAATAATTGCTAATACCATTTCACGTAAAGAAAATTGAGATCTTTGGTTCGGGAATTAAATGTTTATAACGAGATTTTAACTCTTTAGTAAGTATTATACAATAAGAACTCGTTTTTAAAGGTAACTAAACTTCGAGAAAATATTCAAATATTTTAAAAAATATAATAATATAAAATACGAGTATATTACTCGTATGTTGCCGTCACTAAAAAGGTCGGTTGATTTTATCAGTGTGCTTGTGTACTTCTTGTATATAAGTCTATTACCGGAACCTTTATTCTTTACCTTTTTCTTACTTCTGCACTTTCGAAGTACACTATATTTTGCAAATTTCAAAAAAGGACTCCATTGTTAACTTTATAAAGTATTTGTATCTATCCTTTGGCTTATGCTGTGCCACATGGATCTTTACACCCACAAGGATTGTGGATTTCGTGCAAAAATTAAATTAAGTAATTTAACAATTATTAAATATTTTCAAAAATTTTATATATACTTAGGAATTGTAATATAAGAAATTTTAACTGAATAAACCAAAATTGTTATTTGAATTATCGTCTTTTTTATTCAAGATCCAAGTGAAGATCTCATCGAGGCCATTTACTGCCTTAACAATATATTGGTTTTGTTTGGTCTGTGGTTAAGCTAGTTTTCAAAGTCAATTCAAAGTCAGACGTTTTTTACTAAATACTACTTACCTATGAAATTATGAAATCGATATACAGAAGTTTTAAATAGTATAGTGAAAAAAACATATTTTTTTTTAAAAATTTGCCGCTGAGACGCCTCGTTTACACACGTATTTAACGTGGCAGCTTTGATTGGACATAATAAATATACCAAAATGTATGAATCATATAACTCTAGCTGTGATATATTATACGAAAACAAATATATTGTGCAGCAACAATAATTGAATCCATCTTTAAATACATAGATTTGTTAAAAAACAGAGTTAACAATTTTATGCATTTACAGAATTTTCAATATTTTGCTTAATAATTGTGTCAATTTAAAATTTTTTCTTTTTTTCAAAAAGAAAAAGAAGTTGAGTGAATAGCATGGTTCCTTCGGTCTATTACTCAACCCAAAAACTATGAAAATAACTTTTCTCTTACTTTTGCTTTTTTTATATTAAGGTATATTCAAGAGTAAAGATATGTGAATGTAGGCTGGTATAAAAAGAAAAGAAAGCACTTTCTTCCACAACGTATGCTGTGCAGGAGGGAAAGTTTGGTTTATATTATCCTTTATTTCCTTATAAAGATATAAAATTTGTTTATTTGTGTGGTGTTATTTTTCCACATAGTAAAACTATTCTTTTTAGACCCTGCAAAGCTGTAAAGTGTTCAAATTTACGTGGGTAAAACGATTTCACTCTCTTGTGCTTTCTTTTAATAAAACATTTGCTTCAGTTTTCTATTCATGTGTTTCTTGGTACTTTTGTTAAAAATGGATAACCAAAATGGCTGTAAGTTTTATTCATATTTTCATTAAAATTGTTTTTCAGTTTTTATTTCTTTTGTTTCTTTGAATCAATTGTTTTTTGATTAACAAAAAATAAAGCGAAAAAATTATTTTTCATGTTAAAACAAATTTTTTTTTTGTTTGAAATGGTTAAAATGCTTCTAGAAGGCAATTCTTATGGTATTATGAAATATTTATGTATGAATATGGGGAAAACATATTTCACTTCATTTATAGTGTTCGTTATTTGGAGATGGTAATCAAAAGTTTGAAGTTCTGTTTCTTCCGTTTTCTAATTAACAACATATTTTTCCCGTAATTGCAAAGTTTTCATTAACAACAAATTTGATATGTCAGGTGTTTCAGGACCTCGTTAACTTAAAAGAAAGTAAAATGTTGTTATAATAATGTTTCCTTCTCTAGTTAAACCAAATTTAACTAAGTTGGAAAAATTTAATGCACCCCATCATAATACCACTATTGGAGCATCTAAAACTGAAAGCATTTTTGGAAATCACATTTGAATTGAATTCTTAATTTATTTTTGCTTGTTTTGTATTTTATGTATTTGTATGTGAAATACTTGTAAACATTTCCTAAGGTCAGGATTACAAAAATTTTGGTAAAAAACTTTATTTCAAATATAATTATACTTTTAAGATAATATTTTAAAGGATGTTAACTAATTTGCTTACAAGGGTTTTACTTTTATTGTGGGCCAAAAAAAAATATATATATTTAAAAAATATATATATATTTTTTTTATGTAGGGTCAACAGTATCCACTACAGACAATAGGAATGATTTAAGAAAATTTTATTTCCTGCAACATGCTAAACAGCTTAAATGTAAAAACAATTTTTCAACAACAACAGGGTGGCACAAATTGTTAATTGAAGAAATGTATACAAATACTTTTGTTGTTTTTTGTTGTTGTGTACTGATTCGAAGAATTTTTAATGAATGTAATCACAAGACAAAATTCATTATTTTAATTTCGATGCATTTTAATTCTAAGTAATTAATATTTGTTTTTAAAAAACATTTTTTTATCCAACAAAAGCAAAATTATACGATTATACGCAATTTTGAAAATATTAAATTCGGCGTTATGTTCTGTTTTTGCTGCCTCAAATGGGATTGCGAGTGGAAAGTATCAATGTCAGCAAAGACTTTTATACAAAACCAAAAAGCATAAAAAATTGGATTTAAATTCTATATTTCTCAACCTTTCTGACCAAGTTTACCAAAGTTGGTGGAATGTTGCAGGATAAAAATAAGATAGGAAGTGAACGTTATTACTCACACTAAAAGTAAAACTGGAGGACGGGCAGCTATATAGGTGTGTGAATGGAAATTAAGTACGAGTATACTATTGATTTATAAAAGGTTTATAAATTTGTATACACCGAAAATATTTTAGATAAATAAAGAGGCAAGTGTTTTTATTTAACAAGTGATTTAAATAAAAAATTCTAATTCGAAATAACTAATTAAATGCTAAAAGTCTTTTATGATTACCTGTCCGTGAGCATTTTCAATAATTTTTTGATATTTTGAAGAACATAATTATTTAATAATTTAGAAATATAAGAAAACATTTGAAATAAGTGCAGGAGTGCAGTAACAGTATGCTTTATTCTAATACATCAATATCGATTATTATTTACTTGATGAACTGCTTTCCAATTAGCAGCAGAGTAATTCCTGGAGTTAAGGGGCACGTTTGTTCTGTTATGCAATTAGCAAGTTGTTAAAAAATTATTTTTACCTGGGAATCGAACTTAGGCGTGAGTAAGCAATTATCGAATTGAAATTTTAATTACATTTAATAAATTTCGTTAATTTTGTTATTAGAAGCCAAGCTAAGTGAACCAGGACATCCGCTTCAAATTATTTATTTATAATTTTCAAATAATTTAATAAGGTTATAACCTATGAAATCTTGTGATATTTCAAACGTTAAATTTAATTGTTAATTAAATTTTTTGTGTCTGACGCAACTTTGCAAAGTCCTTTCGCAAATAACAAGAAATAATTATAATAAAGAATTTAGAAGTTTGTAATTAATGAATTAGGACAAACGATTTCCTATTTCTAAGAATAGAACTAAGGTGTTTAGCTCCTACCAATGTAATGCTTGTCTCAGAATTATAAGAAAGATAAAGAGAAATAAGACAGACTAGTTTTTGCAGCTCATTTTTTACTAAACATTTCGCTGATACCATGTTATTATTTCTCAAATGAAATACTGTTACAGAAAAACGATAAATGATAATATTTGAGCTCAGATGTCTGCGGATAAATGCTGATAGACCAGTAACTAGGCCATCGTCACCTCAAAAATTATCATGCCAATTTGGGTAAACTGTAAAAACATAAATATTTACAAAAATGTGATTTTGCTCTTTGTTTTGCTCTACTTTTATCGCTCCCGGAGCATCTGCGTTCATAATTCACATTTTTAAAACCTCACTAATGGTAAAAATATCTTATCCTTTACGACAAATAAAAACATTAAACACTCCAACCAATCCACATTTTATAGTCCCACTGTTGGAGATGAATGACAAATATTTATTTTTATAAAAAAAAACATACAATTACCAAAAGTAACAGCAAAAAAAAAAACGGATGTAGGTTTTGTTTACATAATCCTTGCACGTTGTAATTGGAAGCTAAATGGTGACCGTTTTTTAGTCTCTATTAAGGCTGCTGAGGGCTTTAAACAGTAAACGGGCAGAATAATATACGAGTGTTTCGGTCCTTATTTATTTATTACTTTTTATTCACACAATAAATCACACATACATAGACTGTTTTTTGGGGAACAGTTTTTAATTACAAAATATATTAAGAAATATTTAAGAAAGTTTTATCTTATTTTCTTCACAAGCATTTTACTAATTAATTTATTTAACTTAATATATACAGTTGTATCTAGTACGTATATATAAATTTTTTTTATCTCCGTAATAAACTTTTTACTATTTATGTAATTAGCTCTTTAAATATTTTATATCGAAAGGAAACTGCCTGGTTTTTTTTTTAGCACTTCAAGGAATAACTTTTCCATAAACTATTATATTTTTGCTACATAATTTGCCTTTATTTGCAGCAAAATAAGCACCCGTATTTTAATGTTTCCAAAAGGCGGTCAAAATTATGACTGAATGGCATGTAAAGCTTCAGGGCCAAATTTCATTTAAACGCACCACCACTCGTTTCTAAATTTCAACAAGGTACGAAACTCATGTTTTAGTGGTATTACAAAAATATTACTTTGTATCCTCTATTACGCGAGTGCTCTTAATTTTATTTTATACTTTGCAAGTGTGTTGAATTTGTTCCGATAGCTGTCGTTTTAAGATGTGCGTGGACTTTGAGTGGAGATGAGCAAGATGTATTAGAGATTCACTCAACTTAAACACGTTGTTTAGGAAAGCATTAATAAAGAGAAGAGAGGTGAATGTTTTCATATAAAAATTTATGAATGATTTGAGTGCATTCATAACCAAAATTTATTGAATGAATATAATCCATCAATAATACACATTATGTGCATGTTTGTAAGTTTGTAAGTGTGATGTTGTGCAGTTAATAACATTGAAAATCGTTTTCTTTATATTGCAAAGAAAAATTAGCTTTTAGTAGCAACTATAACTTCGATAACAAAAAACTTTTATGTAATAGTGCAAGTATAGTTGTAGTTATTTATTACAAGTTGATTTTTGTTTTGGCAAAAATCTCTTAAAGCCAACTTAGGAAAAGGTTTGTCCATATCGTTATTACCCTGTTGCAGTTTTATAAAAAACTATTTTGCACAGAATTATCGATTTAAAGTATATAAAAATAAGTTTCATATATTCTGAAAATGGACAATAACAAATAATATAAATAGTAAATAAAAATTTATATTTAATATCTGTTAAAATATATAAAAAGTTCTTTGAAAAATTATTTACTATTTAAAAAAATTACCAAATTTAGACATTTTTGTTAAAACTTACAAAAAAAAGGAATTAAACAAACTTTATAATAAATATTTTATTTTAAAAAATTAAAAATTTTACTTGATAAAATTATGCGAATTAAAGAACAATTTACAATATTTTTAACTCGACGTTGCTCATTAAAAATACAACTAAACTAAAATATAAAAAGGAATTATAAAATATAAAAATTTATAAATTACAAATCAAATTCAAATTTAAGATCAAATCCAATTCGAATAAAAACTTTTATTTTTTTCTCAGTGCATTATAAAGATATTTTTTTCTGTAAAATTACAACAGTATCTTTACAAATCTTATAAAGACTATTTTCATTGATTATCGTCGTGTACTTCATGTAGATTACTTTTATCCCACATTTTGCTCAGAGTTTGCTTATTAAGAAAGCCATCCGAAAACAAAATTTGTCCATCAAAAAATGAATCATTATTTTTGTTATAAATTTTTACGAATTGTAAACCTTGTTCTCCTGTACGTTCCACAATAACACTAGTAATATCATAGAAGAAAAAAATATGTATAATATATTTGGCACAATTGGTTACTAGATATCCCTTTATTAAGTAATAAAATTATTTACTTCAAGTGAGCTATTAAGAACACTTTCTTGACGACAACTATATTTCTAACATTTGTATAATAACACAGTTAAGCATACAAGCATATTTACCTATAAACATATGCATATGTATCAATATATTTACTATATATATTTTTTCACTATACATATATACTTGACTGATTAACTATTAACCAATACATTTTAATTATAATAGGTTATAGACCTGACAAGGAAATATTAAAAAACGTATTGCCACCTTTCAAAAGCTTTTAAAGCCAAATTCTCTCTCAATACAAAAAGCTCACCTCAAAAAAATATAATTTTAAAAGCTTTTCAACACACTTTATTCACTCAAAACATAAAATATGCCCCAAAGGATAAACTATATACCTTTATATGTACATCTATATATATACAGTAAAAAATCATGCTCATTCTAAATGAGAGCATTTAACAATGAAGTAGTTAACTCTGCTCTTCTTCGTTTCATACAAATATTTTTATTTATGTTAACTTTGTCAATTCAATACCCCTTCAATACTAACACACATACATACATATACACGAATATTGCAAGTAAAATATTCCACCAAGTTTGTGCGTGTTGAATAGCAGTTATAAGCCATCGATTGCAATTTGGGTGAAAAAAGGCAAAAGTAGTTAAAAAGAAATGCATGTAACTTATAGCGAAAAATACCCACCCATACATATACATACATTACATACATACAAACTTATAAAAAAACTCATAATGAAAACTACACAAGCGGCAAATAGATGAACAGAAAGAGCCACTACTGTCGGTTTTCCAGAGTATTTCCATACATAAAAAATATTAAAAATAATGAATTAAATGAAAAATACTACTTTGCGACAATTTTACTAGTATTATGGTTTTGAGACATTGAACTGTCATAACTCTAATTCAACTGATTTTATCACATTATTATTATGAATTTTTTTTGTGGAAATTTTAAACGTTTTAAGAAATATATTTTTTTATTATTGTTGAATAAAAGTCTTCTACTTTCATGACTTTCTACTGCAAATTCGTCTATTGTTAATTTCTTTCAATTTTTAATTAATTTTTCAGAACAATACAAAGCAAAAGCATCTAACATATACGAGTATAATCATATTTTATGGATAGACAAATATTCATTCCGTAAAAGCCCACATACCAAATTGGAACTTGTAGGGTATAGAAAAAGTAATTGCGTGATGCGTGTGGGCATATAAATTGAGATAAAAATAAATAAAAACGTTAAAGGTTTAAATATTTATATCTAAAGAAGAATTTTTTTATTCAAAAAATGTCTATTATATTGCTTTATATTTAAAGCATTTAAATTTTAGTATATATTTAGGTGTTTGTGAATATCAGTATTTTGACCAAAAAATTGAAATTAATAGTTCATTTTACAAATATATACCAATGTACATATTTCAATATACATTAAAATTATTTTATACATCGATAAAAATTCCAAAGTGTATTTTTTTATTGCTTTATAGTTTTAACGAAAATTTTACTAAAAATCACATTTATAAATAAAATAATAAATTCTAAAATTATAGTGAAGAATAAAATAAACATTTATTAAAATATTCAAGACAGTTGGTTTCAAGATGGGTATTAAATAGAGCAATAAAAAAAGCTTCTTTTTATATTAAGATATGTATTTTTTAATATTCTTGTATTCGAAAATGTATATTCTATATCAATAAGTTTAGAGATCATCGTGAGAAGGAGATACCAACCAGCTGGTCTCAATTTCGCTTCCTGCCTAAAAGAAATGCAAAAATATATATTTTATCACATTGCATCCCAGACATTTTTATACGGTTTTTTACGGTAATTTTAAACGTTTTAAGTAATAAATTTTTGCATTATTATCGAATAGAATATTAATGGAATATTAATATTCCTTTTCGCTCACATAATAACCATTCTAAAGCCGTACTAGTATATACCGATAATTTCTCATGTGCGTCAATGAAATGCGGCATATAAACTAATTTAAGTAAATAACACCAAATTAATTTTTTAATTAAAATATACAACAAATTTTTATATAAGTGATAGTCTAACATAAATGTTTTAAAAATGTTTACAATTAAAAAATACATGGTAATATAACGAGTATTGAATAAGTAATATAAATCCAATGGTAATACAACAAGTCTTCTAATGAAAACTAAAGATATATAAAATGGCTGCTGGGAAATTATTGATGAGCACAATAAATTAAATTGATGTTTCATGTAAAATAAAAACAAACCTCCTCTTTGCAAACATACATATATTTTTTATAATTGTTTTACTAGTTGTTTACTGTTAATGTTCTTGTTGTTTACTGTTCTTATGATTATTGGTGCTGTTTCTTGTATGACATAATTTCTAAGGCACCAGAATGAAAATGAAAGAATAACGACCGAGCTACGCAGGACGTATAAAAAATCTCAACTACTTCATTTAACATCCAGATTTCAAAAGTTTGTGTTTTGAGCCAATTATATATTATGTTGTAATTTTTAGAAACAACATTTTTTTAATTAAAAAAAAATAAAAAATACATTTCAATTGTAAGGCAGTTTTTATGAACTCACCACTTAATTTTTAGTGTTGCCTTGCTTAATTTTTGCCGTTATTTATTTGCATTGTTTTTCCAAAAAAATTTTAGAATTGATTAATTATTTTCGTGGTAAGTATCTCGCTGATATGCACGGAATCACCTAATAGTTTATAATAAATTTTCAACTAAATGTCAAGCAAGCAATTTCATTTATTTATTTTTAATTTCCTATTAATATATAATACAAAGCGATATCAATCAACTGTCAATAGGAAAAAGTCATGCTCAATACATTAACACAGATACTCGTACATTGTTCTGGTGAGAGAAATATTAACACATACACTTACCCATCTCAGCTTTTACAATTACAATTGACAAAGTCAGCCCATTTTGTCAAGATAAAGTGGCAAAAAAGCCAAAAGGAACAACTAATTGATTTTTGGGATCTTTATGCCAAAAGGTTTTCTGATAATCTAAATTATTAATGATAATTTTAGCAGAGGAACTTGTCCTGCCTTCTAATAATTTATTTCTATGGGCTTCCAAAAGTACTTTTCATATGGTATATTTTTGTTTCTTTTAGACTATAAGTTATATAAATGAATGCATACAACTTCAAGTAACATTAAAGCTTTCAAAATAACTTACCAAATAAACAAAAATATTTTACATGCTCAGATTTAATTAGTTTAATGTTTAATTACAAGAAATTTAATGTTTGGTTAACTTCTGCAATGCTTAGAGGAAATGAATGGTAAATTGAGTTTTTATGTTTACCTGCCAAAAATATTATCCCTGGCAATTTTTTGTACAAAAAGTTTAGTTCAGTAAATATAAATTAATACAATATTGATTGTTCAGTCGCTTGTTTGGGTTCAAAATTGCTACAAACCAAATTCAAATGTTAGTTATTTTTAAATTATACAATTGTGTCATTTATTTTAATTTGATAACTAATTCTCTGGTAAAATTGACGTTCTTCAATACATATAATATAATAAGAATAACAGGTAGAGTACGAAAAAATTTTAATGTTTTTCAGAACAGAATTAAAGAAAGTTGCAATTCTTAAAACTAAATAATTTATTGTTACAAGAATGGATTTTTAATACAAAATATGTAACATTTAATGCTTAATATGCGAACAGTAAAAAACTTTAAAAAAAAATATTGCCGGCTAATTTACAATTGGTAAGATTCGTGATTCCGTGAATTTAATGAATATATTCGTCCTAAATATTATGAAACTTCCATACATTGTAATATTAAATATATACGTCATTTCATAATTAATATTTCCATATCGTTCATCTCTTATTTCAATTTATGCAAATCGTGAAATTGTTTTAATACAGATTAGGTTTTTCTACCGATATGAGGGATCCCGGGAAATAAGGAAAAAACCTTAGTGGCCACTTTAGAAAGCAGCTGTTTTTTTCTTATAACAAAATCAACATTTTCATCTCTAATCTTCTCGACCCTAACTTTTTAGCAGTATGTATGCCTAAAAATTTGGTTTTACTTTTAATCATTTTGTAGTCTGGCAAAAATTTGAAGTCGCCAATCCCATTCGTTTGTTCGGTAGAGAATGTTGCTTGTGAGCAACGTTGGACAATTGTGGTATATAAAAAAATTTTGTTTTGTAATTATATCCGTATTAAATTTTATTCAAAATTTTTTAAAAGTTAAGTATGAAAGGACAGAAAACAATTTTTGTTGTTATTGCAGCAAAGTGTACGTTACATTTAGGACATTTGCACATTGGAATTCCTATTTTGCACAATCTGCAACGACCTTTTTCACCAAAAACTACACAATAATCCACTTTACTATACCGCATTGCATCAGGAGGGTTTAGTTGGAAACTATACTTTTTGGTGCTTAGTTAAGACACACTGCTCGAGGGAGATGTTGGAAGATATTGGATTATTTTTTTCCAAATTCGATGGTCGACCTCTTTTTCTATAGCTGAAATCTTCGTAAACGGAACTATATTGCGAAAGTGGATTAGCAATTTCCAGTAAAAATTGTATTAATAGATTAAGTTTCTGATTGGGTTGAATTAGACGAAGATGTTTTCTATACAACACCCAGGCATTTGTAACGGATGTTCCTAGGCACCAATAGAAGATTCTTACGTACCACGTCCTTGAGCGCTGGATAACCTTGTACAGTTCCATGAGCATATCAGCTAAGTCAACACCTCCCATGTCTTTATTATAGTGTAAATATTACAGAGGTTCTCTTGTTAGTTTTAGAGTGCGCATCTAGGCGGTCAACCTTTATTTATTTGGCCAAAGTTTACTGAGCAGTACTTCTCAGCTCAACGGCTAAATTTTATTGTTCTTTACATTGTTAGTTACTACTGCTTATAAATAATTTATGAAAATATAATTAGTTGTCTAGAGTTGAGTGACTTCCTAAAGTCACTCAAAAATAACTTAGGTAGCCAAATTATAGTTTTCATGGTCATAAGAAAATATTGAATAACATAAATCCAAACAGACAATCATAAACAATTTGGAATGTTTAACATGTGTAATGATGCACTTGAAATGTACTTAACAATTAATGTGGAGCACCAAAACATAACAACAATTGTCCAGCACATAAATTGTGTCGTGCCTTTTCAAGTGCATATTTAGGGCATCAAATGACCGTCACATGTGTGAATGAAATTAATGTATTCTACTTGTATTTAATGCAGGCAATTATGACTGTTGTGTTGTGCTACTTAGTGCAAGTCATACAGACTGCTAGTATCACACTACAATAGAAAGCAACTATAGCAGGTCTTGGAACATCAACGTAAGCTTTTTACTTCTAGCTCCAATGGTTACAAACGTCAACCGGTTCAAAATAGTTTTTGGGGCTTCAAATGGCCTTGATCCCTATTTGGGAGATTTCAGATCGATTTTTTCAAAGCACATATTAACACCATCAGAAGATTATTTCTTCCCTTCCAAATTCCTCTCCAGCAGTGCAGATATGTCATCCACCTCATCGTCGCTTCCATCGTCACTGGAAACATCTCAATCGAAGTTCAAAATTCTTTCAATATCTTTGTTTATCAACCCCTTCTCTTGGGGTCTCATTTCTAAAAGTATGTAAATTAATTACCATAATTGCCCAAAGTCCCTCACAACCAACTTCATAACTTTGAAAATTGCTCACTTGTTGTTTGTTTGAAATTTTAACATTTAACTTGTAAAAATATTTAATTGATATTAACTGAAAAGGATTCAATAAACATATTTTAAATTTTTGTTATAATTTTGAAAAAAAGTCACATGTATAACAACCTTCTTACAAATACACAAACATATTTGTCTTGACACACCGGCGTAATAATGAAAATAACTTTGCCAATTGCTGTTGCTTTATTTTAATATAGAGAAAAAATTAAAAAACTAAGTTTTTAAAACTATGTTTTAATAAAAAATTTATATTAACATATTTTTGTGCTTTATAATATAATTTTGTTAACGCCTGGAAAATTTAACAATTATTATTTCTATGGAGCAAGATCCCGAATCCCGTGCCGGGGAAATGAAAAAGTGCGAAAAAAAAATCTAATACAAAACCTTCTTAATCTAACTGTGTAGCATGCACTCGCCATACTCAGTTATTGCTGGTAGCCAATTTATTCAATAAATTACACAGGTTTTATGATCTGAAATTCTGCCACGAATCATATAAAATTTTTAATTGTTTCTGTTTGTGTATTAGTTTTTTGCCGTCCACAAAATCAAAGCGGCAAATCAAGTGACGAAATCCAATTATGTACTAAGATATACTACAAATTTCCTTGTAATAGTATATACACCATATGCCATAATATTAAAAGAATTTGCGTTCCAGTGTGCAGCAAACAATACCGTAGAGTATATCAAATTAGATAAAACTTGCGATTACACATTATAAAGTATTTCAAAAATTTAATGGTTTGCAATATAATATTGGCAAATAATAATTTTGAAAAAAAAATTGAAAATCATGAAACTTCCCAATCAGTTGAAGAGTAAAACATTTTTCATGCTTCTATTCTTTACACATCATAACACTGGTAATGTAACTAAGGCAAATAAGAAGCGTAACGAAATGATAATTTTCATTAAAATATGTACGAAGCGAAGTGAATCACATGAGATGTGACGATTCGCAAAAGTCGAACAACAAAGTTACTCAATTAAATATAAATATTTTATTTTTAAAACGAAAGACATAAGAAGGCACTGGGGAATAATGAAATTCAAACGACTTTAACTAAATAAAATAAGTGTCAGCCCTTTGAATTTCAATTATTATGTTCATATATTAACTTTGATGGCATTAACTAATAAGGCTGGACTAAAACTTAGTGTTCCTAAAAGAAATCGCATGGCTGCATTGGGAATGACATTTTCAACGTAGACATATGTATGTACGTGTCGCCGCTACTGTACAAACGTATTAAATTATGTACTTTGTATTTCTCCGTTATTTTATGTTACATCTGCATCCATATAGGCTTATGTATCTGTAATGTTTTACAAGTACATGGTTTTTATATAGTTTAAAGGAAATCTGCTATAGAGGTACATTGAATGCATATACATACGTATGTGGGTATGCACAACTTGGTTGGTCTTGTAATAAGAAAAGAAAACAGCATTATGGATTTACGTAGCTCGTGTTAACACTAAAAATTTTTTAAAGCCGACTAAGTCGATTCTTAATTTTACTTTGTACTTTCATTACACTATATTTTGGTATAACTGAAAATAAAGAATGATAAACTACTAAAAAAAAGTGTTACTTAATTGAGCCGGGTCCACAAATAAGCGTAACAATACGCATTCGGTACCGCACATTTGAGACGCAAAGAATTAGCAGAAAAGTCGACTTACGTAGTAAGCAAATCCACCAAAGTAAATATTAGTTAACAAGGCCAATTTCTACTACGGGTTTTCGAGAGAATTTAAATTTATTTTAATTTCACAGAACAATACATTTCAAACTAAATTGACAAATAAAATTAGCGGAATTCAGTAACGCTTTTACCAAGTCGGCGTAAGTCAATACGGAATGAATTTTAAATAACATAATATATGGACATTACTTTATACGGTAATGTGCATTAAAATTCTACCCTGATACTCGACAGTTTCTGCATTTATTAAACAACTGTTTGTTTTTTTATTCATTTTTGTTTGCATTTACATGAAGATCGAATAGATAGAAGTCAGAAAATCTGATTAGCAGTTGGTGAAAAATTAGCATTTATTTGAAAGAAAAGAAATAATAATAAAATAAATAAATATATTTATTTATTGTAAACTTATATATAATTTTTATATAAATAAAATATATTATATATATGTAAATAAAAGATAAAATATATTTATCTACTTTATATATATTTATAAATAAATATATTTATACATTTATAATATATACATATAAACATAAATATTTATATGGTATTATTATTTGTATATATTTTATTAATTCTAATAATTTATAAATTTCACAATTTTTTAAATTGATATGTACAAAAATACCTGCATTTCTGCGTGACATTTCTTATTTTTATATGGACTTCTTCCGCAGTAAATTTATTCCCCATTTGTACGGCTATTTCTTTGTAGATGACCTCATTTTTTTTGTGCTTCGCAAATCGGTGGCACAACTCTAGCTGAACCTGTGCATTGCGTTCTTGGAAATCTTAAAATTAATGTTAACATTTCTAAAATAATATTTATTTTTGGTTTGCTGAAAATAATTAAAGAACCTTAACTGTTCTGCATTTGCACCCCTTTTTGTTTTGTTAAATTTTAACTAATTTACAGACAGCTAGTTATATTGATATAGCTAAATTCAGTTTAAATGCAGTTCGATTTACTGCATTAATTTCTCTTTTATTACACATTAAAATGGAGGTAATGCAGTTAATCTGCATTAAGCCGCTAATGCGCATTAACTCTGTCGTGTGTCTACCGTATTACCTTATTTTGTTACTTTTGTTTGCTTCATGCATTTTCAGGCAGCTGTCATAAGAGTTCACATTAAATTAAAAGGCAAAGTTTATTAATCTCACTATAACAATATAAAATGCTGTTGCCATTATTTATTAATAACTGAGAACAAAGTTTTGGCAGAGAGAAATAATAAAATAAATATAATCTCTTACAAAATCTAATTAGATTTTTACAAAATTTGAGCCATCAGCTACACAGTTTTATGGTTTTTAGGCAACTGCAAGGTTTTCTTTTCTTAAATTTAAGCAATATTCACCATCAGTTAGATTTAGAAATTTTTGGTTCTTTTTATACTCAACTTTTTACTCACAAAAAAATTAAATATGAGTTTTAAAGAAATCAATTTAATGAAAGTACTCAATTTGGAGAATCACAAATACTGGTTATTCATAGTGGTACATAGTGGTTCGCTAATAGTTCCAATTGGATTTTGAATAAAGAAAACACCACCGCTAAATTCGCTTCAAGTTCGCTTATTAGCTAATGTTCCTTATATTAAAATTTTTATGATTTTATAACTAATATTAAACATATTCATATAACAAATTCTATACAAATGACTTACTTTTTGATATGAAAGCACTAAAAACAATAATTTACATAAAAAGGAGACAGGAGAAAACACCACACACAGATAACTTAAGACAATTCTTCTTTTAAAAACGGAGGGGAAGGTATTGTCTCCGAATAAATATAATATCGCATAAAATGTAATAGATTAATATATGGTCCTTTAGCGGTTTTTGTCAGTGGCGATAATAAGTAGTTTTATGTGACCAAGGACACATATTAAAGTTCATCTGGTATTTATTGCTCTTAAATTAGGAAACGAACTCTATTTAGGATGCGATGCACCCAAGGTGTATATTGAAATGAAATATTTACAATTTTTTTATAAAATCTTAAATAGAACCAAAATAAAAAACTTGTATATGCATTTTAGTATGACACCATTTCAAAATTAAATTTCCATAAAAATTTTACTTCTATTGCCATTATCATAAGTGAAGAAAAAATGACTTCGGAATGTATTAAAGTCAAAAATCTAATATATTTTTTGGTAGCTTAAAAGATTCTAAAGTTGTAAGCATCATCAGAACAGCATTTGCACATAAATTTATTAAGTTTCCATTTCAGTTTCACTCCCTCTGATTTTGAAGTAAACTTAAAAATAACTATTTGTTACAAATTGAAGGAATTTCATTCCGGTACGGAATGCGGAAATAAAAAAATTATAAGTGATTTCACAGGCATAGTTTTAATATTGTTAATATTTATTCTTGTATATGCTGGTTGTGGAAATGAGAGAAATAAAATTATGATAAAATCTTCATATACTTTAAGTTCTCGGATTTAGAAAAACAAGAGTTCAAGCTTGTAACCTGTATTTTAACCATTCCTGACAATCTAATATTTTTATCGCGTTGTATTTAATGTTGTAATTCAGTCTAGTTCTTCCCGTAGATTGCTTTGTACAGAAAATTTCATTGTACTCCTTCCAGTAGCATGTCTGAGTCTTTTTTGTTAAACTCAACGTATGTGATTATATGTCGTCAGCAAACCCTTTAGCATTTAGCCTAGAGCACCTGGCGTTCTAATGAATAAACATTAATAATTGTCGTGTGTTTAAACTGGTCGTTGTATATAGTCACTAAGTTGGCATTATTTAAACACACAATAAGTACGTGGAGCATTCAACTGGGAACACGCGTGCAGCTAAAGGTAACATGTGTAGTGAACCGATTTATGTTTACTTGCAATTATTATAATATCCATTAGATTGACGCAGAAAAAAATTGTTTTCGCTTTATGAATATCCGTTTACCGTGATAAATATTTTTTTATTTTACAAATTATTTAATTTTTCAGCTAAACAAAAAAAGTCTATCACAGCACTATTTTATCAGTACACAGATTACGTAACTTCGTTCCTAGAACGCAATACATTTAAACAAATTTCAAAACAATTCCTCTTTGGCTTTGTAATCTCTGCTGTTGTTTGTAATCTCTGCCAACACAATAATATTGCTTTCAGTGTATGATATTTCTCTTGTCCACACAATGACTAAAAACTTCATTCTCACACATACAGAAAACACAAAAAGTAAAATCCCAAAGGAAAAAAAACCTCTAAAAATTAATTCATTTACAAAAATGTTTATAACAATGCAAAAAATAAGTGAAATGTAATTTTTTCGCTTTTCAAAATTTTTTTCAAAAAATGGATAAAACTTCGAAAACTAAACATCAAGACCTTTGCATTCACAGGGAGTACCAAGTCCTTTGTTTTACTGGCAAGCTTATGCACGAAATATTTTTTATGCGCTTCTCACACCATCAGGGAATACAAATTATTCAAATTGTTCGGTCCTTTTTTATGTGTTTGTGCTGACTTTTATGTGGTTTGTTAGTGCGATTATGGCAGTAGCTTAATATAGAGTTTGATGTGAAGTTTGTGGTGTTGCACTTAATACTACATAGCAATTTGTTGACCTTTCGTTCACCGACGTGCATATAAGCGTGATAATTACAAATACTAACATAGTGAATGGTGAGCATTCACTTCAATTGATTTGCATGAATAGAAGTGTGATCCAGAGGTGAAAGAATAAAATTTTAAAATTTGCGATAATAGTCCAGTAGTACTATAATATGTTTCGATTTGTGACAACTCATTGTTTTTAAGTGGAGAATATACTTATTTTAAATTTCAAATAAATTAAAAAAATGTTTAAAAATGGAAAGTAAATATATTTTTTGTTATTATATGAAAACGTATTTGAAAAGTTAAAAGTTATATTTATATAATGCGATGACGAAAGCGGTTATGACAAAACATATTTAATAAAAGTTCGAAGATTTCATTCTCTATAATTTATATGGTGTACCAAAATTAAAAAGAACGTTTACAGAACATGTTGATAAGCATTTCATTTATATTAAGGTTCGCAGAAAGGTTATTCAAAAATTTCACCTAACTGGTTATATTAGTTCACTTTGAGATTTTAAGATTTTTTTCAGGTTATTATTTTTGGTTTTGTGTATTTCGTTACGCACACGGATTATTAAAATTATTGTTAATTATTCAGGAAGTATTAAATTTGAATTTGTTAAATTATTTTTTTTATTTAATATTTATTTTGCAAATTTTAATTATATATTTTATTTATGATTTATAAAAATATATTTTTTAATCTTTTATTTTAAAGTATTAAAATTAATTTAATTCAATAAGTAATTATTAATATTATGGGTGGCTAATTCTAATTTGGTCTTAATTAGAAAGGCCCTAACTCGTATTTTTTAAAATAGATTTTTTAATATTTCAGTTCATACAAGACAATCCCCATCATACTAAATCATTTTGACTGAATTGCCACTACTCCATTATGTTCTTCTTGATGTCCCATTATTTGCTTCTATAACAATCTGTTTGTCATTACACAATAAATCGAAAGATCTTATGAATATATGCGATAATACTTATTTCAGTCAAGAAACTCCAAGTTTATAACAATGAAAGCTAGTAATATTATCATATGCTAGTAATATTTTCATCAGTCGTGAAAGTGTCGTTGTTGGTTCCGAAGCAACATCATTTTAGTAGCGTCAATTCAGTGCAGTTTGAAAGATATATTTATAAGTTCATAATGCCTATCAAGAAAATTTTGGCTCGTCAAGTTTTCGATTCGCATGGTAATCCCACCGTTGAGGTTGATCTTACCACTGATTTGGGTCTGGTGCTTCCACTGGTGTCCATGAAGCGTTTGAATTGTGCGATAATGATAAGAAAAGCTACAATGGAACAAGTGTTTTGCAAGTCGTAGACCATGTCAACAAGTCTTTGGGACCTGAACTCATTAAGGCCAATTTGGAAGTTACAAGCCAAGAGGACATCAACAACTTCATGTTCAAATTAGACGGTACTGAAAATAAGAGCAAATTTGGTGCCAATGCTTTTTTGGGAATTTCTTTGGCAGTCTGCAAAGCTGGTGCTGCAAAGAAAGGTGTACCCTTATATAAGCTCATTGCGGATTTGGCTAGCAATAAGGACATTATTTTACCCGTACCTGCATTTAATGTCATTAACGGTGGCAGTCATGCTGGCAATAAATTGGCCATGCAGGAATTTATGATTTTGCCAACTGGAGCTAGCAGCTTTACTGAAGCCATGAAGATTGGCTCTGAAGTGTATCATCACTTGAAGAAGGTTATTAAGGATAAATTTGGTTTAGGTGCCACCGCTGTCGGCGATGAGGTTATGCTCCAAACATTCAGTCCAACAAGGAAACTTTGTCGCTCATTAGCGATGCCATTGCTTTAGGCTGTTACACTGGTAAAGTAGAAATTGGAATGGATGTTGCCGCCTCAGAATTCTTCAAGGATGGCATTTATGATTTGGATTTCAAGAATCCTAACAGCGATAAGGCTTAATGGCTTTCACCAGAAAAGTTGTCGGACTTGTATCAAGAGTTCATCAAGGGATTCCCAATTGTTTCAATTGAAGATCCCTTCGATCAAGATCATTGGGATGCTTGGTCAAAACTTACTGCTGCCACTAGCATTCAAATTGTTGGCGATGACTTGACTGTCACCAACCCGAAACGTATACAAACTACCGTGGAAAAGAAGGCATGCAACTGTTTGTTATTGAAGGCAAATCAAATTGGTACCGTTACTGAGTCTACCAAGGCACATTTGTTGGGCAAACAAAACTGTTGGGGCACTATGGTTTCCCATCGTTCTGGTGAAACTGAAGATTCAATCATTGCTGACTTAGTTGTTGGTTTGTCTACCGGGCAAATTTAGACTGGAGCCCCTTGCCGCTCGGAACGTTTGGCTAAATACAATCAAATTCTTCGCATCGAAGAAGAATTGGAAGCCGCTGCTAAATTTTCCGGCAAATCATTCAGGAAACCACAATGAACTGCTTAATTGTAAGAATCATTTATTTATATTACACATCTTTTCCAACATCTGACAGAAAGAAAACGGCTAAATGTTAACTTGAGTTTTCATGAAATTCATACATGATTCATACATTGGAATCACTAAAAAAATCTGTGGGGAGAAAAATGCGTCTTAGGGCCTTTCTAATTGCGACTAACGATATGTGGGTATATAAAAGTTTTTTAAAATACAAAATGAAGCAATACTTTTCCATTTGTATAATTTTTTGAAGAATTTACTCCATACAATCAGTTTTCTCTTGTGTACGTATCGGAATCAGCGTTGAAAGTGGTCATAGCGTGCCATAGATTTTATTGCTACTATAATATTAATCTCAATCAAGAAATGTTATGTTTGTAATAACGAAAATTTGTAATATGTAAATGTCGAGAACCCCTCTTTCAACTGTTTAATAAGACGTGCGTAAATGAATGAGACGTAAATAAATGGGCTAAGGATAGCAAATTACATCAATAATTGCCAAATAGTGCACGCGATTATTTAACCCCTATTGTAACATTTCAGGATTATTCGTCACTATTTCTATTATGAAATTGTGATGAAAAATCTTTGTACCTATTAGTGAAGGTATGGTTTTCAACATGAAAATTAAAGTTCTTTTGATTTATTGTTTAATGGCAAACAAATTGTTATATAGCAATAACTTGTAGGACTACAAAAAGTTCGTAATGGACTAGTAGATATTCAGTGAAAATGATTTAGTATGATTTCGATTCGGATGACTTGATGTAGATATAAAAAACAATTTAAATAATTGATCTGTCTGCAGTTCATTATTTCCTTTTAAAAATTGTATGAAAAAGTTATTTATTTTATAAATAAGAACGTAAAACAATAAACCCACATTAAATTTAAAAAACAGACTTGATCAACTTATTCAAATGAAAAATTTTAGGTCTTAAAACATTTTATAAAAAAAACCATATAAATTTTTTCATAATTTTTTTTTTAATGCGAGACTGCGAAATAGCAGAAAAGTGACTTCTATATTTTTACGGTATTTTGTAATTTTTATTTTATCTTGAAGTCACAACAATAAGTGAATGTCTCAAGTGAGAAAAGCAGCAGTGACAATTCTCAATGTTTGTGCAGTTTTATATGCAAAAACCTTTTTATGAAACTGGTCTGTAATTCTGTAAATTATGTAAAAGTAATAGAAAAGTCTAAATCGTTGTATGTAGCCTAAGTGGCTAAAAAAAGATTTCATTGTATGCAAACGAATTTTTCAAGAAATATAAAAACATATAAGAAAGTTTCGCCAATATAAATTTTGTGTTATGGACGGACTTTTACCATTCCTTCCCTAATACAATTTTATTGACTACTTTTCGTGAGTGTAAGATTATTTCTGGAGGCTTCCTAAACTACCTCAATTTTCTTTCCAATCCATCTAAACTTGTATAAAAATAAACTCGTATATATAGTATTTTATAATCCTGCATAGTGGTTTATGTATGCCTATTGTAAATAGTCATACTTAATATACAGGGTGTGGTGAAAAAACTGCAACAAAGTAAAACGCCATAATTTTTTAAATTTTTTTCAAATTTTATTGAATGAATGCAAAAAATATCGGAAATAGCATCAAATTTTAGAATAAGTTTAGATTTGTTCGAATTGGTCACCTTTGGCACGAATTATGGCCTTCAAACGGCCAATGAAACCGTCACACGCTGCCTGAATGTTGCTCTGCGGTATTTTGGCCCATTCCCGGCGAAGCGCTTGCTTGAGGTGATTGACACTTTGGTATTTTTTAGTGCCAACCTTGCTTTCCAAAATACTCCAGACAAAATAGTCCAACGGATTGGTATCCGGAGATTTTGGTGGCCATTGTGCGCTGGAAATGAAGCGAGAAACCTCATTTTGTAACCATTCTTGGGTGGCGCGTGCTGAGTGCGATGGTGCTGAGTCCTGTTGGAATGTCCAAGGTCTGCGGCCAAAATGTTTGCGTGCCCAAGGCTTCAATACACCCTCCAGAATATTTTCGCGATAATATTGGGTATTTATTCTGACACCACGGTCGATTAATACAAGCGGAGAGCGACGACGGGCTGTTATGGCTGCCCACACCATCACCATGGCCTGCGCTTGAGTTCTGGTGGCCAACCGAAGGTGCACATTTTCAGCTGACCTCTTTCGCAAGTAAACACGATCATTTTGTTGGTTTACAAACTGCTGGACAACGAATGTTTTCTCATCGGAGAAAACCAAATTCGGCAGTTCACCACCTGCGGCCAAGCAAAGCAACCCTTTGGCTCTTTTGAGTCTATTTTCTTTCTGTTGCGGTGTAAGTTCTTGCACTTTTTGGAATTTCAATGGCTTTACCCCGAGCTCATTTTTCAATATTTGCCGAATGGAATATTGCGATATGTTCAACTCACGAGCCATTTTTCGGCCACTGCGACACGGATTTCGATCAAGTCGCTTCTTTTCTTTTCGAACCATTTCTGGTGATGTTGCTGTTTTCTTCCGTCCACTTCCTCGACGTCGGGCTACGCTACCAGTATCACGGTAACGAGCGATGGTACGAGACACAAAAGATTTATTCACATTTAAATGCTGGAGTGCTCTAACAATAGCCACGTGTGGCTTTGCAGCCAAATATAAAGAAATCACACTATCACGCTTGAATTCCATAACGAATAACTGTTTTTCTGAAAAATTCTCACCAAAATGCTTTTGTACGCTTGTAAACAATATAATAAACTGTCATTGGAATAATTTTGGCAGCTGCCGGACGAGTGGTTTAGAAATGACAGTTGAAGTTGGTTGCAGTTTTTTTGTCTCACCCTGTATATATATGCGTAATATATATGCATGCTTTTGTATGTTATACTTCATAAATTACAATTTAAATGACGCAGAAATTAATATAATAATAGCAGTAATAACAAACAACTGATGCTGCACAAAATAGATTCAAAATAAATTTGCATAAAAATTGCTCAACACACTCCATATAAAAGTGTGAAATATTAAACGCAACTTCAATTGCCGCTGGTTAGTCTTGTACCCAAAGAGACGCAGACAAAGAAAAGTTGGCATATCTACAAACCAGCTAACGAATTATTATTGCTGTTTTGTTGCTCTTAATTAACAATATAATTTAAAGAGTAGCAACATAATTTTTCTTCACTGTAGCCAAAAAGTTGAAAACCATTGAAGTTGGCCCCACCTTCAACAGTGCCCGTGTGGTCATTTCATCTTGTTGAGCAGAAAAAGAAATCTTCATATACGCACATTTATTATTTTTTTTTTGACAGCTTTTAGACGGTAGCATGCTGTGGGGCATGTGTTTAATTAAGAAGTTTTTGGTGCTTTAAGAGCCACGTCGACAGCGCATATCTAACAATTAAATTACCATTGAGTATTTGCGACAAAGGAAATTATAGTCGAAGGAGAGAACTGATTATATCATTACATTTTAAAACAAAATATCGTCGAAGAATTAGTAATTTTTTGTTTCTTTAATTATGTCGATTCTTGGCGTACAAAAAACGACAACGAGTAAAATCAATTAAATTTATTTTGCAACTAATTCCGCAGCATACTATTTGTTTTACTTTTTATAAGAACTCTTACAATCGACTTTACGGCTTTGCAGCATATTAAAAACATTTACATATTGTTTGTTTTCACTTTCCTTCCCCTGCGGCCTTAAACGGTAAAATCTGTTTCATGCCATTTTCTCTATTTAAAAAGCAAAAAAAAAAACAAAATGTTGAAATTATTTAAGGATTCAAAAGGTATACGGATGGACATTCACAGTAACTTGAATAACATTAAAATGTGTGGATAATCAAATATGCTGACGCATATTTTAATAAAGAGCATTTATTATATGTACGTGCATTTACTATACTGTACAATTCAAACACACAGCGAATGCAATGCACAAATATTTATATAACGTGTGTCCGCATCTTAAAACCATATTAAATATTAAATATTAAATAAGCACTTTGTGCGTGCTATACATAAAGAACATGATTACGAAAATATTTGCTTAATTTGCTTGTTATCAAATTATTTTTCATTATTTGTTCACTAGATAATTTGGACACCTCAGTCCTTCAAATTTTTAATTTATTCGCGTTCTCTTAAATAAACCAGTTTTATTTATTTGCGGAAAAATAGAAAAGTAGTTTTCCGGCAAGAAGTGGCAGTGGCTGTCTTCGGCTATAAACACCGTTTATGGGTCTTACCTTAAGCAGTACCGTATTTACCCGAGGAAATATTACAATATTATGTTCGGTGCATATAAGTTTTGTTGTTTTCGAACTGTATTATGAATTATTCATTAAAAGTTAACCGCTGTATAATAAGCATTCTGAATTCTTTAATAGGAAAAAAAGTAATAGGCATCTGATTAATAAAGTAAGAATATTGAAGAATGGTCATATTATATTTTTATTGCCAAACTGTTTTTGGTATTTCATATAGTAACGCAATGTAAATACAAATTTAGACTTTCCTAAAATGGAGTTCAAACATTGTAAATTTTAAAAAAACAGGTTTTTCTGGTGGAGAAAGACGCAGACACAAGAACAATAGATCCTGATTATCTGCACCAGTTACTTTTCAAAAATAAAAGGCGTTGTAGGCATTATTTGCATTTTAACACAATTCATTTTAGTTAACTTTTCTGCTGGAACCGAGCATGCTTAACAAATTTTAACATAGTCACGTTCTATTCAACTTGTGTCTGGGTGTCTCTCCGCCAGGCAAACACATTGTGTACGTAGAAATTCTGTGGCATCACAATTTTTATCATCATGCTACAGAAAACAAAACAAAATTCGAAAAAAAAAATAATTAAATATTTTTAACATTTCAAAATGGTTAAGGTTTGTCCGGTTCACTTGTATCACTTCCAGTAAGAAGATCACGCCTTTATGTAAAATAGGGATGGTCAATTCCAGCATTTTCTTCAAACTATTGGCCACAAAAACGATATTCTCACTTATCCTAAAGCAACATTTCCATAAATTTCCCGACATTTCAAATTTGTCCTCCTCTCTCACCTTTTCTGTCCAATAAAGTACTTTACGACGACCCAAAAATTCGTTATCTTGACTTTAATATATATTTCATTTCCATACTCCATTAGTGTTGTATTTTAATTATAATTTTTCAATATCCTAAGGATTGTAGGACGTTCAAGTTATGTTCAATTTTATGTCCTTAATATGCAATACACTTGAAGCAAAATTAATAAATTAAAGGAATACTTGTAGTTGAAACACCATTTTATTTTAATGTCTTGAAAACACTCTTCCATAACAAGTTTAACGTATAATAAAGCTTTCAACTTGCTTTCGGTCATTATATGAATTTCTTTTGAGCTTTTCTATTATTTTGAGTACTCTAAAGCACCCATGTTACATTTTATGACAACGTGCATAGACATGCATACATATTAAGATAATCGAGTGCTTAATATTCTCAGGAGATATACAAATATTTAGCACATTTACTGCACTTAAAGATCACTGTAATTGCATCTTCCAATCTTAAATACTCCATCGTCTTTACGGCAAGTGCCCTCCGCACTGCTGTAGTATTTGTAATGTACTGATAAAACTGTTGCTCCATCCACTAAACGACCAAACATTTACGGAATTTACAAGCGCATTTTCACTTACATACATTTAAATTTAAGTATTTAGTATAGACATCTATAAAAAAGCAAAATGTAATTACGTATGTCATATTTATGATTTTAAGCTCCCCAACACTTATCACTTACACCAGTTTTTTTTATAGCTTAAATAATTGCCAGAATAATACTGACAGTTTTTTTTTTTTTTTTTTTTTGTAAATGTTGCAATTTTTAAGCATATGCAAAACGAAGTGTGAATGAACTTGAATACTGCTTTATTTAATGGCATTATTAAGCCAAAATATTTATAAAGTCTTTTTCAAAAAATTTATATTTTGCAACAAAATGTGAACTTTTTTTTGAACGTTCAAATTTTATTAAATATACGAGTATACCACCCGCATAACCCAAATTATTATTTTAAAATTCAAAACGTGATATTTTGCAGCATTTACAAAAAATTTTCTAAAATAAATTTTACTTGATGATGCAAAAGAGGAAATGGTTTAAAAGTGAAATTCTATATTTTATTTTTTCATAAGGAAAGCTATTTCCACATTATTGGTATTGGCAAGCCACTGGCAATGAATCATTATTATATGCATATTTCTTAAGAATGTTCTTAATTGTAGTGTTTTCTGTTGCTGTTGTGTTTATTTTTATAGAAATTATTCTATGGATTTTATATGGCAGTACCAGATGTGTGTATTTTGCATCGTTTTGTTGTTGAAATATAAATTAGCGCCTCACACCGGATATGGAAGAGTCTAAATAGTTGTAGTCACAAGTTCCGGAGCAGCAATATGCGAGTGGCAGTCAGTATAGAAAATAACTTTTTTAATAACTTTTTTTTAAATAAAATGTTGATTTTGTAAATAAGTAAAAGGAAGCAGCTGTCGTTTATTTTATTGGAATAAACGTACCCAGCAAATAAGAAATTTTATTGCAAAGCATGTAAAGCTAAGAATAGGAAAAGAGAATCTCAATAAAGTTCCAATTAATTTTCTTCAACATTTGAATATTAAGTTTTCATTTCTAAAGCATTTGTTTGTTCATGAATCATGTAATGGTTTCTTACAAGTTACTCTCAAAAGTGCCACCAACCTATGACCTTCTTTTTAAGATAATTTTTAACGTATGGACCATAAGTTAAAGGTACTTCATTTAAGCTGTATACAGTTGTATCCCTATTCTAAAAAATTAGCCTTGGGCTTAAAAAATCCTATTTACATTTTATCAAAATTTTTAAGCTGTCTAAGGATCTTTAAACTTAAAAACAGACAAGAAAAGTCCAATATGTATGGAAAATCCAATCCTTTTTTTAATTTACTGAATTTTATGCAAACAATGACAATTCGCCTAAACAAAAGAAAAACTTATAGGCAGATTAAAAGAAATCTTTCAAAGAAACATTAGAATATACAGTATTACAATTGAAAAAAGTACAACACAATACCGTAGGAAACAAATAGGCAAAAACTTTGCCGAGAAGGGTTACATAAAAATGGAAAACTCATAAAGATCATGAAAAAATTATCATCCTTCTGCGAGAAATCCGTACAATGGAAAAGGGTCAAACACAAACAAAAGCATGAGTCATGCGCTTGCAAATATGAAAAGAGGAAAAAAGAATTCAAAATTCATAAACGTTTTTTGAACGAAACACATTCATAAAATGACTACACAATACGTATAAGGATACATATTGTACATACTCATACAATATAACAGTGGATTTGTAATATGTGTGTGAGTAAATGTTCTCTTATTTTTACGTCTTTCATTTGTACGAACATTAGAAACAAGCAATTATTATATTATATACAGAAAAATATCGTTATATTGCTACTCAATAATAGTTTTAAATATGTATGTATATAACCAAATGCATGAAGATGACATTCGCATTTAGAAATGAAAGAATACTTATTTAGCTAGAAGCTAGACTTTAATAACAACAAATATGACGATTTTTATACATGTGATTATTTACATTTACGTGTACAACATATGAAACACATATGTATATAAAAAATGGATGTACCTGTTTGCTGGATTTTATGATACTCATACACTAATTTGGCCACCCGTCCACCATGGGAATAGTAAAGTATTGAAAACCTGCAATAAAAATATCCTTGAAAGTAAAGATAACATGTGCAGACCTCCAATGGGAAAGATAAATGAAAGCAACAATGTAAAATGCCAATCTTGGCACTCATTAAACAAAACATCTTTTATTTCCTAAACATTGCAATTTTTCCTATATTTTTAAGCACGTAGACAGCCTGACATATAAAAATGATTTATTTTAAAAAGATATTTGTTCAAATTTAACATTAATAAAATTTTATCAACTGTAAAGAATTTGCCAATCTTAATATTCAGTACACTTTTGAAAATGTCTTATTCCAAATATTTCAAACCTTACTTAAAATCTGTAGTGATACTGTAAAAAGCTTGATTAGTTTTTAAAGTCTTTCTGACGTTCTGATTTCGGCTTAATGTGTTTTTGCTCCCAAAATTTTAAAGATCATATTTTTTAAACAGATATATCTTATAGATGCCTAATGAATACTAAAGACTCACTCTTAATTGAAGAATTACTAAACATAATTTCTTTAATATAGCAAATAAGACGATATCAAAACTACAGCTGCAAACATTTTGCAAAGTTTACGAATTATTTTTCGATGCACTGAGAGATTATAAAATTCATTGACGTGTTTATATCAATTTAAACATTCAGTCTAATCAGATGACTTACTGCTGACTTATCTTTGAAATTAATACCTTCTTCTTCTGTTACTATTCTTGTGTTTAATTTTTCTCTATTTAACACACTTTTCAAAATTGTTTTAAGTCAGTCTGTAAGAGCGAGTTTTTACAGCGCTAATTGGATTTAGGTCACGTACCCGATACAGGTTCTACATGCTATCCTTGCATTGTTGAGAAACTACTAAAGCACAAGGTTAGGAGCAAGTACTTCCAAAGTAACAAAACAAAAACTACAATAACAATAAATTGCTCTGTAAGAATATATTTACATACACGAATTCAATAGTTCATTCAATGCCCTATAAGTGTAACCGAATTTGCCAATACGCCTTTACAGATTTTCGAAACAGAATATATAGAAAAATTATATTTAAGATATAGCACAGCTTTTCATCAATTAGGAGTCAATGCACATCACAGTGCAAGGGCAAACTGGATATGATCCGCATTAATCTATTTATCGCAGTTCACTTGATATCGTATGTGAACAAAATAATATTCGTTTTCCAATTCTTTACAAATAAAAAATTCGAAATACGAATAATACTAATTTAAAACATATTCATATCAAATCATTTGTTATACAAGAATTTGAAGCGGGTTTTAAAAAATCTTGTAAAAGAGTTTCAAAGGAACTAAAAGCAGTCTGTACTTTTATCTGTAGTACAAATATATAAACAGTAATAAATGCAGTTTGTTTTCCTTTTTATTTTATTTTTTTTTTTTTTGAGGTCTTTCTGCTTTGCTTGCCAAAATCTACTGAACAACGAATAAAGAAAGGATATTGTAATACACTAGTATATTTCTTGTCTGTTCGTTAAGTCAATGGTTGCTCATGCATAGTTTCTCATTCTTTAAGATTTTGATTCCTTTGTATTGGAAAACAGATTTTAAAAAACATGCGTGGGTATGCAATTCTTCTTTTCTTGTTTAATCAGTCGTTAAGATTCTTAGATAGCATCGAATAGTGATAAAATAAAATAAAAAAGACAAAGCTTTTGACAATGGAAAGTTTTAAGTTATAAATATTAAAAACTATGTAAGTATTCCAGTTTTATATGGGATCACCAAAATATCTCATCATAATGGAAGTTGAAAAATTCATCAAGGAACTGAGAACAACAAACAAACAAATGCTACGTTATAACAACTAAACAACTCCCAATCCTACTGAAGAGGCGCTGAACTTCTTCTCTGGAATCTCTTCTATAATACTATAACTGTTTGAGAGCTACAATTAGAAAACATAAACATTTTCTTTTGCATTGTTTTCGTTATAAAAAAGATTAATTTAATTTTAATTGCTTTCGCAATGTTAACGTTCGGCATGCCGATGCGCTCATTTAAATAAGTAAAACTCTATGATATATTTAATGACTGCCTTTTATATCGTTATAAATTTGTTATACCTCTGTGGATCGTATAAGAGTACTAGTCTCCGATATCAAACAAACCGAAAAAGTTGAACTACTTCATAGCAAAATTTCTTAATGGAATTTTTATCTAGAAATTAAAATGAAAATATTGTAATTGAAGTTTTTTTTCAGAAACGTCTATCAATTTAATATTTCGCCTTGCAACGTGTGGTAATAACAAGCGTTATTATTATAACTAAAATATGCAAGTCAACCAAGTAATGGAAAAGCATAAAAACAAAGCAAAAGTCAAAATTAAAAACAATAGCATACAAAAACAAAAGGGAGAAGCATTAAATTAATAACAAACATCATAACCCCTTCCCCACAAACCACTTAGCAAAATAAAAAAGGGAAACGCTTACAAAAAACAACATTTGCAATGAATGCAATGAAAAAAGTATAAAAAATTTTCTAACCTTTCATTATCCGTCATTAGCTTATACGAGTATCTTATTTTGGTGGGCACTAGAAACATATCTTTAATTGAGTTATATCTGCAAGCACATGTGGCTAAAATTAGGCAGTGCACAATGCTAAGTAGAATAATTTTTCTTTATTAAAAATATTTAGAACTCCTTTGAGATAAAATAATATGAACTCGCTGCAAAATACGCACTGTGGCAAGTATAAAATGGATACATTAACGATATATTTGAAAATGTATTCACTAGTGATACCGTCACTTATAAAAAAGAGCGAAGCGTATGCAGAAACAAGCAGTCACTTTAATAACGCTTAAAGAATTGCACTGCAGTGTAAAAATGAAAATTCGGAATAGATAGAAGTGGAAGTAAAATACATGCACGTTTCGAAAATTATAAGAAATAAATCAAACTCTAATATTTCTATCACTGCATGCTAAAATAAGAAAAAGTATTGATAAACATTTAGCAGGTATTTTAGGCCAGTTCTCGGAACAAGTCATAATTCAGGGATTCATGAAACTTTTTTTAAGTAAAGTTTCATTTCCTTTTTGATTACAAAAATCATTCAACTATCTTATTTCGTTGTGATTAGTTAAAGCTTTTTTTACAAGTTTGTTAAGTAAAATAATTAGGAGAAAATTACAACCAAAGAGATTTAGGCAAAAGTAATTTGATGTTTGCAATAACAAAACTTGAGCACATAAAGAATGTGTTACCTTTTCAATTGGCTTTAGTTTTGCTGAAGTCGTTATTTCTGGTACAGCTATAAAGAGGTTTAATACCAAAGAAGAATTGGGAATTTAATTTGCACTGTAACAACAAGGAAATAAATCACAAGTTTTTGTTATAAACTTAATGGCAAGGATTCCACGGCTTTAAACATTATGTAGTATTTAAATTATTCTTTGCAACATGCGTTTAGAAAGGTAGACAGTCTATCTTCAATGTAAAATCTGGAAGTAAATCTGCTTAGCTTTTTCTTCTTCGTTATGTTCCGTGACGGAAGCATTTGTTGTGAGTAGAGTTCGATGTCTAATGCCATCCAAAAGTGTGTACGTATTAGTACGAAAAACATAATGCCATAAAATATTAAATTTCAATATATATTCACATAAACTATATTGCTATGCATGACAACGTAATGCACTAGGGATAAAGTTATGCAGCAATATCTTTTAACGTAAAAGATTACGTAATTACATATGTCATTCATGTTTTGAATAAACATCACGACACATAATAAAAATTTATTTCTAATTTATAAATTCAAAGTCCAATTTTTAATTTTATTTGTGAATATTTTAAACGAAATTCTTATATTAACATCAAGATAATTTTCGATAGCTTTTCGAGGATTTTTGCCATGTTTTTGAGCACAAAAATGTCATATAAAATAATAAATCCAGAGGATACAAGTCCCATTTCCGAATTGGGAGATTTCACATATAGTATTTCGAGTAGCCAAAATCATCCTAATTTTATTACTCTTACTGCTTATAATACGAATTTATTATTTCAAATTCAACAAATTGAAAAAAAAAATGTGTTCTAATGTTTTCTGCAGTTTTTAATAGAAACATGTGCTTGCTGACGTAAAAATCAATACTTACGTTACTTTAAATTTTTTCACTTGTAAATTATTTTTATAAATTCAAAATTAAAAATCAGTACTGAGTAATTGCAAATAAAATGAAATTTTAAGACAGAGTTTAACGAAATAATAATAAATAAATATAAGAGTTAGCTTCTAAGCTTAAGGTCATTTATTACAGACCTTTTAATATATTATTTTATATTACCTATTTGTAAACTTCAATAAAAATAATTTCGATACGCTTTTCCAATTCAGGAGTAACTGCTGGACTTGTATTGCCCGTAGAAAAGTCATCACAAAAGAATCCTGGTGCGAAATTGGTAAAATTCGGAGTTAATCCATAATATCGAAACAACTTAATTGGTTTGCATACCACAAATTGTTATAATTACAAAACATGATAAGTTTTTCGATTCTAGTACTTAAAGATCAATGTGGTCCAAATTTGGCTACTCTGTGTATAAAACAGACATCACTACATGTAACATCTGTTAATTTGAACCGATTGCAAGTACACACTTCATATCTATCATTTGAAAAATGCAGATAACAAATCCTACAGATGATATTTAACATTAATGCCAACAGATATAAATATATGGGTTTATAAAAATGCTTGAGATAGTTGGGGTAAATCAAGTTAAATTATTAATTTTGTTAAATATTCTCCCATTCACTTTCAATTAATTGCACACAAATAGACACTTTTTCTTTGAAAGCCTATTGTACATTAAGGACTTGTTTTAAAATAAACGAGAAGTTTAGAAACTGCTTTTTCCACTTTTTATACGTTGCAATTAATAATTTCCAATACAATTTAAAAGTTAAGAAGAGCGCCTTGCATATTGAATAAAATGCGGATTAAAATAAATAATTTGTTTTCTTATTATGCAGTCTTAAAAAAAAGCATTCCCTCAGATAATAAGGTGGCTTCTGCTGCAGTAGTGCCCTTTTTATGAAAACTTTGCTTACTAGCGAATTGATTTTAAGTACTTCTTTACGGTTTTTAAGGATGCCATTTTAAAATACCCTTCTGTCAGATATCTTTATTTATATCAGTGTAAAGAAAAATATTATTGAAAGAATAGGGAAATAAATAAAAATAGGAATTGTGCTCTATTCTTTGGATCATGAATAGGTGGATATTCCTTAGATCAAATATCCACTCTGAACTACATTAGAGCAATAGTATCGGAGCTGTTCAACTTCATACATCAGCAAAAAATTACGCTGGTCCTATGGCGACACATCAGTGCTGAAATATCAAAGACTGGGCTGGGCTGAATCAATATTAAAGTCCTTAATGGAATCCGCAAAGGATGCTGCTGATAAACAGAATCACAACTTAACTATCAGTAATCAATAGAATCTATTTAGTGTTCAAACAGTAAGAGTAAATGATTAAATAATAAGATATAAGTCAGATGTACAAAGGGCACTGACCCATCATTCTATTAGAAAAGTCCTTAAAAACTTAGGCAAACACCATAAAGAACACAGGAAACATATTAGCACAGTAGATATCAGACTTAGTGGTTTATATTGCACTATTGGTGATTTTTTGTCGTCGAGAAAATCTAGAATTTTGATATAACGAAAATCAATGTTTCCTATTGTGTCAGAAAACTGTACTGATCAGGTAGGAAAAGGAATTTTTAGAGCTGAAAATAATGTGTATGTTAAGAAATCGAACCCCAATAAAACTGAAACTTTCGTATAACACAGATCAAAATTTTAATTTTTTTTGAAGAGAACGAGGTTATAAATCAAGAAACCTGAAACTCACACCTAATAAAACAGAAATTATATCGCAACTTTAAAATCACATAATAGTTTTTTATACATATTGTGGAAACATGAGAATCGCCATGAAAGCAACAACTTTATCGATGAGCTATTTTCGCTGCTTCACACTTGTCCAATGAAACTGTTTCGATACCAAATGTGCATGGGCAAGAGATGAGATGAGGTTTTTTCTCATGGTATTTGCTTTATTTTCAATGATTTAATTTGAACGCCAAATATGTGTGAGATTTACAATGAAAAATGACCTTGATCAAAGACCGAAGTATCAAGGACACATTTGTGCTTAAGTAGCTTAGAGCATAAATTGTTATCGTCACAACGCTAATAGGCTTAAATTCTGTCCTAGAGATTAAAATGATTAACTAAATGTGTTTATAGTGTAGGAGAATATGCAACTTAAATTAAAAACTTGGTTAAAATATATATTTTAAATTTTAATTACAATTTAAAATACACTCGTATACTGATTATAATTAAGTGTAATAAATTGTACATTCCTGTACACCATAAACACATTTCGGCAATCATTTTAATCTCTACGACAGATAGATAGTACCATATGCTATGCGTATTGTCACTTTTCTTTTACCGTGAATTGTGGTGTATGATGTGAATGATGAGGCAGGATTGTGATAATATAGTGAATTGAAGTTAATTGAAAATATGTTATTGCATGCGATATTTTTTCTCAATGTAAATAGTAAAAAATTGCTATAAAATGTCTTGCTGCATCTAATGGGAATGCAAGCAACACACCAGGCTATTAAATAGTGAATAGAATATGTGCATACATATATAAATTGTGGAATTCTCTATAAGCCGTTCAAAATGTGACATGGTTCACTATCCTACAACATAAAATGTTAATTTTCATGCGATCAGTATTGTATTATTTGTTTTCAATCTGCAAAAAACATTTGCTTGCATCACATTTATATGACAGTGTAGCAGTAGAAACGCCATTTTCATGAGATTTTCTAAAATACATTCGATGTAATCATATTAAACCACGTATTTAACTTGACGTGCTTAAGCTGAAAAAATATTTCAGTTTTTTATTTAATAAATTATTAGATTAGGATTAGCATTTTAAAATTCTTACAACAACAAAAGATATTTTGTGCATTCCACAAAATAAGATATGTACAACTATTTTTAATTGAGTTATAAAACGAAAATAATAATTTTCAATTAGCAGACATCATTTTGGTTTCTTGAAATAAACCTTTTAACACAAAACTTTTCTTTCGGTGTGTTTTGGTTACTGCAATTGAAGAAATATTACCGCATATTTTCTTGCATGAGTATATTATACTCTATAAAAAAACCTGAATATTGAAATATATATTTTGATACATGAAATATATATTTTCATATTAATACGAAATATTTCTTACTTTATACCTTAAATTTTCTTAATACTACTTCTAATATTTTATTATTTATTATATTGAGTTAAAATTATAATTAAGAAAATTTTAGAAGAATGCCTACCTATCGTATTTTATTTATGTAGATTTCACTTTATTTATTTATTTTATTTTTTATTTTCTTTATTTTTATTTATCGGCTTTTTTTACTTAAATTGCACTTTTTTTATCACTCACACTGTGCAGTTTTAACTTTAAACCTTTTAAGCTGAACTTTTTTGTACTAATTTTATTTAACTGATTTTTCCTACCGACCTCATTGTTGTGTTATTATGTTTTTCAGATCCACATTTTTTTAGCTTTTCAGATTTTGCTATTTTAACCTGTATGCTTTTAACTTTTAAAATGTGATTTTTAAAGAATTTTTATTCAATTGGGGATTTCTACTAATTTCCAATTAGACTATTTTAGTAATTTATTTGATATGATATTTTTGGAGTGTTAATAGATTTATATCTTTCACATATATAAATTAAAAAGTAGATAAATAATTAGTCTGCTAATAATTATTGGAACTTAAAATATGAAAATAATTAAAATAATCTTAATTTTTTTTCAACATACAAGATTTTTGCTTTAAATATACCTAATTTTTATACTCGCAAAGTATCCAAAATTGGAAAAGCTTTCTGGAGATTAATGTAAAATATTTTTCAGCGGTATTTTTATAAAAATGAACTGTTGATTATTGTTTTCTAAATACTTAGAAAAATTTTAAAACAATAAAATAATGCTTTAGCTGCTATAAAACTTCTTGTCAGAGAATCAATAGCTTTAGAATAGTTGCTTAATTTAATTTTCATTGATGTTGCACTAGTTTGTTAGTGTGCAATATTACAAAACTTTGTAGAAAAAAGAAACTTTTGGCTGGAAAATAGAAAAATGAATTGTTTTAAAACACGTTATTCAGTGGGGAAATATGAAGAAGTATGTGTAAAAAAAGTGTAAAGTTTAATAAATGGAACACGGCATTGACTGACAGTAGAAAAAGCAATATATCAATGACTCTATGCCACAAATTATTAATTTAAATTTTTTGCTATATGCTTTTAAATATCCGTAATTCCGGGTGGTATTTCAGTATCTATTTTAATAAAAAAAGTGAATTATAAATTGAAAGAAATACTTAAAATGTAAACTTTTATTTACTTAAATTTCATTCAAACTTCGTTTGCTAGCAGGGTGATAATTGGAAGAGTAAAACTGTACTAAAACTCTGCTAACAAAGTCATGCTGGATATTGTTATATGTCTGCTTTTAAGTCTTGCATTGAGTTAAGCTAGTGTCATGAAGAATTATTTATAAAATATTAATATTATTTTATGTTAAAGCCTACAAAATTTCTTGTACATAAAAAATGGTGCCGAAACACGTCACTCATTGAGATTTCACTCTATTTGTCAAAAGAAGTCCTTTACAGTTGCAAGTACTAGCAAAATAAAAAGAAACCAAGATGTAAGAAAGGAGGTCCTTAAGGAGATAGGCTTTACATATTCCCGAAAAGTGCGGAGAGGTCAACAATAAAAAAGTAAATTTTAAATGTTAAGTATACATACACACGATCATCATAAATAATTTGTTTATTAAGAGCCATTTTTCGAAGAAATTTTGAGAATGCGTATGGCACAGGTAATACTGTAGACACACAACAGAGTTAATGCACATGCAGATTAACTTGTGCATTTTCTTCATTCTAATGAATGGAGAAAAACAAGAACAAGAAGAAAATCTTATTATTTTCATAGGGAAAACTTTTTTGAAAAAATCCAGAAGGAAACGTAGAGATTTTATTAGGTATTCTTCTTGCTTTTTTCAATTAGGATTCCTTTTGGACCTTATTAAGCTATCTTATTAAATTATTTAAAAAGTTTTTTTCCTTCATTTTATTGGGTATTCTTCCCGATTTTTTCAATAATGTTTTCTTCTTGAGTTTTTTTTGGGGGTCTTATTGATTTTTCCAAAAATGTTTTCTTCTTGATTTTACCAAGCTATCTTATTGACTTTTTTATAAATAATACTTCTTGATTTTATTTGATGATTGTTTTATTTTTTTTATATGTTAACAATTCTTCATCACTTACATAGTATTTTTGCTTAATAACTAGTAACTATTTATTATTTTCAAATAACTTACTTACTAATACAATACTTACTTACTAATAAAGTAAATACACATACATCCCACAAACTATATATGATGGGAGTATGCACACGTTGAGTTCATATGAGTTCAACTTAGAGCGGTCTCTGGTATGCAATGGAATGCGGCGTATCCGATGTCATGCGATAGGATGGACGACGACGACTGTCAATACCAGATTGCACCTAGTATTTGACACATGATTTACAATTTCTCTCAAGCCATAAATGGAAATTTAATTTTTTTTCTTTAATAGTAATAACATTTTATAAATCATTTACAAAAACCTAATAATAATAAGAATGCAATACATTAGTGAATACAACAATACACTATACATTACACTATATAATACACTATACACTGGTTTTTACTCAAATATTTACTTTTATGAAAACATCAAAGTTTTCTATTCCTTTCATATTTTCCAAACACCTTTTGCCATGGCAAAAGTTTCAAAATTATTAATAAGTCCAGAAGAACCCGCTCATCGACTTACCTGTGTATCGTGTTTTGAAAGTTTTTTAAAAATGTGTTCAAACCTATTATTTATGCAATAAAAAATTTAAACTAAAAAATTTTAAAAATGACGACATAATCTTTCATTTTCAGCTGATTATTTTTGTATCTTTTATAAAAATATTAATGAATATATTGACCTGAAAGTTTCAAATTAAGATCTATGGAGATATTTTATAAATTAATTTTCAGCATAAAGTTTCTATAAAAATTAATTCTTGGTAAAAAAAACTGTAAAAATTGTTGGCTAACTTTTTAGCAAACAGAAAGAAAATGAATGATAAATTACTTATTCAAGGTTTCTGTTCTTGAACATTTTATAGCAATAGAGCAATATGAATATTTTATATTTAACCGATATATTTATTTGTAATTTTTTTTCGTTTGATAAGACAAGTTGAAGGAAATATTCCATCTAAATAAATCCTGTTTTATTTAATATTAATACTGCTAAACAAATTTATTTAATAATGTGGAAAACAATACTTTTTATATGTGATTAAAATATATAACTATATATTGACTATAAAATCGAAAAAATGGAAAGCATGAGTAGAGTATCCTCTTTTTTAAAATATTATTAACGTTTATTATGATAAAAATAACTTCAAACAAAGCACACATTTACAGAAATTGTCACTATTTCCAAACCAACAAAAGTTGAGTTAAGTAATTTTAGCTGCACGCCATACTTTAGAAGAGAGTGTACACAATCTTCAACAGCACAATTTTTCTACTTTTCGTTTTAGGTCACAACCTGCGTTTATACATGTAATATAATAATAATTTTTTTAATTTTGTTAAAAAAGCAAAAAAAACACATTTGAGTTGAGAGCAAACATTTAGAGTTGCATAGTTGCACAATTTCTTCACGCATGCATACTTATACGAGTACTACAATTAAGTTGATTCATTTCCTTTCGTTTTTCTCATTGCCGCTGCTTTTACTGGTGCAACAGCTGAAAAAAAAAGGTGCAACAATTATTTTTAAAGATGGCATTCCTTAAAAAACTACAGTCAGAGAATGATTTGCTGATCACTTATTTTATATTTAATAAAGTTGGCTGTCCTTTTATTTTTTTAGAAAGTTCAGCTTTAAAAGTTCAGAACCTTTATGGGGTATTTGAAACGATAAGCAATTCTTTTAGTATTTATTAATGTGGATAAGAAGACTTTTAAATTCATCAAATAACAAACAAAGCTCTAACCAAAGCTTTACATAATTTTTTTATAAATTTTGTAAAGTACTATTCATGCAACTTTGTAGAAGTTATTCCGTTGATATGGAAACTTAAAGTTTTTAGCGGTTGTTATTCAAAATACTTTAAACGTTCTTAAATAAAAAAGAGAGTTCAACTTGCACGGTTTTTTTAGGCATTAGTGTTTTAGTACTTCAATCTGGCCACGCCTACATATGACGTTTACACTATGTAAATTAATGTTAGCAAGTTGTATGTATAATTGTTTTAGTATAAGTTAAAAGTATTTCTAACAGAAGCTTAGTTATCCGTAAGTAAATATTTTCCTAGCCTCTCTTTATATCAAAAATTCAATTTCCTTTCCACAAACTTAACATTTTAATTATAATCATATTCCGTATCCAGCATTAAATTTAAACTTATTTTTTATTTTTAATTACGAGTATTGTATTGCCTCTAAATTTTTATATATTTATTCCTCCTCCTTTGGTAGCGGCGGCGTCTAATTTTCTTTGCAATGTGTAATTATTATTAGAAAATTAAAACTTTATTTTCACTCGTTCCAAGAACATACACTCCTACACACGTACACTTCAATTATATTATTATTTTTTATACTGAAGTATAAATTTTTGTATGTTTCGCCGTCTTGCAATTGTCTTCTCCGTCGCTGTGTAACCATACTAATTTTTTTTCTTCCCGATTTTATTTTCCATTGTTTTTTTAAAGTAAAACTTTCTGTGAGTGTTCATCCAAGTGGAAACCATTAGAAAAATATTATAGAGAAACTGAAAGTTGGTCTTTATTCTTGGATCTTATTTTCTTTTTTTTTTTGCAAACTCTGGCTAAAAACTATTTAGAGAAAAGTTTCTCATTTTTTTCTTTTCCCTAAGAAAAAAAAGAAACGAATAAAACTGTAAACTTGCCTAAATACTTCTTCTAAAAGAAGACAAAATAATACTTTTTATAAGAATTACAAACAAGCAAGCAGGCAATGAATATCCATACCCAGTATTTGTAAAAACGGATACAAAAGAAAAAATAATAAAGCAAGTAAAAAACAAAATTTTAGAATAAAATTAAAAAAGCTTTTTTACAAATCGCAGAATAAGAAATATTTTAATATGATCACGTGGAAAGCAAAAAAAAAAAAAAATACAAGAATTCATGGCTAAAAATTAAATCAATAGAATACTTTATTTATATTTTTTTGTTTGGAAAAATGTTTATTTAAAGAAAAAAATTTTGACTACCATGTTTTATTATAGCGAGTTAAAACAAATGAAAAGTTTAATTTTTTTTTTAAATTTTTTCTTAATTTTTAAAATAATTGCTTTTAAATCAAAAATATAAAAATTCTACCATTTAGACAAATTTTATAAATAAAATTTTAATTATATTACAAACAAGAGACAATGGTGTTCGCCCTTTCCGATCACGGCTAATCATTCAATAAATTTCATATAAAAATGTTTCTAAGCAAACGAGAATTAAGAAAATTAAATTGGAATAAAAACAAATATTTTACAAAGTCAATGTCCCTACACGTACAAACGAATAAAAAAATTAAAATGAAAAAATATTTAACATACACTGAGGTAAACATTTAATAAAATAAATTTTATTTTAAACAAAAAGATTTTTGGATAGACGAGCATTATTATGTATTAAAAATTAATAAGATAATATATGAGGGATTTCTCGACATCATTATTGCCTTTATTATGATTTTGTCAAATGGCTCTGGTCAAATGGTACTAAAATCTAAATAAATTCTCAAACGTAATTTAGATGTCATAATAGCATTTTATCAATGAACATTAAGAGTTCTTGTCATGAAATTAAATAAATATATTGGAATATTTCAGATATATAAAATTTCGGAATATCCAATATAAATTGGGCACTATTTTAATATTGTTAAGAGTGGCGATTTGATTTGTTGGAAATTGGTTAAGATTGTATGTTTTAGGTTATTAAGCTTGAATAGATAGAACACCACAGTGTTGTATGCTCGCTTGCGATAAGGTGTTATGCTGCCACAAACAGGGCAGATACGCATAACTAACGGTCTTTATGTATATAATCTTGCATGCAAACATAGAAATTACAAAACTGGACCAGCTCTCTCAATATAAGGTCTATGCAACTAATCAATCAATAAATTTTTTTTATTTTTATTTTTTTACATCCATTTTTTAATATGGAATAAAAGTGTTTTACCGCATTGTTTTGAAATACTTGGGCAGATCAACCACAATTATGCTTTCGTGCAAAGCTCTTTGTGTAGTGGGTATGGCTTTGTGTTAGAACGAATGGAGCTGATTTTTATTCAAACATACCAAACAAAATAATTCTTTTAAATAATTTCCATCTTTCATTGGTGTAATTCTAGAAGGAATTAAGACTTAAAGAGGAAACGTTATAGCAGGGCTTACTTGTTAAAATAACCGAATGATTTGTTGAGCATTTAAGCTAAAGATTATGAAATAGACTATATATAAGCCAACAATCTCTTATGGATCCAAAATCATTTATTATTTTTATAATTAAAAAATATGTTCTCGTGCTCGGACACTTTGTTCAAATGTATTCACTTATTTACTACGAAGCACTATTCACCGTATTAAAGGCTTACTGTAAACGACTTTCATGAATGTCTTGCTACCAGTTTTATCTTGAAGAATTAACTTTTAGTACGAGACAAGAAATTATAGGCGTTGTTATAATGATTTCAGTTCACTTCATTTACTTTGTAATTTAAATTTTATCAAACTCCAATTTTTATTTTCCATTTTCTTGTTAATTTTGTTATGCGAATGAGTGCAATTTTTATCACAATTGTGTTTGCTCTGTGCTTAAATTATGCATTATTGAGTCCTTTGTTTAAAGCCGAGTATGTGTGTGTAATTGTGAATATTGAAATCTTTTTAAATTCACAGCATCCTATAAAATGCAAATATATTTGTCTAGATGTGCTAATTTATGTACGAAAATGGTATTTGAGTAAAAATAACTACTGCTTTTCTTGTCTATCATTTGTTAGTTCCTTTGGATTCTGTTTGTTGAAAAGAGAGAAAATTTTCTGAACACTAAAAGGACTTAAATTGCATTTCTCTGCATAATAATGCGATTTAACACATATTTTGCATTTACATTTTTTACTCCTCTTTATAAAGCAAAAATTGGTTACTGATTGCAATTGAAACAAAAAATAATAATGTTATAAGAAGATTTATTTAATTTTTCCTCCATTGAAACTCAAATAAAATCAGATAAATTTACAATAGTAAATACTATTTAGCAGAGAGTGATTAAAAGCAGAGCTAGGAAATGAAAATATTTAACAGCAATTTACATAATAGTCACGTTTATCAAAACCGCACTTTAAGGTATATTTTTCCTCAATACTGTAGAATCATTCAGCATATAAAATGCATTATTAAATTAAACTTAGTAAATAATTACAAATATAATGCCTGAATTGAAATATTTTTAAAGAACAATGAACTCAAATACACTATCTAAATGTAGAACTTCTGTGATGTGGGCATGTATCGACTTACAAGAAGAGTAAATCCATCATTTAAAATTTCACTACAATATTTAGAGATAATATACTATTGACATTTCTACGCAACTACTTTAGGAATCGGTGATGTGGAACTGTTGCATGTTTTAAAAACTAATCGGAATCTATATATTTTCATAATAGATATTATGTTAAAGGGAACTGCCAATGAGAGAAATTAATTACAAAGTTAGTTGCAAACTAAATTAAAAAATTAAAATTAAATTAAGAAGAGAAAACGTTTCGAGGATTATTTCACGATTTCATGAAAAATTGCCTCATAATCAACTCGATCCCCTAAAGGTTTCTTTAGATGTTCCTTTTTTATGCTCAAACTTCAATAGGAAATATTTTTTTTTTTTTTGTAATTGAAAGGTATATCATCTGAGAAGGTAAGTTGATGAGCAGAACAAACATCGCATTCACAATGATGGCAAAATCGTACACAAACAACCGTGTTACGCTTCCATTACTTACAATACCGAGCAGTAATCAGGAAATGAAGTCAGCATTAGAAGTAAGGAAAGTGGTAGAGGAAAAGATTAAGAAAGAAGAAAAAGTAGTCGGATTCACCAGTGTTGCAACATATCTGGTATTAAGGTACGGGCTAGTATACTGTAGCCGTTTTATGCCTTGTTTTACATTAAAGATTAAATCCTGCCAGAGAGAACTGTCGAAGATGCATTCTATCTTCGATGTAAATTCTTTACTGGGCACCATTAAGTCACCTATAACTATGCTTTAATCACCTAAACAAGCCAACGACAACCAGAAAAAACTATATTAAAACCCATAAGACAGAAAAAATTCGTGATATTTTTATCATGTCGTTCATAGATCTTTAGCATTATTATAAAGCCTTTAAAAAAAGGTTCTCTAATATTGACATACATTTTGTATTACCTTAGAAAAAACATTTTATTAAGTTTTTGCAAAAAAAAACTATTTTCTCTATTTTTGGTTTCTGCAAACTTCATATTTCTAATTTTTGAACTACAATGTCCCAAATAACATGAAAAATGTATGTAAAAATATTAACGTTTTGGAAGTTTAAGCTTATTTCTACAGTTCAAGGTTCTTCCAATATCTCAACTTTAAAGTATTTTTATCAAATTTCTTAACTCGGTTTAGTTTAATGCACATTTATTGATAATTTATGTATTACGCGCATTAAGTTAATGTTAGTAAATGGCCGTTGGTAATAAAACCATTATTCTTTTTTAATTTTCTATCCAGGCATATTCATTGACTGACAATAATTAATTATAATAAATGCAAAATTGTAGAACTTCGTTTAAAAATACAATGCAAATGAAAACATGTGTGGCATGTATATACGGGTATATAAAAATAACTCCACAATAGGAGTTACTTGACAAATCATATACAAAAGTATGTGATTTTACAATATTGAATTACCTTATAGAATTGGCCACGAACGTTTGAAATTTTTGTTAAATTTTAATTATTTTGTGTGTACACTTTCTCAGCGAGCTACACATTCTTTAGACCGGTGTATTTACTGGAATCCACAAAACGAATGTGTATTGTATTGTATTTAATAATTAATCAACAAATTACTGCAAATCAATTACTTTCTGTTGAAAATCGCAATGTGATAATTTAGCTTTTAAATTTATCTATATTGCTTGATTGTATGTCAATTTCTTTTTTTCATTGCCTTTTCTATGATTTCATTTCATTAAATATATTTTATTACTTTTCATCATGCTTTATATTAATTTTTTTAATTTTAATTAAACTTATTTGATCAGAAAGAATTAAATCATTGAATCTTGTATTTTATTAGATTTTTCCTTTTATTGAATTTAAATAAATTTTATTTTATTGATATTCAATTTTAATTTTATTTAAAAAATTTTGTTGTATTTAATCATATTCTTGAATTCAGTGAGTTTACTTCAGCAATATGGTTAGTTTTGTATTATTTTAGGACATTTTTGTTAAATTTAATAATTGAAAGTACAAGCAAAAAAAATAAAAAAAGGAAATATGTGAAACGTCTAAAAGCTTTAGAACTTGAATATGGCGCCATGAAAGAAATTACTCTATTTTTAAAGTTCGTTTCTGGAAAGTGAAAAACTATAAAGTTTTTGCGCCTAAATATTCCCTTCTTTGTTCATACATTCAGGAAGCGGTAAGTAGCTATTCCAACAATAAAATTAGATTGGTGACATGAAGTCATCTCAAGTTTTAGATGGGATATTTCTTACTATTCCAACCATTTTATATATTTATATTTTTTATGTACAATTAATTTGGTTCTATTAAAAACAGCATATAACCCTCAATTTGAACAGTAGAAAAGGCAACTACATAAACAAAAATTACTAAGCACTTGCATAAAAGTAATTAATAGGATTTGCATTCAACTATCAATGAAGGAGATTTTATTAACCATAAAATTTTATTAATGCCTCGAAATATCTCACGAAATATATTACAAAATGTACAAACTTATATAGATAAACTTATTAATAAAATCATAAAAATAAAATACTGACTAGTCATATTTTCTTATATATTAAACGGTAGACAGTTGAACAGAGGAAAATCTGTAAGATAAATTTTATAAAAAATTAAACCTCAATCGTATTAAAGCACAATCAAACTCAAACGAGTTTAATTCTGATTTTTATCTTTATTGCTATTTTGTCTGATTTTACAGCTATAAATAACAACAACAAAGCACTACAACTACAACAACTATTTCATCTTATAGTAAACGTTTATACAATTCAGGCAATGAAAATAAACTGCTGCCAACTAAAAAAAATTACAATCAATATTTCTACTAGTATACCCTACATCATTATAATTAGTACATCGTATCGTGTTTATATATTTCATTTGGGTCGTAAGTAAATACTAGAAAAGAAAGTGTAGAACGTTTTTATCATGCCATTATTTCTAATCATCTGCGTGTATGCTCATGTGATCCATTAATGCGTATTTTTAAGGAAACATGCTCAATAAAAATTTGTCTCGCCTCTGTAGAGGAGATATGAAATTATCTTCCACGCCGACAAGTAAATAAAATAATTTTGATATTTAATCCAACTTTCCAGCTGTATATAACTTCTTCAGGAAAAAGATATGCATATACATACATTTATTATATTAATAAGTTTTTTACTGTGAAAAATAAAAATATTGAAAAATTAAAATTTTTTCATAATGGAAAACCTTTAACAAGTAGAAATAAACAATATTTTAATAATTTTATTCACTATTCTCCTCCCTATACAATAAATTTGTGTAGGTCTGAGCTACAATAGCCACATCGGATTTAAAATTTCTTCTTCTATATGATGGAGAACATTATCGAAATCGGGATAGTAATCTACATCACGACAATAAGAAGATAAAACCTGTCTATGAACTATGGTTATTCCTATATTTCTGATATATTTTATACCAACAAAAGAAATAAAATATAATCCAACATCGAATGTCAGCAGATTTCACTTTTTATACATTTTCTTCTTTTCTAGCTGAGAAATGGAGAATTACAAAATTTTATTTGCAATTTTATTTATCTTGTGATAATTGAAAATTATGAATAGAGGATAAAATTTCCGAATGTTCACCAGGTTTGAAATGTAGAATGTGAAATTTCAGATAATTTCTTAAAGCAATTGATTTTAAAACAAAACTATTAAGAAGCAAAAGCTCTTTAAAAAAAAGTAAATATTCATCACAAAAACTCAAATGTAAAATTAAGGTGAATGTATGACCGGCATAGCCGTTACGATTGTTTGCTTTGTTTGGCGTTATTAGTTTTGTTATGTTTTCGTAAGTTTATCCAAAAAAGATGGTACAAAAAAAAATAGTAACGAAGAAACAAACGAAGAAAGCTTTCGAACTGGCATCGGGAGAATGAATGAGAAGCATAATAAAAACAAATATATTTTTTTAAGCACCCGCTAACAGTGAAATTGATGTCACGTTTTCATGACGGCATTGTTGATGAGATATCTGTGATTTTATTTTAATTTTTCTTCTACTAGTTTGTCTATTCAGAAAGAGTACAAAAGTCATTTCCCGTGGTAAATTGTTTGCTGTTTATTTTCTCTACTTAAAATTGTTAGTTTAAACTTCATGGTGGCTTATGTTCATTTATCGGATAATTATATGTGTTTTCTTTTCTTTCGTTTTCATAAAAATCAAATTTTAAATGTTTTAAGGTTGTAACTTGCCAATTTTTTGAAATGAATTTTTTTCATATATTTTTCCGGTAAATAAGAACCCATTCCAATGATTTGAGAGGTGATGAAGAATAATCACTTAATGGAAAGCAAATAGAGGCGGTCACATAAGACCTACTTTTTAATTTATTGTACTGGCGTTTAAAAATTATATGTACTAAATATGCTTACATACACACATACACACATGCATTACTCATTCGTTTATATTATCGAATTCTACCTTCCGTTTCTTCATTTAATTTTTGTTACATATTGAATGTTATTTGTTAGTATTTTCCGAAAGCGGAACCAGATCCGCATTCAAAAGAAAAAATTACAAAAGTACAGCTTTCACAAAAGTGTTGTATAAAGCGATGGATATGGGATACAGTCCCTGCTAGAAACTTACAATCCATATTGTGTGCATGTTGGAATTGAGCGGCGTTTATGTTAAATTTGTATTAAATATGTAAAATTATTTATATTTGCTGACATCGCCTGTTTTGCAGACTATTTGTCGTGTTTCAATGTCCTGGTTGCTGATTTTCGTTTGTTTTTATGTTTTTCTTTATTTATTTATTTCTTTAAGACACTTCTATTTTTAGATATACCAGTTGTTAGTTTTTATATATATATATATAAGTTTTTATAATTCTTCCATTTATTGCTTTATGTTATTAGTAAAGAGGAATCATTTAATACATAAACACATAAAAAAATATACTTTGAAAAATTTTAAAATTTTTGTATAAACTTATTAGATTTTTTATTTTGTAATTTCTATATGATTCCTTTATATTTAACTGGATGAAAGTAAATCGGTTAAAAAGTAAATATGGTGTTAACTATGATGGATTGGCATGATTACCAAATATAAATATTCAATAATAATATATATGTAATGTTCGATTTATCATTGATAGACGACACAGTGGTGTATGATTCATTGTTTTATTTTTACCGTAATGGATAAGTTATAGTCCGATCTCGTTTGCTTTTGCACGATCTCTCCTTATTAAGAGGTCATCCGTTTATTACTTATGATATGTATATAAATGATCCTAACTGAATGTTTATATAATCGAATAAAATTATTTGGCATTAATATTTTTAATTTTTTCAAAGAAACGACATAAAGAAGAAAATTATAAAGGGAAACAGGAATAAACACTGAACTTAAGAATTAAAATGATGCATTACTTATAAAGAGAAGGCCACGGAAATGAATACCAGATGTTGCTTATTAGTATTCCAAATAAAATCCTTTACACCTGATATACAAATGTCCACAAAACAAAAATTCAACAAGAAGAAGCAGCAACAAGAAGCTTCTCAAATTAATTGAGCGACTTCGAAGAGGGACTTTAAAAAAAATAAATCATTTTAAACTCACCTTGACTTTTTCTATGATTATAAATATTTTGCAAATGCATAAAGATACCAGAGGGAAAATTTTATTTCATAAACTGCTAAAGTCCCCCAGACAATTTAGGAGTTACATTTGCCACAAAGTAAAAACCCGAATATTTACATAGGGAAGAGGGAAATTATATAAACTTTCGGCGGGATGAGGTGAAAATGTGACAAAAATTACAAAGCATTAAAAAGTAAAAGTATAAAGCAATTTGTAGTTTAAAAAACATTATATATCCTGCTTAGAGAATGAAAACAATTATTTTCTGGGCATGCTTGACAAAAATATCCAGTAGTCTAATGAACTATTTGTAAATACCGATTTGCGGAATTTAAAAACTGATCGGGATTGGCATCTCTCTGTACAAACACGCATATAACATGCAAAAAAAAATCCTCTTGAAACTGACACAATCGGATTGTGTTCATTCACAAGTATTACTTAAGTGTGATGAAAAGATTTTTGTGGACACTGCTGGTATTTTCAGTTCGCTATGCATGTATTGACAACATTAAGTCAATAGAAATGGAAAGATTAAGAAAATAGTACTAACATCTTTTACCTTATTTATATATATGTACTAGTGTGATTGTTTTGGCTGTGTTTCATATTAATATATATGTATATACGAGTGTGTACATGTGTTTATGTTCACTTTTGCCTGTGGCTATGCCGTCATATGACTATATAGGGTATACTAATTAGTGACTTTAAACAGTGTGGGAAGGTCATATATTTAATGTTGGGATATACACGAAAATTCCATTAAATAACTGAATTAATAAACAATTACAAAAACCATAACAGAAGGAATATATGAATATTGCTTTAAAATCCCAAGAAAAGACAGAAAGGATTTCTAAAGTTTTTTCTCTTAGGACTCCAATGAGAAAGTTACTAACAAATACAACATATAACAGTAAGTATATTTATGTAGTGCATATATTACATTACAAGAGCATTCACATTACTTCAATAACTTTCATAATTTGACGATGCTTTAAAAAATATGATATATTCGATAATTTCCAGATTGATCTTGCTTTTATTTTAAGGAAAATGTGAAATATTTGCTTATGGTCTGAAAATAATAACACTTCATAAGTGTTTGAACAAGAATAAAAATTTTCTTTTTTATTCCTGTAATGTTTATAACATGTAAAAACAGTATTGTACGTATAAATTTAAAACCGATTTTGTTGTCAAGGCTAATAGAACACATACAATGTTACATACTTTTAAGGGTAATTCAATTATTTTTATTGTGTTTAATATACTATAAGTTTTCGTTTATTGCACACATTCTAAAAGATTTACGTGTGAAACAATTTTTTTAACTCGATGCATGTTTCTCTCATAATTGCTACACTCATAAAAATAGTCTACATATTAAAAAAAATGTTGTCAAGGTTATTCATAAAAACCAAAAAATCTTGAACTTAAAACATCATGAGCATGAAAACAAACCTCTTTTTTTTTTATATTATATAGTAAGAAGATAAATTTTTTAAATTATAATTTATACTGCAACAAAGTTTCCAAAGTTTATGGAAATTGCACACCACGTATGAGTACTTAAAAGAAAAGCCATTGGCATAAATATTTATCATACGCAGCAGGGAAGAAACAATATAGTCGAGAATGAACGATAATGCAATATAATTCGAGCCAACATAAATTCAAACTACTCAATTACAATTGAATTATTTAGGCGCTTGTTCGCAATTTTTATCTCGTGTTTAACTAAAAGCATGTGTGCAAGTAGTTTTAGCAATAACAAAAAAGTAAAGCTCTAAAGGCGGAATTTTTACTTTAATATAAAATCAACACGTATTATAGCTGCAATTGAAAACTCAACACATAATAAAACTTTTCAAGAAATCCACAATTTGAATAATTACAAATACATCGCATTTAAATTACTAGTGGCGATGTTAATCAGCATTATACTGCATTATACTATACTATATACTATACTATATTTCTGAGCCGATTATTATTTTAATGATTCGATTAAAATATTTTAAGCTGAATGATTCAAATTCGCGAAATATATATGTAAGGAAAATGAATTCCCTCATTTAAACACCCTGTCATGTAAATAACTGAACCTAAAGTTTTTAAATTTGTGAGTCCCGTTAGAATAGAGGGGCATATGTTGTATTAATTTCGTTAAGTTATAATTAAGAGATTTTGCTGAAAAGAAGGTTGTTAACAAAATATTGTTAATTCAATTTAGTTGGAATCGACTACCAATATACTCAAACAAAGCTGAGTTTCTATTTATTAAATTAAATTAATTATTATATATACATATAAAGGTCACAGTTATGTTCAGTTATGTTGTGAGTAACGTATTCAGTGCTGACTTGAATCTTGAATCCTCTGACTTTTTCCACTTCACAAAACTGGAAACACCGATGAAAGGAAATTGTTTTGCTACCATTGAGGATATTTCTAGGTTTGGAAAAACTCTGGGGGCATTGCTTTGAAGGGCGAAAGATAGTTATTGATGAATAAATAAATACTATTGGAAAAAATTCAAAATAACGGTTATTTTGTAATCGCACCTCGTAAAACAAAAAACTTTAATATATCACTACGACGTCTTCTTCGTTCTCATCTTTAAATATTTTTTATGGGCATGGTTATTGTGTTCGTAACTAAATTGCGCTATAACTATTTTGCACTACATAAGTACATGGTGTTCGCCGGGAAGGTATACTACTTTATTTTACCGCCATTTCGCTAAACATTAGTCTTGACAATTCATATTTTTCAGTCGTAAAGTAGAGACGTGAAAAATGTATTATGAAAAAATATTCGTAAGCAAACATGTTATCAAAATCGATCATCGATTACTGTGACAATGAGAAAGTTACGTGAAATTTTTGGAAGAAACAACGTGCTAATAAGACGTATTGGGAATGATTTCAAAGAAAGATAATCTGCAAGATCGGCTGAAAACATTACTGCTTCTCAAGAAACTGTACAAAACAATCCATCAACCTCCATTCGACCCCATGCTCAAGAGATTTCTCTTCAAACAACAACTTTCGTGATAATTTTGCAAAAGGGATTGCATTCATTTCTATTGTTTACATATGCCAATAGGATGTTATATGATGTTCAGGCAAACAGACCACAAAAGCTTGAGCAAATTTAACAAACGATAACGAAAATACTGCGAAAAATACCGTGTGAAATGTATGAGAATGTAATTAAAGCATTTTTAGTGTTAACATATGTGGGCATTTATCTAATATTGTATTCCATAAATAATTGCCGAGATTATCTTTCATTTAATAAAAAATTATGAAAAAACAAAGTAGTATACCTTTCCGCCTGACACCCCGTATGTCAGCACACATAATAAACCCCAAATAAATTGAAGCAAGGAATTTGAACACAAAGCCTTGACTTTAACAATGCAAGTATTGGAATATTTATCTGTTTATAAAATTATGGCAATAAAAAGCAACCAAAACAAACACATATCCACACTTTAACTTCTCAAAATAAACACTAAAAACATTCTACGCACAAACATTAGTGAATAAAAATAATAAAATCCGTGCCAACAAAATAAAACATTTTAATATATTTTTGTATAATATGTATGTTAGAAGAAAACTAAAAGTATTCAAGCATTTAAACGCACGGCCTTAAACATAAATAAATAAAACATATTTTTTTTTATTTGCTTGCAAGTGTAAATTTTCTAGGAATCTGAAACTTTAAAATTTCCTTGGACACATATCGATAAAATAGTTTTTTAAATTTTATGAAGCAAATTTTTAATGGCTTTTAGTTACTGCACTCACATCAAAACAAAATCAAAGTCTACTTTTTGTTATTTTTGTTTTTGTTTTGGTTTTCTATACTATTAAACTAGCATTTGCTAGCAGGTGCTAAAAGTAAACTAATCAGGTATTGTCTTAAAAACTTAATAGGTAAGTAATTATATATTGACTGGGAAAAGGAATAAAATACATTTGTTTCGATTAAAATTTTTTTGTTTGTTGTATAGTTTCGAGAAAGTTTTTCAAAGCTTTCTGCGATTGTGTGGTTCACATTTGCTTTTTGGACCATATTTGGTATTATTTTTTCAAATTATTTTTAACTGCAGTTTAAACACACAAAACCCAAAATATTTAATTGTTTTCTGACAATTTTTTAATAAGAATAATGCACCTGACTATGTAAGCATAAAGTACAAAACATAGTTGAAATCCAATTATTGTCAAACCGATCGTTAAAAATTTAAACAAGTTGTTCTGAGTTTTGCAAATACAAACATATATATACAAGCTTCCTGACCAGTTCATCACAACGAAGTATTCTTTGCTAAATTTGGTAATACAAACAAACAATGCTAGTTAACAATGAAAGAGGATTAAGCACAAAAGCAAATAAGTGAAAGATATAATAATTCTCCGAATAAAATAATTTTATAAATTTTGTAAAGTAATTTTTTAATTCTATTTAGTTATGGCAATCAAAGCAAAACAAAATCAAACATTTTTTTTGTAAGTTTTAATCAATTTTTCTTCTTATTGGAGGAAAGCCACAGTGTAAATTCATGTAAAGTTACAAAATAAAAACTTTCATGCTTAGCGATAAAATATAATGCATAAAAGCCATCATATTTATAAATTAATTATTTTCCACCAACAATAATTTTCAAAAACTTTAAAAATAATATATACAAAATAATTTCCGATATAGGTGATATATAAATGACTTTTAATAAATTTTTTTGTTTTTATTCACGCCTTATGATGTACAAAACCTCTGAGGAATATATTTTTAATTACTTTTGATAGTATAGTAGTAGAAAAAAGTAATGTTTTTACTTCAAAGAACTAGTGGGCATTGCAGAAAATAAATGTAATATATAATTAATAAATAAATATAACTTAATCTATATATATATATAAAAATGAATGCATGAAATGTGTTCGTAAACGGTAAACTCAAAACTACAAAACCGATTTTGACAAAATTTTATACACCTGATCTATGGGACGTGAGTAGTGTATAACTTTGTCCGACAGAAAATTAAATAAATATGTCTGTTTTTTAATTTCTATTTACGCGATAACACTATGCCATGTTGCGCTGACGGTATTGGGTGTTCAATCGGCGTTTAGTGCTAATTCGCCGTGCGGTGGCGTTTTGTGTTTAATCGGCGGTAAATGTTTAATCTGCGTGTAAAGGCGTTAAGCGTAACTCAAACAAAAAAAAATTAATTTGAAGTTTATTTTATTTATATCCCACGTGTTTGTGAAAATAAATTAACTGTTATTAAGGTTATTAATTGTTATATGGTGTTGGAGAAAGTAAACAAGCAATAGGTAAGATAACAATATAACTGACACCCTACACTAACACAAACAAAAAAAAAACTAAAAAAAAAAATTAAACTAAAAAAAAATTTAATTAAAAAAAACAAACCGGAACCAATACTTTCATTGGTGTCTGAAACCAGACCAGAGGCAATACATTTCCTAACACATATACGAAGTTGTAATAATTGTTTTCAAAAAAAAAAAATGAAACTAAAAAAAAACGTGCTGCGAGAACAGCGTCCAGAGCAGGAGTACAAAATACCAGTCGACTTTCTTTTATGCATCTTGCATTTAATTACAATCCGAGAATTGATTACAGTGGCCATCCCAATATTAAAATCGGTAGTATGTATCAATTATGTGTTTATTGCAAAGCATTTAAATATATAAAAACATATAAATCCATTGATTGTGTTAATGATCCTGGCGAAATTGTTAATTACCCAATTGAATTCTTAAATTCGCTTGAGTTGCCAGAAACTCCACCTCACATGCTGCAGTTAAAAGTTGGTGTACCGATAATTCTGTTACGCAATTTAAATCCAGCGCAGCTTTGTAATGGAACAAGATTAGTTATAAACAAATTATTGAATAACATTATAGAATCAACTATACCCGCAATAATGCCCGCAGATATGCCGTTTTCGTTTAAACGGCTACAATTTCCAGTACGTCTGGCATTTGCTATGACGATAAATAAATCCCAAGGTCAATCGGTGCAAGTATGTGGATTGAATCTTGAAGCACCATGCTTTTCACATGGACAATTATACGTTGGATGCTCACACGTTGGTAACCCATCATCATTATTCGTATTCACTAATGAAGGCAAAACCAAAAACGTAGTTTATCAAGAAGCATTGCAGTAAATATCTATATCCATATTTACAATCTCATCTATCTACATCTCTATAAAAATGTCATGTATGTTCGTGATCGATAAATTAAAAAACTACTGAACCGATTTTGACCAAATTTTATATACATGATCTCCGGACTGTGGGGAGTATTCGCCCGGCAGATGGCGCAATATTTAGTTTCTTTGCGTTTTGCCCGATAGAGTCTAGCACGATTACCCTATCCTCTGTTTCGCTGAAAGAGTTGTGTGCTTAATCGGTGTGTAGCGGCGTTAATTAGTACTTTATTATTATAAAAAATTAAATTGTTACACTTTAAAATATAAAAAAAATAAACTGTCTGCGTTATTACAATTTGGATTTTTAAATAAAACATTTTTTTCTATTATAAATAACTAAAAACTTTGAATTCGATTTTCTCCGAGATATAGTTCAAAATAAAAGAAATGTTGGGGAGCAGCAACGCGGGCTGGACCCACTAGTATTATATAAATATAATTTATAATAAATACATTTTAAATACATTTTAAGTATTCTTTACACACTGCCCATGTTGATTACGGCAAAACTGTATAGAACAAACACAGCTTCTCTCTTGGAACCGATAACAAATTGAGATACGTAATCCAGTCGGAGAAGTACGGCATATCTTTTCACATCCAGTTAACAAAGGCACGATCGGGGATTCATTTCGACCACAATTGATGGCTAAAAATAAAACAAAAAACCTATACTTCTATAAACATTAAACTAAAAACATCATCAGAAGCTTGCTGTCGCTAAGTCTCATATTCTACCAATACTAATTTAGATCTTAAAAGTACATCAAAATTGTAAGTTGTAACAATGGAAATGGAACTGCTTCTATAGTATCGTATGATTCATTTACGGGGCATTAAGCTCGTAGTAAAACTACAAGAGGTTTGATGATGCGTATAACTAAAATGATGTTGTATGATGGTGATTGTGATTGTACTTACCAGTTTGGGATTGTATTAAAGTAACGACATTAAATGTTAAGCAAAGAATGATAATCAACTGCATTTCTCTATTTAATATTAACTGAACAAAATAGATAGACTGGCTTTTAATATATAAATATTGCATGCAGGCGTACAGGTGTTTTTATTGCAATAAATTTAAAATTTTCAGTTCTTTGTTTGCACTTAAAATCAAAATTTACTCAGCCAACACAATATTGACACTCCAGTATAATAACACGTGTTATTATTATATAATAACACGCTTTAAAATGGAATTGCATCTGAACTGATTACAAAACCGTCACTGGTACATTCAAAATACTGGCATACTTATAAACACATTATCGTAATTTCAATTTATTTATTAATATCAGATGAATTCTTTAGAGGGCAAATCATTTTTCCCTAAAACCGAAAAAGCGTTTTATATTGCTTTGAGAATAAGCCAATACGGAGAAAATTTAACATAATACAGTGATAGGCCAGAAAATTTATCAGCTGAGTTATCAGTAAATAAATTCGTTTCATTCTTATTGAATTAAATTTTTTTCTTTTAGTGTAGCAAGTATTTTATTTTTGTTCTTTTACTTTATTTAAACTTAAATATTTCGAGTAATTCTCATTTAGTTGAAAAATTTGTCACGGTTTTAAAATTAACTCGTATTGTATACCACGATAGTAATCAGTAAGTATTTCAGCCAGTTTCAATTGACATTGAAAATATTTAATAAAATGAATTTCAGGGAAAAAATTTTTTTGAATATTTTTTTCTTTTGACTCTATTTGTAAATAACTTAATTTATGAGAAAACTCGGAAAATGTGTGATTACGCTTTTTTTTAATAAATAACAAACTGCAATAATTCGAACTCATTCCCGTACCAAACATTTAATAATTCATTTATAAGAAAAAATATATTTGCTATTTACAGGAATTTTTTCAAACGACTAGTTAGGTGTTATTTATATTGTAGTACATTCCCAATATTTAATACTCAGCAGTATATTATTTTATTTAAAACTTAAAAAACTTTAAGGTTTATTTGGAGTTCACCAAACAATTTATGTTTATTTATCATAATAATATTTATTATTATAAGTAAGCCTATATGAGATTAATCGCAGTAAATGTAAAAAAAATTTATCAAAATTGCAAATAGAAAGTTAAATCTAAAACGATTTAAGGCCAAACAATGTTTTTAATATTAAAAATTTACAGTAAAACATTTATTTCAATATAATTGCAATTAAAGTGGTTTCTCTTAGCATGAAGTTATAGGCACACAGAAACCGTCGGAATCACGGGCAAATCCGACATGGCAAAAGCAGCCTTTATGGTGCTTATGCAAAAAAATTGGGGCCCAATGAAAGAAATATTTCATTTTTCCCAAGTGGGCAGGTTTGATCAGAATACACAATGGCAGCAATGAAAGCTATATTTTTTTTATACCACTTCAATTACTATTAATAATTACGGGCAGTTTAAAACACAAAAAAATTAAAAAATATTTCCTCATATTGCAATTAAGGCGATATTTATTATATATGCAAATATAGTACTAGTGTTTACTCAACTGTGTTTAAAAGAACAATGAATTAAGACTTACTTCGTAACAAAAGTTTTATATAAAGAATGAAATATAATAACGAAATGGAGTACAATTAGAGATAAGAGGACCTGTTATATCTGCTTTATGTATTAATTGTGATTTGAGTGATTTAACAAATAGTATTGACTATATAAAGCCCTGCAATCATTTACATTGCTTAATTTTCATACATATCTATATGTGCATATATGTATAATTAATTAGTCTATCGTATTTAGTACCTACAATGATAATAAAACTATCTTATTTCTGCGCTTTTGCAATTGCTCTAAGTTTATCAGTTATTATGGGTAAGAAAGAAACTTTTTTATAACAAAATTTAATAACCACAAAAATGAAAAACGAAATTTGGCGTTTCAATTTTAAATAAACTGCAACCAATATTTTATTCTACATAAAATAAGTGTATCCTGATTACTTCATGTTCTTCCTTTATATGAAAACATGGAATGTATGTGCATAGAATTTTTGTTTTCGAATATCTCGAAATGTATTTTTATTATTGCAACATATTTTTATAATTGTGGAATATTTTATAATTATATGATACATTTGATGATACGTTTTTAATATATATTATATGTATATGCACTTTTAATAAGGAATAGCTTTCTTAACTGGCAAGAGAATTCTTTGCCTGAATTATGAAAAGCATTGGGGGACACACTTATTAAAAAAAAAATTTATTTATATTTTCAGCACAAAATTGCAAAATGTACGAAGTCCTCTTACGTCCACGACAAAGAGTATGTCAGCGAATGTGCTTGCCCGTTCGTCGGGGGACCATTGTAAGATGTTTTACATCAAGACTAGGACAACGAATTCGGCTATGCCCACCCAATTGTTGCCGAAGTGGCGATTCCTGCAGTCGTCTCTTATATGTTTAAAATTTTAATATATTAATCTTAAATTTTTTTACAAATTTTTAAAATTAGCAAGAAAAAATTCCTCCCAATTTGTTTTCTTAAATTCGTTAAAGTGAAATTAAAAATAAAATTATTTTATTATATATTATCAAATTAACGAACTAAGAACTCAAAATGAGAAAATTTTCACTTTCATTTCTTTTTAAAAAGTGGAATATGATTGATAGTTCTAATTTTATGACTTAATATATTTTGAAATAAATATCCACACGTATTTATTTAATCATTTTACATAAGCGTTGTTTTTTAGTTATACATCGTAAAAGAGTAAAGTTAAAAAAGCCATAAGGTATAATGAACTCAACAATAATATTCCATGTTCAATTATGTTTGCATATAAACTATATTTTTTTTATTTCACATTGCGATATATTTATTTTCTCTTACCTTCGTTCATCAACTGGATAATTTTGGATTTTTTATACGTATATGAATTCTATTGAGGTATTATTTTATAAATTTTAAAATTTTAATTTATTTATTGCTAAGCATTACCTACATTAGTATATGAATCCCAGTGCTTTAGCAAATCATCAGTAGAGGTCAATTATAGTGTGAAATACTAAGTTTAATAAATGTTTAATTTGAATAAAAAAATAATTTGAAAACCATTTTAATGAAATAAGATGCTTAGTATTGTCAAAAAAATACAACAGATTGCAAATTTATTAAATAAATAGAAAAAATTCACAGTCAATTTAATAATACGTTACTAATAATATATGACATAAATTGTTTTCGAACAGCTACCGCTTCGCGCTTTCACCATAATGTTCTTGTGATGCGTAGTTTTGCTAATAAACGAAATTGCTTTTGAAAAGAAATGTCAAAAAGGAGAAGAATAAAACATGGCGAAAAATATAAAACGTGTATTGTGTCAATGGCAAAGATAGTGCAAAAAGGAAAAAGTGATGTTTAGTATTAAGACTTGCACTATGTGAACACAGCCTAAGTACATCCGCCATAGACAAAAATTATTTTTTTCTATACCATAGTAAGTATCTACACACATGCATACATATGTATATATTACTGTAAACTCGATTTCTAAAACTAATTTTTATCAATTCATAATAGCAATATTAATTATAACTTACTTGATATTTAAAATTTTTCATCTAGACCATTTTTTGAGCACACGATGAAATATTTTACTGATGGTGTAGACTTCAACACGGCTTTTTCTTTTTATTCTTTTTATTATAACACGCCTTCGAAAGTTGATTTAAGGGCGAATTACACACATTGTAAAAAAATTATAAATAGCATTTTCTACGTAGTGCTAAAAAAGCGTTCCCTCTCGCTCTTTACGGCTCAATAACCACAGCATGCAAATAATATAGTGGTGGGCATTTTTACATTATAATTCTCATAATTAAAATTAAATATGTAATTTTTTTATTATTTTAATACCCACTTTATTAAAGAAATCTTGTTTATGTACCTGACGTTACAATTATAAAATATTTTAAACATTAAGCACAGGGTGTTCACAATGAAATAAATAAAATATATTTAAAAACAGTTACACAAAGGAAGTCATTTAAAGTAAATTCTCCGTTGTAAAAAACTTACATCATTATTAAAAACATTTCTCTTTTCTGAAACAAAATTTTCCAAATTATATATTATATATGATAAAGTAAGCAGTTTTAGCTAAATAAATAACTAAATAAGAAAACCAATTAATCGCTGTTTTTAAATTTTAATGAGGATGTGACGCAGAGTTGCACTACTGTTATATATACATAAAAAAATAAATTTTGTTTCATTCCGCCTTGTCTTGTAGTGCACATCCACCAGCTGTTGTAATTCGCTGTCTGGAGCAAATGAATTTTTTTTTGGCGAGTGAATGAAAGTGGTAATTGTCGATGCATTTTAATGTGCTAAATAATTAAAAAATATATTACAAAGTAAAGCTTTGAATGTATAGAAACTTTTATTATACAAAACAAAATGACAAAAATACCAAAAATTGTAAGACCTATTATTAGGTGGCCATTGAATTTGGTCAAATCAATAATTGCGTTACTGCTCTTGGCAACATTTTTGTGTGACCAATTAGTGGAAGCCCGTAAACATCACTTAGAAGTCCTTGTAAGCATATTATTATTATAATCTTAGGAATTATTTATACAATTTTAATGAAAATTTAGAATGATGATCGTCCTTTTGTTGCTCTATCAACATTTGGTTTCTATACGAATGGATATCTGAATGTAAATCTTAGTAACTTGGTGTTATCAGGCGAACATGGAAACGAAGTGGTATGTTGGTAAAATGTAAATAATGTATATGTATATACATATGTGTTTTGTATTATGTTAATCTACCAATAAATTTTATTTCTTAGATTGGACTAGCATTGGAAAAGACTACTTTAGATCAAATAAATCCGTACTTGGATATGCATCAAAATAATTGTATATTGGAGAAGTCTTCCCGTTTGTTGACAAGTGGGCAAATTATAATATTCATATTCGACTTAAAGACATTAGAGTAAGTTAATAACACGTGCATATTTTTAACTTACAAAATTATGTATACAGACAAATATTCTTGACACGATTACAAGCCAAGCCAAATATTTCTGTATGACTTTTCTATCTGCAAGAGCAAATGTTATTACCAGTTCGACACGTTTAACCTTTTTTTCAAATGGTTTTTAAGACTTTTGAGACATACAATAGTTGTTAACGTGTGTTGATACTGCGAAGTTAGTGGGGTCATATGTTCCCTGCAGGAATAACATTATATAGCGGTGTAATGCCTATAAGTTAAAATATTGATAAGATAAAAGTGAAAACTAAATTTGGCATACATTATTAAGGCATTTTTGAAAATTAAATGATTTCCCTATGTAAACTTCATTAAAGGGTACATGCCAAATGCTCACCAAAATGGGGCAACCACCAAATTTACAAAGACAGCTCAATGTTTCCTATGTATAGAGGCAAAAGGCAGTCGAAAGTTCGTACAACACAAAACAGGCTGGTTTTGGGACCACGTAGACGTAGGCGAGATATATCACCACATGAAGGTAAGGCCAACGTTGAAAAAGTACCTGTGCCAGTTAATGATGAACATATAGAGGATGATGATTCTTACGAGGCACCTTTGGTATCTTCGGAACCGTCCATGAATGCCAAAAAGAGCAATGGCATTGCAGTTGAAGGGAGAAATAAATTCAAAGAAAATAGACTTGAAAACACTTTAGCGAAAGAAACACCTACGTCAAAAGAAGCAGTTGAAAAGTCATTGAACCCATCAACAGACCCAGCGAAAATACCAGCTCCAAAACATGTTTTAAACGACTTTTCACAAAATCAATTTTGTAGCAATTTTAAATTGCCGTTGACCCGAACAACAGTTGATGGTATTAATTATTACAATATGTCTGTAAGTTTTTAACAAAGTTTTATAAATAGTTGATTTTATAATGATTTTCTTTTTAATTATAGTTCTCCATGTTTATAGGATTATTGCGTGAAGAAGGTCTTTATAATTTGTATTTCCACAATTGTGAAAGTTATCATGGCTTAGGGAAGAAAGTTTCATTTGTGGTAAATATTTGTACATTTCTATATGTAGAATCTAGGCTGATATTTCTAATCTGTAAAAACTTAATTATATTATATATGAAAAAACTCCATTTGCAGATTGATATTGAAGAAAATAACAATGGTAATTATTTATCGGCGGGAGAAATGCCATTACCAGCTTTATATTTAATGATGTCTTTGTTATTCTTTTTATCTGGATTATTTTGGATATTTATACTTAATAAGAGCAAGTATGCATAAAAATTTATATAATACAGAAAATTGCGTACTTTTATTGAAAAAATTTCTTTTTATAGGCACACTGTATTCAAAATCCATTATATAATGACTGTTTTAGTATTTCTTAAGTCATTATCTTTGATGTTCCATTCAATAAATTATCACTTTATTGAAACAAGAGGAGAGCATGTGGAAGCATGGGCTATTTTGTATTACATCGCTCACCTGTAAGTATTTTGTTTTTTATTGCGATATACATTTAATAAAAAAGAATTAAGTTTCCCAAATACGCATGTACACAACGAAGCTTTGCAATACTGCGTTAAGAACCGTAAGAAAAAAATTCAGTTAAAAAAAATGTTATTGAAAAGTTTTTATGAAGCGTTCATAATCCTTTTTTGGTGAGCATTCTTCCTAGGTATATTATACAAATGCAATAAAGAATGTTTAAAAAAGTGTACCATAAAGTGGAACTATATGGAAAAGAAAAAAATATAATGGTTTTAATGTTTACGTTTCTTCTTTTCGAGTAGAGCTTATTCCGAAAGTAAATTCATGTCATAATTTGCATATATTATAGAGTGATGCATGACGAGCAAAACTCGAATTTGAATTTTCTATTCACTATATTTTTCTATTCACTTTATTCAAGTATTGATGTGTTATAAGCCTACTTCACATGTGCGAACTTTTAGAAATTTTACCTCATATTTAAATGTTTTTAATGGAAGGTTTGTCTTAATCTACGAGTATATAAAGCTAAATAAGATTACATTTAATTATTTAGTTATTATAGATGGTAGATGCTGGGAGGTGATCGTATATTTTGAAAATGAATGTAAAGAAATTATAAATATTTAAAATTTCGTTTCTCTGAATACGAAACATATTATGTCAATCATTATGACCTTTTAATATGTCCCCACTTTGCTTTCAGACTGAAAGGCTCTGTTTTATTCATAACCATTGTATTAATTGGTACTGGTTGGACCTTTATCAAACATATACTATCCGATAAAGATAAAAAAATATTCATGGTTGTAATTCCTTTACAGGTAAGTAACAACTACATGCAATAACTTTGATATAGTAATTAGTAGTGCTTAAACTTAAGGTTCTAGCCAACGTTGCTGAAATTATTATTGAAGAATCAGAGGAGAGTGATGTGGAGTTTGCAGCCTGGCACAATATGTTCACATTTGTTGATTTATTATGCTGTGGTGCCATTTTGTTCCCGATTGTTTGGTCAATACGACATTTACATGAAGCCTCCGCCACAGACGGTAAAGCTGCTATTAATCTGCGCAAGCTAAAATTATTCCGTCAATTTTACATTATGATTGTGTGTTATGTCTACTTTACACGCATCATTGTGTATTTGTTAATATTAACTATGGCTTTTCAATATACATGGCTACATGAAATGTTCCGTGAAATGGCCACGTATGTTTTCTTTGTTTTAACCGGATACAAATTCCGTCCCACTTCTTCGCATCCCTACTTCGCAGTTGGTGATGAAGACGAAGACGATGATACAGTTGAAGTTTTAACTGAATCTGGTCTTACCAGTGGAGTGCAACGAACTAAAGCTCAAAATCGTAATGCGCTTTCAAAAACTGTTATTATTGAAGGAAATGATGAAGAGAAAGAGAATTTAATATTTAAAAGGGAATCATCTCATGAATACGATTAAAAATTAAATCATTAAATTATCTAAAAATATAAACTACAACATGTTTCATTTAAGGGAATTATTAAAATGGTATTAATATAATTTCTAGCTGGCACTAAATTTATAAAAATAATGTTCAATATTAATTTCTTTTTTAAAAATATTTTAAATTTGTAATTATATAAATATAAATTGTAGCAATTATATAAATATTAAATTTTTAATTTATTATCGATTTTTTTCTTTTCATGAAATGTAGACTGATAAATTAATTGAAACTACTCGTAAAAGCTTCATGTACTTGATTATTATTTAACTAAAACTCAAATATTCTAATTGTTAAGTGTAGGATCAAAAATTTTTGTAAAACATCCCTAACAATTTTATTAACCTTTTCTTTAATATAATTTCCTGAAGCTTTATTAATGTAATATCTTACATAATATACATATACATGTATAAATCTTAAAAATGAAACATGCATGGTTTTCATTCCAAACCATTTTTTTGAATCGAATATAATTTTAATGCTGCATTCATATTTACTAAAAAAATTGGTTCCAATCCTTCACTCTTAAAAAAAATAAAATAAAAACCCCCGGTACAAAAAATTTATATATTCAAAAGGAAATAAATTTTATTGCAATATTTAATATAAAAAATAATATAATTCGATATTTTAATAAAGTGCGAATAAAAAAGGATAAATGAATTGGTTACCTTATTATTCTTAAAATGTGATCCGCATTTTGCAGATTGTAGTAGTCTTTCCTTTCTTTCGTGTTTATTTGAATTGAAAACTCATCAGCCAATAAAGACATCGAAAATAAAATGATTACATTTGAATTTATTGCTTTGATTTTTTGCTACACATTTGATTTACTGAACTTCCTGATTAATTTTAATTAAAAGTTTCTTAAATCTCTAGTTGTAATAAAAAAATATTTGAAGATCTGCATTGGCATGCGGTATCTCCACAACAATCATTTTCATTGCATTTTTAAGCCACATTTAATTTGTGGGATTTATGCGCAATTTGAAAGATCAAAGTGTAAAAAAAATATCTTTTACATTTCCAAAAAATTTCTTAAAGAAATTCCGTAAAATGACTGCTTTTATTAATACTATAATGATGGTGTTGTTGGCTGAAGTAGTTCTGCAAATTTAAAATAAAACATTTCGGGCGCATTTACAACGTATCCGTAAATTGTTAAGGTGTTACGTGGCGTACGCGAAAGCAGTCTAATATTCGCAGACAGTTTTTATTATTGGAAATTCAAGTATTATAATTGTTTAGAGTAAAATGCATCCTTTATATAAAATCCTCTAACAATTTTATTGGACCTTTAGTTAATATATGTAACTTCCCGAAAGTTTCTTATAATATTTTAATAAAACATTAATTAAACCAATTTTTTCCAAAAAAAATTTTGTAAACTGAAATCTCTTAATGGAATAGTGTCTGTTAATGTAGATGTTGCACAAAATCTTCACGATCCCAGCAGATTCTAGCATTATTTATTTTAATTTGTAAATTTTAAAAAATATATGATAATTGCGACACATTCATCCATAAAAAGAATTTACTGGTCATGCTGCTTATCGTCTTGAATATTTGTAAATTTAGGCATAAATTGTATAAAAAAGATCATATAAGTTGTGACCGAACCAATAGCCTAATTAACGAAAAAATATAAACTTTTAATTGAATATTCACATTAATATTATATAATTTTTTACATACCCTGGTCAACATATAACCATCCATACGACTGATTCCAATACCATTAATACAAATGCGCTGATGTAGGATTTGCAAAGAAAAATTTTGCAGCTGGAAAGCATTAAAACAATTCAGATATCTGGTATCATTAATTCAAATACTGCTATAATAAACAAAATTATCGCACACGATGAAACGAGTTTCTGCAACTGTTTCATTGTATGAACTTATGTTGCAGTTTATGCCTGAGGTTCATTTGCAATTTTTGAAAATTTTCTAAAATTTAATCTCTATTTACGTCTCTATTAAATATTATTTAAAAAACCTTTCGCTAATCGGGAGCGAATATTAAAAGCTATATTTCACTATATGTATTAATCACATGAAGCTTTACTACGCAATGTAGTTAATTTTCGTCAATGTTATGAATAATAATAATAAACAAGTTATAAATAAAAATATATAGTCCAAGGATTAAAGTGTAAGTACGTGCACTTCTCAGTGCAACTTTTAACATGTGATATGATTTATTTTATTAAATAAAAAAAAAAATTATTAATATCAACAGTTCACACATTTAAGACAAACGATATTCAAAAGTGTTTAGTTAACCTCTACATTCCAGTAATATGGTGTTATTATCCACGATAATAAACTGGTAATTTTAAAGTTAATAAAAACGTTTCACTCTTATAAATTGTGCTTACGCTTTTAAAATATAAAAAATAATTTATAAAATTCTTTCCAAGTTTGCTAATGAAGTACATTTTCAAATTGTTAGTGATTTTAAAAAAAATTTAAGTCTTGTAAATGTCAGAAAGTTACATTTACATGAGAAGATATTTATTTAAATAACATTTAAATAAAAAATTAAAACCACTTTTTTTTGTAAATTGAAAATTTTGAATATTAAAAACGTTGAATAAAATAACAGTAGAAAGCCTTCGTTTTTTTTATCAATGACTTCTAATGCAAAAAGAACATTTTAAATTCAAAAAGTAAAATGAATTTATATAAAACTTTAAAAAAAAAAATAATCAGTGTTATCAGTATGAGTCTCTAAATTAAATTATTTTGAATACATTGGGACGTTTTAAATATTTTCGAAGTCGTACGCTTCCAGAATACTCTATATGGTTATAAATTTAATTATTTTAAATACATTTGGAAGTTTGAAATATTCTCGATGCCGAACGTTTCCAGAATATCAATTCTAGCAACAATTTTGTTTAGGATACGCTGTTGCTAATTCTTACCTGTGTAGCTATAATTGAACTCACTATGCAAATTAAAAGTGATAAATTTGATCTAAAAATATGCAACAGTGAGTTATTGCTTGAACTCCATCCATGCAGTATTTTGAGGTTATTAAAAAGGTTGGTAATAGCAAAACTATTTCTATTATATAATAAGAAATAATAAAAAATATAATAAAAATAATAATAAAAAATCTAAATTACCAATTTCATTCCAATCTCGATAGAAGAAGTAAAAAGCGAAATAAACATCGACTAAAACGTACCTACTGCTAATCTCTACATTATCGATATTTTCAAACATTTCAAAAATAATGTAATAATTTTTCAGTTTATCTAACAATCTCCTGCGCAAAAGTTCTTCAACCCCATTAAAACGGCAGCTCTGAGAATAGTCTACCATTAGGCTTAAATCTTGTTTAAATCAGTTGCACTAATCCCAAACGCAGCAATTCGATATAAAAGGCAAATTGCGTGTTGCGGAAAAGCACATCATGCCTAAGAGGAGTAAAAATATTCCAAAATAATATGAAATCATGCATCATAGTTTGAAAATTGAGTTGTGGATTCCAGGATAACATACGCCTAGAAAATAGCCAAAAAAAGGTCTGTTTTGCAATAATCCATCAAGAATTATTATATTCATTTCATCTGCTGACCTGCTTAGTAGAGTTTTATACGTCTGCCAAAATAGTTGTATATCGGAATGTTTTAAAACTGTTTCCAAAAACGGCAGCGTTACTGCAAAATTGGCAAATACAATTTGAACAGTGTCATTGGAGTGGCCGAACTTATCAAAAAGCGCGCTAGAAATGCAATTGCAACAATAAAAGACGATGTTCAATTAACGTACTGAGCTTAAAATCATCACCCATAGATATATCCCTACAACCAGTTGTGCTAAATTTAACATTCGGTATTAAACGATTCATTTTTACCAATAGACTTTCGCTGACTATTGCAGTTTTGTGGTAGTAATTTATTGAATATCCATGCATACGTAAATAGTAAATATGTATATAGGGAGTTTACACCACATACTTTTGTACGCAACTTTAAAAAAAAAATAGTGTTATCCTGCTCTTATAAATTTTCAATATTTTATTTAATATATTTTTTTCTCATTCATGCATCGTGTATGACTCGTTATAAAAGCTCGATTGCAAAAACCGGATTTGCAGTTAAAATAATAAAATTATTAGAAATAAATTTTTAAAAGCATCTTCAAATCAAAAACTTTTATAAGCAAGATGATAAATACATTTCCTGATTGAGTTCCAACCATATGGTTTTAATCTTCTGACAGAAATTATTTTATTTAAATTATTTTTATTTTATTATTTTTACTAAAAATCATATGTTGCTTTAAGTATTTTTGAGTCATACATAATACTTTCCTAACATGTTCCTATGACGTTTGGTCTTCCGTGTACAAGCAGGAGTGGCTGTAAATTAGTAATTTCTAACTGAAGCAATATTTTAGTGAATGGCACTAATTGGTTTTCTAACTTTAAAGAGTTTAATTGATAATCAATAATAATCGTGAAATTTTATTCTGCTCTCAGCAACAACCACAATTTAAATTGTTGTGTTTCAATATCTCGTATATTTTCAGAGTTCGGGCAAATAATCAAATAATAAAATTTACAGAGCAACGTAATTTGGCCATGAACATAAAGTCTAAATTAATATGTTAGCAGCCTTTAGACAAAACTTAAATAAGGAGATTGCATTTGCAAAGTAGCATAAAAAGTTAAAAATAAATGGCTAGTTAATAAACAATTAATATTTAATTTTCAGTTTTAGTGAAGCTGAAGTTGTCTTCCGTTTCCGCAAGTGCAAAAATTATTGGAAACGCTGCCTAAAAAATTATTTATATAATTCATTTAAATTGGAAATCATGGTCTGGAAAAATTTTAAACATTGACAAGATTTTTTTTTTTTGGAATACAAATAAATTTGGAAAATGGCTCAAGCAATTGGTGTTGTTTCAGTTAATATTAGAGTTCATGTTCACCTTCAAATCATGTAAAAATTTTACACATATTTTAAGAGTCTTTCCAAATATTAATTATATGCGGATTAAAAAGGGAATGTGACTTCCTTACAAAATTACTCTTTACTCTCTGTTTGCTTACTTACATCTACAAAAAATTTATATAAAAGGGAACATAAAACTCACTAACAAATAATTTAAACGAATAATTGAAATTTGTTTAGTTTTTTTTATCGACCGGTTCCTTTTTTTAAGAACAACAATAAGGGCGCATTGTACACTATTAGACAATTCGGGCTTGTTTAAAGCCACAATATTCAATTAACATCTATTTACTGCACTCGTACATCTGCAGGTGCATGAGAAATTGGGAATAATGCTTATGTGGTTTGTGTTACAATTAATGTCATACCTGTGAGCTCAATAATTGATTACCATCAATGAATTGGGTTGTTATATTGTGTAAGTGGAATGTAATTAGTTTCACCTGAAATAAATTGAATATAAGAAATATAAGAAAAAAATGATTAAATTTTAAATCGTACATGATGTTTTTTCTTTTCTTTAACATATCGATCTTCCAAATGCTGTTTCAGTTATACCATTCGGAAATATTTATTATAAATTTAATTTAATTTTACTTATATTTTAATTGAGAGCCCTGCTTTTCTTCAAACACTGCTTATACTTTTGCAATTTTCTTGCTGTTCATGAGAGTTTTATTTATAAATTGCTAATTGTGAAGTTTTTGTAGAATTTAAAATATTTGAATGTCTACTAAGGATTTAGCTGTTATACGGCTCCAATGTTATTTAAATCCGAGCATGTCTCATTAATTTTATATCAAAATCAATTTGTTGCATATTTCAGAATATATATTATTGTGCTCCGACTAAAAAAGTCAAAAGTACTAAAATATAAACTATACTTATGCAATAGAATTTTATGGAATATTTAAAAAGTGCATAAAAGTGATTCAGATTGAATACGCAAGACTAGAGCGATAAAACTACATGTCGTGATTTTAGTGAGACATTATAATTCATATTGAATTAGTACAACTCACCACTTCCATGCAATTTTTTGAAGTTATTAAAAAGGCTGGTATTTGAAAAAAGGAAGGCAACACTAAAAATACTTCTAAAAATAAAGAACAACGTGATGAGAATTTAAAAAAGCAGGACATCAGCATTTCAACACCATATTTCTTACCAAATCTATTCCAATTATTGTATGATGAATAATAAGCAAAATATGAGTCCACCAACACCCGTACGTACACCATTAATATTACCGCAACAATCGACAGACCAAAAGAGTTTTGAAAATGTTCAAACATTTCAAAAATCATTTGATAAAGTTTCTGTTTCGCGAGCAACTTGCGACGTAAAAATTCGTCAAACCCCATATATCGGCAACTAAGATGTGCAAACTGTACATGTTCAGCCAACGAATTCAAATCCCGTTGCAGTTTTACCAACTCCATGCGAATTAATTCTATATAAAATATAAATTGCATGTTACGCAAGTAGACCGCATATGACAGTGGAGAAAATGCGCTCCAAAACAATATCAGATGTCTGCTCTTAGTCTGCCACATAATAAAAGCAAACATTACTGAAAATTCAAAGGCAACAATGAAATAGAAAATCAATAGAAACCGTCCATTGTGCCATAGTGATTTCGCATTGAAAAACTCGTTACTATATGGCGATGAACTTTTCTGCAGGCGGTAATAAATATGCCAAAAACGTTTTAATGAATTTCTTCTGAAAATTGTCTCCAAATAGGAGCAAGTCAGTGCAATATTAGCAAAAACAATCTTTAGAATGTCATTAAAATAACCAAAATAGTCGCCCTTAAAAAGGAATTCATCTGGACTAAATATTATAACAATGGTAATGACATTAAAACACACAAGAAGTAACCATGACCATAAAAATAGACAACATTCAATGATTTTATTAGTCTTGACTTGCTTATTGATTGTAAATGTAGTATAACCAATTATTGTAAAAACTTTTAAATGGCTTAAGAGAATTTTCGTTGTAGTCAGAGCCATTGCAACAAAACACTGTTGCCAATTTTGGCCACTTCAGTGGATACACGGTCGGAGTTCTTTTGATGCCAGAGGCGGCTATTTTCAAGTTAATGCCTTCATTCCCCCCAGCAAACTTTGCTATTTAAGAAACTCCAACTTGGCTAGTGAAAAAGGTGTCCTGCCTTTCAGCCAAATTTAAATTATAAAGCAAACAATTGAAAGGATTTAGTATTTATTGCACATGTATGTATGCACACAAATCCAGTGTATATTATTCGTATGTATGTATATCTTTGTGTACATTTAGAAAATGCATCTTCTTTAATACGAGTATTTGTAGCAATTAATCGTACCTAGACGGTTCAGCATTTTCCGTACCCGCAATGCCAGAGAATCACAATTCCAAAATTCTGAAATAGAAATAGAAATGTTATTATTATATTACCAGCAACCTGTAATGACTTTAAAGTGAGATTCCTTGATTTTATTTTTTATCAATCACGATCACAATTTTTTACAAATGAAAATTCACAAATTCTAGCATAGTGTAGCCAAATCTATTTTTCTATCTTCTGAACCAACGCCAAATGACAAATGGATTCAATGGCTAATTGATTGAACTTTTCAGTTCTAAATCACAACATCACTTTTCAATATCATTTGAATGTATAGTACCCGTGTGTTCGTAACTATGCATAGCATGCTATCAAATTTTTAGCAATGTTAATTGGCTTTATTTTCTTTACGGAAAACAAACTGATACATTTATTATCGGCTGGCACATGAAACGTATTGTATTAATCTATAATATCTATTGATTGTTGTGCCACTTTACAAGGTGAATGTGTATGCATTAACTTGTCAAATAAAATCAATATCCTCATAACTTAACATGGTTAATCAGCTGGGCAAGATAAAGCCTGGATTGTTTTCTCAACACCTTCCTCATAGACAACAAATAAAGAATTAATGAAGTGAATAGGAATCCAAACAAGAGATAATGATAAGTTAGTCAAAAGTAAAATTATAAAATATTGATTATTAATCGGATGTTAACTGGCGGTACAAATATATGCAAGTGTCATTTGAGGAAACATGAAATGCACTCTTAATGCTTTTTGCATGAAGTTATAGTCATTGGTCATTATACTGCAACAAATAAATCACGACCGCTCCTGACTCGCTCCAAGCAGTCACATATACATGCCCAAACACATTATTGAATATGTAAATGTGTGTTCAAGAATATTTGTACAAAGTTGCACGCTCATAGTTTATGCCGATTAACATCTGTTCTTATGTTACTTAATAATAATAATAAAATTCGATTAGCAATATATTAGCACTTGAACTCTACATTTGATATAGTGGACGTATTCATCCGTTTTAATATTTTACTAGGAGGGAGTTGTGGGACCGTATAATAATGAGTTCTTTTTCATAATCAGAAACGAAACTTAAGGAACCGTAATGTGAGTAACGCTGTGCCGTGGTGTTGCTGTGTTTTATAAAAAGTATATGTCAGATATCGTGTTTATTTACGCCACAACTAACTATATAAACAATATTTTTCAGTAATATTTTTACTGAAAAATCGCGCATAACAACGGAAAAAATTTCGTGGCTATACGAATTAATCAGGTATAAGCGATATTAGTCGTACTAGATAGCAGAACGTAATATTATACAATATATAATTTGTTTTTGAACATTTTGTAATAAAATCTGTTAGAAATTTATTGCAAAAGGGATATTTAGATTCAAAAAAATTATGCACTATTGTTTATTTAAGGAAGAATAAAAAGTATAAATCCTATTAATTGCCTAAGATATTAACCGTACAAAGTTTTACACAACTACATTAAGACCACTTATTTCATACTAATAAAAAAGAGTCTGAATAAAACTACAATACTAATTAATGAAAAAGATAGTAATGTGCTGTTTTTACAATAGAGACGAGCAAGCTGAGCAAAAAATGTTTCTGAAAATTATCAATTTTGTTCATAAGAAATTTAAAGCCAAACCACGCGACTGAACTGTGAAAACACGTCCTATCAATATATCGCTAATATATTGATATTGGATTTTTTTTTTTTTTTTTTAACCAACTCTACCTGCAAAGCTTTTGGCTTGTCCGCAGGAAAACACCCAGGGTCTAGGCAGGAATCGAATCCGCGATCTCCGCTTCAATAGGCTGAGCATTATTTACTCGCCTACGGCGGCACCCATTATGATAATATATTGCCAATCATTAAGATATTACTAAATATAATTTTAAAAAACATACAGACACAATTCATATATAGTAAGCGAAACCATAAAAGTCGAATATATAAATTAAATATTTATATAACAGTCGCAAGCAGAACCTATTCCTTGCTAATGAACATACAGTTAAAGCAGTGTGCATTCACATTGAGACTCAAGCCTTTGTTCATAGTTCCGTCTACAGAAACAAGTTTCGAAGCGCCAAGTGACAGGTGACCAGGTGACCGTGCTATTCATATCTAAGCCAATCACAAACTTCCGCTGTGTTGGTCTTTTTATTGGGAGCATAAAACCTTTCAAATATCTAAATGCCATTATGAAGTAAGTAGCGGCTGCAGCACTTCTATTGTGTGCTCTAGAACTTGTCATTTGTCTATGCAAATATTTATTAACTTTAGATACGTTTAACAACGCGGATGAAAATGAATAAGTAAATGTAACAATGAGTAATTCAAAAACGAATTCTAGTGCAAATAACGAGGAAAAAGTCATTTTAAATAAACCATTCTTAATTCTGATACAACTATTTCAGTACTTGGGCGTGTGCACGTTTAGTAATACAAAATTCATGAGTCCTTGCCAAGCAATTTGGCAGTTAAAATTTTGTTTCTTTAATATTACGATCTTTGCGGTAACATATATTTTAATATTTTTCAATTACCGCGAACTCTTCTATATCGGTGACAACTTTGGACAGTTTAGTGATTTCATTAAAGTCACTACTGTTGGGATCAGCCATTTGATAACTCTGTGGGAAACGGTTAGAACACGGCAATCATCGATAGAGTTTTTTCGGGTCTATTCTGCATTACACCAAACATGGTCATGCGCTGAACAAACAAAAAAGGAGTTTCAAATTTATAAAAGATTATTTTCGTTAATGTTCTTGAATATTGTTGTAGTTCTCGTTGTCGAAGTAAATTATATATTTGAAATTCATCATAAAAAGCAATGGATATCATTTTTTATCGCTTACATGCCCAGCGTAACGATTTGTCGCATACGCATGATGCAAATTTCAATGTATTTATTCATGATAATGACAGAAATACTACAATTGAATAACGAAATTCGGGAATTGGCCAAGGAAACGTCGAAGAGCATACAATTAAACTTTATGGAGGATATGATATGCAGAGACCTTTCCGCGATTATGCGCAAATATTACGATATATATTCGTTGATGGAACTATTTAAGAAATCAAATAGTATATGCTTTCTAGTGATATTTATAAAATCGTATGTGAAAATTTTATCGGATAGTTATTGGGCTTATTGGGTGATATACAATCAATATGATGTATATGGTAAGGCAGAGTTTCATTCAGTTTCATTCAAATTATGCTTTTCAGCCAAATTTTTGCGGTGCTTTCATTTTCACAAGCATATTAGTGAAAATTATTCTTTGTCGAAATATTGAAGTGATTGAATAGACTGTACCAAATTGGATCTGATCAGAGCTTCAATACATTTTCAAATTGTTTGACATGTTCTGCTAAAGAATTCATTCATTTAATTTTTTTAGGAATTTAAACATGTTCGCTCTGGTCTGCACATGTCTTGCTTTAATCCAATATATTTTTGACTTTTGACGTTGTTGTATTTAATCTGTATGTTTTTTGTTTCTGTTGTTTTAACATTCTTGACATTTATTGCATTGACTTTGTATCCGATCTTAACATTATAATTAAATATAATATGATTATTGAACATAAAACACATATATGTATAATGCATTTAAGAATTTGCTGAATACTCGCTGGTCATTCCAACAGCCTTAACCATATTCTTGACTTTACTCATCTCCAAAGATTGCATGAACGCGGTAAGCTTGAACTATGAATCTGATCATTAATAATGTCATTTATTACTTAAACATTGCAGGCCAAACTAATACCACATTCTTTGCATGGTATACGACACCGTTTGGAGAACCTTCAACTATCATATAAGGCAAGAGTTATGAAAAAAAAAATGTATAATAATAACTCGTATAATGCTTATTTCCTTATTTCATTCCAACTTTTGCTTGGTTTCTCAGATACAAAATTTTTCATTGCAATTAAAACATCAGCCAATTGTTTTTGATGCTTTCGGTTGTTTTGTAGTGGATTGTTACATTGTCAGTGGCGTAAGTTGCACTTTTGAAAATACTTAAAATAAAACAATATTTACATTAGTAATGATTTTTATATATTTTTCCAATGTTTATTTCTAATTAGGTTTTAAGTTCAATTACCACGTATATGATATTCTATATTGAATTTATGCCAAAATTTAAAACTTTGTAATTATAGATTTGGAATTAAAAAAATATACAAGCACTCTACAATCATCCTATACTTATTCAATTATATAAGAACTGAACTGCTGAACTCTTTTGGCTAATGAGGCTACATTAAAGTGTGTTTTTAAAATTCTATACATTCAATACGTTTTTGCACTCACATAAATAAATATTTTCTGCGTACAATAATAGTACATTGGATTACAAAATAATACAAAATTTTTATTTAAAATTATTTACAACCGATAACCTTAGCAGCCACTGCTAATTATTAATTAATTAATTAAATTATTTAATGTTATTAAAAAAATGAACATAAGGAGAGAAACCTCTAGTTAAACATACTTTTCTAATTCATAGTGCGAAACTAAAGCAAAGGACCCAATAATCTATTGTGTAAAACGTTGCTTGCTAGCAGAAACCCTATTTGTTTTAGCACATTATTTATCAATAATGCAGCCTAGATTTCCTCCTTAAACAAAGAAGAAGAAAACTGCGAGAAATTGGAAGACTGAGGAGAATATCCGCTAAATGAAGAGTTTAAGAAAATGGGATTATTGATTGTGTGGTTTAAGTTATCAAACAGACCACAGTATAATAAAATCAAAATATAATCAAATTATAATCAATTTCTTTAATAAATATATTGTTGGAAAATGATTGCTCAGATAAATATGTTTGCAGGTGCTTGGAAAAATATTCATTGTAATTCCTTCATGTTCAAAGAAAACCAATTGGATTGATTGGAAAACTTTGTAACTTCAGCTCCTCTGCACTATGTTTATTTAAGGAAGAATAAAAAGTATAAATCCTATTAATTGCCTAAGATATTAACCGTACAAAGTTTTACACAACTACATTAAGACCACTTATTTCATACTAATAAAAAAGAGTCTGAATAAAACTACAATACTAATTAATGAAAAAGATAGTAATGTGCTGTTTTTACAATAGAGACGAGCAAGCTGAGCAAAAAATGTTTCTGAAAATTATCAATTTTGTTCATAAGAAATTTAAAGCCAAACCACGCGACTGAACTGTGAAAACACGTCCTATCAATATATCGCTAATATATTGATATTGGATTTTTTTTTTTTTTTTTTAACCAACTCTACCTGCAAAGCTTTTGGCTTGTCCGCAGGAAAACACCCAGGGTCTAGGCAGGAATCGAATCCGCGATCTCCGCTTCAATAGGCTGAGCATTATTTACTCGCCTACGGCGGCACCCATTATGATAATATATTGCCAATCATTAAGATATTACTAAATATAATTTTAAAAAACATACAGACACAATTCATATATAGTAAGCGAAACCATAAAAGTCGAATATATAAATTAAATATTTATATAACAGTCGCAAGCAGAACCTATTCCTTGCTAATGAACATACAGTTAAAGCAGTGTGCATTCACATTGAGACTCAAGCCTTTGTTCATAGTTCCGTCTACAGAAACAAGTTTCGAAGCGCCAAGTGACAGGTGACCAGGTGACCGTGCTATTCATATCTAAGCCAATCACAAACTTCCGCTGTGTTGGTCTTTTTATTGGGAGCATAAAACCTTTCAAATATCTAAATGCCATTATGAAGTAAGTAGCGGCTGCAGCACTTCTATTGTGTGCTCTAGAACTTGTCATTTGTCTATGCAAATATTTATTAACTTTAGATACGTTTAACAACGCGGATGAAAATGAATAAGTAAATGTAACAATGAGTAATTCAAAAACGAATTCTAGTGCAAATAACGAGGAAAAAGTCATTTTAAATAAACCATTCTTAATTCTGATACAACTATTTCAGTACTTGGGCGTGTGCACGTTTAGTAATACAAAATTCATGAGTCCTTGCCAAGCAATTTGGCAGTTAAAATTTTGTTTCTTTAATATTACGATCTTTGCGGTAACATATATTTTAATATTTTTCAATTACCGCGAACTCTTCTATATCGGTGACAACTTTGGACAGTTTAGTGATTTCATTAAAGTCACTACTGTTGGGATCAGCCATTTGATAACTCTGTGGGAAACGGTTAGAACACGGCAATCATCGATAGAGTTTTTTCGGGTCTATTCTGCATTACACCAAACATGGTCATGCGCTGAACAAACAAAAAAGGAGTTTCAAATTTATAAAAGATTATTTTCGTTAATGTTCTTGAATATTGTTGTAGTTCTCGTTGTCGAAGTAAATTATATATTTGAAATTCATCATAAAAAGCAATGGATATCATTTTTTATCGCTTACATGCCCAGCGTAACGATTTGTCGCATACGCATGATGCAAATTTCAATGTATTTATTCATGATAATGACAGAAATACTACAATTGAATAACGAAATTCGGGAATTGGCCAAGGAAACGTCGAAGAGCATACAATTAAACTTTATGGAGGATATGATATGCAGAGACCTTTCCGCGATTATGCGCAAATATTACGATATATATTCGTTGATGGAACTATTTAAGAAATCAAATAGTATATGCTTTCTAGTGATATTTATAAAATCGTATGTGAAAATTTTATCGGATAGTTATTGGGCTTATTGGGTGATATACAATCAATATGATGTATATGGTAAGGCAGAGTTTCATTCAGTTTCATTCAAATTATGCTTTTCAGCCAAATTTTTGCGGTGCTTTCATTTTCACAAGCATATTAGTGAAAATTATTCTTTGTCGAAATATTGAAGTGATTGAATAGACTGTACCAAATTGGATCTGATCAGAGCTTCAATACATTTTCAAATTGTTTGACATGTTCTGCTAAAGAATTCATTCATTTAATTTTTTTAGGAATTTAAACATGTTCGCTCTGGTCTGCACATGTCTTGCTTTAATCCAATATATTTTTGACTTTTGACGTTGTTGTATTTAATCTGTATGTTTTTTGTTTCTGTTGTTTTAACATTCTTGACATTTATTGCATTGACTTTGTATCCGATCTTAACATTATAATTAAATATAATATGATTATTGAACATAAAACACATATATGTATAATGCATTTAAGAATTTGCTGAATACTCGCTGGTCATTCCAACAGCCTTAACCATATTCTTGACTTTACTCATCTCCAAAGATTGCATGAACGCGGTAAGCTTGAACTATGAATCTGATCATTAATAATGTCATTTATTACTTAAACATTGCAGGCCAAACTAATACCACATTCTTTGCATGGTATACGACACCGTTTGGAGAACCTTCAACTATCATATAAGGCAAGAGTTATGAAAAAAAAAATGTATAATAATAACTCGTATAATGCTTATTTCCTTATTTCATTCCAACTTTTGCTTGGTTTCTCAGATACAAAATTTTTCATTGCAATTAAAACATCAGCCAATTGTTTTTGATGCTTTCGGTTGTTTTGTAGTGGATTGTTACATTGTCAGTGGCGTAAGTTGCACTTTTGAAAATACTTAAAATAAAACAATATTTACATTAGTAATGATTTTTATATATTTTTCCAATGTTTATTTCTAATTAGGTTTTAAGTTCAATTACCACGTATATGATATTCTATATTGAATTTATGCCAAAATTTAAAACTTTGTAATTATAGATTTGGAATTAAAAAAATATACAAGCACTCTACAATCATCCTATACTTATTCAATTATATAAGAACTGAACTGCTGAACTCTTTTGGCTAATGAGGCTACATTAAAGTGTGTTTTTAAAATTCTATACATTCAATACGTTTTTGCACTCACATAAATAAATATTTTCTGCGTACAATAATAGTACATTGGATTACAAAATAATACAAAATTTTTATTTAAAATTATTTACAACCGATAACCTTAGCAGCCACTGCTAATTATTAATTAATTAATTAAATTATTTAATGTTATTAAAAAAATGAACATAAGGAGAGAAACCTCTAGTTAAACATACTTTTCTAATTCATAGTGCGAAACTAAAGCAAAGGACCCAATAATCTATTGTGTAAAACGTTGCTTGCTAGCAGAAACCCTATTTGTTTTAGCACATTATTTATCAATAATGCAGCCTAGATTTCCTCCTTAAACAAAGAAGAAGAAAACTGCGAGAAATTGGAAGACTGAGGAGAATATCCGCTAAATGAAGAGTTTAAGAAAATGGGATTATTGATTGTGTGGTTTAAGTTATCAAACAGACCACAGTATAATAAAATCAAAATATAATCAAATTATAATCAATTTCTTTAATAAATATATTGTTGGAAAATGATTGCTCAGATAAATATGTTTGCAGGTGCTTGGAAAAATATTCATTGTAATTCCTTCATGTTCAAAGAAAACCAATTGGATTGATTGGAAAACTTTGTAACTTCAGCTCCTCTGCTGTTGAAATTTTATAAAAAATTCTCTTTTAGAACAAGTTCTTAATTAATAAAATAAGAAATAATAAATAATAAAAATAAATAATAAAAAATGTTTAAAACTAAATTATGAGCCCCTAAATAATACTGGATTTTGATTTAAAATAAATTATATAATTAATTGAAAGAGCCATTACAACCATTTTATATTTTTCTGCTTATAATTATTATATAAATTTGGTATATACAAATATACTGATGCCCAGTTATACATATATATAATGGAAATAAACTTATTATAAAATGTCTTAAATTATGACTTTAAAAATTAACTAAATGTTTCTTGGTTCCTTTATTTTAAAAACATTTTTATTTGAAATGAAAGAAAATAAATAAATTTATATATTTTTGAAAACTACAAAGATAAATAAAATTTTCAATTTTTTTTTTCGTTTTCTTTAAATATATTAATCGAAATGAAAATAAAATACATTGAATTACATGATTCTAAAAAGTATACTTCGAGACATTTCCAATAATATATAAAAAACCCTTCCATAACATCCATTTTCACAAATCGCTCTGAATCACTAAAATGTACGTCTGATATGAGCAATTCTAAATAAATAAAGCTGCATTTTGCAAATGTGAAGAAAATGGTAAAAACGATATGTACGAAACAAAATATGATCCGCCGATCAAATGATAAGATTTTTGAATGTGAGTTAAGATAAGAAGGTCGAGTTATTCACATTTTAAAAAAAATCAGCAGGCGATATTATTAATTTTTCTATGTACATATGTCTGTTATAAGAAATGGTCATAGAACACATACTTTACTTATCTAGGAGTTGCCTCACTGCATCTAAACCACACTGCCTCAGCTGATAACAAAAAAGGCATGTATGGCATATCTAAATTATATTTATGAAATTTTTAGGATCCTTTGATAATGTGAATTACTGCCAAATGCAGATTAAACCTAGATGTTCATAAATGACTTAATATAAATTAGGCACTATGTGTCAGTTATAACATTTAATAAAAAGTAAACAAAATGTTTACATTTTCAACACTATAAAATTATAAAAATAAAATTAATAAATAGCTAAAACGTGCCTGGAATTTTTTATATTCAATTAACTTTAATAAAAACTCACGTGTTTGCGTTTAATTGAGATGGAGCTCAAAAACATAAAAACCAATTATTTAATTTATTTTTATTGTAACGCTTTTTATATTCTCCGCGGGAAAGCTACGTATTTAGTATTTAGTGCTGATCAGTTTCATTTTGAAGAAGCAGGCATTTCAATATTGGAATTTGACAGCAGATTATCCGTTTTTTTAAAAATATAAAATAAAAACATATGTATGCAGGTGTGTATGTATGTATGCATTTATATGCATATATTTTTACTTAATTTTATATTCATTCAAGATATGTTCGCATTTTTTCAAAACCAGTTTTAAAATAAAATACGAGTAGTCTATAATCTAAAGTACAAAGTAATTTGAACTTAAATAATTTCTAATTCCGGTAGTAGAAAAACTGTTTTCATTATGAAATAAATTAAGGAAAAAAAATTATATTTAATTACTTAACCAGGATAATAGGCACCGCTTCCTAAGCCCTGAACATGAGCTGCCCTATAACTGTCGTAGCCTCTATAGGTTTCCGCAGGATTTTCTGCGGTATTTGAATTGTCACCTTTCGTGCCTGATTGCATAACATCCCGTACCGCCGTGGCATCGACGGGAAATTTTTTATTAGGCTTTCGTTGTCGATGATAGTAATGAATTACTCTATAATTTTTATAGTTTTTAGTACGATTATATTTCATTGGAAGTGAGTATTTAAATAAATCCTTTGTTTTTGAAGAGTCATGAGGTATGTGAACTTTAATACGCACAAATTCACTGCCAAAGGTCGGTACACAAAACACTAATCCCACGCCGATTGTTGCACAAAAAACACAAATCTAAATTAATGAATATATATGTCAATACTTATTTAGCCAGTTTTCAAAATATACTAACTGATAAAATTTTGATTAAGTCCATATTATTAAATTCTTATTGTTATTTTTGTTATCTTTTTTATAGCTGCAGTATTCAATTGCAGAAAATACTTGATGTCAAGTTCATGTTTAAGAAATGTTTAAAACAATTCATAACTTTTAATAAATATATATAGTTATTTTATCGCAGTTTACATCTTCCTCTCTTTTACTCTACCACTGTTCAGTTCACGGTTCTCATCTGACTTTTGGCAGTACAAAGCTATATATATTTATGTGTTATTAAACATAAAAATATGATGTTTTGTAAGTTTTGATTTGAGCGAGTATAACGTAGACCAAAGCGGGTACGCTTTTGCTCATCGTTATTACTTGAAATGTTGTTTATTGTTGTGTTAATAAATGTTACTACCGGCGGCAGAGTCTAATCTTGCCTTACAATATTCAGTCTATTGTTCAATTTCTTATGTCGCTATTTTGAAACCGTTTTAGGAAAAACATACATAACTGTCGTTTAAAAAAGCTCATTCATATTATGTATAGGTGTGTATGCATATGCAAATGCAGCAACGAATGCGTCATTTTGGTTTTAAAGATTATTAAGTAAGCATCGTATAGGAAATTGTATTTAAAATTCGAAATAAAGAAATTTATAGCACAGATAAATCAAATATCAAATAATATATTTAAGGTGAAACTTTTCTAATGGGTATAGAGGAACATTAAGCGAATGTACCCATAAAACACTGTTGACATTTAGATATAGTACATATAGATCATTTTTATTAAAAAAATTTATTTTATTTTTTTATTTCCGTTTCGTGTCACTCTATTAGTCAACTGCTTCAAAAACTTCTTAAATATTTTTACTCAATATTGCCAGCTAAAGCTCTAGCTCGACCTACATATATACATGTATAATAAATATATTATAGGAATCATTCATTACAAATTTAATACCCACTTCCATATCATAGATCTCAATTTATTTAGCTTATTCGATTAGTTGGCGGAAAAAATATTTATACCTTGAAAAGTAAAAATCCTAAAAGGAATATTCTGTAGAAAATTAACTTTATACCTAAAAAATACATTGAAATGGATTGTTTTAGGGCAGGTAATAGCCACCACAGCACTCAATGAAAAGTTTAACTATAAATTATTATTATTTTTTTTTTTTTTTGTGTTTTATATTGAGAATGAGGAAAATGGGGCTTAATTGTTCACAATTAGAAATACGCATAGAAAGTAAGAAATAAGTAAAAACAAAATATATAAAAATGTATCTACCAACATCAGATATTGGAGGAAGTAGTGTTTAACTAATTATGCTGGCAAACAACTATAACTGGCAGCACTGGCTGTTGGTTTTTACTCAGCTCCCAACTGCACCCCATTGTTATAATCTTTATTTTTCAATGTTATATAATATTTTTAATAGTTGCCACACGCGTATTTAAACATACATCTAACTAAATACACACACAAATATATATATATGACTTGGTTTTTTTCAAAAAGTATAAGTCCATTTTTACATATATTGAGATAGATAAGGGCTAGCTTTTAAATCCATTTAAAAATATGGTAATCAGTTCAGGTGATGTTTTTTATACTACACATTTTTTAAATTTTAATATGAAATAATTGCAAAAATGAATTGAAAAATAAAAGACTCTTTTAGCTTTATTATATTCTTTTATTTTTCGTAGTGAATATATAAGCGATAGCATTGTGCATCAAAACTGTTTTTGTTTATTTTATTTCGATTGAAATTATGGCTGTAACCATGAAGAGAAGGTGGTTATAGCTCGGTAAAATTAGCATTCACATATTTTTTCTTAAAATGGACTTATACCATTTTCAAAATAACCAAGTCATATGATTGGATTTACATACGTATATACACATACATGCATATGCATGTATGTACAATATGCACCATAAATAAATGTAGTTGTTTATTGAACTCAAGCACTAAATATGAACTAACTGAGAGGCACGAAAGTCAACAGCATTTAGAAAATTAGTTTATATGACGTACAATAATAATACACGGAGAAAATTAAGAAAACCAAAACTAAAACTGCAATCATAATTTATTAGGTATTTGTTGCGGAATTTACCAGCGTGTGTTTATCGTACGAGAGAGAGAACGACTGATTGCTAAACTCATATTTACGCTGAGAATATGAAATTTTATTTCTAAATTGTTAGATAAATTTGTTAACGTATTTAAAACAAATCTTATTATGCAAGAAGGAAGCAGTTGTAGAATTCAAATCTTCACATACAAGTAACTACTGGAAATGGTTCTGTTTTTAATTGTTTAAACTAAAGTAGCGTAATAGGTCATGGCAAAAAAGCGAATTAATATAATGGCGTTCAAGGAAAAAGGGCATCTTAACTCGAATTTGTTTCCTGTTCTGCAAAGTCACCAACAATATTGTCCTTGAATTCGTATTATTGGGAATTATTAACAAGAGTTGTAAAGTTCAGGTGCTTTGCAAACATTGCACATACGAGTATACATACATATTTTTATTAAATTTCTAAGCGGATTTTGAATTGTAACCTGGAAATACCTCCGCATGAGAGGCACGGCATAATCGCATATATAAAATGTTTAGAAGAAATGTTATTGGAAAGTTATTAATTTCGTAATTTTTTGTAGAATTTCTTCAAGTATTTAGAAATGCCTAGAAATGCAAAATATGGCACATTTTTCTAAAGACTGATATAGATATAAAAATTATTTAAATAATAACTAAAAAGTCAATCCATTGATCTGGCAAAGTATTAACGATCTCATATTAATGATGAATTACTGACTTCAAAATTTATGATACGAGAATGTATAAATATTTATATATGCAGATGCATACATACACATATGTATGTAGTATATGCATAGCAAATATTCGTGCTGGAGTTGTTTTATTGGAAATTATTGTAACTAATTCTATATAATGTGTTTATTTTTTATCGAATGTTTTTATATTAAATTAAAAGAATTAATAAAGTTAATGCTTTCTTAATATGTCTACATTGTGTAATAAAAATTACCACACATGACGTTACCTAAAATTCAAAACTACGTAACACCGCAACGATTCAATTTGCATTAATTATAGTCTATTATAAGATTTAATATAAAAAAATTTATTAAAATCACCGACTGGACTTGCTATTTATGTCATTATATATATATTTATGTCATTTTACATTTTATTTTACCAACATTTGCCGCATGCATTACTTTTTTTCGATATTTTCATACGCAGTATTGGCTGAATAATATCTATAGCCAAAAAATTTTTCGATATGGAAAATATTAAGTAATATTTTTTATAAGTTCAAAGGAATAATTCAAGAATACATGGTTATAACAAATTTTGTTTAGTTTTCTTTTTTTTTTTTTTGTTAGTTAGTAAATAAATAAAAATATCAATCCGCAACATTTTAATCCAAAAAGGGGGAAATAATTTTAAGATTGAAAATGCAAAGAAATTCCCAAATAAATAGAAAACGATTGATCTTTGCTCATTACTTTCTTCTGAAGCCTTAGAACACCTCCATTTTTCTATTTGCTTCATTAAGATTGTTCACAATAATTTGACATCCCGTTCATATCTTCTTGACATGAACATATAACTACAAGTTAATAATGTATCCTTGTAATTACAAACTTTGCACATTGTATGGGTATAGTTCCCCTCAAGGTTTAGTAAAATTTGAGAAATCGAACAAATTTGGCATAATGGTCTGACTAATGCAATAAAAGCTTCGGCCAGTAATGAAAGAAAACATTATAGTACTGAATTTGTTAAATTATAGAACTTTGTATATCTACTAGTAGTACGGGTATATACACCATTTTAGTATACTTTAAATACTCTTTTTATTTATCGTACTTATTTTAATATATTCTGTAAGAAATTCATTTAACAACATATATAAAATATATTGTAATTAATATATCAAATAATAAAGAGAAAGAGCTATAAGAAAGAATTTTAGTTCTCTAAGGGGAAAATGATATAGCCATCAGCTAAACGCAGTATAAAATTCATTACACACATCTAAGCTCACAATAGTGGTATGCCATTTAGTACTGATAAACATTTTACTCTATTTTTAAGTGTTACTAATAAGATGATAAATTATAAGTAATAACCAGAGGTAATAAGTAAGTAATTAGTATCTAGTACAAAATTTTTAAGATAATAATTAAGATAATAAATAATAAGTAATAAACAGGGGCAATAGAGAAGTAATAAACAGTGTCTGGTACCTAATTTGTAAACAACCGCGAATACTTAGGGAAAGGACTCTCTTAAAAAATACATAATTGAATTATAACCAATCAAAAACATAATTACCAATAGCTGATCATAAGCCATTTTTCCTTGCCTACTTTTTGCCCAAAGAAATTTAAATAAAATAAGAAATTATATATTGTTTTGTCCGCTCCTGCCTTTTTCTCACAAATAAATTACACACAATTAAATTTTTCATCTTAAGCCTTAATTTAGTAATGAGGTAAGAAAAATATATTAATAAAGGAAAGCCGCATCACCCCCAAGAAATACATACGTTTTTTTTAAATCCTACAAATAATTAAAATCATAACTTGTATGAATACAAAATCATACTGATGTTTATATTTTGTATGGTTATTAAGTTATCCGCATACGAATGTTAGAAAATAAATATCCACCAGTGTTGTCGATGCCGATGTTATGCAAATATGGAAAATATATTTATATGAAAACGTCTAGAGAATGCATTTATTGTGAAATTATTTTTCATCTTAAAATTGTATTCAAAGAAAATTGCATTAAAATAAGTAATAATTATTATCTTTTGCAGATCTGACGTTCATTATTTTCGCTTTTAATAAAATTTTATTAGTACTTTAGATGGTTAGAACACCACCTGAGATCAAACTGAGCCTAAACAATGTCTTAAAGAATATTATTTGTGGGTAATTCAATTATATTATCCTTGTAATATCTATTGTTAAGCAAGAAAAACTGTGTTATGAAAAAGAATAGTTTAAATAAATAATTTGTTTAATTTTCTATATTTTGAATAATTTGCTTTTGTACAACTAAATAATGTGTTTGTCAATACTGATAAATGGAAGTATTTATCATCTGCCTATTTAAAAGTGTCTTATTAGAAAGGACACTAAACTTTACAATTAATTATTTAAATAGACATTTAATATTGTTGTGCTAATAACTCCGTTCCCCAAAAAAATATTTAATAATAATTAAATAAATAAACCAGGCGCAAATAAAATTTGCGTCAGGCAACAGTTCGTAACATTACATTCTGAACAAAACTTAACCGGCTTTCACACACCTGCCACAAAGTATGAGTTTCGGCTATATTATAATTAAGCTCAGAAATTGTCAGCAAATGTAACAGATCAGATTTAAAATACTACTTTACTTTACTTTCACAACATTTCATTGGGTTTTTTTAAATAAAGTGCCCGATTCTCGAAAACACAAAACACAACAATTTCTATTGGGGTACAACTTTTATTTTCTTTAAAATATTTGCAATTGAATTATCGTCAAAACTATGTCAGAACAACAAGATAAAAAATAGAATTAAAAAAGTAAAATGAAATGAAATAACAGTCTTCTTATTATTATTTTGAATAAAAATATACAAATACTAAAGAAATTGCTACATACATATATAAAATAAATAAATGTAAACAATTTGATAATCACACTGCGCAACAACTACGCAAACCTTTCGTAGCTGATAATTAACCATGTACGTTTCAATGTAGTGGTACGCCAAACTCGGATGGAAATTTATACATATCCATATACATCCATATATGAATATGAGAGTATTGATGTAGTTGCATTGAAATGAATTTGTTTTCGTTTTTTTCTCTTTTCATGATACACATACAATATATTTTTCTGAACCGATTCATAAAACAGTAGCACGACCAAAGCCTAACAAATCGTCCAAACTGAATTTGTAGAACAAGAAACAGCTGTATAGTGTGTGTATTGGACCCATACTGATTTACAGTTTCACAGAACAACTAAGCCACATACCACAAAACTGCAGATCACACAGAATAAGGATTTGAACATATATTCATAATCTCTCTCCTAGATATCCAACCGAATAACTGCATATTAGACTTAATTGTAAGAAGAAAAACGCGTTCCTAAATGAAAAATGCAGATTGACTAACTTTGCAACAATAAGAAGTTGTGTAAACAGTTTGTATGAATTCTTTTAAAAAAAATCATTCTTCTACTAGTCGTTTTATCAAATTTCAATACAACGCTTGCTAGCTGCAGGAGGTTTTTTTGACTAATCTTCCTTTTAAGTAAATTCGCATACACATGCACCTTATTAGCTGGTAAGATTAGTAAATAAAGTCAATATATATAAATGTAGAAAAAGTTATATAAAGATAAATATTAATACGAAAAAGTTTAATATTAATATTTCGCCTTAATATATTTGAGAAGTATCTCTACTTATATACACATATATTCGGTTATTCATCTAAACTAGAGTTTTTTTAACGAACTAATAAATGGAATTAACTGAAAAGAACTCTTAACAATATATATACATTTATACTGCTTATTGCTGAAGTGATAATTTAAGAAATAATATTAGATTAGCAAGATAGTAGAAGAAACGCACACACATTACACTCCAACACCGAAGAATGCACTTGAGGTTATGCATTCTAAAACAGACTCTCTAATATAAATTTAGCATTAAATTTATGGCAGTTGGAAAATAAATAGAAATAAAATAAAAGAAATGAAACCAAATATTTTTTATAAATATTTTTCAAACTCAGAGAAAAACAATTTCCTACTGTTGGCTTAGAAACTTTAAAATAATAATTAAGTTACTCATTCACAATAATTTTTTAGTGTGTATTTTTTATGTTAAAGGACAAAAGGTCATCATTGTTGTAATATTGAATATGTTTTTGCCTTTTCTTTAAATTATCAAATTATTTGTTTTATTATTTTTTATTTATTTTCATCTCTTAAAAATTAAGAAATAAAGAAATAAGTATAAATAAAATAATATAAAGAAATAAAGCCATTGTTGTTTGACAATTTTAGTAAATGGAAAGTGTTTTTAAATATATTTTCTTTTAATTTTAAAGTCAACTCTATTGATGGACGTCTATATTAAAAAAAAGTTCTTATTGACATAATTTGTTTATTATTTTAATATATTTAGAAGATTTAATATAAAACAATATTTGAATTAATTTCATAGATCAACTGTTTAGTTACCAAATTATACATATACATGTGAATAAATATATTTATATAGTTACATTTTAGTATATACGTGTGTGTACATGATCAAGATTTACATTTCAGGAGTATATATTTATATGGGAAATTTTCTACACATCTCACACACACATTTGCATAAACATATAAATTTATTAATAGTATATAAAGACTGTAGTAATTTCATCCTAATTTGGTTATTTTTTATTTTTTTTTTGTCTTACATATAGATTGGATTTTAAGAAGCGAAGCACACTATTAATTTGAAAAAATTATAATTGCTTTGTTAATATTTCTTAAATTCGAAGCAAGAGAAGAGAGTAGAATTAAAATAGCAACAAAATTATTACATTGGCCTGAAAAATGTTTGATATTTCATGATATCATCACACGACCACTGAAAAACTTATTTAAGAATTCAGTATATTAAAATTTATTTAAAAAATCCTATCGGAATGAGACTAAACTCCAGTACAATTTTTTTGTCTCACCTCACCAACTAAAATTGCTAAAACACTTACAATTTTCTCATCTGGCACCAAACAATTCAATTAGCAAGTAGGTTGTGTCTATTAATTGAGTGACGTATTGTGCCTGCTGTTATTTATCATATTTTTACGCTAAAGTCCGAAATTAGTATTTCTTTCAAAAATTCACGATTCTTTCTTACATTTCTGAGTTATGGACAATGTTTTCGTACAATGGATACATTAACTCCTATCTCTAGGACAATGTCTCTAGTGTTAGTAATTATTTTTTAATTTATTTTTAATTAATCATTATTTAATGATTTAGATTAATTATTACGTTAATCTTATATATTACACATACCTCATAACATGGTTATACAAAGTTCTAATGTAAGTAATATTACTTATGTTTCCCTTTGGGATTGACCTTAACTCGCGACTTAAATGTTTAATAAAAACCAATTTTTATAATTCTGACAAATAAAGTAATTTTATTTAATATTTCTTTTCATTAATAAAAAAAATATTGTAAAATTTTTTACCGACTCAATAGAAATTTAATTTTTTTTTTGCATGAAGATTGAAAATTTTCTTAATTTTGTTCATCACTGTATGCTCCTTATAAACATCGCATTTCAGTGTTTAGTATAACTTTTTTAAACAAAAGCATGTTGCGGGAGCATTCTAACAACAATTTAATGCATATAAATATATATATGCAGAGAAACGTACATATATCTATACAAGCGATAGTACGTAAGTATTCGTATTAAGCTTGCTATTTGATTTGAGAACATTTTGTTAATGTTGCTAAAAACAAAAATGTTTTTGTTAAAAGCTGTTAGCAGCAACGCAAGTTAAAAACAACAATTCGGCTTATTCATACTTGCGATAGAAACAAAATAAAATGAAAAAAAAAAATCTATAAAAACAGAAACAACCGAAGTAAGTTTGCAGGCCAGAATTTTTAAACCAATTAGTTTAAGAACTGCTGTCGAACGTTTTGGAGCATTTTAAAATATTAAACGGAAAATTCATATAATAATAGAAGTAAAAAAAATAATTAAACAAATTCTAATTATAGATGGTTTTTATTTTCTAAAGAATAAATTACTTTTCGCTTACTGACGGTTGAATATTATTTATTATTTCCCCTGGCGAAATTTTTAAAATACGCTTAAAAAAACTGAATCCAGCAAAATCAATAAATATTAAGAATTAAGTCGGAACCATTTAACATATTCGGTTTTAGTGTTAAACAAACCCCTTAACTGGCATCATATCTGTCGATAAGAAGTCCGAAAATGAGTGCTAAAAATATTCATCGTCGCCAAGCAATACCCATACTCTACACTCGCGGTACCCACTATGACGTCGGCTTCGATATGGTAAGTTATTTTCTACTTCATCAACAGTTTTGCTAGTGTCATACTAAATGTGCGTGTGTCCTCTGAAAATTTTAGTGCGGCCTTATACTTTCATAAACACATCCTTTAAGGATATTATTTCACAGAAATAACACTTTCATGAGCCAGTGTATTCCAAGCGCTACATCCCCATTACCATGCTATTTTAATGAAATTAAATTTAAGCGACTTAAAAACCAATTCTAGAGATGGCGCCCATTGCAAGTGTCCTAAAAAATATTGGAATTATATTTTAAACAGTTTATAAATTACTTTTATAAACTGTTGGGCAATAATAATAATTAATAATTTAACAATTAAGACAGTTTAACTAACTCACTTGTAATTGTAGTAAATCGCCAAAGATCGTTTTCTGAAAAAAGTAGAAAAAGCAAGTTCTACTGGTCAAACATAATTGAGACACGGCGCAATGTATTCGCAGGAATCCAATTAAATTTAAATATATATTAAATTATTATCATTTCGGTTTAAACCGCTTACTTGCCGATAATTTTAAGAAATAAAACTAATAATCTTCAAACGCCTTAGCGTTAGGTGACGATTATTTTGTCGCAATTTAATTGGTTTAAAAGAAAATGTAAACTTTTTTCTTATGAAAACATTTCAATAAAATGTTAAACTTCATTAATCAATTTAATATCACACACTTCGATGCACCCTACGAATGCGGTTTGACATACAATATCATATACATCTGCAAATATCTTACATTCCGTAAGGCGAAAACCTCCTTTTCATCCTAGTAGGGTTTCTACTTTTACTTTAGTTATATGTATAACTAAATATAAATAAATTTGTTCAGTAGGGTACAAGTTAATACAATAATATAGTTAATATAAAAACTTTATACAAAAATTGAAAACATTTTTAGGGTTAATCCGGTTTTATTAACCTTAATAAAGATTACGTTACTTTTTAATTTTATTTCTTCAAACATTAGAGCTCCTGTAGCCGGTCTGAATACAGAAGAATATTATGCTTGTGTACAATTTAACGCAATTCAAAGGATTTCTCCTTGTGGGTATAAATTAAGTTTTTTAATATGATATGTATACATATTTATAAAAAAATATATGCAACATTTCCATCCTTGCGTCACAGCTTTCCTTCCGTATATTCTCGTATACGATGGCCCAAGATTGAAACTTCAAATAAAATCATATTTCATATACAATTGATAAAACTATTTATGTGTGCATTCAGCCAAGATCTCTGAGGAAGAGCATTTTCCGGTGATGACTGCCAGTCTTTGAAAAACTTCTGTAAACTTTAATAATGATAGAACAAATTGGTTCTTTGTCCTTCAGTAAATTTTTGTATTTGTATACATCGAAAAGTATTTCTGGTTAATCAATTTTACGTTCTTAATTTATTTGTGTTAATTTAAGCTAGCTGTTCTACAATTTGTAATTAAATGCAGTAGTATCTGTTAATGAACTGGACTAAGATTTGATTTTGAGGAAATTACCAACGTTTGTACCGTTTATCATCAATAACTTGAATATATTTGAAAAGCCTTGCGATATTACAACATTTTACTAAACGAATGCGTTTAAAAAAATTTAAATTTATAATTTTTAAAAACGTACAGACAATAGAAACTTGAATGCCTAAATTATAAACACCGGCAATTGAACAAGATTAATAGCATTATACATGCATCCATACGATATTTATAGTAGTGCTCAGATACATATACATGCGTATTCATGTCATCAAGCACAAAACTGTTATGATGATCTAAATGCAAACTGATGTGCATTATTTTTGCCCGTTTTACAAAATGATATTAAAACAATTTCATTACATGTCTACAGTCGTAACTTTATAGTAATTCTTAAATATAAAATGTTCAACGCCAGCATTAAAGATACTCGAAAACTAATTTGGAATGGTTGCAAATGGTATGGGAATTGATGTCGATCGGCGTAGATAAGAGCAAATGTGATTTTAAATAAATTATAAATGTAATATATTTACACTTGATCACAAAACTGCTTAAATTCATCTTGTTATGAACAACCAGAATGTGTATGATCACCAAAGAATTCTCGATGTAGTTGCCGATTTTATTAATTAACTTTAACAGCAACAATGCTTATCCGAAAATATAATAATTATACGTGAAATTTAATTTAATTTATTTTTATAATTAATATAGTTTAGATTGCTTTCCAGATCTGGACAGTTAGAAGAATTAAATATTTGATATTCAAATTCACTTATTTAATTATGTTTTAATTATGCCGCTCCCCAGCATAATTAATTAGAATTAAAAAGAATTAAATTAATTAAAAAAAAATCTTTTTAACCACTTTATTTTAACAATTAAATAATAAAAATACAGAGTCTGTCAAATAATTCATAATTTATAAATAATATTTTTCAAGCAAAAGACTTCTTAAATCAGCTCTTATATACTATAAGCAGTGACATGACAGTATGAAGTTAATCAAGTTATAGTGCATTGATCAGTAGAAAAAAGTTCTTATTAAATGGTTTTGTAAGATAAAGATGTTATCGTTTATAGATTACAAGCATTTACGACATAATCAATGACAGAAATAACATTATTCATGATAATTATTTTTAAAGCACGCCTCATTAAAATATTATCTTAAAAACATTTTTAAACATTTCTGAATAGTGAAATGTCATCATTCGCTCGTGCTATAATTTGCACGTTTTTATTTATTTTAGGGAGGGAACACAAGATTTATAAATAATTAAATATACAATAAACAACATTTACAGTTAATAAGTGACTATAGCATATCAACAAACATACGCAAATCTGCATTCATTTAAATGAAAAACAAATCAATCACTGATCATGAAACTTCTGTCTACACTAAATGAGAAGTATGAGAGTGTAAATACACACACACCCACACAAACACACACACAGTAGAGACACACTGTCACACATTCAAAATTGTCGCATCGAAATTATAATATGCAATGAATTCAAGTAAATCTTATAATCCTTGATCAAATTGTGTATAAGTTTCTCATTGCAAATGATCAATTAATTATTTGGTTTGAGTAATCAAAATAATGATAATCCACATTCGGATATTTGGAACAGTTTACATTTTAATCCCCAAATTAATTATAAAAATCTGATAAATCAAAAATTTAAAAATATTTGCTTTAATAGCGTCTTGGTAATGTGGAACTCCCCGTTAATCAACATACAGATAAAAAATAAATAAAAAGATTATAAAATACTCCATATACTGTTCACAAGAATAGTGAGCGTTTATTCGCTTTAATAAGACTTTTAATTTTACTTACCATGCCTGCTGCATGCCATTCAAAGCATTAATAAATCTTGATCGAATTAAAAATGTGTTAAGACTTTTTTAATTAAAGACAATTTCATGCAAATGAATAAAGTTTATGTTTCTTTTTGAACAACCGTGTTAAGAAATACAATTAAATAAATGCAATCATTCAGAATAATTTTCGCATTTGAAAACCTTTCATTATTGCAATTAAATGGATTTTGCCAGTTCTACAAAGTTGAGCTTCTACAACATTCTTAAACAAACGAATTCATACCTTTACAACTCTGCTTCAATGTGCAATACTTATCATAAAATAAAAAACAATACTTTTAGAAAATATTTTTACCGACAATTTATAATAGAATTTTAATAGTGCACAAAAAAGAACTGCAAATAAAATGATAAAATCGTGAGGAATTTAACAAAATATATTTTGTTGGGTGTTTGCAAAAAAAGCTAAAGAATATATTAAATTTGCACACAAAAAAGAAAATTTTGTGCTGAACACGAGCAGTACGACCACATTTTGGCTGGGTTAGATTTTGAAAAAAGAAATCAATCAATGAGTTTAATAAATGTGCATGGAATTCATGATTCATTTTGTTAACATTCGCCTTATCTATTTCTAGGGTCGGACATTCGCATCGATGATTAAAAATTTTTTGCTCTTATCTGGTCCGCTAAATGAAGTTTATTTACCTCTGTATGCTACGGAAAAAGGAAGTGAGTTAAAAATGCTGATGCAATGTTTAATATTTATTAATTTTTTTAAGAGTCTATTTTTAATTACTTATAAAGTAAAACTGTCAATTTGTCTGATTTATTTTATTTATTTGTTTTTACTTTTTACCTATTCAGAGAATGCTTACAACGAAACTTTGGAAACAGTGAAAATCTCTTTCCCTCAATACATTAGAGAATTAGAAGGTGTAGCTGAAGGGGCCCAAGTGGAATTTCATAAGGTAAATAAAATTGGCACGTAAATATTTTTAAACAAAATAGAAAACTCATTTTGCATTTAAAGTGTTGCAAATAATAAAGCATTATAATACTCTGAAACACATTTCAGCTTTTAGATATTAACACAACCAAAACTAAATGAGAGCATCATGCGCAAAATATATTTGTATCTCCAATAGTTGCGTACTGTGCTACGTGAGCTTTAATTCATCCGCTAAGAAGTTCATCCTTAAGTTATTATTAAAGTTTTAATTTAACTTTAAAGTATTAGTAACTTTGTAAGTCTGTTGCAAAATAAGTTTGAGCATTGCAGGCGGTATATAATTTCAGATGGATTATAACTAAAGAAAGTCGCTTAAAGTACAGTAACTTTTATAACAAATCCTTGCTTTCAAAACTATAAATTAAACTATGAATTCTAAACTCTTCATAATAGCTTCCACTTTAAAAAATGTTAAACCGAAAACGTGCAACTGCTCGTATTTTTCTCTTCATTTGGAGCACTCCACTTTTGCAATCAAAGAAGTGTTATGTGATCTATTATAGATATATATATATATATGTATATATGTATGTATGAATGTATGGCAACCAGTTTTATATCTATAAATTTGTTATTCAATAAGATCAAATTAAATTAAAGGACCGATGCATCTTATACACATACAGTCACACACGTACCTCATTTTATTCAGACTACTTTTATTTCGTTCCTTTCAAAAGTAGAACTAGACTTTCGATTTTACTGACTTTCACTTCTTGAAATGACACTTTTGCCAAAAGACATACGAATTTTGGTTTTTATGTTATCGATATGTAACTGCAATAGGAAAGCAGAACCATCAGAACGGACGAATATTTGGCTGTTATTTTTATCAAATACAAATGAAATCCTATGAGTACGAATACGTTCATTCAGATTCAATAAAATTATTACATGCATGGTTTGAGTGAACTCCCCTTAATTATGCAATGCGATTGTAATAATTTTTTGTTAACTCAAACGGAACTTAAATTGCAACTACATAACAAATATACGTATTTAAAAATATAAAATTAACAGAATTACAATTAATTACATTTTATTTAATATTTGTTTAAATATGTCATCGATAAGATTGATAAATAAACGGCCACCACGAAAGTGTTGGTTATTAAACAATTAAATCTAAATGGGGTGATAATTAATATGTACAATAAACATGACACAATTAGTTTTCCTATAACGCAATTATTAAATTTAATGCCATATAATTTTTGATTATAACACGAAGAAATAAAAAATACAATTTAAAATTAAAAATTAAAAAAAAAATGCATAAAATATTTTTTTTATAATGTGATTTTTAATTTTTAACTACCAACATTCATGCAACAGCATTCTGCGACCAAAGTACGAGCTACCACTGCTTTCCTTTTAAATTGTATGCTGAACCTAAGGATCCACAAGTATTTAGAAAGATGAACAAAGTAACAAAAATTAAAAAAAAGGGTTTTTGAAAAGTGTTTTCTATTTTTGTGCTGCAGCCGTTTAACGGTGTTTTTTATGTATATGTTTTCTTCCAGTTTTTAAAAAACTATTTACTTACTTTACTATTTACTATTTATTTATAAAAACTACTAAATTAATTTACTATAAGAAAAGTCGTTAGCACTAGAAAGTTAGCTTAGAAGACTATAAGAGACATAATGTACTTCATATATAATAATACTTATAGTGCTATTCTTACGATATTAGAATTACCTGCGCTATTAAAACCACTTAACTTTTGACAAGAATCCACTATTATTTTAATTTATACTTTCCCATAAATTTGTATAGATGAAGAGTCACTTCCTTTCTAAAGCAATGCTGTGACAGAGCGCCTTTCCGCAAACCCTGCTGGTCGCCACCAAGAAGTACCCAACACAACTAATATGAGCATTTCAAAATATTATTTAATCTTATCTGCATTATATAAATGATTAAGCGCACCTAATACTTATTTATGGCAACTAAAAGCTATTTACATATTTTACAGATACAATATGCAGTTAATCAAAAGCACGTTTAATTACTTCGTTTCTTCTCAGAATATATGCCATTAGCCATGGAGAATTTTCACGACTTTACACTCTGGATCACGAAAATTTCTTATTTTCGCATATTCAATCAGATTAATCATTTCTATTACTTCTACGGAATATTGCATCTCCTTTTAATTCTATTTGATATGAATAACAATGACTTACTGGCTTAAAATAAATAAACTAAATGCATAGAGAACTATGAGTATTTAACTATTATTAGTTGCAGCTGTGAGACACGTACTATCTGAAAAAATGGAAAATGTTTTTAAAACTTAAAAAATTGATATTACTTAAAAGGTGCAGATCTTAAAGGTGCAGAAAACGACTTCTCGCACTTATTCACGAAAACAACTTTTCAACTTGAAATGAAGGTTTCATTAAAAAGTGCAGCTGTAATCTTGTTAAACAATATTCTTTTAATAAGTAATTTTGTCAAAATTTAATTTTCAAAATCATTCTTAAGCTAAACTCGCTCCAATTCATTAATAATCCCATCAGTAATGAGCATGCAAATGCTCTCGGAGCTTCTACAAAATACATCTAGTCATGCACAATAAAAAAAGTTTTTGTATATTAAATGTAAGTTATTTATTAAATTAAAAACTCATTAGCATACGCATCCATTCATATATTGGCACAAACGTACAAAAACATAAATGCATTAATGGTCGCATATGCGTTTGGATTTAGTAACTATTTTATTAATAATCAAGAACAGAGATGTTAGATATTATGACGGCCGATCATTAAAAAACTACTTCCTGTAAAGAACAAGAGAACTGTTTCAAATTCTCATTGTTGAAATAATTGGATGCAAATACTCCTTTTCAGTTTAATGCCATTAGAATGTATTATAAGTTATCGAACACACAAAATTAAAAATAGTCAAAAGCCAAAACAATATCATGGCCACTATAAAAATAGATTGACAATATTTAAGCTTAAGAACTCTTGTCTACAGAATATAAAAAAAAAACCAAGTAAAGGTGGCAATGATGAAGGCCGTACCATGATTTCAGTTAAATGCTGACATACAACTTCTGACAATCGTTCTGAACTTTTTGTCAAAATTGCCTACAGTATTGATAAACAGAAACAATTGGGCTGCTATTAAACACCGATACACCAGTTAATTACATTTTCGCTATAAAGTTACTTATTAGACAATTTACTATCGATCTAGAAGCAAACAAATTATTGATTTAGTAGTCACTTTTAAGTATTGAACAAAGGTCATGTTACCAAAAAAAAAACCAACAAGAAACAAGAAGGAAAAAAACACAAACTCTTTGAATGCAGAAGCCAAACAAATTAATGCTTTTGTGTAAAATTGCAATTCGACAGAAATAGATGCACACACACATGCATACATACGTGCATGCAAGATTTCAGAAAAGAAATTCAATTAGCTGTATTTGGTCAACATTTATTTTAATTATTTGACTAGCATTGACCGCTTCCACATATTGTGTGTAATAGTAACGGGGAGACCTATTATATCTTTACCTTTACCTAATCAAATAATTTCAAAATTATCACATTTAATAAAACCACATATTATAGTTCCTTCATCATTAATAGATTACTTTAGATAAATAACCAAGAATTATATTGTGGTCCAAGTTAATGCTTATTTACATGGTTTGGATAATGTTTGTGTGCGAAATAATATTTTTTATTAAATAAATATTTGTACCTAAGTTGTGACCCAAAACCATATGCTATGCTATACTTATGCATGATTATGTACGAAATGGCAACTCTTACAATGACAGTGTAAAGTTTGTGTACGATTTAGCAATAATTCTCATTACCTTTTATATATTTGTATTCGGAATGTATTCGAAATTTCATATAAAATTTTTTATTAGGCCAAACGAAATTATTAGTTCCATAAATGAGATAAATTTTATTTTATTTAAAATTTTTTTTATGTTTATTTAAGGTTTTAAATTTTATGTTTCCTTAATATTTTTACATGAAAAAGCATTTATACAATTTATTCAGCACTTATAAGATTAAGAAAAGGTGCATCTCGCTTATATTTACTAAGTCTACTGTAAAGGATCGCCTTGTAAAGGATTGCCTATTCTACGTAAAAGCTGCCCTATAGTCTGCGTTTATATTTATCCGGCTGTCGAAGAGATCAGCCTATTCAGTAGGCGTTCAAAAGAACTGCCAAGAGAACTTGAAATTACTATAAAACACTGGCAACAAGCGCCAAATTAATGTTTTAGAATAATCTGGATTTTATTTACAAAATTCTTGGCTTATATACTACTTATGAAAACAATGGAATTAGTCTAGTATTGAGTGATTCTCGAGTCACTCAATGTTCTGCTTATTTTGTAATTATTGGTAATAGTATAGTGTCAAGTGTGCACTTTTGCATGTGTGTCATACAATAATGCATAATGACCCACTTCAACGTTTGTAACAAGATATAGTTCAAATCGTATGTTGGTTGAGCTACTTGGTTGAAGTTGGTATGTGTTGATCATGCATACTGCATGCTGACATGGTACACTACACTACTTACTAAGTCATATAAAATCTTTATTTACATGTTATACTTTTTAACACTCTCTCAATTTTAAACAAATATAGGAATTTTTTTCAGTATAAGTTTGTATATCGATTTTTATTTGATATCAATAAATTTATATGATTTTATATTTTTTATATGATTTTTAAAATTTTTCTTTTGGTGTTCTTGTACCATCTCAAAATTTCTTGTACTCAATATTTATTGATTGTTTTTTTAACTTCTTTAATATTTCCATTCAACTGCCTATATATTTTTAAACGGTCACACAATTTTATTGTAGACTATATGTATGTATGTAATCGTATGCTTATTATTATTGCATGCAATGCAATTGCATTCTTTATTATAACAGTACTTACGTCCATTATACAAAAAGAAAATGACCTTAAACGTAAATTTAAATTTTCAATGTTAATACGAGTATGTTTCAATAAAACACTTTTTGCTTACTCAAATAATCAATTTAATAAAATCGTAATCGAAAGCCACACTTTGCATTTTTATATAAAAAAGTTTTTATACAATTTATTCAGAATTTGTAAGGTTTAGCAAAAGTGCTGCTGGAATGAATTTCAGGGAATAAGTATTGCTGAAAGAGTTTTTTGTGCTTGTATAATAATCCACTAAAATTACCGGAATCTTTATGTATGAATTCTGAAAATTATGGTTATTTCGTACATTTTCCATAGTACGAAATTATAGAAAACAAATACGAAAAATTTCAAGTATAGAATTCAATTTTATATGATATTTAGCCTTTCTTAAAGAGTAGGTGTTCCAAATAGGCGTGCTGATATTCAGAATTTTAATTACCTTATTTGGACTCAGCCACATTTTATTGTAATTTAATTTTCTTTAAACATAAATTTGACTATATACGATTTATAATCATCAACGATCTCGTATTGCAAAGATTACCAAATACATACCGCAGAATAAAATTTATTAAAGTAGTGAAATTTATTTATTTTATTTATTTTCATTTTTCACCATTGAATTTGATTAAAAACATCACTTTTTTGCCCGGCCGAAATTGTATTAAATATTAGAGTAAAATATTTATACTTTATACTAGTAAATCGATGGCTTAATACAAAAAAAAATGTATCTTGTATTCAAGTTTATTATTGGCAACTTTTAAAGTTTATATTCTAACATTACCTGTTTAAAGTTATACGATATGCAGATTTATTTTTCTTCCTCAGAAGAAAGAATTAATTTTCATGCTAACATTTTAATTGCCCTCAATGTTGCTTAAACTGAAGAAAGTGCATTTGTAAGAATAAAACTAGTTTCATGTACTTAATACATTCTGTTTCACACGTAAAATAAAATGCTTCGAATAATCATTCTCAGAATGCAATAGCCTGACATTTGCTAATGTTTTGATTTCACGTGGAGAGCTATTTTCACATAGAAAGATGTAATAAATAGAAACTAATTGTGAGTATATTACACGGTAAATTTTTTCTAATTCATTTGTATACGAAATTTTCTCCGTTGCATGTACTTTACACTACAGCTAATCTAACCTGCTAATTATTATAAACATGTTTAGTTAGCCAAGAATACTAGACGACAAAGTTTAATTAAAAATTATATTTATTTTATTATATTTATGTATTATTTTCAGCTATTTTTACTACATATGGATGAAATTTTACCTCAAAGCCTAAAATACTTAAATACCGTGGGAAAAAAACAACCTGTCGGATGTTCAACTATAATATTAAATGGTGAAAACGAACGTGTTTTGGCACATACGGAAGATGCCCTAACGGAAACTTTAAATCACTATTACTTTGTTGTTGCCCATATTATTAATGATACGCCTCAAGGCAAATATAATGTTAAGGAGGAACGATTTATGTCTTTATGTTATGCCGGTCATTTGCCAGGATATACAATGAATTATAATCATCATGGTTTAGTATTTTCCATTAACACTTTGTCAGCTGAATTCTTAAGAAGTGGTAAAACTCGTAAGTTAAACATACTCGTATATGAAAACATACACGCCCATATAAAATTATACACTTCTTAGCTCGCCATTTCATTACAAGGGCTTTATTAAGTGCTGAAAATTTTGACCAAGCTTTAGCTATCATAAAGGATGCAGGAGTTGGTGCAGCTGATGGCTGTTCGATTAATATCAACTTTATCAAGTAAGTTAAGATGTTCAGATGTTTTTTTTTATTTATTTATTTATATACTGAATATTACAATTATATGAATATAATTATATATGAATATAATTATAATATGGGTAGAAAAGCACTGGCTGATGAGTTATATTATAAGGAAATATCTTAAACTTTCAGCGACCCTTCCAATTTGTGCTATAACATTGAAATGGCGCCAACTTTATCCGATACTAGGGAATCACATTTGGATATTATAAAAATCAAACAAGGAGAGCATAACTGTCATACTAATCAGTAATATTTATAAATTATTACTTATTATTAATTATGTATTGAATATTTGCAATGAATATTTTTTTAGGTACGAACGTATGAAGATTGATCAAGCTAATCAACTGCAGGTAGAGTCGAGTATTTCGCGAATGGGTACATTTGGTACCTACAAACCTCCTCAAACCAAAAGGGATATAGTTGAAATGCTAGGCGACTGTAGTGGTGGTAAGCATTGCGTTTTCCGTGAAGACGGCACTCTCGACCAATTGGTAAAAACCATAGCTGTTGGAGTTTTTGATTTAAATGAGAAAACCGTTTCATTATACTCTGACAATCCACGTAACAATGAGCCGCAATGTGTGTTGCCATTGATATTAAAATAATTCTTAATAACCCGTATATTTATTAGTATACGTATTTATTCCTTTATGACTATTTATCAATTTGTAAAATATAACAATAAGCGCTGTTTTGGTGATAATAAAGTATTAGTATAAATTAAATGTTAATGCATATTAAATCTTTATTGCTGGAAGTAATCAAAACCGGTAATTTCTTGTAATTAAAAATGTTTATAAATATAATGTAACATTTTCAATAATATTACCTTTTGTAACATTAGGCTACTCGGTATCATTTTTTTATTAATTCATTATTTTCACAGTGGCCAATATTCAGATATATGAATATAACGCAATACGTTGCGTTACAGTATTTCTATATTTTTGTGCAATTTCTAATGAAGGCATATTACTTCAGCATGTATTTTCTGTATGAATACATCACGAATGAGATTAATTCTTAAATTAACTAATTAATTAATAATATTTTTATCAGTATTTATTACTGATTAAAATATTTTCATTAAAATTGCTTTTAGTAATTGCAGTGAAACAATATCATTTCCAATAAACTAAATACCAATTTATTATAATTCATTATTTCTGAAGATATTATACAAAATATTTTAAAATATTTTTGATTAATGTTTTAAATATATTATCATTTGCTCCACTTATTGAATTATTTTTACGGTATAAATATATATGTATATACATTTATTGAGGATATCGTTAAAGGTGTTTAAATTTTAATTGTTTTTAATAAATAATAAGAGCAAAGCTAAAGAAAAATTATTTATTATAATTCCTGATTTTAATTTTCTGCCAGCGCGAAATAAATTAATTTAATTAAATTAAAATTGGCCCACTACTAACTGGTTACGTTATTCAAAATTATGTTCCAATGAAATCTAATCAATAATCATTTTTAAGTAGGTATATTAAGTAAGCAGTAATTAGGCTGTAGTAATTCAATTACCAATTCTGTAGTTTTATCTAAAGTTCATACAAAAATTGCTCTCACATTAACCATTATTCTTCTCCATCATCAACCTCATAAGCTCATCCACATCCGGTCTGCAGTGATTTTGCTTTTTCCTAATTTAAAATGATATTTATGTAAAATTCTTACATTCCCTACCATTTATTTTGTTTCAGGCGTCAAATGAGAATAAATGCCTTAAATATTAAATAAACGTACTAATTGTCGCCGCCATTGTACAAACGTACTAAATTATGTACCTTGTATTGTTCCGTTATTTTATGTTACATCTGTATCCATATAGACTTATGCATTTGTAATGTTTTACAAATCAATGGTTTCTATATAGTTGAAAGGAAGTCCGCTCTAGCGGTACATTGCAGGCATATACATACATACATATGTGGGTATGCATAAATTGGTTTGTCTTTTCATTACATTTCATTAATACATTATTACATTATTACATTCATTAATTTGAAATAAAGAGTGATAAGTTGCTAAAAAAGGTGTTACTCAATTGAGCCAAGTCCGGAAACAAGCAAATAAACGTAACACTAATATTTACTATTTTTCGGAACTCAACGTTTGCTGATACGCCTTCTGCTTCAAAGATGTGCGCTTCATAATGCAACATGTAAAGTGATTTATATAAAAATTAAAATCCCATTTTGTATGAGCAAAAGTTTCCACTGTGTGCGTATCCATTGGCTGGTACAACCATAATGCACGGTGTTAAACCGTCACATTTTGCAAAATGAGAATCTACCAGATAATAATGAACTTATTACGACCGGAAGTCAAATATGTGGACCTGAAAGTACTTTCAACAGCCATCGAAGCAATAGTTTTTTCGCGAGAAAAATTAAACGGCTCTGTTATTTCATATGTCTTTCTATCAAAATAAATTATTCCAAAATAATTCTCTAAGAACTTTTTGTTCTTTACCATTGCTATTGCTTACTCTAGTGGTGCCACTGTTATTTTGGAAATAACACTGAATTGTGGCAACTATTGAAATCCGTACCATCCCTGAACTTATTACAACCAGCTGTAAATAAAATATATGTAAACAATAATTATTTATTATTAGATTTTGCTAAAATTGTCTTACACATGTAAATTGAACTTGATAAGTAAATATGAAAATTACATGTCGAATATGTAAACGGTACCAAGGTGAGTTTTTTACGCTGGATAGTATGGTACACATTTATGGTCAAAAAGAATATAAGCTGTTGGATATATACAACAAATGTTTGCACTTGAATGCTGCTTTGCAAGACGGCCTGCCACAGGTTGTTTGTGTAGCATGCTTTGGGAAATTGAAAGAGTTCCTAGAATTTAAGTTGAAAGCGGAAAAATCTGATTTGGAACTTCGCGAGTATCTGGCTGAGGTCAATACTATCGGAGAAAAAACTGAATTTTTGGCCAATTGCAATGTTTTAGAGATGGATGACTTAGACAACGAAAAAATTATTAAAACAGAAATGGAAAATATTCTAACGGAAGATGAATGTAAAGATTTTGAAGAAAATTATGAAATTAATGATGAGGAAGATGTTGAAGACACTGACATTTTATTAGAATTTTATAGCAAAAACGACAATTCCGTTGCAAATTATTTAAAGCAGGAAAATATTCAAAAAGAAAATAATTCTAAAGGATCATCCAATGAATCAGTAACACCATCTATAGAAATTTCAAGAATTGAATTGCCAACTGTTCAGGAAAAAACAATTACGTTAGAACCATTAATTGAATCAAGAAAATGGCAGTGCTCAGACTGTGGTCGTAAGTACTTGACAGAAGAGAAGTTGGAGAAACACACTAAATTACATAAACAATCAGAAAATCGCCAATGTGAAATATGCGGTTAGTACTAAAATTTATTTATTGTGCAGCCCTTGAATTTTTAAATATTTTTATCGCTTTCAGGAACAAAAGTACAATCTTTATATGATTATAGCTTACACATGAAAAGTCATGATACAGAGCGTAAATTTTTTTGTGAATTTTGCGACAAATATTTTTCTACACGCGCCAATCTTAAAGCCCATCTCTACATTCACTCAAATTTACGGCCATTTAAATGTGAAATATGTGGTAAAGCATTCCAACAAAAATCAATATTAAAAACACATATGACTTTGCATACGGGAAAACCTTTTGAATGTAATTTGTGCAATCGGCGTTTTAGTCGTACAGCTCATTTAAACATCCACATGCGTCAACATAATAATGTAAGACCTTACCAGTGTTCTCAATGTCCAAGCTCATATATGCAAAAGTCCCATTTAGATCGTCATATATCTAGTTCGCATTTAGGCGTACGTTTCCAATGCACAGTTTGTGATAAAATGTATACAAAAAAACCCTCATTAAACGCACATATGCGTGAAGCCCATTGTGTCACAGTATGTTTATACAGTTGTAAAGTCTGCGATTTGAATTTTCCTAAACAAAAGGGGTAAGTTTCGAGCTGCATGTATATAATATATGTATGTATGTATATAAATCAATAATGCATATGTATCAATAATTGTTTTTAATTTTATAATATTTATTGAGTAGATTTACTTAAAAGTGTTTATAAATTGTGTAGTCTATGTATTTCGCTAGTTCTTTGTTAAAGGGGTACCGAAATACCTTTAAGATTAATAATTAATTACAAAAAAAATTTAAGCTCTCATTATTATTGTTTTTGTTACGATTACATTTATTCAAAAATTTTATTTTTGAAATTAAGATTGTGCTTTTAACGAAAAATAACAATCAAATATTGAACATTAACATTCTATTAATGATGTTATCATTATGTTTTAAAATAGAAACTCGATCGATTTCCAAAATCAAAACAATTGTCATTAAAGCTATTGTTAATTGTGGTAGAGCAAAGAAATCGCTATAAATAAGTTCTCAGGAAATATTCAGTGAAAAAGGAGAAAATTTTTATTTTTTGTATGGATGTAATAACGAGGAATTAAAAAAATTCGTTAACCACTATATGTGCAAACTTACATATGTATGTATGTATATACATATGGAGAGAAGTGTATTCAGCCAAATGTACGTTTACAGAAGTGAAGTAAAAATACTGATCTCTAAAATTACACAAATACAGAAAAAAATACTATGCCCTCTGTGAGGTTTGAACTCACGACCCCTGGTTTACGAGACCAGTGCTCTACCACTGAGCTAAAAGGGCTCTGAGGCTTGCTGTGTCAAAGTATGTATATAAAATAAACAGATGATAGTGCAAATGTATTAAAAACAGAGATGTTTTAATCTAAAATCAAAGCAGGAAGCTGCCACTCTTTCTAAATTCATATTTAAATAAACGTTTAAAAAATATATTAGAAAACACTTCAAATCACCTATAAAAATGAAAAAGTAATTATGATGAGCACAAAATGAAGTTATTACACTGTATTATTTTCCCTCAACTGAAATGTTTGCAATTTAATATTTATTTTAAATACATGTACAGATGTACATATGCACATACATAGTTCCGTAATAAAATTAATCATTATATATACTTTTTGTTTTTCATTCCAGATTGTACTACCACTCGAAATCTAAACATCCCGATTACAAAAATAATTAAAATTAAACCTTTTCAAAACAGCGAAAGTAATATTAAATTTATTTAAATATAATAAAACTTATATACATACTTATGTATGTATATATGTAGATATTGTATTGTAATACTACTTAAGCAAAATAAATATTTATTCTAGTCAATAAATTACGTATTTTATTTAAATTCCTCTTCTTACAGGTTTTGGTGCAAACAATATTTTAGCAGGCTTACACAATTCCAATTCAGTGCCAGCGCGCACTGCCAAACAAAGGGTTATTTCTACAGACGAAGCTTCAGTCCATACAGAATGTGAGAGGAGTATTGTTGTTCTCAAACGTACATTGGTTTCATGAGCTCCCTGCTCAGTCATAATTTTTTTAAAGTCTGACAATTTCGGAACAACTGTATGCAAGTGTTGATCAGGATATTTGATCTTTATACGCATGTCTGGTTTTTGACACTCTTGCAAATTATCAATTTCAGCCACAAATGGTAGAGCTGCTATTAGTCCAGCGGTTACCTTTATAACATTATCTTGTGACATTTGAGGGCAGGGGTCTAATATATTTGCCATACACATTTTAATGTTTACGTTAGCTGGTGGCATGCAGACTGCCGAAGGTGTTTGTACTAACGGCAAAATTTCTCGAAATACTTTACCCGGCTTTGGATCAACGATATTAGATAACTGATTAAGTAGTAATGTCGTCAGAGAATCGGGTTGAGTATCTTCTTTTTCATCCAAAAAATTGCTCAGGTTGGACGCGGTTTGAAGCAACATTTGACATGGTCCCAAAGCACTTTGAGATCGATCTCGCACTACTAAAACCAAATGTAGTGCGCTGGCACGCAAACAGATTTGCTTAACCAGCAACATATCACTATATGTCAATCCAGAAAATATATGTTGAAGTTTTAAACAGTTTCGTATCAATTGACCGAGAGACTCTTTTAAAGGAGCCCTACTATGCTGTGAAGTTGTGCAGCTTTGTAATTGTTCAATTTGTATTTGAGCAGCTAGAAAAGTTTCCAAGAAATTTGCTGTACCCCACATGTCAGGATCAATTTCTCCCAAACGCTACAAAACACAAATTATGAAATAAAAAATTAAATAGTTTTATTAATATCTATTAAGTACCTTTAAATTATTTTGTGCAGTTTTTAAAAGGGGCACTCTGTCTCTAGCAATAGAAAAAATATCATTTATATGTGCCAGTATTTTTTCTAAATATTGTCGGGAATTATTAAGACCATTTAAATCATCCATCGGCATTTTGGTCGAAGCACCCTCTATTGGCAACTGTGGAACCAATGTTGGCATAGCATCGCGTAAATAAGCATAATGTTTTAAGGTAACATCTGGAAATAGACTTATAATAGGCACTAAATTTGCAGCCGCGTTGAATAGCAGTATTAAAATGCACAAATATGCCGTATCCTCTACATCACGCTCAGCACTATCGAAAAACGGATGATCTTGCAGAAGATGCGACGTTACAGCCAAACAAAGATTGGGATGCTTTTGTCCTACTTTTCGCATGCATCCAAAAGCCGAAAGCTTATCTTGAGGATATTTAGAAAGAACATCTAACAACTTTTGTACTACCATTAATAAACAGGCTTGCGTTGAAACTCGACAAGCACCCAACATTAAATGAAGACCCTCGCGTACTTCTACCGAAAAATCTTCCAGCGAAGATAACATAATTTCCAACTGATCTTCGCGTAATACAATATGCTTAGCTATAGCTGTCAAGCTATATATAGCTTTTAGACGAACTTCTTCAATCTCATCGTTAAACATATCGACAAGAAAATCCAAACAGGTGACTGCAAAATCTGGATGTTTTAATGCCAACTTACACATGGAATCTACAGTAGCAATACGCACTTCTAGAAATTCATCTTCCAACCCATGCACTAAAGCTCCACATGCCCCACTAGCAATAAGGGATATCGAATCAGTATCTAACTGCTCTTGAGGGGCATCATCCGCCCAACGTTTTCCTGAAGACCATTCACCAGACGCTACCAACTGCGCTCCTCTTTCATGTGCATTTTTCTTGCGCCTTAAATTACTCATTAATTTCTTATCCAATGTTTGGTGAAGAAATTCAGAACTGACCATCGTCATATTGCCTAAATGTTCGGCAGCTTGGACACGAATTTGTATACATAGGTCACATAAAGCAGCGCACACTTTACTGAAGGCTGCATCTATGAGCCGCATTTCCTCCTCATCTTCAGCACCACAAGATATCATATGATCTGGTTGAGAAACACCCAATTGGAATACTAGCTGAAGAGCTTGCTGACGTACACATTCATAATCATCTTGCATGCCCGCCACAGCTCTTTTGTACAGCGAAGGGCACAATATCGCTCCTCTTTCTCCCAAACATAGAATAGATCTTAAACTTTGAGCTCTTACACCTGAATCTTGAGAATCAGCATAATGCCCTATTGTATCTATTACACCCTTTTTAGCGTCAGTCAACGACACAAAAGCTGATAATACCATCAATGAATTTTTTTGTGTTTGGTGAGATTCCGAACGTAGCTGTTGTTGAGCAAAATGAGCTATTTTTGTTACGTGCATTGACGGCAAACTTTTCAAATTCTTTGCACCAATTTTATACAAGCTGATCAAACCCTGTGCTATAACTTTCTGTGATTTTTCATATTTGAACACTCCTATAATCTCATCAATCAAAACATTTACAACCTCTGGAATACGAACTTCTCCGAAATCGGCCAATAAACCTAATATCATCACTCTTACCGTTGTGTCACCGTCACGTTCCTGCCGAAAAATTTCTATTAATTTGCTAACAGCCTCATGCAGTTCAGAAACTTGACAATCATCCAGTACTAACTCATCTGCAATTTTTACTAATAACTCCAACAAATCTTTACTGTTTTGTGGTGATACTGTTCCCAATAAATAAATGGTTTGTTGTAATTTATTAGTTGATGGATTCTTGTGTGTTGCTTGAACACGAATTTTCTTGCTGGGAGGTTGCACGAATTCTATAGTTTCTGACACTGATAGTGATCTTTTAACATTTGCGCATGTGCTTGCCATATTTGCAAGCTTTATATATTTGTATATTTTTTAATGAAACAGAAATTTCCACGCTCTAAAATTATATTCAACTGAAAAATACCCAGCCACAAGCCATGGAAATGTATCAACAAAATTGCAATTCAGTCAACAGCTGATTACAGGGTTGCCACTTTTCTTTTGAACAAATTACGTTTTGAAATTTAAAAAATGTTATTACAAACGCATTTGAACTACGAAGCCAAATAAAGAAACTGAAAACAAAAAAAATTTTAAAATACCTTATAATCATATTAAAATTTTTTTTATTCTTTTACAGAAATAAATTGGGATCTGAATTCGAATTTTTAAACTTCAAAAATAAAAAATTATAAATATGCATGTATTAATATGTAATATATCATTTTCTAAAATAAATATGTAACTAAGTAAATTATAATAAATTGAATTCAATGTGTATTTTATAAACAGTGCTTAATTTTTATCATCGTTCAGCTAATGACCATTGTGATATAAAATTTTAAACAGCAGTTTAAAATTACTTCCAATTTAATTTTTATTGATCAATTCAAGAGTATACAATCATCCTTTAAAACTTTAGTTAAGCAATAAAAAAGTATGATAGAAAATGTTCAGGTTGTATACAAATACATGCATATTTTTCCTTTTATATTAATAAATGTTTTTTTAATCTTTCCTTCGTTTTTTATCTGAACTTGACCGATCACCTTTATCTTCACCCCTTTTTGGAGCTTTCTTAGCCATGTTCAAAAACTGATCTAGACCGAATGGATCCTCTTCCTTTTCAAATTGCACCGGTCCGCTACGAGAAGGTGCACCACTAACTCCAGGTCTCGATGTACCAGAAAATTCTTTATCAGGTACAAAACGTTGTGTATTAACAATTCGTTCTAAGTCAGCACCATAGGCATCATTATCAACTTGCTTACTTGGCCTATATAAATGATTGCCCAAGGAATTTGCTTCACGCCAAGGCTTGTCATATACATTATAGCCTTCATCATCGCCATATCCTGAATCCATTCCTTTTGTGGTGTTGAAAAGACGCTGGTCAAATAATGCTTCACCAGTGCCTGTAGTTTTAGATGGCATTCCAAGTGCTATTTGTTCTGAAATGTCGCGTTCTCTTTCTTTTTGCAACTTTGAACGCTTATCGGGTGCAGCTCGTGCTAAATTACGATCGCGCTGTCTTTCGCGATGTCTTTCAGCACGAAGTTCATTACGTTCTCTAGCCTCGGCGTTTGTGCCTTGAGAGTCTTCAGTTGGATTTCGTATACCAGCTCTTTCTTCTCGGGCTCTTTGAGCCATCATGCGTAACATGTCTTCCTTCTTTTCTTTTTCTTTTTGAGCTAATTTCTTTTCTAATTGTGCTCGAGCCTCAACAGCTTCACGAGCCTTACGATCGGCTATATATAAGGCTTCAGACATTTTTGCAAATTTTTCATTAATATGCACTTGTTGCAAACCTCTACCATCGGCCGCTAGGCGTTTGTCCAATGGTATAGTATAGCCTTTAGCATTTTTCCAATTGGATATACATGGAGGAATCTTCCATTCTTTCTGTTCTTTTACAGTTACCTTACGCGAAGGTGAATGTAAAACAGGTGCTGGAGGTGAAGGAGGCCCTCTAGGAATTTTCTTATTAATTCGAAATTTAGGTGGTTCCATAGGGTCTACCTGAGCGTCTACCATTCGAATAATCCGTTGTTTAGAGCCTGAACTATAGGCATCTCCTTGTTGTGATGGAGTGTAACGAATATACTGCGCTGGTCCTCCTTTTTCAGCATGTCGGACAGGCATTGCAGCCGCAATTTTTTGGCTCGTTAACTTTTCTAGGGCTCTTCTTGTTTCTTCTGTTGTATCGGCTATTGTCTCTGCATCGGGTCTCTGCAATTCGTCGGCATCTTCTGATAATACTTCAGCGGGCAATAATTGTGAAATTGATGAATAAACTATCTTGTCTTTTCCATGCCCTTGACGTGCTATAGCATCATATTTTATTTTCCCCTTCTCATCTAAACGCACGGCCAAAGCATTAGACTTTTTACCTAAATTTGCTGGAGCGCCCATGCCTAGGGGATACTGAGCCACGTGTATTTCAGGAAATGCACCACCATCCCCAAAGTCTGGTTCGGTTCGTGGCACCCAATCTTTTCTTTGTCCGTACGGAGGTGCTGCTATTTTAGCAGATACTAGGGCTCCTATCTTAGGAGCTCCTTTAGCCGCTACGCGTCTCTCATCTTCACGGTCCCACACCGTATTGGCTGGCGTAGGTAAAAGACTAGATAAGGACATAACGATAAAAAATGTCCTGTTTATGCAATATTTTCAAGAGAAAAACACAAAAAAACTAATAGACTGCGACGATAACTAAATGTTGAAAAATGCAGATTGACATTTAACCATATTTTGTCAACATTGTTAGCAATGTTAGTTATTAAACGCAAAATGAATGAAAAGTAGCATTGTAGTACCACAGGGTACACAACAAATTTTTTATATAGTACTAATCGAGTTCCATGTAATATTGGAAATACCTTATCAAGATTTTAAAGTATGTAGAATGATAAATAAAATCAGTAGCAATCGCATTACATTTTTAGAGATCCTTTTAAGGTCTTGTTTCACTATCCCACACAGTATTACCACATGACAAATTTGGTATTTATTATGAAAAAGTATTATATTGTAACCTAAAACATTATTTTCTGACAGTCGAATATCACTTGCGAAGTTTTTTGAAAATTTTTATAAAATGATAGATTTCGTCTGATAAGTGTTGATCTCTTCAAGCGGCTGAAAAACAAATTCTTTGGTGGCGCAAAGCAACAACAGTGTGGAAAAAATATATCATTATTAAAGTTTTTTTTATAATTTAAATTAGTATTGTAATCAAACCTTTTCTACAGCTCCAAATAGAATAAATTACTTTGCTCGTATATAACAAACATAAAAATTATGTTTTCATAAACATGGATAATAGGATGTCATTTTTATTTAATTTCAGTATAAGGCTATGACTTAATATTACAATCTTATTCTGTATTGCAATGCGAAAATGAAATGCGATGCGAAAGTAAATTGGTATTCTATAATGTGATCGCCTTACAAAAGAAAAATAAATTTTTGATTGCGATTACAAAATAAAATTAATTTTTTTAATATTTATGTACTTTATTTTATTAAGTTTCTACTTAGTGTGCATCATGAAATCAGCCCAAACCTATTAAAATTAAAGTTGAAATTAGATACTTTTAGCAAACTATATTTTTAAATGATTTATATAATTAGGTTTTTTCATCCTGCAGTTTCTCTAACAGGCGGTCCACTTGCGTTTAATTCTTCGCTTAATGACTCCCACAAGGATTTGCCGACTGAAGTGCATTTAATGTTTTTAAATGGCTCTGCCAGTTTACAGTTTTTCATCATAAATTCTAATCTTATTTCAAATTGCTGGGATTTGGTGGTCTTGTTACTTGTTTCCCTAAATAATTTTAACAATTAATGTAAATAATTAAACAAAATTATAATTTTTACTTATATTTTTGCGAATGCTCTTCTTCTATCGAATATATATTTGCAATTTACAAAGTTACTATTAGAACATGACAACACAGAAGAGGAAGTATTCGCATATGCATGTTTTCGTATCGCATTGACTTTCGCATTGCAATGCAGAATAAGCATGCTGCTGACTTTATTCTTTAACTTCATGTTAGTTTTATAGAACTAGTAGGCTTACCCTGTGACGGCGTTTCTTAAAATATCCTTTCAGCGTCTGTAACTACGTTCATACCATTTTCTGGCATATTCTGTGCATTCTTAATAACTTGCTTGTAAGTTATCATTATTGAGTTAAAAAAGTTATATATTTTACATAATCTTTCTGCCTTTGAAACAAAAGGTTTGTCCACGTCAGTTATTTTATGTACATGCGATGGTTTCTTGGAGTGAATTAGCAACTAGTTGTAGGGCTTGTCTAAAACAATCATTTGAGTCCTACTTTGAAATGAACCAAGAATGTCATTTTTCTTCAGATCGTCAGCAATTTAGTAAAATTTTTAGTTTTTGCACACACATTGAAGTGAAGCCAAATGACGAACTTCCTCAAAGAATTTGTTTACTTTGCGTACATGACCTACAAAAAACATACGAATTTCTGCAAAAAGTTTTAATTAGCAATAAAACATTAAATGATCTAAAAGAATGTTCAAATCTTAATGAACGTTTATTTGTTAATGAACCAGAAATTGATCCCTTGGAAAATATTTCGGAAAGTGAAGATAATGTATGTATATAATAAATGAAACATAGATGTGCATTAGTTTACATGTATGTGAATGTGCGTATGAAACTATATGCATACGTAAATTAATAAACACTTACTTATTGTAGATCGAAACTAAAATATTCTTAGAAGATACTATAAATGGCGAAGTTGGACTTTCCTATAATTCAGTTGGTAAAATTATTTATATACTACATGTAAATATATTTATACTTTATGTTTATACATATGTCTACTACTTTTTATGTTTAGATAACTTTAACACTACTGCTAGTACACAAGATGCTACCGCCTTTCTTCATAGTAACAATAATAAAAGCAAAAATGGGGATTTCCTTAAATCTGTGGAACTTCAAATTTTCCCCCAAGGTCATTTACAACTCTAATAGGTATACTTTTGGTACCAATAATTATAATTTTTTAAAATAATTTTTTCAGGGCGTTTAAAGTGCAATATCTGTCAAAAAGCTTATTTTACGGTTGTAGGCCTTAATGCTCATATGGGCATTCATTTACCCAAAAGAAAAGGAATTTCTAAAGCTCCACTATGTGATAACAAATATATAAAAAATGAGAAAAAAAAGTCCGATATTTCCAATTATGAAAACTCAAGTGGTAACACAACCAATTCGGCAAAGAATGGCAGTAAAACTAAACAACCTAGACAAAAGAAAGTGTATCCCTGCGAAGTTTGTGGCAAGCAAACGATATCCGCGTCTAAATTAAGGTAAATAATTCAAATGACAAACATTTTCTAATCCCAAATGGATTTTGTGATCCATGCCTATTGCCCACATAATTCAGAAGAGGCATCCGCAACTTTCACAATAAGCCATTGTTCGAGACAAAGACTTTAATAAAATAACTTGAAAGATGTTTAAAAATAATTTTGCAACGAAATACATATGTAGATAGTCATTCCTATACTCCTATGCATGTCCGTAAATGCAATTACAAAACTTTTTGATAATTATTAAGTTGAATTCACTTTACAGGGTGAGCATCCAATCGTGTACGGGTTCATTTAGAAATGTTAAGTAGAACCGCAACAAAATTCTATTGCCTTGACAGTCTTTTCTTCAGGTAAATTTTTTTTATATTTGAACGCTTATGTTTACACACTTCCTTTGCAATAAGGAAAATATATGATTAACGACTAGAACTAATATAAACTACTTTGACAATACTTTTCCTAATTATACAAGAATAACGTAGCTCAACTTTATTGCTAGCAGCACCTAAGTTAGTTATTAAAGTTAAACATTAGTTAAACGTTAAAGAGTAATATGAAAACTGAAAACTGACGTTTTTTATATTATAAATTATTTTGTATTGTACTTTTTTTATGTAGAGCTTAGGCAGAAATGTTTAAAAATTTTATTCTTTATGAGACATGACCCATTGCTCGAATACAAAGCAATTGAGGTTTTGAAATTTGGCTTCTAATTTCGCTGTTAGTTTTTCATTATTGTGTGTATATGTATAGCAGCCTGCATGGTCAATTTCACTAGTTGTTATGCATATTTATAATAAAAAAATAGAAAAATCATTAATATTCTCGATTTGTCGTCCACTTTTTTTTAAATTACATTTTCAGATATCATATGGTAATGCACACGGGTGAAAAGGATTACTTATGTACGATGTGCCGTAAGTCATTTGGATATGAAATATTTTATTTTATAAGAAATTATTATAAATTTGTTGTTGATGCACATGCAGTATATTATAATCCATTTTGTAACTTTGTTCCTAAAAGTAAAAAAAATAAATTTCTTTTTTGGGATTCTAGTCATTGGATACTGAGTTAAAAATGAGATTTTTAAATTTTCTAAAATCAAGAAACTTTAAAATCATATGAGTAAGGTCGTAGAACGCTTTTTTTTATGTAAAAAAATACAAAAATATGAGTTTAATTCTTATTTATCATGAATCTACATAGCGGTTTAAATCTAATATTTTTGCTTCTTTCTACAGCCAAGGCGTATTCAACAATATATGGGCTTAAGCATCATATGCGAGCTCACACAGGAGAACGTCCTTATGAGTGTAAGTTTTGTGGTGATCGTTTTCTAAGACCAACAACACTTAAAAGTCATATGAGACGCCACACGGGAGAACGACCTTATGGATGTAATATTTGCGGCAAACGTTTTATACAACACTCTTCAATGGCAACTCACATAAAACTTAATCATATGGATAAGACTATTCCATGTCCTTATTGTGATAAAAAGTATGCACGGCAAACTGACTTAAATACACATTTGTTGAGCCATAGCGGAGATAAACCATTTTCCTGCCATATATGTCCAAGTCGTTTCACTCGCCAATCAAATTTAAATAAACACATAAATCATCAACACAACGCCTGCAATACTGCAGAATAAAACAGCGATTAACTTAAACAATAACTTCAAAGGCTTATAATCGCTTTTTGTAAGTAAAATCATTAGAATTGTGGTTTCATTATATATCTATACGTGTTGCCACAATTTGCTACTTGTCAAAAAGTGAAATTAAATTAACACTGCTTTAATTAGAAATTATAGTTTTATTGACCTTTAGCCAAATTAAAGTATTTACTATAAATATAACAACTGGTCAATTATAATAATCTGTTACCAACTTAAATTTTATAATTGTAATTTTTTTAAAATATCTTTTTAGTATATTTGTTTTTTATTTCCGAATAAATACCAATCATTCAGTTACTATTCATTATGAACGTTTATAATAACTCATAGAAAAATCAAAATGTACTTACTTTAATCTTTATTTAAAAACAATGCTAACGTAGGATAATCAAAAGTTCTCTTTGCAATATATTTACTTATTTACATAAATTTTATTCTTTTTCTGAATTTTAAATATTTTTTCATTAATTTCTTTATATGAAGATTATGTATTAAAAAATTAAAACTTTTTTATTATTTCGGTTTACAGAAAAGAGTAATAAAAGAAATAGAACAAAATTATAAAAGAAATATAGTATATTATAAGATTTTTCAACTAAAGTATCTAATAATTTAAGAAATAAAAATGAATATAAGGTATTATCCGCTAAATTGCCATATTACTAATTTACTTTAAGAGTGTCACAATATGAACTTATAGTAAGTAAACGCGATTCCTAAAAGAATTAGCTCACTGTGTAGAAGAATCATACAAATTAATACTTTGTATGTTCAGAATATTGCGGATGAAAATGAAAAGTGATGAAGTTTTCTTTTTCTATGTATTGAATGAAATGAGCCATATATATGTTCTCGGCAAAAAATTTTACAATTCTTACTAAAAGCAGTTACTTCAAATTAATAACCAACTTTACAAACACCGATGGTAATCGTTAATAAATTTTATCAATTTCATAGTATAGATACATATACTCGTAAAAGCACATTTTTTAGAAAATATTTTTTATTTATGATTTTTATTACAAAATATACACTTATCGTAAAAAAAACAAATAATTTTAATTGTTATTAAGAATTTCAAAATCGCATGGCCCACAGACAAATTATTTATAAGCTGGTACGAAATTTTAAAGCGGAAAATCACCTTAAATTTTAATGCTATTAATACATAAAATTTGGGGGGAAAAATATTAACAATATTATGACAAGATGTATATGATAGCATTTGTTTTCACCTCTGAACATCAAATAACTCTTCCTGTAATATTTTTTATAAAAATATTCTTCCTTACTTTTATAAATTTTGATATAAACAATAAAATTATACATTATAAGTAGATGCAAGGGGATGATACACTGAAAATGTGGATTTTTAAGGCTCAACACGAAAAGCTGAGGGATAATTCGCCGAAGAATGCTAACTGGAACTTAAATACAAACAAAACAATTTTTCGCACAAGCATTCATAAAGAATAAAATGGAATTGCTTTAGGAACATGATGAAATTCTCTACAACTTTTCAGTTTTATGATAACTGAAAATGTGTGAACATATTTATTCATTATATTAAGAATTAACCATGATGCAATTTTTTAATGTTCCGTCACCTTTCCGTGTTTTAGTTCTTAAGGAGTTTTGCAGTTGAGTGTGAAAATGAAAATAAGTTCTTAAATTTATAGTTTTAATCCTAGTGTTTATTTATTTTAATTAAAAAAAATCTTTATAATTTGTATTATATTTCTTGTCATTTTTAATAACTCAGTAGCGTTTTATGGTTGTCAAAAAGTTACACGTTCTATTTTATAATACGGCTTCGTTGCCAGCAACATATTCAATAGAATTTTAAATTGTTTTGTATTTGTAGCAACAGATGCATTAGAAGTTTTGGGTACTTTGTGTAGACATATACAGTGTTCAGATACCAGGACATTTCGGTTAAAATGTTTACAGCTTACTCAATGTCTTTCCTGTCAGTTTAACTCAAATTTCTAACCCCTATTTGATAAGTAACTGGAAATAGCGTGGAAACTTCATTCCAAGGCAACCGTAGTGATTATCTTTTTGAATATTATTAATTAATTACTTTTACTTTATTTTTCCTTTTATTTAAGTGGTTTCCTTATTTTTAACATAATTAACTTTACGATAATAATTTGTGGATGTTTCTATTATGTGATTGTTCCTCTAACAGGCGATGATGTTTTTAGTTTTACTATCCTGTACTTATCTGCTTCTAGTCTACTGTTACGCACAACTATCTTCTTTGAAATATCTACATTTGCCGTACTTAATTCATTACTTGTGTATGTTACAAAGGGCAAAGATAACGATATTTTTCTAATTACTTTATATTTAAAAGAATTTCATTCTTGTGTTTTTTTAAACTATCCTCTGCACACTCCTGCGTTTTACGACTCAAGACTTTCGAACTATTTGATATTTGCAATTGTTGCTGGTTGCTGACAACATTTGCAGTGTTTGTGCAGCAGCTTTTGCGGCTTGCGGCGTCGTCTGTTTTATTGAAGGTGTGCTGTTTTTAATTTTGGCATTCATGTGTTATTAGCTTTGTCTTAGTGATACGGCTGCTATATTTGTTCTGTCTTAAGCAAAGTCCTGTTGATTTCGTTTTATGTATATTTTGTCGCGATCGGTCCACGCCGTTGGAAGCGTTTAATATAATATTTTCTACCGTTGCGTTACTCGTCTTATCGGTGCACGTATTTTCCTCTTCGCCTGTTGCGCTGCTTGGACTCCCGGTGTTGGAGAAGGCCTGATCACGAAAGAAGCAAAGTTTAGAATGAAAAATTTAATTTTAAATATAATACTATTTAGGAAAGGATATGAAATGTACATTATTCAAACCAATTTTGAAAAGAAATATGTATGCAATATTTTTTTTTGTAATGGATGGACGAATTACTACGAATAAAGTATATGTAATTACTAATGTTTAGTAAACCTAAACAAAAAAAAGGATAATACTATTAACGTATAATATACCTCGAATATTGTACAAAAACATGAAATAAATATTAGCAATTTTCAATACATACATTTACAGTCACTGAAATTTTAATTAGACCAAATGCATAGGGAATACTTTTAGTGATATCTGTTTCGATGAAAGAAAATACGTTCTACTTTTATGTAAAAATAACAAAATTACTCATAAAATGTACACGAAAGCTTAACTTAATAAAATTTCACATTTCAGTCTCACATTCAAAATCGGCTCCTACATAAAAAATTTATATTTGTACCTAATGCAAAATTGCCACTTCCTAATTTTGTATTTATTTACATTTTATAACAAATCTTGGAATATATATATTTTTTTTTAATTATTAATTAAAAACATTTTTTTGATAAACATAGATTTTACTTTAAATGTGAGTGACTGTATATACATTATGCAAGAAAACATATGCACGAACTTGTTCTTACTACAATAAAGTACTATATTATAGGAAAATTCACAGCGATGTTAATAATGCTCATTTATTTGTAACGTTTAGATACTCTTCTACTAATAGAAGACATAAATCAAATTGAAACATTTGGTTAATCAGGAAAAAATGATATTCAATTTACACCATCGCTTTTCGTCCGCTACAAAACATAAGCACGTATTCAAGAATCTTTACATTCTTCAGCTATTGTAAAATATTACAAACAACAAGTGCCCTTATACAACAATTTTTTGAACTTTTTAAGAAGATATGCAGAAAATATGCAAGTACTTTTAGTGGTTCCTGATCTTTTGAAATCATCGATAATTTTGTTAATTTTTTATATGAAAATACGGCTAATAATAACTATTCTGCGAAAAAAAAAATAATATATGATTACAGTAAAAGTGAAGCGGTAACATCGATTGCAAGAATATTTGGAATACATCATAGTGTTATTTCGCGTATTATCAGCCGTTTTCGCTCTTCAGGATCGTTGACTCCCATTAACAAAGATGGTCGGGCACGGAAAACTAGCAAACGGGACGACCGCAATACTTCGATTGAAAAAAAAGAAACCCTTTGTATCAGCAAGGTCAATTATAAATCAATCACAAATAAAAATTTCAATAAGATCGATTCAAAGAGCTGTTGAAGGTGAACTAAAATCATACGGAAGCGCAAAAAAACCATTAATTTCTGTCAAAAATATACTTGCTAGAAGATCGTACTTTTCTCTGATGAGTCCAAGTCTAATCTGAAAAGTTCTGATGGACAACGTCTAAATCCTAAATGGGATCGGGTCAATACATAAAATAAATGATACAAGGGATCGTTTTAATGTATAAGGATATCCCTAAAAATGTAATGTTGCCACACGCAGAGGAGGAAATGCCACTTAAATAGGCCTTTCAAATTGATACCGACCCTAAACACAGCGCAAAATACGTAAAAGACTGGTTTGTGGAAAAAAAAAAAATTTACGCTTTGAAGTGGCCGCAAAATCGCTGCATCTCAATCTTATAGAAAATCTATGGGATCGCAAAATAAATCGCGATTATGGCAAAAATACGAATGACCTCTATCGTCAAGTGAAAATTGTAGGGAATGGAATTCCCGTACACCTCTTATCAAATTCAATAGTGCCCATGCCCCGCAGATGTAAAGAAATTTTAAAAAATAATGGCTATGCAACTAAATATTAGTGAAACTAATTTATTTACTAAATAAAGTGAAATGTGCTTATGTTTTGACGAATAGCCTTGGTGTAAATTGAATGTAATTTTTTCCTCATAACCCAATTTTTCATTTTGATTTATGTCTTCTATTATATTAGTAAACGGGTATTTAAACGTCACAAATAAATGAAACTAATTAACATCCATGTAAATTTTTCTATGATATATACTGTATATATATGAATAATTATTTATGGTTCAATTCATGCTAATACAATTTTTATATATATAATATGAACATATCCACACACGCATACGAAGTGTTAATATTAATTGTTAGTTTTAGCTTTCCTAACTTGATTTAAAATTTTTATTATTATGATTTACTTAAATGTACTTACGCGAATATATTACTTGAAACAGGCGCAGCGCCTGCATTAAATTGGAAAGGTGTATTTGGCGTGACCTGTAATAAATTTTTAATTTATATTTAATTTAAATTGCAACCTAGTAGTAAACATGATTTATGATATATGATATAAATTACGCGTGTATATACATTAAACCAATTTCTATTAGGCTATCATTGGAATAAATACAGTAGTCACTAAGATATAATTTTCTACCACTAACATCTTCAATATAAAATCTTTTTGTTTACATTTTATGCTATTGGGCAGTAAATATCACTATAAATCGAGGGCAATCATTTTTTTTAATGTTTATTATTATGCGTATGCCGTTCTATATCTTTTAATTAAAAATACACGTATCATTTTAAATTGATATTCGAATAATTGAATAATTCGCGATTATTTGAAAATATTTCACATTATGAACAAACGACGGCGATAGTATTTTCTTTTAAATATGTTTAAGCTTAGAAAGAATACAGTGAGTTAGAAATGATTCACCAAAAAAAATATATATATACGACTTTAATATAAAAAAGTAACGTGTGCCTTTATGAACGAACTTAAAAATTCCTGGAGTGTTTTGCATACCTTTGGAAGGAAGAGGAATCTTCTAAATAGTTATTATGTATTGTTTTATATCACGTTTATGGTATGTGAATTAGTATTTTTATTTTTACTTTACCTCTACAACACTCCGATTAAAATTGAAAACTGGTGTCGGTGAAGTTGCGCCAAATTGAAATGGTTTGGTTGAAACTTGTGACTATGACAAAATGTTTAAAGTAAACCCAATATCATTCAAAGTTCAACACAGTGGTCGTAAGAACGATATAACGTACAATAGATAGATGATATAATTTTTTTTTTTTTTTTTTTTTTTTTTGAAAGAAACAAAAATGTTATTGTACAAGTAACAAATAGAGAAAAGAAATACAATTTTATGAAACGAAAAAAAGAGAAGAAAAGATGAAACATTCAATTATTATTTCTACTTTTGATCTACATCAATATATAATAAAAGGAAACTAAAAAATTTAGTACATTACAAAAAGCACATACCTCAGTTGACCCAGTAAAATTAAACGATGGTTGTTGGGTAGTTGAAGTTCCACCGAAATTAAATGCTGGTTTTGTTGTAGAGGATAGTGTTCCGAAGTTAAAGCCACCCTAGAATTATAATGTAAATAAAAAAATGTATAATTAAAGTTTTTAAAATTTAAAGAAATTTTTTTAAAAAAAATTGTGATTTCTGTGGAATAATTTTATTACTTACACTAGAGGGTTGCGACGAAATTGCACCAAAATTAAAAGCTGCCTCTGGTTTTCTAACCTCTGTAGGGTTTGTTGTGTTGCTAGTTGTGCTACCAAAACTAACAAATGTTGTACCCGAAGCTGCTGTACTTCCAAATGTAGGTGTTGCACTGACTGATGAAGCAGTACCACCAAATGGTGATGAACCAAAAGCTGGTGCTGGCGTCGCTGCATTGCCACTAGAATTAGCCCCAAATATACTTGTAGCAGCTGCTGCTGAATTAGTACCAAATAAATTTGTACTAAAACTTGTAGACCCTGAGGACGTTCCTGATCCACATAAAGGTGAACCAATATTACTTGATGCTGGCACACCAAAAATAGACGAAGTTTGCTGTTGGTTATTTGTGTTAGTGGAACCAGTTCCGAATGTACCAAACACAGGTTTGCTCTCACTTGCATTGGATAGAGCGGCAGTAATAGCTGACGTTGTTACAGGTGTATTTGAACCAAATACAAAACTACTTTTAGGCCATGTTGTAATCGTACTTGTAACGGAGGCTGTTGTTGATGCTGTTGTTACTACTGATGAATCATTGGATTTGTTAGATCCGAAAATAAATCCACTTTGATTTGAGGATTGCGAAGTACTCCGTGGTAAAATATTTCCAAATACTGGCAGTGCTGGTTTTGTTCCGTTTGCTTTTGCTTCTACACCACCCTCTCCACCAAAGGAACCAAAAACATTAGATGTTTTTGATCCAAATCCTCCAAATTGTGAAGTATTTGAAGGAGTTGGATTGTTGGTTGAGGAACTAACCGTAGTAGATAAGTTGTTACTGGCAGGAGCATTTGCAGAGGAACCAAACATTGGAGGTGCCGATGTCACTGCTCCACCAAATGAACCAAAAATGTTGGTTTGGGGAGGTGTTGCAGTTGATGTTGATGAATTTAATAACGACGACGATTTCGTTGTTACATTCGCTGTAGTAGCTTTAGTTGAAGTAACCGCAGCAAAAATTGAAGTAGTTGTTATAGTTGCAGGAGAACTTTTTGTCGTGTTAATTCCAAAACTGAAAGAAGTAAAACCTGGTGAAGCTTGAGTTTTTATACCAGATGTTGTACATGTTGTATTTGTACCGAAACTAAACATTGGCTTTACTTCAGTTGTTGTAGTAGATATAATTGTTGGAGCTGTTGTATTAAAATTGGTAGTGGCAAAAGAGGGTGATTTAGTGGTTGAAGTACTTGCAGATTGTGAGCCAAACACGAAACCAGAAGGCTTTGTTGTAACTGTTGTCGCTGGCGATTTGAAAGTTATACTATCTACAGTATTTTTTCCCGTCTCTGCATTATCGGTTTCGCTGGTATCTTTTTTGCTCAAAAGGGGGAATCCTTTAGTTGTTGGCGAAGATAAAGTCGTTTCAAATCCGACAGCAGGTAGAGCGCATGTGCTTTTTGAATTTTCATTATTTCCATTACTAGTAATACTAGAAGGTAAGGAAAATTTCACGTTTGATGTGCTCGGAGCAGTCGTGGAAGACGATGTTGTAGTTGACGAGGATGTGTTTATTGCTTTTGTTTGCAAGCTAGTAACCGAAGGTGAAATGGGTGCTTTTTCATCTGCCCTCGTGTCACCCGTAGTTGTAGAAACACCGAACTTAAACAATGTAAGGTGCGTATTACTGTTTGTTTCATCTTTTTTGCTTTCAGGTTTCATTCCAAATTTGAAACCTCCTACAGTCGCTGTATGCGATTTTTCAGCATCTTCGGACCTACTTGATATTTCTTTCCTGAGATCCTCTTCTTTAGGTGCATTAGCCCCACTACCGAAACCAAAGCTGAATTTAGACGCAGCGGTGGTTCCAAACTCAAATTTATTTGAAGCTGTATTACTTGGTTCTGTACTGGAACTCCCAGGCTTCATTTGTTCGCAACAAGCACACTTTGTTCGGTTAGCATCATTTCGAGTCATACAGGCATCGCACTCCCATTTTGAAGCCTTCTGTTGTGCTGCTAAGTTTTTAAAACCTGCATCTGCATCATATTTTTTATTATCAGTTGCAATAAACCCAAAATTGAATTGATTTGAAGGATTTACGCTCTGATTTGTATTTGCACAACCTGGCTTTTTAGTTTGGCATGCAATACACTCATTAGCATCGTTTTTGTTACAAATCATACATGTTTGACATTCCCAAGTGTCTTGCTTTCGTTTAAAAGCATCCCCAAAACAATTCTTAATAGGTAGTAAAGCAGTTGTGCTTTCAGAAACCACACATTTCCGAAGCGTTTTGCAGGCAATACACATTGTATTTTCTTCTTTATTACGTATCATGCATGCGTTGCATTCCCATTCATTTTGTGCTTTCTTGAATTTTTCTCCAAAAGGCGTTGCAGATTCTAATTTGAATGACGTTGAAGGGTTATTATTTATTGAAGAATTTTGTTTGCGAGGACTTTCACAGGCCATACATTTATTCACATCCTGTTTGTTGCGCACCATACATGCGTCGCATTCCCACTCATTTGATACATTTTGGAATTTATTACCAAAATCTAAGGATTTTTTATTACAGGAAATTTGTTCTGTTGCATTGGGTGCAGATTGTGGTGATGGCAAACCAAGATGTTTACTAAGAACTTCTAATTGTGGTCCCTCCTTAAGTTGAGGTTGGTTTTTTTGTATATTGTATTCTTTAACACTATCGGATGAAGCAGGCACATCGATATCTAAAGGAGGGCTAAATTTGTATTTTTCTACATCATTTTTACCTAGACTGGGAGCTGAAGGAAAATCACTAATTACTTGTAGAGGTTCAGAAAACTTAAAATCGCTTAAAGATGTTAAACTTGACAAAGGTTGCTTTTCTTCGCTATCGACGATTGGAACTACGGTTCGTGTTAAAGAATTTATATTTGTGTTACTCAATGAACTTGAGTTTGATGTAGAGACATCCGATTTTATTAATTTTGAAGCTTCTTTAGATAAAATTTTTGAACAATTATCTTCCGAATTAAATTTCATGGGAGCGGAAGTTGTATTTAATTGTATATCAATTTTGGGTACAGATTGCATAACAGGAAATGCTATATTGGGTAAATTAACTGCTGGAGGTGGCTCTTCATTCTGTAAATCTTTTGTAGCTGCACAAGGCCTGTGGGATTTTGTCATTTTATTTTTTATTTTACTTATATGTGTCTGTTGTTCTTTTTCTACAACATTGGCAGGTTTTGTGTTGTCTATATCCGGCAATGTATATTCAGGTATTCCAATGTTTGAATCTGAATTATTGGTAATTTTTCGAGCTCTTTCAGTAGTATTTTGAATTTTTTTCATTTGGAGTAATTGCGACATTGTCGGCACTTGCAATTCCTTTACGGGAGGCAAACCGCAGCTCAGCGCACCAACTCCACTAGCATTACCGGATGGTTGTAGAATAACAGCTGATCTTGAATATGGAGATTTTACTTGTGATAAGCGTACAGCTCTTGAAGCATTTAAATCGCTCTCATTTAATCGATATTTGGCCTGTGGTGGAATATTTACACTTAGATTGGACTTTGGATTACTTGCCATTTTTTTTGCTTCGCTCAAGGGTGTAGCAAAGTCATTAATCAAATCGAGTATACGTTTAGCAGTCGAAGAAATTGCAGAGTTCTCCCCAGCTTGGGAATTTATGTTACTTTGTAAAGGATTGCTGAATGATGACAGAGTTGATAAACTTGAAGTAGGCCTTATCAATGTTGGTGTTATTCGCACAGCAGTAGCGCCTGAACCAGATACAAATTTTTTATAAGCCGCTGCACCGCCATATGTCGTTTTACCTTTGTAAAATGGAGAAAACGTATTTAACAGTCGACTATCACTTAACGCCGAGGTACTACCATAGATTGAAGCATTAAACTGACGACGATTTAGCGATGTTAAAGACAAAGTGGAATTGTTAAGTGAATTGGCATGATTAGGACCACTAAATAAAGATTTTCGTCCCTCGAGATGAGAATAGAAATTTAATCCGTTGGCGAATGAAGAAGTACGACTACTGTTCAGAGTATTTGCGCCTTCTGCAGATGACATATTAAAAAGACCAGTCTTACGTTGTTGGACATTAGATGAATTTATTTTAATTGCATCCAATGCACTTTCTCCACTTTCCGAAGCAGAATCTATTGAGATACCTTCATTAGATTCTGGATTGAGCACGACGTTAGTATTCGTACCATTGATAAGTTTTTGCCTTTTACTAGTACAAATATTTGAACTATCACCATTTCCGTTGTAAGTTCTTACACCTGGTTCGGATATTACCCTATCACGCTTATCTAAACCGTCATAATTAACTAGATCATTTGCTTGCACTACTTCTTCATCCACTTCTGGTATAGTAGTTGAAATGCACCTTACTGGTACATCCACCGTATTGGTTATCGATAAATCTGTTTTGGCTGAAGACAGAGGTTGGCGTTTCAGATGAGCTGTAGTTGCATATACACGTTCTGATCCCGTTACCACTGTGGTAGAAGACGGTATATTCAAAGTTTTGCGTGAGCTAAATATAAATGAAAAAGAAAATATATAATATGTATTATATAAAATTTTAAATTAGAAACATACGGGGGGACATGAAAATAACAGCATGACTGCATATTTTACTGTGCAAACTTTCTAAGTTTATAGGAATTATAATTATATGCATTAAGTGTATTAATAGTTATTTTACAATATGAGAAAATTAATAAAAATGATTATTATTTAATTTCAAACGTTATTAGAGTTCAAACACTGCACTTTATTCCCCTTTTATGTGAACATTTCAATTTAGAAAAAATTCAATTTTAAAAATACACAATATTCGGTAAATGCATATTTTCAAGGAATTCCAAATATATTGTAGGATAATTAAACGTGATTCGTTTTGAATTTTTCAATTCCATTACTCTTACATACATTGTGGGCGTATTCGTATTAAAAGACAAATTTATTTAATAATCAATCATTTATACTGAAAATATAAAATAAAAACTTTTTCGCAAAGCAAAACGATTGACCGGTTTGATCGACAGAAGTTAGCAAAAGCTAAAAAAAATATATCTTGTTGTACAAAATAGTAGTAAAATATTAGAATGAAAAATAATAGGTGTACAAAAAGGTATTTTTCGTATTTGGTATCACAACACAATTTATAAATTATCACAAATTCCAACAAAAAAATTCAACAAATACCAACATCATTGTTTTTAGTTTTATTAATATTTTGTAAAGAATGGTCGTGTTGTTTTTTCAAATGCATACATACATACATACGTATATGGTAGCAGTTTAAAGGAGTATATGCGTTCTACCAACCGCGCTATGGTTTCTGTGTACTTTTGAATTTACAAATGTTATATATACATATGCACACATGTCATGTAGGTCTTCATAAAGATGTTATTTTCTTTTACTAAATACATGCGAATTGAATTTATTTTAAAATACCGGTTTATCTTTTCGATATACAATTGTAGTTTGTTAATTTCACAAAACGAGCGTTTACTAGTTAAGTGAAATGTTTAAAGTTAAATCGTCAAGTAATAAACTATTGTAAAATTTTTAAATTGGGCTTACAAGTATTAGTTCCGCATTCACAGTATGTAACGTAATTTAAAATTTCTTAAGAAACATTACCTTATTCCTGTACGGCTATCAATGTAGGCATTACTATGTTCTCCAAGTTTATCTTGGAGATCGTAATTAGAATTCGTTATCAAGTCAATGATATCAGTATTATTTGCAATCGCTGTTTTTGATTCCATTTGCTGTCCGAAGTCAAAAGGAACACCTTTTTTACTTTGGTTGCCATAAAGGTTTAAATATGTAAATCTTTCATAAGAATTTCGCGGAACTGATGTATTTGACGAAGAACGGGCGTATGAGCTACCCATAGCTGGCGTTGATGACAGAAGTGGTTTATGATGCGTAATAATAGGACTATTATGAACCTGTTGTAACATAAGCAAATGAATATAAAATATATACATAATGTGAATATTAACTTACTTCAATATTAAGTCGAGATCGTTTATGTGGTGGTTGGAGTTCTTTGTTTAAATCTCTTCTTAATTGTTTTACTGAATTGCTAATGTATTCATCGTCGCTATTATTACTATTTTCATCATCATCGTTTTCGTCAGCAGCACGATCACCTCCTCTATTTTGAGCCTGATTTCTATACGTATGATAATTAGTCTCATCCTCATAACTATCTTCTTCTTCCACTTCAAGGCGACGTCTGCGTCGTGTCGTTTGTATGTTTCTTTCATCACATATGCTGCCATTCATAGAATTATTTTGAAGTTTTGTTGATGGTGAAAACCACTTTGATAAACGATTGGGTAATATACTCGACACTCTTGATTTCACTTTTCCAATAATTGACTGTAAATTTTATAAAATTAAATCATCATTTCAATCATTACATATCCTATACAGATTATATGAACATTAAAAATATTGTTTTGGCATTGCTGACAATTCCTATTTATAACTTGCTTATATAGATAACTTTGTTTTCCTCTTATTATATTTTAATATACCATGCACATTAAAAAATTATATTCATAGATTTTATAGATAGGTACTAGCCGTTGATTATTAATTCAAAAATTTTTTTAATAACACAAGTAGTAAAATTAGAAATTTACTCTTAGTTTATTTTTTTATCGAATTTTTATCTATTTCTTTTTATGCAGACTGGATGTTTAATTTTTTTCCTTTTTCTTTGCAATTAGGCGATTAGAAAAAAGGATATTCCATATTTTTTCCGTTAATTATAAATCGATATTGGAAAACATGTTTAAGCCCTTAATTTTATTTTATTTTACAATTAAACATTTTAGGCCTTATTCCTAATATATATTGTTAATTTTTACTGGTTTAAAATTTTATAAAATTTATTTAACATATAAAATCTGTATAAAAAAATTAAAATATATATACGTATGTATATTGACAAAATATTATAACTAAGACAACAAATAAATATCGTTTGAGTTTTACTTCATGAGCAAAAAGTTGGTTACGTTTTATGAGTGAAACATACAGTTGCGGTCAAAATAATAGCAGCGCACCCACCATTACACTTTAGTTGCAATTATTTTTTAACGCGGATTTATTTTTAATTTCACCGGTATATTAACCCTTATGGCATGTGAGTGCAAAACAAAATATGAAAAATATTTGGTAAAATTGATGCAGCTGTTAAAGAAAAAAAGCACATTGTAATAATACCCGTCAGATTGGCCAGTCAGAACAATAGCAGCAAAATTTTAATTTCCAAAAAATAATAAAAATCTCCAAATTTTTTAAATTGCAACAATTAAAAAGTGAGAGTATATTTAAATTACAGTGTTTCTTAATAGTATTTATTATTTTAATATGGTAATATATTTTTTTTTTTTTTGAAAAGTTGGTCGCGCAAAGCAATTCACCGATGAAACACGTGGGGTGATAAAAAAAAATTAATATTGGAAGGAAAAACATACAGGGAACTACAGAGCTTGTTAGGCTGTCCAGCGAAAATAATTACAAACGCGTTAAAATACAAAGAAAAATATGAAACAAGAGGAAGAAAGTCTGTTATGTCAAACACAACTAAGCGGATGATCAAAAATGAGAGTACCAGAAAACCCCTTTGTGCCTGATACTCGTTGTGCCAAATAAGAGACCGTATTTGTCCAAACATCAGTGTGTAAACTGTTCGCAGAGTACTACGCAAATACAAGCTGTACGCCCGGAGTCCAAGAAAGGTCCCAATTTAAAAAAAAAAATACATGTTGCAAAAAGATTAGATTTTGCAAAATCGCACATTTCATGGCCGACCAAAAATTGGAGGATTATATTATGGTAAGATAAGTCCAAAATCGTCTTATATGGTGGTACTGGATCCCGACAGTATGTGAGACGTCTGAAGATCAAAGAGTACGATCCCCGATATACAATTAAGACAGTAAAACATGGCGGATCAAGTGTAATGGTTTGAGCGTGTTTTTCCTACTACGGCGTTGTGTCAATACACTGGATCCAAAATATAATGGATGCCACCCAATATGTCCATATCTTGCAAAAGGTTATGCTTAGCACGCTGAGTACGAAATGCCGCTGAAATGGACATTTCAACAAGATAATGATCCGAAGCATACCAATCGGGTGGCGAAAATTTGGTTGCAGAATAACAATATCGACCTGATGATTGGCCTGCACAGTCGCCGGACCTCAACCAAATTGAAAATATGTGGAGCTACATAAGAAACGAGATGTCCGGAGCAAAACCAAAAAATTATAACGAGCTATAGACGGTAATAAGAGAGGCCTGGCAAAAAATTCCGACCTCAAGATGCCAAAACTTAGTGACTTCAATGAAGCGTCGCTGTGAAGTTATTTTGCGCAACAAAGGTTGTGCAACGAAGTACTAAGTACATTATTTTTTCTGTGCTTTATATTTTTTACGTTTTTCTTAAGACCAATGTTTAGTTAAATGAATTTAAATGATTTTATTTTAAGTTTCTGTTCACACTGCTTTTTTTTGACCGCTGAATTTGGAAGAATAAAAGCTTTTGTGGAGAATAAATAGTGACGTACATTCTTTATATTTACAAGAAAAAAGTACATGATTTCACTGAAAATTAATTTTATTTTTTGGTTTAAACTTTTTACTCTATTGCGCTGCTATTATTGTGACCGCAGCTGTATTTAATGAAAATGATTTAATAAAAAAAACTTTCTAGCGGCACACTCTAAAACTAGCCCTCGACGATCATTTTTTTTCATTGAATAATCTTATTTATCAATTTTTTATCGAATAAAATTATTATTGTTTAGATTGCAACATTTTATTGAATAGATTTTTTTATATAAATATAAAATATCATGCAAATATATATTTAATAATCATGCAAAATAGAAATAAAAAAAAATAGTAGTCTATAATACAAACGGTGCTAATTTTGTAAAATGCTACAGCTACGGTATTTTTACATGTAAACAAAATCAAATATGGCAGCCCTTCATAAGCAAAAAGTTGTCTATAACCTTGTTGCTGGCCTTTACACAAATAATTATGCTATATAGACAACACACTCTCAATTAGGAACTAACGTTGTTTTTCCGAATATACTCAAAATAAGAACATTTGCAAAATATAATGTTAGTGGTTATTAGTACTTACGTTATCTGCGGAATCATCCAAACTGATCTGAAGATTTGTTTCGCAGCCATGTCGGGGAGGACTACTCTCCTCTTGTGCATATTCCGACATTCTACTCTAATAAAGTTTTTAAATTTGCAAAATATTCCTATTAATGCTTGTGTTGAAATTTAAACACAAGCACCTCCTTTAATTACCATTCACCGTGACAAATATTTATTGTACGCATTCAGCATGTACCCCCTACAGTTTGGCGTCTTATTTTTAATAATGATATTTTGGATATCTTCAATAAATAAAATTTTATGTTATTTATACAATTTATAAATATTCACTAAAATGGCAACTATCAACTCGTTGGCTTCGAGTCGCGGTTTCTACGGCCAAAATTTATGCTTTTTTACACTTCTTTGTCGATTGAACTATGTTCTTTTCTTAACACACGCATACGCAAAAATATAACTTTTTCGCTCTTACATACGCAGTTACTAAGTACGAATGAAATTTTATTACATTTGTCTTTCGCAATTTTCAATTTGACGACTTGCACTTCAATCTTTTTGTTCCGTTTAGACTTTGTAAGTTTTATTATAACAATGATTACCAATTAGTTTTACTAATAATTATGAAAACCCTGCGTTGAATGATGATATTTCTTGAAAATATAATGTCAAATTGTGGAAATTTATATTTTCTCTCACGTACGAATAAACGAGCAAAGAAACGCGTGAACGACGAGCACACTTTTCCGTAGTGAAGAAATGGCGGACTTAAGTAAGAGTTGTATTTTTTCACAGTGATGCAACATAGAGGTCTAAAATGTACTAAGAAGCTCCTTCTCACAATCAGATGGCACTATTAAATCCCCAATAAATTGTATTCACATACAGTTTGTCGATTATATTTTACAATATCGCCTAAGGCAGACTATAAGTTTTCAAGTTGTACAAGTTGCCTTATTCTTAGGCAACTTAGAGTTTCTCACATAAATGCATTACAATTGTTCGGTTGTATGGATTATTGTTTAATGGAAACATTAATTGCATATGTTTTTTTGTAAATGGAATATTCTAATAATTGTTTTGACAAATTAATTTTATTACTTTATATTGCATAGAGCCATACTTCTTCGATAAGCATCTAATAATAGTAGTAAAAAATACTACGTGCAATAGCAACATTAAAGCTGACAAACAGTTTTTGGATCTTGCATATAATCATTTATTTTGTTTAGCGATAGCTTTAGTAAAAGTATAAAATATTAGACAAAAATGTCTCGCTATGATCGTGCTGTTACAATTTTTTCTCCTGATGGCCACTTGTTGCAAGTGGAATATGCTCAAGAAGCTGTTAGGAAGGGCTCGACAGCGGTAAAACAGAACTTAACCTTAACTCTGAAATAGCTCGTACTTAAATTAATGTATGTATGTTTATTGCGAATTTGGAATATATATTTAGGTTGGGGTCCGTGGAGCAAACTGCGTTGTATTGGGAGTTGAAAAGAAGTCTGTTGCAAAATTACAAGAAGAACGTACGGTCAGAAAAATTTGCCTTCTAGACAGTCATGTTGTGATGGCATTTGCTGGTCTTACAGCAGACGCTCGTATTTTAATTAACAGAGCTCAAGTAGAATGTCAAAGTCACAAATTAAATGTTGAAGACCCAGTAACATTAGAATACATTACCAGGTAAGTTGCACATGCTACGTACCGTATCGGATATTAACGATGTGTTTGGCTTAACCGTAGATACATTGCTCAGTTAAAGCAGAAGTACACACAGAGCAATGGACGTCGTCCATTTGGTATTTCATGTCTTATAGGTGGTTTTGATTTTGATGGAACTCCTCATTTATATCAAACTGAGCCTTCGGGCATTTACTACGAATGGAAAGCTAATGCAACTGGTCGTTCTGCCAAAACTGTGCGAGAATTTCTTGAAAAGCACTACAAAGACGAAGAAGTCGAAACGGAAAATGGTGCTGTAAAGTTAGCTATTAAAGCCTTGTTAGAAGTGGCGCAGTCGGGTCAAAAAAATTTAGAAATTGCTGTAATGGAGAAGGACAAGCCTTTGAAGATGCTAGATGTCACGACAATAGAAAAGTATGTAGCTGTTATTGAGAAAGAAAAAGAAGAAGAAGCAGAGAAGAAAAAGCAAAAAAAATAAAAAGGTGGCCAAGAATTTTGGCTGTTGCTACATAATCTTTTTTTCTGTTTAATGATCCTAATGTTGAACAATAGCAACTTTAACCTGCAAAACATTTTTTAATATAATAAAAAATTAATTTCTAGCGTTTTTCAAGGTAAAAATAACGGGTGCTGATGAAGTTTATTTGGAGGGCTTATATTGGGTTTATGGTAATTAATTCTTAATTTTTAATCTACGACATCCTCTGTTAAAAGTTTTTAATGTTATTCATTGATGATTAAAAATTTATTGGTATATACGTTAGGAAATCGAGACCATTTGTAGCAAATATATGAACATACTTGGACTTGTACGTATGTATTGCATTGGTATTTTAAAATTTTATTGGGGTTTATTGGTAACAAAGCAATCTTTCCAAAACGATAATTATTCCAACATGTTTATTAGGATAGCTTTATTGATTAATATTTTACTCTTTTCATAATCCGTTAATTTCTATTATTTATCAGTGTTTCGTAGTCCTTGTTTGAAATTACGTTCTATAGTTCCAAATATATAATTGTTTTACATTATAATTTAAACAGCTTCGCCCTTGTGAATTCAGGTTTGGATATATATGTATGTATGCATATTTATAGTACATAGTGGTGGTATGTACATAAAAACTTGCATATATGTATGTATAAGTAATAAATGAATATTGTATCTATATCACTCTGGATTACTTTCCGTTCACTTTTCTATTAATTATTAGCATATTTTTATTATAGGGATATTGTAAGCGATAAAAATAGAAGTTCCATTAAAATAAATCAAATTAATTTATTATTACTTTGGTAAAGTGAGGCTTTGTTCAATATAACAGCACTGACATTGGCGATTTGGAATCGTGTTGGGCCCATAACACAGAGATCGCGGGATCGAAAACTTGTTTTGCTAAATGTGGCAGGTGTTTTTTTTTCTGTACGTGTATATATGCCCTAGGGGAGTACTGTATGCACCTTGGTGATATTTCCACGTTGGTGATGTGCACTTTTTGGAGACAGTATTCTGCGTTTCTAGACCATGACCTTTGGCAGACACCGGTAAAACTTGTCTGTCACTGCCCAATCCATTAAATAACATGGCAGCGGGTGTGCTTATAAGTAATTAAAAGGTAAAGGCAAGCTATGCTTGTTGGTCTAGGATAGGTCTAGCATATCCTTATCGATTCAGGGTTAAATATTGTAGGAGAGTTCTCTCCGAAAGTAAAGTAGGAGAGTTCTCTCACGGGTACCGGCAGCCCCACAGTAGATTTCTCTCGCGGAGGTTTAATGAATGATTTTGACATTGCACACATCCTGAACTGAACAGTTATCAATGACGGATTTAGTTCTCACTCCATGGAGTTAATAGATTATGCTCGTAGTTATACAGCGTTGAATGAAGTTGTGGCCGGTTAATGCTGAGGTCTCCTTTAGAGTTTACGTGGTGGCTTGTGGTTGATACCAAAACGTGCTTGGGAGATTTCTCTTGAGTGGCTGGTATCGCATTGATGCTAATGCTCGATATGATCCAGTCAAGCGGTTAGTTTCCATTCGGTGCGGTTTCCATTCAACAGACGCTAGTAGGCAGTGAGATGGTTTTCCCCTTCTGAGGCCGCCCTCTCTGTGATTGTTGGACTGTTTTAATTATATGAATCGAATTGACATGTTTGGTGTACCTCGAAGCTGGCGGTGGAGCCAAAAATATATAAAAAAAAATAAATATAATAAAATTAAAAATTACAATATTGAAATGTTTAGAATTCCTTAAAAAAAGAGTTCACGGCAAAATAGAGAAATTGTTAAAAATAATTTGTTAAAATAATTGATATTTACTGGTAGTTTAGTTTCAGATAAGTCTTAAAAAGGTTTGAAGTAAATAATGTTTCGCATCAGCGTTAAGTAGTAAAATTCTCTCATTTTTCAGATTAGTTTTAAAATTATACTCTAACATACTTTTTTGTTACTAGAACTGTCTACTCAATTTTCTATATTTATTTTAATTTCAACTTCAGGTAATTTTACAAATTTTTGTAATGAAAAAATAATATTTAGTCTTCTGTTATACTAATTGCATTAAATTTTTTTTAATTTCTTTTGATAAAAAATGACTTCATGACACTCCAGTTCCCAAAACTTTTACAAATATACTTTGGAGAAAAAGCTGTAACTTTAGCATCTCATACAATAATCTGCATCTTATGTATTCTTTACTTTATTGAAGGGTTATTCTATATTTATCGTTTATGATGTGTGTGAGTTGTAGGAAAATTTTAAATTTATTTCCTATTAAAGCATAAGAAAACACTACTCTCACCAACATTTTTATATTCACATTAAGAAATTAAAAAAAATTATGCGAATTAGCTGCAATTCGGTTCATGGTAAGTACTTAGAAGAGCTTTATTCCTGCTAAGTAAGGTTGTTACTTTGTTGAAGTGATGCAATTAACGATCAAAAACAGCATCTTTCAAGTTATGTTTCAGTATAATGAAGTGAATTCAGATATTTATATTTTCTCTTATATTATTTTTCATATTGAGTTTGTATTAGATGAAAGTGTTTTGTAACCAAATAAATCTTTCTTTTTCCTTTCATTCTTAATTGCAGATATTCTCTTTATTGAATAGTAGATTTTATCACTATTCTATTTTATTCTCAGTAATAAAAATATTAAATAAAAGAAATTTTTTCCGCTGCAGAACGCGGACAATTTGTTTTTATTCAAATTTAATATTCGAACTAAAGTAAAAAAAAAAAAATACACTGTTGTTGAGGCAGACAGTGCAGGTAGTGATAATAATGTAAAGAACGTTGCTGATGAGTAGATGAAGCCATTGAATGAATAAACTAAATAATGTTGGGTGAAAACACGAGACACATGAAATACGAAGAGTTCTCCGACACGCTGGCTATTGGCTGCTGGAGCAACAACAACAGTTTCCAGCATTAGTTATTATTTATATAGTGTACCGAATGCAACTAAGAAGTATCTTAAACGGATAAAATTGTACAAAGAATTTTAAATTTGAAATAGAGAAAACAGAGACGTAATTAAAATTTTTTTTTTTAAATGTAATTGAAATCTTTCAGCAGAAAAAATTATGTATTTATATGCACAAATATAATACTGGTAACATTCATGAAAAACGTATAAAATATTTCAATCTAATAATTAAACAAATGTAATAAGTAACCCCAAAAAAATAATTTTTTGCATTCGTGACAACCATTCGTCTCGGTGTCTGTTTGTAATTAAATATTTTAATTGCGTGTACGTAATATTTATTCACACGAAACGGCTATAAAGTATACGTCCCCGTATTCAAAACGAAACAGGCAGTGATTTTATTTTGAGATGTGTACTAAGTGTAATAATGAAAAATTACAAATTTGAAAGAAATGTTCAATTTTGGCAGATGTGTGCATGTTTATATGTAGAAAATTCGTACCACTAGTGGTTTTTTAATGCAAATAAAATAAATAAACTCTTTATACTGCAAAAGAAATAATAACAAAGTACTGATAATGGATTTCTAAAAGAAAGATTTTGAACAAGTGGAAATTAGAGACGGAAAGAATTCAAAAAATTCAAAATAAACGGATGATAAGAGCTGTTAAAAGCAAAAAATAGTAAAAATGAGGATGTAAGGCAATTATGATGAATTTTTTTTGACTACTTTGTCAGTAGTTTAAATATTTTTTTAAAACGGGGATATAATTTTTATTTTAGTTTTTTTTTTTTAAGACTAAGAGAATATTAAAGTGATACTAATATTGGTTTTGATTCATTACGTCAGTAAATTTCAAAATTATTTACGATAAAACATGTGACATGATTTACTTACATGTAATTTAATGCTTCATTTTGGGGTGTATAAATTTTTGTTTCGTAGTAATACAAAATCGACTTTTCATGGTAATTTTTTAAGTTCTCTGACGGGGAATTTTGATCTATTACGAGATTGTTTCTCTTAAATTTTTAGTGTTTAGCAGACTTTTCAAATTACTTCCAATTTAATATTTTTTTTCGTGTACAGCGGTCCGCCGCGAAGCTATACTATACCGTTTTTTTATAATTTTTGATTAAATGAAATGTAATGGATCTTATATTGATAAATGTTTTATTTACAATACAATATCAGATAAATGACCGCTTCTGTTAGCGAGCTCTTTGGAAGATATTTGGCGTTATATTCTCACTCATTCCATACGGTATTTCATTAATTTCCTCACGAATAAGCTTTGCTTTTCAGATATCCTTACAAAAAGAATTCTGGAGCAGTGAAATCAGCGGACGGCGAACACATCAACGTTCCCATTTCTTGAAATAACTTGTTGTGGGAAGACGTCTCCCAGCAATTCCATTATAATCTTCTTTGTATGCTATCTGGCACTGTCTTGTTGAAACTACATGTTCATCAAGGCAAAAGAATGCAGTTCGTCTGTTAAGAAGTTTTAAATCATATCACGACATCCCTCCCAATTTAAAGTTACCATTACATCATTTTCAGTTTCAAAGAAGTTGCAAACTTTTAATGGATCCTCCCGAGGGAGGATACAAGGAGGAGTGATGCATAATTGGAGTATTTCTCATTGCGCAGAACCGACTGCACTGTTCAAACAAAAATGTGCCTCGTCACAAATAATGATTTTTTCATGAAAATAGGACTTGTCGTGGGCGAGCTGCAACATCCTACAACGGCGTTTAAGGGGTTTTTCGAAGAAGCTCATGTGTCAATTGAATCTTAAATGCAAGTCCTTGTGTAAAATTGTGGGCAAAGTTATTCTTCAAAACCAAGTTCCTGTATATGGCGCCGAATTGAGGTTGTTGAATTGTGAAAATTACTATAGAATCAACACTAATAATCATAATTTTCTGATTTACGGTCTGTCTCAAAACTATTTTTAGAAAAACTACTGAAAATTTCTTTCTCGGGCTGCCTTATGGTGTCGATTTGTAGTTTGTTTCATGAAAAGTGAATAAAAGTAATTTGTAATGCAAGAGAGCTTTCATAAGCAAAGAATGATTTCAAGATTAAAACAGGTTAAGAGATTTTGTGTAATGGGTACGACGAAGTTTACTCTTCTCTTAATTTACAATTTCTACAATTTTTAAACTGTAAAGGATTTTTTCAACAAAAACAAAATAAGAAATTGGAACAATGTTTTGAATATGAACTGTGTTACTAATGAATTAATTAATATTAACTATCAATTTCTAAAATTCTGGACTTTTTGTTTTTTTAAAAGTTAATATAGTATAAACTGTAATTTACACAATTTAAATATCGTATATAGAAGGAAATTTTTAATAAAAGATAATTTCTTTAACAATTTCACTTACTAATATTTATTTAGTAGTTGTATTAAAAGTTTTTAAATTGCGAAATATTTTTATAACATTTAATAATTCAATTTTAAATTAAAGCCTAAAAATGATTGATAATTTAAATAAATATTTTTGCGTCCATGGAAATCACTAAAATGCTATTTAAATAATATAAAAAACGAAATATTTACGCACGAGCACAGACGTTAAACTTGCACTTTGTGAAAGAAAAATAAGAAAAAATATTAAATAAACTAAACGCCACATCAAGATACGATGGTTGACTTTGTTGCAATGGATGATGCCAACGCCGAGCTGCTAAATAAGCTTAAACATCTTGATGTGAGAGTGGAGACAGTTGAATTCAATGAGGGCATTTATAAGAAAAGTTTTTTGAAATCTTTAAAATTAAGATCAACACTTAATCATATTGGTTTACTAGTTGGCTTATCCTTGTACTGTGGAGTTGGCGGTGTGGTAAGTAGTGCGTATTTTAAAAGGAAATATATAAGTACAATCTAACATGTGTTTGAAATAAAATATAATATAGATTGAATTTTATGGAGACAAAAAGACTACTATTTATGTGAAAAAAATTTAAATTTTAAGAAATTATTAAATAAATGATTAAATATATTTAAACGGCATTTCGTTTGTGTTTGGTCTTGTTTTAAATAAAGCATCGTGATACTTTTGGTAACTGGAAAATTGCGAATTTTATCAGCTTATAAAAAATTTAGAAACGATTTTCTTCAACCAAAGAGAAAGGTAGGAAATTCGATTAAAAATTTTATTTGTTATCAATTTATATTTTCATACCCACCACATTTGCAAATGGGTAATTTCTTCTTTTTGCTTAACGTTATCGCTGTCTTCCTTTTATTCGAGCAATATTAATATTTTTTAATATTATTATGCACATTTTTGAATGATTGTCTCATTACAAATGACTTATTTAAAGTTATTAAAAACTATCACAAATATCAAAATTGTAGTGCACAAACTCCATTTTACTATTCCACAAATTCATAAAAGTAGAAAAAGAAGAGTTTAGCTGAAAATATATTATTTCTTTCAACTGAATTGTTTAAAATCGGTCAGTGCATGCAAACTTAATAAAGTCTTTTCAACTGTTTAACTAACCCCTTGCGTTTGGCTTCGTTTTCTATGTGAGTATCAGCTATAATTACAAAAAAAATTCTTCGTTGGCAATTGGCAGAAAAAAATTGTTCTGAAGTTTGTAATTCAAGTTTTTCATTTTTATTATTTTATTTATTTTAATGCACAATTTTTTATAATTGTTAAAAGCATATGGCATACATTTTTAGGAAAAATACTAACAGAAATGGATTTTACACACTTTAGTCAGTGCAAATCAAATACTTCTGCTATAATTATCAATAGCACCATACTAAATTTTATACATATTAGATAATATTTTATTTAAAATAAACCTCTGTAACGAATTCGAATTACGCTTTGGATGGGCCCCTTTTAATATTCTATCTCCAAACGTTCAGTTAATTGTTTTCTTTATTCTTCTCCTAGTCATTTTAAATTTTTCAAGTATTTAGCCTTAGATATCCAGATTATATAATATTATATAAAATTAAAAATAATAAAACGGATGGGTAATTCAACCAGGAGATTTGTGGTAATAAATATTTGACTGCCTTACATCTACCAATGTATAGTTTATAACTTTCTACCTTAAACGAGATCGATGTAATCATACAACTAATTTCATTCAAATCTTATTTTATTAAATGAAATATTTTCTTTCGTTTTTAGAAATCAATAAAGTTAGGACATGATTTTTCTCTTTATAAAACGATATTTCAAATAGCTTGAAATGTTTTCTTGCCCTAAAAAGCACAGCAAAGCAAAATAAAACAAAATTTATTTCATATTATTTAATGTCGCAAGTGATTACTTCTTAATTAACTACACTTGCTTTGGGTGTTGTTTCTATAGTTTTTAAAGGATTTATAGGAATTTCTGTTTGAGGAGGCAGTCAATCAAAAAATACTACATTGTTTATTTTTTGTAATTTTTCTACTATTTATCATTCCGGTGGGTTGATTTTTTCGTTGATTGCTTCGTGGCTTGGCAAGTTCGCGTGTTGCACGTGTCAGCAATGTGAAAAGAAAAGGAAAGTAAGTGCCAGTGTTTAAGATTTTACTTTCAACGGTTTTAATTTTTTTATATTTTCCTATTGAATTTTATATTCCGCGGACAGACTTGCCATTTTCCGGTGTATTTAAGAGAATTTTAGGTCATGACAAAACTTGCATATTCATTTGCACATTATTGCGGTGGCTTTTATGTGAGGTAATTTGAGGTCAGGTGATTTGGAGCCAGCAGTGGTTATAAAAATTGATTAGTGTAGTTAAATTTAAATTTAGTGCTGGTCTAAGTTATACACATATATTTTCGAAATCAGAAGTTCCTTTTAAAAGTTTGCGTTTTCAAAAATTATAATTTATCCGTTCACGACATGAATTATTATGTATTCATACCCCTCGTACTTTAATTAGCAATTAATTCGTAATTTAATATTTACAAACACGATTTACACAAACTTTCATCTGATAAATTCAGAATTTTTTCAAAAAATTTTAGCACAATTTTTTATTGAACTTATATCAATACAGCAAATTACTTTAAATAGCAAAAAAAATCATGGGATTTAAGCTTGCGAATGATACTTTTCAACATTAGAAGTACCTAATAATCGTTGAAAGAATTCCTTATCGTAAAATATTTAAAAAGCTTAAAATAATTTTAAAACGCATTAAAATTACAAAAAAAAAAAAATTAAATTAAATTAAATAGAAGCCAGCGGATTCCACAAAAATTACTTTTAATGTATATTTAAGTCCAATTTAATTTAATTTTTTTTTCTTTTGGGAATTCTACTAAATTAAAAGTTTTTATTCAAAATAAAAACAAAAAAAAAATCTTAATCTGTATATTTGCTCAAAGCAAGTTTTCTAGTTATTTTGTGTGTTGACTGCAAGTACATAAAGAAATAAAATTGAAAAACTCTTACTTTGAATGAGATAATTGAAATCAATTTGTAAGACATTTAAATGCCTATTTTATGTTTTAATTGTCTATTCTAATTAGAAGTAATAAACACAAAATTATATCAAGAGACGCAAATAAAAATGTATTAAAAATAGTAAATAATAATTAAGAACCCATTTAGACAGTTTGTCTGATGCCTGAAGCAAAGAAAATCCTTCTATTGCATGTTTTCCCTTTAAGTTGGTCCTTTGCAATTTTATCTTACTGCTTATAATACTAGCTTGCGCAGAGATAAAATCAAAAATGGAAGCGCCCCTCAATAAGGCCTTTTTTTTTTAGCAAAATACAATATTTTACTGACATTAAATATTTCTGGCCGTTTACACTTTACAGCTGCTTTATTACTTTCCGACACTATAAATATTTCTTTAAATATGCCATAGTAGTCCTGATAAAAGATCTGTTTTCGCAGGTACATATATTTCATTTTATTTTACCTAATTGACATTAATATTCCGATATTACTTGTTGAATAGTTTCAATTTGTCCCCAAAAGCATCTATTTCTGTATTATTCTCAATATTTTCTCTTATCTTTTTTAGAGTTATCGATATTAATCCCCTTAAATAGCAGTACAAAGAGAATTAGGAATGTAAATGCTCTTTCATTTAGTGCTCTTCAACAGTTTATTAATCATTCAGATATTATTGAAGTTAACATGACTTATTGAAAAAGATGTGAAGGCCTTTCAGAAGGCCGAATAACATTATGGTGGTTGAGAATAAATACTCCACTTTACTTTTTCATTAGGACTTACAGACGTATATTTATTTCTACCGGCAGCCATTATATGGAGAATGCTGTTTTAAAAATTACCAAAGGAATTCGTGTAATTACATATGGATGTGTGTGTGTATGAAATACACACCTACAAAAACAGTGAGGCTAGAGAGTTTTTATGTAAACTGTTATTAATAAAACTTCCTTTTCCTTTAAATTTAGTATAAGCATATTTATTACAACATGTATTGCAGAAGCTGTTTTTGGCTTAGTTATTCATGGCAAACATTTTCTATTACGAAAGTCATTGAAAGGTGGCGTAAATACGGGAGTTTGATTTAGAATTGCAGTTTGCAAACCCACATAAGTAACCAAGATAGAAATTTGTTTATCTATTATAGATGACAAGAAAAAATGTTTGTTTTCAACATGCTTTAAATTTTATATAGTTCTTAAATCTATATAGGTATTTGCTTTTAAATTAAAAATTCTTATATAACTTACGTAAAATTAAGTAATTTTTTTTTGTTTCAATTACAAATGATTCTAATATAATCTCAACATTGTAGATGCTTTGTAGGAGTGAGTTTTTATGTTAAATATATTTAAAAACAATAAAAAATTATTACTATTTTATCACTTACACTTGTAGTTTGGCTATGAAATTTTCAGTACTTTTATAGTGTATTTAAATACTTTGAGTGTGTCGCTAAAATGAATGTGTGCGACTGGTGCGTTATACAGCATTATCTCTTCAAAAGAAAACTTGCGTGAAACCTACGCTTAGTTTAGTTGTTTTAACACAACTAACTTCGCCACATTCTGATGCAGTCGAACTTCCAACGGTCAACTCCTATAAGTCGGTTTTTCTATAACTCGAACCAAATCAAGAGGCAGTAGCGTTTAGTGCTCCAACTGTATACAATTTTACTTCCATAACTCGAACTTCTATAAGTCGAATTCCTCCATAACTCAAATGAAAAAAGAGGCACGTGCCTTCTCTAAGTCGAATTTTTCGTAGAAACAATCCAACTTTTTTATTGTTTTTATTATTTTTATTTTCTCTTCATTCGGGGAATACTATATTTCGCCTAAATTTTAAGAGAACAGAAATATTTATTTTATTTTTAAGTAACGGAAACTCTTATTTTTTGGGCGAATTCCTTCTTTGAATGAAAGTTTTTAGATTGAGGTGAATTTAAGAACAAATGCATATGTGGCTGCCATTACTGTACATTTAGTAGCGGTTTATGTATGTTATTGTCATGGCATCAAGTACTGTATGTATGATGTCTTTCAATAAATTAGTAAATTTTGAAAAATTTTCTAACTCCAAGTCTCCATAAGTCGAACTTGTTTTAGTGGATAATGGAGATTCAACTAATGGAAGTTCGACTGTATTTTCATTTTAAAAGTTTTATAATTAGACTTACACAAAATTAATTTCGTATAATATAAATACATATATGTACATACTCTGAAAATTTCGGCCGAATTGATTCCCAGACTTAAAAGTATATAGTTTTTTATTATTATCTCAGAGTGATTGTCGCGTTAGAATCATAAGTTTAAAATGTGTTTCGAATAGTAAAGAAAAAATAAAATTATGCGTCTGCCAAATGTTTGTGTTGCATTTTTTTAAGTGACAGACATAAAGATCCGTTGTTACCGCCTACTTTTACTCCAGGATTGTTTATATTTTGTGGTTAGCCTTGACCCCCATTAAAAAACCTATTTTACGTTTCATTGGCGTTTTCTTGGTTGCTCTACTGCAGACGTTTATTATATTTTAGTGTTTTAATAATAAATATTTTTTAGGTAGAACTAGGTGACTACAAGCAGGTATTATAGGATCAACGTTAAAGGGAAAAGGTAAATTTAATTTGGAAATTAGTTTGTAGGTTACAGGAGTCACAAAAAATTATTCTCGCTTGCTTCCCACTAAGTCCAGAAACAATTATTTCTTTGGTGTTATACTATGATCTTAATATGTTAATGCAACTTTAACACAACACATACATAATTCGAAAAAGGTCACATGCATACATATATAATTCTACAGGGTTGTGGTAGTGTTCTAATTTGATGCAATTGCAAGAAGAACTCTTATTAGTGTTTGGTAGTATTTTTGCTCATACATATTAGTACGTAGTAAGGATGTTTGTTCGAGAGGCATTAAATGAGTTTTAAAATCGCAAAATAGTTAGACCGGCAACTAAATTACTCGAAACTAAATAGCTCATTGATTTGTGTATTTAGTAGCGCTGGCTAAAAAAAGAAAAATAATTACTTACATTAATGAATTTGTCTTTCTAATCTAAACTATCGTGTATTTTTTTCCTTTTTCTAAGTTAATGTTTTCACATGAAGACGTGACATGCCATTAAACTCCTAAACGGAAATAATGAATTAGCACATACATGTGTTTGGTTTAATAGAAGCTTCGTCATATATGTATGTATGTGTATGTATTGTAAAAGTAAACGCAATATAGTATACTGCTCCTTTTTGCAGGGTTTATTAGTTTTTACAGAAATTTCGTAAGGTCATTTCCACAGGTTTGATATACTTTAGACTTTGAGAGATTTAGTAAGTTTATTTTGAGATATTAAACTTAATAATAATAACCTTTTCATTTCACAAAATTAAATTAAAATTAAATCAAATGTTTCCAGGAGATGAAAAATGTATTGATGACAATAAGTGCGAAATTCTTTGGAAATGTTTATTACCTTATTTTTAAATTGAACACAATGAAAATGTTATTCTTAAATAAATTTTCATTTGCGGGTAAACAACTTAAAAATTACTCGTTTTGAGCAAAAGCTGTCAATAGAGCAATGAGTGCAGAGACCCACAGCTTTGCATAAATATTCTAAAGTATGGATGGCATCACACATCATATAAGAATCATTCACATTGTACTATATACATACATATATGTAAATTAAATAAATAATAAATTATATTAAATTTTATTTCTTTTTTATGCAGGATTGGTTTCATATCATGTACACACATCTCTTTAAATAATCAATTACAAGTTGAATGTTTGTACGGAGAGTTTTCTTAATAAACAAATACTCGTATAATATTTTATTTTAACAGAGGATTGATTGGTTCAAAGGCCACATACAATGTAAATCATCAAAAGTTCTCAGCAGATAATGAAATAAATAAAAATAGGTATTTATTTATTGCGTTTTCGTTTACATTTTAAGTGAATATCAATTAATTTTTTAGCTTCTTGTACTTCATCATTCTTAGTTATTTGTTTATACATGATTAAAAGAATTATTTATCAGCAACAAATAATTATCAATTTCCTATGCATAGTGTAACACCCAAATTGTTAAAGTATTTGTTATAAAAAAAATTGATAAATTGCTTATTGAAAATGAACTCATATTATTGCTGAGTGACGTCGATAAACTTTTTCGCTCAATCGATTTAATTTGTTATTTGTATTAATATATTTGGTTTGTTTTTCATTGTCTTCATTTGGCATTTATATGGGATTTCGATTAAAACGATTTTTTCGCAGAAGCTTTTTAATACAAAGTGATCATTTTAATTTTAACTAGAGTTTTTTTGGATTAAAACGCACTTTTATTCAAAATATGAAGATGATGAGAGAACAAATTGTGTTTGAATTACATTAAATCAAGAACCAAATGGTTTGCAAAGTTCAGAAGACTAGAATACGAGAATTATACTTATGTATTTCACTTCATCAAAATGTTTGCGTACTCGAACAGCTTGACTTTACCTACCATGTTTTTTTTCTTTTTTTGATCAAGTTCATATTTCCGTGTTATATTTCTCGTCATTTTATGCGTAAAGAAATATAATTTCTTGTCTTGAAATATTAGTTTCCATATAAAATTGACAAATAAAAAGTTCATATATATATCTAACTATGTATACATATATATACATGATTTGTATGTTCATGATCGATAAACTAAAAAATTACTGATCCGATTTTGACCAAATTTTATATACATGTGCACTTTGAAGTCCCTCCGACAGATGCCGCATTATATAGTTGTTTTGTGTTTTTTAGCGCGATAACCCCATGCTCTGTTTCGCTAAAAGCGTTGGGTATTTAATCGGTGTGTGGCTGCGTTAATACCGGATTATACCTAACCTATATTCGTAAAAAAAATAAATTAAAAAATAAAGTTAAAAAATAAACAAATATCTGTGATTTGTAATCTCGATTTGCGCGATAGCCTTTCCGGTGTTTCGCTCATGGCGTTGGATGCTTAACAGGTAAGACAACAGAGGGCAGCTTACCTAACCCAATAATGACAAACAAACAAAAATATAGTAAAAAATGCATATTGCAGTACAAAATGCCACTCCCACGCACAAACATTGGTCGCCGTGCACAGGAGACGCAAAATTCTTTAGAAGAAAATCGCGAAATACGGAATGGAGAACAACGTGCTGCGAGAAGCGCCTCCAGAGCAACAATACACAATACCAATTGTCTTTATGCGTCAATTAGCATAGCAGTAAATATATAGTTATAATTTAAATAACATATCTAAAACATAATCTATAATTATAAAAATTTAAATTTTTACATTACATAAAATACATAAAATATGAAAAAAACATAGTGTGTGTATAAAATTTTTGATTTTTCATTTTATTAAATTATTAACTAAATTATTTAACTTGTTCAATATATAATTTGAACGTTATAAAATTTTTGGAAATCTTTAATTTTGCTAAGAGCAATAGTTGTAGTATTCATTTAAATCTTTTTTTGTAAAATTTACTTAAATCGCTGCAACAAAAATTTACAAAATTGTAAATTAATCTACAATAAGGAACTTTTCTGTTAACATTTACTAAATCCAATTTGTTTTCCTTTTGGTTCCAGCGAATACTTGCCCCCTTTCCTACCTTAGTAAGAAGCTAATTTATGATATAAGATTATATTGTGCATTTCTTTTATATTAAAACATTTTTTACATTGTCTTACTTTGCTATTGGCAGACATTAATAACACATCTAATGGATACACAAACCATGTGAACATTAAAAAAAGCCAACACTCCCTTTACACACGAAAAACCAAAAAGAACAGAGACATTTTAATGCTCTTAAAAGGCAAATTTTCTTCCCCAATATATAAAACGATTTAATAAAAGAAAAGCATTAAATCGTTTAACAGAATGAAGGGACAATTCGATAGAATAACATGAATACTTAATTGATGGCAATCGACTAGTTTTTTAAAATATTGAACAGGGGAATGATTTTTAACCTTAATATCGACAAATGAGAACGTACATAAATAACTTTTCAATACTGTAAAATTGAAGTAAGTTTTCAAAGTAATTTTTAATGTATTTATGTCAAAGACAAGAAGATAATTTATGGATAAACCTTGGTTTGGCGGAAAAGACCTTGACTGTAAATTAGAATACAATTGAAGTATCCATGAAGTGGATACTTTTTTGTAAATTATGCATCATTAATACTTACTTAAAACTATTTCACCATACCATTTTTTATTAAAATGTTGATTGAATAAAATATAGCGGGTGATTTTTTAGAGTTGCGCAAAATTCAATTACAATAAAACAAAGTAAATAATATTAATAATAATGAAATGAATTTTATCGGATAGAAGATTTCATGACATAAATATTTAAATATTATTTCGGTCATGTGGCTGGCACGTTTGGGGAATACAAGACGTAATTTTGAAACCAATTTTCACAAATTTGTTTACTCTATGAATGGAATTGCTTTTTGGCATGTGCATAACAAAAATTCTATTCACCATTTTTTTTTTGACGGTGAGGAGGGTTGAAACATCTCTTCGAGCTTTGTTAACAAAATTCGCCGTCGGTTGGCTAAATCTCAACTATTCACCATTGATTGTATGACTTTGATCCTTAACGTTTCTGATATTATTCTAACGCTTTTAAATTGCTTTTGTTTTCATACGTTCATTGCGAAAAATTGGTTGGAGCTTAGAATGCTATACATATCTTTCAACTAAATAAAATATTTATATATAAATAACTTATCTTTGCACATAAATATAAAACGAATAATAGCCAACTCATTGCAAAGGGTGTGTTTAGATTTATAATCGATACTATAGTTTTAAAATGTGTTTGTTCACACGGTGAGCATACGTTCACACGGCTTGGCAGTTTTTGTGTCGACATATAATTTGACTTTTTAAGATAAAAAAGACTGATTGTAAGAGTTTTGTAAAAAAATTTTAAGCCACTTGCAGTGCATTACATACTAATAGGTGAAATAAACTATTTTATTTCAATAAATGTGGTTTTCTTCCACAAAAATTTGTTTCACACAAAGCTAAATCAAGCGTATAAAAAAAGCCGAAATACACATCCATTCATGTGGTAGCTCTTTATGACATGCGAAATACTGACGCATAGTAGTTACTCTCACATAAGAGTTGTTCACGATCTGAAATGGAAAATCTACTTTACAGAATACATAAGAAGTACACATTATTAGCTTTAAAGCGTTCATATGAAGTATGCAGTTACACACTTTCACGTAACGGACATGAGCTTGCGACTATGTAGAAATAACTGACCGGGGGGATCTAACGTATGTATACAACTGAATACTGCATACATGACATATTAGAAATGGGAATGTGTCACTCACATTTACATTTTTTAAGTGTTTACACGTTGTGGTTTAAGACAAAGAAAACCACATGAAAAGCAGTGTATTAAAACTATTGACATTTAATTTATTCCGAAATATTAGCAAAACTGCATAGAATTATCAAACAGAACTGATGTGTATATTCGTATATACACCCAAAGCTGCAATACTTTCGTCGCGATTCTTTGCTAATTTTTTCCCTTCAGTGAGTAAAACTAACGCAGCAAAGCTAAAACTTAAAATATTAATATATTATACATTTGCTAATAAATTATCAGCCTAAACAAATGAAATGTTTTGCAGCACCTAGAATGTTGTAGAATATATTCAATGTGCAACATAATTTAATTTATAGCTATTTTTATTAAATTGCATACATTTCCATAAACCCAATATGTTCCATTACCATGAAGCTTTTTCTTAGATTAGCTATATAAACAAAGTTGGGGCCAGATAAGCTTAGCTTTGCATGAAGCTACTAAAACCAGTATATAAAAACTATGCTACAATGGAAGAACTGAAACATGTTTTCTACTAATTTGTGGAAGCTGAAATCGAAATTAGATTTCAATTACAGTTCCAATTTTTCGAGATCCATTAATGTGAACAATAGAAATCATATAAAGCAATATCTAACTCGAGGAAATAAAAATTTGTAGGAAAACAAACATTTTGTGAAATTTGAAACTGTGAAATTTGAAAGCTTAAAATGGTAGTATGGCAAAAGTTTAAGTTGACTTGCTATAGTGAACAACCACTCAAAACATCATCGCAGAGAAATATTATTGATTTACTGCCATCATCGCTCTTAAATGAAAGGAAAGTAGTATTTGCAAACAATTATTTTATATTTTTAAATGGAAATTATTTAAAGAAATTTCCAAAAATATAATTCATGATTATTGAGATAAAAGAAGATTTAAAAATTCATATGCGTTTTATTTACGCTTCTGCAAATTTTCTGATTTTCTATGTAATTATTTTTTGGGGAGTAAATTTATATGTTTTAAATTCTGTATTGCGCAAAACACGCGGTTCTTTGCAAAGACGTTACTGTGCTATACAATTTGCAAAAAAAGCATAATTGCGATTAATCATTTTCAGAACAAAATCTATTTGCGATTATGTACGAGTACGAAGCAAAGCTAATGTAATTTTCCTCAAAGGAAATTTGAAAACTGTTTCTTATTAAATGTAAGTCTTGCATGCATTCTATTTAATACGCAAAGAGATCTTCCATACTGAAAATTAAATAGAGCAAGCATATGTTTTGTATAAAAAAGCAACAACTAAATATTGCACAACTTGTGCTGGCGAGTCATTCAATCAGCACACGGTCTATCTGTCTATTCAACTAAAAGACATACTGGCGCAGGAGAGTGAAAAGTACTTAATTTTATAATAATCACTCATCATAATTTTTATGGCCCATTAATACGTTAATTGAAACAATTTAGTTTAAGTGCTTCGATGGGTATATAAATATTAAATAAGGAAACAATCAAACAAATTGAATGCCAACTGATTGGTTTTTTTTCTGCATATTAACTCATACCCGTACATTAACCGCTTAATTCGTGATTTCAACTCGTAGTTCCATTCATGCAATTATTTTACGGTTTGTAGATTAAAGAGAATAAAGTCAATGTGCGATGCAGGTATTTCAAATATACTCGTATGTGGAGTTGTTTTAAAAGAAACTCAAAAAAGTTTTGGTTTTCTCACACGCCTGTGTGAAGTTAAAAAATTGAAGTTTAAGAATGATGGCATGCGTACATTGTAAAGAATTGAAAATTGCTAAGTGTAAGCAAACCATTCTTTCTCAGCGAATTAAACTTATAAAAATAGCAGTTAAGGCAACACATTAGGCTATGTAACTGCACGCATGGAATATCTCTAAAAAATCATTTAAACATATTTAGTTATGCATGTACGAATGTAGGAATGTGCTAATACATATCAGAATAAAGTCATACATTTGGCATACCATTGAAGGCGACATTGCAAGTTCATCTAAAACACATTTAAAGTTGACAATAATAGTTTACTCTACAAAATAGAAAGATAAATATGGCTTCTAAATATCTCTTGGATTGAAATTTTGTTCATTCAGGCGAGACTGTGAAACGTGCGAGAAATAAAGCAGTGTTCCAAAGTAGAAAATTAATTTGAGTAAGTAAATCAAATAAACTAAACTTATTAAAGTGTAAACCTTACATAAAAAAGATTAAATGTTTTTTTCTAGAATCAGAAAAAAAAACTCATATGAAACATATGCAATTATTCAAATTTTCCTTCGTACTGTGAATTTTATTTTTGTCATTTAGTGCAAAATTGTAAAGTCTTCTTCAGCAAAAAAAAAAAAAAAAAAAAAAAAAAAAATTGAGCAAACTTACAAAAAAAAAAATAGGTCCAAATAAGAAGTGCTATTTCACACCTTTTTTTTTTTTTTGGCACAGAGCTTATTTATTTATTTATTACCCTCGTCATCACTTTACGCCTTATTTTCCATTTTATCTAATGTGCCTTTCGACGCTTTCTTTCTTTTTAGGACCGTCTTTTTCCCTGCATAAAGATTTCACTCCTTATGTAACTATATTATTATAACTTATTCTTACCTATTTGTTAAAATAGTTGTTATGGGCCACCTTGTACGCTAGAAAAAAGTAGGTTTACACACATTGAGTTAACTTGCGGAATCTCCAAAAAACATAAACAGAAAATAAGACGAATTAAGTTGCAAATTGTAAATAAAATAATTAATGTTTTAGAGAAACGAGAAAAATTAAACTAAAATAACAAAAAAAAATTATATTTTATCTAAAGAAAAAATATAATCACAGTATAAAAAACTAAAAAGTACCTGAAATTTTCAAGGAAATTGGAAAATGACTAAATAAAAGAAAAATTCGTATTAAATAAATTGTATTGCATTACACATGTATTATGTGTAAATATACATATATAGGGTTTGCCATTAGGTGCCTACAGACTTTAGATTTAAATAAAACAAAAAATATATAGGGTATCAAGGTAATTGTTTTTTTATTTCATATTTCACATAACCTAACAAGTACTTTTGAAGTACTTTTTCGTATAAAGCAGGCTTCGGTTCACCGATTTCACGTTCTATATTCAATTCCAATGTATCACTTCTTTGTGGACTGTTCAAATGTGGACCAAAGATTTCACATAAACCCATGAAAAGAAATCTAATGCCGCCAGATCATAGGATCTTGTATGTAAAGTTGCACAGTCTTGTTGAAAGAACGTGCCATTAAGACCTTTTTATCAATTTTTTAAAAAAAATGATCGTTCACCATCACCCTATACTGAACTCCATTAGTGGTAATGTTGTTTTCTGCTTCGATGCCAAATCCAAATGTGTATATCCCTACTGAATAACCTTTCAAATTTTATAAATAAAAATCTTTTGCTTTGTATAATCGATTATTAGCACAGATAGTACTCCCATTACGTATTTCTGAGATCATTTTTACGATAAGTCTTTGGCCAGTTATTTAATTACTCATTTCAGCCAGCAGATGTACAATTGCACGATACGAAATATTCATATATACGGTAAGTTAAAATAAAGAATATCAATTACAAAACATTTTTTCACAAAAAAAAAATTGATTTTTCCCTTGTGAAGTAAATATCAGATCGGTTGGGCTTTGTCCATTTTACAGCAGCGACTTGTACGGGTATTTGTATATACAAATTAAATGTTACACATTTTGGAACAACAAACAAAAATAATTCCGGCCCAAAAGTATATTTGGAAAAATTCAAATTAAATTCAAAGTAACACAAATTTGCCTTTTAAGAAATTTTTGAGTCCATAATTTTTGGCTGATTTTAATAGAAACAGGCAAAGCATGCACGATTCGAACTGTTGCTATTTCAGAGTTACGACACAAATTTTTAAAAACTTTCATTAAGATAAAGAGAATGTATTATATTTTAAACATTTGCAACTTTTTTTCTTAAAATATTAAACATGAATAATTTAATACTAAATAAAGTAAAAGTCTTTAAGATTTAAATTTATTTTCTTATTGATAAAGAAAGAAAAAAATTGTAAAAAGATTTTTTAATAGAAATGCTAAATTACTCTAAGCTTTCTTTCGTTTAACGAACTTTTGCGGTAACCAATTTTTCTTCCTAACAACGCGGTAGAAGAAATGTTGGTTGTGTGCTTTCTGATATATGTATATTTAATAAAATGGTATAATTAAATTAACTAAGAAGATTGCAAAAACGCCGCGCCAAATTTATGAAATATTTTTGAAAATCCTCTGCATACGAATAAAATATATTAAATAAAAACCCCAACGCAAAACGAAAAAAAGGGGGAAAAATTTAAAGAAAAGTTTAATAATTTTAAATTTTTGGCAATACTTTCGGCCCTTAAGAAACTCAGTCAAACTCAGTGGTTGAAAATTTAATAATTTTATTAAGTAATGAAAGTTTAAGAAGCATTGCATAGGCTGTCTACAGATACCTCCTTTATTGTGTCAGAAATAAGAGCAGTACATTTTTTTGGCAAGTATTTCAGGGTATAAAAGAGCTCTGCAATAGTCTGTGGGCGTGGCAACCTTATTTTAAGTTAACTTTATTGCAAATATTTAGTTAGCGTGAGATAAGTATATTTATTTTTTATTTATAATGGTGCAGATAAATGTATCCTAAAAATAAAGTCGTTTATACAACCGTTTATAAAGACGTTTATAATAAAAGTGTGTTTTTACTCTTACGCGATATTGCTAATAGTGTTATAGTATTTCTTAAGTTTTATTATTAAGGTGTATTTACTTATTACTAATAATGATTCAATTAGGTTTCCATTTTAGAATTTGGAAATTATATATGAGGAAAAGGATAAAATTTGATTCTACTCCAAACTTGGTTTATGCCAAATGTTCTCAATCTGAGAATTCCTGTGAAATGCTTTTTACAAAATTTTTCTCAGTGATATCACTGTAGAGTGTGAATTTAAACCAAATAAAATAATTGTAATTTGATATATTTGCTTAAATTTTAATTGAAATTAATTTCAGCTTGCTAATAGCAAAAAAAAATAAGTATGAGTAATTGTGATGTATATACATATGTATATATAGTGGAATATCATACGAGTACATGGAGCCTTGCCCATTTCCGTTTTTTAGTATTTTTCCGTTATTTATGTGTATTTTATTTTTAGTTTCTTTTGGCTTAATGTAAGAGATATGCGTGAATTACATTTTTTTTGTTTTGCTTTGGTAGGAAGCAAACGTATAAACGTATTATTTTAATTTACGGTTTTTTTTTTTGTTATAGTTGTAGGCCTTCCAGTTTGTAGTTTTTTTTTTTTTTTATTTTGCCATGTACACGTGAATTGTTTAAAGTGTCATTTATTATAATACTGTGATTGTGGTAATGTTGGGTTGGGTCATTCACCCGCAATCAAAATATAATATTACTTGTATAATTAAAATGTGTAAGAAAAACTTAATAAAATGTTAGAAAGCAAAGCAATTTCTTTAATAATAACTGATTATTATTATCATAGGCACGTAAATATGTACATATATACGAGTATATTCAAAATTGAAAGCGAAAATTTTCTATACGTTAAGATTATAACGTATAGAAAAGCAAAATGTCATGACTTTGAACGAGCGGAAAGCAATTTTCCTTATTTCCCTTGTATTTTAAAGAAGTTCTGTACAAGATAACTAAATTTTTTTTATAAAAAGTTATAAGATAAGTTAAAGAGGATAAAAAAGTACTCGGTGTAAAACTAAAGTTCATATATATAACTGCTAAAAACATGTAATTCTACATTTAAAAGGTGAATATTCTGCATAATTTCAGGAATTTTACGTCACAGAAAACTAATTTTTTTTATCTGTTTCCAATTTGCAATTTAATGCCGTAATTCGTGTATAATTGTAATGTAATTAAACACATTTGAGGAATGTATTCATAATTTGTGACAATTGTTGTAGATAAAAAAAATATTAATAACTGGTTTAGATATATATACATATTTATCTACGAATATAAGCCATAGATAAGCCACTATTTCTTAAAAGCTTCCGGATCATGGACATACATACATACATATATTAGCACATGCATTAAAACATTCTATTAAGAGATTTGTAGCACTTTAAAACATATCGAAATAAAATATTTATTTAGGATGATAATAAATGCCATAACACACATGTACAAACGTATTTCGGCAAGAATATTTCCAACTTTTTCTATACAATTTGTTAGATACTTAACTGAAAATCCACTAATCGTTCCGCTTTGTCACATCTTATAATAGAAATCAAAAAATATATATGTACTCTTCCTTTCATACTATTACCAGCACGTGCTTACAACATCAGGCATGTTGTGTTTATTTTTTATTTCGTACAATTTTCACATGTTTATTTTCGCATACAAACGCAAAAGTAAAGCAAATCCGTATTTTTATAGGGTTGAACGCAAAATATTGTACTTCGTATAGGACGTCATTCTTTGATTGTTTCCCATTAAGTTGCCAGCCTCTATGTTTGTGTATGAGAGTTTGCTTTGCGGAATTTTGTTTACAAAAGTTTTCGTGCGATTGAAATAAATTTTTTTTTTTTTGTTGGAAAAAAGCAACAGCAAGGCGGCAAAACACTGAAGTCTACATTATTCGAAGGAAATTTTAAGTTCTTCAGTTGAAGTATTAGCGACGTAGCGGACGGTTGACGGCTGATAGAAATCTCACGTGGGAAAATATAGTGTAAAGAAAATAATATGTAAAATAAACGATAATATAAAAATACAATAATAGTACAGCGAAATTTGGTAAAAAGTCTTCATATTCTCTGTGCAGTTTCATAAAAATGTATTTAAAATTCACTACTTATACGCTTTTTGGTATTTGATTGCTTTATTACCACATCAGTTTTTATTACTTTTTCTCAATTTACTAATTGACTTCCTGTAAAATGTTCCTTTTCCATTTGTAAGTGGTGAATTATGAATGACAATAGCGAATACGTGTTTCTGATGTGAAGTGAAGGAAACCATCCAAAAGCTTTTGATGAATAGTTGTTAACTTAAAAATGATTTCATATTTGTGGAAACATTCTCATACACATATGTATATGTATCAATGTGTATTTTACGTGCGAAAAAAATTTAACATAAATAAATGTAGATATAAATAAAATATGAAAAGTTGTGTTTAAAAACTAAATAAATAAATAAACAACATAAAAAGAGAAAATCGAAAAAAATATATTGAAATTTTAAATGTGGTTTTCCTTGTACTGGAAACAAAATTAATAAATAATAGTAAATTATATATTCTAAAAATTCTAATCAGTGAAATAAGTATTAGTAAAATCACTTTTAAAGATTAATCTTAAGAAGAAAAATAAATTTATATTTTGTGTTTTTAAAAAATTTCTTTTTAAATTATTATAATTATTATAACACCTTTCATCAATCAATTTCAGTGCATTTTAATATAAAATAGAATTTAATGTAATTTAAGGACATTTTGAACTTTTGCACAATTAAAACATTATCATTTCAATTAAGATTTCTTTAAGATGCTCACATTAAAAAAAAAAAACCAAAAATTTGATAGAAAAATATTGACAAACACGCTATTCATGGTATACTCGAATATTATAAAATTTATTGAGCTGATTTGCTATAAGTTTGTGTTGTAGGTATGTGTTCAATCAACAATGTCAGAGTGTGGACAAAGAAGGTATTAGATATAATTCGGGTAGTGTAATGATGGCTAGACATTTTAAAATCTACTTTTTTATTATTGTACAATCGTTGAAATCTTTAACAGACAGATAAAATTACAGAATTAAATTATCCGATATTAAATTTTAATTAAACTAAATATTTTCGTACTAGTTAAGGTATTTCATTCAGTTTACAAAAAACACACTCAAAGTATACGTTTATTATCGTGATATATTTATCATTAACAGAGCATTACTCAGAAAACATTGAAAAAACAATATTCAGATTATTTGCATTTAAAGCCCTAATAATTAGGTAAATAGGTGATTCAATCTAAAATCTGGAACTATTGTACGAATGTATGGTTTTATGCAGATTTTCTTTAATTGTAATTGTTTATTTACATGGCAATATTAGAACAAAAAAGCTTTCAAATGAAACCAATGAACTTACGCAGAAGTTTAATAGTCGTAGTAAAATAATGAGAATGAATATTAACGTTAAATTCTTCGAGAAAAATTTTGCATGTTAAAATTAATTTTTCCATGAAAAAATGGCATTAAAACAAAAAATATTTCATTTTTAATTTTTTCAACAATGAAATGATCAACAAAGAAATAATTAAATTTGTGTGTGTTAATTTTTATAGGGAACGCGAAACAAATAATAAAACTGTAAGTGATTTTTTAAAATACACTTTCTTCGTTGAAATAAATGCAATTTAAAAAATAACATCAGCGGAAATAAAAAGAAATCTGTTAATTAGAGTCTAATATTTGAAATAAAATTGCACGCAGGAGAAAATATTTAGAATAAAAAAAAAATTATAAATAATAAAACTATATAATAAGAAATGGTTGAGTTTGATACAGAAGATGATGTGAATGCGGAACTTTTGCAAAAACTTAAACACTTGGACGCGCGCGTTGAAACTGGTGAAAGTTCAACTGGCTTGGGTGGCTATAGAACCTCATGTTGGAAATCTATGAAATGGAAAAAAACATTAAATCATGTCGGCTTATTACTCTCATTATCAATATATTGTGGTGTAGGCGGTTTGGTAAGTTTTTTCTTCACTTTGTGCCACTTAAAATATTTCTGCTTTTATATAAAATGAATTATATTAAAATGCATACTTAAAATTGTGTGAAAATAATTTATTATTATTTGTTGAAAGACTGAATTTTTTGGGTATTGTCTGGCTTGTTCCATTTTTAAAATAAGAATATTGAAAATAAACAATTTGTTAATGGTTCAAATGAAATATGTATTTCTGGTTTCGTATATCCATTTTACAATTTTATTTCAAATTAATACATTTAAAAACAAGGTAGTTTGTAAAACCTTAATTTCTTTGCATTCGGGGGAAGCGTAGTATTTCAATACTAGGCAGTGCAAAATATTGGCTGAAAATATGCTTTAAACATTTTAAGAAAGCAACTTGAAAACAATGAAAACAAACCAATCTGATTCCTCATGTGTAATAATATCAAATTTTTTTTAAAATAGTAATTTTAATTGATTTTTTGACCTGAACTTAATTTAAATTTTATATATTTCTGGTTTAGGCTTTAAGTCAACTCTTTAAATGTTCAATTCATTTTTATTAAATTTATCTTTTTAATATTTCGAACACCTTCGGTGCTCTTCTTCAGGAACAATTTCCTCATTTAAACAGCAATTGCTTAATGTTTCATCATATCACTAACATATAATGAAGATACTCCCCTTTATGAAAGAAATAGAAAAACAACACGACACGAAACATAAACCATCACAAATTAAATAAAATATAACAATTATTTACATGTAGCTATGTGTATACATGTGTATGCGTGTGAATGTACATATGTGTACAACTGATTTAGATTCGGGTCATGTTTGTGCTTTACATACGATACTTCAAATAAATCAAATTTTTTTTTTATATTGCATGCATGTTCAAATAGACTAGAAAAACGTTAGTTATTTAGCTAGTTTAGCAAATGTATTTTTAAAAATTTAAAGGACATTAAAATTCCTTTACTATTAAATAAATTGAAGTTGCAATGCATGTAGAATAAACAAACACAGTTTTCGATGCGATATGCGTATATAATACTTAATATATGACAAATGTATATATAGCTATGCACATACATCTATTAGAGAGACATAATATTGATATGTTATATATTTTTCATTTTCATACAAAATTCAACGGGAAATGATATGATGGAATACAACACTTGTTTAATAATTTAAAATTGTGCGAATTTAAAATTTGTATGTGGATATTTTTTGGTACACTTTGCTATATTTTGATATTATTATAATTACAAAAGAATCCAGTAAATTGGATTCAGTAAATTTTTTTATGGCGAAAAGCTAGCTGCAAATCAAAAAAAAGCGATTATGGATCCAATAAAAATTAATTTTTTCAATTTTTCCACATTTACATGTATGGGCGTAGTTAATAGTATTTATGATATTGTATTAAAAAAATAGATCATCAGCAACGTAAAATGATATTATTTTAAAAGTTCTTCAAATTGCAATGCTTACAATTTTATTTAATTCTCAGTGGATATTAAGTGAAAAATGAATATTACTTGTGACATTAGCCGTTCAAATGCATAAAGAAAATTCAAAAAAGGGCCGCAGTTAAACGACTTTTAACCCATTTTTCGCCGAATTAATTTTTTTCGCAAATTTGAAAATGCATTTATTTTTTCTCATTGTGGTGCATCAAATTGATATATTTTGAAAGAATTAAAAAAAAAACTAACAAAAAGTGTGATTTTGAACATGTTCCAATTTTGGAATACTGGTCTCATAGATACCTTGAATTGGACAATATAAAACACTCAACAAAAATGTCGGTATAAAAAAAAGGTTTTATTCGTACCAAAAATTATTCCAGTTCACTGTATATGTATTCAATTTATTGTAATTGTAGACTTAGTCCTAAATTCAATTTTTGTGATGAAAGCCTTTAAAACAAATGTCATGTAAATTAACACCAAATTTTTCGCAAAATTTGGTCAATTTTTTTTTTTTTTGCACAAATCACAACCATTTTGCTTGAGGGCTGAAACAATCCATTTGGAATTCTTTTCTCAACTTCTTTCGAAGATGTTCTTGCATACTGGCATGTGCCATGTATCTTATGTTGAGTAAATCAAATAGAGGGCAAAGCTTTGCAAATTTATCATTTTGTACAAGATTATCGTTGTCCGCACAATGTGTATACTTCTTAATTTGTTCAAACCTATAGCGTCTCATTGCGTTGCCAACAATCATGTTATATGTTTATGTATCACATTCCCATAACATTCTCAATCTCGGTATATCTAAATATCCTGAAAACAGAAGTATTGCAAAATAGCATTTGAGATCGGACACAGTTATATCAAAGGTGTGATTTGAGATCGGGCAAAGTTATATCAAAGGGTTGATCACCTTTAGACGCGCCATATTTTATAAACATACATTTTAAGTATGTATATTAAGAAACAGCTAAAACTTTTACCAGGATTTGGTGACACATCCTGTAATTTATCTGAGGATATAAAACAACCCATTGTCGCGGCAGGCCTATTTTATATTTCACGTTCTTTTAATTCCTGTAGAATTATTTATTACTCGTTGAACCTCCTACATCATTCCAAAAATCATCGCTTTCTACTATATTCAATATTTCCTCGGTAGTCCAGAATCTAAAAAATATATCCAATCGAGTGTACTGTATTAGCCTGGTGTTCCAAAATAGGAAACAATTTTTTTGTCAACAAACAAAAAACTTTTGACTTCTACAAAATCCAAAAACTCTTTATGCGCATAAGTTAATACTAAATTTACTGTGTCAGTCATTGAATAAAAAAAATACATGTTTTCACAAAAATATACTTACTTTTTAAACGGCCTATTTTTAATAAAACTTTTTCACACAAACAAGCTCACATAACACCATGCAATTAATGACTTCCAAAAGAAATGTGCAAAACATATTGCTTTTAGTATAAGGGTATATCTCTTAAAGCTTTAACAAAATAAAAAAATTAGTAGTTTGTTTTTAAGAGAAAAACCAAGTTTTTCTAATATCGGAACATTAAAAATTATTATTAATATCCAAATTATTATTTGGAAAATATTATTTGGAAATATTTTGAACACATAGTAATTATATAGAAAAGTATTTAGTATTGATTTTGATAACGAAGTGAGCAAGTACTGAGCAACACTTTCCACAAAATAATTGTGTATGTCACGTGCAAATCTTAAAAGAATTTCTTTTTATTTAACAAACGAAGTGATGAGATATTTGTGCATTAATCAACAGAGAAGAATAATTGTTTTGTTTTAATTCAGCGCAAACCTTTAATATGTTATCAAAACAGAAATGCGAACGCAAAAGGTAAAATATAAAAGTTCTTCATTTTGTAACCTGGAATTCCTCTAAAAACAATTTGCCATATTTAAAAGTTTCACTTTAAACCTTTTACTTATGGGGGCCAAAAATTAAATGATCAAATATAAATCTCCAAATTAAAGAAGCAAAAAAGTTTCAACACTTTGATTAGTCAAATTTGTAGATATAAATAAATATTTTAATTGTAACTGACATTTGAATATGTCTACAGTGAATCAAGTTTGCTTTATTATTGATATATCTGCACTAACAGCTTTTTTCATCAACTAGGGGACAATTTGGTTTTCACTCATTTTCTCTCTATAAATACATAATCTAATAGAATTTAAGAAGGGCAAATAATATGCGAAATATATGCGAGCATATAATTACACAATGGACAACCGATCATGATGAAAAACAAGCTACTCTTAATGCGAACGTATGTAACAGGGCTTTTCACTTTAAAGTAGAACATATTTGTACACACATAAGTACTTATTTATGTACCTGATAATGAGTACCCTTTGAAGTCACTTTTAAAGCAATATATTGCATTTTTCTTTGCCGTTCTTGTAGAAAAATTTAGTTATCCACATTATGATTCGATATGTAAAATTGTAGTGTCTAGATAGCGAGCATTATCTTTTTTTTTTTTTTCTATTTTTTATTAGAAAATGTTTGTTGTTGTAATCATCATAATCGCTTCCGCTTCTCTATCTTCCAAAGTATTGGCCTTAGTCACATTGATATGTTTATCGTGTGCAGTTCGAATTATAATAAAAGAGGCTATCAGCAGTCAATTACGAGTTTTGAGGCTAAACACTAGGCGAAATGTTATAACAACAGTTTTCGGCTATCACTTGCCGAAATATTATAGTTCTGTTGTAGATACGTCATATACGTGTGGCAAATAGAAAATGAAAAATCCTTACTTACTACAAACACTTGGCAATATGGAAAAATCATTCAAAACAATGTGTGTCAGCAAAACTCAATTTACTTAAATATAACAGTTATGACAATGATCTACTAACAGCTGCAAAAGGTTTGTAACTACTTGTCCCCATGTATATTCGTATGTGAGCATGCATATTTATGTACGCATAGCCGTTGAAGTAATTTGGATGTGTATGGATGTACCGAGATATGTATATGCATAGAAATGTGTTGTGACTATAGCAGAACCGTATGGGTGGAAATGTTTTTTTTTTGCTTTGTGAAATGTAATAGTATTTTGGATACCGATTTAGAGTATAAAATCAAAATTTGTATACGAGTAGGTCCTGTTTTTCTGTCTGAACGCACACTTTGTAAAAACTTCTGAAAACATTCTGTTAAAACTTCATGTGAGGGTACTTTAACAGCATATGGAATACTTTAATATATGGAATAACAAAAGTTGGTATTTAGTTTTATGTTGGTACTACACCCAAAACGCAAAATTAAACTATCGAAATGATTTATTGGTCAAATATTGGAAAAAGTTGTTTCCAAAGACACTCAAGCATCGCACACAGGAAAAAGTGTTGGAAAGATGACCGTGCTACAAATTTTGTTTGGCTCAAATTAAACAAAATGCAAACGACTAGAAGATAGTTTACGCAAAACAACATTGCATACAAATAACTCTGGTTCTTATTAGAGATCCCTTCATAAAGTTACATTGTATTTAGTGAAAATCTAAATATCATATTATAATAATGATGGAATAAGATTGTGCAAGTATTTACAAACTTATTCAAGCGACTACAATGAACGTTTTTATTATATTATATAAGTAATGCCTATCGCCATTACACGGTGTTTTTGGGAGACCTAATTTACATTTCCTATACAATATTCAGCTTCGTCTGCCTTAAACTGGCTTAGTTGTTCGTTAACAGAATCGAGAAGCTGTTCCATTAGAATGTATTTTAATAGGATTACATGTGTGATAATGAATAGTAAATAAAATAGATTTGCTCGTATATGCGAATGCCCACTGGTGGTACGTCCCCATACCTTTTTGACTTCCAGCTAGGAATACATGCACACATACAAAGGTGGATGTATGTATGTCATTTATAAATAGGGTACATTATAACTGAAAATGACAAGTTGCTTGATTAATCGTTAAAAAAGGTTTATTTTCTTATTTTCTAAACTGTAATAAAGTGTGCCACAACCTACTTGTTAATAATATTTATTTTTAATGATGTCGTTTCCATCTTTGTGTATTTCATGCTATCGTGTGCTAGTCAATTTTATACTTCTATACTCGTTAAATTAATACAGGCACTTCCAAAGTATGAGGAATTAATGTCTGCATGCATTAAAATTTAGCTGTATGGCTTGAACTATTATTTACGTAGTCGTTAACAGCCCGGCACAAACGTGAGCGTGTATAAATGTAATATTTGGAATCAACAGTTTTCCAATTGCTGAAACTTTATCAAAACCTTGTGCCATTTACAAAGACAATGTTTGAATAACTACAAGTAATTTTATAAACATTTATTTTTGCAATATACATACAGAAATAATAATTTTTTGTAATAACAATAATCCCTTAAAACAAAATTGGTTGCCAACAATATAGCTTTTAAAAAAGAAAAAACAAAATGGTTATACTTTAAAACAATATTACTACAGAAATTTAAATCTAAAAACCAAAAGGAATCGATACAATTATGAAATGAATAACGCTTTCTTAAAGTTTAAATTTTAAATTGAACAATAATCTTCTAAATTAGTTAAAAATCTTTTGCAAGTTAGGATTTTGAAACAGAGGAGACTGGAATGAACTAGAAATCTTTTAGTTTTCTTTAATTAAAAACCTTTACAGGACTTCAATGATTACGATCATTACTTACTATTACATGTAAAATGAATTTGTTAAATGGATTAGTTCTTTATTGCTCATGGCAAGTCATGTTTATTGGAATTTTGTGTTATTACCTTGGCATCAAATACTGTTTGGAATTATGCCAAACTACTTTCTTTCTTCACTACGTTACAGTTCTGTTGAAAGTTTAATGAAATTCTATCTCTAAAGGGGAAAAGGAGACAAAAAATACTTTTAATTATAAAGAAGGTGATAGCAGCATTGCTTATATATATGCCTGATTCTGATTTGATTTTCGCGATGCCACTTTTCCATTAAGTTTTCATTGCACAATGAAAAAAAATTAAAATAAATCACAACTAATCAATTTTTTAAATTCTATTGGAAGAAACCCAATTATTCCCAACCTTAAATTAAACAATATATTTTATGAAGAAAACGTAGCAAAAATTCCTAAAATCTCACAAAATGTTCGATATAAAAACGTAGCATATACGTATACTCGTGAATGCATTATTATTTTATATATATATGTATATATATATCTTATTTTGTTGTTTTACACATTTATCTTTGTTGGTTCATTACAACTGCTTACATACGTATGTATTAGTTAGGTAGGTGCTTGTGAATAAGTATTTGTGAATTGACAGTTTGTTATCTGGTATTACGTTTGTTTACGTGATGTCTTTAATAATACAAGAATACTTTAAGTTGTGTCCTTTATCTCTGTGTCGAGATAAAATGAACATGTAACATTAGCATATTATATGTATTATGAGCATCGAAATATCTGCTAGTTTATACTTCAACTAAGAACAGAAATGTAGCAATAATAAGAAACATTTATTTTAAGCAAGAAATAAGAAAAAACTGAAATTAAATTAAACGCAACTACACGGAAACATAATTAACGAAACTAACAGACTATAAATTCTATTTTGACTTCTAAATTTTAATTAAAAGTACAATAATCTGAATAACGATCGAAGGTTTTTACACCTATTGTATTTTTTTTCAATTAAACATTTATAGTAATAAAAACGTTTATCGATATTGCTGCTACTTTTCTACTTTGTTTTTATCATATTGGATCGTTTAGTATTCTATAACCAATGAAATTTTCTATTATTTGGAAAATTTTTCAGATTATTTGATTTCGGCACCATACTGGCATATAGATCAGCTTAACCACATAACAAAATAAATTAATAATCATAACATGTAATATGTAAGTTAATGAAGAAGTAATACTGAAAATGCATACTTTGAGACAGTTGTTTTATTTTCATACATACATATGAATGTAAGTATGTGCACACATACATATTTTTTACACTCTTGTATTCATAAATAGAATATAACTGTACAAAATTCCTTTGCTCAGTTTAACTTATAACCAATATTGTCACAGGCAATATTGTCACTCGCGATAAACACGTCAAACCAGAAACACTGAAATACAAAAAAAAAATTTTATGATCGGGAATGGCCTTTAAGTAGCCATTAATCGTTGTACTTCAAAACTAACAATTGTGATTTTTTAATAGAATATATTCCAATGCAAAATTGTTCGCAAGTTTAAATATTTGTATTTTACTGAAATGAAGCCAAGTTGATTGTGATCAGTGTATCAACTCCGTTTATTAAAATATAAAAATAGAAAATACGTACAGTTTTTAAATACACGATGTAGGCAAACTAACTACAGCATATGTGTTCTAAACTTCTACATTGTAGGAAAAACCCGTTGCTACAGTTAGGCCATGTACTTTATTGAAATTCGTGAAGCCGAGAACAATTTTACATAAATTATAAAAACAAATCATAAAGTATTTGGTCTGAATATATTTAAAAAGAAATGAAAGATGAAATTCATAATCTTAAAATAATTACTACAAGCCTATATAGTAGGATACTGACACATTAACTATTACTATTGATAAGTGGAATTGTAAAATGAGCAAAATACAAAGATTACACGTAATTTGAAATGTACGACTATTTAATAGCAGAACATTAAATAAATAATAATAAATATTATATGTATAAAATAAAACCAAAGAGTAATAAAATAATTTATATACAGAAAGATTCAGTAAAAGTAATACTAATACTGCAGTAATCAATAGTCAATAATATTTATTGGAAGTCGTCATCCGCCAATGCAAAATATTTAAATAGTTATATATAACGATAAAGTACGCTTTTCACTGAAAAGTTTTGGTATTTTTTTTAATTATGCTTACATTATATATAAGACAAAATCTAATTGTAAGAATATTTACAATTATCGAAGAAATTCTGTTTAAGATATAACTTTCGAAACTATTAGAGAGCAAATACAATCCTTTAAAAACAAAAAAATGCTACAAAAATGTTGGATTTTATTGGTTTAACCATGTGTTCCTACTTTCAATGCGCAAAAGAAAGGAAAAAGAAATAAATATAGTATATTATCATTTTAAATAATTTTCTTTTTCTTGACCTTTTTTGTTTTTGCAAAGTAATAAAAACTAACAAACTTCCTGATGGTTTCTTTATACCCGCTGCATTCATTTTGCATAATATAATAAAATATGCGTGCTCATAGTGCGCTGATAGTTTTAAATTTTTAATATTGTGGATAATAAAAACTTTGACATCAAATAAAAAATGGAAACCTATCATTGCAACGAATGCATCAAATACTAATACGAATGCTGCACATCTTTTGTATTTCTTATGTTTTCTAAAGTGATAACAAAAACTCATTTTTTTATCACTTTGCACATGGGGGCAAATTATAACAAACTTTACTATAAATCTGTTCTTTGTTAATACAAAATTTTCGTTTCAAATTTTATTGGCAATGCTTACAATTTAAGAATGTTAACTTTCAAATTTGTATTAAACATGTGAAGGATCACAAAAGTTCACAAATAATTATAACATCGTATCTAGATACAGTACAGTTGTCAATTTATTCCTTAACTGAAAATCATTATTTTTGAATAAGGAATAAGGATGCAAGATATAACCTCAAAAGGGTACTGGCAAAAATTATTACTCGCCTAGAATTAAAGTACATTTGGCAATCAACCCTATAAATATATTCATTGGGAAGTACAAGTTTGACTAATTATATTTTTAATTAAGTACATAATCTAATGTCGAAAAGAATTATATTAATTCTAATATTGTAGCTCATCTTATTGAAGCGAAATCTTAAGTGCAAGTTAAGCAGGCTGACTGGTAAAAGTGATTTCAAATTTCAACATTAATCAATTTTTGAACAAATATTAAAGAAATCATAAACATGGTACTGCCGTTACTAAATATATTTTTGAAAGGGTGCCTTCGCACAAAAAGAGAAAACTATTATTAATCATTATTATTTTAATTAATTTAAAAACCACAATTCAATTAAATTGTAAGCTTTTGTTAGCTTTATCATTTATTATAAAATATGTAATTAATTGTGTACGTTCTATGTACAATTGCTCCCAATGTGCACTTTAGTTCAAACTATTAATTTATTCAACTTGTCACATTTATTGCTTGTGACCAAATTTTGTCATACTTTGTTAGTAGATATTTGTCATATATAATAAAGATTTATTATATATATTTAGTTTTTACTTGCAATTGAACTTTCTTCTTTCGTTTCGCGTTAAAGGAAAACTCATTTAATATTCGAACAAAAACACGCATGCAAAATAAGATAACAAAACAGAAAATTATTTGCAGTGTAAAAGCTGTAAAAACCTAATTATCAAATTAAATTAGTTTTATTGAAATTTAATATATAAATGAGAGAAACAACATTTATTGTATTAAGAAATTTCATACACTAAATATTATTAGTTCTGGTCCTCACTGAAAATTTTGGATTATTTTTCCCCCTTAACACTTAAATAAAGATATCAAATTATACATATGTATGTCGTTTTGTAATAGAGAAGTTACTTGAATTTTTTCTTATGCTATTGGCCACTTCTCCCCGTTTTTCTTTATATAAATTAAAGCTATTTAATTCATGTTAGAACTTATAAAAGAATTTTCTAATCTTATGTCAAATGATAATATATTTTGATTTATAATTTTTAGTTCATTTACATATTTTAAACTAAATATATGACCCGAAGAAAATTAATTTAGCAAAAGAATGTAGCGAAAGGTTTCAATATATTTTTTCCCAACAATATTGAAATTGTCTTATTGTGAGACATTTACATATATTTTATTAAATTATAAAATCGTGCAGATCGCTCTAGAAATAAACTTGTATGCATAATTAACTACATGTGCATATAATTATAATTTAGATATTGTTATTATAAATATTAAATTATTTTGTATCCTCTAACTGCATAATCTATTCCTGATTATCAATAACTAATCGCAGGTACATTCCACTACAATGCAGGTTGTGTAAGCGCAAACAGTATTATTTCGTTTCCTTAAATTGTACAACCGACTGAAAAAGCTAAAAAAGAGCCCTAAACAAGGCCTTATATAGTATACACAAGTTCAGCAACCATTTCTATTAAAGGACAAAGTATTCAAATTTCAAAAACATAAATTAGCTTTAATGTTATAAATGACATGATTAGGTAGCTGTGAATTCTGTTGAGTTTTCCTACTTGTGTGCATAATCTTTTGGATTTTAATAAGCCATAAGAAATTATAATAGCACGATATCATTTAATTCTTCACAACGACTGCAATTAGGATCGCTATGCCTCGAAATCGATCGCGCAAATACAATTGTTATTAGTGCCAACATCGTTCTCCAGAAGAATTTTAACAGCGACTGCAATCGGAACTTATTACAAAAGTTTGGCCTTTTATTTATGACGATGCTGATTGACGGGCTTTATTTGTTATCCTCATGATGCCATTCAGAAACTATTAATTTTCCGCACGTAATATTAAATTATATATTCCCCATTTTGTATTTTTGTAAATTTAAACGTGATAATGTACCACCTAGCGAAGCATCACTGCATGAGTTTCTGGATAATTTATATAGTGGCCAACATCCCCAACAGAATAACTCTGCCTATGCCGGTTCTAGCCGCAGACGTAATCGCCGCAATTAAATTTTTAGAATTAAGATGTTTGTATTGAACCTTTTTATCTGCCAATTGATATACATACATTTATTTGTATATTTTTTTAATGTGCCACTTGCACATGTATTTAGCTTGTAAGACCTAACTTCTTTAATGCAAATAAAACTACATTTTATTGCACATTTCTCCCAACGTTTCGTGTATTTTTGTCCACTTCATCAGGGGATTGTCTAATTTATTAAAAACGAAAATTGAGAACAGGCTTACAATATTTATTATTATAATAGTTAACTTACAAACTAGTGTGATCGTCTGATAACTGTACTATAAATGGCGCTTAAGTTGTCAGTATCGTCTTTTTTGTTCATTGTTTTGTCAATTTTTTCTTGTATCCTTAAACTTCCCATTATATATCTTTTTTTCCAGTTATCTTCTTTGTCTAGTATTTTAGTATTCTCAAAGTCTGGTAAATGTTTATGCATTTTAGCATGCTGCGATAATGCAGTGCTCTCTTTGTTTTTATTTATGTCTGCTTTGTGTTAATTTATTCTGGTATTTAAATTCCTTTTCGTCGTACCTATATACACCATATCACAACCGCTATTATTATCACCTTTACATGGTATTTCGTAAACCACGTTGTTTTTTTCCATTTTTTTGTGTGGCATTTTTAAATTGGTGAAAATTTTTGAATTCGTTGTGTGTGATTTATATCCTATCATGATGTTATTTGTAGAAATTACTTGTTTTATGTTGTGCTTGTTAGTGAGACCAGGGACATATATTATGCTGACAAAAAATATACAAATATTTAAAATAATTGGCCAATAAGGAAAGGAATTTAATAAAAATACATATATTTATTTTCTACAATTTTTCAATAACTACGCCTTCCAAAAAAAAGCGTGTGGCATTTGATATCGAAGGAAATATCTATTTGGAAGTTTCAATTTAAGCCCAATGCCGTGATTCGATATACTGAAATATTTTTTAACTATCTAAAACAAATTTTGTCGTCGTAGAAATATAAAATATGCAAGTGTTTTTCAATTCAACAGTGTATTACTACTACTTGTCTCAAAAAATATACTTAAGGCCAGTCCGGCAACGCAATAAATTCTTTTTGAACTTTGCATTGAATGTCTTAATTCGAAAATTAAATTATTGAGGAAAATAAGGCATTGGAAAAAATGTTAAAAAAATTATGAAAATACATCGAAATGTGTTTATAATTATTAAAAAATTATCACATACATTATTGTAAATAATCTTTGATTTTAATTTCTTATTTCTGAAGTAAATTTTCCAATTTGTTTTTCTGTATTTTCTTTCTATATTCATTAGAGTTTTCATAATTTAATTTTCATTAAATTCGACTGATGCATGTTTCTTCTACGAAATTACTAGTATCAACTGTCACATTAGGAACCCCTATTGGAAGACCCGCTATTTGTTCATATATTTGTTTTGCATTGAAATGTAAAAGTATTCAGCAAATACTCGTAGTAGGAATTGTTGTAAATAATAAGTTTCTTACGCCGATACTGCAATCTTTAAAAATACAATTATTTAATCACATTCTATTCAAAAAAATTCAAGGAGTCATACTCAAGGCGCAATATGTTAAACAATAACTGTGAAGCCAAATGTTAAACTCACATATTCAACTTGTCTCCTTAAAGTTTTTATATTAAAAGAATGTCAGTGTGTTTGGTATCGTTCATCTTTTCATTGTTCTTGCAATTATTTTTCGTTCACTGCATAGAATTTTTTCTTTCAACAGTTGAATAAATATGTCAATTAGTAAGTCATTCCAAATTAAATATAAAAGAAATATGTGCACATATGAGTATACACTTTTTGCATTGTTTTATTTGTATAAACGGAGAATAATATGTAGTAAAATAATATGAGTAGTAAAATTTATGTAATTTGCTACTTCTACTGCTAATATTTCCACCGTGCAAGCAAAATTCAAAGGGTTTTGCAGATAAACATGAATGCTATGCATACATGCATACACGAGTATATGTACGTGCACTTCCATAAAATTATTGCATTTTAGATAATTTACTAAATTATTATTTATCGTATTAACAATAAAATTTAAATTACTTTAAATCATATATCTCCAGTAATGTTATCTAATTTTTTGAATAAAACTATTCAAAGTTATACTTCTAATTTTGTGCAAATCTTGAGTATATTTAATGGACATTTTTACATCCAATCTAAAGTCAGCGCCACAAGTTCAGGGTACAGAAGTTTGTATATTTAAAATAAGGGTAAAAATATAACAGCCATGTCTGAATTCGATGTAGCGTGGCTATTCAGAAAAAATATTTATTAGATTAGACCAAATGACTATAAATAACAGTATAAGCATTGAAAAATCACCTTGATAATTTGGATTAGACTAATTCGAATATTTTAACTTGTAGGTTCCTTCATTTCTAGTAAACGTTTTTTGAGAGAATAAAATATATCCAAACAAATATCACAATCTAATTTTTAAATAATCCAATTTAACTGAAATTAGTATTTAATATTTACTTAATTATTCAAAGTAATATTCATTAACTACATAAAAACAATATTGAGTACCTAGTACCTTGTAATGCACATACGAGTATTTGAACATATATACTAACGGCTTTTTATAAAGCTGGCTGTAAGGCTTTAGGAATTTGGTTAAAGAATTATAAATAAATTAATTATAAACATTAATAACTCAAGCAAAACTGAAACAAAAACTTGTTTAAATAGTAACATCGTACTGATTTATTTACTTATATTATTATTTTCTTATTTCGTCTTATATTCACAAAAACTTGACAATAAATCATAAATTAAAAATTTCCTTTTTTTCCTATATATTAAATCTATTTGCTAAGTACTTGCATTTAATTTATTCAGTTTTCTTCTCGCTATTGATTTTGTTATAATTGTGCTCAGTTACAACACGAAGTATTAAGGAAAATAAACTACAATGATCAAAATCTATGCTAAGGGGAAACATTCTTACAATGAATAGTCATGATAAGCAAACAAATAATTGGTTGCTACTCTGTAATTTGCAATATAATTAATAAATCAACGATTTTATATTCAATCTTGTTAAATAAAATTCATTGTTACATTTAAATCCCTTCAATTTAAATAGTTTTGTATAAAATTTTTGTAATTTATTGTCCATACAGTTGTATTTTCTGCAGAAGCAACATAAAAAGTTGTGAAACGTAGGATTTATGATATACTCGTAATATTATTATTAGGAATATACAACTACTTATTTTAAATAAATTTTATAAAATGTAAAAAACGAACGCAATTGTAGCAGAGCAAGGTTTCGATCCTTGGACCTCTGGGTTATGGGCCCAGCACGCTTCCACTGCGCCACTCTGCTTGCTGTGACGAGTTTGTCAATAATTTTCCAAGAGCGAAATAAAATAATGTTTGAGCTGACACGAAGTAAAAAGAAGAATGTGTATCCAACATGTTTGTTCATGTCGAACAATTCATTCCATATAAAGAGAAGTAAACACAACCGATTGCCAGATTTTCAAATTGTTATCGTTCACACAATTTCGTTAGAATTTTGATGATATTGATATTTGTGTTTGAAATTCACATACATATTTTCAAAATAAACTATTGTCTTATACCACACACTCTTAAATTTTTTTTTTTTTTTTGCATCGCGCTTATTTTTAATCTTACAAGTTCATCATCATCACCTTCAGGTAGAGTAACAGGTATAATAAATTTTCATTCTGGTTGCTTCTAATTTATATCCTAAGAGGTTTAAGGTTTTCAAAATATCTAGTACAACTACATATATAATTGTATTTGTTAATTCATTGGAAGTATTGGAATACTAGTTCCTTAAGTTTCCCTTTCAGCAATTGTTTTGATTTTTGGACAATTTGTCTCTACAAATTCAACGAGTTTGATTTGATAACTATGCAAATGAACAAAACGCTTCAAGCAATAAGGAACTCACATGTTCAATATTTTAAATACAAACAGATGAATAGGCTACAATAATAATTTACAGGGTGAGATAAAAAAACTGCAACCAACTTCAGACTGCTGTCATTTCTAAACCATTCGCCCGACAGCTGTGAAAATTATTCCAGTGACAGCTCATTATATTGTTTAGATGCATTTCGGTGAGAATTTTCCAGAAAAAAGTTATTCGTGATGGAATTCAAGCGTGATAGTGTGATTTCTTTATATTTGGCTGGAAAGCACTCCAGACGTTGGACATTCCATTAGGACTCAGCACCATCGCACTCAGCACGCGCCGCCCAAGAATGGTTACAAAATGAGATTCCTCGCTTTATTTCCAGCGCACAATGGCCACCAAAATCTCCGGATACCAATCCCTTGGACTGACTATTGTGTCTAGAGTATTTTGGAAAGCAAGGTTGGCACTAAAAAATACCAAAGTGTCGATCACCTCAAGCAAGCACTTCGCCGGGAATGGGCCAAAATACCGCAGAGCAACATTCGGGCAGCGTGTGACGATTTCATTGGCCGTTTTACTTTGTTGCAGTTTTTTCACCTCACATATGTATGAGTATGCACAAGTACAAAGCATTATGTGTAATAAACATTAAGAATTTTTTTCATTGTATTTATGATGTACTCTATAATAGAGATGATATTGAAAAATTTATAACTGAATCACTTTTATGTGTTCCGGAACCGATTTATTATTATTTATATTATTGTTGGAATAAGAAATTGTACTATTGTTTTATTAAAACAACCTAATATTTTATTTTTGTCGTTGCTTTTAGCATAAAATTAATTTATATAAATATTTATGTATATACATCAATTTCGTTTATATTTTTACAATGAAAATATAGTTTTTGTGGGTGGTTTAACAAAGCATGTCATATCAAAGAACAAAGCATATCGTTTAAAGCATAGAGAGATTATATCACATACAATAGTTTTTTTTATGAACACATATATCATATAAATTTAATACTGGGAATGTGCCTAACTTGAATTACGGATAAATTTTTTTTATCATGTTGTTAATAAAAAAAATCTATTTCATTAAGAAACTTAATGAAAACAAGAGATATATAAAAAACGTCGCTTTCCGAGCGTATGTTTCCAATTAACCCAAGTGCTAAAAATAGATATGTCTATTTAAATTCTTAGGGCAGCAGAATATTAACTTAATAAATACACCAAAAGCTGGATATGTTATTATGCATGTAGTATGTGTGTGTGGATATATAATAGAAATAAAAGTCTAATTGCTTCTATTTCTTGACACACAAAGAATTAAATGATGATACATGTCGCTTGTGACTAGACCGAATAGATTTAAGCTCACAAAAATGCCATATAAATTTGTAAGGAATTGAGGCTGAAATTCCATAAATATCTTTCTTTCTTTTCAATTGTCGTTAAAAGTGCAAAAGCATATACTTTTTTAAATTAAATTAAGATTTCCAGTAATTGTCAACTATAACAAAAGAAATGCATTTATATTAACAATTCAAATAAAAAAAACTCAAAAAAATAACGAACAAAAAATATTTGCACTCGTAATTTGTTCACGTTTTCTGTGAAAAATGCAAGCTCTGCATAAAAAAGATAAATTTAAAAAATATTTCCCTACAAATGCATAAATTTTTCTCTTATTTGTATTTTTCATTATTTTTAATGTATTTTATTTATTTAAATAATTTTTTAAATGTAATGTTGGACCAACAAAGATGTCAACTAAATTTTTTACAAAATGTGTATCATTTCTGTAGTTTTTAATTTCATCTCTTGTTAGATTTAACGATTTTCTTTAATATACATTTTGATTTTGGCTAAAAGCCAGCTGAATAAATAAATTTCACATTCCTCTATAGAAATCTGAAAAGAAATTAGTTTAGAAAAAATTCAGAAACAAGAAATGGGAGTATCTAATATTTGAAACAAATTACCACCTGCTTAAAAATATAAATTTTTAAATATTAAAAAACAAAAGTAGAGCCCAAAAGCGGATTTTTTTATGGGTGTTACGTATTTCCCACCAAAAAACTTACAATTAATGGCGGTTTACATCACTTCCAAATATTCAAATATTGCAAAAAATAAGATCGTCATGAATTGGATTAAAGTTTTCTTTAATTAGTAATTAGTAATTTCATTACATTTTGATGATATTTACACGAAACATTTGAAATAACATTTATTAGAGCCTGCTGTGAAGTTTTAATGTGGTCTTTCACATGGATTTCTATATTATCAATGTGTTAGTAATGTAAAATAATAAATATATATCAGATATTTCTCGGGGATTTCTTCAAATGGTTGCAAGAATTACAATTCTTTAAATTTAAATATCGGCGATTCATTAAACACAACAATTTCATTATTAGAAAAAAAAAATGATAAGTGCCATATAAAAGTACTGAATATCTTAAAACACAAATACACGCAAGCAAAAGAAAATTTCATTTGAACCATTAACGAAAAAAACAAATACATTGGAAAACAAACATTTTATATTAAATAAACAATTTTAATTATTTGTGAAAGAATTATTTTCCATTTTGTTGAAAACAATTCAACTAGTAATCAATCATTTTAGGAAATAATTTCATTATCATTAGAAAATGATGCAATTAAGATGATTCGCTGTACATATGAAGTGATTACTAAAGTGAAAACGAAAATTTGACATACAAGATGATATTTAACAGATCCATTTTTTATTTTCTAAATATTGTAATATTTTATTTATGTATTCTATAATTTTTTTTCGTTAATAATTAGTTATTTCTTCCCTCAACATTTTCAGATATTCCGCCAGTTAGAGAGACCGGCTGAAGTAGACAGACTACAAAAATTGAAGTCAATTGTAAAAATGCAAAGAGAGAAATTTATTTATGTGATATTAAATAATACCGATGTTAACAATTTCGATACATTCTTAAATTATGAATTAGCTAAATATGAAGAGGTAAGTGTCAATAAAATAGTAAAAACAGAACTAAAAAAAAAACGTGCGTAGGCCGGGAATCGAACCCGGATCAACTGCTTGGAAGGCAACTATGCTGACCATTACACCACCAACGCCACATACCAAACATGTTTTATGTTTTGTTTTGTACGTTTGATATGATGTTTGATATGACATATGATATACAATGAAACATTTAACAAACAATGAACTCATGCTAAAAGAAAACTGAGTAGCCAGATTAGCAAATTTTGAAGAAAATCGTGATTTTTGGATACAATTTGCTGACAAACTGGCTTTGGAAAATTTGTATGCTTATTTCGTATAACTTATTTTAATATCATAGAAGATTAGCATCTTTAAACTTTTCTGATACCTTCGTTAAAAAACTATCAGATAACTATTATATTTAATAGTAACTGTTTTTAGATCACTATTAAGTTTATAGCAAACGCCTTCAAAAATATAGCTCTTAATAGTGTTAATGAAATTATATGAGTATATGAATTAATTAGAAAATGCTTGCTGTAAAATTGTCCAATAGGGAAGAAATACCATTAATAGAAAAAAAAATAATAAGATATATAGTAAGTATATCTCACAAAATAATTTTTTTAAATTACTGGAAATTTCAATCAAAATATTGTATATTATCACAATTATAAAATTTATTTATATTATTTCATCAATATTTAGCCACAAGATCATAATAGAGATTCCATTTCCGGATGTTTCATTAAAAACAAAACTTTACAACATTAAAAGTTTTACTAATTCACATTTTATTCAAAAAAATTATACTTATAAATCTTTTGTTAAATGTAGTATATACGAGCAAAAGAGTACTTCTGAATTGATACATTTTTGATTATTTAATTCCTGGATATTATTGACAATTTCATGAACAACGTCTTTACTAAATGAATACACTGTTCCTAAGCGGACTTGTGCCAGCTTTAAGTTTTCTAGTTTTGTTTGGCAGCAACCTTAGTAATAGTGTTCCTATACTAAACCATCATAAATGGTATATGTCATATACGAAGGTAATCTCAATATAAAAATCTTATGTGTGAGCTTAAAGTAATTTTTCAAGGTGTTTCTGGCAGTTTTACTAAAGATGGATTCATCCATGATGCCCAAACAAAATTTTAGTTCGCACAAAATTTTTTTTACGTTTTACGGCTCTCTTCAAGATAGAAAGAAAATATTTTGTGCGAACAGCTCTCGGCTATCTCTCTCTCTTTAATTTTATATTTTATCATCTCAAGTCTCCCATTTACATAAAATTTGCACAATTTTGTTTCGTATTGCAATTCAAAGTGTATGCAAAATGGAAAATAATAATTTAATTGCCTACAGATCTTCTTTGGTTTAAAAGTGGTTTCACTACGACTCTTTTTTGAATTTTCTTTATATACTTTGCTAATAGCAAAGCTTTATGCATTTGAACGGCTAATATCACAAGTAATATTCCTTTTTCACTTATTTTAAAAAAGAAATTTTAACAATTACAATTTTTGTACATTGAAAAAAACCCAATAACATTAATTGGCCAGAAAAAATTTTCGAAATGGGTGAATCGTGTTTCAGAAGCTCTCACTAAAATAACTTTTGGCCGTAGAATATTTTTGTTCGGATATCATGGGTGAATCCAGCTTTAGTAGGCAAAATTTGTCTTCATTGACTTAAAAAAATATTCTCCAAAATGAAAATGTTACACTTTGAAAGATAAAGAAAATAGAAAATTTGTTTTATTATTTAGAGATATACATATCTGTTGTCTTTCCCGCCTTTCATAAGCAGACTCCAAAATTATATAAAATTATTATAAAAAAAAATTTATATATATACATATTTTTATATTTTTTAATTATTATAAGAATATATGTTGTTATAATTACAAAAAATTGTAATTAATTATAAAAACTATATATAAAAAATGTTCACATTTTATTTTAGGCGGTTCAAGAGGCCGCTGAAGGTGGCTTACTAATTCAAGCCGAAAAAGATTTTCCAGAACCCTATGAAAGATGGAGTATATTACAAGCTGTGTTCTTTTCTTCGACAGTCTTAACAACTATTGGTTACGGTAATATTGTGCCAGTAACGACAGCTGGAAGAGCATTTTGTATATGCTTCGCATTAATAGGCATTCCCTTTACGCTTACAGTTATAGCGGATTGGGGCCGTCTATTTGCGACAGCAGTATCAGTGCTTGGAAAACATATGCCAAGTAAATAGTTGAACTGTTATATAATATAATAAATTAACAATTAATTCAATTTACAGAAACCCCCAAATTTACCAGGTTTATTGGCAAAACATGGTTCTATGCGTTCTCGGCTGTATTATTTCTTTGCGTTTATTTAGCTTTAGGTGCAGGCCTCCTATTACTATGGGAAGATGATTGGACGTTTTTTGATGGTTTCTACTTTTGTTTTATTACAATGACCACAATTGGTTTTGGTGATCTTGTGCCAAGTAAAATTATTAACATTATATTATTAACTTTTTTTATTTTTAACACATGTTTTATTACGCAGAAAAACCAAACTATATGCTTTTATGCACTTTATATATCCTTATTGGTTTAGCTTTAACATCTACTATTATTGAGTTAGTTCGACGGCAGTATGCCACCAGTTGGGCTAAATTACAAGTAAGTTCATCATACTTTTGAACTGTGAGAGTATTGTGGGCAAACTACATCAGAACTCTTTTTAATATTCTTGTTTTATCAATTTTTTTGCTAATTATAACAGGAACTTTCTGGTCCCATGGCCGAAACTCTGAGACGTTTAGGTGAGACTGCTGGCACTGGCTTGGATTACGCAACATTACAAAAAGTGTTGACGGTACGAACTTAAAATTCACAATTTTACAAAATATATTAATGTAGACTTATATATATTAATAGCTTATATATTATTTATAAAATACATTTGTCTACGCATTTATAACTGTCATTTAAGGTGTCCATGCCAAAGTGGAACATGTCACGTAAGGATCCAAATAATGCTGACATTGCTGCTCTGGAAGCCATTACAAATGCCATTTTAAAAGAAGTTAAGGAGGCTCAAAATAATAAACCAAAAGTTTTGCAAATTGTTATATACGAGTCTTCGGTATAGTTTATAAAAATATTGATTAATAAAAACACAAGTACATTAGGAATATTTTATATTTTAAATCTTTTAGTAGAGGTTATAGTTTTTATGTTATACTTTTTGGCTATGGTATAAGATAATTTTGAAATTGCTTATTTTAAATGGATTTTTTAACAAAAGAAATAAAATTTTTATAATTCTTTTAATGTATATTATACACTTTAACTCTTTGTATATTAGCGTATTATAAATACATATTGCATTTCTTTCACATCATACCGATTGAAAAAAATTACCTTTTTATAGATTTAAAATTTCTTGGCATGTATTCCCTAAGGCATAATCTAAGAAGAAGAAAGGAAATTTATCTTTCATACATTACTTTTAACGCAAAACTTAATCGCAGTTTTAATTATAGTTTCTTCACTAAGATAAGCAAGAAAAAATATATCATTCAATGCCCACAAGCAATATTATCTTATCGGGCCAACTATTTGCCAAACGAGACCTTAGGAAAGGATATGAAAAAATTAAAATATATTAATACAGAGCTAACTGCATATATTTAAGATGAACACACACTTAGTTTTAAAAGTAGAAATTATGTTTATCTTTCCATTTGAGCTATGAAGTTTTTTATGAATGAGATATATTTTGAAAATGCCCACAAATAACTGCCCGTGTAAATTATTTTAAATTGAATTGATATGTATGTATATAAAATTACATTTTAGCGATTATGTTTAATAATTTTAAATAAATAATTATATCTAAACTTTTTGTATCTAGCTATTTGTATAAAATTAGACGTTATTTAGACTTGAAACATTGTTGTGTACGTATTTAAATTTTATGCACGTTTTTACTTAATTGTTATTTCCGTTAGTAAATTTAAATTAATTTTTTCAAGAAATTTCATTTTCTTTTTAAAGCATTTTATGAGTGAGTACTCATCTTTATCATTTGTCTCATGTATGCCACTTAAAGGTATTGTGACGAATTAGTTTTCATTTGCTAAAGTGAAGCAATTTTTTTTGGTTTTTTAAATTGTGATTATAAAATTAGATTGCTTATAAAAAATGTTTGACAGATAAAAGAAAAAATTAATTACTATTAATAATGAAAAGTTTACGTGTGGGGTTCCTTTTTTACATTAAAAAATTGTAAAACCCGTAGAATCTTAAAATTTCCGATTTCGTTATTAAAGAGTTCCAATTAAAAAGTTTCGTCATTAAAATTATTTTAATTTAATTAGTTAAGATTTCTTACAAACGCAGAAATTACATTTTTGTTAAATTTGGTTAATCTTTTAGTTGCTGACAGTTTTCCTGTTCTCCAAATCAATGAATTAAATTAAAGTTATTAAGTTTATAATCCTAATCAAATAAGTCACTTTTATCCAACAATGACTCAAGAAAATTAAAAAAAAATTAACTTCCATTATACAATAAAATGACTTTATGAATGATAAAAATTTTAAAAAAATGATGTCTTCAAGAAGAATTGCAATTAATTTAGTATGTATTAAATTAGATTTTTATTTCACGAGATTAATACAAATATTAGAGTTTTACAATTTTCTTTAGCTAAAAATATTTAAAATAATATATAAACCGAATTTGGACAATTCAGAGCACTATGAGATCTGTTTTATTTTTCATATTCTATATAAAGTTACGCAATCATGAAAGTATTGTTCTAATTATTAATATACAAAATCGCCTAAAAAAATGTTAATTAAAGTTTTGTTAAAATAAATATTTGTGTTCTTACTCGTGTGTGGCAGAACAATAGCTAAACTTGCTCTGAATTGCCCAATTATAATTATTAAGTAAAACTTTATTTATAAATTATGTTCATAAATAAAAAGACTTATCGTAAGTTAATGTTGAGATAATTGAAACTTGTGTTTAAATAATAAATAATGTAACGAAAGAAGAACTTCAATTGGCATCGGTGAAAGCTGATTCGATAATTTTTCTTATTTGATGTTTGCTTTGAAAATAAAAGTTCACCAAAACTTGAAAAATATTCAAAATATTCAATATTATACGGCATAGGAAAAGTAGTCGCATAAAGGTAAAGTTAAAAATATATAATTTTTTTATTTTATTATTTCGGACTACCAAAGTTTCGTGGAGTTCATAATGTAAAACTATATTTTGCTATTTCGTCCCAGCTAAATTTCGAAAATATTGGCGGAGAATGAAATGTTTCTAAGTGAACTTTTGTTTTATAGACAACAATTTAATACAAAGTTTTTAATAATCATTAATAAGAACATTTATTTGAAATGAAATTGCTAACCTTTTCAGATCTTTGTAAGGGCAATTAATATTTTCATTGTTTTTGAAAATTTATTTAGCTTTTAATTGTAATATACATACGTAAATTGTATGTACATTTGTTACTATTTCCTTTAACAATTTAATTCATGCAGTAAACAATTTACGATACTGATGCATACGATTTAGTTACTGTCAGAAGTTACAAACAACTCTCAAAAATATTAATAAATTTAATTAATTTACATTTTAAATAAATTTTTTGTTTATATAACAGTTTTACAAGTTTTTAATGAGATGAATGACCTCGGCTGAAGTACAAAGAAATAAGTTTTTATCATATTAATTTTTTTCCTCATAGTTGTTCTCTTCTTCAACAAGTGAAAAATTTTCCAGAAAAACAATTAGATATGAGGCATAATGTGGAGATAATATTTGCTATTCCATAAAAATAAACTCACTCAATTTTGATATAAAAGTTAGTTCTCTACCAGTGCTAATATGAATTACATTCGCTGATCATGCTCAACTTATGTCTGGAACAAATTTTAAATTAAATAAGTCTATAAATCATAGATCTCCGTACAAAACTTTGACTTGTTAAAGATTATAAACAAACAGAAAAGAAGTTAAGTTATAAAATATTGCATTGTTAGACTATCTGAATCACTACCACAATATTAATAATTATTAAATCGTTAAATCATTTAAAGTTAATTTTAATATGTTCACATCTTCCAAACTGAGGTCGGAGAAAAAGGAAATAAGTTTGGTAAAAACAAAGTGTTTTCCTAGTTTTTATTATCACATCACATCTATAGTAGTTTTTAACTTTTTTTATATATTATTTCTTATATTCTTATATGTTGGTATATAATGCACTTATTTGCTTTACAAATGGTCAAATCTCTTTTTATTTCCGCCTTCTTTACCAAAATATCAAAACCGAAATACAGAAGTATAAAAAAAAAGTTCAAAATAATTCTCAATTATATTGTGCAATATTTGAAGTGTACGGATATTGAAATATTCCTACCAAAAATTTTACACATTTCATAGGCATTAAAATTTCGTACAAGCTTCAGTATGTTTACATGTTCCTTCCATACCATTTCTGAAAATATTACGAAGCATGCAAAATCAAAAAGTAAAAAATGTATATACTACATTTATAGAGAGTATAAGCTACTAGTCTGTAATTATCGGATACATTTCCTGCAATGGATTCGTAATTAAAAAGGCTAAGGACACTCTTATAAAACCCGCTTTGAACAAAGTAATGTGAACAAGTAATTCACTGTTACCTATTAGGGGACCATTTGAAAGATAATGCAGTTTAAAAAATATATATATATTAAATCAGTGCAGTGTATTGTTTTTTTATTTTGAATGTAATAAAAAGTTAAACTTGTTTTACATATTTTGCTTCTAATAAAAATGCTCTCCAAATTAAAGAATATAAATTCCAAATAGATGCTAATAATTGACTTTTACAAAAGTCAGACGTGGTTTTTAAACCTCATTTTAGTTCCACACAAATGCAATTTAATTCACTTCACATCATTCTGCTTTTATGTAACAAATTATAAATGCAGTTAATTTAAGTATTCGCACTAAATTTTACCGGACTAATTAATTGTCGTAACTAATGCAACTTAGCGGTACACAAATGTAGGGTATCGAAACAAAAATTAATGCATTTGCATTATGTATGTCTCTTTCTGAAACAGTCGTATGTACAACTTGCTATGAACTCACAATTTAGTACAAAACAATAAAATAAACGTCACACAAATAGAAAAGCCTACGATTGAAACCCGATTACAGGCTGAATGAGGTAGATGTTGTGTAGAAATGATTTTTATTTTATTTTTGCACAAAAACACCAGGGTCTACTTAATGACCGAATGATTGACTAAGAGGCAGACTAACTATGTGATAAAGTGGACGACCGACTAATGTTAAGCAAACACAGGCTATAAAAGTAAGCTGCATTTGGATGCACGTTCGCAGTTAATTGTGAGCGCGCTCTTCAAACTTAATGGTTAAATTCGGGAAAATACTCAGAAAATTTAAATGAATAGAAACAACTGAAAGACTTAAACGGGGGAAAACGAAAGAAGAAAACAAGAGTGAAAAAACCAGTGATAAATAAATATTTTTATTATAATAATTTCGTAGCAATATTATTGCGTAAAGAAATTCCGACAAATTAACTGAAGTGTGACTGTTTATGTTTGTTTTTGGGAAAAGAAACGACAAAGTAACTTAAAATGGCTTTGGAAATGCTTAAAGATCAAAATTTAATATCACCCGGCAGTGTTTTCTATTTTTTATTATTACCAACTTTTTTATTGTGGTTTCTGTACTGGCGCTTATCGCGGCGACATTTATACGAATTGGCCAGTAAGCTACCAGGACCCAAAGGATTACCAATAGTGGGTCATTTATTTGACGTGTTGGGACCAGCTTCGTGTATGTGATTCCATTACATTACAATTTTGATAAAAGAATTTTATATGAAATTAGCACAAATTTAAAAAATATATTATTAAATTTTATCACGTAATATCAGTTACATAAAAAGGCGTATTTTAATTTTCCATACTCTTTAAAAATAAGACAAAAAGAAAATAGAAATTATCCGAAATAATTTTTTTTATTAGAGTAATTATATCACGTAACAATTACTAAAGTTGAAAACGGGAAATTTAAAATTAAATTATATGCAGATTTAACTGCCCATAAATTTAAAAACTCGAAATAATTTAAAGTATGCTGACTATACAATTATTATGGTTTTTCTAGTAAAAAATCCTTTTGTTTATAAAAGTTCACAAAGTCTTATTTAAAATCAAATTATTTCGAAAATTATTTTCATTAAAAAACTTTGTGAACTTTTGTAAATGAAAGGTCCTTTTGCTTGAAGAACTAATATAAAATTGTACACTTATAAAAAAGATACAATGAAATAATAGTCAAATGCTTAAATCCATGTTAAATACACATTAATCGACATCATCCAATGTGTCAGATTACCAAAGATTTTCTTCTGCTTTACAACATTTTTTAAATCAGATTCTATTGTCAATCGAACTTAAAACCTTTATCTACGTTATAATATTTAGCAAGAAATTAAGAATATGCTGATTTGATGGCAAGTAATTTATATTCTTTATTTTATATATTCAACTTCAGCGAAAATACAAAAGCATAACATTAGGAATGCTGATACTGTAGTCCAAAATATCTATCATTTGCCACACCAAACCGAGACGCTAGATCTAGAAAGATCAACTTGATTAGAAAAAGAAAGATCTTTTCCAAATTTGGTCTTTTAACTAACTAACTTAAGCTGCAAAGCAATCGGCTTGTCCGCAGGAATACACCCAGGCTCTAGGCAGGAATCGAACCCGCGATCTCCACCTTAGTAGGCTGTGTGCTATTCATTCGCCTACAGATCCACCAAAGTACCAATTACAAACATATTGCAGTTAAGTTTATGGAGAAATGAATTCAGAGCAATAATTAGCTGGAAAGCAATTAATATGTCATCACGCAACAAAACTGAAACTAAAATACTTAAAATGTACAAATTCTGCTTAAGAATCTTTATAGAAAGAAAATGTAATTACGTTTTAAAAAAGAATTCAGATATTAAGCAAGCAGGATATTTGTCGTTAAATAATTTTTTTTTCAGTTAAAAGATTTCTACAACTACAACAACTACATCTTAAACTGAATATTTACATATTTTTAAAAATAATTATACGATAAAGGGATAATATAGTGGCTAAATGTTCTCCAATTTATTTTGCAAAGTTGTTTTTTAACTTTTGTATAAAATCTCCCAAAAAATAAAAAAATAATTTTCAGAAAAGTAGTGGAATACACTTTATGTGTACTTACGTTAAATGGAATTTGAGTATGATTTAGAATAAGTGTTATTTGAAAGGTGTATTTGTATTCTATACAAAAGTGAAAAAAAAAATATTTTTAACTCCGCTTTAAGTAAAAATATTGGATTTAAAAATTGATTCATATAAAGTATGTACAAGTAATGCACAAAAATATAAAAATTATTGGATTAAGAATTACATACTGGTAAATTTTTATATTTATTTTCATTCTCGACAGAAAAAATATACGACTATAAAAAAATCGTATAAAAAATATGCGATTATTGCAATATTCATTGCAATAATAGTATCATCATCAACTTAAATTATTAACAACTTTAGAGCGATAATAAACTGGGAGCGTTTAGAATCGATTTAAAAAATATTTTATTAGAATAATCAGGAATTTAATATTAAATGCCAAAAATTTTAACTATAAAGTCGATAAGCAATCAAGGCAGCAGAAGTTTTATTTCTCATTTTTTCCTCAAACTTTTTTCAAAATTTCAGTCCGGATTTCAATTAAAATTTCAATAAAAATGATCGCATAAAAATAATTTATTTTATACTTTGATGTTTAATTTTAATTTTCACCATCTTATCGAAAGAAACCGCAACGGCATGCTTTATGCTATTTAACTTAATTAACCACTTTTGTCGCCAAGTAACATCCTAATACAAAATGCAGAAAATTGATTCCATTACTATAATTTTTTTTTTGGGTAGTGATAATATTTTATAGATATTTTTTATAATTTCGGAAATTATTTTACAATTATGAATAATTGCGTCTAAGGAAAGAAGTATCGTACTGATTTATAAATACTTAAATTTTTAATGCGCAGTAAACTTAATATTTTCAGCTGTATTTAAAACGGTTATACGTAAAAGCGCCGAGTTTCCATATGTGGCTAAAATGTGGATTGGACCGAAATTGGTGATTTTTATTTATGACCCCAGAGATGTGGAAATATTACTAAGCAGTCAAGTATACATAGACAAAGCTTCAGAATATAAATTTTTTAAGCCATGGCTGGGTGATGGTCTTCTAATAAGTACAGGTTTGTGGGAATTCACGTAATAAAAAACAAAAACGCAATATCTGGTAACTAAAAAGTAAATTAATGTTATTGCCACAGTGAGCTTGTTTATACATTCATACATACATATATACATATATAGTTGATGAAATATGTAACACTGTGCAATGTACAGGAAATGGCAATTGAACACAGATATTTATTCATACAAATCGGAAATAATTTCGTTATTCGATGAAATGAACATAAAAACACACGAGGAAAACGTAATCAATCAAACAACTTTAATTCATTTTCCTAATAATAACTATTAATCACAACTTTTTAAATTGATGACGGTATATCAGTATGATATATGTATGTATATTTCATCAAAATCATTCTTTCTACCGGATTCAGTCTACATTTCGATTCGTTAAAAGCTGCTACTTATATATTGTAGAAGTCGGGGTTGGGTGAAAATTCTCTTACATTCAATATATACAATTATTCTTATCTTATACTCACATGCAAAAGCATGTACACATGTCTTCTTAAGTATAATCGCATATAATAGATATAATAGATAGGTTGAAATCCGTAATTAGTTAGTCAAAAAAATTTAAATTGTTGAAAAATCTAAACTTATATCTATTGTAAACGCTCACTTGCTAGCTGAATATGAAGTAATTTAACAGACTATTTTAACAATGTAGCTTTCGCATACTTTTTCGCTTGCATATATTGTTGCATTTAATGCTAATTGAAATATAATATAGTAATTCGTTGCAAACATTTTTCCAGGTCATAAATGGCGTTCGCATCGTAAATTGATTGCACCCACATTCCATTTAAACGTTTTAAAGAGCTTCATTGATCTCTTCAATGAAAACTCACGCAATGTAGTGCGTAAACTTCAAGCAGAAGAAGGGAAAACTTTTGATTGTCACGATTATATGAGTGAGGCGACTGTTGAAATTTTATTGGGTAAGTAACAATTATGAATTTTGTTACAAAGTAATCGTATATTTCTATTAAACAATTTTCTATAGAAATGTAATTAGTAACAATGAATAATATGAATACGACTTTGTTAATTATTTTCCGTGTTAACTAATCTCGCAAATATATCAATAACATAGCTTTTTGCAATGCACTTTCTCATTGCATTTGTTGCATAACTAATCAAGCGGCAATTGGTGCTATATTAACAATAAAAATATATGTTAATGACATTGCCCGTTATTTACATTTCAAACAGTGTACATCCATTTTTAATATTGATGAAATGCCAAATACTTTAATTTTTTTAATGTCGCAAAGCAAATAAAAACCTTATAAGTGCATAAACAATTTAAATATTTGTACATAAAGAAATATGTAAATTCAATAATTAGCAAAATTACACTTTAATCTTGTAGTTAACAAATATTTTACATATGCATATTTTCTACACCACATCATTTTAAATATTTAGTATTTTTGCAAAGAAATGCATGTTATTTTGTTAGTTAGCTTTGTTTGTAGGTATTGGCTACGTAGTATATGCGTAAGTGATTTGGTCACCATTGGAGAAATTCAACAATGCCTATTGATAAAACTCCAAATGCATGTTTGTCACATTATCGGTGCCAGAGTTTTGCATATAAGATCTTGCAAAAAAACCTTATTAATATAAATGTAAAAATGTTCCAAACTTGATTAATGCTGGAGAGGATACAAAAGTAACACTTTCATCCAACTACACAAATGTTAATTTATAATTCAATTATTAAATAAATTACTGACTCGAAAAGATTCTTGCCACCGAATATATGATGACGTTTGGAATTATTGTCACTCACATTTTGCATAGGATTTGTGATTGCTTCACAATTTCATGGAACAGTAATAATCAAATCAAAAAGGAATAAAACAATTCGTGTAACTTTTTCTTTCAATTTAATGAAATACTCGTATATTGTTATTTGTACGTCAATAGCCATAGAAACCTTTGCCTGTACTTAAATAAATAATATATTTAATTGCATAACAGCCGAAAGGAGAAAATATATGTATGTACATATATTATAACTATGTATATTTACTTTGTAATGCTGGAAATTTTACTCAAATCAATTTCTTTCTTTCAACATTATTGTTCATTTACGTTTTGCTGTAGCTCATTGAAGCTTGACTATTTCATTTGACTTTTCCATCGAGGATCTACGTCATGATAACAAGTTTTTATATGTTTCTTCTTTATGTTGAATTCGCCCGTTGTTAGCGAATGCATATGGCTCACAATCAGGTTTCTTGGTTAAATAGTTAAACATTTCTTTGGATCCTCTATGTAGGCCAAAGAAATGAAAAGTTTGTAATTTGTTTGCGTTAGTATTTGAACGCTAAGTGAAATACAGAAATGTGTAAGAAATAATATTATGCAATATAAATGTATAAATATATATTTGTTATTTCGGATTTCTTTCCATCCACTATTTACACCTCAAACAAAAGTTTTCTTTACATACTCTTTGCTTAAAGAAAACCAAAGATATGCTGAGGTCAATGTAACCAATAATACGAGTAGTTTTTTAAATTACCAACAAAAATGCCAAGTATTTTAAAAAAGTATATATATACAACGGATATATGTGCATAACGTGATAATGGTAGAATGTATCACATAAATTATTCATAATTTCGTGTACTATTGAAAATGTTTGAGCAACTTGAATATTTATATGGTTTAATTACGAGTAAATTTTATTTTATTTATTTTCTTTTTATACGTTTTGTATTTTAACTCGGCAATCAAACTCAAATAAAATTGAAAGAATATAATATTCGCATAAGTCTAGTGATTCATGTGTTTCAACGTTTAGGCATACACAAGTTCATTTTGCACTTTTTTGAAAAATTTTATATCCATACGCGAACATAAGCCTATAAACTAGAATATCTCAAAACAAATTTTATCCACTTTTTTACTTATAGCTCCCTAATGTAATGTAATGCAAAATTAATGAAATTTATCAATTGCGTGTTGAAACAGTAGAATTTGCTTTAAAACTGTTATTAATATATTGAAGACGAAAAGTTGTTATCTACAGTCTATTTTAACTTTCATAACTTAAGGAAGAGAAAAATTGCAATTTGGTTAATGACCACACCATCATCATCAACACTGATATATAATAGTTATTTCATTACAGTAAGTTTTATTTATTTACATTTTTTCTCCACGAAAATTAGACTTTTATTAAGAGAATTTAATACTTCACATTGTTCCACTTGACTTCGAAAGCCTTTTTTGTCTTTTTTTGTATTGGGTTAGGATCTATAAAAGGTCTGCTGGTGAAATTGGTTTAATAATTTTAGGTAATTACAAACAAAACCACTTTCCGAAAATTTCATATTTATAACAAGCAAACTTATTTTAATCTGAAAGCTTTTGTATGCAAATAATATAAATGTCAGCATATAGTGGAACGTGTTTGTATTAGACAGAAGATAATGTTCTTAATTAATTTTAATCGCGCTTTAAAATATAATCTTTAATGCTAGAATGAGTAACTATTTAAAAATTGCAACGGAATTAACTTGTTCATACCGTGCTGTAAATTATAAATTAGTTTTTCTTAATTTTCTTTTTAGAAACAGCTATGGGTGTTTCGAAAAAAACACAAGACAAATCCGGATATGAATATGCGTTAGCTGTAATGAAAATGTGTGACATACTTCATATGAGACATCGCAGCCTCTTTTTGAGAAATGAATTTCTATTCACACTTACCAAATATTATAGGGAGCAGGGGAAGCTTTTAAATATCATACATGGTTTAACGAAAAAAGTCATCAAGAATAAGAAAGAAGCTTTTACAAAAGGTACTAGAGGTTCACTAGCTCAATATGAATGGACTAAAGATGGGGAATTAATAACGGAGAGTCTAAAATCAAATGGTACATTCATTAAAACCGAGAAGGTAACATCAGTTGAAGGGTTATCATTTGGACAATCAGAAGGCTTAAAAGATGATTTGGATGTGGATGATAATGATGTGGGAGAGAAAAAGAGATTAGCATTTTTAGATTTATTGCTAGAAAGTGCTCAAAATGGAGCAACTATATCTGATACGGAAATTAAAGAGCAAGTTGACACTATCATGTTCGAGGGGCATGATACAACAGCGGCTGGTTCCTCATTCTTTTTATCTCTTATGGGAATACATCAGAATATACAAAATAGAGTAATAGCTGAATTGGACGAAATATTTCAAGGTTCCGATAGACCCTGCACATTTCAGGATACTTTGGAAATGAAATATTTAGAAAGATGCTTAATGGAAACATTAAGAATGTATCCACCTGTTCCACTTATAGCTCGAGAGCTACAAGACGATTTAAAGTTGGTATCAAATAATTACGTTATACCTAAAGGAGCTACTATTACAGTAGCAACAATAAAATTACATCGCAACCCATTGGTGTATGAGAATCCAAATACTTTCAACCCTGATAATTTTTTACCAGAACGTCAAGCTAATCGCCATTATTACGCCTTTGTTCCGTTTTCTGCGGGACCAAGAAGCTGTGTCGGTTAGTTCAACTATTCCCTAAAAATTTAAAAAACAAATTTATAAATGAAATAAAAATTAATATGAATAAATGCTTTGTTCTAGGTCGCAAATATGCCATGCTCAAATTGAAAATTCTTCTATCCACAATTTTACGTAATTATCGTATTTATTCTGATATGACTGAAGAAGAATTTAAATTGCAAGCCGATATTATATTAAAACGGGAGGAAGGTTTTCGTATCTGCTTAAAGCCTCGACGACAATCAGAATCATGTTCCATAAACAATACCGTTGTTAGTACCACTGTTTAATATTTCAATTACTTCTGCTTACTTTATAGTAATTAAAAGATTTCATTACATTTTATATACTTCCTACTTAATTTTTTAAACTTGTGTTTCTTTATATATTGTATTTGTAGTTTCATCTTTATGCATTTATTTAAGCATTGACATTATTGGGTAAAAGTTTATGAAATTTAATTGTTTTATTTCGTATTTTACTTTGTAAAATTTAAATCAAGTTGAAATGTCATTGAAAATAATTTTAATAATGTAATTATTGCATTTTAAGAACACAAATATTAAAGTGTATAATTACAAATTTAACTTGCAATATATTTTGGTATTCACTTTTTGATCGAAACAAAACTCAATATTTTGCTACATGTTTTAAAGAAAAACATTGAATGTAGTTCTTTGTCTAAAAAAATTAACTTCTTTTTAATTATACACTATTAGTTAAAATAAAGAAAGAATAACGCACAGCCTACTAAGCTGGAGGTCGCGGGTTCGATTCTGCCTAGATCCTGTGTGTTTTCCTGTGGCCAAGGTGAAAGCTTTGCAATTTGAGTTAGTAAAAAAAAAATAATAATAACTTTTCAAAGAAAATTTTTTATCTATTTAGGGATACACACATAGATGTGAAAATAAAAATTATAAAAATTGTAATTGTTTATTATGTTATCCTAGGTTTTTCTATTTTAAACTCGCAGATGTAATTGTGAACAAATTTGCATCTTAATGAAAGAAAAGAAAAAAAGAGTTTTCCGGAAAAAGTTTAACGGAAATGTGTAATTTTTTGTGCAGTTATTCTGCTACATTCATAAAATATTTTTGGTTTAAGTGCTATCGTTTCTGCAAAATTTTTGGTTAATTAAGATTTTAATTTTGAAAGAAATTCTTATCATGAGATCAAGCAGAGAGAAAACCAAATAGTTTTATAAGTAAATATGTAATATATTTAATGAATGTAAAAATAAATATTGCCGGTTACCTAGGGAGCTGATATGTTTCATATTTTACAAATTATGGATTGTATTTAATTTTTTTTTTAAATTGATGCCGCTCCGTTGTAATACTTAAATTTTAGCCGAAACTACGCTATTGTATTTTTATTGTATTTATAGATTTTTTTAAATTTGCAATAACATTTTTTTAATTTCTCTTCAGGCAAGTAATTATTTGTATTTAAAAAAAATGTTTACCAGTATTCTTGGTATACTTGGTCGATATCATAACAGGTAATAAATTAAAAACCCAGAAAAAAAAGTTTTGGTTATATTTGCCATTTAATATTCCAATATTTCTAATTTATATACTACTAGTTGGGCCCGATCCGCGTTGCTGTCGTCAATTTTCCTTTTATTTTAACTGACTCTCGGAAAAAGTCAAAATTAAGGTTTTTAATTATTTATAATAGAAAAAAATGTTGTATTCTAAAATCAAAATTGTAATAAAATACACAGTTCATCTTTTTCTGCATATTTTATGTATTTTAAATGGTAAAAATGTAAATTTTTTTAATTATAAATTACTAATTAAAGCCGGTACACACCGATTAAGCACCCAACGATTTCAGCGAAACAGAGCATAGAGTTACCGCTCTAAAAAACACAAAAAAAAAACTAAATATTGCACCATCTGACAAAGTACTTCTCACGGCCCATAAAGCATGGATACAAAATTTGGTCCAAATTGGTCCAATAGTTTTTGAGTTTATCGATCACGAACATACAAGTAATTTTTATATATATATATAGATAAATTTTTATATATATATATATAGATAGATATGAGATTACAAAATCAATAAACTTCCTTTTTAGTATAATTTTATTACACATTATTTGTTTATATCATTTGTTCACAAATTTATTTATTCGAGAAATAATTCCTCCTTCCGTACAATTTGCGACATGATACTATACTAAAGTATTAATGGTGATGATTGTGGTACGTAACATACAAGGTTGTATCTTAGTGCATCTAACGTAATAAATTTGAAAATTTAAACACATAAGAACAATTGCAAATTAAATTTGGAGACAAGTTTTAAACAACAAAAAATATATTATTTGATAATTTTACTACCAAAAAAAAAAAAAAAAAATAATAATAATAATAATAAAAAGGAAATTAAACTGCATACATGATATATCCTGTAATAAATAAGTTTATTAGACTTCTTATTTTATAAAGGAAAAAAAAGAAAAATTGTCAAAGTAAATCAGAAATGTAAAGATAAAAAACTATTTCAATACTTGTTCTATAAAACTTCAACCTAAAAAAGTTTATATTGATTTCATTTGAGACATTAAATCATCCAAATCAATATCATTAGCAGAACATGCAACATTTTCATTATTAACTTCTTTATCTGGAGCTTCATAAGCTAAACGCAAGCCTGTAGTGGGAGTTACTAAAGATTGAACCATTTCTTGTCCTTCATAATCAGATACTAACTCAATTCCCCATTCATTTTCAACATGCAAAGGTTGACTGTCTGGAACTTTTTCGACTTCAGCCAATACCTTTGGCCTTTCTTGAAAATCTTTTTGCCTGCTTTGGCAGTGGCGATCATCACATTGCGGGTTGGGTTTAAGTGACATTTTTGGGAAAAAATCGTTCAGTGCATTGTAGCCTAAGTAATCAGAAACTTCACCAAAACTAAGCAAATATTTTATAGCATTTTGAACTAATAAACCTGCTGTAATACCCATTGTAGTAGGTAAAGAAGCTGCACATACTCCTTCTCTTTTCAAAGTCCGTTCATCAATATTTTCTGCAACTACAAGAGGTGGAGCACAAGCAAAGCATGCTGTTTCGCCGGGTCTTATAAATTGAATATGCCCCGACACTGCATTTTCAGATACTCCTGACTCAAACCAATTCAAAGACAATTCATTACATGCTGTATTTATAGCCATTCGAGCTTCGAAATTATCTACACAACTTAGAATTAAATCAACAGGTTGTCCATTCTGCAAGCCACCATGACCGATTGTATTCAAAAAATTATCAAATGATTCTACTGAAGTTATGTTATAATTGCGAGTTTCTATCACGACATCTGGATTAATGAACGTTAAAGTTTTTGCTGCAGCTTCTACTTTCGACAAACCCGCTTGATCTGGTGTAAAAAATAAGCGATTCATATTGGCCAGCTCAACTTTATCATAATCAAAGAGTATTAGTTTGCCTACACCACAACGCGTTAACATGTCAGCAGTAACACTTCCTACGCCACCTACACCAACTACTGCTACTGTTTTGTCGCGTATACGTTCATATTCCTTAACAATTCCCATACGCTGTAAGGCCATTAGACGGCTGTACGGGTTTGAGTCTACAACTTCAGCTGACATTTTTTCTATGCGTTGTCTCACTACTTGACCTTCATGCCGTTGTTGTTCCAGCTCTTGCTTTAGTTCAATAATTTTAGCTTGTAATTGCTCAATTGCAGACATTTTTCATTAAAGATCGCGAAATTTGTATGAAATAGTATTGTATTCGTGTCACTTTAAAAACAAAAAAAAATTATAATTCTGCTTCTTTGTATCTATCATTATTAAGTGAAATAATATCTCGAAAGTAGAATTCAAACATAGATGGAGTCTCAAATTAATATATAAAAAATATTATAGCGCACAAAAATAGTAATCAGGTATCACCAATTTTGCAACACCAAACAAACTGATATTTTTATGTGAATTAAGACATTTCACTATCCTACAGCCTGTTATAAAATTATGCAGTTTTTGTGTCAAACAAAAGTTTATTATGATTGGAGTTTCTTGACTTCAAGCGTCATTTTGTGACGCAAAATAATAAAAACCTGGAGAACTTATATTATTATTAACGTTTTGTTTATAGTTTAATTTGTTATGACAATCAACCAAATACAGGGTGGGCCAAAAGTCACAATGGGGTTTAAAAAAACGAACTTTTTTGTTTATTTTTTTTTAAGATTATTAAATAACATCTGGAGAATAAATAATGGAGGGATTTACAACTGAACAAAGAACAAGAATAATAGAATTTTATTACTTAAATCATTACTTATTACTTTTATTACTTATTAAATTTTTAAACACCATTGTGACTTTTGGCCCACCCAGTATAATGAATTATATTGGTTTATATTTTACAACCAGAAAACATCTGGTTTTATAATTCATTTAAATGATAGTCTGCTGGTCGCGAGGCTATTTTAATTTAATTTCTTAAAATAGATGGGTATCACTATCACATTTTCATCTAAATGAACTCTATGACATATCTACTGCGTCAAAATTATTTATTTACTTGTTCTTTCTAAAGGAAGGAACAAAAAAGCCAACAAATCCACCTGGAAGCACATAGAGAGTACAATCTTTCTGATCAATATGAAGCCTAATAACCTTTTCTCAATGTTATCATTTAATGAAAGTTTGTAATAATCGTCATTTCGGCAGAATTGACAATTAAAAAATACGAAGATCTAATTATTAAATAAGTACTAAGTAAATCCTTCCTAAAAATTAAACTTATTCATTCTTGTAGTATGTACATAGTGTGTGTATATTCACTTTTAAAGATAATTAAATATAGCATTAAAAAAAAAATAAATAAAAATAGCATTTTTCCGTTAGCTTTTTGAGTTTTTGAAATGTACAATTTTACCAGTATTTTTAGCAAAAACTTGTGTTAGCTCCTCGTCAGTGAATATCGTTTGGTGAACCCTTTTCATATGATTAGCAAATCTTTAAAAATAATTATAAATGTTTTTTTTATACATATAAATTCATACATACAAACATATGCATATGTACATAAATACAGTTACCGATTTACTTACCTTAACCGTCTTTCGAAACCAATTCCCGGACAATATTCACACTTATAAGGCATTCCAGTGTGTTTAAATAAATGCGCCTTAAGTTTATTTCGGCTGTTATACACCGCTGAGCAGTACGTGCAATTATGCGTTACGCCCTCATGTTTCTGCAAATGATATGTCAACCTTACTTTAATAGCGAAACGTTTATCACACAAATGACACTCATATGGTAATTCCCCCGTATGGGTACGCATGTGGATTTGAAGCTCAACTCGGCGGGGATAAGCTTTATCACATTGATCACATTTGAAAGGTCGTTCTTTATGTAGCCTTTTATGGGCTGTTAACTGTGCACGACCACCATATAAATTCCCACAAACTTTGCAAATATAACTACATTTTGCATTATAAGTGCCTTTTACGCGGTTTTTTGCGCGATTCAGTTGCACGACATATTTACAATCCAGCGAGAGGTGAACATCTAACTTTTGCAAATCTTCAAATGAATTATCTAAAAAAGAAGAATAGTTATGGAATTTTTGTTTTTTATTTCAAAAAGAAATCTTTATGTTCTTAATTAAGACTAAATAGAGTTTAAGATATCATCTTATGTAATTATCTATTAAATCTAAACAATATAAAAACGTGGCTGTGAGAATGCACCTAATACAGCGCATATTATATTATAACTGGTTATTTAAACAAATATTTACACTATATATATTGCATTTATTATTATTTAACATTTAAAAAAAAACTGAATTAGTTTTGTCTCTTTTTTTTATTTAAATAGGTCTAGCTTATTATACAGTATTATTAACATAAAAAAAATAAAAAAAAAATTTAAAAATAAAATACATCAAAAAATTTCATTTCCCCAAAACTTCTATATCATCTAGATGGTCATCCTCGCTAACGGTCACGATTAAATCTTGTTCTGCAATCTGTTTTATGCTAACGCTTTTGCCAGTATTTTCTCGAAACATTTCATTAAGGGCTTCCTCCGATATAGAAGTATGATGAACGCGCGTTAAATGACGTTTAAACCTTAAAGACCACATAACTTAAATATTTTGTTTCTTTTACCAATAATTTTTTTAAAATACTTACGTATTACGTGTAGCAAATCCATGGTAATCGCACAGCTTACACCGGTAAGGCATACCCGTATGTTTAAATGAATGTGCTTTTAGCTTTTGTTTGGAATTAAATTCAGCACCGCACTCCTTACAATTGTGCTTAATGCCATAATGTTTTTGCAGATGATAAGTTAGGCGAACTTTAATAGCAAATCGTTTTTCACATAAGTGACACGCATACGGTTGTTCGCCAGTGTGCGATCTGAGATGAACATTTAAATCAAATTGTCTTGCATATTTCTTATCACAATGTGGGCATGGTATATTCTTTTCCAAATGTAGTTTCATATGATTTACAAGTTGGTTACGCAACTTGAAAGCATTGCCACATATTTCACAAATATTATCACGTTCTTTATGTGCTTGCTTGCGATGCGTTTCTAATAAGTACTGTGAAGCATACTGTCGGTCGCAATCTGCACAGACGTACACTATATCGGAACTCTCTCCATGATGGATTTTTTCGTGTTGATGTAGCGATTTCGAATTTTTAAATTCACGAGCTGCATTAATTGAAGTTGTATATGTGTACATACATAAATATTATTAGTACCATTTTTTAAATATTATATGCTTTTAGTTTTTACTGTTTATAAATAATGGCATAAGAAAATACTACATATGTATGGATTTGTACATAAAATCAATTGAGATCAATTGTCATAAAAAAAGGTCGTGAATTTTTGCCAAAAAAATTTATTGCTAGTACATTGCACAAATTGAAACAATAATCTTTAAAATTACACTGCAAATCTCCAGCAAATTCCAAAATTTTTTATTTTGAATATACAATATATAATTACGGAGCAAAATACATGGTACACTGTTTTCAAATTTTGCGAGACAAAGCCAATAAATAAAATTTGCTTTTTAAAAAACATTTTGATAAATTCTTCCCTAGCAAGTCTATATATAGATATATACCGGTTTTGCAAAAATACATAGAAAAACTTTAAAAATTCTTACAATATTTTCTTAACGGAATTGTTTTTCTTTTGGTTACGAGAAAAAAAAACCTCTTGCAAATACAAAATACAAAAAAAATACAACTTTACTAATAATTTCAGTAACTCGAAAAGAGAAAAAAAATTAAAAACTCTTATTGAAAAGCAGGCTAAATTAAATGTTTTATATCCACAATATTGTATCATTTACCTAAAAAAAATTAATAGAAATATGAATGCAGATTAAAAAAGCTTTTGCCCGTATTGTTATTGGATTGAGTAGAAAAATATATGTTTTGTAATAAATTGAATAACTAGAATGTACCTATCGATTAACCACTTCTTATTTGATTAACTAAAATTTTTATATCCATTGTTGCCATTTTCTTAATATATCTTTTGGTTATAAAGTTACAAACATTTTATATACATGCTTATGCACTTTTATATTAAAAAAAAGAGTATGCTATAATACTTACGGCAAAACGAACATAAATATGAACTCGCATTATCCAAAACATTGCTGCTCTCTTTACTTTTGTGCAATTTCATGTGTTTGTTCAAGTTCCTTCTTAATAGTCTTTTTTGGCAAACATTGCATTGCACAGAAACATCACATTCATCTACTTTTACAATTTCTATAATGTTTTCCCTTTTAATATTGTCATATTGTAACTCATCTTTTTCCATTGTTTGGCATAATTTAAAGTGATCTCGTAGCATGTTTTGTTTTCCAAATGTTTCAGAACATCTAAAGCACTGAAATGCCGTAGCCATATTTAGATAATCTGCGCAAACTGTTTCCATCGCACAAATTATTTCTTTTTCGTGTGTATATTCTAGATGTTGCTTTAAATTACTATCATTTGAATCACTGCATTCAAACGGACACTTATCGCCTTGACAATGGACGATAGCTTGGTGCAAATAGAATGTAATTTCTGAATAAAATGTTTTCTGACAAACTAAGCATAAAATAATTTTTTTAGTTATATTTGTATTATCAACAGGCGAAGAGTGCTTAACATCTCTATGTTGCTTTAGAGCTGCCCGACATCTATACATGGCTTTACACTGATCACATGTGTGAGGCCTACATTGTTTATGTATATTCATATGACCTTCATATGATACGTCGCCGCGTAATATTAGTTTACACTCTCCACATTTCCATTTTAGATGTTTCAAATTAGTTGCATCATTTGGATCAAATAGTATTTGATAATCGTCATCATTTTCATCTTCCGGAAGATAACAATCAGTACTGAGACAAACTTTATCAGTATGTAAATTTTCATGTGTAGCGGCTACCACAGCTAAACCTTCCAACAAATTCTCGTTCCGATCCCCAAATTTTTCTTTTTGATCCCTTACTGAATCTGATATTTCTTCTACGACATTAATTTCTCCCATATCATGAATTTCCTACAAAAAAAAAAAAAACAATTCTAAGTTAATTATTTTAAATATTGTACTTATCTTACCTCTACTATAAGAATGTTTTCTGTGTCGTTTTCCGGCTCTATTATTTCTTCCATTACACACACTTGCATGCCGTTATCATCCATGGGAGCGAAAAACTCATTATCTAGTAATTTTATAGTTTCCACTTTGCTCTCTTGCACTTGATTTTTTGTTGCTTCATGTTCCTTTCTTAGCACTACATCGGCCTGACGCACTTTTAAACAGAACTCATATATTTGATGTAATTCATCATAACAATTGAGACATATATGCTGGGATAAGCCATCGTTATGTTCTATTTGTACTTCACCCAAATAGCGTATGCTGTCAGCGTAAGTGCTTCCGGATTTATGTTCCTCGAAAAGATAGAAAAAGCTTTCGGAATCTGCTGTTAAGCAACATCGGCAACGTTTCATAATTTTTGTTTATCAATATTGTCTTTGTGTATATTGTTTTTCAATTTCAATGTCTATTGCATAGGCAATACAAAAAAACTTTTATGGTATAGTGCCGATAAAAATTAAATAAAGGTGTGCCGAAACTCAAATAATAATCGGATAGATTTATAAATTTTCTTAGTTGCCAACTATTAGGAAATGTTTTTAAAAGTATGTTCCGAAATGGAAGTACCTCAATTTAGTGTTTACCCTGTGATTTACTTGCCATACGACTGTTTCAATGCTTATCTATTGAATTCGACGTCAATATCAAACTACAGAAGCACTGGAATATTTACATAGACTCTATCTGGGGTAGTAATCACTCTGTGCAATCAATATTTATTTAAGCTGTAGAAAATTGATACTCTAAACGCTAATCATCCTAACCTAATAAAAAAAATACGAAATTTTGTTTTTTGACTTGATTAGCCAGAACAACCTCTACATCCACAATGAACACATTCCACAATTCGTCCTTCTTCCAATTTGGATTTTGGTACACGGCATATGCAATTTGTTCCAAAATTTGTATCTCTTGTCTGAATACAGCGAAGACAACAAAGATTTTCGTAGCCCGACTTTTTCCACTTAGCAATAAGATTTGCATCCGCAATTTTTTCCTTAAGACAATGGTCATACAATTCGCGACTTATGGCTTTCCGGCGGTAGAATAAATCATATATATAACGAGACTTCTGATGGTGTATTTTAAAAATAGGCCATAGAGATTCCGTGATCCGTTTCCCTTCATGAGGTTCGGTTTCCGCTTAAATAAATAATGCATAATTAAATTGAATATCATGTATACTTACTAAAGAATTGTTAGCCTACCTTCACGCATTTTTTGTTCTAATTCTTCTAGTGTAGGTTCTATCAACTCCCAACCATCTGGTGGAGGTTTTCGAGATCTTCTTACCTTCGGCATATATAAATTCTTGTTTTGGTGTTTATTTGAACTTTCCAATGAATGCTTTAAAGTTATGATTAAATAAAAATAAAAGACAACTCTACGAATATACAGCAATAAAGGCGATTGCTTTTTATTGCAGCTGTTTATACAATTTTGTAGGGGTGAACTTTTTTCGATAAAAGAGTAATTTTTTGACGTTCATTTATTTTCAATACTTGGTAATACTTTCGAATTATCACAATTTTGACATGAATCGATAATTCAAAGAACGAGGTAGTTTACTCTCATTTTGTAAAAGTCACATCTCTTGAATATTACAAAGTAATAGGCGAAAACAAGTTTAGTTTTGTTAAAAAAAATAAATAAAATGTAAATAAAGTAAAAAATCTGACTTTTAATGGTTAAAACTTCGTACATCGGTGTGTAAATAAAATAACAAATAAATGTTAACAAAGATTCAATTTGTGCAACGCAGTTGAAATGTAATAATTCCCATATAAATATATGTATATTGTTACATACATAGGCATACCGAAGCCAACCGAACTCTGTAATGGAAAATTTGTGAAATATTTCTGCAAAGTATTAATATTTTTATTTAAGTCGATTAGGAAAAGAAAAATTCAACCACCTTGAGTTCTTAATAAATTGCAACAACACATTCTACATACAGGATGCAAAAAAGTACATTTCTTTTTCTATAATTTTAATACAGTATTGGGCAATTAGTGTTTATTTACTCTTCCAAATTTAGTATAATAAAATTTACAATAAACTAATTTTAATGCTCTAACGACCAATTGCTAAAAACCAAATGGAAAATTGCCAATAATAATCAAATAATACAATGAATGTCGCCTATAGTAAATTATAGGAAAAACGTACAAATTTTTTTTTATTAAAAATATAAAGTGGATATAAAGATTACAAATGAGTTACTTTCAATAAGAATTTGCATTGTGTCAATTTATATATTAACGAGCAAAGTGATTCATACAAGTCGAACTTACCTCATTCATTAGGTTGCAATGTCAACAAGTGTTTTATTATATTTGAATATATATAAAATATAATTAATATAATTAAAATAATATAATTAATTTTTTTGTGGAACCAATTGTTGTAATACTAATTGCATCTGGTAAAAGTAGTTACCTTGCCTGCAGTTACGACAACTATTGCACACAATTAAAAAAAGGAAATTAATAAATCAAAACTTGATTAAGAAATATGATTGTGTAGGTTCTAAAAAAACAATTGTACTAAAATTCTTAGAAGTTTGAAACTACAAATACTATGTGCAAAATTATATAAAGTATCGAATTCAGTATTGAATATGGGCGTATTTTGCTTTTTGTGTATAGGAATCAATAGTTTAGGAAACATTTTATTTATTTTTTCTTTATGTGTAGTTTTATCTGCAGGATTCTTTTATTTGGTAAAATGCGACACAATCTACCGTTACTATACATTTAAATCAAATGAAAATAGTTCTGTTTTACAATCATGACTGCATACATATTTATTTTGCTTGCTGTGTGCTCTATATGCCTGCCTTTTCTTGGGTGCTAAGACCAAAAGCCAATTGAGAATTACAAATACAATCGCGGCAAGTTTTGAAAAAATGTTTCAAAAATATTAATTTCATTAAATACTTGATCTCGAATTTCATTTTTGCCTAATAAATACATTTATGGCCAACACAGGAATAATAAGTGACTATAATAACTATGGAAAAAATAAAATTGATTCATTTCGAATATTTTTTGTTGTGTAGATTAGAAAAATTTCCCCAAAATTCTTGAAAAAAAACAAGTTATTTAAATTTCTAAATTACCTTTTAATAAATTTTAAATCGAAAAGAAACAGCCGAGCTAAGATTTATATATTTATTTTATTTAATTATTTGTGGAAACAAAAACAGTGTGAAGAGGATTGAAAAGTATAATTCATCTTCATTAATCTTCGCACAATACTTGAGGTGTTTTACATGCGCTTCATTTATTGTTACTTAGATCTGCGCTAGATTGCAACCTAGAATCTGCAAACGTATATAAATTTTTTCTAGCTTTCAGTTGTCTCTCTAAACTGTATGTTGCGGCAGCTCCACATAATTGCAAAAAACAAATAATTTCAAGATATGTATGGATGTGACAAATTAAATTTTTTGTACTTAATATTTTTTTTGCAACACACGACAAAGTAGTATTATTTAAATTTTTATGTAAAAGATAGATCCTGAATCAAAAATAAATACTAGAATTAACACTTAAAGAGTTGATTAAAATTATGTTCCTAATTGTTTATGCATATACGTATATATATGTATATGTGGCTATGTACATACTAGCATAAATGTATGTACAGTTGTGTTCATAACAATAGGAGTGGAGTTAACTAAAATAAAAAAGCTTAATTTTTTTTGCGAAAATCAAATAGTTTTATTCAGTTTTTTAAGTTAATTTGATATTCATATATTCCTCATTTTTTATACTAAATAACATTTAAATTAAGCTATCACATTTATAAAAAAAAAGGTTTTTCCCAAAGTGTTGCAAAATTTCCTGTTCAAAATAATATTAAATATTAATATTATGTATTATCACACATAGAATTAATTATTAATTAAAAGGCATTAAAGGTTATATTTATTTAACCAGAAAAGCTAAATAATTTTAGTATTTAGTGGAATAACCTTTATTTTTGATAACTGGAGCGCATCTGCGAGTCACAGAGTCAATTAGATCCCGACATCGCTTTAATGGGATTCGCTCCCACGCCTCACGCACTGCGTTCCATAACTGCGCTGCATTTGAAGGTTTAACCTATGCTACACTTTTCTTTATGTCTCCCTATAAATGTTCGATAAGGTTGAGGTCATGGGACTGAGGAGGCCAAGGCATGACCTCAACCATACTGACTCGAAACCACTCTTTTGCAAATCTACTAGTGTGTTTCGGGTCAGTGTCTTATTGAAAGACCCATTTAAGCGGAATATTCTATTCAGCATATTGGAGCATTACTTTGTCCATTATATCCACGTATACACGCTGATCCATTATACCTTTTATATCATGACTGGGACCAACTCCATAGTACGAAAAGCTTCCCCATATCATCACTTTTATACCACCATGTTTTATGGTCTTTTTCGTATACATACTGTTATATTGAGTGTTGGGCGGACGTCGAACATATTGTCTGGAACCAGTTCCACCAAATAAAACGATTTTACTTTCGATTGTCCACAATATATTTTGCCATTTTTCCTTCGGACAGTTTATGTGCTCTTTTGCGAACTTTAGATGTGCAGCCGCATGCATCTTTGTTAGCAATGGGTCCTTTCTTGGGCTTCTGGCAAATAAATTGTTCTCCAACAAAGGCGTTCGTACAGTAACGGTACTCACAGCACGGTTAAGCTCCTTTTGAGTAACCACAGAAGACGCGTTAGGGTCGATTTTGCTATATCTTACAATGCGGCGGTCATCTAAACTCGATGTTTTACGCTTTCGAGTACGTGTTTTAGCCTTTTGTTTGTAAGACAAGGCATTTGCAATCATTTGATCAGACCAGCCTAATATTTCTTTAATTTCTCTATATTGAACACAGCTGTAGGTATGCAGATATAAAATCATAAAAGTTAAAAATGAAAACTAAAGTCGTTTGCGCTGCGATCGAAAAGATTCCCAACCGTTTCATTTTTGGCATATTACATGCATATGTGTGTTTGTACGTGCATCTGTTCATATCCGATGTACTATTTATATAATAACCGATGTAAAGTAACACTGGTTGTCCTAAAAATGGATACGTTATCTGGAGTGCAATGTGTATCTGTGTATATGCAAGTATACTACTCCGACAGCAATCACTTCGTACGCCTGTTTGTTTTTTAATATTTTTAATTTCTGCTTTTATTTTTAGTTAAAAGCCAATATTTTTGATACAAAGTTTGTTGTTTCCTAAAAGCTAACAAAGTCTATTCTTAGAATCAACAGCAGAAGGAAAAAAAATTACAACAACAGCGTAAATAACGGGATCCAGCTACGGACGGGGCAAGAAATCAAATATAAATGAACAGGAAATTCGAGTATTGAATGCCATAATTAAAGAAAATAGGCGGTCGTTAGTGAGAAACTTAGCGCAAATGTGGTCGAAATAGTTCGGGAGAAATTTTAGCCGTGAATTGACTCGGAAACATTTGCGAAAATTGGAATATAAATTTTATAAGGAGAGTTTTAAATAAATGTTTACAAGTGCATTCAATTTAAATTTTTCAGGCAAAGAAAAAACCCTTGTTAACTGCGGTGCAAAAGAAAAAAGATTACAATTTGCCAAGGATAAGGGTTTGTGGGTACAGCGGCAGTGGGACTCAACCATATTTAGTGATGAATCGACTTTCCAAGTGTGCAAGGGTGAAATTAAAACCAAAGTAATAAGAAAATCCACTGCTGCTACAAGTGAAGTTCCCATCAAGTTTAATGATTTGGGGATGCATGTCATAAAAAGGAGTATGTCAGCTCCAATTTATCGATGGAACTGTAAATGTATCCATATCGAATATTGCCAATGTAAACGAATTCATTTTTCAACAAGATGGTGCCTCCTGGCACACTGCCCAAGTAACTAAAATTTGGAAGAGCAGTAATAACATTTATGTCCTTGACTGGCCATCTTCGAGACCAGATTTAAACCCTACCGTGTCTTTATGGGGGATTATGAAAGAAATTGCGAAATGATGCCTAGAGGACGATTCCGACTTTAAGGCAGAAATTACAGGACATTTGGGACTCCATAACTCCAGAAGAGTGTGAAAAATTATTGAGAACAATTCCAAAAAAACTCAAAGATGTTATTAAATCAAAAGGCGACGTAACAAAGTATTAAATAACAATAATATACCGAATTTTTGACTGTCGTACGAGTTGAATGTTGTCAGTTCTTGGTTTGCATTTTTTGACTGTGTCGATGAATCTCGCGATTTAAACTGTTTTTTTTGTAAATTTTTTTCGTTTTGCTATTATTTCTAAGAAATAAGACTTTTAGCTTTTAGGAAACGCCAAACTTTGTATCAAAGACATTGGTTTTTAACTAAAAATAAAAGCAGAAATTTAAAATATTAAAAAACATACAGGCATACGAACTGACTGTTGTCGGAGTAGTATACAACATATGTATGTACGAAACGACTAGTGGTTTTTTAGCGCTTTACACATTTGTCTTTCTAAGTAATTGACTAGGTTTGCTTTTTTTCTAATAAATAATCTATTTTTTTTTGTCTCTGGTCTGGGGATCTTTCTTAATTCTATTTTCAATTACACACCCGTTTTATTTCAGCAGCAATCTCTTTAAATAAATTTAATATAATACAAATATTATACTGTATTAATACATCGTATGTGGATACTTACTTGCATATGTTTACTATATTTACAGCGAAAAAAACAATAATAGTTTCCATCAAAAAAAAAAGTTTTAAAAATAATTAAATATAAGTTAAAAAAGAGAAAGTATCCTGCAATGGAAACGAATACGGAAGGAAATCTACTGGAGGTTATGGACTTAGCGCGTACTCTACGTCAAGAACAATTGTTCATACAGCAGGAACAGACTACTTTTGCGCAGTTAACTGAAGCTTTGGCTGAAAACTCTGCAGCAATAACAAAGGTAAGTAAAAAATAATTCTGCTGGCATTGTTTTCTTATTAAAATTATTAATTTACAAACAGTTGGCTTATATATGCGCTCAACAAAGAAGAAATTTAAATGATTTAATTGTTTCACGCCCCGATATTGGACCATCTGTGTGTTGTCGTCGTGCAAAAAATTATGATAACATTAAATTTATTGATGCAAAAAAAGTTCTGGATTATGAGGTAACTTAAATAAAAAAAGAAAGAAATTATTAATAATTGATTTTACTTTTTTTTGTGACAGCATGCTATAGCGTATGAGGATCTTTTCAATTATCTATACAAGTCTCCTTATGTTTTAGCTTTATCGTTAGCAACGGGCGATAGTTTAGCGGATATATCGCCTGCACATATGAATTCTGTAATACAAACGGTGACTAGTGGTCTGTTTGGAAATGTAATAAATACAAAAGATGTTGAAATGGTATTAAAGATTTTGAGAGAATTAATAGAGATACAAATTGTTGTAAGTGATAATCCTCGAAGATTGTTAAGAGAAAACACATCAACATTTGCTCGAATATATCATCGCCTAAATGAGTCAATGTTTTCGGCTAAAATATTTTTGACAGCTGCTCTTTTCCAACCCATTATGAGCGTCCTGAGTGAGACGGATATGATGTTAGATGTTGATCCCAAAAAAGTTATACAAAGTTTATCATTAAAAGAAAAAATAAGGAGGTAGTAGAGAACAACACAGTTTTTGGCGAATCAATAAAAAGTTTTATTTTTATTTTAGATTTGGTTTTGAGACTTCAGCTTCATATCAAGAAAAGATTGACAAATTTCACATCGAAACCATTAATCAGTTATTCAACCTAGTTACAATTTTTATTGACAGTTTACATTTTAATTGGTCGCTATTTCCCTCCACACTTCGTTGGTTAATTCAAACTATGTGTCACCAGTTGAAACATGCTCACCAGTTTTCGGATAAAGCTATTAACGAGATTTTAAATGATATGGTTTTCACACAATTTATTTGCCCGGCTATAGTAAGTCCTGATGTAATGGGCATAATTGACGCTCCTATTCCGGAACAAGTACGATTTAATCTTATTCAAATTGGTCAAATAATTCAAATGTTAGCTTTAGCTAAACATGGCGAAATAGATCCTAAATTTATTGAACTGTACTCCAAGTTTGAAACAAACAATGTAACAAAGTTAATTGATTTGTTGTTAGTGACACAATCTGGTGAAGATGTCGTTGCTATACTGGCCCAACAAAGTGATTTTGAAAGAGCACACTTGTTGGTAACTCAACAGGAATTAAACTATTTAACTGAGTTTTATAGAATATTAACGGTCACAGATGAATTTCATGTTTCCGAGGAAGAAAAGGAAAAGCTAAAAAAAATACTAAAACATTTGCCGGAGAGTAGTAATGTTAACGGCAATCCAGAGGGTAATCAAAATTTTGTAAAAAATGAAAGTTCTGCCAAAGAGAAATCGAAGCAGTCATTAAAAAATTTAAGCAAATCAACAAAAAGTAAAATTGCGAAAAGTATGAGTTTTTCAAATGTTATTGTAAACAATCTAAATTCCCTTGAAACAAATGTTATTCTTAACGGAATTGGCGGATTGAACATGAATGGATTGGAAAGTACTTCTTCATATACAAGTTCAATGAATTCATCACCAGTGCATTCATATGTTGCTGAGGTTGAAAGTGAACCTGTTTTAATTTTTAATCTTTATAACGGGGTAGAGCAAAAACTACAACCCCTTTCAGAGGAAGAAGTTCTAAAAATGAATAGTATTGGGCAAGACATATCTAATGGCGAATTAGCAGAGGGTGAAAATTATCAACCAGAGTCTACGGTGGATAAGTCATCAGTAGCTAATGGTTTTGATGGTATGTCAGATATTTTGAGACCAATGCATGGCAAAACCGCGAGATTTTCATTATCCCATGATGATGGTTCTATCGGAAATTCTGACAACTTAGAAGCTGTTAGCGAAGTGCCTTCTAATCATTCGGTAACAAGTTCTTTAGAGTTGGAAGAAAATGTCGAAAATGACAATTTGTCTGATATGGTATCAGCGAATGTGTCAGGCAGAGGCACCCCTAATATAAGTGGTAGAGATACACCTTCATCTCAAGTAACGGACGGTGACTCCATAAATAATGCTTTGCCAACGCCTCAAATGCAAAAGCTTATTTCAAAAGCACGTTCCGATATCCAAGATAAATTTTGTAAGTTTGAAATAAAAAAATTTGAGGGTGATGAAACAGTGTCCATAATTTCGGATACATGGTCTACTGATGTTTTAGCCAGCGATTCCGAAACTGTAGATACAACCGAGCGAGAACGGGAAAGAAATTTGTCCACGCCATTGATACCAGCTTCAGTAGTATTGCCTGGAGATAATAATTTTGACGTTCTCTCAAGTGCTGGAGGTATGAGAACAGGATATCTAGATGTTTCTGACCAAAGATCAGAATCCAATTGGAGTACCGACGTTCTAGCGTCTGACTCCGAAAAATTAAATGAACTTGATACAGATGATAATGTGAGTATTACAGCTAAATCTGATATACTAGTTTCAAATGCAGTATCAGAACGAAAAAGGAAATTATTAGCAACTATTATATCAGTACCTACAAATCGGCAGCAAAGATTATCAAATAACGCTCATTACTCAGTAGCTCGCAGTAGTCGTAGTTTTAGATTGACATCATCAAATGCACAAGGATCTCATAAACTACTCTTAGCTAAAGTACCATCCTCTGGTAGTGTTGATGATGTTCATTGTAGTGGCGGTAGCAGTGGCGGTAATGCTAGTGATCGCTCACAAGAAGATTCAGCATTTTTTGACGCCATAAATTCATATGATGACAATTCTGCTTCGGTTACAATTAACAGCCATTATCATCATCATTACCGAGATGGTTCTTCATTAGCTAGGAGTTCAGTTAGAACAAGCAATCAATTAGAGAACACGTTTCAACAAAATTACAAATCTATAACAAGCGAAAAAGGAAAAGATAATTTTCTCCAAGCAGGACATTTTACATCTTCGCAACGCATGAGGAGACAAGCTTCAGCAGAAAGTAGTCTTTCCAATCAAAGCGTAAATCTTGAAGAGCACAGTGCGTCGGTTACGGTATCCTCTCCATTTGCATCCAATAGTAAAAATCGACCCAAAAGTGTTATCAATAATGAATCGAAAGACCTTATAGATTTTTCTGATTTTTGTGATGATAAACATGCAACACCACCTTCCCTTGCACTTTCTGATCCTCCACTACCGGATATTTTTCAAGATGACGTGGTAGAACATAGGGAAAGTTCTATTTTACATAGATTTTCGGGAGATGATGGTCGAAGAAATGGAATTTTGGCATTAAATGGGGACCATGAAAGTTCCGAAAGTTGTGCCAACTTAATATCTTCGTTAAGGAGACATCAATCATTGGACTACGAAAACCATGAAATAATGTTGAACTCAGTTCCTAAAAGAAACTCTGGTTTACCTATTATCTCATCTCAAACAGACGAAGACAGAAGTGAACTACAGGAGCAAAAACAAGAAATACTGCATCTAACAAATAAAACGTCCGATTTAAAACTAAACGATACAACTGAAACGAATGGCTGTGATCTATCGCGCGAAACTCCAGCGAGTGAGCGTTCTTCTGCAGGTATAATGGTATACTCATCACCCCTTACAGCTAAGAACCAAAAGCCAACAAAATCTACTGGTGCTATACCTAAAAGCATTAGCTTTGATGCTTCTGCCGATAAAGCTAATTGCTCATCAACATCCTCAACAACCAAGCAAAATAGAAATGTGTCACGTTTTCAACTAGATCCCTTACGTATATATAGTCCATCAGCTCTTAATAATTTAACTATCACTAATTCTGGTATATTCAATAAACTGAAACAGGGTATTTTTAAACATCGACGTGGGCAAAAGCCTAGGCATAATAGTACGACACACTGTGACGAAATCTCACAAAGTTCTCGCAGTGTGTCATTTTCCAACAATACGTCTGAAGTTTCGCTGGATATAGTAAGTGCCAATATGGGAAATGGTTGCACAACAGGAGCCCAAGAACGTAATGCTGGATATTTTGATATTAATGAAGATATTTTGGCAAAGTATAGACGCAAAGTGAGTACTTCGAGTGAAACTACCAATTCATCTAATGGCAATGGTGCCGGCGCGGTAGGTGGATTGGCTTTAAATGGCATTACCAAGGATGTTGGTGGCCACCAAAAGTAAGTTAAACATCTTATTTTAATAACATATCTGAGTTAAAATTATTTATTTATTTTCAAATATTTTACTAGTAAACAATATTCTACTCATGACAAAATTATGGCTTTTAATTTAGTGAAAAAGAAGGTTCGTACTGTCCTGTCCAAGACTGATTTACATTCGGGAGATTTTCGTCACACAACCGTAGGTGTTATCTTCTTCAAACAAGTTTATATTTGGATAACTATATGTTACAACGTTTAATTTTCAGCATACAAATATTTCTCCTTTATTAACATATCTACAAATTCAATTGGCTCAAGCTATAAATTTACAAAATTTCCAGCAAATATCTTATGTATCCGAAGCCATACGCTGCATATCTCAATTGGATGTTAGTCAGCATACTCAAATAATGGATGAATTGCAAAATGATATACAGAAAAGGCAGAGTTATTTGCAGTATTTAATGCGATATCGCCAAAATCTTTTGATGATTATGGAGAATGTTGGGCAATATGAATCGCGATTGAAAAATGAAAGCTCAACGTGCAATCGTTATTTAATGGCGCTTTGTATACGTTTGTTCTTCGAAAAAAAGCAAAACAAAATTAAGTCCTTTCAAGAAAACTTCATACACTTGACAGTGTCTGATGATAAAATTGATTTAATTGAAGAGTTTATTGAAGATCTCATGGAAGAGTTATTGGCCGCGGGAGGCATTTTGAATGGTATGCCCGAATGGCAGACTGTTGAAGCACGGATGTCTTTAGAAAGAATATTATTACAAAGTATGTATCAACAGGTCATGTTCCCTAACGAGGATGCCGATTTATCAAGAGACTCGTAAGTGAATTATTTATCTTCCCTCAGCAAACATAATCTCACTTTGTTTATTTTCTTAGCGTTTTGTCTGACCATATACGTAAATTACAAAATATTATTACACCATCTCATCCGTCTCTTTGTATACCACTGATTTATTTATCAGAAGCTCCATGGAGTTTTGCTCAACAAGAATTAAAATTCATATCTGCTTATAAAACGCCACGTGAAAAATTGAATTGCGTTATTCGGTAAATATTGTAGACAAAAGCAGAAATATTAAAAAATATAATACTAAATTCTATGTTACAACCTTTAGATGTATTTCTAGTATAATGAGTTTATTACACATGTCAAGTGGAAGAGTACCGGCTTCGGATGACATCTTACCGGTTCTCATTTATGTACTTGTGATGGTATGTTATGTCTATATGTACACGTTTTTTATTTAATTCCGTTTTATGCTGACAAATTATTAAAACTCTCAGGCTAATCCTCCTTATTTATTGTCAACCGTTGAATATATAACATGTTTTATTGGTGACAAACTTGATGGCGAGGCAGAATTTCATTGGACTTTATTTTGCTCAGTTGTAAAATTCATAAAAACAATGGATTATTCAGATCAGTAATCATTTTATATATAATTTTTTCTAGACGTTTGAAAATAAACATTATGGTATATTGCTTATTACAAGCATGTATGTATTTTGTTAAGAAAGTTTACCTACAATTTTATATTTTAATTATTATTAAACACCTATTGTCCTAATAAATATTCTTAAGCATGGTTATCATTTAATAAATTCCTTGTTAACTTTTTGTTTCCTTAATAATATATTATTTAAGTCTTTTTAAAAAGACATTTTTTTGCAACACAACAAAGTTAACTCGTTTTCGTATTCATGTAGCTAAAATATTATGATTTATTGCCACTATTTTGCCTGCTGTACCATATTTATTGTCAGTGGTTTTCACTGTGGGCTTCACATAAGCATCTTTTATTAGTATTATATATCTAATTATGTAGATGACATTTTTTTATAGTGTGTATTATATTTGAATACATTGGTATTTTTGTCCAGCATAATTCTAACCAAATAAATCAAAAATATTAAACGCAAAAAATATTCGTAGTAAACAATTTGTTGCTTTAGCGTAATTATGAAACGTGAAAACCGCCAAGAAATGTATTGCACAAAATAACTGCATTTTCAATGTAATGCTTATAAAATATTTATCGACATATATTTATATACACTATTCTATAGATATAAATTTATGTATTTAACCGCATATACACATTTATGCAAAACTTAATCTTCAAATGAATTAACTGCTTGCGTTCACAATGTAAATACATTTGAAATATGTTTTCCTATATACATATATTAAGAATATTTTTATTGATGTTTTGCAAAAAAAAAAAAACATTTTGTTCATTTGTTTTCAAAACCACAAAGTGAAGTTTTGCAGAAAGACTGTAATAAAGTAAAAATGTCGTAAAATGTCATTCATGTAATTTGGTATTAAAGACTGATTTGAAAATGAAAGAAGTTCTTTTAAATTTTAACAAATTAAGTACATGGTATCAGATGCAAAAGTATACTTATATGTATATGTATATCTATAAAAAATAATAAATAAGTATTGAACGTTTCGAATTTATTAGGCTTTGATTATATGAGAAAAAGTAAAAATTTCCACAAAGTGGAAAATTAAAAACAAAGTATAGTAACTATAAAAACCGAAAAACAAAAATTTATGTTTATTGCTATGTAAAAATATAGATGCGGGCTGATCGGTTTAATATGTTACAACCCTTGTTCACGTTTCATTCCATGTATGTTCTGTTAGTATCGTTTGACTATTTTTGAAGTATTTTATTTAAACTCGTTTTACATTGTTCTCTGTATTTCAACGTAAATACTACTTTTGATTTTTTCGTCCATCTGTCAGCTGTCTGAGCTTCAATCATCAGTATATCTAGACAGATATATTACATGATATTTGATATTTCTATAGTAAAACTCATCGTATTTCTCCAAACTACATTTACAAATTTAATTTACATACCTACATACATGTTTTTAATGTGAAAAATATATTTTTATTTCAATTTCACACTAATATTTCGCATGCTATTGACTTTATTCAAGTCTGGATAGGAAATCTTTATATTTTTCAAAAACCTTTTTTATTTCAATTGTAATAAACATATCTGCATTGAATATATAATGAATTTGGTGCATGTAATTTCTACGCAGTGATATCAAATGAAACTCGATTTAGCAAAGCAAAAACGTAAAGTTATTTGCAATTATCCGAATAAAAACAGTTGCAATTTTTTGTCGCGATCGAAAAACCCATTTGTATGAAGAAATGTATATATTCATACTTAAATTCCGGTTAACTTCTAATTTTTTGATTTACCTTTTAATTTGACGTACAATATACATATATTTAGCTATAAATGACTAGATATGTGAATGTTAGCAGGTTAATTCAAACAACAAAATACATAGATATTAATTTAATATGTATGCTTATTAATTGAATAATCATTATACATCTTAAAAGTAAGACACATGTTTTTAAATAACCTATTTTTAAAGTCATAATCAAATTAAATAAAAGTTAGTGCTAATAGATGCAAAACAAAAAAATATAAAAGACATACGTACATGAGGAATGTATGTATGTGTGTATTTATTTAAAAATTGTATATTTACAGAAAGTGTTATTTGAGATATTCTGCAAAACCATATATTATTAATCAATTTTATGTTTGAAAGAAGTTATTTAAAGGCACATTTAAATTTCTCAATTTCTTACTTATTACATTTTCTTACTTATTAAATGCATAAAAAAGTAATTTTCTATTGCTTAATTTTGCTCTTTAAATTTAGGTTCGATAACACATTCCATTATGCAAATGTCAAAAAATTCTGCGGCTTGATCCAGATATCAAAGGAAAAGTGTTGTTTAACATCTGCAAGACCATTTAATGACAAATCAAAAAAAAAAAAATTAAATAAATTAGTAAACCTTCAGGCAATTATTTAATATTTTTCTCCTACTTTACTTACTCGTATATTCATATAATAAAACGAGAAACTACAGAAGAAATTTATTGATTTTATGCTATACTTTAACAAATTTTCAGTAGATATAAGATAGAAGAGATTTGGATATAATTTTTAATGCCATTATACCCATAAATTTGTTATCATGTACATTCCAATTTGCGTTCACCTCTACTCACTGCACTGCTATCGATGTTAACGTTAAGGATATCATTAAATGTAGTTTAGTTATTCCCTTTTGTATAGAAATTGGTAATAAAACAAAAATTTTTAATTGCTTTAATCGGTTTTTCTCAAAAATATCGAAAAGAAGAAACTGTAAAAATATTTGTACTGAAAAAAACCACTATGAATTAAAATCATGTTGACAAAAAAAATGCGTGATGTGTTTGATTTATCCACAAAAGGGCGGGTTTCTGTATGCTGCATATTATGAAATATGCGATAGTCTACATTGTCTCATAAAAATCATCGGAAGATCAAAATTATGCAATTTATTACATCGTCATTTTGGAATTATTTCTGAACTGGTAAGTATCCCAAAGAGATATATAATACTTGCAAAAATACAGAAAAACATGAAGTTCTGCAGATTTTACAAATTATCTAAAGTGTGCAACTGCAATTTTAGTACACACCAACAACATTTTCTAGCAGACATTCCATATTTGGGAAATCGTGCGATTGAATACGCTATTGTTTAGCCATACATTAAAACCAGAAGCCACTTTATTGCTAACGGCTACATTAAAGAAAGTTGTAAAAATTTCCAAAATGTCAAAAATTGAATTGCACCAATCGGCAAGTACATTCAAATTGGTGATGGTATACTGCATTTACGTTGATTAAATTATAATTAAAGGTAAAAATTTGATTTTGTTTTTCTTCAAAATAACAAGATATATTTTCAAAAAATAGCAGTAGAGAGGTTCGTGTGTTTCGAGGTTTGTGTTTTCTTCCCCGCTGTCAGAGAAGAATTTTTTTCAAACCACTTTCTTTAACCATTAACGAAATTAAAATTTATTATTATGTGGGAGCTCTCTTAATTTATTTATAATTATATATTTTGTTTATTATGTGGTGAATATCACAAATAATAATAAATTTCATGAAATTCTCAATTTTTCATTTCATAATTAATAATAAGAATTTGAAGTTGTTTTTCAAAACGGTTTAATTGAATGCCTGCTTACTGATGAGTTTGATTTAGCACCAAGCGATATGCGCATTGCGCACATCTACATTACCTTAACCACACAGCAAACAAAATAAATAACATTAACTCACTTGTATTTTGCTTGTATTTTTCATTTCGGAAACCTGCTTACCGTAAGTATCATCGAAAATGTGTTATAGATTGTTTATAGAATAAAAAAGTAAACATATTTATTGATAAAAGTGAATTTATTTTCAAATTATTAAAAACCATAAAAATTATAAATGATAACATAAATTTTCTGTTTCCTACAGTTTAGTGAAATTTTAGTACTCGTAACATTAAAAAATTTCGAATTGAAATTTCAGGTCGTGAATGAACTATAACCGCTTATAATAATAAGACAACAGTTAATTAACGACATGCACATAAGAAATATTAATGTTTTCTTTAAATCAAAAATTAGGTCTTTTCTTTCGAATTATTAGAAAAATGATTTCATATTATTTCAATACATTTCAGAACTCCTACTCAGTTTATTTTGTAGTTTTCGTTTTTCCGATCTCAGGTCAGATAGCGTTTTAGTTAAAAGTTGTAAATTTTCTTCTTGCTTGTATGCCACTTTTCTCTGCTTCAGGATTTGTATCATAATAAAGTCGTGTTTTTTTAGTTGCTTAGATCGAACTTCTGCTGCAGTTTGGGCTGGATTTCCTGCGGAAGGAGTTCCTGTGGGGGATGTTCCTGCTGAGGGCGGTACAGGCGAACTAGTTCCTGAAGAAGGGGTGTCTGCGGGGGCGGTCCCTCCTCCAGGAGTTTCTGCGGGAGGGGTTTCCACTGAGGATGGTCCAGGCGATGGGGTTCCCGCGGGAGTGGTCCCGGCAGCAGGATTTCCTGCGGGAGCGGTTTCTGCGGAAGGGCTGTTAGCGGGAGGATTTCCTGCGGGAACGGTTTCTGCGGAAGGGGTGTTAGTGGCAGGAGTGTCTGCTGCGCCACCTTCTGCAGGAAGTCCTGCCTCTTCAGTACCCTCTGCTCCCAATACCACTCCCATTATAGCACAAAGTATAAAAATTGAAAAGAATTTCATTTTTTTATTCATTATCTGGATTCCTTTCTTAATTTACTAAATTCTAATAAAATATGAGTCAAGACTTCTCTATTTATAGAAAAAAATTAAAAAATTTCCATTTGCAAAAGCGTTATTTTGCTGCTGCTCTGCATTTTATATGGGAAAATAAAAATTATTTAAACAAGTGTTGCTAAGCAACGTGCGCATTAGTTCGTTAGATTATTTACTTATATCAAAATTCAAGGTACTTCATTTCTTAAGCTGGTGTTATAATAAAAAATATAATTTTTTGTCATTTTTCAAATAATATTTAATAATATTAATTTAATTATTGTAATTTTTGCGCAATTACTAATTTATGTAATTGTTAAGTGCTTTAAAAAATCTTAATAACTTTCAGTTTGCATTAAGAAAGAAAAAAAAAAATATTTGCTATTCCTTTTTTAATTTCTTTCTTTCTTTTGTAATAACTTGTCACAATTTAGTGATCGACAAATTTTGTTTTGTTAACAGTATTGAACTAGGAATTGATTAAAATTCTTTACGCAACAATCAGAAAATGTAATTTTTTGGTGCGTAGGAATATAAGTGATAACGAAATGTACGCGTTTGCAAATACCATTTTTATAAGCCACTCATACGAAAGCTAACATTTCACTGAGGTGACAGGTAATCATAATATGTGTAAAAAATATAATATAAATAATATGGTAAAAGAAAAAAGTTACAGATACCACCTAATGGCTTGTATATCACGACTATATTGTATACCAGTAGTATGTTGAATACTACGAGTATATATATACATATATATATATAACATTTTAATAACCATGACATCAAACACAATTTTCGATTGATATATATTTACATAAATATGGTAATACACGTGACCTGTAAAAAGGAATGATTATGTAGATTATGAGATTTAAACAACGAAATTTTAATTTAAAATGGACAAACAAAACATTTAAGATTGTTTTTATTCAATGAGGCGTAGCGTATTCCATACCCAGAAACCTCAAAGTCAATGCTTTTAATAATCACAATTTTCACAGTGATATTGATTTGAATATTTGCATTTGATAATCAATTTTTCTCCAATATATTATCAATTCTCATATAGGTATACATAATAATGGCCAAACTTTTTACAAAAATTTATTTATTACTGGAAATAATTTACATATGTATGTTTATGACAAACTAAATTTACCAAGCATCCACTTACAAGTTTCTAAAATGTCCACACATATACGCATAATGCAAAAATAATTCCACCTATTTATTTAGAAGGATATATTTTTCGGGTGGCTTTTATATAATTTTCAAACATTTTATATATATGGATGATAAGATGAAAGAGTAGATATTACATTTCAAAAAAATTAAATTTTAATCTAGACGAAAAATGTTATGACCAATAAATAATATAAAATGCATATTGAATATATTTAATTTTGATAAAGTGCAATTATTACTTCATTTCTCAATTCAAGTTCTAATTTAGAGTTTGCGTGCTAAAATTCGCCATTAGAGTAACATTTTATTAAAAATTCAACGATAAAACGAAGCTAAGTCTATCTTTTCTGTAAATTTTATCGCGAAGTAATCATGTTATCTATTGATTGTTTTGTGCACGTGCAATTATTTATCAGGTGCACGCAATTCAATTGTTGCTGCTGACTACTGTGAAACGGTGGCTCACGGGTCTCCGAATGATTTTGTACTCGTACATATATATACAAAACATAAATTTCTATAAAAGGTAGTTAAACCGTGTTAAAATGTGGGTATCGATTTTTAGATCTATTTTGTGGTAGTTGTTTTTGATTTGAGTTAAATTAAATTTTGTAATTTTTTCTAAAATAATTAATTTTACCGAATTTTTATAACAGTTTGTAAAATTAGTATTCAATTGAAAAATTAAATTATGAAATTATTCCGATTTAATCTTAACAGATCCGCTAATATATATATTAAAGCCAGTGAGAACCGAGTATCCTGTAGTATAATTCACAAGTATGAAAATGTATTAATTTTAAATACATAATTTTTCTGTGGAATTTTTTTTCAAAATAGGGTAATAAGTTAAACCAGCAATTACAAAGGAAACTATTTCCTTAATTTGCTCGTGTAGAAATCATGAAAAAGTGTAAAGTAAAAATTACAAATCCGCCAGTAACGTTGATTTTGCGGCGACTTCTTTCTTTTCCTTGAGAAAAAAACTATATATGCTCTTAAAAACGATAGGAAAAATTCTAGAAGTTTATCTTTTATACTTTTTTTAGTTTGAAAATTGTTTTAAATCATGCCGGAATGGTAATTTGTAACAATATAAAAAATATATATTCCTTTACTGATTTTATAAATGCTCAATTTAACCAACCCTTTAAAGCTCGATAACAGAAAATGAATCTTCTTTGCTGGCTTTTACTTTATGAATTTAGTTATTTATTATATTATCGTTGCCAGATAATGGTTTAAGGAAAAACGTTGAAAACTTTTTTTTTATTCCACCAATATTATAGAGCATATTTGAACTATATCTGCAACTGAAGTTGCAATTGAAATAAACCAACAAATATTATTTGGCTCAGAAAGATGATAATTAATTTGAGTGCCCTCTTACAGCATACAATGTATAGTTTGGTGGATAACCTGGCAAAACACTGATATTGATGAAGAATTTGTAAAAAGTACATTAAGAGAGTTATGTAAAAATTTTTATATAAAATTAAATTGAATTGGGTTTAGTTTATGGTTTTTAATATTTAGTTAGCTTAGTTAAATCTGCAATGTTTAGTTTTTTTTTTATATAAAATTAAATTGAATTGCGTTTAGTTTATGGTTTTTAAACTATGTTGTCACATTTACACCATTTGCATATGCTTTCATATTTGCTGAGCTCATTAATTGCAATGAAATAAGAGACATCTGCTTCCTTTTGTTTATATAGAAACTTGCCACTGTATTTAAAAAACTTACGTAGACTTTTATCATTTTATATGTAACACCCTGTTCACTTGTAGAGGTTGCCGTCAATACTTCGTACTGACGCAGTGATTGTAGACTTACTACTGAAAGCATCTCCTCCAAAAATTTTTCAAAAATTTCTTTTGTAAATGAAAATCTATATCTATGTATGTATCTATCTAGCTATCTATCAATATAAATATATATATATATATATATATATAGTTATGTATATATATATATATATATAAAACTAACGTGTATCTTCGTGATCGATAAATTTAAAACTTCTGAGCCGATTTTGACGAAATTTTATATGCATGCTCTACGGGCCGTGAGGAGTGTTTCTGTGTAGTTTGAAGTTCGTCCGACAGATGGTGTAATATTTAGTTTTTTTTTTATCGGGATATGCTGTATTTCGCTAAATGCGTTTCGTCTTTAAATAGCGTGTAGTGGCGTTAAATTGCCCGATAACGACTCAAACCTAACATCTTTTCGTGAAAAAAATTAATTGAAAAATAAAGTAAATAAATAACCCATCTTAACTTGGTAACCCATCATCATTATTCATATTCGCTAATGAAGGCAAAACCAAAAACGTACTTTATCAAGAAGCATTGCAGTAACTATATAGTTACAATTAAAATAAAATATGTAAAACATATTTATAATTAAAAAAATTTAAATTTTTACATTTTAAAATATATAAAATATGAGAAAAATATAAACTATGTCTGTTATTACATTTTAGAATTTTGGATTTTTGAATAAAACATTTTTTTTATTATAAATAATATATATTATATAAATATAAATATTATATATAATATACTGATTTTAATTTTCTCCGTGAGGCAGTTCAAAATAAAAGGAAAAGGGGGAGAGCAAGGCGGACCTGGCCCAACTAGTAATAAATAGTAGAGCAATAACTAAATAAATAAAGAATAATAATAAGAGCTAAAGCGAATAGCAAAAAAACCAAAACTTATTATATGGCAAACCAAAGTTTCTGCGTAGAAAAGTCGTTTGCGTTTCTTATGATAAATATGTATATGTACACACGTATGTATTCATATGAATGGATATATGTACATAAATATGTATAAATACTTATATCAAAATATTATTTTTATTATGTATTTTATTTATAAGCAAATGCACTTCATCGAGAGACAAAATTCTAATTAAAAGCATTCAAAAGAAAAACAACTACATTTTAAGTGTATAGCATATCTACAAAAAAAGGTAGGGAACCTCATTTATGCTCGCAAAGCTAAGCAGATGCATATTTCAGAAATTGGTATCTAAATGGTAGAACCATCACTTGGTTTCTAGAAAAAATACCAGCAAAAATTTCAAGCAACAGCAATAACTCACATACTTATATTTGTTTCAACGAAGAATGCAATACACAAGATTTAAATCTCCTTTAATTTTCTTCTTGATATTTTTATTAAATAAATAATAAGCAATTTTGAAACTCAAAGCATTTTTAGTTCAATTACTAAAGTAAGATTCTTTGTTCCATTTAGTTCGTTCAAGTAAAAAAAAAAAAAGTCAAGAAGTAAAAAAAAACCATTTCAACAAACAAAAGGTGATCGTTGAAAGATTTCACCCGAAACTAAAAAATTACGAATTATGAAATTGTATCCAAATGATTATTGCAGAAACAAACGAATACTGAGGATGAAAAAAGTCAAGTCTTGAGTGCTTCTACTTCGATTATATGCACTGTCACAAGCACACCATGTACATGCATTTTGTTTCGGCGGTACCACTAATGCAAAACCAAAAACACATACGAGTATTACGATATATAACAACGATCAAAATTTAAAAGTTAACAATAAACAGTATAAAAAATACATCCGCTCCTGTGTAAATAAATTTCACGCTGGCGGAAAACTTCTTTCTTACGATTTACTTGAATTTACCCATTAAGAAGACTTGGTAACAAAAAAGCTTTTATTATACAGAAATTCCTAATCAATAAAGTTAAGAAACAACAACAGGGGTTTTACTTGTGAAATGCATTTATTTCTTCGTACCTTTCGACACAGCCATATTTTATAAATCCTTTACTTTTCAACCATCAGAATTATACACGTATCAAAATGTCATTAATTTTTGGAAACAAAACCTTACAGTTGTCTATAAAAAATATGGCAGAACAAATAGAATATGTATACTAATAGCTATAAAAATAAGAGTAATTTGTAATTCGGCAGGCCTGTATTATTGGTATGTAACAATAATTGGCCTTTAGCCCAAGCTTTTCAAATTATGCAATAATTTGTTCTTTAAATGTGCAGTGAAATAACTGTTGGCTCTCTTGAAACGATGGTTGCTTCGAACTACTGTTCAGTAGTGACATGTCGTCTTTAGAAACTTTTTTGCAGCAGTTGCGTATACTTGTATAAATACGCAACAGCATATATAAATATGTTTAAGAATTATTAATCATAAACAATTAATGATATTTATTTTGGCTGTCAGCTCCCAAAATAAATGCTACATAAAATGTTGTGTTTGTTGGCATGTTGGGTAGATTAAAAGAGAAGTTATTGGAGAAGTTCCTACAATCATTCTTTCTCTCTTTAAAGGATTCTGCGCACTTTTCATCACACGCAACAAGTTGAGTTATTTCAATAAAATGGATTATTTTCCTATCCATTAGAAACAGCTCAATTTTAACGAAAATACTTGCACTTTCAACAAAATTTTCAGTTGCCAAATGAAACAAATCAACAAGTAAATGAGGAAGGAAAATTTGCTTAAAACTTTTACATATACATGTATATAGTGCACACATACACTAATGATCTGGTTAGAGCCTTAATATTGAGAAAAATTAACTTTATGTTGCATTGCGATAGAATTGTGGATTCTTTGGGGAATATAACCTTGTAGTAAGAAAACTTCTAAAATATGTATGTACCTACACGTGTACGTATATACGGGTATTCAAGTATATTTTTAATCTAAAACTGCCCCCATTAACATTAAGCAATGCATACACACCCACTTATAAATATAAAATTATATGCATACATAAGTGTAAGTTGAAGAGTTGAATACTACTTTTCGTTTCTTCCGACATCTCTTTGTTACTATAGTCAGATTCCCTTATCTTTTCCGGCAGGAAAAAACAGTATTTTATATGTAGTAAATTTGTCATTCCATTTGTACTTTTTACAATATTAATTGGTGGCACCATGTGGTATACATACAGTGGGGAGCAGAGATGAGTAGATGTTTGCATTTCATCTATTACTAGGTGCATAAAATTGATAATAATAAAGAAATTTTAAAATTTCTTTTTATCTGTTCTTTCTTATTTAGTTCTTAACAAAACTGCTCTTAAAAAAATTTAAAAAAACAATAAGCAATGAGAGAAAATATATTTATAACAAAAAAACTCGTATGTACTCAATTTTGCACCTTCAGGTAACATTTAAAATATGTTGTATTTTTAGTACTTTGTCCATAGTCCTTTATTTTGTAATACAGTATTTATCCGTTTGGGCATACTTTCAACCAATTTTTGGACACATTCATCCGGAATTTTCTTCCACTCCAGTTGCACACGTTGCCACAACTCGGTTAAGTTAGATGGAGCTGTTCGATATTGTCCCAACCGTCTCTTTACAATTGACCACAAATTCTCAATTGGATTGAAGACGGGACTTTGCGGAGGCCACTCCATCAATTGAAAATTTTGCCCAGTCAGCCATTCTTTAACGATTTTTGAGGTGTGTTTAGGGTCTCCATCCTGTTGAAATACAACGTCTACTTCAGGATATGCGCTCATATCCACAAAATCGGGAAGATGGGTCTTTAATATGTTCAAGTACTCTTCCTTTCGCATGATGCCGTCAATTTTTTGCAATGGACCAACATGCCACCATGTAAAACAACCCCATACCATAATGTTCCCTCCGCCGTGCTTAAACGTTTGTTTAATATGGTGTCGTTGAATGGTTTCCTGCTGTCGACGCCAGTAATACTGTTTACCATCAGACTGATAACGATTGAATTTGGACTCATCTGACCATATTACACGCTTCCAATCATCAATAGTCCAATCTTTGTGTTGCCTTGCGAATTTTAGCCTAGCCGAAACATTTTTATGCGACAATGCAGGTTTTGGTTTCTTTACAGCTGCCATGTTGTGTAGCGCTCTTCTTGCTGTCCATCGGCTAACAGTTTTATTTATTGCTAGGGAAACTTCCTCTATAAAATAAAGATGTGTTCGCTCTCATTTTTCTCATCATAAGGCGTGCGTCCCCATCAGATAATAGCTTTCGGCGACCTCTAGCACGTCCTTGCGGAGCAACAATTCGCCGTTTTAGCACTCTTATAACCACTGATTGGCTTAAATTAAGTTCTTTGGCTATCATACGTGATGAAGAGCCATCGATTGTCATATTCACAATCGAATTTTCAACGGTATGCGATAGTTTCTTCATTGTTTTTAAAAATATTAACTAATTTTTTTTTAAATTAACTAACTAACTTTTAACTAAAGTTTATATTATCAAAACTTAAGATTACAGCAATCAAATCGAAAAATGAATTTAAAATAACGGTAAATTTGGAAATTTTCTACTAATTCTACTAATTAATTTTACAACCTGAAAGTGCAAAATTGAGTACATACGAGTTTTTTTGTTATAAATATATTTTCTCTCATTGCTTATTGTTTTTTAAAATTTTTTTTAAGAGCAGTTTGATAAGAACTAAATAAGAAAGAATCGAAAAAAAGAAATTTTAAAATTTCTTTATTATTACCAATTTTATACACCTAGTAATATATGAAATGCAAACATGTACTCATCTCTGCTCCCCACTGTACATACAAATGCAGTTTGAATCCTTTTAAAAAGGATTTTGATAGAGTTTGGGTCATCATTGAATTTTACATCGATGCTTAGAAATAAATTTTTGCTTAAAATCAAAAATTTTGATGCCCATCTGGTCTATTTTCCACATAATTTTATTCCACCGTATTATTATTTGCACCGTCCAGACACAACTATTTTTGTCAGATTGAAATTTTTGTTAGTCTACTCATTTTAAATTTAATTGCATTTCATTAAATTGAAATAAATTAATTAATTTAAATAATAATATTAAATAAATTATCATAAACACTAGAACATGCATTACCAGTAATATGAACACAGACACGTTTGGTGCTGTGAAAATATGTTGTTTTTAATTTTTCAATAATTCCAAAGCTGAAAGCATGTGTGCAAGTTTATGTGCATGCTTGTATTGTTATACTTATGAATGAAGTATTTCAACAATACAAAGAATAAACCAATTTTTTGACCACTGGTTTCAATCATACATACATATGTATGCATGTTTAAGGAATTGTGATAAGTTATGAAAGGTTTGACTGAATGTTACGGTGTTACTGTGTCTAAATTCAAATACTCATTGACAGAAATTTCACCATCTTGTGGTACGTACGCTTCTTTTGCGTTTTATTCCAGTTTTAAACAATTTTTCAAGTTTATTTGGTAGAAATTTAGAGGCCACAGGAGGTTTAAAATAAATGTGTATGTGAGTTGCACTTTGTAGACCACAACGTTCACACTTGATGTTTGAATAAAGTTTCCAAAAACACTTTATAGCAAACAAAATTTTTTGCTTTTTCACAAACCATTTTTAAACACTCCTTAATATTTACACAGTTTGGAAACTAATTTTAGACTAAATACGATCATATTGTAAATTTTTAATTTATTTGTTCTTGCTGAAGTAATTTTTTAAAATATAAAAAAACTATAAGAAAATATGTGTATCTGTTACTTTAAGTAGTTATAACTATTCGATATTCTAAACAGAATTATCATGTGCGATAAACGATTCAATATAATGAGTATTTTAAAACGTTACTATCATTTGGTTTATTGTCATACTTACGTATATACAAATCAAATCGAAACACAAACATATAAAAGTACATACCCATTTTCACATAATTAAACACCATTTCATGCCTCTGTGAAAGTTCATATTAAAACCACATATCTTAATATTTATTATAATTTTTTATTGCTCTCATTATTAAATTTATTTTAATTTAATACCATATAATTAAATTAAAAACGAGCAGACTGACAAAAATTTTAATATGATAAAAATTGTCGTTTAAAGACTTACAATTACAAAGGGATAGACAAAATACCGGCATGTGTATATAAAATGTCAACTCAAAAGTTTACGGACTATTTTCGCTTTAAAATTTTTGCCAGGCATATTATCATATTTCAAAAATATTCTTTAATTTTTTCCAAAAATATTTTTGAAATATTTTGTTTTGGTAATTATAAATATGTATTTTGAAAAGAGAAAAAATAGCAAAATGTTGAAGTATACTGTTGGGTATGTAAAAAACACATACATGTACATACATTTTTAAACTTTATTAGAAAGAATCTTATAAAACTTTAAAATTACATCTCTAAAATTCGCCACATGGTAAAAACAAAACTTCAAAAATATTTAATGTTTTTTTTTTGTAAATTAACTTGACATCACAGTGCGTACTAATTAATGCGATGTTTTCATATTACAGATGAGCCATCTGAACGAAACATTTGTAGGAAAAATGCTTATTCATTTCTTAAATATTTCTCAAAGAAATTTTTCACTCTATCAATTTGTCCATATTTTGTAAGCACCACTTAAAACGCTGCCTGATTCACTCAGTTGGCGACAAAAGCACTCATTTAAATCGAAAGAGGCTCATTGGTAAAAATAACGAACTCTCAGTTATAATTTGTGCTTCGTTATGGCAATGTCGTGGATTTGTGGAGAGTGTTTGCTGGCGTTGGATATGCAATTAAATATTATTTCACAACTGCCCATTTCTCAATAAAAGTGTTAAGGAAATTGGCAAAAATATCAGTAAAGTAGTGTGTAAAAAGTAAATAATCTTTAAAAGCATAAATGATAATGAATAAAATGTGCGGTGAATGCTTGCATAAAATCTAGTAAAAGAAGAATAGAAGGAATGTGCATTAGTTTTTTTCTGTTTGCTTTGTGTCACTGCAGTAACAACAACCATAAGAAAAAGTTGTTAAGCCACTTTTAGTAAACAGCGACCATTAATCAAGCAAGCGTTAATCATATAGAAAATGTCGAAAAAGAACGGAATATATATACCGACGTACAAATGTATTTACTCGTACGTATGTAAGTGCATTCCAAATTAAACGAAATATTAAAATTAAATTAATTATTTTAATAAAAGTAAAATAAAGTGAAGTTGTTTTAAATATGTAAGTATTTACATTTACATTTGTGTATGTTTGTTGCAATTAAATAAAGTAATGTGTAATAAAATACTTAAAAAAGAAGAAGTAAAAGAAAATAATAAAACGAAGCCTTATTTCTACCACTATTCTTCAATAATAGGTATTCGTTTTTATTATTATTGTTTTTTATTAGTTCTTTTACTTACTTCTCGGTTTTTGGTTTATAATAAGAAGGAAATAAAAAATAAATAAATTGAGCGCCGGGCAGGTGTGCTTATGTATCTCAGCGAAAGAGAGATAAAGAGGAAATGTAAAGATCAGTGTTGAAGAACTCTTTCTCTCTCAATATTTAGATATGTTGTTGCCTGATCCATAGAAAGAAAAATTAAAATCAATTTCCATTTTAATATAATTTATAAAAATTTGTGCAATTCTGTACTCATATTAATACTTCAATATATTTTAATACGAAAGTTGAAATATGGAAGAACTTGAATGGCGATTTAATGTAGTAAAATTACAATGGCATGGAAAGTATACAACAATGCTGCCGAAATCAAAGATTAATTTGTGGATTATTTCAGCAATCTTTGAGGTGTTGCTTGTAATCAATAGCTGTTATTCTTTAGGTAAGTTGATTAAGTCATACATATATTTAAATAAAAAAGTATAATAATTTATATAACCAGAACATGGTAGCAAATACTCTTAGTTAACTTAACTAAGCAATCCTTTCATTTCAGCATATTTGAATTTTAAAATTAAGGATATATAACTTGAGTTTTAGAGACATTTAGTTGAAATAAATACGTAAGCTAAGTATATCCGAAGAAAGCAAAGCCATTTGTTTTAAATATTTTGTTTTATTTTATTATAATTCTGTTAATCAAAATATATTGTTATGAAGCAAGTAGGAAAGTAATAATTCAAGATTTTGGCCAAGCTTATTGTTAACATGGGATACAGAATCAAAAAGTTCATCTACATGTAACTAAGTAATTATAAGATTTTATTTGTAAAATTCATCAGCAATTAAAAAAAATTATTTTCAAGTATGTATGAAATGAAAGTTTTACCTTTAACTATTTTCAAAATAGTTAGTGCATTATTAAACTATTAAATTATACTGAATTATTTTAATTATACTAAATTATTAAATTATAATTATTTAAGATTACTGAAATAAATTTCAATTTCAATAATATTTCCAAAATATTTTGTCGCTATACTTGGAGCAAATATAAAAAATAAATATACTGGAGTCTCGATTTAGAGATATATAAATTCTTAAATTTTTTTGTCGTAAGCCGAATATATTTTTTCGTTTAATAAATTTCATAATCAACTTTTAAATGCAACTCTATAACGATTTTGAATGAATGGTAAATGTGATTATGATAATATTCTGCTAATATTTTTATAATTTAATAATTTTGATAAAAACTTTTTTTTTGGGTTTCATTAGATGTGCATATTCATATTTACGTAATACGATAACTCTATTTTAGTCTGTAGATATATTTGTATCTTTTGTAACATGTGGTAACTCAAATTCTCACTCTGCGATTTAAGTGAGAAAACATTAGACAAACTAAATAAGTAAACCGTTAAATTCATTTAGCACGTCATTTTGTTTATCAAATTTGTTGCTCTCATTAGTTATGTACTCGTATTTACATCCTTGTTGTGTTTGGTTAAATATTCTTGTTGTTCATTTAACTATTCACTTAACAACAACTCCGCTGCTATTAGACTGTTTATAGCAATAATTCACAAAACAAAAGTAAACATTATTTTTGGTAACTTACCACACCAAAGTTGTATAAATAATTTTGCTATTAAATATGTTAATAATATATATATATATATATTTTCTTTGCATAAAAATACCTATCTTTATACTTGCACACGTCCATAAATAAAAACACATCTTTTTATGTACTTAAGTTTGTTTGTGCATATACATATGTATACACATGTAAACATGCTACATACAAGTATAAACTCGAAAATTTAGTTTTAAATGTGAATGATGTTCGGATGCATTATGCACTAATCAATTTATTAATTAAATTAAAACTCGACTAGAATGAATATGTATGCACATGCTCAATATTTGGTTACGGATTAAGGAGATGAAGAAGATGTACTGAAGTACAAATACCACTACTACCTTACTTATGATCTCTAAATTTTCTGTGACCACCTTTGATTGATCCATCATTGCTTGTTTAAAACATTATTATCTACAAATATGTACATGCACGTACATATGTGCGTACATATACTATATTCATATGTAAGTACGTATCTTTTAAAATGCTTGACCATTTTAAAAGATACCATTTCTTCTACTTTTTTCTAAAGATATATAAAATATATAATTAACTGATTTATTAATTTTTTGATACGATCTCTAAATATCTATTAGTTTGTGATATATGTATGAATATACATGCATATTTGAGTAAAATTATTTGCATTCTGACTTTTTTTAAAGATTGAATATTGAATACATACATATATATCTACATATATGTACAGCTGAGTACGTATATACATACATATGTATGTACGTGTGTACTTACATTTTCATGTGCACTGAAGGAATACCTCCAAGTCATCGGTTTTCTCCACAATTTTCCTTACTTTTTCGAAAACGAATCTATATTTAAAAGTGAAATATATATACATATATAGTATATAGTATATGTCTGGAGTATTACGTGTCACTACATTTGTTTCAGGGTATTAAACGACTGCTCATAATCTATATTTGTTAGCAAATGATGTTGGAGCTGCCGTGAAACATGTTCGAACAAAGTTATTATAAAAAGTCATAGATACTTAAAGTTAAATTACGACTTTTTACAAATGTTTCAACTATTTTTCTAAAACGCAACTCAAAAATGCCATTTATATGAAAAAGAAATATAAAACAATTCCACAATTAACAATTCCCACAATTATTTGTGGGAATTTATAATGTCAAAATCTTCATTACTTGATATTTCTACACTGCACTGCTTCAAATTGCACAGAAATCCCAAAAATTATTTTTAACTTAAATTACATTGAAATTGATTGGTATGGAATTAGCTACCTAATATGCACTTTTCACCTCATGTTAATGTAGATCTTGACACACAGCAATGAAATTATTTATTTACAGCAAAAGTATTTACAGTAAGGATGAAAATCTCTGGTTACATCTAAAGCTTGCAGATGTAATAAAAATATATATGTATGTATATCCCAAAAAAATCCTTTTAAAATTTCAAATTTATTATGGTTGTAGTTGGCGTAATTTATGCCTCGCTTTAGATTTAATATTAAAATAACCGTTTGCTTTTTGAAGTGATTATCATTTTTTTTTAATTTGTTGGCATATATGGATATACTTACATATATATTAAATGAATATGTACATATGTATATACGAGTATATTGTGTACATATGTATATACGAGTATATTATGTACATATGCATATATCCATATGTAGTTCTTTCTACTTCACTTAATTTTATGTCCGGCAATACACGTATACCAAATACACATAAATACATACATACATGCGTATGTAATATGATATTTTATATTATAGCTGCATGATATGAATTTGCTACATATTCCATTTTATGTTCTAGGTTTGCGGTGTTCTGGTCCTGAACTCCTAAAAATATACTACAAAATGTGTATAGGAAGTAATTTTTAATGTGTGTAGTTTTTATAAATCTTTTCTTTATTAAAAAGTATATGGATGTATGGAAAATGAATGTTCGCGGTTTTGCTGAGTAGAAGAATTCTTTCTAACTTTTTCTCCTGTGCTTTATTTGAAAATATGCAACTTAATAAATGCCTACAAAATACAGTTAAATAGTACACTGCTGGTTGTCAGTTCACATGACATCTTGAGTCCAAAATTTTTGTCTTTTTGTAATACCAGTACAGAACCGGAATTAAAAAATTTTAGAGAAAGGACTGTGACCCCAAATGGCACACAGTACCCTGGTAAACCAGCTGTTATTTCAATTAAAATTATTACGGTTTTTGAGCCCATTTTGTTTATAATTTAGAAAATATCTTTTGACAATACTGTAACCACTTAAAAAAAAATTATAAAACATGGTAAATTCCGCGTAGATACTTTCATGATGAGTTTAGTTTATGAGTTTTGTTATTAAAAAATCTTAGTATATGAATATTTTCAATGGTATTTGCATCTTCATTGTTTATAACAGACGTATGTATACACGTAAGATTTACATAAATGTCATAATCAAGGGTTTAAAAAAATATATTATGGATAGTTATTTAAAAATTACATTTAGAAATCCTTGCATGAATCGTTCTGATACTCGTTATGATTGAATTTAAATTTAGCTGGACAAAGTAAACTATTTAGTAGGAGCTCTCAACCAGTATACAGTATTTGTATTTTTGAGAATCTGGCACTGTTCACGTAAATATATATCCAATTCTATTTACTTTAAATTTAAAATCGTGCTATTTAAAAGTTTTGAAAAATAATAATATTTATTTCAAATGATATGGAAGACAAATCTGATCATTCGTAATTAAATTTAGTAAAACACTAATAACTGTCTATAAACGGAACGAATGAATGGCTTTAAACTTATTCCTTTAAGATTCTTTATTTTGTAACCGTCACACTTGTGAAATTTCCTGGGAGCTCCCAGCATATGCCATTATATTTATTTTTATAGCCTTAGAAAAATTATAAATTCGGAAGGCCTAATATGTCACGTTCTTTCAACACAATACTCAAGAATGTTTTAAAAAAAAAAATGATCTGTAATTTTTTTTTTCTTTATTATTAGAAGTTATATTAACAAAAATGCATTTGGACCACATGCATCTACAAATATAAAATTAAAAATAAAAATTTTTTGCTTTACATCCATACTTATATATTTGTAAGTTTAGGAAAACAATAGAACACGTAGGTGTTTATGTATCACATTTATGTACACACACTTATTAACTTATTTTGGAGGATCGTGCAAAGTAATATTTTGAATTGTAAATTGGAAGAGAGAATTTTTACATGTTGTACATGTTTTTCTTATGCTTTATATGTTTTCCTTTGTTACTGCTACTTTTATTTCTTAGTACATTTGAGATACTAACGTTACCGATTCCAAACAATTTTTGAAATATAATCATCCTTATACTCTTCCATTCAGTTTAAAATTTTTGGTACGAATCTTCCAAGATATGGTAGTGATTCCCAATTTATATTTCAATTGTAAAAACTAAAACAAACTTTACCAAAAAACAAAATATGTGACATTTACGAGGTGTCATCAAAAATGTTCGATTTTGGATATTTTTTATTTGTTGTGTTAATACACATGTCTGTTATATATGTTGGAAATATCAGACATTTTGGATTGTCAGCTTGTTTTTGATAGATAAAAATGTTAGTCGTGATTTATTACAATTTTTACAAAATTTTGAGGAAAAATAAGGTCGCATGGGCATCGCTTAGGAGCTGTTGATCCAAATTTGTTCAAAAAGATCATAACTAGTGCCGTATTATGGGTGTATGGCCATGACATTGAATCCAAAGGCTAATCATACCAATGGCAGCGTGTAGAAGAGCATAAAAGGTTTTGCTCACTGTTTTCTTCGATTACAAGGGCGTGGGGCAACATTAATAATTGCCACAAGGTAGTACGGTCAATAAGGAATACTACCTTGAAATTATGCGCCGTTTGCGCGAAGCAATTCGTCAGAAGCGCACAGAATTGTGGAAAAAGTAATCATGGCTTTGGCACCATCATGACGCACCACCTTACACTTACACTTGTGAATCAGTTTTTGGCCAAAAACAAAACTGTAATCTTGCCTCAACCAGCCTATTCACCGGACTTGACCCACGCTGACTTTTTAAATGTTCGAAAAAAAGAAAAACTGGAAGTTAAGAACTATTGTCGCCTTTCTTTTATTTTTATTAGGCATTTCAATAACTGAAATCATGCTATTGAAGACTAGCGAAGGAGGGTTTATTTGGCTAACGAGGTGTTTTTACTAATGCTTGTTAGCTACAATTACTGGACTGATGCTTAATTTCTTAAGGGGTTACTGCTCATGGTGTCACAAAAAATATGACCTAAAATTTATGAAAGAGAAGTGATAAAAAATAAGTAATGGTATTAAAAACATGAAGTCTCACAATTTTTAGTTTTTAGTCTTCAGTTATCTGTATGAGATTGTGCCCAAAGTTTGCATGAAAGATGAATTTGCACTTTTGGTGCTTATTAGTCTTTCTAATAAAGATGTGTGGTTAGTGGTTATGCTGTACTGGATCTCTTATCTATCCATTTTCTTGCGATGATTCACAGGAATCTTTTAGATAATATTCAATATTTTAAATAATATTTGGATAACGATTTTTGTAATCTTGTAAGTATATTTGAATGTAAAGAAAAATACATTTTAGTGGGAAAGCTATATTTACTTAAGAAGCAAGTTTAGTGACTAAGCTGTAAATATATATTATTGACAAATGCAAAATCTTTACGAAAAATTATATTTATCGCTACTAGGAATAGTTCAATTGTAGCGCTTTTTTATGATTTTCCTCTATTTTTTCATTTACTCTCTAACAAAAATGCAGAAAACTATACAGAGATGGGTTACTTTTTCAATTGCGCTTTTTTTAATTAGTTTGTTTTTAATTAAATTTCTTTCCTGCCAACTTGGTTCACATTAGTTATGAACTTTTTACCAAATTGAACAGTTTCCTGTCCACAGAATATTTTATATAATCTGGCATAATACCATTAAAATTATTTTTTTAATTAAGATTTTGCAAATGTTTGGAAATCCATTCTCGATTATGTCGTGTAGCAATTTTTATTTGTCAATTTATATCCAGGGTGTAAATAAAGGAAATACTACCTACCATCAACAAAATTTGACTTGATTTTGACTTGGTGGTTCAGAAATCAGTTAAATACTGTACATTATTTTAAAATCGTGATTGAGATACCGACAAATAATAATACGAGTCAATATGCAATAAGAAATACTCATTAAAGTTTGACAATAAGAAAAATTCTGAGTGTTTTATAGTTCTAAAGTATAATTATTTTCAAAATTTAATCCCTCAATTCAATTTATGTTGCATATTAGCACACATTTTGTGAGTACTTCAAGTGTACTGGTATTGCAGTTCTTAATTTTAGGATTGCTTTAATTCGAAAATAAACACAAACCATTTGCAAAGCATTTCGTTTGCTTTGATTATAAATATTGGAAGAAAAAATATATGTAAATTACGCTTATAGAGAAATATATTGCAACCATTTTACTTCTATTCTCCAAATAAAGAAAAATGTAAGATGCATATTGACAGTGTGAAATATAAGACACATGTGAGGTTATTCCAAGTAAATAATATCACGGAAACTTTTCTCCTTCGGTTTTATTTATTTTATGGTACTTCCACTTTCCAAGCATTTATTTTATGATTTAAACAGATTAAGTATCATACGTAATATTTGTCAAATTATCATACTTTTATTATCTTTCATTTTAAATGATAAACTTTTTCCATCCGAGTAAAAATTATAATAAATAGTCGCGTTAGAATGAAGAAGACTATATATTGAGTTACGGACAGAACTTAGTTGAATTTAAAGCGAAACCACGTCTAAGAAATTTCAATAAGGAAACTATTAAATAAAAATGAATTTTTTGGCGATTTTTGTATTTTTTGCTTTGGTAGTGCTGACTTTTAGTGATGACCTATCGTTGGAGAAATTAATAGAAACAATTAACAGAAATAATGACAAAATTATAAAAAATTATAACGACATCTCCTACAAAAGAGAAATACTATCTAATCAAAAAGAGGAAATGAAACAAATTAATGAGAAGATTAAAAGAATGGAATGTTAAATATCGGAAATACTTAAATGGTGAAATTATGCAATTATAAAAAAGTTCATCTGCATATGTTTTATAGCCAATAAAGTGAATTTAAATAAAACCTATGTGATTTGATTAATTATTGTAAATAGGAAATATTGGAAAAGGAGGTCCTCCGTAACGAAATTCGATAGTGTTCTATTGTAAATAGTGATTAATTATTGTAATTAGGAAATATTGGAAAAGGAGGTTCTCTGTAACGAAATTCGATAGTGTTCTATTTTTGTTTATTTTCTACGTAATTGAGGTAAAGAACAGGCGTTTATCGTGATTTTCGGGTTTGATATAACAATGGGTGTAATTTGAGTAAGGATGAAACTGCAAGGAATAAACTTCAATTAATTGCTTTCAACATTTACCTAGAGTGTGTTTACGCTATGCAATTAATGCCGCAACTTTTGCATGTTACTTATTTGGTAATAAAATCCGTAGAGCAGAAATCAGGGCTGGAAAAAGCTGCATGACGGGGAAATAATACTTTATCAAAATTGATTTTATATTAATATTTTCCACTTTTTGCCTAAACAAAACGCAGTCTTGTATATATTACGAATTCTAATATCGTGTATATACACGAACTTATGTGTAAAATTCATTAAACCTTGGACAAATCATTTAAAATCATAATGCTGGAACGAAAACTGATAAAAATAAAATTCATATCTAATTTTTAATTATATAAAACGTTTGGAAGTCTTTTTCGGGTTTTTTTCCACTCCGTACTTTTATGACTTTTAGTACAGAAATTATATAAAATAAAATACTTTAAAAAACAAATATATATATTTATGTTGTGTTATCATTATATTGCATTATATAAAGAAGTTAGTCATTTGTTCTTTGATAAGTAGCCTTTTCATTGGCTAACTCGAATACACCGACTTATCAGTGGCCTTTAACCTCTCCAACAAGTTTGGTGGGAGTTTTTATAATAAATATAATGTAAGTTTTTCTCATAAAAAAAAAGATCGAATAAATTTTTACAACAAATCGAAAATTTTCATTCATCAGTTTTACTGTTCGTAAGGTAAGAACATGTTGGCGAATGAAGTAAAAATCTAATAAGTGAATATAAATAAATGTTATAGTAAAGATGTAATAAGTATTTAATCATATCTTATATCCATAAATAAACATAATTTGAAATTGAGTTTTTGTTCAACTTATTTGTTTAAGCACAACGAATCGAACTTCAATTAGAAAAATGCTAAAGGTTCAAATAAATGTACATGCATTTGATGCCAATATCTAATGGCGTTTTCTTTTCTACATTAAAAATGTCGCCCTGTGAAAAGGTGCCTTTTTAAAATGCATTGCCCGCCCTGTGAAAGTGCAATTTTTTATACAACGAGAAAAGAACACAAATTAGAAAAAAGTGCAATGCCTTTTTTTTACAGCTGAAAAACAAACATTTTCTGTATATTTTATGAAATGTGTATACAAAAATGATCAGTTGCCAGATTGCTAATTCATCTGCTTGAGAAAACAAATATTTTTTTTTTTTAATATCTCATACAAATAAGCAGCCGCATAGTGTTCTTTTGTTTGTTTTATATGATACAAAATATAAAAATAATTATTAAAATCTAATTTTGTGACACTTTCAACTCAAAAGACTTTTTTTGAACATTTTCTGGTAACGCTGTGCAAGAATAAAAACCATTTGTTTTACAAGGCAATTTCTGCCCTGTTGATTTGTTCAGGGCAAAAGTGCAATGCCTTTTGCACTGCGAAACGGCAAAATTTTTTAGAAAAGAACACGCAACCCTTTCACAGGGCAATGCATTTTCGAGAAAAGAACACAAAATTGCCCTCCCTGCGGGTAGTGTTGGCTTTTTTTGTAGAAAAGAAAACGCCATAATTTAGACACGCATTCGCGAACACATGATGAGAGGAGAAAAGGGAATTTGACTAAATTCTTTCTTCGCTGTCACACATTTGCATAGTTGTATTTATAAATGCTTATAACTTTTTCCCTGACGTTTTCAACAAAATTTGTAAAGCGACAGTGTTCGTGTGCGAACTCCAAATAAAGTTTACAAGAAAATTGAGAAAACTTTATCAAAATAACGTTTGCGGTCTAAATTAGGTCTAAATGCAACCACGAAAATTGTGCATAAAGAACATAAAAAGAATCATTTCGTATGTGTGTATTTTATGATTTTTGTACTCGAAAAATAAAAGTAACTGATTAATCAAAATGATTCATTTCACTTATATTGTATCTGTGTGCCCCAATGGCTTTAATTAGAAGTTTAAGGAGACTGGAATGGAATCTTTTTCAAAAAAAAAAAAAAAAAAAAATACAGGAATAGTTTTGTGTGGCATGTGTGCAAGTTTGTAAATATTTGATGGAATATCAAATACATTATATATCTTTTTATATTTCTTATATGTTTTAAAATCCACTAGCGTGCATAATACAGTCATATTTACATACGATATTTACATGCATACATACTTATTTACATAAATTATCTTTTTCTTCACATTACAAATGCAAACCAAACAATTAAATACATTGTTTAAAGCACATAGTTTTATTTGTAACGTCCGAGAAAACAAATTTAAATGAGCCATTGAAGTTAGACCCTACATTCCAAGTTGATTTAACCCTCCGGCATGCACTTAGGTCTGGCCAGTCTATTCTGAAATTCTTTTGCTATTTAAACATGTTTTCAGTATTATCAGAGGCTTGATTTTTCAGGTACCTTCTTAATATTTCCTCGTCTTTCTAATGCAAAAATAATAAGACGAAAATAGGAAGGAAAAAGATAGTAGCGATAATTTTTTAACATATATGTCACATTGGTAGCACTTGAGGTCTGTCTAGAACCACATATATTTTGTATGAAAAATTGCATTGTCTTGTTTAATTCTGCTATTTCTATATTTTATACAAAATACTTACGTAAACGATCATTATCAATTTTATGCAATTCACAATAAAATATGTTTTAGTTGCTTTGATTCATAAACTTCTGAATTCTTCGCTTGGTATGAATTAAAATTAAACTTAAATCATATATATTAAATCATATATGTATATTAAATTCACAAATTTTGTATATATCCTCAATTTTTGTTGATTTAAGTAGGTTTTATAATTATTTGCAAGTAAAATTTTTAATTTATCAATCATTGCGGGGTCTGGCTAGACCTCAAATGCTACTAATGTTAAATATCATTGGCAGAAAACGACTTCTGAAATGCCTCAATCTACTTCTATACGAAAAAACAGTCTTTTCATTATTAAGTCGAATTGAACGCGTAGTTATTACGTTTGCCAAATACTCATGTTAAAAGAGGTAATTACCTAGTCGATTAGATCCCACTGGATTTTTAATAAAGAAACATCTAAGTTAAAATGCAATTTATTATACCAATGTTTATTATACAATGCTTCTTATATTAAAATTCCTGAGATTACAATTTATATAAAGGGAATTATCTATATTATAATTCACATACATAACAGTTAGTCATTTTTTTGTGCGGGAACCACTGGATGTGGTACAAGAACTCAAGTAGTAATAATTCACTTCTACATTAAATGGCGCTGTAGATACTCGTATTAAATGAATTATATACTAAAATATTATTTATAAGCTGCTTTTTTGCTAACAATGGCTGCACTATAAAATTCATACTTAACACACGATTATGTGCTACCGATACTCGTAGTTCGGTGTCTTCAGTAAGAGTTTAGATAAAGTACAAGGTATGTCAAAAGAAAGTTTAACTTACTTTGCGAATGATTGTTAGACAGCTTTCTTGGTTTTCTTTTTTTTAGGAAAATTTTCCTCATGTCTAGTAATATATCCAAAAATTTAAGAAAAAGTTTCATGTAAAATTACGGACTTTTTTAAAAGACATGAAGTATTTGTTTATTTCAAGTAAGTAGTATTAATTAAAAATTCTTTTTATCGAAGCTTAGAATATTTTATAGAGTATTTTTAAGAAATTTTTTTTATTAAAATTATTCCGACTGCTTTTAGTTATTATACACTCATTCGTACGGCTATTAAAGCATAAAACAGCCAAGATATAAAATATATTAAATATTCCCAAAGCATAGAATGCAGTTTCTGCCGCTTGTTGTATTCTCTGCTTTATAACGATAAACATTTTATATTAAAAGACAGGAGTACATTGACCAAATAAACAACCTCTCGTGCACAAACAAAGCATATATAGTCTACAGTGTGTTTTTGCGTGTGTGCGTAGTGTGTCTTCTGAATTTAAAAATTAAACAGGAAACAGGTTGCATGTTTCTTTTACCCTCTTTTATTTTTGTGCAAGTTTTTCTATTATTAAAATTTGTTTTAAAACATTGTCAATCCGATAATATGTTTACTTTCGCTTTATGTGTGGTCGAGTTTTGTGTTCTTTTCTTTATATGAATATGTATATAATGACATGTGTATATGTATGTACACACACCTCCATTCGGTAGCATGGGTACACATGTAAATGTGTTTTAAAAAATAAATGTAACAAAAAGACACAAAGCAGGCTTTTCATCCTAATTCATCTCAATTTTTTTTATTTTATTTTTTTGGTGTGTTTGCTTTTCAGTGTTATCAGAACATCAACATGAGTCATATACATTTTCTTTTCCTGCAACTTCAGCATAACTTTAAGGATCGATTTAAAAAAACCTACTTCTTTTATAAGCGACTGTGTGACGTTTTATAAGGTGGTGGTGCTCATATAAACACGAACGTATTTGTATTCAAGTAGAAACTAGAAAAGTTTTGTTTATTCAAAATATATGTATAGAAAAATACATATCTTTCTAAGGTTATTTTCCTCCAACTTTAAGGAATTATTTTCTACCACTTATCTGCTTATGTAACGAGATAATTTTAACAATTTTTTTTTGGCGAAAAGCTGGGTTACAATCCTTTAATTTGCCAGAATTACTTGGCATACATAAATTGACAAAATATTACATCTGACATAATCAGTTTTTGAAACTTCTCAGCAAATAATTATTTCTAATAATTTTTTACTTAAATGTGCATTCAAATTGGTTATTACCATTTTTTTTTGCGATTATTAATTAATTAATTGTATATAAAGTAAATTATTACTTCGTTTGATAACAATTGGGAACTGACTTTTTCCTTTTTATTATGTTTTCCCGTGTACGTTAGGTGACAAACTAGTACTTCGCTAAGCGAAATGTAGATATCTCCACTACTTCTCTGACCGCAAGTTAGCTGCGCAAACTCAAACTACGGGGTTTGTTCTTCTTCGGTATTGGCTTGCTACTAGTTGCTGTTAAATAATGATTAACTGGTTTCATTTATTTTCCTATTTTTCCCCCATTAAGGTGTGCATGCATAAAAAAATGGGAATTAACGCAGCAGGAAACTGCAATACTATTACACTTTTGGCTTATTTGATTACTTATTTTGATTTTTATGATGCACTAGTTTTGAGTCAAAAGCATGGAATGAGTAGAAGTGCTGGCGGACATTTCAAACAATTGGATTTAAATACTCCTATGTATTTGTATGCATGGTGAACATGTGCTTTTGTTGCAGTTACTTTGTCTAGTTGATTCCAATCAGCTGTAAGTAGATGTGCATTGATAACATTTCTAAAAAAACAGTTTCAAAAGAAGCATAATGTGGGAATTAAATAGTTAATATTGCTTTTACGCCACTTATATACCGGCAAGTGTATAAAATAATTTTTATTCATCATAATTTACTTTGCAATACGAATCCTAGCAAGATTCATTGTATCAATTTCGAGAAAAAGATCTTTTGCAAATTGTGTACACACTTAAAAATAGCCTCGTTGGATGGATGAGTGTGTTTGTTCGCACTCAACCCACCGTAATGAAGTATACAAAAATAAGCATAGAATAAATAAAAAGTTTGTAGTGATATGTAAATGTTAGTTGTTACTTCGTTCCGCGTATGTGATTTGAACGAACGTGGGAAAAAGTAATACTTAATTGGTTTAAATTGAATAATTAGTATGAATGAATTTAGTAGAGCTTCAAATTTATTACAAGCCATTTTTTAGTGTACATTTAACTTCAGTTGTTTGATTGCCAATTGAACTTAAAATATTTTATTTATGACTCATCGTTTAAGATAAATAATAAACTGTTTAATTGAGAATAATAAGAACTTCAATTAAATACTTCATGCCAGTGGACAGAATATCTAAATTTTATTTTAAATTTTTTTAAAATAGAGTTTTTTTTTATAAATAATTTGTATTTTTGAAAAATTAATACAAACTTAGTAGTACATATTTTATCAATTCATTATTCTTACGCATTTACATAATTCATTGGTAATAATGAAAGTGAAAATGCATTTAGATGCAAAATATTTTTATTATACATTTTGACTTATAAATACAAAATAATAAATAAAAAATGATTGTAAATTAACACGGGAATGTGTCCAGTAATAGGTGTGTAACAAAATCGGTAACATAAAGATTTGCAAGCACTTTAACCCATTTAAAAAAAGAGATAAAGAACAACAAAATGTGGAAAAAAGTCTAAATGCTCATATATATTATTTTTATTTGTATTCAGCATATCAGCCCTATATGGTCAGAAACCCAACACACTATGCTATTAAACTGCATTTATGCTATTTCTCAATTGCAATTGTGAAATTCTTAGAAGCCTTTCAAAATATGACTTAGGGCAAAAGGCTCTTATACTCGTACATGGCTTCTGGAATGGTAGGACTAAACCATAAATAAAGTACATTTGGAATATAACGAGATGTTCTGCAATTTCTCTTATATCGTCAATGCAAAATAGAAGAAAATAGAAAAAATTAGCACACAATTTGTTTTGCTTACTAAAAAAATTACAGCCCTACATACAAATAGAAATTTTTTTCCCCATATCCGTACAAAATAATTTACTTATTCTTATTTAGTGATGACAACGACACCCATTCGTGTATGACAAGCACATGAATGTTAAAAACTTAAAAAATACACACCATTGAAAATGAAGACTCTTTCATCTCATAAAGTAAACACAATGTACATATTAGAGAACTGCGTTTAGTATAGCACGGTAGAGTTTACTTTTCTTTTAAGACCACCTATTAGGCGATTGCAATTCCTCGTGCTATGAATTGCACCGAAATTAGGACAACTTAATAATGGCAGAGAATATAAATTAAATTTTTTCAGAACCTCTGTGTTATTTATTATTTCTTTTTCGTTGAAATGTAATCTGAATATGTAGTAATTAGCATAACTAAAATTTGCTGAGACTATGATTAAAAACCCGTATTGATTTACTTTTTAGAATATCTTGGTTGTGTCCTGAGGTAGTGGCTTAAATATGACTTTGAATTATTGACTGAATAGCGGCTCATTATAAAAAAACGACATTTGTTAATCTATTATGTATTTTTAATTTCATAAAACTATGCTCTTTGAGTGATTTCAGTGTTTTATTTTCGAATCACTCTTCTCAATGGCAACCACACTAAACACCTATATGCTTCTGAAACCCTTTTTACAAGACTACAGTCTGCTAGAAAAATGTTTCATAACTCGAAAAGAAATATTACAGTACGTAAAGTCTCGGTAAATTTCAGTAAAACTAGTCTCTCTGTCAATATTACATTATTGCAAAAGAGGAGAATAGTGAATAAAGTTTTCTTATGTTACATGTGCTTCTTCATTTTTTCCACATACATATTTTTTGTATTCATGTCAAAACAATATATAAGGATATCTTCAAGTGAATTTAAAACGACGGCAGAAACGGACTTGCTGTATTACAATATTAATTTGAATTTTATTGAAAAAATCGTAATTTTAAGAGAGAGCACTAATTTCCTATAGCCTAAATCACCCTCTCCTTAAATAGTTGAAAGCTGTATTTTTTTCATAATGGTATACATTTTACATACATACTATACTGTACATAGAAATTTTAAAATTCCGGGAATCCGAAGAGACAGACAAGAACTTGTATATTTATGGGCAGAAGTAAACGTGACATTGAAACTCGTAGGAAAAATGGAGGATTCGTTGAAGGTTTTCTCGTCAAGAATGTGTGAAAATCGTAGTAAATTGCAATTTGTATGGTTTTATGCCGATAAATTAAATTTTCATATTGATATTCATAAAAATGAGAGTTATTGTAACGATATATGAAACAGTATTCCGACGCTATTGGGGTAATTGCCCACTGACAATCTGTCGTTAGGTGTTGCAAACACATACCGTACATACTCGTACTTGCTCTGTAAGCACATTTGGAGTGAACAAATTCCGTTTTATTGATACGTTTTAATATGAAAGTATCCAAGTTACTTAACCAATGAATATGATGTCGTGCGTATATCATTCTGTAGCATTTCCAAAATGCCACAAACAAATTTACGAAAAAGTGTGATATAGTAAATTTTTGATCGACTGCGTCTGTTTGAGTTGTGGTTCAGACTCATTGAAATACGTAATGTTCTGTGTCGGTTTTCCGACATTTATTTTATATATTTATTCAATAAGTTGTATTCTAGTGTCTCTTTTCGAGAATAAAGATTAATCACTTCTAAGGTATCAATCACATCATAAATATTTAAATTTTTCCATACGCATTCAAAGTAGATAATTTACAGAAAAATTACATTTTTTTTTTTTAGATGTACTTTGTAAATAGTAGGGGAAAGCGCGTTGTTCTTAACTGAACTGTTGTTATTTTTCAATTGTAAAAACAGTTTTATATACTTAGGAATTACTATAGAATATATAAAATTTTTGTGCAAATATGTCTGTATATTCTAAGCGGAAAATTATATTTTGAAGTATAACAAATTGATTTTCCATCAATGTTTATGAATCGTAAAAACGAACTTTTTCAACTAACAGAGTGTTAGTGGGTTTTGCAACTCTGCCGCTGGCTGCCAATTACATCACTCTGTATGTATTCATGCGCACTTGCTTTAATTTTAATTTTTCTTGCATCCATTAGCAATGTTTTGTGCACACATAAAAAATTGTATGGGTAGTGTGTCTATAAGTATTTTTAAAGGTATGAATAAAAAGAGAAGTGTGAATGAAAATTCTTGCATTAACTCACGCTCGCAATAAAGACATTCATTCACGCAACTATATATTACATAGTCTGATCTCATACTCTTAGCTATACATTGTTTGTTAAACTTTTAAATAAATGAAAAACTTCCTCTTTTTTCTACTTCAGATGAAAAGTTGGATTATTATTCAGCATTATGCAACTCGCGCTTTTTTCTTTTTTGCATATCCTTCTCATAGAGACTGATACGTTTTTTTAATATCAATTGTTTGTTTCAATAACTGCATATTTAATTTATTCGTCGTTACAGCTGAGATCTTTATGGTTGATTAAGTATATTCATAATACTTTTACTTTACTCTTTTGACACAAATCGTTCGAAGTCTGAAGATCCTTAATTATTTTATTATGTCTAAAAAAAATATACAGAATTTTTCAACAATTCTAAACATAAACATTTCAACATAAACATTTCAACAACATTCAACATATGAAATGGTAAAGAACTTGAGAAGAAATGAAAAATTTTGTTTCTATTTTCTGACTGGCACAACTAGTGATGACACCACGGCCTTAGCCGTACTAGCGGCTACTCCATTTGTTAGACTAATAAAAAAAAAATTTAATAGACTAATAAGGGATTTGGATTTAGTTGCAAGGACAGAGAACCATTTAATTAATAAAAAAAAAATTATCCTTTAATGTATTAAAGGAAAATAGCAAATTACTAAATTAAGTGCTCATGATCTCCATAGACATATTAGCGAACAAGTGAAGAGATAAAATATTTTCATCTTTAAATAACTTCATTGGCCTTAGCCTCATTTTGATTCTAGTGTTTTCTCAGAAATTGGGTTTTGTTTTTATATTTAAGTTTCTGAGTATTTTACTACAATGCTTGAACTTTTCTTGTTCTGTTTTTCTTACCAGTGGTCCAAAGAAGTAAGGGGCAAGCTAGTATTGCTATATAAGGTGATTAAATTTTTTCTGTTTTAATTTTTTTCCGGTTACTTAATCATAGAGGCCTTGACAACTTTAACACGTATCAAGAGTATGTTCCAAGTGAGTTCTAATTCTGGAAATAAGAGATGTAAAAACAATGGGAATGATTTCGTATAATATATACATTATAGGTAGACGTATTAAATTAAAATTTTTCAAAATAATATCATTCTTTTGTATAATTTTAACAAGTGATTTAAGTAACGAACTCTTATAAAAAGCAATCACTTTTTTGCTTTTTAATCAATTCTTTCACTTAAATTGCTTGTTTATCTTGCGAAAAGAGCGCATAACTTTTTATCGTATAAAAGTTGCGGTCAATATTTTCAATTTCCTTTTGTTTCCAAAAATTATTGCTGCACGATTTTAGTAACATTGAAGTTAATTAAATGAATTGAAATATTAATGAAAAAAAAAAAACAAACAATATCATTAATAGTTCGAAGTGTTGAACGAAAAGCGAATAAGGTTTAAGTGTTAAATAAACCTGATTCAATCAACATCATTTTCGTGTCGTTTTTATATTTTCCTCCTCTTTGGTAGTTTTTAACTTTTTTGATTGAAGAAAGCAGAAAGCAAAAGGAAAATTGAATAAATTCCTTTCACATGCATTATTTTTCTCTTCGAACATTTTTCACACGTGTATGCACATAAGCAATTGTAGCCAGTAAACACGTGGACGTGATCACAAGTGAAAACTTTATATTTTATTCCTAAAGTGATCAACCAAGAGCTTTGTACCAAAATCCTATATTGAAATTTTCTGAAATTTCTTAGTTATTAGATGTTAGATGTTTTAGTTATTATTGTATTTGATATCAAACGAAAAATGCATTAATTAAATTTTTTTCAAACGATTTACCGGTGTTTGTATGGCTTTAAGTTTAAAATTGATTGTATTGCTACACATTAAAATTTCTTATTTATTATTTTTATTTGTTCCAGTGGAAAGTGTACATAAACCGATAGCGCTACATATTCGTTTCGGTTCTAACTGTTGTTAATGCTGCATTCGAATATTCTCAAATGCAGTTTTTATGCATAATAACTTTTAACAGTTGATAGATTTGCATAAACTTTTTTAAGACCATTAAAGACAGTGTATAACTCCAAAGTCGAATATAATTGCACATTATATTTGGGAGTGTATTATTGCTATATAAATTTTTGCTACATTTAATGTCATATTTCAGAATTTGAATTTTTGATATTCTTCATTGATTTCACTTGTATGTGCACATCTTATTTTTATTTCTTGAGGCTGAACTTTACTTTATTTTTCTAACAATATATTTTGAGGAGATTTAGCATTAATTGAAAAATTATTGGTGAGACGTTTTGCTTAGTATGTATAAACAGTTTCGCTACCCTTCGACTCGATTACAAGCCTTGAAATTCTTAATCGTATTCTTTTAATGAAATTGATGGCAATTTTATGCCTGCGTTGCCCATTTTCAACTTTATAACTTATATCTCCGCTACTTTATGATCAAAATAAAAACTACACCCATTGAAGTAGTACGATTTTTTATTTTTATAACTTTTTATATAGTTTCGGTTGTTGACCGTACAACTTAAAATATATACAGGTTAGATTTAAAAATCCAATTATAAAGCAATTGACCAGGCAAAGAATTAGTAAAAGAATTGTTCGTGATTCCCTTAAACAGCCCGTTGACTAAAAAGAAATCCCGACATACAATATACAAACATTTAACCTTTATTTTTTTTAATTATAGCGAAGAAATAATAAGAAAAAAATCTTAACAACTATAAAAATGAAATAATGAAAGATCAGCCTTCTATTCCGTCAATGTTATACTCACATTATAGTAAGAGGAAGATGAAAATCTAGTACTGCCAAAGTCCAGTTAAACGGAAGTTTTTCAATAAAAATTTTAAGTTTTTATTTACGAAAAATATATTTCATGTTTTAAATTTTTTTAGTGGATTTCACAGTTTTAACTTAAGCAAAAATGTTTAAAAGCAGGCTACAATTATAAAATATTTTTACGCATTAGGCCGATAGTTTCCGATAAGATAAGACACAATAACAACCTCCAAATAAGTGAGCAGTTTTTTAATAAAAAAAAGTGGAAAGTGAATCCCTTTTTTATTTGAGGCTTATATGTGATTAAACTAGTGAAATTATTCGTGAAACTCCTTTATGAAAAGAAATGCGCTGGCTAAAATATAGAAAAAATAACAAAAATAATTTTATTTAACAAATTCTATTATCGGTTTTTAACACCACAAATTGGTACCTTGCGGTCGTTATTTTTAATACTTGCAACAATAAATAGCAAACTATATTTCTCCAACTTGATTTCAAGTACTTGTGCAACTTGCAACACCATGTACTATTGTAAAAACAAACAAGTTCTACTAGTTTCTGTTACTGCAAAAATTCAAATATTTGCCGTACTTGCACAATTGGTCATTCCTTTTCATATTTTATGAAAGGCTTTTTCTACCTGTTTCACCAATATCAACAGCTTGTGCTCATAACCAGACTTAACTGGATGCTTTAGGGAGTTGACACAAACGGCAACTGAAAAAGGAAAATAAATTGTTTTAACGCACACAAAAAGCATTAGGGTTTACTGCAATGCAACATAATCTGCAAAGTCTTCCGTTTCGTCTTCTTCGTAACACAATGAAACAATTTTTTCCATTTTGTAAATTTTTTTATTGGCTGATTTACCAGGAGGGAAGTTTAACTGAATGCTTTTAAGGGCCCTCTAGAGGAAATATGCCAGACGCAATTGGATAGCCGATTTGTATGACAACATAAAAGAACGCCTTAAAGAACGCCACGATAGCAGTTATTTTGTACTTTTTCAAGATGATGCAATTAAAAACGATATGTGGATGTATGTATTTGTTAATTGAGTTGAATATGTCCTAAATAAAAAGTTGAACTCAAAACAACTACGCTGGAGGTTATAAACCACGAGTATATGAGATGTTAAGTGAGCAGTATGGTCTGTAATCTTTTGATGTTTATGTAGCAGCGGAAAACTTAAGAGCTTTGAAACACTTTGTACTCAAATAGCATACCTATTCCAAATATAACTCATGATGTGCTGATTCTATTATAACTGTAGGGGAATAAAATTGTCTAATTTTTATACCCTTCTCCAAAAAGGATGGAAGGGTATAAATAAGTTTGATATAGGGGATGCAATTTCAATAAATATTGATTTCCGACCATATAAAGTATATATATTCTGGATCGTTATAAGAAGGGGAGTATTTCGTCTGTCCGTCTGTCTGTCTGTCTGTCTGTCTGTCTGTCTGTCTGTCCTCATTTCCTTCCGGTAATTTTGTTGCGCTCAAAATTGACCTTAAATTTTGTCTAAAATCAAAAATTTTTTTACCTATCTGTTCTAATTTCTTTCAAAAGTACCACTTATAAAAAAAAGCAAAATCGGCCGATAAATAAAAAAAATATAGCCAAAAAATAATTTCATATATTTATATGAAGAAAATGCAAAAAATCCACGCTGAGTAACAAACCAAGAGCATGTGTATTGACAAGCACGTCTACGTTTGCAGCCAAACTTGCTGTTAAAATTTCACTATAATGTTGGGTAGATAAACGACTATTTTTTCTTAATTTTACCCTTTTTGAACGACATATGTGCTATATTTTTTTTTTTTTGAGTATATTTGTAAAGCAACGGAGCCACTGGGGATCCGTGGCGGGATGCTTATGTATATGAATAGAAATTTTTTGTTTTTGTTTTTGTTTTTTGTTTTTGTTGTAGCAAACGCAAATTCATTTGGTGGTGGTTTTGTTTGTGTATACTTTTATGTGTTTGCAATACGATTGTATAGTATTCTGGCATATGAAGTGTTTTTTTGCCATCATAGTTTTCTTAAGCATTTTTGTACATGCATGCACACAGTGTTGCAAAAATTTCTCCAACTATATATAGCTATTGTGTTTCGATTGCCTGCGATATGGAGCCATGAGAGCCTCCGTGGAGCTGTTATCAATGGAGATCTTGAATTTGGTGGGTGGCGTCGCAAAGAATTCCTAGCGCTGCAGAGAGCAGCAGAAAGAGAAAGAAAGGTAATCTTAGAAAGTAGTAATCGGTGAACACCTCCTCACGAAGTAATACTATGACGATATGGGTACGTTTTTAAGTTCTTCTTTATGTTGCTTATTTTTTGAGAGAACATATCCATGGAGAAGGGTATAGAAGATTCGGCACAGTCGAATATAGCACTTTTACTTGTTTTTAAATATTTTTGACTCAAAAAAAAAAAGTATCAAACAGGTTTGGCGATTTAATATTATCTCATTAGCGATTTTTGTTAGTATTTTTCATTTTGAAAGTTTGCTTCCACAAAATGGCATTGCAAGAGGAAATTTTAAAATATTTTGAAAAAACTCGTAGTTTGAACAAACAAAAATTTTTTCGGTTTTCTTTTTTTTAAATTACACATTTGTTTCCGAAATATTTCTAAGTTTCATTTAATAACATTAAATAATGAGATTTAAATTTCGTATGATTACGTCAAGGCTTCTCTTAAAATAAAGGAGAATTATTTCCAATCTGAATACATGCCCACTTTGTACAAAAAGTATTTTTTTTTTTGTAAGCCCACTACTTTTTGATCCTAATTTGTCAAATGATAACCATTTTTTTTAGCATTTTTACTAAAATTTGATTATTATTTGCATGTGAGGGGTTTGGATTTTTTTTTAAGTTTGTGACCGCCTTAAAAATTGCCAGCGATTACTCACCTCTGGAAAAACAACTGCATTAACAACAGAACTAAACGGCAACAGAAAAATTTTGTGGTTTGATATAAAACATGTTTTGTGTTACTCGTGGTATTTGCCGACAAACTGGTTGGCTTTACTGCATATTTGATTCTATTAAAAAGCTTTGTTTGCCTCCTTATGTGTGCTGCCGCTATTGTACCATATAAAGAATGAAGAGCGAAAATCCCTCAAGGATAAATAGTTGGAACTTTTTTAGTGTAGTGCGTTGCATTTGTGTGCACTCTTAGTTCGTTACATCTTAAAGTAGACAAAGTATTTTGCTTTTTCATCGAGATTGATTCTATTGGTTAGTTTTGTTTACATATTTTTGTTGTAGTTTCTACTGTTTAAGTTGATTCTTTAAATAATATTCATTCTTCAGATGTTCACAGAAAGTTGCAGTATAAGCTTTTAAATTATGTTCGGGTATTTTTTTCTGTGTAAATTTCTTTTATTTCTTATTTTAGCTTTCCCTAAATATGTGTCTGATTGTATGTATGTAACTATGCTGCAATAGAGATGAATTTTTCTCTTCTAAAGCATCTATAGTTTGTGTGGTTATTTATGTTAATTTGTCTTTTTGCTGTATTTTTTTATGGAGCTAAACAATTACTCGAGTTCAATTTATTTAATTTTTACATACTAACTCACTTGCGTACTTTTCATTGAAATCACATATTTTGTCGAGCAGAAGAAAAGAACATATGAAACTTTTTTGCCATTGCTTACAAATATGCAGCAAGCAATAGCTTTTTATTGCATATTGGATTGTTATATTCCTATGTGCATGTGTAGAAAAGGTTGTTTGTTCCTCATTTGTTGAGCCCTTAATAAACTTGTATTGATAATATACTGTGATGCCAGTTGGTCTGCAGACCATATCCTCCATTTTACATTTTTGCCCCCTAAAATAAGTTACAAGTTGCTTCATTATTATTTCCAATTTGCAAACATTTCTTTTCTGATATAAATGTACTCGTATTATCACAATTACCAGAAATAGATAGTGCTAGAGAAGACAGAGTTGCTTTATTTTATTGCCGCGCATCTCGTATCAGTTTATTATTTGCTTGTATTTTGCTCATGAAATAATGCTAAAGAAGAAGTGAAGGCAGAAAATATTACAACGATCTTATTATAGCCTAGTTCAGCTAACTTTTTTACTCAATAATAAATATTTTGAATATTAGTTACAATGTGGTTTACAACTGCTTATATAAATAAATGTTTGTAAAATTTTTATATTGTTATTTTATAATTTTTCAAGGAAGCTATTCGGAGCAATTTCTGCTCAAGACTAAAATCGTCAATTTAACGCAATAAAGTCTCTTAGAAGAGCAGCCTTTAAGAACCATATTACATACGGTGTAATCAAAAAATTTCCGTTACTTTAAAATTTCTGAATTATGTATGTTAGGTTTTCGCATTTTTTTTCTGTTATGTAGGTGCACATGTCTGTTATATATGTTGCCCATTTTGGATTGTCTGTTTGTTTTTGACAGATAAAAAAGGTTAGCCGTGTTTTCATGTGCTCTTCGATTTTTTACTAAATTTTAAGCAAAAAAACGCCGCATGAACATCCCTCAGGAGCTGTTGAGCGACGTGAATGAGGACCCAGATTCGCTCGAAAGGTCGTAATTGGTGACGAATCATGAATGTATGGCTATCATATTGAAACAAAAGCCCAGTCATCCCAATGAGCCAAGACCGAAAAAAGCACGTCAAATATGGTCGAATGTGAAGGTTTTAATCACTGTTTTCTTCAGATACAATGGCATGAATTCTTGCCACAAGGTCGTACGTTCAATAAGGAATATTACCCTGCAGTTATGCTATGTTTACGCGATGCAATACATCAGAAACGCACAGAATTGTGGAAAACCCAATCATGGATTTTGTCCAAGATGACGCCAAAAACAAAACCCTAATGGCTCAATCACCGTATTTACTGGCCCCGGCTGAAAAATCGAAACAGGAGCTGTTGGCGGTACCATAAAGGACGCTTCAAATGTGTCTCCAGAATTGAAAAAACGCTGACATAAGTGTCTGAATTGAATTTTTTGATGAATAAATAAATACTTTGGGCGAAAATAAATATAAAGGTTTTTTTATCACCTCGTAAGAAAAACTAAGTTGGTAGACATAAGACTGTATGAAAGTTGTTACTGCGTACGCGTTCTGCAGTGCTATCATTGTCAGTATTCGATATGTGTGTATACACTTCGAGTTAAATAAGTTTTTAAAAAATATCCCATACGATGTTTTATTTTTCTATATAAATTATAAGAAATTCTTATAGAATTTCTATACATAATATCGTAGAGCTTATACAATTCGATTAATTAAGTACCATTTCTAATGTTACCAAAAAAAAAAATTCAAATTAACTTCATATAAATTTTCGATCAGCTTTCGGCTATAAATTAGAAATTAGAATAAATCGGAGTAAATCGAAATGATTAAATTGATTTGCACACTTCCAGATGTGATTAACAGAAAAAAAGTACTGGGTTTAATGCCAATTCTTTAAATTATCTAAATTAAAAGTGGTTTTGGATAAATGAAAATAAAGTGAATGCAATTGTGTTATAATTAATAATATAAATTTTTTCCAATTTTTTTCTAATTTTCAAAATGTTTTTACACGCATTGAAAGCAAATAAACAAATTTACATACATATATATTTTTTAAAACTTCATTTCAACATCTTTCCAATTATGTATAATATGCCGCATTTTGTTGTAATTGCAAAACTTTTATAACAATTATTGCCGCGAAACTCTCTTTTACGCATTTCTCGCTCTTTCAGGCTTATTTCCAATATAAAGAATACAAAAACTTGGAATATCACAGTTTTATTGTTTGTGTTTTTGTGTTGTGTTATGTAACATTGCTAAGTGAGAGTGGAATAAAGTGATTTATGTAAATGTTACAAGCGTGCGCGGTACAAAAGAAATATTTTTTAATTTTTCTTTCCGTGTCGCTCATACCAGCGTATTCATCACACAGAATGATTAAAGAGTATTTTGAAAGTCTTAAGTCTAGACTGTCTTAAGTAAACTTTTTGCTACTCCTTAAAACGATATTTCTGAAATCTGTAATATATAATTCTGTAAGGCTAAGTCGTTCGAATATGGAAGAACGTGGCAAAAATCCGCAGTTAAAATAGTGTTTAATTTGGTACTATATCGGAAGATTTTGCAGCCTAGCGGCTACCAATTTGTTGCGTACATACATACACCAATTGCTTTATGAACATTATAAAGTATGTCATATAGAATTTTACCACTGCTTTCATAAAACTACAAATAATACAAAATTGTATGCTCCTACAATGCAAGTGGTCGGTTAGGTTCTACGTCAATAAATTATATTAGTTTAAATTTAAAAAGTTTTTACAGCCTTTTGTTAAAAGAATAATAAAATTTAAGAATAATAAATTTAAACTTGACTCCTGTAACAGTGAAATTGATTTGCATCGCGACTAGGGCTCTCATTTGTGTACTGAGAATTTATAAGCTGTATTGACATGTTAGTTGCACATACGGATGTATTTACATTGGAATACTCATTCTCGAGTAAAAGCCGTAGAGTCCAAAATACAAGAAAATAGTAGCCTGCAGCCAATTTTAGTAAAGATGTCTAAATATAAACGGGCATACAGACAACTTATATTCGTTAACTTAAGTTGTGATTATGCATAAGCAAATAATAGCTACTAAAGGTTTAAAATCTAAGGAATATAATCTTTGAAGAGCAGGACTTTTAAAAGAGATTTTCTCCTTCAAACTTTAACTCACTACATACCACAATTTGTATACTCGTATTCCAATAAGCAGCACTAACTTTCATAACATGTGTTCTTATGCGAACATTGCTACAGGAAGAATAAATATATTATAAAATGTGTTTTTGTTCGTTTTTTACAACACAGTCGATATTTCATATTTCAATTAAGACCCATCATTTGAAAGGACTTTTCATAACAGACCTTTTCCAATAGAATTAAAAAATTAAAAAAAAAACATGATGATGGCAAACCGAAAACATAAAAAATTGCCTTTAGTTCCAAATGTATACAGTATCAGTAGAAAAAGCGGGTACATTCACAATACAAAATACCATATAACAAATATATATAATTAGAGCTCAATTACTGATGTGCCATGATGATATACGGTGTAGACGTTACGTTTAAAAAATTAATGGCTTACATTTCGTTTAACCAAAAAAATATAACTCCAGAAAATATGAAAGTTGCTTATGCGGTAGAAAAATTGAAAATAAGAATAATTAAATAAGAAAAATCATTCGCAAAGTTTAGTTTCCCAGTTACAAGCCCTTACAGTCGAAGCACGAAATTTCGTAAAAACATTTAGCATGTCAGTGCGTTTCGAAAAATACCGTGTTGGTCAAAATTGTATAGCACTGTGAAATGTAATCTTAGTAGGCACCGACTTTCGAGAAATATCATGATGTAAAACTTCATAGGCCTTGAACTCGGACACTCGACAATCGACAATCTTATCGTTAAGTTCCTTATTGCCATCGAATAGTGTAATATTTATTTATTAATGAGTTACGGAGCTAAACCCTATTAAACTAATAAATTAACATAAAGTGTAGTGTTGCACTCCCTATTAGACTGAAGTATACCGTTTTGAAAAGCGTATTTCAAGTGACGCTTTTAAATATATATCAAGCCCCTCTGAATGTATTATTATATAGTAAAATGTTCACCAAAATATTTTTATTTAATTTTTTTTTTAACTATTTAATTTGCGAAGCTTTCGGCTTAACCGTAGAAAAAAACAGCCCGGGTCCAGGCAAGTATCGCACACGCGACCTCCGATTTAGTAGGCTGTAGGCTCGTATTTATTTGAAACTGAAATATTGCATAGTAAAATAAATGAATTCTTGAGATTTTGTATTACTGTTATAATCAGGCCGCTGAGAAAACAGCCGTATTGTATATTGAAGACAGGCAAGGCAGATAAACCCTAATCAAAATCAACTAAAATAAAACCGTGCAAACATGTAGCATTAGGGGCTGAGATAACAAATGATTCCCGTCTCTGGTAATTGTGGATTTTTTGTAAAACCTTTTAACAAACCAATTACAATCTATAACTTTTGTAGTCATCATAGCAGCAGTGATATTATGTTTGAGCTTAAACAAAATCTTTTAAATACATTGTGTATTTTATGTTCATGTAAATAAAGTATGAAAAGATTTTCTGCCATGGCGTAAAGCTGCAACTAATCCCTAAAGTTCCCCTACAAATGTTATAAATATTTATAATATTTTGTTACATATATGAGTGCATGTAGTACAGTACTCTGAAATGAAAAATAATAGAAAATGAAACTTTAAACACTAAAGTTCCCCTACAAATGTTATAAATATTTATAATATTTTGTTACATATATGAGTGCATGTAGTACAGTACACTGTTCAACAAGTTCATCAGGTTCTTCGATTTAATATTCGTTAAGGGACTTAAATATTTATTTTCTATATACTCGTATCAGTCAATAAGATTTCACAAAAAAAAATTTCTTTCAAGAAAGTTGAGCAATGATTTATTTTATTTTTCTTAGCCGAAACGTGGTTCTGTCATTCTTATTTGCAAAACAACTTCGATTTGAAATATTTTGTAATTTTTTTTTAAAACAACACTAATGGGGTTTTAACGACATGCCAACTAAAGGAGCGGCTCTTACATATCTCTTCCTGGCAGAATTTTACATATTGTAGTCTAAATTTCTAAAAGTAAACTGCTTGAATTGAATTAATTTTTATTTATTTTAATATATTTTTTTTCTTTGACCGGATCTCCTTCAGAATTAGTTTGAATCGATGCATTGTATATTTTAATTGTAATTGTAAAGCGTGTTGTTTTAGAGTTACGAAAACTTATATTATATAATATTATATTATTATAATATAACAAATAAATATATTTTTATTTGTGATTTGTTGGTAGTGATATTTATTTGAAATTTTGGAAAAGCTTTTTAAAGAAGTGCGATATCGTGTAAGACATTATTGCTGTGCTTGCGCGGGATACTAATACACATCAAACATATGTATAAGTTCACCCATGCATAGAAATTGAAAGTAATGCTTAATGCTAACAATTTTTTATTGTCATTTATTTTGTTGGTTGTGTGGCTAAGAAGATCTTGTACTAAAATCTTTCCTTCGTTTAATGCTAAAACCAAATCATAAGTAGACCTTTTAACCAAACAGTTCCAAAACATAATGCCAAACATTGCTATCTTATATCTAAATTCTCAAAAATCAATTGAGAATTAAAAAAACGTATTGATAGCAATCCTTCAATGGGCTTTGGAAATCTATACAAAAAACCAATTTTATTCGACATGAATCCATTTTATTCTTCTTATAGACATTCCACAATTAGCTATCCATTACTACTATTTTTGACATTCTATTGCTAAGTTTGGTCTTAGCACGAAACGAACACAACAAACAAAATAAGTAACAATGAATGAATTGGGAGATAGCTGAAAATAAAAACCAAATTTCATTAAAAAATTCTTTCAAATTTCGTAAACAAAATACCACTAACATCCAATAACCGATAACTTCCAATAACTAAAAATGGACGAAAGGGATATAAAAATGTGTACATTCATACATTCTTACATGCAAACCTACGTGAAATAATTTTTAAAGCATCAAATCGATAGTTTTTGTTTCATTTCACTTGGCTCTTCTCTTCATTCATGTGGGTGCGTAAATATTCAGTGGATAAAATAATTTACTCTTCATTTTCTTTGGCTTTGCGTGTTTTTTGTGTACAACTTTTAGTGCCAGCCGATGTCTTCATGTACCCTAAATTTCTTTTATTTAGTGATAACAATTTATTTGTATGTGCTTTTCTTGCCTTTGGATTTTTGTTTGAAGTCCAAGAAACCCATTATAACAACCAGGTATAAAGTAGTATGTGTTTTCCGCTGCGTTGTAGGTCAAACAAATTGTGTAATTATATTTTTACGGGTGAGTTATTCCTGTGGCATATATTTGTGGAATTTTATTTCATGGTAGCCAACAGCAAATGAAATCTTGTGAAACAACATAATACTGGATGTAGAAGATATTTAGTCTTAAGAGCGAAAAGAACTGAAGTAACAAAGACGTTGAACACTTTCTTTTAGTTAACATAATTTTGTTAAAAATTTATAATAGAACCTCTCCTTACGAGGAAATCAGCGGCAATAAAATAAATGCATGATTCGTTTCCGAGTAATAAGCTTTCTAAGTTCCCATACGTAATTATAATTTCTTAAGAAATGTTTTAAAAATAAAAAATAAAAAAACGGGTTATGCAAATAATGTTTATTATCCGTGCCGTTTGGGTGAAAGAAATCCTTAAGACCGTCCGGAGGCCAACTGTGGCAAAAAATTTTAGTACGGGGGTTCTTTCGAGGAAGTCCAAGTTATGTATCGCTCCCTAATCTGAAACTAAGAAACTGCAGCAATCGAATAGGATGATTTTTATTTGTTTTCGAGTTATGTATGTTGCGAAATCCTACTTGTTCCGAACTTTCTACTCTATTTCTAATACGTGATATTTTAATATTACAAACATTTAAAATTAATATATCCTCAGAATGTGGTTTGTGGTGGATATTTGATAATAAGTGTAGTTAAACAAATCTAACATAATAAGACCTAAAAAACTATAGTGTGAAAAAAATTTCTTGAACGAACTGAAAGAAATATTGAGGTGTACAAAATGTTGAGTGTATAGAAATTAAATTAACTCTCACCATATAAAGGACAATGAAAAATTCTCCCCTTTAAGTAATTGTCTTCTATAAAGTGAATGAATTTCAAATTGTTTCGATCCTGTAATGAGCTCTTATTACGCTTTTAGTATACATACTATTCCTCTGAAACTTTGTTAAATTACACATGATTCAATAACTTGAATTGCATTTTATTTTAACTTCGGGCAGCTTTAATTTTTAACAGGAGAATTTACATCTAAAACTGTTCTTTAATTGCTTAATCTTTACAAATATGTTGAGTATGGAGAAAATGGCATTCTTTTCATTGATGTTAATTAATGTCTCTCAAAACTTTGTGTAGAATCTTCTACATATAAAGAAAGCAGTTACGTTTTCTGAGGAAGAAATATTTAGATGATAGATATTGATTACATTGATGTAAATAACTCTAAGCTAACAATAATTACACAGAAACTTTCTGATCATGTTAACACTTTAGCAAATGCAAATACTTACTGCTATCCAATTAATATGGGGCATTGCAAGCCATATTGCAGAAAATATCCTTATGTACTAAAATGAAGTAAAACTTACTTATAGAAGAATTTCTAGGAAAGAAATGATTAACTTTGCAGTAAATCTAACATCTTACAACACTAATATTATTTCTAAAAAACAAACGAGCAATAACAGCCTTTAATTATTAATCTTAATAAGCGTTTTACTTGAAATAAAAGCCTAGCGAAATGGGTGGAATCATATGTATGTATGTATGAGCTTGTGAGATAGTGTTTAGGTTTGTGATTCAAATATTGCATGAAGTAGCAAAGTCGCATGTAACAGAATGTTTAAGATGAGAAGATAAATTAAGAAAGAAATGAGAAAAGTTGTATAAAAGCCGAAGAATAATAATAGTTATTCCTCTCTGGATATTCACATTTTCTTTCTGCTTCTTATTTCATTTTCTTTCCTTTTTCGAGTAAATGTGCAAGTTGAAAAATTTTTCACAAAAAACCAAAGAAATTAATTATAGACGGTTTTTAATGTGTGAAAGATGGTTAGGAAATCTCCTCTATATGTAAAAGGTGGCATTTAGTAGATCGCTAAGTTGTAGTCTGTAAATATTTTCTGTTTTTGAACTACAAAAAAAAGGCATTTTTAAATCACAATAAGAGAATGTAAATATGTTGCGAGAATCATAGTTTGGTAATGTAATTTAATACCACTACGATATATATTGATATTCGAAAAAATGAGGCTAAAGTCAAGTGTTTGTTACTTTACAAGTCATTTGAACAGCACACTAATGCAGATCGCTGAAAATAATATTAAAAGTCATAACAAGAAGTAATATATAAATTTGGATAATAAATTTAAATAATAAATGTAAATGTTGTGTAGTTACTTTTCACAAAACTCAGTAAATGTATATCTATCTATACTATATCTATCTCTATATATATGAAAATGACGTGTATGTTCGTGATCGATAAACTCAAAAGTTGCTGAACCGATTTTGACCAAATTTTATATACATGCTCTATCGGCAGTGAGGAGGGGTTTTGTGTGTTTGAAGTTCGTTCGTGCAATATTTAGATTTTTTTCGCGTTTTTTTAGCGCGGTAACCTTATACCCTGTTTCGCTTGAAGCGTTGGGTGCTTAATCGGTGTGTAAGTAATTTATAATTATAAAAATTTTAATTTTTACATTTTAAAATACATAAAATATGAAAAAAATATAAGCTGTGTGTGTTATTACAATTTTGATTTTTGATTAAAACATTGTTTGCTATTATAAATACCTAAAAATACTGATTTTGACTTTCTCCGGGAGGCAGTTCAAATGGGCGGGCCGGCCCAACTAGTATAATATAAATTGAAGTGGAATTAAATACAATACAAATTAGGTTTATTATAACGGGGTTTATCTTTACATTGGAACTACTCTTTACATGACTTGAGTTTTACGTCTTTAAAGATTCATTTAACGCCCGCCGACCACCAAAAATGTCAAAATATTTAAATGAGACCTCTTATCTTCAAACACAACATAAACCAATTTAAAAACATGAAATTAATTAACACTTTCCTCAGCACAATTGCTTCTTTGCTCATGGAAGTTGTATCCACTGCACGCATTTGCGAAATTTCGGCAAGGCAAAATTCCAAATGTTAGATATTCTGGTGATTAGGTATCGTCAGAGGACCTAAAAGTTATTATTTAAAAAAATTTCCAGGTGCCCACACCCTCCCGTTCTCCTGGAATTCATCCTTTAGTGGAATTCCAAATTTGAAAATTCAATAAAATGGAAAAAAATTAATTAAAATTCCAAATGTTGGATATTCTGGTGATTAGGTATCGTCAGAGGACCTAAAAGTTATTATTTAAAAAAATTTCCAGGTGCCCACACCCTCCCGTTCTCCTGGAATTTGGACTTTTTCCCCAAGAATTTGTATAACTTCTATGTGTAAAAAACGTATGTGCTGGTGCGTGTTTTTAATGGATTCTTGTGTTATTGCAAACTACATGGAGTCGCCCACTTTTCCCGGCATTAATTTTTTCATTCCATTAATAAATATGGTCAGAATTCCATTTAGAATGTGCACTCCCTGAATTACAAGCATAACAGAGCTATGTTATTACCTTAACAGAAGTCTGTTAAAGCATGTGGTTTGTGTCCGGGGTGATAAATTTCGAAATTTAACTTCACACACATAGGATATTCTTGAATATGTTACTAGTGAGTGCATGATATAAAAAATATTAACAAATATAAATTACTTTTGCATACGAGTACTATCGAAAGCAAACTTGTTCTCGAATTCGATATTTGACCATTGATAGCCAACGATGTACGAAGAATTATTATTAAAAACTCAAGCCTGATTTAAAAATGGTATATTGCAGTAGTAACTAAGTTTTCTTCATTAATTATTTTTGACCAAACAGTTAGCAAAGTCATATCTTCAGGTTTAAATGTATTTAAATAAAGTATTTTAGGAAGAAATATTTGGAAAAGTAGCATTAAAAAATGTTTTTTCACTTACTAAATGTGCAATAAGTTATTAAAATTCTCATTTGGCACTTTTTGTAATTCGGTTCTATGATTTTTTTGTCATGTTTTATTTTTAAGGGAACATCCAAATGTAACAGCAACAAAACCCAAGTAAATTTATAGTTTTTGAATAATTTGCTCCTTTCTAGTTTTTATACAAACGTTGTATTTGATCTCTATAAATATAAAATGAAAACAGAAAATAAGAATAAAAGAAATAAATACTCTTTTCTTCAAAATTGCTTGTGGATACTGTAAATAAAAAATTTTTCATTGTTCAACATTTTCCCATTCGCAACAAGCAGGCATTGCAACAATTAAATAAGGAGGGCATCGAATATAAGTAAATGATGGCTGTGGCTGTTGTGCTTTGTGGCAAGTGAGTGAATCCACTTATAAAAGCTGCAATATGAGTTTTAATTGCTTCTTATTTAAGTTTTTGTTGCTTAACATGTGCAAGTATTTTATAAATAATTTTACTTCACAACGTTTTCCATAAACAAAACCGCATATTTGTTTTATTTGCAGCATCTTTTTGTAATCGGTTGTGTATTCAGGAAATATTAATTGACCTTTTAACATTGTTAAATGAGATGAAATAAACTTTTAAACAGAATCTTGCATTTTACGTTGAAGGCCCCTCTATGAAAATTGTGTGCAAAATCCGCTTCATTTTTATTTAAATAGAATCTTTGTTGAAGTTAAAGAGGGAAGAAAAATAATATTCTAAAGGAAATTTTAATTTTTTTTATCCAAATCTGTATAAAATATTTATTTAGTTTCTTATACTTGAAGCTGATTGTAACGTCAAAAACAGACAAAATCACCAAAAAAAAAAAAAAATGTAAAAAAATTAATTTAATATTTTTATTTGACTAAAATTGCTTGAATTACTATATAGTATTTATTTATTTTTTATATTCTTCAAGCAAAGTAAAACGTGATTGCCGCTTAACATTGCCCATGTGCATTGAAAAGGACAGCAGGAATCAAACTCGATGCCCATAATATCAAATTGAAAACTATTTCAGCAAATCATAAAACAGTGTATTCTAAATTTTGCAAATATCAATTCCAACTACATTCAAGGCGTTCTCTAAAAATTTATGCCCCTATTATGGTTCACAACACCTAAGTGTTATGTTGTAGAGCAGACAACACCAACCAGCAAGCCTGTATTCTTACACACTAAAAACCTCTCATATCGTAGAACACAATATCATCACGTCTGTTACTGGTGCACCGATGATATATTGCCCTCATAAATTTTTGTCACTATGATATATTACTAAGGCCTTAAACTTATTTTTTGAAATTAAAGGGGTAATGAAATCAAGGCACGATCGGCCACGTTTGTACTTGATGTATAAGGAAGCCAGTATACCTAAAGGATACTTACACAAAACTGTATGGTATCAAGTTACTGGCATGTCTTTGCAACCACAATGCAAGATAATGAATTTTACACTTTCTTGCTTTTGGCATCTAACATATATATAAATAACTTATAAAACATTTAATTAGCGTGTTAAAACATTTCTATAATTGTCTATTATTTTACAATTGTAAAATTTACATCCAAATTGTTCAAAAGTAACTCAATCAGCAAGAAAAAGTTGCACATATAATTGTATATGCGCGAAAAATAATATGTCATGGACTAGGTCTCCAAATCATCAAACATAAATCAAATTTATTTATAATTTTTCAGCACCTACGTCCATAAATAGGCATAGGCATCAAAGATACTGCACAGCACAAGTATTCAAAATATAGCTCAAAGCCGTCAACCTTAAATATTTAAAGTAGTTTCAGGATTCAGCGTTGACACAAAAGAAGTTCACTAGGCTTTTAAAACTGTTGTAAACATTTATTATGTACTCTCAATTAAATTTGCTTCCAAACAGAAAAAACTATTGAAAAAGCTAATCTTTTCCAATATATTCTAATTAATTCCGATCTATGGAGGACACCAAAACGGACAAAAAATATTCTAATTTTTCAGTATACCAGCAATATAAAATTTTACTCCCTAGAAAAATTGTATCTTAAGTATGACAAAGAAAATTAACACTTTGAAACTACTTGTTTCAGTTTTAGCAAGCCGGCCAAACTTAAAATTCAATTCTGCATTGAGATTTTTGCTGATGACAGTTATCAACGCAGTAGTAGCAATGATTTCCATATATTAGCTCAGCACTGTTGTGAGTTGCAAATGAAACTTTATAATGAATGGATAAACGGCCGAATGAATGAAATGAGGAAAGTAACGATAAGATGATACTTTTCGAATCTCGATTTCTGGATGAAATCGTAGTACTTCAGCGGTGAATATTAGAATGTCATTTCATCACGCTCGTTAGATGTTTGAATTTGTATTCAAATTATTGGAAATACTTTAAACTTTTAATTTTGCAACAATTCAATGTGTTGTGGTGCCAGCACACAAGAATACATGTTTTTTTTTTTTTTTTTTTTTTTTTTTTTTTTTTTTTTTTTTTTTTTAACCAACTCCACCTGCAAAGCTTTTGGCTTGTCCGCAGGAAAACACCCAGGGTCTAGGCAGGAATCGAACCCGCGACCTCCGCTTCATTAGGCTGAGCATTATTCACTCGCCTACGGAGGCACCCAAACAACAATAAAACAATAGTAACTTAACAGCAACTTAAACGACCGCAACACCGAAAAGAATTACAAAGCGGTATCGCAATTAAAAATTTTCAATACAAAAATAAAAAGGTCAGTCAATGATAATGGGCATATACAGGGTGGGCCAAAAGTCACAATGGGGTTTAAAAATTTAATAACTTTTTTGTTTATTTTTTTTTTAAGATTATATAAATAACATCTGGAGAATAAATAATGGAGGGATTTACAACGGAACAAAGAACAAGAATAATAGAATTTTATTACTTAAATCAGCGATCAATTATTTTAACGCAAAGAGCATATCATCGCCATTAATAATTTCAAGAAATTCAGAAATTAATTGGCCAGCGCGTTCGCCAGATTTGTCAGCATGCGACTATTTTCTTTGGGGTTATTTGAAGGAGCGAGTATATGTCAACAAGCCCGAGACAATCCTTGAACTCAAGGCCAACATTGTTGCAGAAATTCGAGGGCTACAGCCACAAATGTTGAAAGATGTTATGGAAAATGCTCTCAAAAGAGCCCATCATTGCGAAGCTAATAACGGCGGTCATTTAAGTGACATTATTTTCCATACTTAGCGTAAAAAAATTTCCATTTTGTATATTTCATAATCTTAAAAAAAAAATAAAAAAAAAAAATAAACAAAAAAGTTATTAAATTTTTAAATCCCATTGTGACTTTTGGCCCACCCTGTATTTATGTTAATAGAAAACTATAGTTATTGGCATTCAAAGAAAAATGATTCTAAAAGAATAGACTCTAGTTGTTGCGATATAAATATGAGCGAGTACGCTCAGCTGCTTTTTTCACTTTTCTTCTTGTATGACATTGTACTATGCGATGTGTGCTGTCGCCATAGCACAAACATAAAATTGTCAGACAAGTTGTTCTTGTAATAAATTTAGTATAGTGCAGTTCATAAAATTTCTATTAACACTTGATTCCTTAGCCAGTCACTAAAGCAGTCTGGCTCAGTTGATAGTTAGTTGCTTCCTGATAATCATAATAATGTTTCTGCTTCTTGCCTTCAATATGCAACGTAATTATTATTATTATTTTCATGTTTATGCATAAGCTATAAATAATTTCTTCTTTAATTTTCATACATACATTAGTCTCTTTAGAACAAGCGTTCAACATTTTTAAAAGACAAATAAATTTGGAGTATGTGAAACATGTGCGCGAAGAAACTTAAGTACTTTTGGAAAATGCCATAATAAGAGAATATATTTTCCTGCCATATTTCATTTTCCACTTAAAGAAGATGTTATTAAAAGAAAAAAAACGTGTTTAAAATAAGTATTTGCGTGTGCTTTCAGTACAAATTTGTGTACATTTGTGTCCGTTCATATAGATGTGTTTGTTGTTTTCTATTAAATTATTGGGTAATTACTAATATACTAAAATAAAATCCTTTTAATAAGTTATTTACAAAAATATAGTTTTGCTTATACTCCTACTTTCCTGTTTATAATGTAAGTGAGAATTTCTATTTCTACAAGGAAACACATATACATGCACACCTACGTATAAAATTTCGTTTTACAACAACAAAAATAGTGATAAAATGTTAACACAGAGGATAGTGCTATTAAAAATGTTATTAACGTACCAGGTGATCGGCAGCTGGCGTGATTACGACCTAATCCTGGTGAGGGTTTTTACATCCAAGAATGTCTTCTACATGTCTTTGATTCTCTTTTCCTGATTGTTTCATTTCAAAAAATTGAAGCATATATAAAAATTGTTATTATTTATTCATGTTTTAAGTTATGAAAAAAAGGTCTTAAAACACGATTGTTGCTTTTCTAATCTGTGACGGATAGATGAATAATTACATGTGCCAGGTGCGATTGTTTTTTAAGCACACTGAAATTCAGTTATTTCTAAGATTTTAAATAAACTTTGCAATATTTTTATAGATTACAAAAGGTGAAAAGACAAGGGTGAAAATAAAAAAAATTTTAACAAACAAAACTTTTATTTGCTATAAATTGATCTTCTGCTCGCACTCAACACAACACATGAGATGCTGAAATTCAACAATCAAGTAACCACGAATCCTTGTGCTACCTTTTACTTCTAATGGAATACTTTGAATATTTCCTACGTATATCTATTTAATACTTGCTTAAATTTATGGCAAATACGAATACAAATAATGGGTTATATGTTTGCCCCATTATTATTATTATTTTTTTTTGTTGTTGTTTTATGTCTAATTACACAGATTCCAATTTGTAATATTTAATCTTAGGAAAAAAATGTTTTTCCCCAAAAAAAATCATAAGACATTTCACAAAATAGTAAACCCCAAAAAAATCCCACATTTCCGTGTGATTGGTGGACTTTTGACCAATAAGTTTTGAGTCGTCTATTTAATTTCGTTCAGAAATTTGTAAAAATTTCTCTGTTTTTTTATTCCTTGTATTGAAGTTTTAAAAAAATTTAATGTAAAAACAAATAGTGGACGCGACTAACTCTTGTTTATTGAAATGGATTCCAATAAAAACCCACTATATTTTCGAAATGAAAAATTAAATAACATCAATATGGATTAATAAATAGAAAAGAAAGTAGTAATGCTTTAATGTCAGCTAGGATTCATTAAAGAAAATAAAGGGTTGTTACCTTTCTTTCTTTAATTGTATATTAATTTGTGTGAAGCTCTTCAGGTATTTTTAACGACATCCCCTTTGATCTGAAAATTTGAGCAGAAAATTGTAAGCAAATTTGAGTTCTTTAGAAAATTTCAATGAAAGAAAAATATTTTTATGAAAAAGAAATTAGAATATGAGCTTATTGCATTTAATAACGAACAGAAAAGCGATTTATCAATGGGAATGTATAATAACTTTGGCGAAGTGCTAGTTTAGATTATTCAGCTTTGAAGACAGAAGGAATAATTTGAGATTATAATTTAAATGTGAAAAATTCGGAAACTTATAGTTAAATGGACTAGTAACGAATAAAACATTAAATTACGAGTGTTTATCTGGAGTGTTTATCTTATATCAGTATACATTACAGTTTTTCCTTTGTTGTTATTTATTGTGCACATAATTTTCAATTTCGTTAAATTTTGAGAATATTAAAAAAATCCTCAAATGTTTACCAATTCAACGTCAAATCAATATATTTATAAATGTTTACATTCTTGTTGCTTTTTTCTTTAATTAGAGATATTAATGAAAGGAAATCTTTATTTTCTATTTAATATCCAGTTGACCCAAAAACTTCTTTCAAGACACGATTTTTGCCGCCGTACATATGCCAATAGGATGTTATAGCTCGCCGACGAGGAATATTTTCATTTCAATGGATATATGAATAGTCTGTTCTATCCAATTGGAAACCTTCAAAATATTTAGCTGTCATCTTTGCATCCACTAAAAGTGACAGTCGGGTGTGCCATTTGATAAGGAAGAATCTTATTCTTTGAAACTGAAAATGGCTTAACGGTAACTGTCAATGTGCAACGTTATCTGATATGATATGAGCTCGTATATGGGATGCTAACAGAGGTGGACATATTTAATATATAATTTCTGAGATTAAATAAAATATTTATCAATATAAGATTCATTATCTCTCATTTAATCAAAAACTATAAGCAACCAAAATAGTATGTCTTCCCGGCAGACATCCTGTACAAAGGGCTACAATCTTAACTTTAATTTCTGAAAAATCTAATAATCGTTTGAGACGAGCATGATACTAGTTCTTTTTAACTGTATATGATATAATTAGAATCCTGTGAATGTTGTCATCTGCGTGGTACCAGGAGACGTGTAATAGATTGTATTCGGTGTTAATGAAAATTGTTGAACATTTGATGTGCAATTATTAACCAAAATAGATCTTAAAAACGATTTTTACAAACCACTTCTTTATTCCAGGACCAAAGGTGAGGAAGGAATTATGTGCCACACTAAATGTGACGTATTCATTTTTATAATAGAGTAGTTACTTACTTTGTTATTATTGAAGAATAGTGGGATTTTCTAAGGGTACACGTTAGCTGAATTTATCCTTATTGCCCGATCAATACTCGTAGATCCACATCTTGTATGTGCACTGATTAAAGCAACTCCTCTTGAAATGCTTAATCCTTTTCAATGTATCCAATTCTAAATTTTCCACCACGGGTCAGCATACAAACGCACACATTTGTTCGAACTGGACAAATTAAATTAATCGCGCTTGTGCTTAGTTTTATAAATAAGGCGATAACAAATTTTTTTGAATATTGAAATAATCATATCAGCGTTGACTTCATAATAACACGGTTGCCAGCGTAAAGAAAAGAATTAAGTAAAAATAATAAAGAAAAACATGAATTGATATACAATTTATGTGTATACATAAGTACATACAAATACACTTTATTTGGTTATTACAGTATAAACTTTATACACATTTTTACTTACAAAAAATAATTGTACATAATGTGTAATTGATTGTTTAACATAATTTGAAAATATAAAGAAATTCTGGGAAAGAATATTTGCCATTTGTTTATTCATTTTTAATTATTTATTTTTTGTAGTCAAAAATTCCAATTCGAAAATATTTTAAATTTCACTTCTTTGACTTCATACAAGCAAGGACGCATTACGTGAATTTGTATGAATTGACTAGAAAGTCAAGTGACTAGAAATACATGTACTTACAGAAGTTCACATCTTGAAGAATTTGGAAATTGTTTAAATAAGCAACAAATTATATAAATATGCAAATTAGCTAATTTTATTTAAACAAAAAAAAATAGAGAACAGAATTACCGATAATATTTTTCGGAGGTATATCAATATACCTGGGTCCAAATGGTCGTATATGTGATCAAATGAATTCGGACGTATTCTTTCTTTTTGAGATCGTAGCACTCGATATCGAAAAACTTGTTGCGAAATTTGGGATAGTGGGGTTCGATATCGTGGTATTGGTCGATCGAATGTCTTCCCTCGAAAAGTTATTCGATGTATTAAGAGATTTTGCAAACAACCTAAGTATGGTTTTATAACTGAAAATAAATTGTGTAAATAAAAAAATTTTCCATAAAAAAGAATATTAAGTAAGAGTTTTTTTAAAAGTTATAACAAATACTTAATATTTGTTTACACTTTATTAATGACGATATAAAAACATTACGTATTTTTTTACAACAAATTTAAATAAAATAAATGGATCAACCAAGCTTGGCAAAACATATAATTAAAAATTGCAGGCAAGGGAAAACAGTTGCTAAAAAGTTATGGGAGAAAATGGCAAATAAAATTAATTCATTCTGCCTACCTGTAAAAAAGACCTCATCTGAGAGTATAGTATATACATATTTAAATATGCGTATATACATATTTTTTAACCAAATTTTAAAACTTTCATTAATTTGTTGGCTTATGCATACCATAAACACAATACAAAAAAAAACTTTCGTTTTCTTTTCCGTACAAATGACACTTTCGAATTCTTCTTTAGATAAAGACAATTAAAATAAAAAATATAGAGTATAGTACATATTCTACAAAATAATTTTAAACAACTCTCGGTAAACGAAATAAAAATCACTCCATTCATATTGATAAAATCGGAATTGATTTTTTACATTTTAGAAAAATTTTTTTATTGATTAATCGCTGTGTTATCTTGAAGGATTTTAAAAAGGAGTAGCTACATATAGAAAAAACATTATAACGTGGTTGTATTATCTTATTGCACAGTTGGAATCGTATTATATTCTACAAATAAATATTTAAAACCAATTTAGAAGCTTTTCAGTTTTGATGTGTAAATTTTTTCAATTAATCCTTTATGAATGCATGAAACTTAGTGATTCACCACACCACAAGGGTTCAAATGCGGCATTACACGAAAAAAAATTTACTCTCAACAAATACTCTTGTACTGAACTCGTATTTCGTATTACTACTCATGGCGCGCTTTAATCAAAGCTTAGTGCAATTATTGCAAGTTAAATAGATGGAAATTGCATAATCTTTATTGCAATTTTAACTGTGCATTTACATATAGTATATCTGATGTTATTACGTAACTTGATTTATGATTTAGATTTTGAGGTTTCCCATTAGAATGTAATAGTTTGCTTTAGTTTTATTTACAAATATAGTTACAAAGATGCTGAAATAAACCATCGGCAAATATAAAAAATGACAGACGCACTCAAAAGTAAAACGGTTTGCCAGCTCTGTTATTTCATCTAAAGGCAGCATTACATATTTAATATGTATGTAAGTAAGTATGCTCAGTTTTCAAAAGTTTCTTTATGCCATGTTATTTCGAAATAGATCAAATAAATCTGTTTAATGCAACAACAAAAACAAAAATGGCGTTGGAAAAAACGATATGAGAATGAATGCTCATACGCACGCACGAGCTCATATGTTTACTTGAGAGTTCAACCGAAAAATAAAAATGTTTATACAATTTCAGTTGCAGAAAATCTTGTTTTACTCAATAAAAGAACTAAAAGAATGTAAAGAAATCGCTTTAGGTTTTCTGGGCTTCTAATCATCAGATTTAATCACGGAAAAAATTAAATTCCTTGAATATAAAGAAAGAGGGGTTTTGTTCAAAATACTTAAGCAGTTGCATGTAGAAAAAAAAAGATGTTTTAAATTATTTTATATAATTAAATATTTGCATACTTACATAGTGTCTCGCGTTCATAAAGCATGAAAGCAATAAAACTGGGAAGCTACTTCTGAAGTAACTATAGAATTGGCATATACAATCGATGTCCTAAGGTTGCCTCACTCACTATTTTATAGCATTTAATATCTTAATTCATATATAATTGGTTTTGGAAACGAGTATTATTATTCTAACTCTTTTTAAATTTATTCTTTTTTAATTCAGTTATTTTCTTTGTTGTGTGATTAACCATTTCATTTTGGGTGCAATAGCGGAGTTGCTAGCAAATGAAACAAAGCTTTTTGAAAAATGTTTACAACGTTTTAATATATTTAAGGTTTAACTATGTTTACTCTAGCTGTTTGAGTTGCAAATTTTACAAAGCAGTTCTTTGTCGTACCCCGAATTAACTAAGCGTTGGGTCTTTCATTTAGCCACTTATAGACATTCAAAGTTTACTTTGCAATGTTTGTTCAATTTCCTTTTAAACTTTGTTCAGTGTTCAGACTTGTTTTATAAATTTTGTTAACCACGTTAAACGCAACATTTTAAGCATGCATAAATACAACTATGTAAAAATGCGACAAAGAAACTGATAAACAAAGCCGCCTTTTAAGTACAGAGAAGCATGTACTCCTCCTCACAAATTAAAGATAATCCGAAATAAACTTTGCGTATTTAAAAGAGGAGTTAAATTCTTCAGATGTAGTAACAAAAAATACAGTAGGAAATGTTGATTGAAATGATTCATAGACCTTTTTTTTATATAAGAGTACATGGTCATAAAAAATGATGCTTAAAAACTATTTAAGAATGTGTGGACTTAATTTAAAATTGTTCAATGTGAATAAAATTTGGTTTATTGAAGTAAAAATGTATAATTAAGAAATTCTTTTAAAATCGATAAAACTATATACATAATAGCGTAGACACACGACCGAGTTAATGCGAATTAATAATATGTTAATGCCCATTAAAATTTTACCCTGACACACGACAGTTTCTGCATTTACTAAACAACTGTTTGTTTTTTTTATTCATTTTTGTTTGCATTTACATGAAGATCAAATAGATGGAAGACAGAAAATAGGATTAGCAGCTATGGTGTTAGTAAAATATTAGCATTCGTTTGAAAGAAAAAAAAAAATTAAATAAATAAATATATTTATTTATTAAATATAATAATAAATTAAATAATAATTAAATAAAAAATAATAAATAAATATAATCAAAAATAAAATAAATATATTTATTTATTTTATATATATTTATAAATAAATATATTTGTACATATTATTATAAATTAAATCACTTATAAAGACAATTATGTAAATAAAATAATATTAATAATAATAAAAATACAGTAGTAAATCACTTCTTGCCCACCTCAATTGTATCGCATCTTCGGCTCTGTTTATAATTATATATATATTATATATATATATATATATATATGTATATATATATCATATATGATATGTCAGGGTATATATATTTTAATATATTTATAAATAAATGTATATTTATTTATTTCACATATTATATTTAATTTTACAATTTTTTAAGTTGATATGTAAAAAATACCTGCCTTTCTACGTAAAATTTCTTATATTTATGTGGACTTCTTCCGCAGTAAAGTTATTTCCCATTTGTGCTTCGCAAATCGGTGGCACAACTGTAAAAAATTAATAATAACACTTCTAAAATTAATATTTCTTTTTTGTTTTACTGAAAATAATTAAAAAATCTTAACTCTTCTGTATTTGAATCCCTTTTTGTTAAATGTTAACAAATTTACAAACAGCTGATTGATTATTGTCGGGACTGCCATTTTGAAATAGCTAAATTCAGTCTACGCTATAAGTATAATGGAAAAAAATTCTTCAAATTACAAAATGGTTTCATGTGATGTTTCATTTATATACATATACCAATATTTTTCCATAAATGATATTCACATAATGCTATGTATTTTTAAATGTATCTATATATACATATGTACAAACAGATATACAAAGCTATGTATATATATAAACATGTAAACTTATAATGCAGAGTTTAATAGTTTTATACTCGTATTCAAGACTGCTGCTGACTGATCAACACTTCACAGTACAATTATTTTTTTAATAATGGCTGAAACTCGCATAAGGTCGCTCCTTACATATGCAAGTGTAGTACCGGATACATTTCCAGAAGTTTTGACTACAACAATTTACACAGTTTAATAACCGGAAAGATCTGGTGTATGCTGGTAGTTAAAATTCCAATAATAAAAGTATGCAAAATAAACACATCTGGCAATGCCACCTTAATAAAGTTGAAAGCGCATAGAATAATTGCAATAAAAATAAGAACAACAACAAATACTACAATTAATGACATTCCCAAGAAGCTCAAACACAAAATAACCAACATCATTGTGTATGTAAGCTAAGGAGCGACTGCAATAACAACACTAACAAGCGCTATCGAATTCCTAAGAAATACAAGAGCAAAATGTTTCATTGCTTAATTTTAGTACACTCAATTAATAGTTACATGGACAGAAGAAAATGAAAAGCAGGTAGTGCGCTTGAGCCGACTGTAAGCACATTCATACATTGCACAGGCTTAATATATTTTCTTTCCAATATTTTTTTCTAGAAGTTTCTTTGGTCGATCTTTGTTATTTCGTCGTATGGTGTAAACATTTACTAAAGGAGCAGTAAAGCAAGTTAAATAAAATGTAAAAGGCCCCAAACAAAATACAATTAAACGCAATGTTTGGTTGTTGCTCAGTACGCTTCAGTTGCTTCACAAACTAAAACCTAAGAATACAAATTGTGACAAGTCAAGAATCACTTTATACCAATTATTGTATTTTTTAGGATTTAATTTTTTGGTTTCTGTTAAAAGATTCATAAAAAGTTTAGGAGTGTGTAATAAATTAGATAAGCATATACCGAAGTTTGTTTTATTTAGCCATCATTTCATTTACCTCTTTTTCGGTTATTCTTCTTCCCTATTTTCTTTTATTTGTTTAAGCTTGATGATATTGCATTTCTTATGCATACTTTTCTTTTTTTCATGTTATTTTTGTGTTTTCTTTGTTAGTTACTTCTTACGTATTTAGTGTAAACTTCAGGATTTTCTTTGCTCTTAAAATTTTTTATATTCTACAAAGTTATTTCCCACTATCCACATTTAATACATTCAATTATTCGCTTCTTTATTATTCTTCTAATATATATGTGTGTATGTATATATAACATTCGTATATGTGCATACATATACGAGCATATGTGTATATATAGCGAACAGGTACATAAGTAAATGAAATATAAATAAAAGACTTTTGCAACACTACATACATACGAGGTCATTGATAAATACAAATATGCAAATGTAACTTATTTCCCAGACCACCAAACGCTAAGTTACATAAATTGTTAAGTTACATTTTTATTCGTAAAGACAATGTGAACAAATTGAACTGTAGGCTGTAACCGCAAACACAGTTTTCAAACTGCTGACTATTCAAATGTTGTTGCTATAATATCCGATATATAATATGAAATAATTTGTAAGCATTGTTTGTTTACTAAAAAGGTTCATGGGGAGGGATTTCCAAGAAGATGCTTTGACGTGCTGGCGATGAATTGGTTTGACTTCCTCAACTGTGGTGTGTTGCTCGCTCCGGGTGTTTAAGAATTATAATTATAACATGTATTTTTTTACTTTCTTACAGAATGCAATAAAAATTGTTTAAGAGTGATATTTTCTGGTCAATTAAAATTTTTTAAAAACCTGCACAATTATATTTTATAAAATGTAGTTAAAAAAAATTGGAGATTGATGGCGTCCATTCTACTTTATATGAAAATCTCATCATTAGCTATCCTTTGTAGCATTGTGCATTATCTTGTTGCCTGGCAACTTGCTCTTGGCTGAAGAGAATACATGAACATTTAAATGTTAATGTACCAAATTTGTTAACCGAAGCTCTCATCTCAAATTTAATTACGATCTCAGATCGTATATCAATACTGTTGAAAATTTTAAGGGAATAAATTTGCGTTACAAGGTTTGTGTAATATTCAAAAGAAATTTCTGTATATAATTTGTATTTAAATTCCCACCATTTAGTCTGACCACCTCGAGAAAGCGTTTCAGTGAATTGCTCTCAATGTCGAATAGTACGAATAGTCTTATGAAAGACTATTCACAATTGTTGACCATGTTAGGCCTTGCCCTCTGCTAACTTTTATTAAAAATATACATCCTCATTAACCATTTTACTTTGAACCTGCAGAATTTAATGTTTTATAAACATTAAATTTTGTGCATTCGTTTAAAAATGTTTTGCTCACGAGAAAACGTGGTAAATATTTTACTAAATTTTTAATTTTCAAAGTCTGGATTTTAAACGCATTTCACATGAAATGCTGAACAAAATATCGGCCGGCTTCAGCATTAGGAAATAAATACTAATTGCATATCATAATTTTATAACAAATGTACAGACTCTAATAACAAAAGTTTAAAACAAAAAAAATCGAAATTACGAAAATGGTAAATAATATAAGTGATCTTAATTGTTATAGCTATTATTCTTCTCAATGTATCAAATCCACTAAAAATATTCAAATTATAGTTTATAAATTGTAAAAATAGTATTTTTTTTGGGTAAACCAAAAAAAAATGTACGAGATTCGACTAAATTTTGTATTAGACAATCGTTGATTTCTTAAGAGAAATACTGGAGAAAATCTTTTTGGGAAATAATTGAAGAAATATAAAAAATACCAGAAATGGAAATACACAAATTTCATAAGCATTAATACCTTTCAATCCTTGATTAAGATCCTTTGATATACCATTGGTAAGAATTTAACATTAAAAAGTCTTTAAGGGCGCAAAAATATGGGAATAACTAAATTTTAAAACTGTACAAATCCGATAGTGGTTAACTTAATGTGGTTTGGCGTGCAACAGCAGTTAGATTCATGCACCATGTTTGGTATGCTATACAGCAAAGCAATGCCCGTGTATGACGTGAGCAAATAAAACCTGAAAACATAAAACACAACTAAAAGGACCGTTATTGAAAATTCCAAACTCAATTAATAACTTGAAATAGAAAAAAATATAAGAAGTATAATATAATAATGTGTTGTAAACACTGCCACCACCTTGGCCACAACTCTTTGAACAATTGAGAGAATGTGCCAGATATACGCCCAGTCCCTTTTTCTTTTCTTACCTGAAATCGAAAAGTGTCAATTTTGAAATAAGAGAAAATAGCATAGTACGTGCAATTCCCGCGACAAAAATTATTACGGCGATACCAGTGATTACTTTCAAAAGTGCAAGAATGCTTTCAAAAAGATAGTCAAGGAAGCACAAATATGAGTATGTACAGTATAATATCGATAGGCCGCTCAAATAAAAACCAAGTGGTTTCCGAAATATCAAAATGTCCGAATTTCGGAAAAAATATAAAAATTAAAGTAGTTTTTTCAATATATATTTACTGAGTATAGTAAAAATATTTTTATTTACAAGAAATCAATTTTAAATAAATTTAATTTAATTTATCTATGAGTAAAAATAAATAAATATTTCTTCAATAAATAATTCACTTTTTCTGTTTCATCATCATTGCTTTGAACTTTATCCCACGCCTTGCAAATCAAAAAGACCACATCTTTTAATGTAAAAGTTTGAAGAGCATCTACGAAATTTTCTGAACTTGAAAAAATATTTCAGAAAAAACTTTTAAAATAATTAATTTTCATTGCTGTCGGAATTGTTGATTTAGAAAATATGATGGTGTCGGGATTATAGAGTACTTATTGGCAACAAATTAAGCATCCCGTTTACCGCGTTGTACGGATTTTCAGGTGTCCGAAATATCGAGATTATACTGTACAATAACTATATTTATGCGTTAAGTCTTGGGGCAAGCCCTAAAGAAGTTAAATTTTATTTTTAGATTTTATATCTCTATGTTTTCTTTGGCAATAAATTCCAAATTGATACTCTTAATCATAAATTATTACAAATATTTGAATTTTTCCAGAAGAAGTAATTAAAATCGTATTTTTCAAAACGCAATTTTTTTAAGGATTCTAATTTATTAACGCTTGCGATTATTGCATACTGCCAAATATTTCAAACAACTTTGTGTTCCCAAGTTTACAAATGCAACAAACGCAAAATCTTTACTAGAGAAGTAATAATATTCTAATACTAAGAATTTTAGCTTTATAATGTGAAAGGAATAACTGATTAAGAAATCTGAGTATAAATATTTATTTTTTGTTTACTTGTATTTACTTGAAATTATAATCTTTAAAATCGTACAGATATTTTTGGAGAATTTTTTCAGTATTGATGCAAGAATGTGACTAAAATTAATAACAATTTAACTAAGCATTCTGACAGACTTTTTCAAGCAAACATTCGTCATAAATTCATCATGGTGCCAGTTTTAAAAATACATTTGCCTTGCCTTTTCGAGTGTATATTCAGTGTATTTGTGCAATTGTGCGATAAGTGCAACTGTACAAAATTCAAGTACTCAACACACAGCACAACAGAGTCGTCTGACACATGCTAAAACCAAGAAGACAAAAATTTCACACGAACAACGGAGAAAACATTGAGATTCAGTTGAGCGCACAAAAGACCATCATTGCTGGCAACTATATTTCAAACTAAAATACTGTTAACAACTGCATTTCCTATCAAGCAAGCCAGATGTATTTATTTTCAAACAACAGAACGTTTATTAACAGAACGTTTGAAGATATATAATTTGAAGCATACATCTGCAGTGCAGTCTGGTTGCTACTATCAGTACACCTTATTCCGATACCATTGGATTAAGGTTTATTAAGATTTATTCCTTTTTATACTTAAAATACAAAACTGAAACCATATAATTTCTATTATAGTTTTTGACCAAATTTTATCTACAAATACCACGTGGTATTATTTGAAAGTGATTCCCAAAATAAAACATTAAAAGCATTTGTAGGATCACACTATGCTACCAATTAAATTTATTTGTGGGTGTGTGCTGACTTACATAAAGCCTTATTTATTTATTTATTTATTCTCTGCGGATATTAATTTAACTGAGTACTGAGCGCAGTGATCACTTATTAACCGTACATGTGCATATGTATCTACTAATTACAATTCGCTAAATATCGAATAAATGTATTTGTAATTGCATTCAGAAGGCACCTACTGTCATCTTATATTTGTTTAAAGTTTGTTTTTGTCATATATTAAGCGCCCAGTACTCGCACGATGACTACCAAAAATTATGAGCGGTAATGACAAATTAGTTAACTCATAAACATGAGCTAATCTTCTTTAACGTTCGTGTATTAAGTACGCATGGGCTTTTATATTACGAGATTAAGAATGGAACTCATTCACAACTGAAGCAAATAGCAGCAACATGGACATATTTGTATCAAAAGCGAATTTGGCATTTTATTAGGTAAAAAGTTATATGAGTGTATATTATCTTTCAGAGATACATTTTTGTGGGAACTACTACTATTTAAAGAATAGTAGCTTGCTCTAATGGAAAATACAAGGGTACGTAAATATGGAAGAGTATTCTGTGAACGTGTGCGTTAGAAAATATTTTCTTGTACTCAAGTAAATAGTTTGGTTGTCGCTTAGCACAAGTACTAAAACCAATTAAAAGTATATTTCAACAGTTGGCACAGGAAACAACAATGACATTCTCCACTCGTATACACTTCAACTTCAATGTACAACCAACACAACAGCTACACACTGTTTTGAGTAAATATTTTTAAATTCTAGATTCCAAGTTCAAGAAACTTCAAACAAATGTGCATATATATTGATTTTCTAACAGTTAGTTTTTGTTTCTCCTGTTTTTGTCTTTTTCTTGTTTGTTTTCCATTTTCCACTGTAAATTAGCAAACAGAAAATACATTGCATAAATTTTAAAGAAATGTATCACATTGCACAGTATTTTGTTATAAATATTTACTATAATGAATATTGCAAAAGTTAGCTGCAAAACATTAACCAAAGCTGGCTCAGTCCGAATTTAAATATAGTTAATAAATGATGTGATGAGTATTTTAATAGTGGATATAAAACCATTTACTGCAAATTGTAATTCGGTGCTATTCGGGGCTTGAGAGGAGACATCTGTGTATAGTGGAGAACTACACATATATGTATTTGGTTCTTAACAATGTACTTCTATATAAAGCAAAACGTCAGAAAAATGTGGTAATATTAACGGTCTTTCGTCACATGCTGTAACTGCTTGAACACCTTTAGAATAGATGACTTCATGATTCCAGTATAATATATATCATTCGTAGAACTTCCACTTTATTTTGAGAATTTGTCAATACTACGTTCAATTGACAACTTTGAAAATGTTTAGCTTAAAGGACAAATTAAATAATACAAACTAAAACCTTTCCTTTTAATTTTATTATTTTGCAATAAAATAATTTTTTTATAAGCGTGACATCGGTACGCTACTACGCTTTTTGTAGCGGATACATATGTTTATACGACTAATGTACCAATATATATATATACATTAAAAAAATCATCGCATTCGCCGACAATTCTACGAATCAGCTGAATGAATATTGCAAAAAAAATATGAGGCCAAAATTATACTACCAATAGGAAACTTTATACGGGCGTGATCAGGAGTTTTTTTGAAAATCAATTAGCTGCTGGCATTAAAGAATAATTTAACTTAATGAATTATATTATCTGGCTGTTCGTAAGGTCGTTTTACTAAATTTTGTCAAAGTTGTTGTTCCACCTTACACCTCTAAAAAATGCTCTACTTCGCAAGTAAATAAGAAATAAAATATGTATGTAAATAAATGTAATTCTTTTATATTGAATGTTTGTTTCAATACCGCAAAAATTGTTTAATTTTATATTAATACATGTATGTGATGGATATGTTTGCTTTTTTTTTGTTATTAAAATTTAAAACGCCCTTGTGTGTCTACATATGTATGTGTGTCTATTTATGAAAATTGTGATGTGATGTTAACCCTCTACTGCATGAGCATCTGCTATCCAACGGTAGTCTACCGAAAACAGCAGCTAAGGTGTCACATTACTTTTCCATCAAAATTTCAAGAAAACCCATTAAGAAATGGGAAATATAAAAGCATCGCTATTTGCATTAACCTCGATAATGCACTATTCATCAAAATAGTGAAATTTATCAAAAACAGGGCGTATTTAACATATGCATTTCGAAACTCATTACTTTTTACTCAAAAAATTGTTAGCATTTGCATGCTGTCGTTATTTGCGATGCGAAGACTATACGATACTTGTTTGTAAAGGGTGATCCAAAAAAATTTTTATTTTCATGAGCCAATGTGTGACTATTAAGGTTTATTTTGCTTTGCTTAGTTTAGGTTGACATTTCCGCTTTTTCAAAGCGGCTAATTTGAATAAGTCTTTACTTTTAACGATTATTGACAGCTGAATTAATATGATGATTAAAATTATACTACCAATAGGAAACTTTATGCGGGCGTGATCATGAGTTTTTTCGAAAATCAATTATAGCTGCTGGCATTAAAGAATAATTTAACTTAATTGAATTATGTTGTCTGCCTGTTCATAAAATCGTTTTACTAAATTTTGTCCAAGTTGTTGTTCCACCTTACACCTCTAAAAAATTCTCTTTATTTCGCAAATGATAAGTGGAAATCGCGTCATTATTAAATATTGAATGATGTACTAGTACTCTCAATCTCAAATTGAAGTTTTTAATCGTCACTTTCAAAGTTCGCAAAAGAAAAGTTTTAAATTTTTTCAGTTTAGCTAGCATGAGAAATCTCACCTAGGTTACAAAAATAAAATCTCTTTGTGGACTACCCTTTAGTTTTACGATGTTTTGGCTCCACTCTCAGAAATGAGCATCTTGGTTGTGTTACAAGCACTTTTTCTACTGCGTTTTCATATATGTACATACTTAGTTTTTTTTTTCAGCGGATAAAAATTTTAAATATTTATGTTTAGCTAAAGGAGGAATACCAATGTTATTGTTATTGCATTCATCCTGTACCAGCCTAGGATTCTACTTCAAGATCAAATTTAACAAACAACCTATTTATTATTAACTTGTTTATTTATTCTTACAACGTAACCAAAACATAACTTCTTGTGTATCAGAAAAACTAAATTATATTATTTCATTTATATGTTGCCAGATCAACTGTTTATTATTGCGGGCTGTCACATTGGGTGGGTTGCCACATCCCTCCTATATTCTTAAGCTTCAATGTCAATTTAGGCCCGGGTTCATCTGGATCGATATCCTGTGACGTTGATGGTACTCCCGGTGGCAGCTCATTACCGGCACGACGACTATTCTCGGAATCCAGGTCTTGTCGATGTTCTGAATTTTTTTCCGAAGTCTTATTAGGTTTGGCTAAAGATGGCAGCGGTGAATCAGCTGGAATTTTCTTAACATGAGTAATGTTTCTACGGTACACCCCGCCTTCTCCTGATATTCCGATATCATTTCCCTTTCTATCAGTTACTTCATATTCAGTTGTTCCAAATGTTGTAGATAGTTTGTTACTGTGCAGAGTATTTCGAAGCAGCACCTTATCCCCAACTTTGATGTCGCAATCACTGGCGTTTCTGTCGAAATCGGCTCTCTGTTTTCCCTTTTCTTTATTCGCAATGTCATTGTCTCTGGCTTCAGAGTCGATAACATGCTCTTCAACGTCATTCAGCGACGGAATCTTATCTCTAATAACTCGATTAAAAATAAGTTCCGATGGAGCTTTCCCAGTTGTACCATGTGGGGTGACGTTGTACATGAGGGTAAACTTACGAATCTCTTTTCTATAGTCCAAACCCCGCGAGTGGGCAATTTGAAGTCGTTTTACCAGAGAGCGGTTCAAGTTTTCGACCTCTCCATTGGCTTGGGGCCAATAAGGCGGTGATGTCATCAGTTCAATATTATTTGTTTTGCAAAATGCCTTAAATTCCCCGCCTCCGAACTGGCGACCATTATCAGCTGTTATTGACCTCGGATATCCATGTCGGGCAAATATTTCCTCGAGAAAGTCAATAATTTCAGTCGATGTTATCTTTCTCATAAATTTAAGTTCATGGTATCGCGAATAGTAGTCAATTATAACAAATACAAAATCGTGATTTGGCAACGGACCCAATAAGTCCATTGCTACACAAGCCCAGGGACCATTCGGCATGGTCCTTCTATTCATAGGTGCCGGTGGTATTGGCCGAGATACCAACATACATTCGTGACAGCTCTTAACGAATTTCTCTATATCTCGATCAACCAACGGCCACCATACCTTTGCCCGAATTCTGCGCTTCATAACGGTTTCGCCCGGATGGCCTTCGTGCGCTAGATTTAGTACCTGTTGTCTCAGGCTCCCTGGAATCACGAGTCTTGTTCCTCTTAGCAACAAATCTCCTAAAATACTAAGCTCAAATCGGAATGGATAATACCTGTTCTTAGTTGCTGTACACCAGTTGTCGGTGTTTATACATTTTACTGCCATCATAAGTTCGTCATCTTTGGTATTATGGTGTACAATTTCCAAAACTGTTAACGCTCGCGGAACAGAATGTCCCACGATAGAATAAATACTAAATTCGCATGGTTTGTCGAAAGTAACAGCTGTATTCACATTGCAGAGTCTGGATAGCGAGTCTGCAATGTTTTGCTTTCCTGCTTTGTAAATAATTGTGTAGTCAAACGACTGCAGTCGTAACACCCAACGCTCGATGCGGGCCGGCGGCTTCGATGTTGGTTTAAAAATAGCTTCCAGGGGCTTGTGGTCTGTTTCTAGCTCAAACTGGATACCTGCTAAGTAGTAGTAAAACCTTTCAACAGCCCACACCAGAGCAAGACTCTCTTTTTCCGTTTGTGAGTAGCGACGCTCAACTTCGGACAGCGCTTTACTGGCAAAAGACACAACTAACGGAGTATCGTCACTGAATTGAATGAGGACCGCTCCCAAAGCCACAGGGCTTGCATCAGCAATCAATCTTGTTCGTCGGTTTGGTGAAAAATAAGTTAATGTTGGAAGCTCTGCCAACTTTTCCTTGAGTTTTGTGAATGCCTCATTTAATTTCGCTTCAACCTTATCCTCAATAGAAACTGGCACCCTACGCAAAGGTTGTTGAATCGGTTTTATGGAGGTGTCGACGGATAAGCTTACTTTGATTCCAGCAATCTTATTGAAAGGTTTCAATGTCTCCACCTGATTGATGCCTATACCCAACTTCAATACTCCCAGTTTGATGGCAGTATCTTTACCCAGCAATGATTGCTCGCCCCGCTCAATAACATAAAATGTTGAAATCAAATTAGAACTTTCCTCAAGCCCAATGACAGCTTCAAAAACAGCTCTGATCGTAAGTGGCATGTTTCCAGCGTATGCCCTGAATTGGTGTTCCGATTCAAATCGAATATTCCACATGACTGCTTCCCCGGTCTTCAACAAATTCCAATCATCTTCACACAGGAGGTTGTATTTTGATCCGGAATCTATTAACATGCTTATCTTCTTACCACCTACAAAACACGGTATTACCTCAACCGCGGATTCTCCTTTATCAAATATCTTAAAACAGTAATCATCGTTTGGTTTGGATTGGTTATCAATGTATCTTATTTTAGCGTAACTAGAATCTCGACGCTTTGGGTTCCTGTTATCAGCTGAAGTAAATTTCCGTTTGTATGATACCGTGCGGCATTTTCGAGCATAATGTCCCACAAGGCCACATTTGTTACATTTTATTTTCCTGGCTGGACAATCTGCACTGTTTCCGTCATGACTGTTTTGGCCACATCTAAAACATTCGTTATCTGAAATTTTATTGACTTCAAAAGATGTCCTTGGAGCCTCCATTGCTTTTGACTGGGCATTAATTTGCTCATGGACTTGGCAAATTCCAATAACTTCCTTTAAGGAGTGCTCCTTTTCCAGTAACCGCTTTTTTAAATCCGCAGATGCCCATGAGTCAATCACCTTATCTTTGATGCTGATTTCCAGAATTTCAGCCTTTGTTTCACCAAACACACACCTTGAAGCCTGTTGTCGCGTCCTCAATAAGAATTTACCAAAGGTTTCTCCCTCTTCTACCTTAAGTGATCGGAACAAATGCCTCTCAAATGTTGAATTTCTTTCTGGAGAAAAATATTCCGTCAATTTGTCTACTAACACTGTAAAGGCATTGTCTTTTTCCCCACAAGTAAGGGCATCTGGAATGTTAAGTGCCACTTTCTGTAGTTGAGTGCCACCATAATGTAAGAGTTTATTCTTTTTCTTGACCACATCAGTTATTTCCTCCGCCTCAATGTAGAAAGTGAATGCCCTTAGCCACTCTTCCCACTCAGTACGAATAAGCGACTTGTCAATCGCTTCACAAAGAAATGGCTTTATTCCATTTGTTTCACTCATGTTATTGTCTCGATTAGTCGTATTGTACCTTTACTTGTACTTTTGATTTGCCCAACTGGCTCCGATCTTATTCCAAATGGATTTTCCAAATTGGAACACAGATTTGTACACCTCGCTCGTGCTTGTTTTTATTCTCGTTCCTTGAACTAGAACACAGAATTTATTTGCCCAACTGGCTCCGATCTTATTCCAAATGGATTTTCCAAATTGGAACACAGATTTGTACACCTCGCTCGTGCTTGTTTTTATTCTCGTTCCTTGAACTAGAACACAGAATTTATTTGCCTAACTGGCACTCTGAAATCAATAATGAAATCATATTTTTTTTTTTTTTTTCTTTTTTTTCTTTTTTCTTGTGTATTAATTAATCAATTCATGCTGCTCTTGCCAAACTTTCTTTTCCGACAGCAATTTTTTCCGTGCCACCACGTGCTTTTTTTTTTTTTTTTTTTTTTTTTTTTTTTTTTCTTATATATTTTTTTTCCATATTTACCTCGTCGCCAATGTACCAGCCTAGGATTCTACTTCAAGATCAAATTTAACAAACAACCTATTTATTATTAACTTGTTTATTTATTCTTACAACGTAACCAAAACATAACTTCTTGTGTATCAGAAAAACTAAATTATATTATTTCATTTATATGTTGCCAGATCAACTGTTTATTATTGCGGGCTGTCACATTGGGTGGGTTGCCACACATCCTTTTTTTTGGCACCCGGGGTAGTCCTACTTCTTCTTCTTCAAGTTTCCGGTGTGCTCCGGCTTTTTACACCTTCCTTATATTTTTTTTTGCTTTGCATTTAAACTTTAAATCACAGGTCGGAAAATTTATAAAAAAAAGATTTAGGTGCTCGTACAATTACTATTTCATTACATAATTACTGTACATTGTAATGTTGAATTTTTATTTTGACCTTAAAAGCATTTATTGTCTCGCAAAGTACATATACGAGTATACCAGCCTGAAATAAATCCTGAAGTAGTGGCATGTGCTTTAAATTTGGTAAAACAAAAAAAATTATATTATTATTAAAAAAATAGCATGAAAATATTTTGTATTTTTCAGTGATAGTGTTTGTAATTGTTCTTATTGCAATGACTTACAAGCACTACGATTTAATTTTTGTGTGTTTGTGTTCCTTAAGAATTTTATATATTTGGGGTGCTTCTTGTTGTTGTTATGCCCATTAAAATAACTTTTGGACATTTTTTAATATGGCGTTGCCAGTTATTAGTTGTTTTGCATAGTTTTGTTTTTGAAATTTAAAATGTCTAAATTGTCTTATCTTGCATAAGTGTGGGGAATGCCATTCCTGAGTCAGAAGTCAGTACAATAGCCTCATCGCGTGTATTCAATAACTATTTAATATAAATATGCATGGCACATAATGAACTACATTTAAGGAGATTTAATTCATTTTAAGGATGACTGTGAATAACATATTTTAAAAACCAGCCATTTAAAAAGAAATTAAGCAAAAATTTTAAAATTTTTTGCCAATTCTATAGTTAAATTTTGGGGAAAACTTTACTCATATTTAGTAAACTTCATTTATATAAAATGAGTTCACAAATTTACTTACAGTGTGAAAATTCTTTAGTTGCTTTGCTTGCTGCCAGTTCCTAGTTTACAGTACATTCACTCACTCACACTTAAAGTCGTGTGGTAACTTTTAGACTCAATTTGTATGTTCTAATAAAATAAATTTCATTTGGCTCTTTTCTGTTTTCCCACAGAAAAAACAACGAAAACTAATTTATATAAGTTCCGTTATAAAATGTACACGTGAAAAAAGCTAAGAAAAGCTTCATTTTTATGTCTCACATTTAAAATCGGGCAATATAGATTTTTGCAAGCAAAAATCGCAAAGATAGCGTTTTTTTTTAATTTCACTGTTTGTTTAAATATTTACGGTTGATTTTTTTCGTGTCAATCATTCTGCGAAGTTTATGAAAATATTTTGCAAAATGTCGCGTAATATTAACCAGCAGTAATTGAACTGCAGTTGGATGGAAAATCTAAACGAGAAATAACGATATTAATAAAAAAAGCAAGTCAACAGTTCATGATATTGTCGCTAGATACAAGGAAAGTGGTTAAGTTGCAAATAAACAACGTGGCCAAAGAAGCTTTCCCCCAAAGAAGCATCTGGGATTGAGGTTAATGCTGAAATCATAATAAGAATTCGTTATGGCCGCGTAGCACGGAAACATACACTAATTATCAAGAAAATACTTGTTTTTGCTCGTCAGTATATGGCAAAGGATTATGATTTTTGGAGCACGGTAAGTAAAGGTAATTATAACCAAATCATGGTTTAAATTATCAATTTATAAGTGTTGTTTACTGACGAATAATGGAAGGGGTAAGGTGTATCGAAAATCAAGTACTAAAGTGTTAAATTCTAAAGATATTTATTGTGCATCTTTTCTTTACGTTTTTCTCTATGCCAAGTGATGTGCCCGAGATGTTCTTTCTCTTATTTCTGCTATATTCTTCTGTGTTCTTTCATCGTAGTCCCTAATTCTTTCGTTGTTATATATGTATGTATGTTGACAATATCAGCCATTGTCAGTTGGTTTTTGACAGATGAAAATGTTAGTCGTGTTTCGATGTGCTCTTCGATTTATTACTATTTTTACTAAATTTTGAATAAAAAAAACGTTGTATGAACTTCGCTGAGGAGCTATTGCACGTCGTCAACAACGATCAAGATTTGTTCAAAAAGGTCATAACTGGTGACAAATGATGGGTGTATGGATATGACATTGAAACCAAAGCCCAATCATCCCAATAGAAGCGACCAGTAGAGCCAGTACCGAAAACAGCCCATCAAGTTAGGTCAAATGTGAAGGTTTTGGTCACTGTTTTCTTTGAGTGCAATATCGTGGTGCATGATGAATTCTTGCCACAAGGTCATACGTTCAATAAGGAATACTACCTAGAAAACGCACAGAATTGTGGAAAACCATTCATGAATTTTGCACCATGATAACGCACCAGCGGTAGTTTTTGGCCAAAAACAAACTTTCCTCAAACATTGTATTTACCGGACTTGGCCCACGCTGATTGTGATTATGATTATGAATAAATAAATACTTTTGGAAAAATTAAAAATAACGGTTAAAATGTTTAATACAAAAAGAATAAAATTATTTCAACGAAATTTCTTCTAGAAAATTTCAACGAATCAACGCAACAGGGCGGGCAGATAAGAGATTCAGCTACGAGTGAAGCATCCATACACATATATAAAAAATTTATAACAGCACAATAGCAATTAGCAACATACATATCTTTATAAAAAATTCTAATAAGCAACAAAGTGCGTAATCTTCTTTATCATACACTTTGAATACATTGTCATAAAGAAATAAAAAAAGTTATAATGAAAACTTATCTCTCCAAATCATAAAGTACTTTCAAAAAATAGTGAGATTTCATGTTTTTAATACAATTTTTTATTGTGTATCACTTCTCTATCATAAATTTTAGAAGTAGTATATTTTTGTGAAACCTAGCGTAGTAGCCCATTAAGAAGCTATTCAGTCCATAACCCAACAATCTATAGAATTGCTTCTAGCTGTTTCTAAAATTGCCCCTTTTTGGAGTGGAAACTTCTATAATATCTAAATCTAATACCTGGATTATACTACACATTTTTTTTTTTTTTGTTGTTTAAACATTAGAAAAGTTGCAGTTTTTAATTCCCTTTCTATTAAGCAGAAGATTTTTGGAATAGACTACGCTGATAAACATCAGAACATCTGACAAATTTTTACATGAATTTTTTTTACATCAATATTTTTACATGATTTTTACATGATCGACTAGTTATACACTTTTTTAACTTAAATTATACTGGGTGGGCCAAAAGTCACAATGGGGCTTAAAAATTTAATAAGTAATAAAAGTAATAAGTAATGATTTAAGTTATAAAATTCTATTATTCTTGTTCTTTGTTCAGTTGTAAATCCCTCCATTACTTATTCTCCAGATGTTATTTATATAATCTTAAAAAAAAAATAAAAAAAAAAAAATAAACAAAAAAGTTGGTTTTTTTAAACCCCATTGTGACTTTTGGCCCACCCTGTATTAGAAGATAGAAAAGTTATTCGGTTTGCAGCGCACACTGAAAAAACCAGTAATCATAAAGCAATAAATGTGCAAGCTTGAAACATCCCTCAATCAATTTAACATTTGTCCTAGTCAAGCACCTTTTGCTGAACACTTGTTTTGGGTTGCAAGATTGTTGTTGACTTATTCTGTCAACCAGTCGCCCACTCACATTAAAAAGTACTTATCACTGGAAAAGAAGTTTTATTTAATCGTAATCAGCTAAAGCCTCTATAGTACTACTAAATCACTTAATGCATTCTGCGCGGTTATACTTTGCGGAATAAAAATTTTCAACCGCATTCTTATTTTCAATCATTTCCTGGTAGCATATATTGGTGCAGACACTTTGTGTGCAACCTTGTGCCACGTCCGTTAATTTCAGATAATTTCGTAAAATAAAAATAAAATAAAATAAAATTATATTTATAATTATATAAAAATAAATAATAAATAATAAAAATAAATAATAAATAAATAAAAATTATAATTAATTTAACACAAAAAAAAATTAAATGTCTTTATTGTGCTCTTTTTAAAATTACGAGAATACATTGTAGGCTACGTCACCTCTCGGTTTTTAAACCTACATAATCCTTCATGGATATTTTATGTCATAGAGCCTGCAACATGAAACACACTAAGTGCACAACGCATACAAAATCCATCTTATTTCTACCACACACTAAACTAAATAGTTTTCCTTTGTTTTACATTACAAAGAAAAAGCACATCCTTAAATAAAATGGGTTAAAAACTTTTCAATACCAGTGAAGGAACATATGAATGCATAAATGAAAACAGAAAGAACGAAACATTTTCTCTTTGGAATTTAGAGCATTTTTGTATATGTTCATAAAATGTTTTACAGTATTGGTTGGTTTTATTTAGTTTACTTTCTGCAAAGTAACATCAACTCAATATATAATATATTTTTGTTTGCATTTGAATTGAAGCCTGTCACCTTGTTTCCAATATTCTCTCAAGATAATATTATCTTTTGGTAGCAACTCTGTTAGATTTTTTTTTTTTTGGTACATAATTACAATTAAATTTTTTTTTCATTTATTTACTAAACACATTTAACAGAGCAGAGTTATGCCTTCAAAAGCCGATAACTCGATGTATCGATAATGTTCTCTGTCATGTTTAGAGTTCTGTTTTATTTGCTGACATTGTGCATCATAAATTTGTAGTTAAGTTTTCGATGTTTCTAAATTTATAAACAAAAAGAAATCGAGTGGTTTTGATAACATAAAATTGTTTACTAAAGAAACTTCAGGTTAAGTATTTGCAGTATTTAAATATTTTGTTCAATATTTTTTTTGAATAAATATTATTTTTCTCGGAAGCAAAAAAATTACTAAAATCGTTCCTATGTTTCTCGAAAGAGAAGATATGCATCCACTCCAATTTCTTACCGTCTAATGTAAGATTGAGTGCTTTTTATATTCGTGACAATTCAATTTGGTTTCAAATAATGTAATTCAGTTGTGAGATTCCATACTGAAGATGCCCACAACTTATACTGTGATTTTATTTCTTGATGTCGACAAATCTTTTGATATATTTTTTGTGATCGTATTTCATATAAAATGTTAAAAATTGGTTTCAAAACAAACACAATTAAACTTTTCTAATGTGTCTCCCATGAAAGGAAGTTTTGAATGCAGATTTGTGAATGGTTATCAAGTCAACGCAAGGTACCTTTTATGATTCAGAGTTGAAGTATAACATTTTCGAATAAAACTCTAAAGAAATACTTTTCGGTAATAACTCTCTTCTTTACTCTCATCATGAGTCTGCTTCTGCGTTTTTCATTCTATCTCCAGTGGGCTATAACAATTAACACCGTGCTTAGGGAATGTTTCCGCGAAGAGTAAATTCGATGGCTACCGAAAACCAAAAAGTTAACGCTAAATTTGAATGGCAACAAAATTGCATTTAAATCCAGTATAAATAACTTGGAGGTTTTTGTAATTTTTTGAAATTTAATGATAACGTTCCGTATAATTTAGAGAAAGAAATTCGTGTTAATGTATTTTTTGCAAGACTGTTCAACAGCATGAGCTTACCAGTGAAAACTAAACGGTGTTTGTAGAGAAGAACATATTATTGAAAGAGATTGAAATATGAGACCTATAAATCAGTGAATAGGAGCCTTCCGAATGAATTAGATGCTATATCATGTTATCCTTTAGATTTCATGGGAGAATTTGCGGAAGGACTCTCTTATTTGGCAGTTGGTCAAATACTTAATTTTGAAATGAAAATTTCTCACGAGAACTTATTATCGTTATCCTTAACGAAGTCTCTGCTACCGTATTACTACCGGCATTTGACATATTTTTATTATTACTTTTATGGTTTTTTTCTTTCCTCTTTTAATTTAAGTTTTACTTTTATAATATAGATTAAAGTTTCTTAAAAACTATTAGGGTTATAAATCGTAGGTACAACTCCAACGACATGGAGGAATCACGGTTTAAAACAATACACAATTATTTACCATTCTGGTTTATAATTATTATTAACTTCAAGAAGCTGTGTAATTTGGAAAAATTAAAAATCAATAAAAAATGGCATACAGATACTCTACAGATTTGGTTATAATAGTTTACGTTTGCTACATACATACATTCACTTTTGTTGTTTTCACATTTATTATTTTTTATTATTTATTAACATTTACAGGATGTTTCAAAATTTAGAAATTAAATTGAAAAACAAAATAAAGTTTTCTATTAATGCTGAGCATTATTAATTAGTCAAAAATATTTTAAGATAACTTCATAGAATCATTTTATTTGTTGTTAATCTAAAAGAAAAAGGCGTTTCACAAGTAAGAAAAGCAATTATTAATTAAACAAAATGAAATTCTTAATTAATGTGAAGCTGAATTAAATTCGTTTCTATAAAAGAATGATTTTGGTTATTTTCTTTGTCCTAATGAGTGAGTTAATCCACCTTTGATTTCAAATTCGCGCACGTTTTCTGTATTTTCTTAAAATATATACGCCGCGAAACTAAATTTTCCTTATACCAGTTGTTTAGCATAACCAAAATATCTAACAAGGTTTCTTGGAGCCTAATTTGCCTTTTTTGTTTTTCCAAAATATTGTTTAAAAAATTGTTATTCGGAAGTGGTAATTTAGGAGCTGCTCTTCTGGCCCCAGTAGCTGCTTCAGCTGCTCTGTTGAGTGGTGCAGTTGCTGTGGATGTGGTTGGGGATTCCGCTATTGTTGTAGTTAATATTGCAGGTGCAGCAGATGCATTTGTAGTTCGTGGCTCAGTTGTTGGGACAGCGGTTGTCTGCGCTACAGTTGCTGGAATTGTACTGGTGGAAGTTGGTGATCCCTCACTCTGAGCTACTACTGCACTGATTATTAGACATAATGCAAATATTACAGAGGAGTTCATTTTCCTTTTTTTTGTATTTTTTCATATATTTTTTACTTCTAGATATAACTAACCAAAGCATTTAACTGTGTTGTATTCATAGTTGTTTTACTATTTATACAAAAATGGTTATCAATCTCTCAAGATAAAAAATACCAGTATAGCACAACTAGCTCCCTTACTTTATTAACTTACGAAATAAAAAAAGTGAGTTAAATAGACATTAGGCATTATATTCGGAATTATAAAATACACTGGACTTTTTTATCTTCATACCTTCATAACCATTTTTCATTTAATATTGGCTGCATATTAATATTTGTCGTCACGTAAATGCTATTTTAAATAGTCATGCAAACCCAAATAAAAGGAAGCAAAGAATTTATTGATTTCTTACCCATTTTATGAAAATTAACCTTAAAATTAGGAATAAGGTAATTATTAAAAGTACACTTTTCTTGAATTTATTAAAAGTTTGGATGTTAACTGTGAAAGTAAAACCGCATATACGGTGAAATCGACTGCGGATCTCGAAACATTTTCAATTATAAATTAAATTAAATTGATAATTAAATTAAAAAATTAATTTCAATTATCTTAGGTGAAAATATTTATATATTCCGTATAATGGAGATCATTCTGTTCGATCAGAAACACATAACAAAATGTTTTACACAGAAGTTGGTGAATATTTTTGTGTGTAGAAGGAGTATTTTTTTCAAAGAAAGTGAAGTTTACAAAAATTTAAAATATTTTTAAATGACAAAAATAATAGTTATGCTGGAGTTAAAGTCGACGTCGCAAACGCCGTCTAAACGTCGTCAACTGTCAAAAAAAAGTTGAAACGTATGAAATTGTATGATAGCTGTTAATCTCAACGACGTTTGAAATTAAACGCTTCAATGAAATGTCAAAGCAATATCCATACATAATTATCTGATTATTGTACTTGTTTAAACTGCTTTTTTTTAAATTAAAATGAGCTCGGATAGTACATTAAATGAAAAAATTATAAATGCTGTTCGCGAAAACGAACAATTGAGAGTTCAATTTATTAATATTGATATTATAGGGAGATAATATTTATTTCTTATAGGGAGATATTACCAAATTAAAATTTGGTATATTTTTATACTAAAAATGTATAAATATTTTATTTTAAATTATAAAAATTGAGAGTTAAATTATTAAAATTGATATTATAGGGGGATAATATTTTATTTTTTTTTTATAGGGAGATATTCCCAAATTTTAATTATTAATATAAATTAATTTTTAGTTACTAATTTTAATTATTATATTTATTAATAATTGATAATTTATTTATTTAAATATATTATTTTAAATTATAAAAATTGAGAGTTCAATTTATTAATATTGATATTATAGGGGGATAATATATATAATAATTAAAATTTGGTAATATCTCCCTATAAAAACAAATATATTTAAATATTACAAAATATTTATATAACAAATTCTCCAAGAACTATAAGAATACAGCTCTTAAAGGAGAGATTTGGTAAAAAATAAGTAATAACTATTTAATAATAAATATTTCAGTAAATAAATTTTCAAATTAACAGTTTATATTTAAATGTCTGTACGCCGTTGACATTAACAGAAAAATGAAATTAATTGTCGAACATCACAATTTCAGCGTTCAGACGGCGTTTGCGACGTCGACTTTAACTCCAGCATTAATTTTAAATTTCGTGAGACACATATGTTCAATATCAGCCATTTTGGATATTGTCAGGGTATTTTTTGACAGTTAAGAAGGTTAGTCGTGTTTTGAAGTGTTATTCGATTTTGTACTATTTTTTTTATTAAATTTTGGAACTGTTGAACGTCGTCAACGACGATCCAGATTTGATCAAAAATGTAATAACTGGTAACGTATCATGGGCGTACGGCTAGAACATTGAAACCAAAACTAAATCATCGCAATGGAAGGGTACAAAACAGCCAATACCGAAAAAAGCACGTCAATTTTGGTCAAATTTGAGCGTTCTTCTCGCTGCTTTTTTTTGATTGTAATGACGTGGTGCATCATGAATTCTTGCCACGAGGTCGTACGGACAATAAGGAGTACTACATTGAAGTTATGTGCCGTTCGCGCCAAACGTACAGAATTGTGGAAAAACCAATCGTGGATTTTGTTGAAATATTGTTGAGTTATGGGCTGAATGAGTAGTAAATTAAAAAAACTTACTAAGTTACTTTGTACGAGTATATAAATTGGAAGTTGATACAAGTGTTGAAGATCAACAGCGCTGCAAAAGCGATGTTACTGACGCTTTAAAATTTATGATAGAGAAGTGATACACAATAAAAATTGTATTAAAAACATTAAATCTCACTATTTTTGGAAAGTACTTTATGATTTGCAGAGATAAGTTTTCATTATAACTTTTTTTTTTCTTTATGACAATGTATTCAAAGTGTATGATAAAGAAGATTCCGCACTTTGTTGCTTATTAGAATTTTTCATAAAGATATGTATGTTGCTAATTGCTATTGTGCTGCTATAAATTTTTTATATATGTATATGGATGCTTTACTCGTAGCTGAATCTCTTATCTGCCCGCCGTGTTGTGTTGATTCCTTGGAATTTTCTAGAAGAGATTTTTTGAAATATTTTGATTCTTTTTTGGGTCTTGCATGTAATGTAATCGTAATCGTATTTGACCTTATATAAGTATGTAATCGCGTATGCACATTTAAACTATCATTAAACTATTTAATATTCCTAAATCACAAATGAAATGGATTCGATTTTAATAAATTCAGATCATATTTTAAATAATGGCGATTCGAATTTTGATTTGAAATGCGACACCATAATTTTAGTGAATAAGTTATGCTAATTACTTTTAAGGGAATAATTGAACCTACAAAATTTTTCGTACTGGAAAATAAATAATTATTTTAACTAAGTACAAAAACGCTTTAACTTGTGGTATTTTACTTCATTGTAAAAACTTAAATAAAATAAAAAATATTAAAATTTGCCGAAACTTTTACGAAACCTTTTTTATGTATTTTTTATTTGTGTTTTTGTTTTTAAATTAATTTTATTCACACATTTATAATCAAATTATGTAAATTCTCTACTTAATGTTGCATGCATTTTAATATTTCGTACTTGTTGAGCAACTAACTTCTTAATTATTATTTGTATTAAATTGTAAATCAGTTTACTGAAACCATTCTTATTATTACATATCGGCTGAACCGAGATTAGGACCATTAACATTACAAACTCAGAATGGCCCGTGTTAACCATTAGATCTACTGCCGAGTTACTTTAAAAGCAACGAAATAGTTACTTTAAAAAGAAAAGCTTCAGGATCTAAGTATTATTTGCGATTTAAAGAAATTTAATTGAGGAAAAATGAACTTAAATTCAGAAAGAAAAATTTTTGCATAATACATAACTTGTACACTTTTTATTTATTTCAAATAATTGTTATTACATTTAAGTTACATTTATTTAACTTAAGTATAATTTTATTAATTATTAAGTATAATTTTTAAAGGTTAGGATATCACTTTTAAATATTTTTACTTGCTTAGTGTTTTAATTAATATAGAAATTTAGTTATTCAAATCAATCATTCAAATTGTGTTATTGAAACTGAATTCCGATACGTTTAAGTTAATACAATAACTATTCCGTATAAAAAACGCAAGTTTATAACAAAGTTTCTTCTTACTTTTGTCAATTAGCAAATGGCCAACAATTGCAGCCTCCTCGTTTTACAACACAACCTTCATCTTCAGGTTCAATAGTTACTGAAGGACGAACAAAAATTCTACAGTGTCATGCATTAGGTAAGTGCAGTAAAAATTATTATAATGTATACTTCCAGTCACAAACCTGGTTTTCTTTTGTATGCATAACTTATATACGAACATATTCGTATATACATACATACATCTGTACAATATATTTTTTGTATCCCTACAACTTTTTTCATAGTTTGGAATTAAAGGTAGAAAGAATAAGAAAACAATTACATTAAAGCAGAAATAGAAGACGAAAATATTGATCAGAGAATATCTTGTTTTATATTGACTCTTACTGAAAAATTATAACAGAAACAAAAAAAAAAGGATAGAAACTTTTTGTGAAGATAATGAACTAGAAAAATATATAATAACTTTTTACGTTGTTTCTTGTAAACAAATAAAAATTTATTAATACGCGCATTGATTTTAAGGTAAACTTTTGTCATCTTTGTTCTCTTAGCCTTTTCGTTTCACTCATTTTTGATATATGTATATAGATATCTTGTCAAAATGCAACCATGAAGACTTATATTCGTAAAAGGAAGGGCATCCAAGAAAGGGAAAAGTAGAACCAGAAGAAATTGCAAATTAATACTTTTAATGCAAAACACAACCCTCCGTAATACTTTCCTTTTTTATTCAAATATACCTTCCGCACAAGCATACGCATTTCCACAATTACGAGTATTTAATACCTTAATTTCCTCATTTTTTGTGTTTCATAAATTATCGTATTGGATTTCAGTTTTAGTTAACAGAAACTTGAAACATCCAGCTATTTCACGAGTAACCGTTTCGCTCATTCTTAATAGCTGCCAGAAATTAAAGAAATTTAATCAATTCTGATTATGGCATTTGGCATTATATTTTCCTTAGGATTGTCTGGTAGGAAAATTTACCACTCAAGAACGTGTTGCTTAAACTTTTTACCATTCAATTAGTCATTAATTTATTTGCTTCTAAATTCAGTTTTCTGTATTTACATAAATATCGATTCACTTATAAATGTAACCTCTAAAGTGCATGTGTATAAAATTTAACCAAAGAGCAAAGTTACCACACGCCCTCCAGAGAAGAAGAACCTGAAGAGAGCGACATAAATTGTACCAACAATTATTGATTACAAAAATTAAAATCAAGTAACTTTCAATTCATAATAAAGTAACATTCATTAAAATGAAAACCATCAATTCAGCAACAATTTAGAGATCCCTGATTAGAGAACGGCTATTCACAAATTCTTTGATATCCCAAACTACTTCACAGAATATTCTGAGTGCTGAAAAAGACGTAGAAATAGATCATTTTTATTGTAAATCAATGTTTATGTTAAAAAAAAACTAAAACAAGAGAATTACGCACTTACTCCAACTTCATGTTTTTTAGAAAATAAATAATTTCTAAGGGAACTCTTCTCAAAAGATAATGAAATAAACGCTAAAAACTACGACTTGTTTAAAATTCCTTTTTTGCTTATTTCGTTTTTGCGCTGATTTTAACTATTGTCAGCTTTTAATGATCTCTTTTAATTATCTTAAAGAAGAAAATCTATTCCATTTATATTTCTTATTCTCTGATGTTTTCTTAAACAGATGACGATTATTTTTTTTTTTTAATTAGCCGGAAGAATTTTTGGACTTCTTATACTTTTTTCTTAAATCCATCCTGGTTTATTTTTTTCGCTTTCCTTTTCTTTTCCTATTTTATTTTCTATAATTTACAATAGGAGAATTTCTTAATATTACGTGATTTTAGAGAAAACAGAATGGCATACATTTCACGAGGAAACCATCTTTTCTATTTCTTCTAGTCTATTTATTAACAACAAGCGAGTATACTAAACTACAATAGAAATAAAATATTATATTTTTACTGAGTTCTACTTTATTTTGCTTTTCATTTATGTTAAAAATAATATAAAACAGCAAAAATTTATCGTTGGGAAAATATTTCTGAATAGGAATAGTTGGATATGTATGTTTGGTGGGTTTTGTTAAATTTACTTGCTCAACACTTATTTTCCTGCACATATGAACGAACAGCAGATGAATAACAAAATTTAGGTAAAAGTGTTTATAACTTTATTTATACATGAATTTCATTTTATATTTATGAAAGCAATAACAAATTGTTCTGCTCTGCAATTGATTATGGGTAATTCTATGTAATCAGTCTATGTATGATGTACTGTACTAGTCGTTCCTAAAAATTTTAAATTAAATTAATCATTAAACTTAAAAAGAAATTAAAATAAATTAGGGTAGAATCTGTCTCTACAAAGCAAAATCGATAAGAAAAGATTAGCCACTGCCTGATCCTATAGGTTTTCGTTGAATTTTTTAAGTACCAGTTATTAATTCATATGTTTGCATACATATGTAATAATAAAAACATTTCAAAGTTAATCGAATGTGTACAGGAGAGGGTGCAAGTGCATAAGCCACAAATGGCTCTACTAAAACATTGGAGCATTGCCCCAAAGAATTCTTTGTTTCCTTGCATTGTTGTTACTACAATTTGAATAAAGGTGTTCGTTTGTTTTGAATTCGACACTTTTTTCAATTGAAACATATCCTTTCGTGGCGCATACACTAGCGAAGGCACTACCTAGATAATATTTTCAATAATATTTAGGGTAATTTTTTAAGAGCTGTTAATGTGACTGACCAACAGGTGCTCGTATGTGAGTTCACTATATTAGCATAAAACCATGCAGATTTTGTTGATCTCTGAAAGTAGAATGGTAATTCTAGGGATTCTCTTTACTAAGTTTCAGCATCTGCTAGCAACTCTTTCCGCCACACCACATTTACAGTTTTCAAAATACTAATACTGCTATAATATTTTTTGAGTGTCAAGTTACTCCCAATAAATTTTTTATGAGTAAGTAGCAATAAAAGTGAATAATGTACTTCGGTCCGCACTTCCGACATTTACAAAATAATCAGCTATAACCTTAATATTTCTTGTATACATCAATAATAATATACATGCAAATACATACACCTTGCTACCCCGGTCCTCTTTTGTATTGTACCTTTGACACCATGCATTGAACTACCAGATGTGATCCCATAAGGCTTAGAATGAAATAAAAATATTATAAATATTATAAATATTATTTTTGTAAAGAATAATTCAATTTAAATGATTTATTAAACAGAGAACTGTTAAAGTGATCCGCCAAGGAAATGAGCAAATGAATATATGTAAATAATATGAAATCGAAAGAGTAAGAGTATACCATTCGAAAAATAAATAAAATAAAAAATACCAGATGTGAAAGTAAAAGTAAGAAATGCATGAAGCATCATAATTTATGTCAACATCATCATCTTAAATCCACTTATTTTGTAGATGCACATCCAATAATTGTAGTAATAGACATGAATATGAAAGTTATAATAAGCAAGGAGCAAATAATCCACTATCAAACTATATGCATCAAACACAACTGTGCAAAAAAGTGTTGTAATTTTTCAGGTGACTTAGAACCAATTTTATCAACTTAGAATGACTGAGTCCAGTTCACTTTTCAATTCGGCTATGTTGTGGTCGTTGTATGTTTGTGCTTAAATAAAACATCATTTCTGCAATGTACTCGTTCATATATTTGTTATATTGTAAGTTGTAATACTCTATTATTATTCCAATAGTAGAGAATGCTGAATTCCACGCATTATTCCTGCAAGCGTTGACAAGTGCTGTCTGGCTTTAGAAATTATTTTTGTCATAATACAGAATATTAATTACCGTCATTGTCGCATTTCATTTCACTGTTATTTCTCGTAGCACCGTCATATAAACACATACACATAGTTGCACTCATGCACAAAGGCCCTGTGTGGCATTTTTTGGCAATTGGGGTTTTTGCGATTTTAAAGAAATGCGAGTTAGGGCCCTTATACATATATGATACCAACGCTTTGAATGTATGTATATATATATATATGTATAGTAATTTGAAATAAGTAGAAACTGTTTGAAATGGATGTCGATGGGAATTTCCTATTATAACAAGCAATTTATATTTTTTTTATTGTATTTGGCCAGATTTCACCATTTCCCATTTTATTTTATGATCGTAAAAAGAAATGAATTTTTCGGTGCTCTTTATCAGTACCATTTACTTTGCCGTAATTTCTTCGTATTTTGAAAGAGTTATAAATTTTGTTTACAGCGTATTCATTACTGTTCTTAAGACTGCAATTATTATTATTTTTTTGCAAGGAATTTAATATTTAATTGAATATTTAAAGAGCCTGATCAAAGTTTCTAAAGAATTAGAAATATTTAAAATATGTTGTTATAAAGTACAGCAGCTTGTTTAAAAAAAAGGAAAAATATTTATAATATGAGTTCTTAACAAGTGAAGCAATAAAGGCATAACAATGCGATAAAGCACCGTTAAAATTTGTTTTATTTGTGTCTAAATATATTTAAAATTGATTGTAATACTAAGTGCCACTAACAGAACTCCTTTCTCAAAAGAATTATCAGTGGATGTTTAGTAAATTTCCTAAATGGAAATTTATTAAACATTTATTATTAAACATTTACATATAAACCATTTATTAAATGGCAGTATAGATCATTTACAAACATGTTAATTCTGTTATGTTTCAATCGGTTATGCAGAGATTTATTCTGACACCTGAGAGAGAGGCCGTGGTGTCTCGTATTTTCATATTCTTATCCAGCATAAACTAAAGAAGCGCAAAAATAAGTTGGGATTGGATGGTACAGGCCAAACTTTGCTATGCGAATTCAGTTTGGACCACCTATACCCTTGTCACACATAAAATTAGCATGTTTCTTAAATTTAAGATTTTTTTCTTTTTTTTCGCTTAGGAGATTTGTTATATGGGAATATATTATTTCTATTATATCTTTATTTTCCAGTTATCAAAATATTTTTGGCTATCCTTCCACAACATATAAAATATTTAAATAATATTTTGAATACTTATATAGAATTAAGAACTGCAATTTAACAACTCTCTTTCACCAAGAAATAAAGATACGCTCTTTTATATGTATGCAACTGCATATTTTTTATCTTGAATACTGAAAAAAAATTACTGTGTTTTATATTCCGCTTTAAGAGTAAGCAAATTGAATTATGCGGTATATATCGATCTAGATACCCTTTCAACTCTCTCACAGAATTAATCAAGCATGTTTTGACAATTCCATATCGCATGGTAGGTGTTCTACAGTTCGCAGTCATAAGAATTTTAGCGACTTCAAATCGTAAGCTTGTTTTTATGGGAAACAATGCGTTTAAATTAAAGTGAATTTCATGATAACAATAACGCTTTGAACAAATTATATAAATTATATAAATTGAATAAGGAAAACGGAAATTCAAGTACTTAAATTTCATTAAGAGAAAGTTATACGAATATAAATAAAGCATAAAAATACTGTGTTTCTAGAATAGATTTCGAAAGGATTTGCTTGAATGTACTGTCAAAGAACATAATTAAGAAATTGTTTAACTCTCTCCTTCATACGAGTGTAATGACTTAATGTATTGAGCTGACTAGGGGCAAGTTGAGTCCATCAGCGGCTCTTCTACTTGGCCAGCGGGTAATTTCTAACTGTGTTTGCACATGTAGAGATCTTTTTTCATTTTATACTATGCCATATTAAAATGTAAGAAGTGTGTATTTAAAACTTTGAAGACGAACACTTATTATATATTAAATATGGAAAATGATGCACCTCCAAGTTGATTTCATAAAAACCTTTCTGAATTTGCTTTTAATACTGATTTGGACATTCTAAACTAGAAAAAATAGAGTTGGTGAAAATACATATTTTAATAAAAACGACAGTTTAAAATATTCAGCTATAAAGTTCTGTACATTATTTGGACCTGCAACGATGTTTGTGAACTCGTTCTAAGTTTTCAATTACATTTATAAATTTTTTTTATAATCTAGTAAATAGAAAACTTCTATGAAAAATTGTTAAGTTTGACTAAATTGAGTGAAGTTTTTAAAATAAAATCAACAGGGTAAGTACTCGTATATGCGTGCTTGGCAGTAATGCTGGAGTTAAAGTCGACGTCGCAAACGCCGTCTGAACGTCGTCAACTGTCAAAAAAAAGTTGAAACGTATGAAATTGTATGAGAGCTGTTAATCTCAACAACTTTTGAAATTAGATGCTGAAAAAGTTCAATCGATTTCAACTTTTTCATTGTTTGTACGGCGTGCAATGAAATGTCAAAGCAATATACATACATAATTATCTGATTATTGTACTTGTTTAAACTGCTTTTTTTTAATTAAAATGAGCTCGGATAGTACATTAAATGAAAAAATTATAAATGCTGTTCGCGAAAACGAACAATTGAGAGTTCAATTTATTAATATTGATATTATAAGGAGATATTACCAAATTAAAATTTGGTATATTTTTATACTAAAAATGTATAAATATTTTATTTTAAATTATAAAAATTGAGAGTTAAATTATTAAAATTGATATTATAGGGGGATAATATTTTATTTTTTTTTATAGGGAGATATTCCCAAATTTTAATTATTAATATAAAATAATTTTTAGTTACTAATTTTAATTATTATATTTATTAATAATTGATAATTTATTTATTTAAATATATTATTTTAAATTATAAAAATTGAGAGTTCAATTTATTAATATTGATATTATAGGGGGATAATATATATAATAATTAAAATTTGGTAATATCTCCCTATAAAAACAAATATATTTAAATATTAAAAAATATTTATATAACAAATTCTCCAAGAACTATAAGAATACAGCTCTTAAAGAAGAGATTTGATAAAAAATAAGTAATAAGTATTTAATAATAAATATTTCAGTAAATAAATTTTTAAATTAACATTTTATATTTAAACGTCTGTACGCCGTTAACATTAACAGCAAAATGAAATTAAACGACGAACATCACAATTTCAGCGTTCAGACGGCGTTTGCGACGTCGACATTAACTCCAGCAAAAATGTTAGATTACGGTTTTATGGTTCAAGCAAAGCCATCTGAAAAAGTACATGCAGATGTTGCCGCATGTCTCATTTAATGTAAAGAACATGCTGTAACAGAACGTGCTTACAATTTCAATCATGCTTGGAGAACTTAAATTCATTTTTTCTGTGAATACGAAGAAATAGAAGAGGTGAAGAGTCCACTCAGTCCCGCCAAATTATATTAAACTTAGTTAGTTCAATAAAAGTACAACGTGTTAGGTTTAATAATTGCTTTCAAAATATTTACTATGTACGTACAAAGTGAAAGATGTTTTCAGATATTCATTTCAAGATATTCGTATTCACATGCTTAGGCTAATCTGTTCTCGGTTAGTTGTGTCCACCCAAACATACACAGATGTACGTGTATATGTACTTCTGATGTCTTTATTGCATTCCAGCTAAATTTGTTAACAACTTTTTACTATTGAAATGGTGGTATTCATACAATTAATTATGTTAGGATTGTTTATTTTAATTTTGTAAATTCTCTTGACTTTTTTCTTTGTTTTTTATATTTAAAAAATCTAAGCATTGTTAATTTTTTCAAAATATTGCAGTAATAAAAAATATTTTTAATAAATATACAATATACTACAATAAATCAAGCATGCAAAATTTTCTTATTTTTTCAATAATAAAGAATATTTTAGTTCAGATTATTCTATTAAAATTGTAAATTGCGGCAAAGCCACAATCAAACATTTTCCATACTTGCCCTTTTCCGCAATAATAACTTTTTTACTTAATCAGTTTTTATGTAATACTAGCAAACCCGACGAACTCCGTATCTCCACCAGATGGCTTCGTTTTTTGTAACATTTTGTGTAATTCAGTTTAACTTATCTAAGTAATGTAATTTATCTAAGTATCTAAGTGACGTTAACACAAACAAAGCAGTTGGTTTCCCAACTCGTGAACACGCAACGTATAGCTCCATGTGAAAAACAATGGTTTTCTAAATTTATCCCGCAAACACTAAGCGATTGGCGTTGCGACTTGTTAATTGTCATTGCGAACGCAAGGCGAACCGGAAATTGCAATCGTTTAAAGTCAAATGGAAGATCAGTCAGAATCATTGGTATTCGAGGAATACATACATTTTCACCTGCGTACTTTCCGTTAATAACGGTTGCCTCAATCAAATTCGGCATAATTGTTCTCATCGCAAGTCGCGTTCCGTTGCAAAGTCGCGGTGGACTCAAATTACGCAATATCATAATAACTGAACCAACTTTGAGTTCCTGGCAACTTCAGAGAGTTCAAAAACTCCGTCGGATAATTTACTACATCATCGGGATTTGTTATGGAATAAACGGATTTGTATGTCACCAAACCACCATTGATTTTTGATTGAATGGTGAAATTCAGTGCATGTACATCATTATTCTTTACGGCGAGAATGGCTCCTTGACTTAACCAAGGGTAATTCTGATAATTCTTACTAATGTTTGGGAAAACATTTTGAATAAGATCTAATTAAGAGTCTACAAATCGGCAAAAGTCGTTGGTAAGAGTAATTAATCCAGTTGTTATATAAACTGCGACTTTTCCATTTCCAACAGCTAAAAATTGTTTGCAAAATGGTGCAGCACTTTGATCATTTTGAAGTTGAACTCTCATATTAGTGGTTAGAGATAATGTTTTTACGTTATATTCCACATATTTATTTGTACACTACATGTTTTTGGAATATCTTCAAACTTTTACAATATTTTCAAAAATTGTAAATGCAGTTTCCTTTTAGTTCTATTTCCATTTAGTATTAAAAAAAATAACAGATTTCAATACATTATTTAAGAATAAAAATAAAAAACACAAAATCTGTTTTTCCGTTCTAGAGTTATAGCGTCAGGAACGAAAATCCAACTTATTTTTATATACACTCTGTAAACTCTGAATAGCCTCATTGTCTTTCTTAATATAAAACACAAAATTTATGTATTTACTACTGCTCTATCCAATCCGATCGTACTGTATTTGAGAGAGTGCACTCTATGCTTGTTGTAACAACAATTTCAATAAATTGAGTAAAAGATAACGGTACTTTAAAATGTTTTTGGTAAATCAATATGTAAAATCATACGATTTTTGGTGTAAACTCTGAATAGCCTCACTTTTTAAAAATGAAAAATATGATGAAATTATTAGGTTTTATCAGGGATTATAATATTTATTGGTTAAAATACAATGTTAACTTAAGTTTAATATTTTGTGTGTCCACCATTTTTCAAAATCACATCGAATATGCGATTTTCCATGGATTGGTATAGGGAATTCAAATAATGATATGAAATTTCATTCCAAGCACTTTTTATTCCACGTTTTAGCTCCTCTGTTGATGTATACTGCTTTCCTTCATCATAGACTTTTCGAGTTAACCAACCCCACACGTTTTCTATGATGTTTAGATCAGGGGAATAAGGTGGCCAAGTTAAGAACTCGATGTTTTGGGCATGAATCCATTCTTTAACAACGCGAGAATTATGAATGGGTGCGTTGTCTTGTTGAAAAATGAATGGAAGTGGACCAAAGAGCTCTCTTAATTCAGCAAATGCCGACACCAGTATGTTTTTGTAGCCCACTCCAGTTATTTTTTGATCTACAAACACGAGTTTAGCTACTCCATAGTACGTTATGGCGCCCCATACCATAACTCCTCCTTCTCTGCTGTGATGACGTGACAAAAATTTTTCCTCCTTTCTCATATCGTGAAAATAAAAGTTATAACCATCCGGGCCATCCAGATTAAATCGCTTTTCGTCGGAAAATACGACTTTCTTCCAATCGTTCGGATTTAGTCCATTTTTCACTTTCCACGTCATGTGTTTTTTTGCGAATTGCAGTCGTTGTTCCTTTCGAAAAGCATTTAGAGGTGGTTTTTTCGACAGTTTTTTTCGTTTTATAAACTCAGTGCTTCGTAAAATCTTACTGATCGTAGTTTTGCTTACATTTACCCCTGCAGCAGCTCCAATTTTGCGTAATGTCATGGCTGAATTTGAAGCAACTCTAATGATTTTGCGTCTCATTCTTTCTGGGACTTTCTTCGAGGGGTTTCCTGTATATCTTTTTCCATATTCCTCCGGGTTATGTAAATAATTATTTACAACTTTTGGACTTCTGCTTATTTTTGCAGCGATTTCACGGTTTGAAAGACCTTGTTCGTGGAACGCTTGGATTTTAGCTATTTCAACAGCACTTAACGCTTTACATCGTCCCATAATGCCTTGGTTTTAAGAAAAACGACTGACTTTGCGAATCTTATTAAAAATTTAAGTCCAAACACTATTAAAGTCAAAAGTAAACTGAAAAAACTTCATTGAGGCTATTCAGAGTTTACACCAAAAATCGTATGATTTTACATATTGATTTACCAAAAACATTTTAAAGTACCGTTATCTTTTACTCAATTTATTGAAATTGTTGTTACAACAAGCATAGAGTGCACTCTCTCAAATACAGTACGATCGGATTGGATAGAGCAGTAGTAAATACATAAATTTTGTGTTTTATATTAAGAAAGACAGTGAGGCTATTCAGAGTTTACAGAGTGTATAAGAATAAATTCATTTTCAATTTCATGTTTGGAAACAACACATTCTAACAAAAACCACTAAATAATAAATATTTGAACTCTTGTATGTTGTAATGCAATTTTTCAAATTGTCAAAAGTTTTGCACAATTGTTATTTGTTAAATGCTGCGTATTACGTCTACGAATATAAAGATAAGCAACTATAAAAAGAACTTAGTCGTATTTCGTTAAACTTAAAAATTTTAATTTTTAAAACCTTTCCCCAGTAGTTAACTAATCGATTATGTAGAAAAATGTGCTTTTGGATTTTTTTTAAACATTTCACTTGCTTTAACTATTAGTTTTCATACTCCATCTCTCGTGATGTTTAGATCTCATTTATTTCTTGGTAAATTTAATGACAGCTGACTTTTAGTTCTTTATACAACAGTTTTCAACTATTTATTCGAAGCTAAAATGTTTATGTATATATGTACGTGCCACAACATTTATTTCCATTATTTTATTTCCTTAAATTTCCGTTGGCATTCAATAAATAAATAATAAGTATTGGAAACGTAGCAAAAAATATAAGCAAGTATACATATGCGAGGGCAGCTAAATTTTCAGCTCTTTAAGAAGCAGAAGAAATATAAATTTTTGATCATTGAGTTCTTGCTATACAAGTAAGTTTAATATTACTTAGTCGCCTCATTTATTTCAAGACTTTTTAATATAAGACTCTCAACTATTTTTAAAAAAAATCTACATTATTATTTTCCCAAATTATTTTACGAGTTCTTATCATTTCTGTCATTTTTAAACCACTCGTCCGACAGCTGTGAAACTTATTCCAGTGAAAGCTCATTATATTGTTTACAAGCGTACAAAAGCATTTTGGTGAGAATTTTCGAGAAAAAAAGTTATTCGAGGCTATTGTTAGAGCACTCTAGCATTTAAATGTGAATAAATCTTTAGTGTCTCGTACCATCGCTCGTTACCGTGATACTGGTAGCGTAGCTCGACGTCAAGGAAGTGGACGGAAGAAAACCGCAACATCAGCAGAAATGGTTCGAAAAGTAAAGAAGCGACTTGATCGAAATCCGCGTCGCAGTGGCCGAAAAATGGCTCGTGAGCTGAACATATCGCAATATTCCTTTCGGCAAATATTGAAAAATGAGCTCGGGGTAAAGCCATTGAAATTCCAAAAAGTGTAAGAATTTACACCGCAACAGAAAGAAAATAGACTCAAAAGAGCCAAAGGGTTGCTTCGCTTGGCTGCAAGTGGCGAATTGCCGAATTTGGTTTTCTCCGATGAGAAAATATTCGTTGTCCAGCAGTTTGTAAACAAAAAAAAGGATCGTGTTTAATTGCCAAAGAGGTCAGCTGAAAATGTGCACCTTCGGTTGGCCACCAGAACTCAAGCGCCGGGCATGGTGATGGTGTGGGCCGCCATAACAGCCAATGGTCGCTCTCCGCTCGTATTAATCGACCGTGGCGTCAGAATAAATGCCCAATATTATCGCGAAAATATTCTGGAGTGTGTATTGAAGCCTTGGGCATGCAAACATTTTGGCCGCAGACCTTGGACATTCCAACAGGACTCAGCACCATCGCACTCAGCACGCGCCACCCAAGAGTGGTTACAAAATGAGGTTCCTCGCTTCATTTCCAGTGCACAATGGCCACCAAAATCTCCGGATACCAATCCGTTGGTCTATCGTGTCTGGAGTATTTTGGAAAGCAAGGTTGGCACTAAAAAATACCAAAGTGTCGATCACCTCAAGCAAGCGCTTCGCCGGGAATGGGCCAAAATACCGCAGAGCAACACTCGGGCAGCGTGTGACGGTTTCATTGGCCGTTTGAAGGCCATAATTCGTGCCAAAGGTGACCAATTCGAACAAATCTAAACTTATTCTAAAATTTGATGCTATTTCCGACATTTTTTGCTTTCATTCAATAAAATTTAAAAAAAAATTAAAAAATTATGGCGTTTTACTTTATTGCAGTTTTTGTACCGCACCCTGTATATATTTGTATTTATTGGTCTAGTGCTCCCATAGACCAATAAAGCAAACTAAAATTATATAATAAAGGTTGACAGATAGACTATTGCTGTCACTCGGTTATTATAAAAGGATTTAATGAAATAATTGAAAGGAATTATTTCCATTACATTTAAACCCCAAATATGCCGGCATCTGCGAAAGAAAATATTGCTATGATGTCTCAACTAGGGCTAACTAAGTATTTTTTGTTGCGTAGAACTTAAACAAATCATTAGAATTCTCATAGTATTTGCAATCTAGCAGCATGCTGAATCCATGATGATTATGGCCATTTTAAATTGTAATTGGTAATGTATCTTCGAAATTCTTGAGGCTTTCACCTGATTAATACTTCTTGAGTTGGTTAGATATGTATTTTTTTGAGACTGCAGGAATAGTCACTTCTCGTGTTTTAAAATCATTATACGCATTTTAAAAGGAATATCTGAACAATATTTTTGGTAAATGTTGCATCTCACAAACATGCAAACATTATTATAGATAGAATTTACAAATTCATGTAACTAAACCGAACAACCATCGTTTATAAATGTTTTCTAGAGGATGTGAAGTATTTGTGCAAATACCACCGCAGTTATGTGCACCACTTTATTCTACATTAGGCTGAATAAGTTATTTCCATGTAGAAACTTTTTAAATACTTCATTATTTAACGTTTTTTATGTGTTCACTTAATAGGGATATCTATGTCCAACGTGTAGCAAACCACATACATACGAGTACATAAATGTACAAAGTTACATCTTTGAGGTACCATTTTATAACTTTGATATAAAACTTAATGTAACAATTTTAAAAATAAACTTTCTCCTACCCAGTGTCGTATAATTAATTTTAATAATATGTTATTAGATAATATTGTCATTAGATAGATCTAGAGAAGCAATGAGATAAGCATGAGCGGTTTAACAGCACCATAAGCCTAATAAATTTAGTAAAGAGATTTATGCAATTATTTTCTGTTTCCCCCATCTGGATACAAATATTTTTCTCTATCGCACATAAACTACACAGTCGAATTTAAAGAACTTCTATGTATGTATGTGCACGTTTTGCTGATATTATGGCATATATATTTTTTTTTTGCAATAAAAAAAATATTGCTGATGGTTCGATTTCCTCCAAATATTTATGTGCATTGTACTTGTACACATAAAACTGACAAAAAATATGCTCGTACGATTGTTGCGGCATCAATAGTAGAAAATAACATTTGAAAATGGTATAAAGTTAGTTATTGAAATACAACTTACTTATATATAAAAGTACAGAATTTAAAGCTGCTACTAGACGGGGCCAAGAGCAAAATAATATCTATAATGTAATTTACTTTAAAGCAATTGCTTTTGAAAAATTAAACCAGAATGATTAAAAATCCTTAGTTTTTTCTGTTCGACAAAAAATTTCTAACTAAATAATTATTTTTTCAATTTAGCAATATGAATTGGCATTAGCTTTCGAACTCATTATTTAAAATGTTTTCTTTTACTGAAAGAAAAAGAATTATTATATGTACCGTAAATTCACATTTAAGTAAAATTAGAAATAAACAACTTCTGATGAAATGCCAACATACACAAATAATATTTTCAACTTAGTGACAATAAATTAGACGAACCGTTTGAGAATAAAACTTTATATTTCCAAAGAATATACGAAATAAACTTTATACTAAATTTTAGTTCGAAGAATTTAATTCCTTACAAGTAAAAATTTAATTAAATCAATCCATCGGACCAAAAGCAATTTAATTTAACTTGAGTATGATAAACCATCCACATTAGAAAAATATTACTTGTAAAAAATTAAGCATAAAAACTTATTCAATATCAATTTTTATTTAGGATGAGGACTTTTTTGTCCTTATAGTTCTTAAAACGCCGAGAAATGTCCTCATAGGCTTAAATATATGTTAATCATCACCGAGAATACATTAAATCTTTAATTTACAATATATTAATTTTTTCGAATTTAAGTTATGAAACCACTAATGAAAGCTTCTCGATGACCAGTGATTACATGTGATTTGAGCACTGGACAATGTTGTCTTTTATTTTTTTTTATGAATTTTCGATATTAAAATCGCTTTGAGCTATAAATAGATAATTATGAATCATTTTTATAAGAACTAGTTGTTGAAATTCTTTTAGTCCAATATATATGATCGCGTCGTCTGGACACATTTTAGGTATTTTACATCACCTCTAAAAATATGTAAATTCGCTTCTTCTCGTATTGTTTTTATTTATATATACATGCAATATTTACAAATATTTAATTCATTTTTTTTGATTTCAGGTTATCCGCAACCTCAATATCGTTGGTTGAAGAACGGTTCTCCCATCGGTGATTTTTCATCCAGTCAGTATTTGCGAATATTGAATACACAACGGGGAGATGCAGGCAGTTACAAATGTATTGCCAAAAATGAGGCTGGTTCAATATTTAGTGAAAAAATCGATGTTGTCGTTGCTTGTAAGTACTTTTTTTTGTTTGTTGGTTAGCTTGTATCGTGGGTATTTATAAGAAAAATTAATAAATAGGTAATGAAAATAATTGTTCAATTTACCAGTATATGAAAGAAATTTAGCCGAAACTTATGCAAAGGCATTTAATATTAATCTTATCTTTAAACGCACTGTTTTATGAATGTTTTTTTTTTACTTTGTGCATGCATAAGAAACATTTATTACTTGTAATTGATTCACTTTTTTATAAGTTTAACAAAAAAATCGAAATTTTTTGTATTGTCCTCGAGAAAAGTTTTTCTAAATATTGTATCCCTACTCAGGACGAAAAATATTTTTCTTCCTAACACTTATAAATTAGAGATGACATTATTTTCTGCATACATGTGGTTTTATCAATTTTATTTAAAAAGTAATATTTTCTTTACTTTAGCATTACACATTTTAAACACTTCGTAACAGCAGTGCACATAGATATAGGTGAATTTTATTCTAATAAAATATTATTATCACTTTAATAAAGAGCCAAACATTTCTAATTTTTATAGTAATGCAGAATTTCAAGTCCTACATTTCACGTAGTACTAATGAAACCATTCAATAAACGTATTTTTAACGCTATAATTCTTAAAAAAAATTAATTTTTTTTTATCGGTTTTAGCGGACTTACTTTCGCAGAGTACTTCTGCCACTGTGAATTATTGTTGAAATCGTTGTGGATTTACATATGTGTGGTACATACATATGGACTTCTGTAAATGTAATGAAATTCTATTTTGTGTGCTTTTTTGTAATTATGTAAATTAGAGCTTTTATGTGCATTCCCTTAATATTTATATTTTTTCTTTTGCTGCGACAATGGTTCAATAAATGACACTGTACTCCCATATTGCACATAGTTGTAATGAACACAATAGAATATAAGCTTTGAGTCAGCAAGTTAATTACTTTGTGGCATTAATACAATATTTTACATAATTAAATTTATAGCCAGCTACACACACAAAAACATGCATGTACGTGTACGTACTATTTCTTTTATTTCTTCAACAGGGAAAATTGGAAGATATAATTTGTGACACTAAATGACACTGTATCCAGCGAAGAATAAAGAATAAAAATATGAATTTAGTCATGGTTAATTATTCTGAATTTACGGAATCCAATTCTTCAATGGAAAATATCGTGCGTTAAGACAAAACGTTATTAAATGGCTGTAATTTGAGCAAAACAGTAATTGATAAATTTACTTGCCCACTCCTGCCACAAAAATGTGTAAACAGCACCGTTGAGTGCCATTACATAAAGTTTAATTGAAATTGCTTTCAGATTTTATTGGCAGGCACAAAAACTGAAAATAATGCAGTTGGTCATATGTAGACTGTGCAAAAATTCATGGATAAGATTATTTCAAAAGAACCAATAATACACAATTGAGAATAAGGGCAATAATTAACAATTACAGAAGAAATAGAACTGTGACGAAGCAAATGTCTAAAAGCTGGTCAAGTTAATGAAAAAGACACAAGCTTGACTAAGAGATACACATGAATTGTTTAGTTCCACCAAGTACCAATTGTAAAAATAAAATCAAAATGTAATGGTGATCTATTTATCTTGCATGTTCAGTTTTACTATAAATTTAAAGGAATAGATGACCAATAACAGATGCAATTACCTTCCTGATTCAGTAACTTCTTATTATCAGCATCCTTAAAATTTTTCATGTCAAAATAGACGAAGAACAAAAAGAGCCACGTAGAAATTCTAGTCGTTTGGCTGCGCACGAAATGAAATAATAGCTGATTATCGTGCATAGCAAATGTCAGTAAAAAATTTCCCCTTAATAGCAAAAAGGATAAATTTTCGTTTTATGTTTTACATGTAAGATTATTGTAAAAAGTTAGTGAATCGCACTGCAGTCTGCATATATATTATTAACCAGTTGTATGAATAATACAGTTGTAGTAAGGTATCTGTGCTTTCAGCAAGATTTTAGGAAAACAGTTAATGAAAAGAAAGTTTTATTTATTACTATAAATTCTAAATTCGTAATATACAGTCGAAAAATGTTTGTAAAATGAAAACAACTGTTAATAGTTGTTGTATATAAAATAATTATATTGTTTTTATTCAGTAAATGGAGATTGTTTTGAAACAAAAGCGTTTTATGATTGTTGATCCAAATAGCGTGATGTAAAATAAATTTAGAAAATATTAAAAATACTTTAAACAAAATAAATGTATCACACATATTAAATAAAACGGAAATTGGAACGTAAATTGTTAATGAACTTAAGAATTGTATATAATGACAAATTCTTCGTTGTCCTTCCAGTCGTTTTGCATTCTAATCAGTTTTTCTGATTTTGTTGACAAATTGGGTTCCAAATAGAGTACGGAATTTCGATTGAAAAGTGAACTGAAGTGAAGTGATTGAAGTGTAACTTGTGCTAGTACACGTACATATATACACACTAAATTCTTTCAATAGCGCATTGCGTGTTAGCAGACATTTTGGAATATATTTAAAACTAAGGCTAATTCGCTCGCTGACGTACCGTTGTAGTGTTTTACCCAATGGCGTTATGGCAATGTTACAATGTGTGTCTATATGGCTAACTATATAGAAAAAGTATAATATTTGTACACAATTTCATATGTAAATTTTATAAAAAATTAAAGGGCGGAGAAGTCTTACATTTTCATTTGTGAATATTTTTTTATGTTATTAATTTGAAAGTTTGCATGAACTTTAAACAGTTTAACATTTAATTTTATTTGTACAGCTATGGGGATATTTAATAACACAGCAGAAGGTCATTTAACAGTCATTTCTGGTCATCCTGCCATATTTGAGTTGCCTGTAATTGATTCTACACCTCCACCTTCTGTCATGTGGCAAACCGTTGAAGGCCCCTTAAATTATGATATTAAATATGCCTTCACAAAAGCTAACCAATTGATAATACTCAGTGCCGATGAATCTGATCGCAAATCATATCGTGCACGCGCCACAAACACCCAATTGGGAAAGGAAGAGAATAGTGCCTTTATACATTTGAATGTGACTGGTGATCCATACATTGAGGTGCCACCGGAAATCATTGTACATCCACAGGACATGAAATTGAAACGGGGCGAACAAGTTGCCGTATTACAATGCATTGCCAATGCAAGACCATTGCATGAATTGGAAACTTTATGGTTTAAAGATGGCATACCTATAGAAAATGCTGAAATTTCCCACACACGCAATGATCCATGGAATCGTTCATTGGCGTTGTTGTCAGTGAATTTAACACACTCTGGAGAATATTTATGCCAAGTACGTTTACGTAGTGGAGGCTACAAAACATTGACATCAAAAGCAAAGATTGAAATCCTGGAATCGCCTTCATTTTTCACGCAAATGCGACAGGAAACATTCGGTGAATTAGGTGCCTTGGTTGCAATCCCTTGTGATGTTATTGGAGATCCCCAACCAGCAGTAACGTGGTTTAGAAATAGTGAACCTATTGATTTTCAAAATGATAAGTAAGTATACATGAATATCGTTTATTTTTTCGTGTTATATACTATATATATTTATGTACGCAAGTTCATATATATTCGCAAATTCAATACTACAAATTAAACATCGAAGAATAGGATTTATTTAAGTTATTCCCAAGAAGCCATAATAGTAACACGATAAAAAACTATGAACAATTTCTCATACTTTACTGTGCTAACAATATAACGATTTATAGAAATAAATCTGGAAACATGCAAAATACACAATACCATCTGCTACACCTCTTAAATAATTATCATTGCTACAACACCTTTTAAATATTTTAAATAAAAATGGTATAAATTAATTTTGATATGTACTGAAAACGTGCCATCGTACATAGAAAGTGCAATAGTTTCTGCGTCATTTCAGTAGGTAAAGGCGAGCAAATACAGATAGAGTGAGATTACTACATTAAATTTTTATACGTTTTATACGTATTGTATGCACCCAATAAAAGAAAAACCATTGTGTTGATATTAATAAGTACCTACATATGCATCTATACATGTATAATATCCGAAACATCATAAAGCTCTATCACCGAACATGAAAAGCAAATTAAACTAAAAAAAAAGAAATTAATTAGTTTAACATAAAAAAATTATAAAACAAATAGTCATATGCGGATTAATGTAAGTTGCTATAAATAATTGTATTTTATTCAATATTCATTCATATAACGAAAATAGTTCAGTAAGGTACACTTTCCTAATAATAATATGTTTGTACATATTGTAATAATCGTATATGTGTAGAAATATAGTACGCACGTGTAACCTCGTAAATTTAGTGTAGTGTTACAAATAAACAAGATGCTTAGTAATGAATTAAACGTACTAATTATATATTTTATTGCTTTTGAACAACAACAACAACGTGCCACCAACTTCTACGGAATTTCCTGATTCCGTTTATTTTTTTTTCTGATTCTGAAACTTTTTACGAATAGTTTTCCGAACAGACCACAGAGAAGAAAATTTTCCCTATTCTCACCTATAATGGCATACAGGTGCATACCAGAAGGAGTACTCAAAATAAGAGTCCAATTATTCGCAACTTACTCCTTGCATTTGACATTTGTATCAGACATACATAAATACAAGTGGCATACACAACATATCGTAAAATAACTAGCATGCATTTCTTGAAGACGCTTACGTCAACAATAAGTGCATTGCAACGGAGGTTGCAATGTGACACTCTCATACGCATTTCTGAAGAACAAATGCAAGCCTTCCATATTTCTGTCTTTAATATTTAAGTTAAGCTTACTTTTGAAATAAATAAAAAATCACCTTTGGATCACGACTCAAACCGGGGAGTTATATGTTTTTTACATGTATTCATACATATCCACGTTTAAAATTGAATTGAAAACAATTACAGCTATTGCTACAATATTGTTGACTGAAAATGTGATTTGTATATTTATACATTTCGTACTTATATACTTAAGTGCATATAGTAAAGTAATGAATCCTACATACCTGCCGATATACATATGTACATATATGCCTATACGTATACATACATATATATTATTATAAAACTTAGTATAAGAGAAATTAGAGTAAGTTCACGGGAGTAGTTTAAGTAAATTTGTGTAATAAGATGCAATAAAAACATAAATCAGTTCTTTTCGAGCCACTGAAGAGAGTGCTGTTTAATTAAAGAATATATGTAACTATAAATAAATTCGACTTGAAGATAAAATAGATAAAATAAATATTGAGTGAAAATTAAATTGCTACGGTTTAACCAACAGATTAAATAATGAGCAAATTAGCGAATTAACTCAAGTTAAGTTTTTATTTTTTGTCTATAATCCAAATAGATTTATTTCTTAATTTCATGAATCTAAATATAAAATATAATCAAATGCAATTGAATTTTACACTACAATTGAGCAAAATTAATGAAAGAAAATTAGGTGAAAAAATGCAAACCTACTTAAAAGTGCAAAAGGGTTGCCATTATTTATTATAATATTTAATATATAACTAATATTGCGAAGTGATATTGTTTTTGACAAATAATTATCGACAAAATTTGCATAACTTTTATGAACTTTTCGGCGTACGAGAAAATGGCTTTGTATGATTATCACTTATTCTAGGATACATATACTTAAATCCTCAATAAATCCCGATATGTTAATTTTTTTAGATTTTCTCTATTAGACGATAACTCCCTGTATATAAAACGACTTGGCATAGATGATTCTGCTATGTTTCAGTGCTTGGCCATTAACGAAGCTGGTGAAAAATCAGCATACACCTGGTTGAGAGTAAAAAGTAAGTACATTCGAGGCACATTTGTTGTGGTTCTAAGTTTGCTAACTAAATATTTTAACCAGTTTAATTCAATTATGTATGTATTATATTAATATATGTATATATATATATATGTGTTAACCAATATATATATATTAACAAACGCAATCTCCATTTTCTATTCTACTTGTAAATTACTTTTGTTTTCAAAACACCATAAACCTACACAAAAAAACACGATTAGCTCCAAACATGTATCCATATAATAGTGGTCTGGATTATAACAGAAATATTCCTCATTCATTCGCTAATAATTGCAAACAAGAAAAGTCTGAAAACAAGAAAGGTTTCAATATTACGAGAATAGTTCCAATAACAAAAACTTTTATAACAACAGGAAAATCTCATAAATTTAAAAGGCATTATGCGGCGTTATTTACAAATATGAAAACCTCATTATTATTATCAACGACATCATTACCATCACCGCCATCTGCATACAGTTCCTCTTCTAGTGGCACAATTAGGGATTTAGTTGTTGCTGATAGTAGTAGCAATAGCAAGAGGAACAATAATACTAACAATAACGAGAGTGATGTTGCATACGTTTGTAATCCATTAAAACGCATTAAACGTTTGGCTCAACCACGCATATTACGCGTCAAATCTTCGCATGCTGGCGGAGTGGGTGCAGGATACAATAGACGCAATAAGGAATTTCGCTTTGGTAATTGTTTTACAATCATTATGGATTTTAAAACCATTTTATTTTTCATGTTTTTAAGTTGTTTTTATTATGTGTATTTCGTATTAAGAGATTTTATTTTGCACTATATAATTTTAATAAATATCATTCTGCAATAAGACACTTTATATACAGTATACATTCCCTAAAAAAGAGATGCACATAATGCAGCATGTAAAAACAAATATGAGGTTTAAAGCGTGGGTAGCAAAACGCAAGCGAAATTCGCTTAGTGTTAAACTTTTACTGGAATTTCTTAATTTAAAATTATATCTTTATTAACACTTAACGGTTACATGTACCACAAAAAATTTTATTAAATCTTAGATCACACATATTTTTAATATTAAAATTAGGCAAATGAATTGTGTAAATACATATGTACATGCATGCACAATGTGTATATTTATAAGTATGCTAAGTGTGCTTAAATACATATTATTTGGTTTTAGTGATTTCTTACCTAAATTATACTCGGGCCATAGTGGCCTCTCTTTCTCTTTTGTGATATGTAGAGATTTCAATATAATCAAAATATATGCTTGATGGAAACACCGCAGTGTATTTATACATGTTGTTTTACATTTCTTGCCCCTTCATTCCTTATTCTGCACTTGAGCTGATATTTGCAAAAGCAAAACGAGTATGACAAAATACTCGTAAATGCATGTCAATTAATTATTTTGTTCTTCCTACAACTTTGATTTAAGTAAACTTCCCATAAATAAATGAACAAATCTCCAGTTGGCTTAAGAAGCATTTGGGTAAAGGTTTCTTGATATTCTACATTACCATTAATCAAGTTAATTAAAATGGTAAAAACATAGAACTCATATAGGCGTATTTAAATGTACATATTATATTGCAAATCGGTTGCAATACTCTTCAAATTTTCAATAGTACCCAGCAAATAAAGGGGGATATTTTACCGCAAATAATAAAATCATAGCTTCGATGTCAATATTAATTAGTCACGGCGTGCACAAAACACATCAAAAATTTAATATTGCCATCGAGTATTGAACTCATGCAATGTGAAGTGTTTAATCGGTGGTTTATTGCAAACTTATTACGAGCTAAAATTTCTGGCGCTTCTGATGATGCACCTTCCATAAATTGTTTTCGTGATTGCAAGTAAGCAGTAGGTAAGGTAATTGAAAAACATTTAACAAAAAGTCACTTTCAACTTTACTGGGTACATGCATATCCGGTGCGTACAAGTGCATGCATACAAGTGCATATAATAATATATGCACTTATAATAATGTATAATAATAATTTTTATCCGGTTTATGTGATGAAAGTAATTCTACATGTAATTAAGATGAAATAATTTTTGTAATACTCAAATGTAGTTTGTTTATTGTATTTAAAGCATGTAGCAAATAAAGCTGTGTTCATTGTGCCAGCATTACATGTGGGTGGGCTTGTATACGTCAAAAAATAATTAAATCTAAATTATATAAATATTCAAATAATAAGACAATACAACAAACTTTTTGCAATTACGACCAAAAGTCAATATATTCGTAAGATTTCTAATTTGAAATTTTTGTAACAACATAGAAATTACTCGCTCCAGTTTATTATAAAACATATTAATGTTAATATCCTTCTTGTTTATATTCCATCGTTTCAGATGGAGTGAAATGGGGAAAAATATAAATATAGAAAAGTGTTTGAACGTACTAAGCCCACATTTAAGGAAGAATTAGTTTGTACGTTATATTTTGTTACCAATCAGTTGTTTTCCTTCTTTTAAGTTGGAAATCCAATTGCCAGGTTAATTTTTACTTTTTCTTCTTCCCTATTCCGAACAATTGTGTAGAAAATAAAATATAACGTTATCTGACACTCAAAATTGCGTATATATTGGTATAAAAAATAGGATCACACAAAATATTCATTTCAATAACTCGGCATAAATATATAATTTTAATTGGAGCAACTTTATTCATTCATAGTACGTAGTTTTATTAATTTTTACTTTCTATTTCCATATTGAAAATTAGTTTTTAATTTAAAGTAATTGGATGTGATATGCTATCATAAAATATGAGCCTCCTATTAGAATTACAATAAAATAGGAGGTAAGTGTTTCCGTTTGTTAATTTACAAAGTTGCTACTTTATATAATTTTAATCACTTTAGATTCAACACTATATAATTTACTAGTGATGGTTTTCATCAATACTTTAAAATAACTCAACGATGATTGTTTCAATACTGTCCTAAAAATGCCATTGCCCTATAAATGCCAACAGTAGTAAACATTGTAAGGAAAAGAATACCTAAGAATCAGAAGCACATAATAATGATTCGTTGCCATTGAAGTAGCAATATGTACATATGTATGTATGACCAAAAATATTTGTTATTTTCTTTCAACATATGCATATACAAGTACAAAAAGAATTATGTTTAGGATTTATAATAAGAAGATAAGGAAATTCCTCATCCACTAAGTTTATCAATAGTACTCTTTTATGCTGCATATCTTCGGAAGAAGGATTATGGCAAAATTTAATTTAAATATATACCATTTTCTACCAATAGTTTGGTTTTGAATTTGTTTTTCGACATGTAACTAAAGTACTTATAGTGTATTAAACAATGAAATAAATATCGTCTAGAAAAGGCAGAAGCAGCAAATGAAGCAATTCGTCCGTTTAAAGTTTCTGCTATGAATTTTACAGTAAAATTTAGAGCTGAGCTTCTGCTTAGCTTACAACTTCGTCAATTATTAAATTGTCACCTGATAACGACTTGGTAGTGATGTTTAATTTCTTATTAAGTTGCCGATGTCCGCGCTACACGGAGAGAAAATGTGCAATTTCTAAGTATGTGCTACATACTTAGCAATCATATGTCGTTATGTGTTCTCATAATCTTGCAATACATTCGCAAGAATTTTCAAAATATATTTTATTTTTATGATTCTGCTCCCGCTCACCACCGCCCTATTGATTTATATCATCGTGTCCCTACATACAGTCTATGGCTTTTTTCTCGTTTAGTATCCGTTTTAATTTTTCAATAGACGGATAGTAGTTGTAGACTTGCATACACTTTATAAATTTCCTTTTATATTTTCCCACTTTTAAAATGTTACGAAAAAATTTTTTCGATTTATAAAAATATAGTATTTTATGTCAATATTTAGTACATATTAAATGTACTAAAGAAAAGAATAGAGAGGAATTAAATATAAATCCGAAGAAGGAAATACTAAGTAATTAGTGTTGTTTAGTTGCAGTAGTCCTTTTAGTCAAACTCTATGAACCGTATTTAATATTTATTCTGCCAACGTTAATCTAACACTGTTGTTTCTGAAAACCATTTTTTCAACTATGCTTTCTAATTTTTAGTTATTAAAAAAATATTTTATTGGTTATTTATTTCATTATTGGATGGTGTCTGAAAGCTGTGCTAATGTTTTTTGTTATATGTACATATTTTCAAAATTTTTTTTTTTTGTTTATGTATTTAGCGTCAGCGCCTGTTTTGGAACAGCCACCGGAAAATGTGACTGCTTTAGATGGCAAAGATGCTACAATTTTATGCCGAGCTATTGGAGCGCCGAACCCAAATATCACTTGGATATATAACGGTAAGTCTTTAGCTTAAAGAAATTACAAACGTAAATAAAACAAATACATCCTTCCGAAAATGGAGAAAACTTCATTTTATTAATTGTAAGTACAGCTAATATATCTGAAATATTTTTATTTGTACTTCAGATCTGAAACTCTAAGTTAAAAATGTATAAGCTTATAAACTTATCCTAATATTATAGAATTTTTATAGGCATTATAGAATTTTTGAAATTTCAACTAACCCTAGTGCTCAAACATAAGTCACTGTATGTAAATTAATATATTTAATATTTAACTATCTTTATAGTCCGATGTTGCACATTCCAAGTTAGATTGGCAATTGTTAAGAATATATGGAGATAAAAGTTGTAACAAATAATATTTTCCAATAACTGAAGTATCGTAGGGGTTTACCAAAGGAAGCAACAAATATCGAAGAATGAATTAGTACATTTATATATTGACCGCCTGAGTTTATTTTTCAAACATGCAACAAGTCTAACCAAACACCCAATCTTATTATAAAGTGATCAAACTTTAATAAAAAGAAATTAGTAAAAAAGAAATTTTTAACGTTTAGCTTCCAATACTTAAAAGATTAACTCAAGGTAGCATATTCATAATTAGTTCAATATAATGATGCAATATCACAAAAATTAAGTTCCCTTTAATATTTTAACAAGAACACAATTTTACAAGACAGTTAAGTTATTCATGATGAATTGCTAAATTATTTATCTGCATATCTATTTATTTTCTATTACTAAAGCAAATGTATTTTTTTTTTATTTTCTCCCAATTTCTTTTATTAATATTACTTGCCTATTGTGCTACAATTGCTACTATTACCACAAAAACAAAAACGATGCTGAACATTAAAAAAAAATAATCACATCAATTATTTGAATTAATGGTAAAATATAACGCGCGAACGAAAAAATTATCTAAAAATTTATGTGACTACGAAATTGGCTTTAAATGGATAAAATACTACAACTTGTATTATAACTGTGCATGTATATTGTATTTTAACCGGCTTTTGGGTGTTACGCGAATACTTGTGTTGCTGGTTGTATTTGTACTTTTTGTTTTGTATAATGATATAATGATTTCAAAAACATGCACGCATAAATGTAACGCGCTCATAAAAAATTCTAATTCAACGCTTCACATAAATGTAACGATAAACAAATTATAATTGTTCAATTAATATTTTTCTGCATTGTTAAATTAATGTCGCGTAATATCAACCACAAATTGCAATGGCAATATCTCCATCCGCGGCAAATATTTTATTTTCCTTTCATGGCGATGCTTTCTTTATGCTGGCAATATTCTACCGTTTTCGTAAACTTATCAACATAACGAAATTGAAAATATAATACTCGGTTAATTTTTGCATAACAAATGCAACAAACATCGAGAATGGCGAAAATGTGTGTGGAAAATATCTAACTTTGACAACACACACACACAACATTGCAATCATTATAACAAATGTTTGTTGGTTGACTTTAATTTTGCCAATATTATCATAAAAAATAATGGCACTGGTCCGACAACCCAACTACAAATCGGGCATATCATTAATATTGGTGGAAACAAATGTTCAACCAAAACAAATATAACGCTATACTTACTTATGTATGTATTTATGCATGTATGTATGTATGTACGTATCAACAACAAAATTGACTATGTGCCCATTTATCCACATCCCCATCCACATCCCTATCCACCTCACAACGACCCTAAACAAATGAATGATGTAATGCTATAAACATTGGACCAAAACCGTCGTCGACACCACGACTACTCCATGCCCATCCTCTTGATCGTCAAACAAACTAATTTCAAACAGAAACACAACTTGTGGAGATTTCGAGTCGTGTACAAATATTAGAATCAGGCGATTTGTTAATATCAAGCATACGCGAATCTGATGCTGGTCTTTACACTTGTGTGCGTTCCAACGAAGCCGGTACCGTCAATGGTGAAGCTTATTTGGATGTTTTAGGTAAGCACAGATTTTCTATATATACTTATACGCGTAGATTTCAAATTGGTACTTATGTTTACATACTCACATACATATTTATCTACCCACTTACATGTGCGTGCATACGTTTATACCTGTGTACTTACGTGAGTTAATAAATGGCGCATTTTTAAATCACCAAAGAGAACATTTTTAGAAAATATGTATATTAAGGTTTTTGTAGATAATGTAATATATACATAGGAGTATATGCAAATGTATATATTTTTTATTCGAAGAATAATGAATTTGTAAAAATGTATTTTATGTATTTGTACATCTGTATGTAAAATTGGCAACATTCAGTTTTATTTAGATGAACGTAAATACATATTTTTGATAGTTGCCTAATTACAATATTAATTAATAATGCATTGCAAGTTCACAGTACTTTTGAAACAAATAATATTTTGAGAAATTGTAGGATATTAAGTAATGGTAATAGTGCGTGTTAAATATTTATTATTTATAAAAAAATTGTTAACAAACTGTCAGCAGAGTATTTGCCAAATAAAATAGCCTAACTAAATTTCTAGCAGCTGTTAAATGGCTCCTATCACCAAAGCAAACTTTTGAACCTCTAAAACCACTCCCACTCCAAATAAGGCATTTCTACTTATTTGCTTACCGATTCGAAGAGTTATTAAAGAAAATAACTTTTCATAACATCATAATTAGTAGGCTTTAATTTATTTCATTATATTAATATTTATTTTAAATCTGGTTCAAAACATTTTCCTTCCTCATTAAGTTTTGAGTAAAATTATTTGTCCAATACGATTTTAGTAGTAATTAAGTACTTAAACGTCGATACCTTATAAAAGAAATTAAATTATTTGGTTTGCTTGTTTTCTGTAAAACTAGTTTTAGCTTATATAACTGAACCCAAAGTTCACTGAATAGATTTCAGACAAAAAAAAACTTTTAATAATTGAAATTGTTACTGGAATGCAATTACATCTGTGCGTAATACCGAATTGTTGTGGAAAATATCCAGTGACATTTGAAAAAGATTTAGATGTTTTGTACTTCAATTCTTTATACGCATGGAAACTATTTTTTGGACGACCTGTTAATTTCATAATGCATACATAAATATGGAATAGTTTAGTCATTAAAGCCATTGCAAATGCAAATTTGCAAATGTTTTTTTACTTGCAAGCAGCACAATTAGTAATACAATGACTGGGTGGCCGTAGCAGGCAGTCCTACTACCCATATTATATTTACATTCATATAATTATAATATTATATTATATCCATATAATTATATTAAGTAAAGGGATAAATACTAATACTAAGGAAAAACCAGCTTTATACGCAGTAAATTTTTTATAAATAGTATGAATCCCTGATAACCTCTTTCAGATTGAAAACATAATAATAAATTCTGTAAAGTAAAAATAAGCAGTAAGTTTTCAAAAAATATTTGTAAAAAAACAGTTTTAATTATTCCCCCATTCTGCTGGTAATATACAATAAATAGCAAATTTTTTACAATTGCTTGTTAATCAAAATAATTAATATTTATTATAAATTAAATATTAAAAACGAAAGTAGTTGAATCGAAAGTTTTGGATCGCATTTCGCTTTTATCTCATGAATATTTTTAAACGAAGTTAATTAGCAATTTATCACTTTACTTAAAAGCAAATGATCTCGGAATAGTTAAACAAGTTAATTCATTACCAATTCCAATTTAAATCACAACAAAAGATTTTTCTAATAATAAAACATATATTACTTTACGAAAAATCACTACAAAATTATATAAAAAGTTTTTTCACAACGTACTTCGCCAAATATTCGTAAATATCAAGGTGAAAAAAATTATGTGCAGAATTATACGTAGAAAAGATTTTATACATACATATATCTAAGTATTATACATGCATCTTGTAATGTATGAAGTAACCATGTTTTTATTTCTCATATTAATGCGGTAATGTTTATATTTTTTTTTTAACAAAACGGAAATAGTCCGTACACAAATCATACAGCCGCCAGTTGACACTACTGTTCTTTTGGGACTAACAGCATCATTGCAGTGTAAAGTCTCTAGTGATAAAACAGTACCTTATAATATTGATTGGTATCGCGAAGGGCATTCCACAGCCATTAGTAATTCGCAACGCATTGGCGTACAATCCGATGGTACCTTAGAGATACAGGCCGTACGAGCTTCTGATGTCGGTACCTATTCCTGTGTCGTCACCTCACCGGGTGGTAATGAAACACGATCAGCACGCTTAAGTGTCATTGAACTACCATTTCCTCCGACTAATGTAAAAGCAAAACGATTAGAGGGACCCAAGCAACGAGCCATAAACGTAACATGGACACCCGGTTTCGATGGCAACAGTCCAATATCCAAGTTTATTATTCAAAGACGTGAAGTGTCAGAACTAGGTAAGTTATTTTTAAATTTTGTTTTTTTGCAATATGTATTTGCGTCTGGTTACATCTAAATACATTTACGAATTACAATTTACTTTTATGTATGTGTAACTACATGTAACGCGATCTTGAAAAAAGTTACGAAAGACTAAATTTAAATATTGTCGTCCAACTAAACGGCAACCGTTTCCTCTATTATCACTTGGCAATGTGAGATGCATGATTTAATTAAATTTTGTTGTTAACTATTATGAATTATTGGAAAATAGTGATATGCCTTAGTCGTTAATGACTGTTCAAAACGAAATTAAAGTCAATTGCTTAAGGATGGTGGCAAAAAAACTAGTGCACTTTTAAGTAATATTGGTTTAGATTGCAATTGGCTACTCTATGCTCTATTCCAGAAGTATTTTCTTAATTTGTAGTGGTAATGCGCACCGCAATAGCATGCCTTTACACTACATAATAGTACATTTACTGGCTAGTATTCTACAAGCTGTTTCTCTAAAGGTTTATTAAATATTTAAAAATAAGTATATATCTTCGGTTTTCCAAAAAAAGGTTTGAAAAAAGAAAAAGTTACGGCATGGTTCCTCCATAAACTATAATAAAAAACTCTATAAGATTTTTAGTCTCTGCTCCAACTTTTTTAATACAACATAAAACTAAACAAATACAAGATTTCTCATTAAAGCGATTTTATTTTCTTTCTTTTTTGTCTCGTTTTATCATTATTTTGTTAAACATTAATAAAAACGACTGAAAATTCACAACATATACCGCCAACACTTTCATATCATCAACTCGAATCAATCAAACAACGACTTGGAATGGTTTTTATGGTTATGCAACTATTTTTAAAACGGCTAACTAAACTAATATCACCACTAATACTATACTATCTCCTATAAACCTGTATCACTTTATATTTAACTTTTACAAATCGTTGTTCCTTATCGTTATCTCCTGTGATTAATTTATGATTTATTATTCTGCCCCGTTATCAAATTGCACTTTCATTTTAATATATTGGCCCGACAACTTTTATGAATGTCTTACTCCTATTAACATATGTGTATATACATATCCCAATCCTCTGCTTACATTAATAATCCAAATTATTAACATCATCAGAAAAATTCGTAGGTCCTGTACCAGATCCTTTATTAAATTGGATAACTGAACTTAGTAATGTTTCATCGAAACATCGTTGGATATTATTACGGAATTTGAAAGCTGCCACAGTTTACCAATTTCGTGTCAGTGCTGTTAACCAAGTCGGAGAGGGTTCCCCTTCAGAACCTAGTAATATCGTTGAACTACCGCAAGAAGGTAAGTCTTAGTATAAGTATTTTTTTTTTTAATATTACGTCTAAATTGTGTTTAATTTAGCTTTCCTGTATCTAGTTTCATTTATATTTATTTAATAATATTTATGAGAGGAATTCTGGGAGGCAATTGCAAGTAAAGCGGTGACCATTGTACGCATTCACAATTTGAATTAATTTTAATTATCTAATGAAATATTTTTTGGCAATAACGTGTAAACACTACATATCAAAGCTAAAATATTTTTAGCGATTGTCAACTAGACTCTATAAACTATGAAAGAATTCATAAGTACTTCTTCCCTTGAATAGTATAACATGAAAATATGTGTGTACGAATTACAAAGCTCTTACCAAATGCCGTCTGTGAATAAAACAAAGGCAGAATGCATACGGATGTATGCATGTATATACGCATTAAGCGTATCAGTTCATTATACGTGACGATTTTTTTGTAAATATGATGTGGCTTCGGATATACACAGCGGTAGATCTTCAGATACGAGTATATTGGACGTATCAGAGATTAACATAATTATGCTCGTAACGAAAGGCAAAAATCTGAAATATTATTGCTTCTTGTAAATGTTGTAATTATACTAATCTCGCCAATACTCGGCAATTGTAAATCTCTTCCAGCTTTTTAAACTAAATTATTTCTGGACGCCTTGGCTTTTAAAAATGAATATGTATCTTTTAATGTGTTCATTTAGATGTATTACAAATGAGATTATGTTATCAGTTAAATGTTATTTGTTATTTAGGACCGACATTTTGCATTTAAGTTTATAAATAATTCACAAGTTAATAAACTTGATCAAGGTTTCGTCATCAGGCAACAAGAAGTATGAGCTCTTCTTTACCTAAAAGAAAATTAAAACTTGCTTTTGTTACTTTATTTTATAGCTTCTTATATTCTTGCCCCAATAATAAACCCTTGTAGACGCTGTATCTGCCACAAAATTGTTATAAATACAGCACTCAACTCTAAAGCTTGTGGATTGAAATATTCATTTTTCGTTCATATTTATTTAGTAGCGAATTTTATTTTGTTTAAAAAATCTTTAAATTCTAAAATGAAGCCTTACTAATATTAAAATACAAATTCCTTTTATCTGTATTCCTTGCACTCGCTCTGTGATATTGTAAAATATGTAGAATTACCGCTACACCGAGGTATATACAAGAATTAATGAATACTAATTTACTCAAACGTGTACATACCCTGTGTACACATGTTTACTTATTTATGAAATATGCAATTGATATACCAGAGTTATAACCAAATTCTAATTACATTCAATTTATTATAAAAGCTCCGTCCGGCCCACCTGTTGGATTTGGGGGTTCTGCTCGCTCCCAATCAGAAATTATTACACAGTGGCAACCTCCTGTGGAAGAACATCGTAATGGACAAATATTGGGTTACATAATACGCTATCGTTTATATGGCTATAATAATGTACCCTGGATGTACCAAAATATCACTAATGAGGCTCAGAGAAATTATTTGATACAGGAGCTAATAACATGGAAAGATTATATTGTGCAAATTGCTGCTTACAATAATATGGGTGTTGGGGTTTATACGGATGGTGCAAAGATTAAAACCAAAGAGGGTGTGCCGGAAGCACCACCTACTAACCTGAAAGTAGATGCCATAAACTCAACAGCTATAATTGTAGCATGGACACCGCCAAATCCACAACAAATTAACGGTATTAATCAGGGTTACAAGATACAGGCATGGTGTAACCAAGTAGTTGATGGTGAACAACGTGAAATTGAGGAGCGCATGATAACAGTCCCCCCTAGTTTATTAGATCCTTTGGCAGAACAAAGTGCTATATTAAATAATTTGGAGAAATATCGGGATTACAATATAACTGTGCTATGTTTTACTGATCCAGGTGATGGTGTAAGGAGTTTTCCAGTGGCCGTTAAAACTAAAGAAGATGTTCCAGATGAAATAACCGCCTTACATTTTGATGAAGTTTCTGATCGATCTGTAAAAGTGCTTTGGGCTCCGCCCAAAAATATTAATGGTATTTTAACGGGTTATACAGTACGTTATCAAGTGAGAGATCTTCCCCAAACTATTAAATCTGTTAATCTAACCGCTGAAGATACCCAGTTAGTTGTTAATCAACTGCAAGCCACTACACACTACTGGTTTGAAATTAAAGCATGGACACAAATAGGTGGAGGATTACCCAAAACTGCAATAATTCAATCGGGTGTAGAACCGGTTCTACCGGAACCTCCTACCAATTTAGCTTTATCAAACATTGAAGCCTTTTCAGTGGTTCTACAATTTACTCCAGGTTTTGATGGTAACTCGTCGATAACAAAATGGAAAGTTGAGGCTCAAACTGCCCGAAATTTAACGTGGTTTACGGTTTGTGAAATATCTGATCCCGACGCGGAAACGCTAACTGTAACGGGACTTACACCATTTACCCAATACCGTTTGAGATTGAGTGCTACAAATGTAGTGGGTACATCTAAACCTTCCGAAGCAACAAAAGATTTTCAAACTATTCAAGCCCGGCCAATGCACCCACCATTTAACGTCACAGTAAGAGCAATGTCTGCCACACAACTGCGTGTGCGCTGGATACCCTTACAACAAATTGAATGGTTTGGAAACCCAAGGGGATATAATATTACCTATAAACAAATTGAAAGTGAAAATAGAATTATACCAAAAAGTGTTATAATTGAAGATCACACTGCAAATTCTCATGTTCTGGAAAGTCTTGAAGAATGGACTGTCTATGAGATTATAATGAATGCGTGCAACGACGTAGGTTCCTCTCGTAATAGCGCAACAGCCATAGAAAGAACAAGGGAGGCAGTGCCCTCATACGGTCCTCTAGATGTACAAGCTAATGCAACATCTTCTACCACTATTGTCGTAAAGTGGGGTGAAGTACCAAAGCAGCATCGCAATGGACAAATTGAAGGTTATAAAGTATTTTATGCGGCTACAAATCGCGGCGGTCACGTTTTACATAAAACATTGTCCAATAATAGTTCATTTACCACAACCTTAACAGAACTCAAAAAATTTGTTATTTATCATATTCAAGTACTTGCATTTACACGCCTAGGCGATGGAGCTTTAAGTACGCCGCCAGTGAGAGTGCAAACGTTTGAAGATACTCCGGGATCGCCTTCAAATGTTAGCTTTCCAGATGTTTCATTTTCAACTGCTCGTATAATTTGGGATATCCCAGAAGAACCTAATGGCGAAATATTAGCATATCAAGTCACTTATTCTCTAAACGGAAGCTCCAATTTAAACTATAGCCGCGAATTTTCACCCTCCGATCGCACATTCCGTGCTACACAACTATTGGCCGAGCGATACTACATTTTTAGTGTTACTGCTCAAACAAGATTGGGATGGGGTAAAATCGCATCAGTATTAGTCTATACGACAAACAATCGGGAAAGACCGCAACCCCCATCAATGCCTCAAATATCAAGATCTCAGATTCAAGCACACCAGATTACATTTAATTGGACACCAGGGAGAGATGGGTTCGCACCTTTAAGACATTATACTGTGCAAATGCGTGAAAATGAAGGCCCCTGGAGTCTTTTACCCGAGAGAGTAGATCCCACATTTACATCCTACACCGCAACAAATCTTAAACCTCATACTACATATCAATTTCGAATTCAAGCAACTAATGATTTAGGACCATCAGTATTTAGTAAAGAAAGCATTGTAGTACGAACACTTTCAGCTGCTCCTTCGATATCTGTAAGCAGTTTGAAAGTAGTTCCGATAACAACTACATCCGTACGTGTTCAATGGAATGCATTGGAGACATCTATGTGGAATGGCGATGCAACAACTGGAGGCTACCGTATACTTTACCAACAGCTTTCTGATTTCCCCACTGCAGTGCAATCAACGCCCAAGACCGATGTCATGGGGATTAATGTTAATTCTGTTGTCCTATCTGACCTTCAGCATGATCGAAATTATGAAATTGTTGTACTACCATTTAATTCTCAAGGCCCAGGGCCAGCAACACCGCCCGTGGCAGTATATGTTGGTGAAGCTGTTCCCACAGGAGAGCCAAGAGCTGTTGATGGAGCACCTATTTCTAGTACGGAAGTTCGTTTGAGATGGAAACCACCGAAACAAAGTATGCAAAACGGTGACCTGTTAGGGTATAAAATATTCTACTTAGTCACCAACTCACCGCAAGAGCTAGAAGACGGAAAGGCTAGCGAGGAAGAAATCGAGGTTGTTGCAGCATCCGCTACTTCACATAGCTTAGTTTTTTTAGATAAATTTACTGAGTATCGCATACAAATATTAGCATTTAATCCAGCGGGTGACGGACCCCGCTCATCACCAATTACAGTAAAAACATTACAAGGTTTGCCTAGTGCTCCACAAAATTTACGATTTGAAGATATAACAATGCAGTCGCTGAAAGTCTCGTGGGATGCGCCTAAATTTAAAAATGGGGAAATTTTAGGATATTTAGTTACATACGAAACTACAGAAGAAAACGAAAGTGAGTTAAACATAAAATTATTTAAACTATTATTTGTTAACGCACTATTTATTCTTTGTAGAATTTAGTAAACAAGTCAAACAAAAGGTTTCGGGTACCAGTTTAATGGTCCAAAACCTTGAAGAAGAAGTTACATACACATTCACTGTTCGTGCTCAAACTATAGACTATGGTCCAGCAGTTAATGAGAATGTTACTACTGGTCCTCAAAATGGATCTCCCATTGCACCTAGAGACTTAATACTATCAAAAACTTTGTCCAGCGTGGAAATGCGGTGGCTGAATGGTCCTTCAGGTCGAGGACCTATATTAGGCTTTTATATTGAAGCCAAAAAACGAGGTAATGATTTTGATTGATAATCAGCTTAATCTTGCTGTTTGTAAATTTAATCTTACATAAATAAGTAGTTTGTGAATATATACATGTGTATCGCTCATTTACTTAAAGAACATCGAAATTCAAAAACTAGCTTCCAATTTGCATACTGAATAACTGAACTAAAGGGAAAGTATTATTTCTCAAGTAGTAAGTGAAAAACCCATCCGTAAAATAATATCCATAATACAAACAGTGATATTCAATAAAATTTTAATTAATAACGAAAAATCAATTTCTTTAATTTTAATGTTTTTTGAGCAAATGAGCAATTTTTATATTAGAGATGTGCAAATAGTATGCATTGTTCTTTCTTCGGGTAACCTATGCACAAGCCACAAGTGTTGGTAATTATATATATAATAAATTTATAATGATATTTATAAATATTTGTAACTTTATTCCATTCAACTTATATGAAAAAGAAGCACTATCCTCAAGCATTATTTGTTTGTTTTATTTTATGCCGCGAATGGTGACAGTCGAGAACTTATTTTCTATTTTCTTCTTAATTATTGTTTTTAAAATTACCTTCATTGCAATAAAGGGCAAGTAATGATCGATAAAAATCAATTACATAATAATTTATTCCTTTCTTAAGTATATAACTCCGCACAACCAGTTAGTGATACATTTATACTCGTATATGTGACGTGCAATAGTATAACAGAAAGTATTGATAAAAGGGATATAATAGATACTTCCAATATACTTATAGTATAAGTTTGAGACTGAGAACAACTAATGTTATAATACTAATAACACCAATTCTTTAGCTCATCTCTTGCCCACTTTACTAATTTAAGAACAAGTATTATACCTGGTGGAAGTAGAGTCATAAAAAAAAACTTTTTTTTCGTGACAAATAAATATATAAAAATTAACAAATTCGATGTTAAGTAAAATATTATATCTAATGTGTGTAAAATTATCATAATTTTTCTGTGATCAAAAATACGTAGGCAGTTGTATACACTCCTACATACATATTCTTAGATATATATGTATACATATGTACATGCATACGATATTATTCCACATGTACTGTTAATGAATAATTATACAATATTTACATATTATAAGACATCCTTTACTGTATTTATAATTATGTAATGGTAAATCCCGAACTTTTTTCGCTATATGACTAAATATTGAAGTTAATAAAATACATACAAGTATACTTATATTGGCATATATAAGTATATGAAAATCTTTTCTATAATTTCTTTTATATTAAACTCATTAATTTATTTTTTTATACTATATTTAATTTAACTTTTCGTGTTCGTTCATAGCCGGTTTTTTGGGCTTCTACATTTATTCATGTATAGATACATACGTAGGTACTTATTAATGCTAAAACTATTGTTGATGTAAAACAGACATATTAGTGTACTCTCATTATGTCTTATTATATTGCTCTAACTCTTTATATTCTATCCACCTGTCAGCGGTATATAATATTAAAACAATAAACAAATTTTCAAAGAAACCATTTGTTGGCTTTCATCATTACCTATAGAATTGTATAGGCCAAAACGACGTTAGCTTTGAAATTGACTGATATCTTCCTGATGGGCGTGTGATAATAATTTACATTCCTTTGTAAGCAGGAAATGTTTTTGGCGGAAATAGACCAAAAAGTCTTTATCGCAGTGTTGATTGCACATATTATAATGATCTCACCGTATGTCCTACTGCATCTTCAATAACTGTTTGGACAATGGTGTTATACTTTAAAAGTACTTCCTTACTTCCTGTCTTAGACTTGTTCTTGTCAACACCAAATATAATTTACTAATTTTCTAAATTATGTATATGATCTATAATTTGCTTGACGCATAATCAAGCCATTTTAAAAATTTGCAGTGTGATATGCCGCGAAATGTAGATCTTCTAATGACTTGACTACTTCTAATTTATTTCTAAGTACATGAGTATTAATGTTTAGTTTGTATAATTATGAGCACTAGTAGTGTATTTGCTTTAACTAATAATGAGCTACTTACATAAATGTTTAAGCTGTGCTTGCTGAATTTTATTTATTTTCTTAAAATAGTTTATTTCTTTGGATTTAAGATTGTTTTTTATTTTATATAAAAAATTTTTTATTTTGATTCTCTATATTTCTTTATCTCTTTTGTTGCCTTCTTCAGCAACTAAGCAAAGAATTGAGAAAAAAAATCAAAAAAATTTTATATAAAAAAAATAAAACTAAAGCCAAAAAAATTAAAAATATATATTGTATAACATATATTAGATTAAAAGAAAATAAACAAATGTTTTATTTCTTCCTATTTGTTTTTATAACTTTGGTGTGATGAACTAAAAATTATACATGCTTTCATAGAAAAAGGAGAACCATCATTTATTTGTAAGTATTGGCTAAGGATAAAGTATGGGTTACATGCATATGCATTCCAGATGGTCATGTGCGCACCTAAATATGCATGCATATTTTTATTTACTTAAGAAAAGTATTTTTAAATCCAACATAAACTTTTCATACACATTATATTTTGGAAACTATTAGAATTTTTTTAACGAATAATTTTTATTTTTGCTCAGATGACTCCCGCTGGGAGACCATAACTAAAACAACGACTGGCATTATTCAGGATTTCACTGTTAGCTATCAAAGCTTACTGCCCTCCACTGCCTATACATTCCGAGTTATTGCGTATAATCGTTATGGTATTTCATTCCCTGTTTACTCCAAGGATTCTATATTAACGCCATCCAAATTACATTTGGAGTATGGCTATTTGCAACATAAGCCGTTCTACCGACAAACTTGGTTTATGGTTGCACTTGCAGCAGCATCTATTGTTATAATCATAATGGTTATATCAGTTTTATGCGTTAAAAGTAAAAGTTATAAATACAAACGTAAGTTACATAATGTTTCGTAAAGTACTAATAACTATGCCCTTAATTGTTTTTTATTTATTAGAAGAAGCTCAAAAAACCTTAGAGGAATCTATGGCCATGTCAATTGATGAACGACAAGAGCTTGCTTTGGAACTATATAGGTCAAGGCATGGCGTAGGTACTGGCACCTTTAATAGCGTGGGTACTTTAAGCAGAGGAAATTTGGGTACAATGGGCCGGAAGGCAAATAATAGGCCGCCACAAAACATTCAACTGGGTAAAAGTCCACCTAGACCATCGCCTGCATCAGTAGCTTACCATAGCGATGAAGAAAGTTTAAAATGTTATGATGAAAACCCGGATGACAGCAGTGTTACAGAAAAACCATCAGAAGTTAGCTCATCAGAAGCATCACAGGTGAGTTTCTTGCAAAATGCATGATTTACTGATTACTATTTTATTTCGGTTTTTTTTAGCATTCGGAAAGTGAGAATGAAAGTGTACGTTCGGATCCACATTCATTTGTAAATCATTATGCAAATGTAAATGATTCCTTACGGCAGTCGTGGAAAAAGCAAAAACCTGTACGTAATTATTCAAGTTACACAGATTCTGAACCTGAAGGCAGCGCTGTGATGAGCCTCAATGGTGGTCAAATCATTGTTAATAATATGGCCAGATCAAGAGCTCCACTGCCTGGTTTCTCATCTTTTGTCTGACAATCTACATAGTTTTAAATAATCTCATCTTATTTAGTTATCGATATATTTTTGTTTTAAGAATATTCATAAAGTAATTACAAATCATAAGTTAGCTATATATACATACATATGAACATTCGTAGGTTAAAAACAAATAGAACTATGTATTACTGTCTGCCTATTTATTTCTAGTGTTAAATTAGTACTAATATTAAAAGACCTCTATCTAAATTAATTCTTTTATCCACATCAATACACACATTCGATTATGTATAGGCAAAAATCGAGCAACTGATTAATTAAGTAGTATACATTTAAATATATATGTAAGTTTAGGTATTGTGGTATCAGATAAGCGCTCATTCATACACATCCACACACAGAGTGTAACAAAAATCGAGATACCTCAGACAATAAAAATTATTTAAAATTTCTCAAAAATTATTAAAAAATGTGATATCAAACCTTTACGAATTCGTAAGCCGCATAATTTTAATATTAATTTTTACATGACAATCAGTAATTTACGATTAGTAAAATTATCCCCAAAAATTTCGTAATAATAAAAGAAGCTTCTCCAAAAAGTTTACATTTGTTACGAGTTTGACTGGTTTACGAGTGCATACTTATATGCATATACATATGTACACATGTGTATGTTTGTTAAATAAAAAGCAAACGGGAATTATATAGGTATAAAAGTATAAGAATATAAAGTTAAGCAAAAAAAGTACAACAGGCAAAGGATATTCCAAGTCGATACATATGCATTGGCATAAGTTGCGTTAAAAATGGCAGCGTAATAGTTGCGCTGGAAACCTAAGAATAAAAGTCCAACCAAGATAAAATTTATTTTTCATTCATGCGAAATTTTAAAATATTTTCTAATCAGATTTCAAACATTCAGACTTTCGAAAACAAGTTTTAAAAAGATTTTATACATCATAGTGAAGTTTATTGCAGTGTAAGAATGGTTCGAAATCACACAGCCTTGCACACTCCTGTCTCCTCACTTGTTGAAAACGAAATTGCGATGATATTAGGACTTTCATTTTCGCAAATTCTACAGACACATTTATTTCAAAATTATTGTATTGAATAGAATATCTTGACTTTTGATGCACACTGTATATGAATTTCATTATGTTAAGTCATATTCTAGGATTTTTATTCAATATCACAAATTTAAGCACCAGATGCTTTTATTTTGCTTTTTAATGTACACATACATATGTAGGCGTGTATGAATGGTTTCATATTTTTAATAAGAAATATATAAAAAGTGCGTTACATTATAATTAAATATATAATTATAATTTACAATTCAATAATTCGTTTATTCAGCGAAAAACATATGAATTCCTTTTTTAACAAAATTGATCTAAGTAGACATATTATTTCAATAAAAATATATTTTCTACACGATTGTGTCCAAAAGCTATGAAATTTTTTTATGCAGATATGTTAGTTTAATTTATTACTATTATTAAAATTTAATCTACTACAGTATTTTAACCGTTTTCCGCTTATTTGCTTTGAAAATTGTGTTTCTGCCCCATAGCATTGAAAATATAAAATGTTTGTTGCTTTCATTCAAAGCTAATCTCAAAGCGGACTTTGAATTGCTCAAATAGCGTTTTGAAACATTGTGAATATAGTGGTATACTTAAATAGAATTAAATACAAATAAAATTTCGAAAATTAAAAGTATTCGAATTATCAAATATTTTTTGGTTGCCTCCGAACAAACTATACAACAGTTGCCAAAATTCACTAGCGTATATAGAAAGCAAATAAATCAAACAGTTGCTCTCTAAATGTCTGTATTCACCATCCTACTCAATCCCACAATTTGTCAAATACGGCATATCTGTAGAAAGGTACATATGGTATCGAGTACTAAAATTGCATCAATGTCATAGATTTTCTTTGAAAAGTATTAAGATTTAAAAGACTCTCATAAAATGATAGTTTACATGCGACGAGAGGATCATTTGCTTCAAGTAGCTGAACAAAAAATTTGTTTGCATCACATTTGGTTAATAGTGTGTGGCTCCTAACGCTGTTTTGATATAATTTGTGAATGAAAAGTACGACTATGTAAAATATTGAATATTTACTTCAAGCTCCTGTCGTATTTATAAGTATTAAAAAATAATTTTATAATATTACATATCAGAGCTAGTTTTTTAGTCATTTAAACTTGAAATATATTTGTTGCCTTCAAATGTATTACAATTATTTAGAATCATCGCCAAAAATTTTTATTATATCATATTTATAATCTTTCGAAATTAAATAAAATAATTCATGATTTTACATTTTCAAATCAGAAAATGTAGCATCAAGAAATGGTATAAAAAAATCTTCATATTTGATATGCAAATCTATTGAGTTAAAATTCTCAAGCATATTTAATTTTTGCATCATAAAAATTTGATATTCCTTACATATGCCTTTTAATAATTTATTTATTTATATGTGTATGTACACTCTTTAGAGCTATTTATTTCTTAAATTTACTTTTTATAATACAAAAATTATAACAGTATTTAGTGGATACACTTATTGTATCAAATATTTCCTAAATTTTAGCGCAACTTAATGCATGCATATCTACATTCATTTCTGCCATCGCTCCTAAAAATGGCATACACATTTTTAATACATATTAAAAATTGCCACACTTCAAGACTGCACTTTAGCAATCAATTTCTTATTTGCACTATTTAAACGATAGTTCTAATACTTATCACTGGTATAATTACACGAAAACTAGTGCATATAGATATGCACGTACATGTGTATATGGATATAAATGTATTGATGTATAAATTTTAAGTATTATAACTACAAGAATACATTTTATTATTTTTAATCATAAATATTCCATATTTTCGTATTTATTATTTATAGACTTGGTTTGGATTACTATATATTTCTATAAACAATTTTTATTTTGGAACCAAAATGTTAAGTAAAAATTTTATAATAAAAAGCAAAGACACATATTCATTAAAAATTAGGAAAGAATCTAAACATAAATTACTTTAAAATAATAGTTGGCTTTTAAAAAAATTAAATGCTATTTTCATTCACTTATGTACATATGTGTGCTTATATTTACACATATCCAAAAATGCTACGTAAATATAATATTAGTTTATTGTTAACTAATTTAAAACTAATCGAATTTAAACCCGACAATTTTGTTTATTAATGTTAAATATGAAAATAACAAGACATTGTAAATAACGATATGGCGATTAATAAATCTGCAAATTAACCGTATGCAAAAGGATTAAAAAACATTTTAAAAATTTCGAGATTTGTATGTACTTTTCTGAAGCTTCTCATTAAAAAGATATATTGAATATTAAAAATTTTTATTAGTAACTTTCTAATTTTTCGCTTAATCATGCTTGCGAATTTTAATTTTAGATTTAAAGAATGCTATAAAATCTCATATTTTATTTATCTTTAAGGAATTTGAATAAGTAAATGTTGTTCATAATTAAAAGTGCACCTTATATTTATTATTGCAATCCTACACAAAGCATGACTATACAATACCATTTGAACACGATTTATTCCATTAATTAAATTAAATTCAAGTGATTTCATATATTAAATATTAGTTTTGTACTTGTACACTAATACTTATGGAGTAACATTAACACAATACTTAACTTCCTTTCTAAAAGGAGCCGAATAAAATCCAGTGAAACTTATAATATTTATTTATATCATTTTACAAGTGTGTGAATATAGTTATTGCCTTTCTAAAATAGGTTTTCTAATATTTGTAAGCAAAAGGGCCATAAGTTAAATTGCAATGTAGTCTCATTATATTCGCATTAATTTTATATAAAAACGCACTTAAAATGAGTCTACAGACTGAGTATTGTAATAATTTAAAAGAATAGCAATACATAAAAATATAAATGTATTATTAATAGCGTAATAATATATTTAACTAATTTTATGAAATAGTTACATCTAAGCTGCTCAACTAAATCTATTCTGTGTATTTTATTATCTTACGATGAAGGTATAGCTGCATCTACTTCCTAATGGCAAGTAGCTTATCCAATACGGCTCATTGTGAACAGTGAGAAAGCAGTTTTAATTAAGTATCACTGCTTCGGTGTGTTTCTTATTTATTTTCCCTTATTTATTTCGTTCCACAACCACATTTTACACAAATGTTTACGCAGAATAAGCAAAAAGACCTGTAAGTTAAATACTCCAATATACCTGTATCGATTGTATATTTCTTAATACACAGCTTTTTTAAAAAATTGGTTTAAGTAATACCACATATTGTCGGAATTTGAAGTTATGAAAAGTGCATTTAGGAAAGGAAATTGCTTAAATTGGGGAATTCGAAAATAAAATAACAATCTAATGATTTTAAACAAAATTTAAATTTAATGAAAAGCTCCTTTTTTTGTTCCGTTAGCATAGCTTTATAAAAAGAGTATTAAAAAAGAGTAATGTATTACTTTTGGCATCCGATTAGACCGCTAATTTAGCTGAAAAATTAATATAATGACGTAATAGAACTAATTTCACTTTTTAGATATTTTATTTTACTTTTAAGCTATGGGGAAAAATATGCTGTTTGGAGTGACCTGAAAAATCAATAAATAGTAAGATATCATGGAAATCCTTTTCTTTTCGTTGCTTATATTTATTAGTATCACAGAAATTTTTTACATTTTGTACTTCATCCCTAATGATCACCCTACTTTGTTATATTTAAGCATACGAAAGATCTTCTCCATATTCCTTGGTAAATCGAAGCTTGCCGAGCTGTATTGCAATGTGCACTTTTGACCCCATATTTAATTACTACTGGATTAGCAATTCTATATATCACATTGTAGCAGTTCGCATTTGTGGCAAGTGTCAAACTTTATGGTTTCAAATTTTAAGTAGATTCATCAATTTATTTTTGTTTTCTTTGCGTATAAAATTTTCTAGAATGCATGTGCTTATCACATAAATCTCCATTTGTTCTACTTTCTTGTACTTTTGCCTCTGCTGCTGTCTTTGTAAATGATTTCATTAACACAGAGTAAATTACGTTATAGAAACCTCGTTTCGTTTTATGTCTACATATGTATAACTTTTTCCTCCTCATGCGTTATTCTACCAATACATCCCTTTGTGAAATATTCCACAGTCTGAGTAACACGATCGGGACCTGATTTTACATCTTTTGAAATATAAGTGTCTCCTACATAATTGATATCTTCAAAGTATATTGTCAAACTACAGTTTAGCTTAAGTATATATAATTTTGAATTCAAGCAACTCAAACACCGATAGTACATTCCAAAAACCTAAAGTGTGCTGAAGATTTCATCGTATGAAATCTATTACAAAATTACAGCACTTGAAAATAGAATCGTTGCAACTTTTCCGTTCTATTGCGATGACAACCATACTTATCATACATAAATACAAAAAAATATAAATAAAGTTATTTATCTCGAATGATCATCATTATTGTTTAGCATACAAAATTCTGAAAAGCTATTTCCATCTACATATTTATTCTATATATACACGGTTCATTATTACAAATACCAATTTTAAGCATATCCTAAAAATTTGTTTTTTTTTTGTGTTTAAAGCTTCCTTCCAGTTTCGTAACCGTGTCTTGTTATTAAATTAGTTTTTCTAAGCAATTTTTGGCCTATTACCTTATCGCCTTATTAAGCGAGTTTATTTAAAACTGCCCAAACATTTATGTACAATATAAACTTGTTAAACGTCGAAAGTATACAAAGAATTAGAGTTGTTGGAATGTAGACGCATGTTATAGACCTTCAGATTTAATCTACTTTAAGAATTGTTTGTATTTAGATCTATTTTACATTTTAGCAAATTAAAGAGAATTAATTAAGAATTAGTATTAAAAAACTGTATTTAAAAAACATTTAAAAAAAACAATATATTAAAAATTAAAATTTTTTTAACTTAATATTTTTAAACCAACTTATTGTATTTATTAACAAATGATTGAAAACTTTATCGGTGCCTAAATAATATATATATATATATATATTGTTACGTTTATACCCTTTGTATAAACGTTAATTTTTTTCTACGTTTTTTAATTAAAAATAAATAAAGTCAAATTTAAAATTTAATTGTTTTTATTAAACAATTTATTGTTTATGTATTTATATATATAGATTTAGTTAATAGGTATATACATATATATAGATATATATATATAAATATATGTTGTTTACTATTATATAGAACGGCATCCTATGAATTTTTCTAGAACCAGCTTTCAAGACACAAGTGGCAAGGTGCACACTAATACATTAATTTAAGTTGCAAGTTTGTATATTAAATTAAATATAACAAGAAAATAATAAAATTACACGTATCTTAGTTTCGGGACAACCCCTTCCATTGTGGGAGCAGAGCTGGTGAACCTGACAGAAACTTTTATAACTAGCAACTTAGTTATAAAAGTTATACCGATATTTTAATTTACCACGAGCGATTTGTTTTGGTGATGCCGCTTCCATGTTCTGAAATCCTTGAATTCTTTTCTTTTGGACTAATTATTTCGTACTGAAACACCATCTCATTTTCGTCTAAATTTTCTTTCTCAAATAGGAAACTTGTACCTTTATTACATATGGCGATGAAAGCAAAATATTAAGTTATAAAAATGCATTTGTGGACTATCTGAATAGTACTTACGAAATTTTGGAAAACATTTTCAAAATGTGACTTAGTACAAAATGTGCATATATGAACATGTCTTTTGGCCATGTGCATATTTGCGTATCAAACGCAAATAGCCAAATTCGTGTTCTATAAACAAAAAAATTAGAAAGCATTTCCGTTTTAATATTACAATTGCATACATTTTTCACTTCGCTTATGTTATTTAGAATTTTAGTACTGACGCTTTACAGATTACAATACAGTTCGATAATCGATGAAAGTTCATTGATTATATTTCGGCAATAGACTTCTTACAATACTTCACATCTTGGAAGAATAAAGAATCAACTTTAACTAAATCCATGAAAAATTAGAATTACTTTTTTGAAACATCTTCTATAAACATATAAGAATACAGCGCTTATTTTTATAGTATTTGGTTTTAGAGTTCTTCATCTCTAAACTCTAAACAAAAACTATAGTTTTTCTCGCATAACGGTGCCCTCAATACAACTTGAAGAAATGTCTGAGTGTCAAAACTATTTTGCTTCAAAGTGATTTAATTAAAATATGGACATTTATCACAAAGCTGACGAAGCGGTTCATAGCTGGTCTACAACAAATCTCAAAACAACCAAAAAATATTTTACGCACTTATTGCTTAAAAATAGGAAAAAATACTACAACTTTTAACAGATACACACATACACATTTTAAACAAGACTTGAAAGACTTTAAGACCAAGTGTTTTAAATATAAATATACTTTTCGTAACTAATTTTTCCCAAACGCAATAGTTATTTACATTTCAATATTCCAGTATATTTAACTATTGTAAGAAGCTTCTCATACAGAAATTTTCTTTTTTAAAAAGTGAAGATAAAGTGAAAACTTTCGAATACAAATCCGCGAAAAAATTTTATCAGTTTGCCTACAAAAGTATTAAGAATAATAAATATATATTGATATCTTTTCTAATTCATTTTTTATTAAAAAAATTAATTACTAAATTATAAAAGAATAGAAATTATTGGCAAGTCTAAGCAAAAGTAATCACAATGTTATTAATGCTCTTTAATTGGTACTTAATCGTTCATAACAAATTAATTATTGACATATTATGTATGTGTATGTTCTGATGTTATACACAGGTACGCAAACTTCATGTCACGAGCTTGATAAGAGCATAGTGTCCTTTATATTGGTGTAGATATTTATAAACGCATATATATATATCTAATTATTTTGTTATTCTTTGGTTTTATTTTATACATACATATACTACTCCGACAACAGTCAGTTCGTACGCCGGTATGTTTTTTAATATTTTAAATTTCTACTTTTATTTTTAGTTAAAAACCAATCTTTTTGATACAAAGTTTGTTGTTTCCTAAACGCTAAAAGTTTTATTTCTTAGAAATAATAGTAAAACAAAAAAAATTTACAACAGCAGCTCAAATCGCGAGATCCATCGACACAGTCAAAAAATGCGAACCAAGAACTGACAACATTCAATTCGTACGACAGTCAAAAATATTGTATATTATTGTTATTTAATACTTTGTTATGTCGCCTTTTGTTTTAATAATATTTTTGAGTGTTTTTGCAATTGTTCTCACTAATTTTTCACACTCTTCTGGAATTATGGAGTCCCAAATGTCCTGTATGTTCTGCCTTAAAGTCGGAATCGTCCTCTGGGCGTCATTGCTCAATTTTTTTTTCATAATCCCTCGTAGCGACACGATAGGGTTCAAATCTGGGCTCGAAGATGACCAGTCAAGGACATAAATGTTTTTATGGCTCAACCAATTTTTAGTTATTTGGGCAGCGCCAGGAGGCACCATCTTGTTGAAAAATAAATTTGTTTACATTGGCAATATTTGATATGGAAGGCAGCAAGTTGCTCTCCAAAATTTGGATGTACTTGGATGCATTTACAGTTCCATCGATAAATTGGAGCCGACCTACTCAATTTGATCACATGCTTCCCGAAATCATTAAACTTGCTGGGAACTTGACTTGTCACTTCAAGCAGTCGGAATAAAGGCTTTGTTGGATTTTCTTATTACTTTGGTTTTACTTTCACCCTTGCACACTTGGAAAGTCGATTCATCACTAAATATGATTGACTCCCACTTATACCCACAAACCCTTATCCTTGGCAAATTATAATCTTTTTTTCTTTTGCACCGCAGTTAACAATGGTTTTTTCTTTGCCTGAAAAATTTAAATTGAATGCACTTGTAAACCTTTATTTAAAACTCTCCTTATAAAAGTTATATTCAAATTTGTGCAAATGTCTCACAGTCCACTCACGGATAACAGTTCTCCCGATCTTTTGCGACCACATTTGCCCTAAGTTTCTCACTGACGACCGCCTATTTTCTTTAATTATGGCATTCAATACTCGAATTCCCCTTTCATTTATATTTGATATCTTGCCCTGTCCGTAGCTGGATCCCGTTATTTACGCTGTTGTAGTTGTAATTTTTTTTACTTCCGCTGTTGCTTCTAAGAATAGAATTTGTTAGCTTTAAGGAAACAAAAAACTTTGTGTCAAAAACATTGGTTTTTAACTAAAAATAAAAGCAGAAATTAAAAATATTAAAAAACAAACAGACGTACGAACTGATTGTTGTCGGAGTAGTAATATTTATTATTATTTAGAATTAATTATTTTAAAATTATGAATTTCATCTTTTATTTCTTTTTAAAGATATTCATTACCAAATACTATATGATTTGTTTTTATTATTTTTTTTTTTGAAAAGTTTTCCTCGGCTTTACGAATTTCAATAAAGTACATGGTCTAACTGTAACCACGGTTTTTTCTATAATGTATTATTTATATTTTAATGTATTAATATGTTATTTATTTTTATATTTTAATAAAAGGAGTTGGTAGACTGATCGCAATCAACTTCGCTCCACTTCAGTAAAATGCAAACTAAGACTAAAATAAAAATTGGCCCAGTAACAAATTAAACACATATTTCGTATAATTACTTAAAAACGTGTATGCATGTATGAAAATAAAACAACTGTCTCAAAGTATGAATTTTCAGTCTTACCTCTTCGTTAACTTATATTTCTTATTGTTTGTGGACAACATCCAAATCATTTTAAGCAATTGCTACGAACTTCGGAGCACTTAAGAAAGGATGCTGTTTCACCTGGCGTTAAATATACCTCTGTAAAGGATGTGCCCATTCTATTTTGTTGGGTAGTCACGTAAGGTCTTCCCTGTAGTCTTCGTTAATATTTATCCGGCTGTCGAAGAGATCAGCCTATTCAGTAGGCGTTCAAAAGAACTGCCAAGAGAACTTGAAATGACTATAAAACACAGGCAACAAGCGCCAAATTAATGTTTTAGAACAATCCGGATTTTATTTACAAAATTCTTTGCTTGTATACTACTTATGAAAATAATGGAATTAATCTAGCATTGAGTGATTCTCGATTCACTCAATGTTCTGCTTATACTTTTGTAATTATTGGTAATAGTATAGTGTCAAGTGTGCACATTTGCATGTGTGTTCTGCAATAATACATAATGACCCACTTCAACGTTTGTAACAAGATATAGTTCAAATCGTATGTTGGTTGAGCTACTTGGTTGAAGTTGGTATGTGTTGGTCATGCATACTGCATGATCACGAATGACTTATAAGTCATTGACATAAGTCATTCCTGCTGCATGATGATATGGTACACTACACCTCCTATCACTCAGAAAAAAATTTGTTATTAACTACTTTTGACTGGTAAAAATTAAATAAAAAATAAGATTTATAATTTGTCCTTGCATACATACATATGTATGTATGTATATAAATGTAAGCATGCATATATTATATTTTCACAACTTCTCTTCTCAGAAGCATTTATCAATTATATATACAACAAAGGAATACAATTTCTTTAATAAATACAACAAAAAGTTATAAATTAAAACTTTGTCATATTTATCTTAAAGAACATATTTTCCAATTTTTCTTCCCATTCTCTTTTCTATTTTTTTTTTGTTGTTTTTTTTTTTTTTTTTTTTGATAGTGATGCCATAACAGAAAATTTACTGAATTAGGCTTAATCTACCCTGGGGTTCTGGCTTGTGAGAATTAAAAAACTTGAGACAATAATAATGTATTAAATGTACAAGACATCTGCAAAGTTTAATAGTAGGAACTGCAATCATTTCAGATATAAACGCAATAAATGGCGTTCCACAGTTCCTGAAACTTTTTGACAGCATTATGTGAAAATATACGAAAAGGAATCAAACACCTTATTGCTTATGCCACAAGTATAATTCTGGTATACCCTGTGGTCTTTCTTTTTAGGCGTATTTTATCACAAAATATATAGTTTGCGATTTTCAGAAATCAATAAATAAACTTAAGCTTACAAAATAATAATAATATATTAAATTAACTTGTAATATGTACAATACTTTGAGTGATGACGAGCGTTTTGCTGATTACAACGATGAGTCACATTCCAATTACTATGAGCCAAATACTTACGATAGTGAAGAAGGTTGCCTTGAATTGTGTATAATAAAAACTGAATTAACATTGTTTATAAAATTTTGTAGACACTGATGATGCTAGTGAAACAGAATTTCGACATAATGGACGAAATCAAGGATATAACAGCGAAACACATAATAACAACGGCACAAATCATGAGTTAAAGGAACAGTAAGTATACAAATTAGTGATGTTTGGTTATTTGTAAATACTTCCGTCTAGAATGTATCAACACAAGTTGGCAAGTTTAAATAAACAACTGGAGGAACTTAAAAATTTTTCACATCCGGAATATATGAAGAGAATAAAAAAATTAGAAAATCAATACAAAGAACGGTTAAGGCTTAATGAAATATATCGCGATTATCTGCTAGATTGTGTAGAAAGAGATTATGTTTCTGAAAAGAAATCTGCGCAAAAGGAATATGATGAAAAGAAGGTAACACAGATATGCTAACAGCTTTTCCATCTGATTAAATTTTTTTATGTTAGATTGACCTTAAGGATAATATTCTAACAGATTTTGAAGAACGGCGAAAACTTATAGAAAATGAGAGATATAGTCTAGAATTAACAAATGATTCTATGGAGGTATAAAAAAATTTATAACATACGTATTAAAATGATTTTTTTTTTATTATTCTAATATGTATATTGTTTAGATAAAACCTACTGTTACTAGAAAGTTAAGGCGACGTCCCAACGATCCAGTTCCTGTAGTGGAAAAACGGAGAAAGCCAACAACTGGGCAATTAGTGGTGTATATGTTGGATGAAAAGGAAATAGAGAACGATTTAAAAGTTATACAAAGGGGAAAGCCTCTAACACCAAGTAAGATTTAATATTGAATGGACTAGAATGTTTTTAGATGGCTATGTTTTTTTTAAGCTCTGCAACAAAATGGGATTGGTAATTCATTTTCTACAAATATTAATCAACAACCTTCACTAATTTCGGATAATGGATGCTATGTGGAAACCCGCATAGAAGATGGGAAATTGTTATATGAAAAACGATGGTTTCATAGAGGTCAACAAATTTACGTAGAGGGGAAAGATTTGCCAAAATTTGCCGCTACAATTACAGCCATTGGCAACGAGGTGGTACGTAGAGAAGCATATATATATATAGTTGTTAAAAATTAAATTAATTATTGTTTTAAAAGGTTTGGGTGAAAAAAGTAAACGATAGCAGTAAAGTTAAAATTAACATGGCTCATTTAGGTAAAGGCAAAGTAACAATTAAAAGGCGGGCTAACTGATGTAAACCATCAACGGGCTTCCCTTTTATTCCCGCTTCGTTTCGTCGTTAAGTGATAATCACATACTTCAAATAAAAAACCAGCTAAGACCACTTGGGTTGTACATACATACGTAACTAATTTAAAATCATGATTCAAAGTTACAATATTTTGGAGCTGAAAACCGTAATTTTTCAAACTTTCAAGAGCTTCCTCATGAATACTTTGGTTATAATAATTGTAATATAAATAAACTAAAATACATTGATTTATATACGTTTATTATATTCTATAAAATTTGTAGTCATATATAAATAAAATAAATAACATCAATAGAATCCGATTCATCTTTTACAGCTTTTTTCATATCTATTTTTCCTTAGCCAGGTTGATGAACTCTGCACAAATTTTTTCATTTATTTCTTCAACCCCTGGTATATTTGACATTACCCAAGTTTCATTTGTACTTTCCAATGCTTCACAGCATATTGGGCAGGTTTTACTATTAACATTCCTAAACAAATAATAAGATAATTTTTTATATTGAAATTATTCCGTTAGTTACCATTGCTCTATACACGGGGTGCAAAATTTGTGTGTGCAAGGTAGTATTACTTCTGTTGATCGATCCAAACATATTGAGCATTCGTCTCCATGGTCATTGTGGGAGCAAATCGATGTTGGACAACTTAATTCATGAAGATTTTCTGTATTGTTGTGTAAAGCATTCATTATTATAGAAGCTGAAAACTGGATGTTAAATTTGTCAAATTTGGATTCTCTTCAGTCTGTAGTTACTTTATAAAATTTTATTTACATAATTTCGCAATCTGAAAGCGATATTTACCCGTTGATTTTCACTTCTTTCTAAACTCTCCAAATGGGATTGAAATGTCTTAAACACACATAAAAATTGTTTAAGGTTTAAATATTTATAAGAATGTATCTGCCGTGTCTGTGAATCTACTTTTATGCATGCAATTTTTACTCTGGCTTTCCACAATAATGAGCTGTCGCTTCCACATTTAACCAAAAACACTAACTGTTTACCGTTGGAATCAATACATTTGCGAGAGCTGGATAATGATGAGAAAATCGATATTTAGAAATATATGTGCCCATTGTATACAAATTGTTATTGATATAAAAAATTCTTACAGTGCATTTAAATTGTCTAAACATGTTTTAAATTCTTCATATGTCAAGGAATTTATTTCCGATAAAACTTTAGAGTGGCGAAGAATTTGCATATGTACGGAATCCACATCCAGTAATGATTCAGTTATGCTTTGCACTTGTCCCATTGTTGTTTTATTAATTATTAAGGATTCCTCACATCTATGTATTTCTTTTTCGACTAACAAAAAAAAGAAATATAATGGTTTTTAATACTTTTAATGCTTTAAACCTTTTTTGTAAACACTAAAATAAGTACTAAAAATATACATAACTGTGTGACAGTTTTTTGATACGCAGAACAATTTGCAAGACGTTCAAACAATTTTCATAAAATTGTAGTTCCTTTAAACAAATGGGCATTTTATTCAAACAGTTCAACCATAAATTTGTGCATCATTTTGGGTAAAAGTTTGGCGTCTACAACACCAATTTGTTACAGTTTTTTAAAGTAACTTCACATTAGATGTTTAAGTGAATGAATCGTAACTTATACAATATATAATTTAATAAATACGAAAGATTTATCCGTCGGCTCTGTATGGTTGCTTAATCGAACTGAAATGTCACGTAACGTAAATGTCTCTAATTGTAGAAAATTGAATTACCTGGTTAATATACATACGCATTTGAAATAATTCTGTATAATGTATATTCATACTTACCTACGTGTGTAAAAAATTATATATATATATATAAAAATTAAAAACGTTTTTGGATAAAAATACCAATATAAATATAATACAGTAATAACATACGAAATATAATTTGAAAATAGAATAAATAATATAATTCATAGTAATGCACATATGTATGTATGTATACATCTCTAAATAAAAGTAGTAGTTATTGCATTGTGTGCAGGTGTTAATATTGTGCACTGTTAGTTAATAATCATTTGCAAACATTAAATACCCATTAATCTTTCTAAGAGCTGTTTTACATATTGATACATAAATAAGATCCAGTCTTCCATTTTCATTAAATTACCGTTTTTTCTTAAAATAACAAAATTGGAATAAAACATAATGGTATTTGCTGATTGAATTTTTTTTTATTAAATTTCTTAGTTGGTTTTCGTACATAACACTTCACAAGCTTATAACCATTTCATAATGGTATTCAAATGTAATACGATACATTTACAATTTCGACGTTGGCATAATTTCGACTCTAAGGATCTACCACATAAACTTACTTGGGATGTGAACATGAAATGATGACGTCCAGCAACTTGTAGCAGAGCACAATTAGTGTTTTTTGATGGTTTTCAAAAAATAAACTTTTATACATCGTACATCGGGTACATTTTTCATGCTAGAAGCATTAAGATGGTTATGTATTGATCAAAAACTAAAGCTAAACGTTTTAATGACGATTTTTAAAATCACCCACAACCTAGCACCGAGATATCTTGCGAATAGTGTACAGTATGTTAAAAATACACATCAATACCCCGTTAGGAACGCGGACGATTTTAGATTGGAGTTCCAAAGGACAAATAAGGCGCAACACATCTTAATGTATAAGGGTCTTAGCCTTTTCAACTCGTTACCAGCTGCCGCGAAAGCAGAAAATAATATACGGCAATTTAAAAAACTATGTTTATCGTTTGTAAAAAATTAAAAATTATAATGTATAATATTACTTTATGTCTGTTCAAGATGAAAATAACTTTTGTTTCTTTTCGTTAATAAATTCTTTGAATACTCGTTAAATATTTTATAAATAATTTTTAAACATTATACTTTTTTAAGAAAATCTTAATTTGTTTTGTGAAACATAAAATATGTTATCATATTAATATTATACTTCTTCTACTACTAGTTGAGGTTTTATAGAATGTTGCTCAAACATCGTCCAAATTTCAAATTAAATTTTCGTATCCCCAAGAATTTCCTTAACTCATTACAAATTAAAGAATACTATTCCTAAAGGAAAATTTGCATACATTTTTTATTGATGTAAATTAGTTTTTCCAAGAGCCGCGCTGCAGGCATGAACCATACCAATGCGAATTCATCATTCATCACGCGTACTAATGCAATGCATTGTACCGGTTAAAGCAGCAGAGATCACAGTTTATTCTTTTTATTGCGAAGTATTCATTGTTTTGCGAAATTGTGGAGGATGCATGTACACAGCTCTGTTTTCCCATCGACAATAGATGTTAAAATCCTGAGAATTTTATCTTTTTTATTACTAAGGAAGCTATTTGGTAAACTTATTAAATAGTTCAATCCTCATATTCATATTTCGTCCCGACAAATTTCAACACTTTTAGAAGTTCGTTTTATTTTGACTTTGACTTAAATGCACATAAATAATGCAAGTGGAGAAAAACTACCATTATTTTAAAATTTCATCAGTAGCATATGTTCGAATTGGCCTTTTTTTATTCCGTCATGTTGGTAAACATGTTTGTTATATATATTGGGAATATCAAAAAAAATTTTAGTCGTGTTTCGGTGTGCTCTTCGATTTTTTACTATTTTTTTACGATTGCTAAATTCTGAGCAAAAACATCGTCGCATGGGCACAAGTTATCCAGAGATGAGAGCTTTTGTAAACAAAATCCAATAAGTTCAGTTGTGGATAAATCCTGTTTAAATTGTTTTACTTAAAAGTAGTGTTTTCTTTTATTATTTTACAAATATATTTTCATATTCATAAACTGGATAAAAATGTAAAGTAATTAGCTAATAAAGCCCGCTCCAATACAATCCGATCCCATAAAATCGAAGAAAGCTCAAAGCATGTCCAGCGTGCCAAAAAATTAAATTATATGTACTTATACATATGTATGTATATATATATATATATAAATTTTGTCACATTTTCCTGTAAATAAACGAAAAATATATTTTTAATGTATATATATTTATATATTTATGTATACATATATAAATTTTGTCACATTTTTCTGTAAATAAACGAAAAATATATTTTTAATGAACATTTAAGGAAATGAAACCTTTACGAATTTAAAACTTACATGGGAACACAAACAATAAATATATTCTTATCAATGGCAATTCTCCTATCTGTAAATTTCTGAAAAAAGTTACTAAGTCCAATAAAGTGTTCAAAAATCCTACTTAGTCCATTTTTGTAAAAACACTGAAATTCCTTTTTATTCCAATAAACGCACAAACGATACATTACATAATTACTATCTTAACTATTCTGTAATAAATATGTACATCACTTCGCGAACATAAAAAACGAAACCCCATCTGAAACTTATATGACTTTATTTTACGAAATTAAAGAGAAATCGCAAAAGCAAAATTATACGAGGATTTACACTGACGGTTCAAAAAACAGGACCATTTCATCTTATAGTGTAGTCTCAGACAATTCCCTTATTAAAGCATCATTACTTCCACTTTACCGTTCAAATTTTACTCCAGAAATTCTAGCAATCAAATAAGCTAGAGAACATGCCCAGAATACAACTGGTAAGTTTGCAATGTTTACAGATTCACTAGGCTCAATCGACTCAATCAGTAACCTCTAGAACAACGACTATTATCCTCAGATTATTAGGCAGAGACTTATCTTTAAAAACCCCAGAATAATACTCGTTTGGATCCCAGGTCATGTACAAATACCGTGTAATGAACACGCGAAGAACAAAAAAATTCGTTAATTTCACCTTTATTAACTACACACAACTATAATTCGAAGTTTGGGGCAATACCTCAAATTGGAATAAAGAAGTAAAGCCAAATAAAATGAGAGTAATTAACATGTATAAAGATCAAACAAACAATTTTAATAGACGTGATCAAGTTGTATTGACTAGAGTTAAATTAGGACATACTATGATAACACACAGTCACTTCTTTGATAAGAACCAGACAAATGTATGGAAATTTTGCAATAAATCAAATGCAATAAACATTTAACTCTAATATGCGAAAATTTCAACAACCTGGACATAACTAATAACTTACAAGATACGACATTAGACAATTAAAGAGTGTAAATTTTATCGTTTAATATAAATAAATTAAATTAGTTTCATCGCTTATTTTCAACTGTACGAGCTTATGACTTATTCTAGCATAAAATCTCGTAATTAACTTATTCGCCTTATGTTTATATGAATAAATAAATAAGTAAATAAAACAAATAGCAGCTATGTGAAGGCTCTGGTTATCCTGTTGCATGGGAGTTGTTGAACGATGTTTGTGCGTCAGTTTTGGCCAAAAACAAAACCGTAACCATACATCAAACACCGTATTCACCGGGCTTGGCACCCGCTGACTTTTTTCTCTTCCCAAAACTGAAGACACCGATGAAGGAAAAGAGTTTTGCAACGATTGAGAAGATAAAAGAAAAATAGTAACAGGACCTGTTGGCCATACCAAAAACGGCGTTTCAGAAATGTTTTGGGAATTGCAAAAAAAAGTTGTATAAGTGTATTATATCTGAGGGGATTACTTTGAAGGCGGCAAGATAGTTATTGATAAGTAAATAAATTATTTTAGAAAAAAATTTAAAGAACGAGGGTTTTTATCACACATTACAGATATGGGGTTTTTTAAATTTAAAAGGATGCGAAAAGAGTAAATTATACTTAATGCGTTGTCTTGGCATTTTTCCAAATTCAATTTCTATATCTACTGCTCCTGAAAAATAATGTATTCTTTCCACATTTTAATTCCTAAATTCGATAAATAACTATTAATATCTTCGTCCATGTCTTTCTATATCCAAAACACAAACGTGTGATACAAATTTTCTACACATGATAAACAAATCGCAGTAGCCTGCAACGCAAGAACCAATAATTAACCATCAAAACGTCGAGCACGAAGAAACCACTCGGAAGTGGCGAGTTTTAGAGAATTGGCAAGGTCAAACGTCAAATTCAAAACAACGACCAACAGATTATAGATATAATAAAAAAAGATTGCTTAAAATCTATTTGACAAAAATGTCACTTCGCTTTATTATTTAAAAAATTATTTCGTGGGTTTTTTAGTCAAAAATTTTTTAATGACGTGGAATTAACGGCTTTCTTTTCTCTATTCTGATTATTTAGTACTATAAGCATAAGAATATCCACTTACAACATTCATAATAAATATTACGTAAATTCTATATTCCTATTTAGAAGTAAATGCATCTGTGCAATAGTTAATTGCATATCAACACGATATTACCGAAATGATTAAATAAATTACAAACGTATTAATAGACTTCCTCCTTATTTCCCTGAATACATTTCACGCTTTTATAGTTAGAAATAGTCACAATGATTTAACCCTTATCGGTCTCTCGAGAAATACATCTAATCGGTCCCTGTACACGCAAAATTTTGATCTTCAACCTTGAATGATATAAAATCGGTTCAACGGACTGACCTTTGTATTTTGCAGAATAGAATCATTTTACCAGAACAACCAAAAAAAAACCTGTTTTTGAATTTGTACCCTTACCGACATTAAAATAAGATAGGTCACATTTCATAGTGCACTTCCCAAAAATTTGTACATTTGTACATCTTATATATTTATATGTTTATTTCTTTTCATTACAAAATGTAACTAAATTCCAATAAATCCAATTATTGTGGACGACCACGGCCAAAACCTCCACGGAATTCTACATCGCCTGCACCAGCTCCAACATCACCTTTTTTATCAGCACCGCTGGGAGCACGTCTGTATGTTAAGCGATCTTCACCAGTCTTACTAACATCGCCGGAACGCGCTGCAGCAGCTGGGCGAGGACGAGCAGTTTCGTTTCTGGTTGGACGTTTTAGAGTTGAGGGTACAATCTCTGGAGGTAAATGCAGACAAGTGCGCAAAAATTCTATTCCTTCATTAGTTAAACACCAGTAATAGTGCCTCCAAGAGAATTGCTCCTTTACCAAACCGCGTGAATGTAGGGATTGCATTGTTTTGATCACATGCAAATTAGGTATGTTTTCAAGTTCAGGATGTTTGGGAGCATGGGTATCTTTTTTTGCGACAATAACACCTTCTTTGAATAGGTATTCATAAATAGCGACACGGTGAGCCTTTGGCATAAACATTCTGAAAAAATATTAAGAAATTATTTTATATCCACATGTATATATCAATTGTATTTATTTTAAACTAATATGTAAATGCATAAATTCACTTTAGCAATAGGGCCCGCAATTAAATACTTTGGTGAAGTGGTTTGATAATTTTTTGAAAATATGGACAAATAATTTTTGCTATCGTTCACAAATTTATATCAATAAGAACTTTTATACTCTTTTCACAAATGGGTTTAAAGGTTGCACTGATTTTCACTGATATTTTTAATAAAATTCACCTACTTTAGCGTCTTCAGTGGAGCAGTCACCGGAAAGAAAGGAAGATTTGACAGGTGACATTTCGTTTATTATTAGTAGTGCACCCTGTCATTTCGTTTCTCTTCCTACCACCCTGTCTTTTAGTTAGTTCTCCTTCTCACAACGAGGCGGGCCAATTAACTGAAGTATATTCGAAATGAATAATCATTATTTAAAACATTTTTTACAGCTTTGTAAAGAATACAAATTTTTTGTATTTGTATTAAATATTTTTAATACAAATTATTAGTATTAAAATATGTATAACTAAAGTTACATCATTAGGTTTCAATCCACAGAATACTAGAGAATCCCCAAAATTCCTCTGATGAAAATGTCTTAAATCATTATGGTGGCAAGTATGTCATAAGCAAATAAACTAATAGGACGGTATCTTCGCAGCATTGTGATGGAGGAAATAAATAAACTGTACTAAAAATATATGTGTTTCTCTATATTGTTTGCTGAAAAACAAGTACAAAAGGTTTACTAATTTTTTTTTGCATAAACTTCATTTTTTTTAAGTATATTATAACTGAGAAATGTGTAAAAACATGACTATCTATGTATAAAATTGTTTTATTAAAAGAAACGAAATAGCTAATGCATTTTGATAGAATATGAAATTAAGATAATTTCAAATCTGAAATATATCAGTTAAGCTGAATAATTATCCATATAGATATTCTTTAGTACAACAGTTTTTTGGCTTAATATTGGCGAAATGTTGGAAAACCATTTGAGGGTATAGCTTGGTTTGGCGCTACCACAGCGAAACGTTTCACTAACAGCGCATAAGATCTTAATTTGTAGATTGTGCCATAATTGTTGGTGGTTTGTGGATTGGTACGTGTCTATGAAATTGGCAGACAATTCCACACCACGTATTTAAGTTATTGAACAAATGGTATCGGAAATGGTTCAATTTACGCATGGTAACTACAAAATAAAGCATCATGGTGGAGATCCAGCGGAACTGCAGTATGAGATCAATTGGTAAGGAAATTGTTCATATAGCCTGCCAGCTACGTACGTTTAGCTTTGGTGTATCCATTAATGGAACAATTATCTTCCTTAGATACACGAAAAATCTCAAGGTTAGCCAATTTGCTACGTCATAAATATGCAATTATAATTTTTATACTTCAGGATGTGTTGTTATGTTCTGATATGTTCTGGTGGGACGTTTCTGCTATGAAGCTGTGGCAATCGCAATGAAATCTTTAATATAAAACCGAAAAAATAAATATATTTTAGAAGCTATTGTATTACGAAATCTGTAGTTTTGAAAAATTAAAAGTTACATTCTGTTAGCTTTATTTTTGTCTATAACGATATTTACGTATCTATATGTATTAATCTGTACGAACTGGTGCTCAATTTTAAAAAAACTAGTTTCACGCAAACGTTCGCATAGTTAAAGGCATATATGAATGTAAATATGAATGTAACTAACCAAATACAAAAATTCAATGATGTAAATGATATACTTATGTATGTGTATATAACTACGTTTTTTCTTCCTCATATTTTTATTTTTTGAGATTTACTAATCTTTCTGTCCAAAGAACGCTTGACAGAGTTTTTTCCACAGTGTTTTCTGGATAAATTTTAGAACGCAGTGTAGAATTAAATTCTAAGATCGGAAAACACGGAAAACTTTGTTTCAACCTTAAAATCCTTTAATTGTGAATTTTATAATGAAATAACACATATATAAAATGTAATTCTTATTTTTAATGCGAAATAAAAAATTCAGCATGTTTTATTCAAATCAGATCATCTTTTTTTTGGGATACTAGAGAAAACACAAAAATGTAAAATGTTATATTTCAGACGTAGGCTGTTCAAACAAAAATTTGGCACACAATTAACATAAAGTTAATAGTTAACGCACTTATTAAACAATAGTCATAGAATAGCTTAACCACACTACAAGCAAAATAATTATATTAAATAGATTGGGATAATATTTTAAAAAATAAATTCATTAAATATATATAGTAATATGATAAAAACATGACAATAAATAAATTTATTTAAACAATAAATTATTTATTAAATTATTGAGTCAATGTATTAACATTTTGTGTGTACTTAAAGTAAATATAGTTTGCTAGTACATACGACATAAAAATAAAATTAGTAGAAGTGCTTAATTTAAACCTTGGTATGGCTTCCTTCAGTGGTATCAGCGGCTGATATGGGAGATTCCGCTTTCTTTTGTTTAGCTTCCGCATATCCAAAAATTGCCTTTTCGATACCCAAAATTGGAGCTTCAAAAGCCAATGTGGCAAAGATGGAAACCGTCAAAGTTAAACCAAAATCTTCCCACCAATGCAAAATCTAAAAATATTTTCAAACTTACTAGTCGTTGCGCAATGACCAATAAGAAATAAGATACTTACAGCATCATAATTAGAGAAGTGGGTGTCAGTTTGCAAGCGAGCTGCATTTACTAATTGAACAATGCGATGGATGACGTACATGCAATAAGATAAGCGACTGAGTGCAGTAAAGAAACCCCAAGATAAAAATTCGTTGATGACACCGCCATGATCATTATAACAAGCCCAAACAATCCAGCCAATTGCCAGAGTCCAAGACGAACGACTAAATGCTTCATAAATAGCTCCTTCGTAAATGGGTGAATTTGGAGTTTCGGGACGAATTCGCCAATATGGTCCCCATAAATCAGTAACCATAACACCGAAAGCTAACAACCAACCAATTATTACCCAATGTTTCTTCATGGGTATCTTTCTACCGCGGTTTTTAGTAAATAAGAAGTAACCGAAGATAACACCAATCAGCCATGTAGGTATTCGTGTATGTGTTGGATAATACGTAAGACGTTGACGTAAGTCTACATGATCATCTTGAATACGGAAGAGCGTAAAATCATTGTACAAAAATGTTCCAATTATACAACCCTGGCATAAAATCAGAAGAACTCCAATTGGGGCCAAAGCCTTCTTACCCCATTTCCATAGGGGAATAATTACCAGAGGAGACAAAACGTATAATTGGGTGTCGACAGCTAAGTACCAAGATTGACTTACACACTGAAATTTATATATATATATATATATATATATGTATATACATATGTACTGTGAGCAGCAAAAGAAACTGTATGACTTATTTTTTATATATATGTATATATATTGTTATTTTATTCATATATTTTAAAAAATTGTTAGAAATGCTTTCAAAAACATATATTGTTTTTGACAAAAATATACAGCAACAGCACATTAAGCATCTGTTAAGCATCTCCACATTTTAAGGCTGCAGAATAATATTTTCCTTTATATTTTTTTAATATATAATTGATTGATTTTACTAATTTTACAAGAAACATTTTTTTTACTAATGTTGATTTTACTAATTTTACAACATACTAAAAATCACAACTGAAAAAACTTGAAAATAAATAACACATCTTATTAACTAAAAAGGTTATAAAGAAATTTGATAAAACAGTTGCAGTTTATTTTTTGGCCTTATACTATCTGATTTTTCATTAAATGTAATTTCATTTAAAAACGTGTTAATCCTCTTGTATTTAAATATGTTGTCCTGTTGCCTACATTGGAAAGAGACTGTGGATAACCGGGATAAATAACCCGGAGCGCGTTTTGTATGACCTATGGGTGCCAAAAACCTTTTCAATATCAAGGAAACCAAGACGGTTATTTCTGGAAGTTCTTTTACTGCTTTCAATAGGATTTTTATGTACTATTTTCCCCAAGATTTTGTCTACTAAGATTAATGTGGTAATTGACCTATAACCGGTAGGCATTTTGACGTCTTTTCCCTTTTTAGGGTAGGCAATTACTTTTAGTTATTTAAAAAAAGTCGAACGATTCTATTAATCAGGCAACAGTTAAATATTTTACTTACGGTAAGATAAAAGTCTTAACCTCTGAAATTATAATGGTGTTAATACTAGGAAGGGCGAATATCGGGACAGTTTTCATAATCGGAAACCGCAGTTTCCAAACAGGACGAATTTTTTATAGTAATCGGCAATGCCATCACTATTTCGGCGCCACTTTACGAGCATAACATTTTACCGTGGCTCAACTATAGAATAAGCTTTGACTAGGAGTTATTCCTGTCTTAATGTAACTGCTGATTAATAAAGTTATTTAGATGCTTATGATGCGACTTATTGGGATCTGCAGTTTGGATCACTAGAACTGGGAAGTTTTTGTTTATATCACGGATTTTGCGTAATTAGCATTTTGAAGACGTAACATATTCCCCTCTGCCATGAGTTCTTATCCGCAACTAATATCTGGTTAATGATTAAGATTTAATTACTACCAGACAATCTACAAAATAGAGGGATGGTCAAATTGCAAAATATTTTGATATCTTTTTAATTTTGTGAAAGAATAGTGGTATTAGATAATAAAACTTGCGTCGGTAAATGAACTATTAGGCAATATTGAAACTGCTTACTGGGCGTTGTGTTGGTGGATACACAGTTCCAGCGAGATTTGTGTGCCTTGAAATCACCAAATATAAAGAAATTGCAGAAAAAATTTTTCAAACAGAATCACACAGTTAAATAGTGAATCAAAGACCTCAATGTGTTCCCATGTCATGACCAGTATGTCTTTGACTAATTCAAAGTGTTCTTTATGAAAGCTAGGTTGCTTATACCATTGGCTCCCATTCAATCCCCTACTGTGACTGAAACAGCATCATGCTTTCCCGTGGAAAACACATTTTGTTGATCAAATTCACTATCAAATTTACTTTCATCGCTGTAGCTTTTAAAGATCATTTTCAATAGCATTAACGTTATCACCACAGTATTTTGAAACAATTTCAAATATTTTAACAGCACTTTCTGTTAGACGTTATTTAAAATTTAGTACGATTTTCTAGTTACATTCTTTTTCCTTATCAATTATGTATTTAACTGTATTGTAGTTTCCTTCAATATTGAAACCAATCTCACGAAAAGATTTCCCATAATTGTAATTTTTTTTAAAGAAATTTAAATTCATGTTTCAAATCTGCGTGATAGAGGTAATATTATGTGAAATGCAGTAGTAAAAGAAATAAAAAAAATAAATGCGTAATATCATGCAAAAGAGATGTATAATTTTTTGTGGTCTTAAAATACTTTTCTTTAACGATAAAAAAATCCATAAATATTTTTTTTAAATATATATGAATATCAACAAGAGTTTCTTTGGACACTCACTGTACATTAAAAACATTATTTGTGTGTTTTGCATTTGCTTTACTTACAATTTGATAGGGGTAAACATAGTTTTGGACATAGAGTAATGTTGCCCACCAAGTATCTTCACAACGTTTATCTTGGTTTCCAAGCTTCATCCACATCGGTCCTTCTCCGGAATATTTATATAAGGACATAATATAAAGAATGACAACAGCGACGACTGGCGTCAAACGTATATAGCGATGGAAATACATCATTTTAACATTTAGATGACCCTTTCTGCAAAAGATACCCATGTATTATGCGCTTAAATAATGAATGTTGAATTGGTTTTAATTTTTACATACAATTCCATGTGTAAAAGAGGTTTAATATTAAGATAATCATAAATATGAATTTGCTTACTTTAGTTGGACTTCAAATATGTATTAGCGCTTAGTTTTAGCGTACATATGCAAATATATGTATGTATGCACATATCACCACATGAAATGTAAAACAATATAATATCCCTCTTCGTAAATCAACAGGCTCGAGATAAGGTAGATATGCATATAATATGGAAAAAGTACTCAATTTGCACACGTACTATGTAATATGATGTAGAAGTTTATGATCAGTAATATATACATAACATATCTACTATTATTTTTTCCAAATCATTTTGTTTTGCATTTTAGGTAGCGATATGTACATAGTATTAGATACGTTACTAACGTTTTCTCCATTTCTCGGAAAGCACCCCATAGAATCAGTAAACCAGACATGAAGAAAAATGTGTCCACACATAATGAACCGCTTTGTACTAGCATGGAATAGGGAGTTTCAAACCACTGTATTTATTTTAATTAAGTTGTGTGTGAGAACTTTATCCAAAATATTATGTATCAATCAGAACTTACATTGTAAATCTTGTTTTTGTTGATATGCGGCATTGAATAAATAGTCATGTATCCATGGCCAAAGATAACCCACATCATAGACAAACTGCGAATGCCGTTAAGGCACTGAATAACATTAGGATTGTCAATTTTCTTAACAGTAAAAATTTTAGGAGCATTGGTGAAAACAGAAAAAGCCAAAAGTAAATGTTTCTTAGGTTCTGCATGAAATATTAGTTTGTGTTAGCATGTGTATATAATTCGAAAGTTTAATCTTATATACTTACGTTGTTTTTTGGTTTGAATATAATCGTAAATGGAACTAACAAGCATGAGAAATACAATAATGGTGAAAAACACTCTGAAATTAAGACATATTTAGAATAAATTATTGGATAAAAATAATTTGTATTTACATGGCAAAAATATCAATGCCGCGCAATTTAATGGGTGCATCCGTTTTGCAGAATTCTTCTGCAATCATATTAGATTTGATATCTTGCCCAGTGTATTTTTTGATAACTGTTTTGAGGATTGCATTTGTTTTTGAAGGGGAACACGAATTTGGAACACAAACACCCAACTCAATAGCTTCAGGATCTTTGCGCTTGTAACTTATTGCTCTGCTCAACTCAACTTTATTAATTTTGCTCATGAACGTCTTTATGGGAATGTTAGCCAGACAGTATTGGCCTCTTATTGTGTAATCCTTATAAAATTTATGCGTGGTCGCGATACACTCCTCAAATTGACCCATGCTAATAGCATGCCCCCACATAAGACCAACCGGCACCCGCCCCCATGAATCAGGATCTAAAATGTAAAAGAATTATTTTTTTTAATATTAATTTTAATGGGGAACTTAACATAAATGGGGAACTTAATTGAAACATTGCTCCATATTATAGACTAGATTAGTTTTACGTAACATACATAATTGTGCACATGTATGTGCATACGCACGTACGTACATATGTACATACAGTTAATGTCTTACATATAAATATCATCTTTCACACCGGCAATTTCCATAGCCAAAATATTTAATTACATTCTAATTACTGTACCAAAAGAAATATTTGAAGTACCTTAAAAATAACGGAAAACACAGATAAAAGCAATAATAATGGTGGACAATAAGATTCACGCATCACCAGAAGATTCTTTAATATTTATACAGCAGATATTTTTAAGTACGCTTTTAAAATCTAATATTTTATTAGGTGATAACGAGGATATTTATTGGTTATGCTTGCATGACAAAATTTGCCTTCAACGCAGCCAAATGAACGGTTCCTTAAAATCCTTTGGATGGTTCTTTTTAAATGCAACGAGAGATTTAAGGTACTGAGTTTGCATATTAGACCATTTCTTGGAAAAACGAATTATTAATTATAATAATACTAATATTAGCACTACGATTAAGAGTGGAAGAACTTTTGTTGAGTTAACGTACATAAATTAACCAGCTTGCTAACAGTAGATACGCCCCTGCGTTATGTAAACAACTTGACCTACATACAAGTATATACATACATACATATATATATTTAAATAACTTAATGATAATCTTTTTCCTTTTGGTAAAACAATTAAATGTAAAAGCCTAAGTACCGATCATTATACAAGAGCACGTACTTTGGTTTATTTATATACTCATGTTTGTGTGTATGCCGATATAAGTATAACTTTCATACTTTTTGAATTCTTTTCTCTATTTGTCATTCGATTAATTGTTTTTGTATAAACACATTCTATTTCGTAAAACTTAAGGTTTTTTGTTTCGCTTATTCATTAGGCTGCAAAAAACGAATACAGGCTCAAACACACCCTTTTGCTGTGTTATATATATTGACATCTCTTTTGTTCTTCCATTTTCAAATCTAGAATAAAACATATGTATATAATAAGCATGTACGGAATAAATGAAAGGATATATACTAGTTTCGAAACGTACAATATTTTTTGGACATGTAGGTTTATGATTGAATTCTTTGGTTAAAGAAAAAGGATCAGAGGCGTTTGCCAAAATGCGAAGTCTATAAAAAAGTTTTTTTTATACTATAATAATAGTTTTTATAATAATATAATATAATATAATATAATATAATATAATATAATATAATATAATATAATATAATATAATATAATATAATATAATATAATATAATATAATATAATATAATATAATATAATATAATATAATATAATATAATATAATATAATATAATATAATATAATATAATATAATATAATATAATATAATATAATATAATATAATATAATATAATATAATATAATATAATATAATATAATATAATATAATATAATATAATATAATATAATATAATATAATATAATATAATATAATATAATATAATATAATATAATATAATATAATATAATATAATATAATATAATATAATATAATATAATATAATATAATATAATATAATATAATATAATATAATATAATATAATATAATATAATATAATATAATATAATATAATATAATATAATATAATATAATATAATATAATATAATATAATATAATATAATATAATATAATATAATATAATATAATATAATATAATATAATATAATATAATATAATATAATATAATATAATATAATATAATATAATATAATATAATATAATATAATATAATATAATATAATATAATATAATATAATATAATATAATATAATATAATATAATATAATATAATATAATATAATATAATATAATATAATATAATATAATATAATATAATATAATATAATATAATATAATATAATATAATATAATATAATATAATATAATATAATATAATATAATATAATATAATATAATATAATGTAATATAATATAATATAATATAATATAATATAATATAATGTAATATAATATAATATAATATAATATAATATAATATAATATAATATAATATAATATATAAATACTGGTCAAAAGGTATTTCACTTTTATATTGACTTCACGAGTAAACTTGTATATATTATATGTTTACTAATTTTTTCTGAAAATATCAGAGCGTAATGCTGGAGTTGAAGTCGACGTCGCAAACGCCGTCTGAACGTCGTCAACTGTCAAAAAAAAGTTGAAACATATGAAATTGTATGAGAGCTGTTAATCTCAACGACTTTTGAAATTAAACGCTGAAAAAGTTCAATCGATTTCAACTTTTTCATTGTTTGTACGGCGTGGAATGAAATGTCAAAGCAATATACATACATAATTATCTGATTATTGTACTTGTTTAAACTGCTTTTCTTTTTAATTAAAATGAGCTCGGATAGTACATTAAATGAAAAAATTATAAATGCTGTTCGCGAAAACGAACAAATTAGAGTTCAATTTATTAATATTGATATTATAGAGGGATAATATATATAATAATTAAAATTTGGTAATATCTCCCTATAAAAACAAATATATTTAAATATTAAAAAATATAACAAATATATATAAAAAATTTTCCAAGAACTATAAGAATACAGCTCTTAAAGGAGAGATTTGGTAAAAAATAAGTAATAAGTATTTAATTACAAATATTTCAGTAAATAAATTTTCAAATTAACAGTTTATATTTAAACGTCTCTACACTGTTGACATTAACAGCAAAATGAAATTAAACGTCTAACATCACAATTTCAGAGTTCAGACGGCGTTTGCGACGTCGACATTAACTCCAGAATAAGAAAATTTTATTTTTCTTCTCGTAACTACATACATATGCATGTATATATACATACGTTACCACTAAACCTTAACAGAAATTTTCATTCTTATGAAATTAATTCACGATATGCAGCTTTAAACTTAAATTGTTGTTATAATCATTATTATAATAAGAACCCCTAATAAAATAATAAAACATATTTGCTGATACATTCCAAGTAATTTAGTACTTAAAATTTGTTTCAGATCTAAAGTTCTTATACAAGTTAGGAAAAGAGAGACGTTATTAGTAATTTTTTGTATTTTTGTATCTGAAGCAAAGTACCAAGAAAATGGGCGATTCATAATTATATTTTAGGGAATTTTATAATTGATTATTGATAAGCGTTATCGACCAATAAGCATGGAGTTTCTTGGATTTATTGAAATTTGCAGAAGACCACGAAATTTTGTTTGCCCATATATCAATACTTATTGATACGCAGCAATTTTTATGTGTGGGTTTCCCACATAAACACATACACAATTTTACTGTGGATAACTTTATTCTAAAAATCAAAAACGGAATTCCATTACACATATACACATACAAATATACGGTATGTTTAAGTGGACTAGTTTTACTTAGGTCTTTTTTTGATAACGTGTAATATTTGTTATTGCTGCCAAAACAATTCTTATGAAAGAAATAATAGGCCGGTTCGTGTTTTATATTATTACATGAAACTATCAAGAAACTATCAACATGAAACTATTCAATCAGACTATTGCAATATTTATTTATTAAGTATTAAAAATATTTATTGATACCATTACAAATTATGCTATGCCCTAATGTCTGACTGAGTATAAAAATGGATTTAGACATAGTTTAGCGGAATGCGAACTTACTTTCTAAAATCGTATGGGATAATGAGTGAACATCTCATTTTGTAGGATTTTTGTATTAGTATATGTACTTAACATTATATAAATTTGTGAGAAAAAGCTAAATGTGCAAATATTTTTATAACTAACTTATCAATTTATCGAACTTTATTAACTAGTAAAATGAAGAAGATTTAACTTCATTTAAATTTAAAATATATATACAGCATACAACTGTATCGTCAGCGTCATTTGCAAACCACTAATAAATTCCTGGAATCCTTTTCAATCCCATTATAAAATCACAGGCTTTTATGCATGTACGAGTAGTGCACTTTATACATGCATTCGTAAACTATTTTTCTGTTTAGTTATAATATTTTATGTAATAAACATTTGAATATACTTACATTCAATAGCCCATTGATCGTAGTTACGTAAACCGTTTTTGATGGCTTCGATATCATTATCACATTGATTATCATCGTAATATTTATGCGTCAAAATTGTATTATTTCTAAACTCAACAGATACTTGAGAACCGATATCAAAAAACTGAAAAGCTAAATCACTTTTGAACGGAGATTGATTATTTGAAAAATCTTCCCCAAATGTCAAACCAACTAATAATGTTAAGGCCAATAAAACATATGTAAGGATATGCCTATTCATTTTGCGTAGCCTTCGTTTAACACTCATTGAGTGTTTTACCGCAACAAACTATGAGCGCTAATAAATAATTATTAGCTTTTATAGCTAATTCTTTGGATTTACTTAGTTATCTTATCCATTCATAAATCAATGTTAGCAATAAAAAAGTGCTTATAAATTTACAAATTTTAGAGTGCAGGAAAAATATTCGTAGTATGTACTTTAAAAATTCAGTAAAGTATGCTGTTTCATAAAAATGTTACGAGCTGTTTCTGTGTGCTGAAGTTAGGAATTTTATATATTTTAAGAATATTAGATGTACTAATAACTCGTATGTGTTGATAATCATCAGCAGCACTGCAATACCTGTCGGAGAGTGTACACAAATATGTATACACATGTGCAAATTTATCCAAAAATTTTAATCAATTTGGATGTTTTTCCTGTATTCAGTTTTTTAACTTTTTAGAAGAAACCGCGTAAAATGAGTCATAGAAGCCATTTATTAACTGAATAAAGTAAAAATTGACAAAAGGGCAAAGATTGAAAAAAAGATAAATTTTAACTAATATTACCGAAAATTTTTTTCGAATTCCAACTACAAGCGTTTAAAAGAAATTATATCTACAATTTACATTATTAGTTTGTTGCTTGTTCTTAATACATAAACATATGTACATACATATGTAACTAGAAATTAAAAATATTTATTTACAATGACAAAAATATTGTTAACAGTAAAGTTATGCCAGTTGTAAATTCGGTGATGGTTTTAATTTAATAAAAAAGAAAAAAAACATTGATGTCAATGATACTATACAACTTTGTCATAGTTCACTTTACGCCATTTTTATAAAAGAGGATTGATTGTAGGGAGCAAAATAGTTTTCAGTTGCTTTCAATTTATTATGCTCTTGGCTTGATTTTTTTATTTATTCGTAAAACTTTCATGTATTTTACATAAAAACCACAACTCGAAATAATAACAAGAAAAAAAAGAAGATAATAGTAAGTACAAAATTATATTTCCTTCAACAGATAGTTAACAAACAAGAAGGATATGCAGCAAAAAATGTAAAATAACTGGCATACTTGATAACCATTAATGAAATTATTTGATTTACTACAGTAGTATTGAAAATTATGAACTATTGAAAAAATGTGCATCCATAAGGACACGTCTAATCATTTTGTTTAATAAATTGTAGGGTGTACTGAATTCAGATTATAAAGTTATCGAACTTAATACTAGAGTAAATGACAATTCCAATTGTTAAATCACTTATGGCAGGGATGCCAGGGCCTATATCACATTCTTCGGGTTTAAGAAATTCACACAATACACATTTTTCAACTATTTATTGAAAGGCATACAAAGAATATATTTGAATGTAATATTTAAGCAAAAATTCACCAATTATACATTTTCCAACTATTCTTTCATACAAAGAATACATTTAAATGTAATATTTAAACAAATTGTGAACTAAGATAAGTAAGAATTATGCTCAAGTTAGTGAATTAATGAAAATATTATAATACTATACAAAAGATTACCAAAAGTAATCTTCACTCTGTATGTTAAACTCTTTTTCATATGGCTGCTCTTATGTCCTTAAACAATACTGAATTGACAATTTGTAAAAGTGTTTGTCATTCTCAGAGCTTGCTTCCATACTTACTATGCTTTAGAACATTTATTTTACTAAAGGGCTTTTATAAAAACACTGTTAAATACGAATAAAATATTATTTAAATAAAAATTATGAAACTGTTGTGGAATGTAAAAATAATCTAGAAGGCATACTTTCAGCTATATATGCACTATATTCCATTCAAATATCAAAATGTACACGTTGTTGCATGTCAATATGAGAACATAAAAAGCTGACCAATAATGTACATATCTAAAGCGTAACCAAAATAAAAAAAATAACAAAATTCTACGGTGATGGTTGTTAAACAATAAAGATCTAATTTCCGCTACCACCTACGTACTCAATATGTGGTTAGGATAAGTATGCAGCAAACAAAATTACAAAATTTCTAATTGACAGCACGCAAAGATAAAGTTTTCTGTTTTCTGCTGAGCTGTTTTATCGTTAATTTTTTATTGACACTAATTTTTAAGGAATAAAGGGCGTCTATCATTCATTTTACGCGGTTTCTTCTAAAAAGTTGAATCCAAAGAAAATAGTCAATTGATTAAAATTTTTATATAAATATGCACACGTGTATACATGCCTGAGTATGCACATTCTCCTTGTGTTGCACTGTAGCTGATAATTATATATACATATATACGAGGTACATACATAATAATGTCAATAAAGTTATTGCAGATCATGCAAAAATTTTTTTTAATGTTTACTACGGTTTAATAAATGCATTTCACAGTGGGTTAATAACTATGTACTTAAAATCAGTACAGAAAATGATTTACTATCCAATATAAGTTGTGATTATAAAATTGTTTTAGTTTAATTGAATGTTTTGTTATCAGTTAAAATATGCGCTATTGCGGATAAAAAACATAAGTTTTAGTACTTAGTGAAGGTATAGAACTATTTTAGTTACGCATCGCCCAAAAAAGGCGTTACTTCTAAAATAGTGGGATTTCTCTTAATATTTCAATGTATTGTACAAAAATTTATTTATTTATTAGTAAATAGGAGTGAAATCGTAAATGTAAATGGATGTTTTCTTTTGAGCAAATCCCACTCTTGCCATGCGTGTTTAGACTTGTTTCAGTTGTCTAGAATTTAGTTCAATTAACAAGAAAAAACTCAATTTGTATGCACATAAATATAAAGAAAGGTACTCGTCTTTGGAGAAGTTTCACTGTTTTGGATATAGCGACGTGAAATTTAAGAACATTAAACACATTCTACCTTCTGCATATTTCCAAATTATAAACTGTATGGCATTGCAATTATATTAAATATATGATTACGTGATATACCAGTGGCATAAACAACTGATCGAGGTGTGTGATGTTTATCGCCATCGGAGAACTATAAAAAAGGTTTTGCGAATTTAGGTTTTATTATAATAATAATTGGAGGCTGGTATCTTTTACATTAAATAAACTCGGAGAATGTAATATTTTTATTTTTTATTTAAATTATTTGTATACGTGGTTTTAACTTATTTTTCTTTTACAGTATAGTATTATCTTCTTTATTCTATATTAAATTACTAATATTTTTTATAAAACGACTTTTTTTTATATAATATACAAATGATGTTTGTTAGTTAATGCAACGCATTTACTTGATTATGTTATTTGTTATACACACTAATTTTTTATTATTCTCTACATAATATAATAAAGTTAAATATTTTCATTTAACCTTAAGTTTTCTTTTGTATACAATTATAACGATGAAAATTATGATTACTTCTTATGCAAATATTTACGCAGCTTATATGCACATACACTCACACTTGCATTATTCGTTTAATATTATATTCAAATTAGATAGTACTTATTACTTTTTTTTTAATATATGAGAACATTATTTTAAGTTTTAATCTGTATTGTATTAAATGGATTTAAATGAAGCTAATTTTACCAACTATGTTCTTGATATTATTAAAGAAAATTAAAGATTTTACGACCATGTATATTAAAATTATTATTATTACAAATATCTACAAATCTTCTCTTAGATCAATAAATGAAAACAATTTTTTAAACAATGGCGGCTTTTGCTTAAAAATTGTCAGATTTATTTATATACTGTATATTAATATTTAAACACTTTTTTACATAAACATTCATCAAATAATCAAAGTATTTACTAATTCAGTTAGTTTTGAGAAAAAAACTAAATTTATATTTTTATTGCCCTTTTTTTTAAGTGCAGTGTCTATTATAATTTAAACAAGTAAAAAAAAAAAACTTGAACGATGAAAAAACTGAGTGTTTATTTAAAAATTTATAATTACAATAAAAATACTCTAAAGTTAAACTCATATGTTGTTTAAAATTTTAATCACAAAAGTTTTGGAATATTTTTTACCCTTAAACTAATATTTACATTTTTTCATAAAAGAGGATTTAAAGACTTTTACGACTATTATTCTAAAAAAAAAAAAAAAAAAAAAATAAAAAAAATTTCTTTAAAAGGCGGCGGTAAATGTTAAAGATATTCATTTAATATTTTTTATTTTTACTTACATTTATTTTTATTTAATCTTTGAAAGTTAAGGCAAATGTATTTTTTATTTCATCTTTGTTTTTATTACAGCATTAACATGTATTTAAAAACATTACAATGTAAAGAAATATTGGGTGGCTTTCTTTCTTTTATTTTAACGTGCCCGTAGAATATTATGTTGCAATATTTATTACCACAAATGAACAAATTAAAACGTGGCAGTTAGTTCCATAAAGGGTAAAACGTAATGATGCTGAGAGGTTTGTTGTAGGCTTGCCTTTGCCTGAAGCAAATGTATTGGCGCTAATAGATATATGTATATTAATAACATTAGAATAGAAAATATAACATGAATAATAGCAGTCACAGATTTTTTCCTAACATGTTAAAAAAAAACTACTCTTTAATAATTTTTTTTTCTTTCTTGACCAAAAACACTCAAAACTAAATAAAATGAACATTTCTCTATTTCAAAGAGATCGTTATTCGCTCTTATAAAAGAAACATGTTGCACAAAAAATTCTATGGTGGATTTACTGTAAATATAAATAGATCTGAAAGCACTCATGTCCAAGAATTATTAAAAAGCGGTCCAAAATCGTTGCACTCTAAGTAAGTACTTCAAAATGAAGCGAACTTTACATGCTACTATAACACGCGTCAATATATGGTAAGCAAATTTTTATTGTAAAAACCTTAGATTTTAATTTTATTTATTTAATAATTTATATTTGTCGTATGTTTGTATTTTCTTATACACATGTCACATAGTCTGTAACAAATTTTATTTTTCAATCTGTAGTAATTCTAGAAACTTTATTCTTATTTATTTATTTTTCTTGAAAAACTTTTTTTTATTATTTATATGTATGTTAAATTTTTTTAAATTAAAGGAAAAAAATACATGTATGTACAAAACTATATTAAATGGTTTAATATTTTTAAAAATTTATAAAACGAGTTTTGTTAAATTGCTTAAAAGCTCTCGAATAAAACATGTATTCCTACTATTACATTCTTCTCTATAATGATTAAATTATTTCTAAAAGTATTTTCAAAGTGGTAAAAATAAACTTTTTCATATTATTTATTTTTAAATATATAGAGAAAAGTATAAAATGCCTAGAATATAAAACTTACAATTTAATCAATATTTAAAGTAATTTTTTCTAAAGCTAGATATGCGTATGCAAAAATTTCCTTCATTACTGTTGTGTTTTTAAGAGATGAATGTGTTTTTATTTTAAATATCTATGCCCTATTTAATTTTATAACAAAAATTGTAAAATTGCTGAAAATTAATTGAAACAGAGTATAAATATTTATAAAATTATCTTGGGAAGATTTGTATATATTAGATTTTATAAAAAAACTAAATTAAACAAATATTAATATATTAAAACTGAAACCCCCTTAGAGAATGATATAATATAATGAAACAATATATTTCTTTTACATGTTTATATTAAAAATAAAAATTATAAAACATTTATAATGTTATAGTACGAAACTTAATTGGATGAACAAATTATAAACAGCTTTAAAATAATTAAAACTTTTCAAAAACAAAGTTTTATAAAAATCATTGACTTAACAGTAATAATGATGCTAATTTTGGAAAGAAACAAATATTTGTTATAAATATTACTTTGTAGCTTTTTCATTTTTACAAATAGAAGAAAATAGGTTTTTGTTCTTAAAAATATCGGTGTTGTGAATGATTTATATTGAAGCGGCCGCTATGAGGAGATGGAGGAAGTTGGATAGGGGATTGGAAGGCTTGCGCCGCTGCCATTAGCTAATTACACTAAAGTTGTTCTACAAATTTGGTCAATTGATCAGATGCATCGGATACAGGCCCCCCGACTACACCACCCACACCGCCAACACCACCTACGCCGACATCTTGCGGTACCCCAGATAAAGGCGATTGGTGCGGGTGCATGCCCCCATGGTTGTGTATGCCGTCGTGGGGAGCTTGTGGGGCAGGTGAATGGCTCATTACATGGTGTGGAGATGGTTGTGCCCGAGGTGACGCAGACGGGCCGGCTCTAGGTGAGGGTGCGGAACGGGGTGAAACTGTAGGCTGCGGTGACCTTATAGGTGGTGAAGATCTTGATGATTGCATAAGTTGCTGTTGAAGAGTGTGGGGTGTTGGCGGTCCCATCACATTTGGTCCACCTACCATACTAGCGCCTTGCATCATTTGTTGCTGAACTCCAGCCATCCCACTCATCTGTTGCTGTGGTGGAGGTTTAAGTCCCTGTTGCATCACCGCGTACTGATCGACAGGGTTTCCAGATGGACCCCCTACACCAGCCCCACCACCACCAAATCCTCCTACATTACCAAATTGCTGTGCTCCACCCATTTGTTGCGGTGGCCTCTGTCTATATGGTGGAGGAAAGTTTGGTATTTGTCTCATTTGCATTTTAAACCATTGTGAGTTGGAGCCCTGTTTTCATAATATATAAAAGAAAATAGTATGAAAAGTAAACAATTTCGCAGAATATTCGGCGCTTTAAATTAAAATTAGTTGTATAAGTATTTCAGCTAATAAGACTCGTGCAATGTCATTATAAAACTGGTATTATTAAGTAGTTTCTTAAATTTCTACAACTATACGCAATAAAATAGTTCCGTTGTAAAAATTATTGTATGTATTTAGTCTGTGCAACATACTATTATTATGCTTATAATGTGTCAAATTAATGAAATAGGATATATAAAGATTAAATTAAGTTGCAAAATGAAAAACTTACTGGGCCTTGTTGCTGTTGTTGTTGCATCATCATTGGGCTCTGCATTCCTGGCATACGCTGATGTTGACCAGAATTTTGTTGTTGCGCTGCCATCATAACTTGTTGTTGATTTGCTTGCGGAATTTGTTGTTGGTTCATTATGTGTTGTATTTGCTGTTGTTGCTGTTGTTGTATAACCTGCTGTTGTTGTTGAGGTCCATTCCCGGCGCCAGCAACACTTTGTTGACTTGCATTGTTGTTTTGACTTTGTTGTCTTTGCTTAATAATAGCAGCCATTATCTGAGGATTTTGCTTTAGAACTTGCAAAATGTGTTGGTGACCCTCGTTACTGGGATTATTTTTAATTTTCTGCATGATTTGAGCAAGTTGTTGAGTGTTTAATTGATTATTTAATGGCCCATTTGGCATTTGGGTAGAGCCTCCAACAGCACCAGGATGCTGCCCTTGTGGGCGAATATTTCCCGGTCCTCCCATGGAGGCCGAACCTCCCATAGCAATTACTCCGCCATTTCCGCTTATTCCTCCAACACTCTGTGCATTACCAGGCATATTTCCAGAGCTTCCTGTTATTTGCTGCGATCCACCAGCTCCTACCATGCCACCCATTATATTCTGGGAATAAAAATTAAATTATGAGACTGTACCGAATAGTTTACATAATTTCTTGTTACCTGTTGCTGCATTGCATTTTGTTGCATAACTTGATTTTGATTTGGTTGCCGCATGCCTTGATTAGCGTTGTTGGGATATCGATTAGCTCCCCACTGATCCATTGGTAAAAGATTATTGCCCATTACGTTATTCCCACCGGGGCCCATTTGAACAATCCCTGTCACTCCACTAACATTGCTAACACTTCCCACCATTGCAGGATTTTGTTGATTTGGTATTCCTCCCATATGATGCCGTTGCATAACGGGAGGTGCCATAGCGCCGCCCTTACCAAAACCGCCCCCATGTGGAACTTGCTGACGTGCAGCTTCCTCTTGAACCTATTGTTTGGGAAAGATTTAAATATATGTATTCAAAAACAGTGAGCATTTCAAAAATCTCTTCCCTTACCTTTGGTAGGGAAAGATTTGAATACATATATTCAAAACATTACTGAGTATTTTAAAAATCTCACCTGTTTAACAACTTGCAATACATTAGGTGAAGGTGAGTGACCGCCACCAGGTTTCATACCAATGCCAGGCTGTAGGTGCTGGTGAGGCGATGTCATGCCTCCAGCTCCTGGTAGTTGTGCAGGTATTGGGGAAGAAACTGGAACTGTTGATGGACTCATAGCTCCAGCCCCTGCGGGCATTACACCAGACTGTCCACCTAAGACAGGAGGATTTACACCAACACCTGCCATGCCAACTGTAGCAACTGGTCCAACCACAGGTGTTGCAGTTGGACCAGCACTGGCCGGAACTGGCAACGTTGAAGAAGTAGTTACAGTTCGAGACATAAGAGCCACACGTCGGCGTAGAAGTTGCTGTTGTTGCAATCTTGAAACGGGAAATGTTCAAATAATTTGTATCAGATTACATTTCATTTAATATCTTACTTTTGTTGCAATTGTTGTTGTTTAAGCTTATGTTTGATGTTTGGACAGAAAGGCACAGGACATTTTTGCTCTTGACAATGTTTGGCATGGTAGCAGCATAGAGCAATTAATTGTTTGCAAATAGGGCAGCCACCATTTGTTTTCCTCTTGCAATTTTTTGTATGTTGTACTACTCTCTTCATTTTCTGACACGAGGGTAAACGACAATTGGCATCGCGGCATTGGCAAGCATGTACCAATGATTGAATACAACGTTGTATAGATTGTTTGCGAGCTTCTTGTGGATTAGCTTGTTTAAGATCAGCTGGAGATGAACCGTCGTCTAAATCAAATCCGAGTTTTTCCATTTTATGGGGATGACCAATTTTTTCATTGCACAGGGTGCACAAGTCAAAGTCCTTCATAAAAAAAAATCAAAAAAGCAGAAACACTTATAATTTGAAAAGCAATTAATATCAGTATAACTTACATCACAAACTGTACAGTGGAATCTAGTTTCCACAGCTGTTTTGCAATTGTTACAAGTATACACAAATTTATCTTGCCCTTGATTATGTAACTCGTACAACATACATAAGGTGGAGAATTGCGCCCTGCGTAATGAAGAGAACTCATAGTGCTTATCACGAGCCAATGTAAGGAATGCGTCTCGACCATCCATAAGATCACATGCCAATAAAGGATCAGGATCTTGTATAGGCTAATTGATAAATAAACGGTAGAAATTATTTAAAATACTATTATATAAAATTTTTTGAGAATGTTTACCGCTAAACTTGCTGCAGATTGTGCCGAGTGAAGACGTATGACAAAGAATACTTCCTTATGTTTTTCCATTGTGGCATAAATTTTTGCAGAGAGATCATTGCCAGCTTGTTGTTCATTCGATTTTTTATTGCTTTTGCGTTGCGCTGCTTTAGACTTGTTAGATTTTTTGGCTTTCTTTTGCCCTTTCTTTTTACCATCACCGCTGACTTCAGTATCTTCCATTGAGAAAATCTAAAAATACAAATACTCATAATTATAGAAATTGAACAAAATTCAGAACTTATTTGCTTAATTACATTAGCTGCAGCAGCGGCTGCTTCAGCGGCTTCCGCTTGTTTTCGTTTTTCCTCCTCTTCTTGGTCTAACTCTTTTATACTCTCCTCTAAGACATTCGGCCAAAAATCACCTTCAAAATAAGGCAGCTCAGCAGCAGATGTCAATTTATCTTCAATAGCTTGTTTCAAAATATCTTTATAGTCCTGAATGGTTCGTTCAATCATACCCTTATCTAACATTTTCTTGTACCATTCCTGCAATCGTTTGGGTTTAGGTATTCTTTGATCTGTAGGGTGGCAGTGGAATATGTAATCATCTCCTTCTGATGGTGGGCAGGCCCATATATGAGCCATAGTATATCCAAGTTGTTTCACATAGTCCATATAACCCAAAAGAATCTCATGGTATACAGCTGTACGATACTGTCTTGGTCTAAAGAAATGAACGGAGTCTAAGTATGCAATGTAAACTCGCCTGGTATTTGGAGCTGGACATTCGGACCCATATTCTTGAACATGCATGCCGAAAAAACATACATCAATACCATCTACTTCTTCAAATGCAAATAGTGCTTTTGCTCTATATGGGAATTCAGAATTCATTTCGCCGTTCTCGACAAACCGGCGCCGCATACCAGGTTTTACTTCGACACATTTATCTGAAGATGATACTACTCGTATATGAACTTCTCCGGCGCCAGCTTCTTTTTTCTTCAGAAAATTATTAACACGGGTCTCGATATAAATACCCAGTTTAGTGGTTGGTAAACGTTTTGCATTGAACTTATTTTCTTTTCGTTTTGAATCTTTTTTCTGCAAGCAATTATCACATACAAAACCACCAGGCCATATTGATTCTAACCATAAAACGCAAATTTGATGTTGTTTTCGTCCACATTCCATGCAATCCACGAATGGTTCCAATTCAAGATGGTCATTCTTCATTTCTTTAAATTGATCTTTTTTGATTTGACTATTGTTATATTTTTTGCAATTAAAGGAGAAAAAGAAAAATGTTATTGCAGTAATACATAGTGCGTATACGTATGTATGAACGTATAATAATACATATCTACATACATACATATGTATCAACAACTATTTATAATGCAAGTAATTTAAAAATGATTAATTGTTACAAAAAATGAATTTTATTGTAGCACCAACGCGAGTGATTGTGTTTTTAAGAACATATTTTTTATATATGTATATACTAAAGACCCTAAAAATGTTCTTTTATTGTGAACTACCTATCAGAGGAAATCAAAATCGAAGGTTTTCATTAACGCCACTACACACTGATTAAGGACCTAACACCTTCAGCAAAACACCGCACAGGCTTATCGCGCAAATAGATATTAAAAATTAGAGATATTTATTTACTTTTTTAACTTCACTTTAAAAATTTATTTTTTCACGAGAATAGGTTAGGTATGATACGGTATTGAGCTAATTAACGCCCCTACATTATTATCGCGCTATAAAACGCAAAAAAACTAAATATTACACCATATGCCCGACAAATTCAAACTACACAGAAACATTCCTGACAGTCCATAGACCATGTATATAAAATTTGGTCAAAATCGGTTCAGTAGTTTTTGAGTTTATTGATCACGAAAATACACGTAATTTTTATATATACATATATATAGGTAATTAAAGTTAAAAATAAAATTTAATTGACGAAAATAAATACTTACGTTTGAGATTGTAATGGGTCATCGCCAAGTGTAACAGTGTCCCCTTGAATGTCGTTAAAACATTTCTGGCAGAAAGTATATCTGTTTGAGGATACGCCATAATCCTTTAGACTATTATTGGTTCATTATAAAATTTTTATTGATTGTTATTTTGTGTATATTGTGTTTTTTCATTTGTTTACATATAATTTGTATTGAGTATCGATAGATGACAGTCCAAATTAATAAATACAAACAAGCGACCATACATAATACAAAATTTAGCGTCGTTTTTATTATGGTGAATGAATTATTATTTTCATATTTATATAGTATTTTGTGCGTGCGAACGATTTTCAATTATTAAACGATTTTAATAATTTACGTTTAAAATAGAGAATTTTGTGTTAATGGAGATATAACAATAAAATAATATTATGATTACACAGATGTGAAAAATTAAAGGAAAAGCAAACAATATACATGTTGCATTTTTGTTAAATCGGAAACAAAAATATTCATGTTTCGGAATTTAAAATAATTTATAAATAGCAAAGCAAAACGTGTCAAAAACATTAATATTAAATTCAAGTATAAAAAAAAAAATAAAAAAAGATAATTTTTAAATTTAATTGTTATAGATATGGTGATATTGGAAAAGGTTTCAACAAAGGATTTTAAATATTTTGAAGGAATTAAAAAGACGCACACAAAAACCATAACCAGGATGTATTGATTTAAGTTTTTTGACATTTGCAAGTATAGAAAAGAAATAAAAACAAGGTTGGCATTAGAATTTGATACAAAATATTAATGCTATTTTAAATGTTTTATATGCAATCAAATTTTTATCCATATATTCAAAAAAAGATTATTAAAGCAAAAGTACTTAAACTTTATACTTACTAATCAATTATAAATATGGATTTTAAAATTTGTTATGTGTTAATAGTATTTAGAATTATAAAGGAAAAACCAATGAATGATATCTATGTTTTATCTACACATAAAGATATATCTTATCTCTTTATAAATGGAACAAACGCTAAAACTAAAGCCAAAATCTTGAAATGGAATAACAATATACCTGTTTTGGTAACTGTAGTATTTGGCATCTCTAGGTATGGTACATAACTGTTTACCGTAACAGCATAAAACTTGGGGATTAAACGTGTATTTTCGGCCACAGCAATACCCCAAGGCTTGCATAACGGGGTCAATTTCTTGTTCGAAAACTTCAGAAAGCTAGTGACAATATGACTTTAAGTTTAGTGTACAATAATTATATTACAAAAGCACTTACTTTTGTACAGTATTTGTAAACTTTTGACGATTTGCGATTGTATATCCAAGCATTGTCGAACATCAACCAGACATCGTCAACATATTCCCATGGATCATTGTATTTACCATTCATGAGATTATTGCGTATGGTTCCTAAATCCATGGGCTTTTTTATAATTTCGAAGTAGTCAGGAATGCCGAGTACTTGTGGATCCACTGGAAAACGGAATGGTACAGATTCTGGTTCATGTCGAATTAATTTTTCTAACGTGGGCAATAAGGCTTGCTTAAGTTCCTCTGGATCGAATACTGTTAAAAATGAATTTAAAATTGAGAGTTAGAAAGAATTATAACAATTACGTAAAGAAATTGAATGGTCGACTACGAATGGCAATGAATTCTCAGTTGGATTGGCATTTGCTAAAATCCATATAACAAATGATAACTAGCAGCATGGACTTAGCAACATCAAGTTCTTATTTTGTGCATTTTTAGTTATTCACTGCTAACCCACCTGGAATTATTAGCTATTTACAATCGACATATTTTTAAAAATATTTTATATATATACGAGCATATAAACATTTGTTTCAAAGTAATATGAGTTTCTTATAATTGTAATAAATTCATTAGCAAGCTAAAAATGTTATTATACTTACCGCATTTCTTCTTTTTATCGCCAGCATTTGACATAAGAGGTTCTGGTACGACAGGTTTAGTTTCTGTTTTTATTTTAACATCTGTTCCAGATGTATTTTTGCTTTCTACCAAAGATTTAATAGAATCCTTACTATCTCCAGTAGTCATACACATATTATTATCCATACTTGGACCACCTGAGGGTGCATTCGAATCGTCAGTTTCCATTGGTTCCAACTTAATCTTTGTATCGCCCTCTTCACTTTTAATTTCCAATTTGGCAGTTCCATCATTGTTCACATTTTTACCAACACCAGCTGAGGACTCTTGCTGGGAATTGTCGCCACCGCTTCCATCGTCCATGAATTCCTTTTTAATATCATCTTCCTGTTTAATAGAATCAAGTTTGCCTTTGGATAATTTTCCACCACCAGCATTTTGAGAATCTCCGTTTGGAGAAGTTGGTGGATCATCATCATTATCTCTGGCCGCTGCTTCAAGAGCCGCCATTTGCGATGAAAGGCTATTACTGCTACTTGTGGGACGTGATGTACTGGTAGTTGAGGTAGACGTCGTTCCGGCATTTCCCTTGCCTATAGTTGACATTTGTTGTTGATTGTGTACTAGACCATTGCTGGAAACAATAGCTTCTGCTGAAGCAGACATTGCTACAGATGTTGATGAAGATGTAACGCTTCCCGATCCTGATATTGCTGTTATAGAGGTAGACGTTGCTGATGAGGGCAGTGCCGTACTTATAGTGCTTGTTAGGGTTGTGCTAGTCGAACATGTTGACACAGCTGCTGGAGTTGATGAAAGAGTTGTAGTCTGTATACCACTGCTGTGCCCACCTGAAACTGATGTCACACTTGTATTTGTTGAGGCGGGAGATGTAGGATTTAATGGAGGAGTACTTCCTTGTTCTGCTAGCGATTGCATTAGGGACGGAACAGAAGGGGGATTATTTATTGGCGTTCCTAATGGTCCATTGGATACAAAATTAGGAGAAGGGCTTGGTGCCGCTACCATACTACCTGAGGCACCTATTGTTACTGATGCTGTATTAGATGTTACACCAGTTGGTCCACTGATGTTACCCGCTGTTAGGGACTCCATACTTGTCGGCGTTGGAGGCAAGTTACCCATACCAGCACTCATCATATTTTGTTTTTGTTGCTGTTGAGACATTGGTGACGTAAAGGTGTTTTGTTGTTGCATTTGAGAATTATTATTGAAAGGTGATTGAGGCAAAAGCAATGCGCTTTGTTGTTGCTGCTGTTGCATCATCCTTTGTTTTACTATCTCATTCAACTGTTGAGTAGTATGTGCTCCAGTTCCTCCATTAGAATTTATGAATTGTTGCTGCTGACCAGGTATAGGGCTAGTTAAAACACCAGCGACACCACCTGTTCCCGGTTGTCCCTGCATTGCTTGCCCAGTAAAAGGAGAAAGGACAGGATTAGCTACTACCATGTTCTGTTGCGATGTTGGAATGCCGGCGTTGCCCATACTATTGCCGCCAGGACTTGGGCCAGGCGGACCAACAAGCATGTTTCCTTGCTGTTGAGGATATTGCATTCGTTGTTGCTGTTGTTGTAATGCCAACATATTTCCACCGGGAGAGTGACTACGCATTCCAACCATATTTTGGCCGCCCATCATACCACCAACTGTTCCAGGTGTTTGTCCTCTTAGTTGTTGCATCATACCTGCCGAATTCATTGCCATTACCTGTGCAGGCCCGGGTCCTCCCGGACCAACGGCTCCAGGCATTGGATTACCCATGGGCCTAATCTGTTGCTGAAGTTGTTGTTGAACTTGTGGATGTCCTGGAGGTAATTGCTGTCCGCCAACCGCCAAACCGACATTTCCAGATGAACTTGAATTACTGGGGCCAGCACTACCTGGTCCTGCAGCACCCTGCTGCTGCTGTTGCATTTGAAGCATCTGCTGCTCTTTTCTTTTAATGCGTTTTTCTTCCAGTTCTTTTTGTATTTTATAAATCTTTTCCGCTAGTAGATGATAATACTCAGATCGAGATTTAGCCATTTCGTACATGTCTCTTTCTACTTTTTCTGCATATGATACGAGGTTGTGCATTCGTTTATCCAGCATTGTAGCTGGGTCGGAAGTAGGAAATATTGCCTGAACTAACTTGTGTACTAAATGCTTACGAAGATCATCTGTTACAAGTTCCCGCCAATCTTTGTTCTCTTCGGCCCCTCCATTGTTTCCACCACTGCCTCCTGGAACTCCTGCATTTTGAGTATTTACTGTCACGCCTCCAGGTAATGTATTATTTCCACTTAAGTTTGACGGTCCTCCGCCGCTCATGACGGTTGAAGTTGTTGCATTAGTTACCGTCGAAGCATTGTTTTGAGTAGTACTGTTTGAGACTACACCACCTGATTGAGCTTGCATTTTTAGTTTAGCTATATCTTGAGCAGTTAACTGTTTATTTGAAGGCCCTCCCGTAACTGAGCCGCCAATATCTCCAGAGTTTCCACCTCCTAATAGTGTGTTTAAGTTAGAATTATTAAAATTGTTATGTACGTTAACAGACAGAGGAAGGTTCGCTTGCTGTTGCTGCTGTTGATTAACTACATTTTGCTGCACTTGATTGGCGTCTGTTGGCAGCTTTCCTCCAGGCTTTAACAAATCTGATAATCTCTGTGTTAATCGTGACCCAGTACCCTGGAGCATCATTTGTTGCTGCTGTTGTTGACTTTGAATTGCATCGGATACAGTACCATTACCGCTGCCACCAATAAGCAAATTATTTACTACTTGCCGCATTCCAACTTGATCGTTGTTTCCACCAGATGTTGGTCCAACTGGCACCCCTCCGCCAGGAGTACCAACCTGTGTCGACATGACACGTACTGGCTGAGGAAGTCCAGCCATGCGAATACCTTGCATTTGCTGTTGCGAATTTACAGGATTGCCCTGCAATATAGTATTAGGACCAACGGTGTTTGATAAAGCTCCTTGCATTCCCATGCTGTCGAATCGACGTATCTCTTGATTTGGATTTTGTGCTGCATTTTGCATTTGTTGGCTAATATCTGTATTAGGCTTCATATTCATCTGGCTTTGATTTGGCCCAACACCTGTTGCAGACATACCAGTAGCTACGGCAACGTTCTGATTAACACCAACCTGTTGAACACCTCCCGCCTGCTGTGGTCCAGCTAAGTGTTGACTACCAATAATTGCAGGACTTTGCTTCTCATTGGCGTTTTGTTGACCCGGTTGTTGTTGCTGTTGGTTTGCGCTATTTACACCCGCATTCCCCCCTCCGCTTGTATTTGGATTATTATTTTGATAGTTGTGATTTTGACGAAATGGATAACAAATTACGCAGTCTGGACGTGAACATGTTTTATAATGGAGCAAAATTTGTCGTGAGGATATACAATGCTGTACGGTACAGTCACGGCTATGTTTGCAGGTCGCCATGTGATTTAATACCTCCTGCATGGGTTTGCAGTACGGCACGGAGCATTTCTCACGATTAGGATTGATGCTATCGCGTCGATTACATTTATGAGCATGGAGTAATAACATAAGCTGTTGTTGAATTTGCTTCTTTCGTTCGTCAGTGATATTTTGATTGCTTGTAGCAGCCGTTCCACTGGCTCCAGTTGCAGCTCCACCAGCATTACTTCCCTGCTGTGAAGTTCCTGGACCCTGCTGCTGCTGCTGTTGTTGTTGTTGCTGCTGCTGGGAAATCATCATTGCATTTTGCTGAGGTCCTCCTGGTCCCACACCAACTTGAGGTGGTCGAATTCCCATACCACCAGGCCCCATTATGCCGCCTTGTGGATTTTGATGTTGGTTTGGATTCATTTGAGCGTTGTTCATTTGTTGTTGAGAACCACTGAGAATACCACTACCGTTGCCATCACCGCCACCGACTATACCAATTGGAACATTGCCAGGTCCACGGTTAGCTTGTTGTAAAGCTGCGGTCATATTGGGGGGGACACCACCATGTTGTGCTGCCATTTGTTGCGCTAATATTTGCTGTTGTGGATTATTAGTATTCACATTTATGCCACCTTGTGGACCTCCTGGTCCTCCGTAGTTGCTGACACTTACTCCAACTCCGCCACCATACGGTCCATTTGGGCCAACACCAGCACCAACCATAGTACTCATTTGACCTGCATATAAAATAAATATAAAATATTTTCAATAAAATTCTATTTTATTAAATATTATACTTAAAATATATTCAAATTGTCTTAAAACAGTATCATATCGTATAGGAATAATAATGTAATTATGTTCATAATAATATTTGGAACAAAATTGTTAAATTTTATACTGGTTGTTATGATGTGTATCTATATACATTGCTCCTTTACTCAAACCATCCCATAAGATTACGAGTAGGTGCACATTATTAACTTAAATAACTAATTCTTCTAAGTCGCAATGCTCTTCTAGTAAAAAAATATTATTTAAATTGATCAGTAATAAAATGAACCATCAGTACGTTCTACTAAAATTTGAATTGGAAAAAATATGTGTGCACATATTTATATGACTGATGTAATATTAAAATTTTGTAAAACATTTAAGTTTATCCTTTCAATATTAGCAAAAGAGTTTTCTGAGATTTAATTCTTCTTAGTATTGGTAGTGATTTTATTTTAAAAACTCTAAGAAAAAAAATACAAGTATATATCAGTCCAATAGTAAATAAAAACGTTAATTTTTGTTCCAATAAAAATGTCTTCCCCTTTAAAAGGAAAATGGTAAAATTTGATGTGTCCGTACAGTTGCCAGTGAATAAAAAACAATGTAAAAAAAAAGTTTTAAAGCTTAAAAGACAATCAAAGATTGAACCAAAAAAATTTTTTTTGGAATAAAATTGTTTTGAAGCAATTGAAGCAAATACGATCCTATTCAATAAAGTATTGTTTAGAAACGTAAACCTCATTTCATTGTGTTTTTATAAAAATAAATATTTATAAGCTTTAATATGCTTTTAAAAAAAAATTATGATGAACAGAACAAAGTAGGAACTCAAAACAGAAAAGTGGAAAGTTAATAATCGACAGTGTTCTACAAATTACTACTCACAAAATCGATTTGAAATCACTAAAATGGTGTTATGTACACAAAATTATAATCGGGGGTGTCATAGAAACCAACCTTATCGGAATTGGATTTGAAACCGACAAAAAAAAAAAAACTTTGGTGTCATGAAATCCAATCTTATCGGTTTTCTGTTCGAATTAGAATTAGTGTCGGTTTTAGGTGTCAGAGAAACCAATGTTATTGGTTTTGTTATTGGAAACAAACCAATCAGAATACAGCTGACAAATTTTGTTCGTGCGCAAAGTTTTTTCTTTTGAAGTTGGATATTTTTCTAAAATGTAAGTAAATTCTTATTTATTTTATAAATAAATTTAAAATTTGATTATTGGTTAGATTTGTATTAATTTTAATTTTATGCAAATAGGGGAAAACATAAAAATATTACTCAGAACTCCTTACTGTAGGAGTTTATGGAAAAATAACCAGACCTTGCAAAGGGTTTTACAAAGCGCGACAAGCCAACAGTAGATTCCCTTTGGCAACAATTGATCGAATCGCTGAACAGTGCAGGCCCACCGCAAAAGGATGTGAACGGATGGAAAAAGGTAAACAAAATGTGCGCTTAATATTTTTTGTATGTTAAATTGTACAGTTTTAAACTGATGTCTTTATATAGACTTGGGCTGAGTGGAAGAGCGATATAAAAATAAACCTTGCGCAAAACAAAGCTGAGTCCAAGGCACAAGATGGCGGGCCTTTTTCAAAATATCAGTTAACACAAACGTATTGCGCAGTCTGTTGAAGGATTGGCGGGCGTTGCACTTGGCTTAAGCGAAGATATGGGTGAAGTAAGTGAGGTAGAAATGCCGTCAAAACGACCAACGTCACCATTTTTAGTTAAGACTCCAAAGAAAATTAAAACGGAAAATACTAGTGAGCGTATCCTAAAATTTTTGGAAGAAGACAATAAGAGAAAGGTGGAGGTAAAAAATAAATTAGATGAGTTAATCAACATTGAAAAAGAAAATGCAAGCAGCCAAAGGCGTGTGTACAGAACAGTTGAGTCAATCGCGAGTGCAATAACAGATCTCAAAAACGAATTTTCCCGGATTAGTTCAATAGCCTTGCAAACAATGCAAGAAAAAAATGAATTGAAAAGGAAACAATTAGATCTCGAAATTCTTAAGTTCGAGCACGAAAAAAACAAGAATTAAAATTGATTTTTAAACAAATTTTTAGAAAGTACCTGAAAGTACAAAACATAGCAATTTGCTTGTATTATATTTTATAGTTTTAAATAAATGAATTTTTTTTTAATTTTTTTATTTAAATTGTTGTTATTATTTTTTTATAAACTGTTAGCTATATCGTCCCTAATTCTCTGACCTTCACTTTGCAGTGACGTACTTGTTGGCAATATAACGTTGTCCTCATTGTCATCAAATGGTACATTTATGTCGCTGTCATCGTATTCGACATTGTAGTTCCTGCAGATGTTATGCAAAGCGCAGCACACATTTATAATTTTCACCACTTTTTTTGGCTTATAGTGCAATGTGCTTAGTAAACAAAGTAACCGGCTTTTTAGTACTCCAATACATCGCTCTACAATATTACGAGCTGAAGAATGGGCTATATTAAATTTGTACTCTTTGAAATTATAGCTCGGATTCCGGTATGGTGTTAATAAAAACGGTTCAATGCCATAACCACAATCGCCAAGTAGTTTTGATGTGCGGTCGTCTGACTCATAGTAACTAAGAAAATGCTGTCTGGCGCTGCTTATATACCACACAAATGCGTCGTGGCTAGAGCCGGAATACCGTCCATCTACCACTCGAATTATCATATCACAATCACAAATCTAAATTAACAAATATATATTTAGTATAGCAGTTACAATAGGACATATAAAATAAAAATTTAATTTTACTTACAATCATGGCATTCATACTGTAATATCCTTTTCGATTAAAGTATAAATGCTCGTCAATATTGGGTTTTATAATTTTTACGTGTGTGCCGTCTATGCAGCCAATTACTGAAGGAATTTTATATTTGCTGTAAAAGTGATCTCTTGATCTGCGTTTCTCGTTGCTGTTCATATCAAGTTTTACCCATTGAGCGCAAATGAACCTCTCCAAAACCTTGAGTACATCATCTAAAATTGTTGACACAGTGCTTCTTCCTACATTTATGGTGGAGTCGTTCCCAACAGATCTCTGGTAAGATCCTTCAGCCAAAAATCGTAATAACGCTGCTAACTGAACGATTTGCAAAATTTTAGAGCGTGTCAGATGCCCTTCAATAGTGTCAAGAAGCATACGGAAAGCGTCCTTGTTTACTCTATAATATGCTACGAATCTACAAAACAGCTTTAAATGTAAACATACAGAATAACTATTGTATTTACTTACGCAGTCTCCGGAAGCTCAAGTGGGTTGCTGTAATCCCTCAAAATTTTTTTCGTTACTTTCACTGAGCCCTCTTCTTCTAATAAAAATGCTATAGCTGCGGATGTCATTACTTATTATTTTATTTTCACTTTTTATAACTAATATTAAAAAAAAACACCAATTTTTAACAATATTTTATTTAAACCATTAGCTTGTAAAATTTTCACAACAAAATAAACATACAAATTAGAAAACAAAAAGCAATTATGAAAAACAGCTGATTCGAACATCGGTTTTATTTGCGTTCGAAAAAGACAGAACCGACTTGGTTTTGTGACACCAAATGAAACCAATATTGGTTTGCAAAACCGACTTGGATTCTATGACACCCCCGAATATCAATTTGAAATCACTTGAATATATTTTATAATTATTTTAGTTTTAAATTAATATCGTATAATATAGATATTCCGGAAATCTGCCAATCCGGACAACGCGATAAACTGGACGCTTAATAGTTGCAATTAAGTACTCTATAATTCGGACACCATCATTTTTTCTAAATCAATAATTCGGACAGCAATATTTCTTTCGCTTTTGCAATAGGAATTAATTATCGTAAAAGTTTTTTGTCAGATATTTGATCAAGTTCAGAAAATCTTGCAGATGCTGTTAAAACTTTTACATTAAAAACGTGGCCTTTTTGATTTGCAATGCTTAGAAAAAAAGTTTAAGAAATATGCATAAAAAGTGCTTCAATAATATTCTTTATGAAGACGAATGAATGAAGACGGGGCACAGGCGATGAAGGCCCTCAAAGTAATGGATTTACTTGTTGATTTAGCACATGGCATTTATAATTCTACAGAAGTAAACGCTTGGTTAATAACGAAATTGAATTAAATAATATAAAGCAAAAACAATTCGCTCTGTTCTTGTATAACTATATATTTTTTCCGGAACAAACGTACATATTTTTCCATACGAGTATATTAAAAATTTGGAAAAAGTCATTGCTCACCTTGCTTCTAAATTTTAAATTGTAAATGCGACTATCCATTGGTATTTAATGGGATTTCATTCATCCTACATAACCAATAATATATGCACATACTTTATTTTCAGTTTCTATAGTTTCTTTTTATTTACAAAATATACTTCTTTTTTTTTTTGCCGAAAATAATCACTTTTTTGCGAACGATAGCTATTAACGTTTTAACAGCTAGATAGATGTAATTTTGATACCACGTTATCTCCACTAATGATACTTTTTATTTGATATCGCATGCAGTGACTAGACCGCAGACTTTCCTTCTCATCGGATGTTGACTAAATTTTTTTATAAGAGGTGGGGTTTTTTCGGATAGTGTTTGATTTAAACTTTATTTGCGGATCAATAATTTTTCTGTTTACATAGCAACCACGTTTTTTCTGCAATTTGTAAGTGATTGTGGAGTAAATATTTTGTTTTGGGCTGCTGTCGTTCACAATGCAAAGGTCAGCGTTGGATATCATTTTTATTTTATTTTTAAATTTATCTTCTTAAATTAGTTAAATAATTAATAAATTACATTATTTTGTTGAAAATAAAATAAATATATAATATTATTTTATAGAAATTAATTTTTTTGTGGATGTTATTATCCACGACCACGTAGCGACACTATGACAAATTTAAGATAGTTTTTGACATTCGCAAATGCGACAATCTAGAAAAAAGCATGTATAGTATTTGGTCGAATGTCAATTTTCGATATTTGCTAATATGAATTTTAACGTATATTAACTTTAATAAACCACTCTAACCCATAGCATTTGTACTAACCCATAAAATAAATCAGCATTGCCGTTTCTGTAAGTTTTCGGCTTGGTTTTCTTAATGAGTTAAATCAAATGTTTATGAATGTTTCTAGGTATTTAAATTAAAATTAGGTATTATTTAATTAGGTAATATTTATAAGTATGATACAAAGGTTTTAAAAAAAAGATTTTTTGTAGCTGTGTGTGTTGATTTAATATTAGATTTTTAAATTGAATTAATGTCTCTGAATCATATTTTTCCGACGTTTTATAAATTTTAATCTTAAAAAAATCATTGTCAATGGCAACGTTCAGTTACACGTAGACTATTTGTAATATTGGGCTTAAAAATGTAATATAAGCCTTATGATTTGGCCTGCGATATATACATATATCTCTTACAATACCTGTTAAAAATGCTTGCTTCCTGGTAAAATTTAATTGTAAGTTACATTTGCATAATGTAAAAGACAAATTAAATGGATTTCTACATCGCATGACCAATTTTCACTTTTTATGGAAAGTTGAGCTGCTATTTTGTTAAAAATATTCTAAACAATTTATGACTTTATTTTAATTTAGAAATTTAATTTTTGAACAAATATTTTTTTAAACAGGAGAAAAATATTAAAAGCAAAAAAAAAAAAACAAATACATTTGTTCGAGATTAACGGATCTATAAAGTTTTAAAGCAAAAGTGCTGCCGCATTATTGAGGAAGTTTTCAAACAGATTTTATTGGCCAAAAATTGCAATTAACAAGAGAACACAAAAATGAAAGATGAATTGTAATATTCATAATAAGACCGATTAAATAATTATATTTTTGTTTTCAAATCCAATAAATAAAATAAAGTTAATTTTGATTTTATTATAATTACCATAGAATATAAAATTTAAAAATTGTCTTAATCTGTGTTTCCTACACAGTCGTATGATTCATTCACACAAAAATCTGATGTGATTTTACCCTATTTAAAAAAAATTGCATGGAAATGGTGTTTCCGGTGGCACACTATCATAATAATATGATGTAGGAAATTTTATCTTTGCAAGTAAATGCAAGAAAAATTTGTCAGAGTGCATCCTTAGGCTACACTATTTTTCTTTTCAGCACACATGCCATATTTGCCCGATTGTACGATTGCGTAAGATAGCGAATTATGGCCTCAAATGTTTAAATTGCTGAGTAATAGTTTTTTTTTAATGTGTACACACCACAAATTAACGTGTTTAAACTTTTAAACCTTAATCGTGATTCAGCCTTATCAACGAATTTATCCTGCTGAAGGAAAATCGTAGTTTTTTGCCATTGTCTTTCTAGCATTACAAAAAAAGTGTAAACAAATCATGTTAGAACATTATAAAAACTGGATTGAAATGTTATTGTATCGTTATTTTCAAAGCGAAAAAAAAAACATAAATCACTGAAAATGAACATGTAAATGGCAACCACATAGTTAAATTCGCAGAGAATTCACAGGGCAGACAAAATTATGGATCAACAAACGCAGCCACTACAAGAATATTTGGTTAACATGGTGCATCCCAACCGAAGAAACAGTGTAGAGTTTAATTCGGAGCATATAACCATGATACAAGGAACAAAAAGTAAAAAACAATTAAGCCTTAAAAAAATTTCCAAGAAATCTTCAACGCTGAGTAGACGAGAATACGCAAAGCTGGGCTTACACACATTGCCCACACGTAAAATGAAATATGAAGAAGCCATACCCCTGTACAATTTATGGAAAGGTTACATGAAAGAGCATTTAGGATTGCGGCAAGGAGATCACATATCAAATGTATATGATCCTGGTTATGACGCGTTTAGTAAAAACGGATTTACACGGGGCCAAAATGTATATCAGACAGTCGAAATGTCCGACATTAGTAGGTATAGAGGGCATTGTAGTGTTGGACACAAAGAATGGTTTGAAACTATTGGGAAAAGATGACCGATTACGAACGATACCCAAAGTGAATGTGTGTTTGGGATGAAACTAGGAAATATGGAGTTTAGGATCTTTGGAAAACACTTGACCATAAGCGTTCAGTAAAGAAAATTAAAAATTTTATTGAAGCATTTGAATAAAATTGTATAAAAGTATAAAAAAAAATTATACAAATGTAGTTCATAAACCAAAAAATGCCTTGGATACAATTGAATTCCAATGCCGGTCCGGCTTGCCGACCTTAAAAATTTTCTATTTTGAATTTGCTTTTAGAGAAAATTAAAATAGGAGCTTTTAATTAACGCCACTACACGCTGATTAATGAACCAATGCCTTCAGCGAAACACAGTATAGGCTTATCGCGGGAATAGAGATTAAAAATTATATTTATTTACTTTTTACCGTCATTTTTTTTGTAGTAAAAATGAAATGAACGAGTTGTGATAAAAAATAACTGTTATTTTCAAATTTTGTGTTACGTATATTTGATTTTCGCATCAAGTTTTCTGTTATGTTGATATACATGGCTGTTATATATGTTGGCAATAACAGGTATTTTGGATTGTCAGCTTGTTTTTGACAAATAACGTGTTTTGGTGTGCTCATCGATTTTTTACTATTCGAAAAAAAGGATCAAAGAAACTGTAATAAGTTTTGTGCAAAAACTGAAATTAAATGAGCAAGGATATTTGAAATGCTGGCTGTGGTGTTTAGCAGAGTCTACTATGAGCAGAAAACAAGTTTAATGGTGTTATAACCCGTTTAAGAAATACCGAGATGTCAACGACGATGCTCGTCCTGATCGCCAAAGCATGTCAACAACCAATAAAAACATTGAAGCAGTGATGAAAATTATTTCGGATAATCGTCGAATAGTATTAGAGACCTTGCTATTGATGATGGTTGCCTATCGTTCCGCTCATGCCAAGAAAATTTACAGATGTTTTGGGCATGAAAAGTGAGGCGGCGAAAAATTAAAAAAAAAAAAGTGCTGAAATTTTAAGCAAAAACAACGTCGCATGAACATCGCTTTGGAGCTGTTGAACCTCAACGATGGTTGAGATTTTCTCAAAAAGTTCATAACTCCAATTATCCCAATGGAAGCGTCCAGAAGAGCTAAGAACGAAAAAAGGACGTCTAGTTCGGTCAAATGTGCAGATTTTGCTTACAGTTTTCTTTGATTGCAACTGCATTGTCGTACGGTGTATAAGGAATACCACATTAAAGTTATACCCCGTTTGCGCGAACCAATTCATCAGAAACGCACAGAATTGTGGAAAAACCAATCATGGGTTTTGCACCATGATAACGCACCAGCACACACCTTAATGCTTGTGCGCCCGTTTTTGGTCAAAGCCAAAACCGTAATCATGCCTCAATCACCGAATTCCCAAACTTAAGACACCGATGAAAGGAAAGCGTTTTGCTGAGATTGAGGAGATGAAATAAAAATTGATATAGGAGCCGATACCAAAAAGTGCGACTCAGAAGGATTACAAAAAACGCTGGCATGAATGCATTACATCTAAGGTGGATTATTTAGATGGGGGCAAGATATTTATTGATAAATAAAGATATACTTTTGGAAAAAATTAAAATAACGGAGTTTTTTTTATCACACCTGGTAGATGTGGTCTCTTTTTAAATTTAAAAGGGTGCAAAAAGAGTAAATAATACTTAATGCGTTGTCTTGACATTTTTCCAAATTAAATTACGATATAACATTTGTTTTTCAAATTAAATTTTTTTTTGGACTTTCTGAAACTTATAAGTAAGGATTCTTAAGAATTTTTTTCTGCCTATAAATGCTTGAAGTTGTGACTACCAATTTCTGATCACATGTAACTATTGCTGATAATCTTCAATTGAGGAATAATTTTCAAACTATATTAAATAAATTGGTTAATATAAGTTGGAATTTCTGCACATAATGATCATGCCAATTTTAAAAGGATTACTTCATATTACTACAAGTAAATAATCGCAAGATTAAATCAATCTAATTTTTTTTTATATATGTATAAATTCAAATATAAACTTACCCATTTGTATATTAGGACTTTGCATACGTGGTCCACCACCACCTGGTCCATTTCCGCTCATAAGATGCGGATTTGGACCTCGTATCATGTGTTGTTGCCCTACCATACGCACCATAGGTCCATTCTGCATTACCTGTGGGTGACCTCCTCCGCCCATGTGCATACCCTGATTTGGTCCCCCAACACTGCCAGGACCCATATTACCAGGACCAACTCCAGGGTTCGAATTCATTAACCCACTTTGTCCGGAACCAATTTGTTGCTTTATCATACCGGTTCCCATTCCACTAATTCCACTATTAGTAAGCACCATATTGTTCATGTTACCTTGGGCAATTGTGTTCATACCTGAAAAAACCCAAGAAATTAGTGATTAGCTTATTATTCGAATATTTCCTTTGAAAATTATATGATATCTGAAGCATCCAAAATAAAAAAAATACAGTTTGATTCGTTTCAGATTTAAATTCTTTAATTTCTCAGTTAAAATTTAGATTGTAGTCAAATAGTTTAAGGAAAGCTTTCAATAGTAGTAGTTTTATGATACTGACAAGCTAATAATATCGATGCTTTTCTCTATTCGCAAAATTAACTAAAATGAATTTTGAAGGACATAATAAGGCTTTTATTAAAACATTGTTTTTAATACGAATTATAAGAGCATATTTATGAGTAACTATCGACGTTTTCTTTTCTACAAAAAAAAAAGCATCATTACACTCAAAAAGAGCAATTTTGTGTTCTTTTCTCAAAAAATGGTTGCCCTTTTACAGGGTTGCGTGTTCTGTTGTAAAAATGTTGCCCTTTCGCAGGGCGAAAGGCATTGCACTTTTTGTCCCGAACAAATCGACAGGGCAGAAAAATCCCGGTAAAACAGATGGTTTTTATTCTTATGGCATTTTCTTTTCTATATTAAAAATGTTGCCCTGTGAAAAGGTGCCTTTTTAAAATGTTTTGGGCGCCCTCTGAAAGTGCAATTTTTTATATAACGAAAACAGAACACAAATTAGAAAAAAGTGCAATTCCTTTTTTTTAACAGCCATTGGTGAAAAGCCATTTCATCGATATTTTGTTTCATACATAATTGACCCATACCATATCAAAATAAAAAGTAATGACACAATCATTTCGAAAATAATTTGTGTTTTATTCAAAATCAAAATCGACCCTTAAAATTTAACCACCGTTTACAAAGTTTTCCTCAAAGTATGAAAAGTTTATGTAACTTCATCACAAACATTTTTTTATTAGTTATATTTGGTGTTTTGCTACATAATAACAAATGAATGCTGGAAATAATTTATTTGCTATTATCAGTTTAATGTTAGGTTTGTGGTGTTAAATACTTCACATTTGAGTTGTTCGATGTTAGTTACGCTAGTTGTTTTCTTTCTTGATTCCAATAAACAATTTTTTTGTTTTTTAAATTTTGCAATTTTTGGCGGATACCTAGGATAATTATTTTAATTATTATGTGCATAAATATCTTCCAGCAACGAGATACATTTTCTACATTATTTTTGTTAATATTTTAAAAATACATATATAAATAAGTACACACAATAATTATGTTCAGAAATTCATAGAATTGTTATGCATATTCTTCGATTCTACATCGGTATTTACTATTTCTACAATTTCAACCATGACAAATAAATAATATTTGTGTAAATAGTTATTAAAAATTTAAATGCATAGTCTTATTTTAGATACACCGACAAACACAATCCTCATTTATGGTTCGACCAAATCGACCCATTGTTCTTTTTAAGCAAAATTGTGTCTGATACAGATAAATTTAATTTGATATCAATTACCTTACAGGACGATTTACTTCTGTTAATTGAAGATGTTATTAGAGATACAAAATCAAAATTTTCAATCATCAGAATCCAAATAGTTTATTACAATGCGGCAAAAGAATTGATAAAAAACCAACAAACCTTTTATAGGCTATGAAACGTTTAGCGTTTGCCAGAAATCATTCGACGGTGTTGGAGTACTACAAACTATAGAAACTTGAGAAGATGGATAACAAAATGTTTTTAGTGTCTTCAACACCGGCCACCATTTCGCTTGGTGCACTAAGTTCCGTAAGAACGTTGTCAGATGTTAAACAAGCAATAAAAAAAATTGTCAAACGAAGTCGAGAAATTAGAAAATGAACACAATTACAATACTTATGACTGAAAAATCGGACTCGAATCGAAATCGGGAAATTAAATCAGCTTTCGCCAATCAACTAAGTTTTCGGCAGCATTAATAATAACAACAACACCACTGAAAATCGACTAGGCATCTATAACAAAATGTAATTTTTTAATTGATTCTGGTTCAGTTGTATTAATATCCTTCATCAAGACTAGTTTAAAACGTACAAAATTAAGCCTTATCACTGTAAAAAGCAGTACTATTGAAATATTTTGTCAATATGTTATTAAGGTTGACTTATGGCGTTTTCTTTTCTACATTAAAAATGTCGCCCTGTGAAAAGGTGCCTTTTTAAAATGCATTGCCCGCCCTGTGAAAGTGCAATTTTTTATACAACGAGAAAAGAACACAAATTAGAAAAAAGTGCAATGCCTTTTTTTTACAGATGATAAACAAACATTTTCTGTATATTTTATGAAATGTGTGTACAAAAATGATCAGTTGCCAGATTGCTAATTCATCTGCTTGAGAAAACAAATATTTTTTTTTTTAATATATCAAACAAATAAGCATCCGCATAGTGTTCTTTTATTTGTTTTATATGATACAAAATATAAAAATAGTTATTAAAATCTAATTTTCTGACTCTTTCAACTCAAAAGACTTTTTTTGAACATTTTCTGGTAACGCTGTGCAAGAATAAAAACCATGTGTTTTACAAGGCAATTTCTGCCCTGTTGATTTGTTCAGGGCAAAAGTGCAATGCCTTTTGCACTGCGAAAGGGCAACATTTTTTAGAAAAGAACACGCAACCCTTTCACAGGGCAACGCATTTTTGAGAAAAGAACACAAAATTGCCCTCCCTGCGGGTAGTGTTGCCTTTTTTTGTAGAAAAGAAAACGCCATTAGTCTCCATCGTGCATTTATGTGGGTATTTAGTGGTCCTAACGTAATTTAAACTTATTGACACAACGCAGGGATTAATATATAGCAAGTCAATGCAAAGATAGCAGTTTGTTCTCTTTCTTGTCTCGTAGATATTCTATACATGCCTTTAAGTCTTCGTAACGTTACGCAGACATCGCAAAGATATATGGGAAATGATATATGGTACTGATAACATTATTCTTATGTAAGAATCTCAAGAGCAGCATTACAGTCGCCCATGACGAACGTATTCAACAAAATGTTCTCAACATCAATGTAAGCAAATGTCAGTTTGTACAGATAAAAGTAACCTTTCTTTGTTACCTGATGGCAGTGGTTTACGAGCTCCTAATGATGGTATCAATGCTATAACCAATTTTCAATTACTATCGTCGGTTCCAAATACGTTTCATCTAAAGATGCCTCCAATAATTTTACAATCGATTTAAAAAGGAGTTACTATGCATTTTGATTCCATAGATAAATATTTCGAATTCGGATTTTTCCTACCTTGTAACTCGCATTTGTAAATACATTTGCTACTTTCGAGTTGTCGTATTGCAATATCGGAAACTTGTATTCTACTTACGCATTTTCCTCGCTATGAATTTCGAATATAGGTGTCAAAGCCACTCGTAATTAGGTATTTGTACTAGTTTGATTTTGAGCTAACGGATGAATCATAAAAAAAAACTTAAATAATTCAAAACATCAACACCAAACGCTGAAAATGTTAGTATTTATTAAATTTATGTATATTAATAGATAAAAAATTATTATAAGTCTCTTTTAATAGGAGAAAAGCTGCGAAAAATATTAATACGAAGCAAAGGCAATTTGAAATTTTGATCAAGGCAGTTATATTACAATTTAATTTTTTTTCTTTCCTAAAACCGCTATAAATGAATTAATAAACACTTCAGAGGAAACAAATGAATGAATATTTTATAAATTCTTTTTTATTTGATCTCCTAAAGTTTGGGGTAACACTAAGAACTGATTTTTGTCCTCAGAATCTAAAGCGGTTATTGAGGCCAATTTTATTTCTTCTTTATTATTCACTATTTCTGGAGATAGCCCAACATAATGCTCTATACAAATATAGTCTAATGCACAGAATACATTCAATATTTGTGCGTATCCATTTTTATAACACACAAATATTTCTTCTTTACTTTTTTTTATTTTCATTGTTTTGACATTTTGTGTAATAAATGCTGCCAATATTGAATAAAACCTTCGAAACTAATGCCAAATTATACCATTTAGTGTCAGCACTTTTACTCGATCCACAAGTGTTACATGGTAAGCCTTTAAATTCGGATCGAACACAACTTTCAAGCTTTTCATACTTTAGAATCAAAATACATAGTAACCCCACAGATACCGCTGTAATAAGTCAGATTGAAGGCTTTTGAAAACCAATGGGTTTCTTTTTTAAAAAAATTACCAAAGGCTGAAAGAAATTATGGCACCTCGACATAGAATTACACGCTGTTTATAAAGAACGGAAACATTTTTGTCACATGTTAGAAAATCGACATTATGTGCACCAAAAGGTTTTAATTTATACATTCTCACAGAAACCTGAAAAAGCGTCATTTCGACAATCGAGACGCCTTGGTTTCATTTCACAATTTACAATAGAAATTGTAACATTTTGGGTGCTGAAAATAGAGTAAATAGAGCGAATTTTTTTTCGCGTGTAAATGTAATTTCAATAGCAACAATCATTTTTATGAGTGCATTGTAAACAGCACCGTCAACGAATTTTCAACATTATTCACGGACCTTGTCAAATTATATATAAAATCAAAAATAAAAATAACGAGACACAGTCGCATCCTGCCGATTTCTTTTTTAAGTTTAATTGTTAGTTTAATTTCCCCAAGTTCGATTTGATAATAAGCAATGGGGCATTATAGTCGTGCTTCTTTCTAGTACATGGTTATAGATAGATATTGTCTTATAATGATCGACACATTTTCGTAACCGCCCAAGGGAATTCGTTTGAAGTATGTATCATCTGAAACTGTAGCAAAAGAATTGTGGTCACACTAGATATCTCGTTTCAAATTTCAAAAATCTATTACCTTAAACTAGGGTAGACGTTACATATTCAGTTCGTGTAAGGCTCTGAACTACAAGGCTTAAGATCTACACCCTTTCACCCACAATCAAATAGCATGGGTGAGAGATGGCATAGACCTTTGAAACCAGATTTAATAAAAAATAAAATAAAATAATCAAAAATTTTAAAATAAATAAATAAAAAATGTGTGTACTCTTTTTGGACTATTTCCGGAGCCAATACAATACAAAGTTATATGTTGGAAGCCTACATTCAAATTCTGTTACCTCAGATTTTCATGGAGTTTATTACATTAGAAAAATACAATTTTTGATCCCTTTGTTGGAAATTTATGATTTTCAGTATATAAAAAAGAACAATGATTTAAATAAAATTTAGTGATATAACTTAAAAAATAAATAAATAAAAATAGCGCTGAGTGTGTGCTAGTTCCAGGATTCCAGAACCATACTATCGCGAAGTGAACTTTTATGCGGTCTTATTAGCTGCAAAATATAATTCCAAAATTTACAGAAAAGGAAAAAAAAATTATTTCTATGCAAGATCTTAAGTACTTAACATAAAATAGTACTTAATATGTATACTTAATATAAGTACTATAATATAGTACTTAATATAAGTACAGAAGTTGAGAAACTTCTTTTTTAACTCCGGCTTAAGAGCTTTAATATAGGAAAGAGTGTGGTTTATAATTATTATGTTATTTAATAATTACAATTTTGTACTTCAAATTTTGAGTTCTATCATTGGAAAGCTAAGACTCAGAGATAAGTTTTTTATTTAATTTTTCGCATCAGTTTTCAATGTTGCATCGGAAAACAAATAATTTATTAATTAATAATAATTAATAAGTAATTAATTAATTTATGTGTATATATGATTTGCTTGTTTTAAATTATTTTTGCGAAAATCAATTTTTTCCTATCTAACTTATTTTTTATTTAAGTTAGCAAATTTTTTGTATAGGCTCTCAAATTGTCTTTTTGATAAGGCAACGTAAATATTGTACTCATTGGGAAATAATTATATAAAGAATACCTGGCATAGAGTTCATCTGCGACCCATTATTTGAAATAGACATTGGCATAGAGTTGACCATTCCACACATTTGTCCAACGCTCATTTGCATGGGGCCCGTATTGGGAGATTGCAAATTGGGGGATTTACTTCCTAACTGATTCATTCCACCGCCGGTCATGGCATTAACAACCATTCCGGCATTTTTATTACCCTGTGCAAGCAAACAGATGTAGAAAAAATAAAATAAATGTATTACACAAATGAACTATTTCTATGACAAAACTTTAAATAAAAAATTAATTTTATAACATACTTGTTGTTGTAATAAATGTTGTAAGTGCTGATGATGCTGCATCTGTCTTAAAGGGTTTGTACCACTTGGACCTTGATTACCAACGCTACCATCGTCTACAGATCCATTCAATTGGGAACCAGGTACTCCAGGACCGGGACCTTGTGCAGGAGGTTTATTTGGTCCACCCACATTTACACCTAAGCTATGATTTGGTGGACCCCCTGTTCCCTGCTCATTCCACGGTGTTACTAATTCATCCGGTAAATTTTCTTCTAATAAAAATAAATCATCTATTTTCACCCGCTTCTGTGGCGGTTCTTCCATATGATCAGTCATCATTCAAAATATTCTATATATTTCCTTTTGTAATAACTTCAATTTTGTAACAGAAATAATTAAACACTTTTTAGAGTTCGACTGTTGGGATAAGATTTTTTTCACCTTTTGCTATTTTTGATGCAAGTTTTAATTGATGATTACACGAAGTAGACTCCTTGGAATAATTAAATACAAAAAAGGAAGCTTTTGATATTGGTACTTCAACTTAATATTTGAGGACAAATATATACTTTTTTAATGCATATAATACCAATTTAATTTCTGCCGCTGGAATAATTTTTGTTATTAGAGGAAGTTCGTGCTGAATTTGACAAAGTTGTAAACATCGACGTCGTTCTTTTGTTAGTAAAATCAGCAAAATTCCGAAGTTTTGCTGTAAATGTTTTTTTTGGGTTGGATTTTTATTGCCGTTTTGTAGAATTAAATTTTGTCCCTTTTGTTGATTATTAATTATTAAATTAAAACTTATAATATTCAACAAATATTCAAAAGCGTTATACATTAATACGCTCGCGTACATTTTGTATGAGAAAATTAAATTTTTTGTTTGATGCCGTACTTATTTCATTTAAATTTTTTTTTTTTTATTTCATTTAACATATTAAACGGCAGCTTATTTTTATGCATAGCGTACATTCCAGATATTGGAAATGCCAACAAAGTTTTGCCATTGAGACTCGTAGTAGGTAAATTGAATTTAGGATGATTTTGTAGATTTTATTATCATTTTATTATAAATTGTTTTAATTGCATAGTTGTTTTTAATTTTATATTTATTTTGTTTATTTTAAAATTGTTTGTATTTCAAAATTAAATTATTTATTGAATACTCCTCACATATGTAGCTAAAAAATCTAGAGAAAGATAAAACAAAAACAATAAAATTTTGTTTGGGTTTAAAAAAGTTGTTGCGCGCTTTTTCTATCATTCTTTTATTTTTATGCCATTTATTGTATTAATAACATACATTTCGAATTGAGTTATAAAGTTAAATACTATTTAAAAGAAACTATGTATTGTGGAATACGTCAACTAGTATTGCATTTAATATTTTTATAACAATTTTGATGACAACAAATCTCATTTTCTTTTTGATACTTTTTTTTTCAAATAGTTAACACTTCTCGTTATTTTTATGAATATTCCTCAACTCGTTCATTAATTGCTCTTCACAAAATTTTTTCACACAATCACATTCAATTCACTCACACTTCTTTATAAAGGCTCTTGGTCTTCTTTCCGACATTAAAATATCCATCGTTTAAACGCAACGAGTGTGAGCAGTAATGAAAAAAGAAAGAAAAAACACAGACTGGCGACTGTAATTTTTTTTTCTTTGGTTATTCGTTTTTCTTCACGTCGTATCTTAAAATTTCTAATGCACATACAACACAAAAAATTTTTGTTTTAATTTTTTTCTTTCTAGAAAAAATTTTAAAATTATTTTTGCAAAAACCGAAATAAAAAAAAAATATAAGAATTATTTAGAATTATTTTTATTTATAAATATTTTTTAAAAACATTTTTAATAACCATCTTTTTTTCTAATGTTTTTATTTCGTATTAAAGTACAACTTTTTTTCTAATTTTGAATTTTAATTTTATATTTTTAAAAATTTATGTTTATTTAACACAATTTTTTTAAAGTTTTTTTTGCAATATTAACTCAAATTTTCTGTCCGTTTTTGTTGCAGTAGCGAAAAAGTCAACTGATTTTGCAAACGAGCAGCAACAGAACTAGGAAGAAGACTGAAACCGAATGCGATTAAACATAAAGGAAGCCAGTGTTACCATTTCTTTACAGTTTATATGGGAGATAAAAACTAGTTTTAAAATTTGAATAATAGCGGAAAAATATATCGGACATCATTAGAATGTTTTGCATTCAAAACAAAAAAGGTGGGATTTGCAATAAAATTATGCTTTTATATTTCAAATTTGCTTCAAAATATGTTTAAAAACAATTTTTAATTTGTTCGAGAGACTTGTTTCGTTTTTTAATGTTATTACCCCTTTTAAATATCACATTAAAATTCAACTAAACAAACAAAAATTGCATAATTTAATATTAGTAAATTCTAATCAAAATATTTCAAGACTTTCGTTGCTTTCATGTACAGTAATATAGAAGTTTTTGTATATTTTATTTACTGTAAGCTTTAAAAAAAATTATTATATATGTATACTAAGCAACAGATGTTTTATATAAAATAGTGATATCACGTTATAGTGATAAGCACGTTACGATATATGGACGTATTAAACAGTTAATAGATTAGTATAATGCTGATTGTGATTTCATTTCAATTTTAGATACAACAGATTGATAATTTTGTCATTTATTTGGTTTTTTCAATACACGTTCTTGTTTTTATTTGTTCAAACGTGATTGTACTTATGTACACTATAAATTTGAAGAGGGCGTGAAATCTTAAAAGAACGGTAACACTTAATTCATTTGAGCAAGTGTAGAAAAAGAACTTCGGGTGTTTTCGGCTTCACACCAAGGAGAAATAGCGAGTTAGAGAGACCAAAATGGAACGAGTACAGAAACGCTTTATCAGAAATAATTATCCTAAGTAAATTATTTTAAATCAAAAAATATATCGTAATTCAACAAAAAAAATACTTTATAAAATAAAAAGTTAAACAAGTATTTCATTCCATCTAAAATAGTTGAAATATGCAATGTAAAACTTTTGTTTTCCCATCTCTAAAAATCGACATGTTATTTATTGTTGCAACTATCCCTTTCGTACTTATACAGAACATATACATAATAGAAACGAACCACAGCAAATCGCTCTGGTCAAAGAAAATAACACATATGCATTTCACACTCGCCCATTGTATCAGTGAGCATCATAAAACTATATATGCATGTATATACATGTGAATGTATCAACACACCACAGAAAATTTTCAGGCATAGAGACGAAAAATTTTCATAAAAATTATAAAATTTCTTTCTATGGAAATTATATTATCAACCACTTTAAAGGAGAAATTCGTAATTTACAATTTAGTTTTAAATGTGTATTATAACTTTTCTCTATTTATTTTATTCCTGCACTTTTCAATTGTATTCAATTTTATCTATAATTTATCCACTTTATTGATTTTATTATATTTTTTTCATTTAATATACGTGCACAACGGAAACACCAAAAAATCAGTACTCTTCTCGTTTTTTATTTCGCTAAATTTAAATTAGTAATAATATCATTTTTATTTACATTTTTTATATTTTCAAAATTGTGAACATATAAATTTTTTACTAGTTTCTACCGCAAATTGCTTTATAAAAATTACAAAACTTCGTCAACTTTCAACACCGAAAATAAAATGACGCTGAATTAAAAAGCAAAAAGGAACTCGACAACAAAACTCGTTGGGTTTACAAAATTTGACTAATAAAGGAGTTCGTTCAAACTGTAATCGGGTCATTCGTTCTCTTTTCTTTCTTATTGTGAATTATTATACATCAGAAGGGTTGCATATTGTTCTCCAAGTGTGGTTAATTCGGTATTATTATAACAATTATTACTATTCTCCATACGAACCAACTGTCAAATATTGAATGTGTTGTCAAGAAATAAAATAGCATGGCCTAAAAATGCATCTGCGTAACATATTTTTGATTTTTATGAAACATTTTTTAAAATAATAATTTTCATACGATCAGGGACAATTACTTCAACTAACAAAGAAACATTTTTTTAATCATATTTGTATCATATTGTGGCGCTAGCAGCGCGATTTTCGTACAATTTTTTCAAACCGGATTAAATAGCATCAGATTTAGTGTTAATGAATCGTACGGGTGTGCACGATAGATAACATTTGGCGATTGATAAACAATTAGTTTGTTATATATTTTTACTTCGGTAGCAATATTAGTGCCATCCCTAAATAAAAGCAAAAAGCGGTGCGTTTTTTACCGCCGAATTGCCATACCTAAGCAAAAGTGGCAACGGTATGTCAAAAAGATAAAAACATTGTTATCAAACAAATTAATATAGCGACCCTCATTATTTAAAAATGTTCAATAGAGGCTAAAAACGGTGTTTTTATACTCTTATAACAAGAAAAAGAGATACAAATGTAAATTTTTTTTCTTTAGCAACAGTAGTGCTTACAATTTCCTCACAATTTTGCTGTACATGCATGGATTCTGATGAACTAGCTCTATAATTTATTCGTTAATATTCTAAATTATCTATATTATATTGGAAATATTTACCCACCTCCATTTTCTAATTTCACATAAATTTTTTTCTTTTTGTATATAACTATTTTCTTTATCACTTAACTTACACTCTATGAAAATCGGATTAGAGTATGTAATTAAAAGCGTATATCCAATTTGGATATTCTTCATACAAAATGTATGGGTATGAGAACTCCTGACAGGTAAAAGACGCTTGCCGCTTTTGTTTAGAGATGACATTTATGCTGTAAAAAATAAAGAAATGGACAAAAATTACATAAATTTTATAACAATTAGATCACAATATTTTACACAATATCACAAAACCAAATTTCTATATATACGTCAGATAAGAAATGTAAATATATTGTTGTACATTAATAAATTTCACAGAAAGCACGAATCTTTTGGAATTGTCGTTTGACCTTAATACTATCTTATATACATAAATGTTTACTTAACTAGCCAAGGCAAATTAGTCAATTTCAAAGCCAACATTGCAAAAATTGCACCAATTTAAAAGAGAATCAATGATCATGAGGCAGCTTTAGAGATGTATTACCGATGAAGGTGAAGCGCATAGAAGCATGCAAGATGAGAAAACTATTAGAAAAGACAGCTGATTAAAAAAAGTTGTTCTGCGTCACAAAAGAATAATTATTTGTTCAGTTTCTTAAAGTAAAAGCAACTCTGATTGCACGAAAATATTCATAAACTTTTGCAAATGGTACGATTTATCAAACGAAATCGCTCATTATTATGTTACATTATTGAATTTTTTCAGTAAAACGAGGCCTTAAAAAGATAATTCAATCTTTAAGGTTAAAATAGAAATATATTTAGCAAACCATGATTCTAATGTAATCTTTCAGATATAAAACGCACAAAAGTTTATAACTTTATATAAATTTTTGGTTGATTAATATTTCTTTTTTTTCCAATTCGTAAAATATTTATATATTTAATGTAATTGGATAATTATTATTAGGTAACATATTCTTAACATTTTATATGTTATATACATACGTATGGATGTGTAACTAATTTTTAACATTCTCTCAATAAAATTCTTCATAGTATTACTTATAATTTTTTTTGGGATGTTTTGAATAATAGTTAATAATTCTTTCAGAAGAAGTGGATTTTTGATAACAGTCTATAAATAAATTTGTTTGTATTATTATAGTGTTAAAAGTATGTTGAAATTGATGCTTTGCTCTAGCGGCAGATATAGATACAAGCATTAGGACGACTCCTAAAGTAAATGCCTGAATGAAACAAAATCCATCTATAACGAATGGCGAAAAGTTTATTAACAAAGGAATAGAAAAATTATTAAGTGGTCGTACACTTCAACAAAGTTGAAATACATCTAATTCGCCAATGTTGACACTACATAAAAAGGAATGGATGAGAACGAACCTAAGAGCAGAGTGGTAATAGACTTCAGTAAATTAAATCACCATACTCTTACAGATAGGATTATCATCTGTCTTGTAAACACAACATTGCAAAATCTAGGGGAAGCTTATTTTTTCGCAAAACAAAATTTATTCTGCTTTTCACCAAATTTAAATTAGAGTAACCGAGAAAAACCAACATTCTGCATTAACGGAATCAAAACGAATTCATCCGATTAAAGAATGCAATTTTTCAGTACTGAAATTCATAGGAAATTTCATATATTTCTACAAATATATATACGATATACTCATTTCTTCGTCACAGCAAGAGAATACATGTAATAATCATATATACATATATAATATTTGAAACTTTAAATAAAATAACATTAAAATTTTCTAATAAAAAATCCAAGATTTTTATGCCAGAAGTTGAGTATTTGGGGCACATTGTTAAACATATAAAAATAACAACCACAGATACAAGTATATATCGGGCCCTCGTGGACAGTTTTAATGCATTTTTTTGTAGCATGAGTGAAGGTCAAATCATTACCTTCCTTATACAATATATTATTATATTTACGTAATAACCCCATTAAAGCTGTGCGCTCTTCCCAATTAACGTGATCCAAACGAAATTTCGAATCCTTTTCATTCACTTCGATCTCATGTATATTCAATTTCTGTTTACTAGATTCGTCACTACTTTTGAAAATGGCTTCATTTGCCATTTCATATTGAAATCCATCAAGTCTTAACACTTTTCTACCTACATCGATCTGGGCGTTCAAAATTCCCAGTGTATCATAGCCCAACAATCCCTCAGAGTTATGCGAAAAATCGTACACATAAAACTTTATCCATTCACCATGAACAAGAACACTTTGAATTGAATAGAGAATCACCGCGCCTACTGATGTTCTTAAAGTAATTGGTTTTGTTTCCCCTACCATCTTCGGTAAAATATTTCCCCTAATTATACTAACAGAGGATCCTGTATCAACCAGAAAAAGATATGCTTTATTATCGGTATAAAGTATTATAGTTGGCAATCTTCCGAGGCTCGAGAGTGAAAATTTGAGTGGTCTTCCTCCATTGGAACAGGTGCCCCATAGAGCATAGTTCTCGATTGATTGGAATCATTCCGTCCAGGTATCCCATTCATCCGTTTGCTGTTTCGGTTTAGATAAGATTGTCGTGAAAAATTATTACCGGCGTATGTAACATTACGGTTTGAGTCATTGTGATAAGGGTTACCATTGTGATAATTCGGGTATGGCCGAAGGTACTGTGAAGCATTAGTTCGATATTGAGATGTGTGAGTATTACGAGGCATTTCATATACATGGGGTACCGATTGAAAATATTTTGCTTGCGATTAACTATTATCTTAAACGCTCTTACTTTTGTTAAATTTATTTTACTTGAACTCGATTTTTTTTAGAATTTTTAGAGCTGATACGGGGTTAGAATTAAGTATTGCACTAATGTGGTAAGGTAATTTTTTTCTTAAAATTTCCAAAGCAAATCTATCCACTTCTGATCTATATAAATTTTTTCTGGTTTCAGTTTCGTCACTTCATTTTATACAATCTCTTATCTTACATATTTCATTGTTTAACACTTCTCAAAACAATTTAACACTATTACCAAATTTAAAATTACACAACTCCAGTTTTAACGTTGCAATAGCTTTTTTTCGCCAAATTTTTCTATTAACGCCAATTTTAGTGCCCTCCAGTGACTGGGATTCTTTCTTCTGAGCAAGTCAGCTGCCGGTCCACCAGCTTCCTCTCTATTGCGTTGAAAAACAGTTGTCTAACGTCATTTTCCAGCCCCGCTATAGTAGCTACGAAAGATTGGATATGTTCAATAAATCTTGCATGAGCACAAATGTTTCCATCAAATGGCTCGATAAAGTTGAGTTTTTGCAGAGCAAATTCTTTTTTTCTTTGTTATCCGGCATATTTATTGTAAAGTTGCTTAGAAGATTGTTTATTTCTTCGATTGTGTTCTTTTTTGTCATCAGTTATTTTACTAAACTTTTTTTTTTTTTTTTTTTTTTTTTTTTTTTAACAATTTTATTTAATTTTTATAAATTGATTTATTTTTTTATTATATTTTATATATAATTGAAATGATATAAATGTTATGTTCTTATTTATTACAACTTAACACTAGTGCAATTTCGTTTAAACCGACTGTGCCAAAAACATACAACTCCACGGTGTGAGTTATAATTCAAAGGAATCTTTATTTCTACCAACATACTAAACTTAAAATGTTTAAAAAGCCAAAAATACGAATCGTTTGCATTTGTTTTTGGCAAAATTTTATGACAGTGTCACATTACAACCTCCGCTGCCAATGCATTTATTGTTAACGTAAGCGTCTGGAATGAATGCATGCTAGCTATTAATTACGGTATGTCACTTAGATAGATATACATATATGGATTTATAAATATGTGCATGAATATAAAGGACACTATGCTCTTATCAAGCTCGTGGCATGAAGCTTGCATACGTGTGTATAACATCAGAACATACACATACATAATATGTCAATAATTAATTTGTTATGAACCATTAAGTGGCAATTTAAGAGGATTAATAACATTGTGATTACTTAATTTCTTTTCTTTTATTATTTTAGCAATTAATTTTTTTAATTGAAAATGAATTAGAACAAATATCAATATATATTTATTATTCTTAATACTTTTGTAGGCAAAATGATGAAATGTTTTCGAGGACTTCTATTTGAAAGTTTTCACTTTTTCCTCACTTTTTTAAAAAAAAATTTCTCTATTATCAGTCATACACTTACAAGGTAAAAAAGTGTGGAGGTATGAGAAGTTTCTTACAATAATTAAATATACTGGAATATTAAAATGTAAATAACTATCGCATTTGCGAAAAATTAGTTACAAAAAATATATATACATACTTTTAAAACATTTTGTCTTAAAGTCTTTCAAGTCTTGTTTAAAATGAGTACGTGTTTAAAAGATAAACTTATACATTCATCAAAATGAATCGGGACGTAACAAAAAAAATTTAAATATGTTGATTCTGCATTTAGTATAGTCCGTGTCGCACACACCAACATATTTTCACTACCCCCACCATTGGATGTGTAGTGACCTTCACTTCTTCCTTGAAATTAATCCCATTAAGTATTCAGATATTCCTCAACTTGGCACAGTTTTTATAGCAAAACGCTCATAAATTTCAAAAACTGAATGTAACAGCGTTTTGATGTACAAATGCTATTCATTTCTTATGGAAAGTTGAATGAAGTACGCTAACCTTTTCATTAATAAAACGTTAATGATTTATTTTAAACTTCTTCATTTCGATCAAGTTTTCATATGGCGTTGATACATTGCGAATCGGGTATTTATTTTATAACTAATAAAAATATGATTAATAATTATGAAAGAAATCTTTTTAATTAAAAAATAAGAATAATATATGAGTTGGATTGCAGCGAAATGTTACCCAAAACATTTATGCTAATTGATTTTTATTTTTGATAATGAAACTAAATAGGCTTATGTCCGCAAATACGTCACCTTTATTTGTAATGTTTATTCAAACTTAGACACTTGCTAGCTAGCAAATCTTTTTTAGAGTGCTGCCTAGAAGTTCTACACAAAGTTGAATATGATTTGGATAGTTGTTAAATACATTATAAATTATATAAATAAATGAATATTAAATGCGATATTCATTTTAGATTATATTGAAGAAGAAAGGCAAACAGAACTTTATACGCGAGCATAGAAAACATCAATATTGGCAACAATCGTAGCACGTGGCAAGGACAAATATAATCATATTTTCTAATTGTACATTCGTAACCTCTAACATTTTTAAAGGTATTCAATGTTTATAATAATTTTTATTATTATAATATATGGTTTATAATATATGAAATTATTTTACAATTGTGGAAAACGAATGAAATAAATGGGATGATAATACTGCGTTTTCTGATTTAATTTTTCTAAAGAAATGATAGTATTAAGCCACTGGCAATGAATCATTATTATGTGGTTGTACTTCTTAAATATTCTGTAATGGAATTATTGTGGTTATTGTAATTGATTATTTCGCGGTATAAGACAGATAAGCAATTAATTTGGGAAATACCGTGCCATTGAAATAATAACTAAAAGGAGTTATGTTGTGTTGATGATAGTGGAATAGTTGTAACATAACTATTCCACGAATAGTCAATAAATATCCCATTGCTCAATGCATTGCCAACGGTTGTGGTTTACATCTGAGAAAGGCACAATTTATAAAAAAACTGAGCTATTTAGTGATGAATGTTACCAATAAAAAGGTGGTTGTCCGAGACAAACACTTCGAGAGTAACGTTCAATAATTATGGGCTGTCACAGCTACGAGTGCGTGGCTGCACTGAAGTAAACAAATATGACAAATTACCAACTGAATGTAGTTTAATATAAAAAATGAGAAATAACATTAGCTGGCACCACTGGATTGAAAATGTATGGTTGAAAACTTAACTTATTGTCGAAGCATAAAATGGTAGACACAACTGTGATAATGTGCGTTAAAAACTTAATAATATGAATTTAAATTTTACCCTGCCACACGATAGTTTCTGCTTTTAGTAAAGAGCTGTTTCTTTTTTTTAATTTTTGCTTGCATTTACGTCAAATGGATAGGAGGCAGAAAATACAATTAACAGTTATGCTGTTGGTGAATAATCAGCATTTATTTGAAAGAAAGCTGAAATTACTTTTCCTGAAACTACTCCAGAATGTAACAATTTTTAATACAACACCCAATAGTCTGCTCGTGTTGCTACGAGTATACATAAGTTGGAATCGCAGTTGGACACTCTGAATTAAGACAAAGGCAACTGTGGAAATTTGTGGGTTTAATGTTACTCCTCAGATTTAAATATTTCTTTTTTGTTGTGCTGAAAATAATTAAAAAAGCTTAATTTTTCTGCGTTTTGATCCATTTTTATTTGGTTAAATATTAACAATTTGCCGACATCTGATTCACAATTGACGGTATTGCTATATTGAAAAAAGCTAAATGCAACTTAAATGCAGTTTGATTTACTGCATTACCTTCATTCTAAATGCACATTGGAATGGGCATAATGCACAATTTAATTTGAATTAAGGTTGCTATTGCCAATTAACGCTGTCGTGTGTCTACGCTATAGATACCTTTTAAAATATTTATTTATTTTTTAATTTTTTTAGATTCGACTTCTATTGCATACTGATTCAAATTCTTAAATCTAAACTAGGTAAAGGCAAAGGAATGTTTGTGCAGTTACTGTTTACAATTATTTCAATAACAAAAACGAAAACCAAATTAACTTAAGGAAAAACAAATTCAGAGCAAATAGGTATTTAAAATGATTAAATCATACAAATACAAAAATATTTAAAAGAAGAAAAAACTTAAATAAATACTTAAATACATGAATACTCAATAATCTTCGATTGGAAACGGTGCCAGTTTGTGAATGGGTGTACGAAGAAAGCTTTTTTTGTTTTACTTTTCCATTTTTTTTTTGTCTTGCTTACGTGAGCTAAGAGCCAATGGTGAGGCAGAATATGGTCCTCATGAATGATAACTAGAGTGCTTTCTTCAAAATTTTCGGCTTTCTTAAACCATTTATATCTCGGTTAAAGGTGAGAACATAATCGCGGACCCTATGTAGCCATAACTGCTGCTTAATAGTGTTTTCACACCTAAAGTTAAAACCTGGTTTTAACTTAAAACCTACAAACAGCTGATTTTGTGTTCACATACAATTTTTATAAAATCAGGTTTTATAATACAGTTTGTCAAATAAATTTGTTACTGATAAAATAAATTTTTTGAAGAAATAGATGTGTTTGTTGTAATTATTCTTCCCACATTTATTTGAGAAACTGTACGACACCTGTTATTGTATATATAAAACATAAATTTTAAAAATGTGTATCTAAAATTGAAATGATTTTACATTTTGTGAATGAATATTTGTAAATTGTGAATGAATTATCAGCTGTTTTCAATCTTTCTAACTTGGTAGCACTGAATAAAACAAGGTTGTATATTATAAAATCTACTTAAAACCAATTCAAAAAAGGTTTAAAGATGGTTTTATGAGAATTATTTTGTATGGTAAAACCAGGTTTTAAGGGTTGGTTTTAAAGTTAAAACCAAATTTTGTTTTAAAACCAGGTTTTATCCTCAGTGTGAAAATACTATAACATACGTAATAAGTTGAAACCTCTTAAGGTAGTTAGTGTATTTATAGATGCGTAGGTTTTCGGAGGCCATTAAAGATGAACCAATTAACCGATGGGCATGAGTTAGGAATTCTTCATAAGTCAGGTTATCTTGACACATATATTTTTAAGGAGAAGTGTTTTTGTGTTTTTTTTAGCAGCCTCCGAAGGGCCTGCAAGGAGAGAAGAGAAGCGAGGAGAACGAGAAGGTGCAAAGGAAAACTCAAATCCTGTGGATGTGCTCTAGTGAATGATCTCTTTGGTATTGTCATATTGAAAAAATGTTCCTTAAGTTCTTGGAGCTTAGATATAGCGCCAACAAAGTTTAATGCGTTGTCACAGATTAGCCTCTGAGGTATGCCACGACTTTCAATACACCAATGAAGTTCAATGTGAATTGCTTTAGATGAAAAATAAACAAAGATAGCAATGTATGTTTTATTCGGAGCTTGTCCTCTACTGCGATGCGAAGTGTAAAAAGGACCACCAGAGACCAAGAATGCGCGTTGAGATTTAAAACGATTTCCAGGAAGGTTTCCCATTAATGGTTGCATTAGACGAGGCCTATATTTAAAACATTTAAAACTTTTGGAGGACTTTTCTAACGATTTCTCTGGCGATAATTATGCATACTTGCTGCCACGAAATTCCAAAGAGAGCCTTGGAGCCAGCATGCAGATGTTTTCGGTGACAAAAAGTGTTCTAAATGGATGATTCTTAAGAAGAAGGGCAGGAAATTTGGTTTCATAAGGTAATGGAGCATTTGCTAGCCGACCGCTTAGGCCACCATTTTTTAGGGTGAAATTGTTGCTCTGAATTGTGTCGAAAAACGGTACTAACTTTTGAAAAATGGGGTTCAAGGTTTCACGTTTCCTAAGTAATTCAATCTCTTTTTTGAATGACGAATGTTTTGTTGAATATCACATACTATACGATAAAACGCTGCTTGCAACTCTTGAGACGTCAAAAAAATCGTTCTCTTTTGTTTATCAAAACTCGATAAATATACGCCAATGCGAAAAATGCGAAGATACGACGAATGACGAAAAACTGACTGGTTTATTATGGATTCGACAATGATTGTTGTTTTGAGCAAAGTTTTTCTCATTTCGTGTGTGGTTAATTCAATGGTTCTAATTGTAAACATAAACCAGATTGCATCGACAAGTTCATTTACAAAAGATCCTCCGATACGATGTCACCCGGATTTTGTTTGGAGGGTACATGCTCCAGGGTATGTCATGAGTTGAATTTTGTATTTCTGCTAGGACGACGAATAGTTAGTCATGATTTACGATTCTGACTAATAGAAAATTCTATAATCTAACAAACCAAATTTGGATTTGATTTTATTCCATGTTCGACCTAGCAACAAGGATGCATAAAGTTCTAAACGAGGGAAAGACTCATGAACGACTGTAGCTACCATTGATTTTGACTTCTGAACACGAATGTAATAATGCTCGATGAGGTTGTTGAGTGCCACAACATTCTTTGACGAAAATTATAGCTGTTGGGAGGAAACTGATGCGATGACGGCTAGTAAAATATGTTTAAAGATGAGTTGAGGCTGGATTAGCCTGTTTTGGTAATACTGGATGGTGCGAAGAAGAAGTCGTTGGGCGAAAAGACAACGAACGCGATTGCTGAGACGATAAACTTGCAGAATGTGAAAACTATGATGGCTGTTTCGAAGTGTTTTTATTATTCTTCAATTCAGAAATTGGATTGTGGGGCGACGTATAACAAACATCTGTATATACTACTTACATACAAATTCCATATATAAAATGTATATACATACATAACTTACATATAACTACTACATACATACTATATATATATATATTACTTACATACTATTTACATATAAAACATATATACATACGTATATATATTAAATTAATTTTTTTAGCAGTGCTACCAACTATATAAAATGGCGGCTGTCTTTTTTTAATATTATTTTTAGTTGCCAAGTTGTTGTCATAGCTATAAGTTTGAATTTTTTCGTGAAATAAAAGTTTTTTTAAGCATAAATCACTGAAGTAGTTTAAATATGTAAATCGTGCGATAGCAAGATTTTGTTGGTTAATTGGAGACTACATGACATTTCCTCAAGCAGTTTATGCATAGTCTAGAACTTTTTACAAACTCAAAACGACGAGGTATGAGTAGTGACAAATAAGTAGATCAATTTCACGTTGAGCGTTCTTTACTGTTGCAACAGCCGGAAACAATATTGGATATGACGACTAAAGATCCGCGGTGTTTAGAATTTTGATTTATTGTCACGAGTTGGGAAGGACTCGGTTTCGGCAGTTCGACTTTCCAAAAATTGACAACGCAATCTTAATATTGAGTCCAACTAGTCCCACTATGGTAATAATTTAATGTCTGGATTTTCGTCATATACCCATTTGGATTCGCTGTCAATTTTCGATAAAACAATATGAATGATTACATCATTCATGACATCGACGGATGATCATAATGAGAGCAACGAGCTACAGAGAGCCGACACATTATCAATAATTGAGCGCAATGCTTTAGCGCTCGGTTTACTGATAGCTGGTATCGAAAATAGTAAATTTATATAATAAAACATCAACGATAAACATCAACGACTTATTATCATAACGTTATTTCAACCGATAAAAAGCCTTCTGATAGTTTGAGTTAATTACTTGAAAGAGTTCGGCATCTGCCAATGCTTGACCTGATAAACAACCGAGCAAATAGATTAATAATTAGATTGTCGGTAACTGGTATGTTCGGATCAAGATGAACTAAGGTTTTATATGCGCTTATAAAACGAGAAAACTCTGCATATTTTTCATTAAATTTGTGTAATTTTAATTGCGGTAAATGATTTCGATGAGGTGCACAGGATTGAGTAACATTGAAAAAAGTTTGCTCAGTATCATTATGAGTACGTTTTTTATTAAGAAGGTTCACCAATGGAGCTTATATAAAAAGTTCCTCTATATCGGACCTAGTCATTTCAGATTTGTCCAAATTCTTTATTTGGGATTTAACATAGCTTATTTGTTTAAAGTATGATTCTAAAATCTGTATCCTGCAGTCCAGGATTGTGTAATCAACAGCTACACCGTCTCTGTCAATTTTCGCTTTCATTTGTGTGATAGTTGTTCGTTGTAATTTTAGCGCAGCAAGTGAGTTGACTGCTGTATCAGCTTTATCAACATTTTTTGTATTCATTTTATAAAAACAATTAATTTTGCTTTAATAAAAATTTGGAAAATGACCCACTGTAATACTATACTACTCTATTGTAGTAATTTGCTCTAGAAAATGAGTTGGTACTAATTTTTTGCAAAATGTACCACTAGTTGAATTTAAGTGCAGCACTGGTAGCCGTTTCAATTGAAAACAACAAAAATGAACTAATAATTGAAATTGATTAACTTACATGAGTGTGGATTGTAAGATTATCCTTAAAGATCTTTCTGATGATGGTGAGTGACGATGAAGAGAAAGTTCTATCGATTGAATATGAAAGTTGATGATTTCTTAAGTAGGAGTCGGCAGCTAGCAAATGTATTTGGATGTACACGTGGATGACCATAATGATGATTGCGAGGATAATTAAGTTATTGATGGTGATCCTGATAACCACTTTAAAAATCATTACTATTCCTTGTGATGCCGATGTGTATCTTCCAACGATGACGACAATATTGGTTGCTTAGTTGTAGGTGCAACTTGATGAATTCATAAATTGATGATATCATGACTTTACAAATTTATTGCATTTCAATTTAATGTATTTCGATCTTATTTAATGGTCGGTCCTGTCAAGGTCGCCAATTCTCATGTCAAAGCATACGATTTCTTTTAATTTATTTATATATATTTTTTTTCTATATATATACATACTGTTTCGACTTCTACCGGCAAAGGAATGTTTGTACAGTTATCGTGTAGAATTATTTCAATAACAATTACAACAATAAAAACAAAATTTACTTAAGCAAAACAAATTCAGAGCAAATAGGTGTTTAAAATGATTAAATCATAAAAATATAAAAAGACATAAAAAAAAGTACTTAAATAAATAGATATTTTTATTCACTAGAGGCATAAACTATACACTCGCGTAAGACGGGTACAGATCTTCGCAAATGTTTATATTATATTCATGTAGTAAAGAGTTACTTCCAAAGAATAAAAACAAAATTGCTTTTCTAAAAATGAATTAGTTTTATTTAGTCCATTTAATAATACATTTATTTATTATAACCATACCTAAAAATGAATTAGAAACAGCATTTAATGCTTCTATCCCGTATAACTGTGTTTTTGACAACACATATTTGACAGAGTATAGTTATATTAAGGGAAATAGTGGCACAAGTGATGACACAGGTACATTTTATTTACATTCATTTTAGGTTAGTAGCATTATATAAATTTTTATTTGGTTTTAAAATAACAAAATTTATTGCATACATTACTAAAGGTTTTAATCCGCAAAAAACGTGGGCAAAGAATATGAAATATGAAATAGAATTTAGTATAATAAATTTTGTAATTTGTATAAATATTTAAAAAGCAAGATTAATAAACGCCATCACACACTATGGTGTTTCACTGCAATTCCTCAATTCACAAGTCTTGTATTGCTTAGAGTCGCATGCGAAATTATATTTACTAATATATTGAGTTCGAAAGGACATATATACCTTAAAAATATTTAGATTTTTAATTGTAGGATTATAAAAGAAATAGAGAAATTATAAAAAAAAAATTTAATATTAATAAGTAATTTACATAAAACACCAATATTTGTATGTTGGTTGATTTTTTTCACTTAAAATATTCATTGCTTTCAGTGTTTTTATAAAACATTTTTTATTAAGTGTATCTTTGTGTAACAATGAACTCTTCTTTTCTTCTCTTATCTCTTGCAGCATGGATCCAAACTAATATTGCGCGGTTTTGCTAAAGATATGTTTTCTTTTGATCAAAGTAAGATATACTATTATTTTATTTTCTCAAAAAACTTTTTTGTTTTTCTGATACATAGTGAATATTAGGAATACCTAAAGCTCTATATCTACAACCTCTAATTCGGACAAAAGCTGAGTTTTAAATATTCGTGTATAACATTTTTTTTTTCAAAACGACCTCTGGTATTGATAAGAAGGGATCTGCTGTTTCACGAACTTGAGCGTAGTCAGCAACTGCGAAGCAAAATATCTACTTTTACTTCAAACTCTAGAGAATATTTGTTTATATGCGCCCGGTGGTGAACTTTGTGCGCACTTGAATATGCCTCAAACATCCGTTTTAGAATTTGTTCGTGGCATTACTTATATACGAGTATATATAACGCTTGACAAATGAATTAGTTTTATTTTATAAATATATTTGGTAAAAAAAATTATTTTTGAAACCTGCTTAATACAATTATTATTTTGTTTACATCACTACATTCGTTGTACCCGCATAGTATAGTTGCCCTTCTTTGCCAATACTGTGCCATACTGATTTGAATGTTCTTTCACTGACATGATTTACATTTCTATATACAGGAGCTGAAAATACTTATTATTATTATTGGGATAGTACTGGCAACAAATTGGTTACTTATATCGTTTATTATTCTTGTTACGAATGAATTTGTTAGTGTATTAATCAACATTATGTACATATGTATATAAGAAATTTAGTGTAATCTTTTCAAATGTATTCCAGTGCAGAGCTGGCTTTTTTTAAATGAAAGAAGTTTTTAGATCCGTTCCACTTGATGTTTGAGGGAATCTTCTCAACTGGAGGCAATGCTACATTTTGAAAGCTACTTTATCCGGTTTCTTATACATTGAAATTACTAAAAATATCTATTGTAAGATGTATAAGTAACAAAGTTATGCGAGCGATGGTCAATACTGAAACCATCGTTATTGTGTTAATTTGAATCATTGATAAAAATTTTTACTAGTCGACAACAGTGAATACAAAGTGCTTAAGGTCCGCATAAAAAGTTTATTTAAATAGTGACGAGTTTTTTTATAAGCAAACTAAACCATTAAAGTAATGAATTAATGTAATGTAATTCATATTTATGAAATAATAAGGAAGGTAATATAATCAAGAAAATCAAGAAGAAAACCCTTAAGAAGAAACCCTAATAAGATCAAAAGTTATTCTCCATTCCATGGATTGTTTTTTTTGTGCACAAAAATAACGGAACTTGAGTATAAAAAATGCAAATAACAAGTTCTCTTCCTAATTTTATGTATTTTGCTCCTTGATAAAACTAATATGATTTAGCAGATTAAAATAAAAATCTTGGCTTATTTCTGCTGGGGTACCCGTTTGTCTACCAGAATGTACCAGAATGCATTGCAAGATCGGCTAAAAACATTACTACTGTTTAAGAAATTGTTCAAAACAATCCATCAACATCAATTCTGGGCACTGAGAAGCACACAAATTATGGAACGGTTACTTTTGTATCATTAAATATTCGTGATGAAGTTCATGAAATACCGCGTTAAATGTGCAAGAATGTAATATAAAATGTTCTCAAAAAAACTCGCATATGTGAGGCAGAGGCGGATATTTATCTGATTTTGATGAATCCATACATAGATAATTGCCGGCATTAAATAAAACATTTATCAATGTAAGATCGGTTGTCTTTCATTTAATCAAAATTTATAAGCAAACAAAGTATCTTCTCGGCAGACACCCTATATTATCAGGCATGTAGTTTCTTTTCCTTTATACCCTTTTTCAAGTGTGCTTTTTCATCTATTATCACGGTGCTACACCCACAGTGTTGGAATGCAGCATGTGATTTTAGTGTTATTTATTATTTACTGCATATTTACTGCACATTTTGTATATCGTCACCTGCACTTGATTTGAGAGCAGGAAATAAATATATAGCTCTCTCCTAACTGTCCCATACATTCCTAGTGTCCATGGTCGCAATCTGAAACTTGAAGGCGTATAATGCGTTAGTACCATCAAAGCTTGCCGTCTTTTCTCAGGTACTGTTTAAGCCTATTTGTGAGAATGTACAAAACTTGAAAAAGTAAATGTGGTGTGATGTAAACGGCGTTTAAACTGTCTATATCTTGTTTTTGTTAATTGTTTTATTTATTTTCTATTGCATCGTTTAATTTTTAATTATGTAGGATTTTTTTACATGTTGTTATAAAGCCGTGTTTTCTTTATTTTAGTTTATATCTGTTTTATGGTCATTTATTCAAGTTGTTAGGCTTGCTTTTGCAGTAGCAATTTATACCAGATCACTGCTGTGGTTTTATATAGCATATACTTATATAAAAAAAATTATTTTTAAACTCTCCAGTTAGACTTTCAATTTCAATTTGGGTAAAAATTTGTCAGCGTAAATTAACATTCATAAATGGTTTTAGATATACACAACCATACAATATATACATATATATATGCTAGTTGAGCTCGGTCGGAGAAAATCAAAATCAGTGTTTTTAGTTACACATAATAGAAAAAAAAATTTTATTCAAACATTTAAAATCAAAATTGTAATAACAGACAGAGTTTATGTTTTCTTTCATATTTTATGTATTTTAAAATGCAAAAATTTAAATTTTTATAATTATAAATATGGGCGATTTGTTTCAGGCACTCGTTGCAAGTGATCATTTCTTCGATGTAAAATTATATCTCTTGGCTCGAACTGATCACCAACAATTAAAATAGCAATTTCATTTATTGTTTGTGCATTGAATCATCGTGGATGCTGATCTACTGTGTCTTATCAGCTTTTATAACTATTTTGTGACTATCGGATGGGATTCGTTCTATTGCAACTTTAAATAATTTCACCAATTCGTTACGTTGATGGAATACATTTTGTAATGATTCTAAAATGTTGCGGAGTAGCCCGTAGCAATTACACATCTGGTGGGTACTTCTGTTTCAGAATTGCCAAGTAAATATATCTGCAAAAATTTGTATTCTTCATCAGGAATAGGCAATAACGATCCTGTTTTCTGATATATGTTTTGGTCCTTGTACTTTAAATGTTGGTGCCTTCATTTGAAAGCAATTATTATAACCTCATATATGGGTTACGAAATGCTTTGATTATGGTGTTGTTTCAGACACCAACGCGCAAAATAACTCTGGTCTTTCCTTTTTAAATGTAAATGCTTTGCAATGGACACATATTTGGTTCATGCTACCGATATCAATATTGGGATGTACATTATAATGTGCATAAAAAAGAAGTTCAATTGATATTGTGTTGATGTGTGTGTATTCTCGCAGCACGTAGTTCTTCTAAAGAGTTTTGGCGTAAAAGTGGCATTCGACTGCTGGCTTGTTCGTTGTCTTTTGCGCGCTCCACTTGTGTGCCATGCACGTCGACCAATATTTGTGTGTGGGCGTACTATTTTGTACTGCAAAATTACTTTTATCTACTCGTTTTTTTTCTTTGTTGTCTTACCTGTTGCTTGTTTACTTTCTTCAATGGCTTTCAATAATACATTATTGAAATTATTTTACTTTTTCTAACACCTTGGGTTAATTTGTTAAAACTTATCTAATGTTTAAATGAAATAAATTAAACTTTAATTTAATAAGTTTTTTTTTGTTTGACTCTTACGCACTTTTCACAAAAACAAGTTATGTATGATCCGGTATTGCGCTAATTAACGCCGCTATACACCGATTAAGCTCCCAACGATTTCAGCGAAACAGAGCATAGGGTTATCGCGCTAAAAAAAAAAAACAAAATATTGCGCCACCTGTTGGACGAACTTTAAACTACCCAAAAACACTCCTCACTGCCCATAGAGCATGTATATAAAATTTGAATATTCGATAGTTTTCACTTTTTGTAAAAAAATTTCTTTATTTACTACTCGTACAAGGTAAAAATGTGCGGAGCTATGAGAAACTTCTTACAATAATTAAATGTACCGGAATATTGGAATGTAAATAACTATCGCGTTTGGGAAAAATTAGTTGCAAAAAGTATATTTATTTTTAAAAAACTTGGTCTTAAAGTCTTGCAAGTCTTGTTTAAAATGAGTACGTGTTTAAAAGATAAACTTATACATTCATCAAAATGAATCGAGACTTAACATAAAAAATTTAAATATTTTGATTCTTCATTTAGTATAGTCCGTGTCACACACACAAACATATTTTCACTAGCTCCACAAGTGTGCAGTGACCTCCACTTCTTCCTTGAAATTAATTCCATTAAGTATACAGATATTTTATAGGAAAACGCTCATAAATTTCAAAAACTGAATGTAAAGCAAAAATTTTTAGTTTTCCGTGTCAAACCACACCGATAAGTTGAAACTATAACGGCATTCTGAAGTAGAAATGCTGTTCATTTCTTGTGGAAAGTTGATTGATGTATGCAAACCTTTTTATCAATAAAACGTCTATGATCTATTTAAAATTCTAAATTTCGATCAAGTTTTCACATGGCGTTTATGCATTGCGAATCGGGCATTTATTTCAACAAATTAGAAAGAAATGTAAAAAAGAAAAATTCATAGAAAGTTTTTGCAAATTTCATAACTGAATTTCACGAACAATTTTACTTACGTTGAATAAGAATACTTTATTGGCGTAGTGGAGAATACTTAAATGAAATTATTTGTATGTATATTTTTTTAAATGTGCCACTTACACATGTATTTAGCTTGTAAGGCCTAACATCTCTTATGCCAATAAAACTAAATTTTATTGCATATTTTAGCCAACGTTTCGTGGATTTTTGTCCACTTCCTCAGGGAATTGTCTATTTTATTAAAAACAAAAATTAGGACCAGGTTTTACAATATTATTATTACAATACTTTACTTACAAACTAGTGTGATCGTCTGATAACTGTACTGTAAATGGCGCTTAAGTTGTCAGTATCTTCTTTTTTGTTCATTGTGAACACAGTCAGTTCTCTAAACTACTTTAATTTTAAATAATTAAGGAGATTTAAATACACTTATACAATTTTCTGGCTTACTTATGTTTTAAACTTAATTGTTTGCATAATAATAAAGTTATTATCCGGAGACTTAAGTAAATTTAAAAACAGATTTAATTTTTCTTAAAGCAGATACTGACGTTTTGTGCATATATTTCGTACACCCTATAAATGTATTTATACTAATTTAAATTATTTAATATTTTTTATTGAACAATTTGTTATTCAATTATATTTTAATATGTAGAGAATCCTGTCTAAGCTTCAATATATATAAAATAAAGAAAGTTCGTTGTGTTACTAATTGATGTTCTGTGGAATGCGTTAACCTATTTTGTTTCTGCAGAGTACAGAAAGGTGACGTCATAACCAATCTTTTTATGTTTAAATGATCTCTGTCAATGTATTGGCACATGAGTTATAGCCATTTTAGTAAAGACTGCATTCATTTCGAAATATTTGAAAATATTTCAAAACTGGCTATTAAAAGGTTGATGGCTTATGTAATTGAAGCTACTATTTTAACTGGAAAATTCTAAGGCGAAGATGTATTCATTTCATGCATCCTAATGATTCCGTCTGATATGTCATTTGCATTTAAACGTTTTCTGTTTCCTGTTCGCCTTGCGCTTGCTGTTACCATTAATAAGGCTTAAGGCCAATCCTTTGGAATTTGTGGAGTGAATTTAGAGTAGCTAGTTTTCCCACATGGACAGTAGTGTGTAGTAAACAAATGCTGTTTACCAGTGTACCATTACATTAAAAACAATTTATTGTAATATTAATATTATTGTAAAATATTATGTTTAAAAGTAAAACTTAATCTAAATATACATATGTATATTTGCGGCAAAAATAATTTAATATTTTAGCAAAATATTACTCGTATTTGGCCTTGTTTTTTAATATATAAGATTACAAAAATTTCATTAGGCACATCTCAACCAATAATATTAACTGAAATGCTTTCAGATTTTTTCTTCTGAATTTTCAAGTTGCAGCTAACAAATACGATTTTTGAATTCTTGATAATAAATCTAACAAATTATTTGTTTAATATGGATATTTTACAGTGCAGTAATAATTTGTGCTGAGTGTGCACTTCCGCACCATATGAAAGTAATGCAGGAAATTAAACATACCTCTATTGGAAAAGTATTATATGTGAACTAATAATTTTCAATCTAATCTAACACCTCTACTATGACTTGAAATAGTACTGAAAGGCGTTATTAGATTTTTGCCTCTGAGGTGAAGTTTGTTAAAGGTAATTTTAGAAAAAGTGGGGAATAAAGTAATCGTTCTGCGATTTCCAGATTGCAAGTACAATGTAAATGAAAGCTTTATTTTAAGGATAAGGCCGAACAACTACTTTTACAGTGACTTTTCAATAAATCTCGACAATTTTTAATATCATATACAACAAACAAATAAACATTTTATTCTGCACCAATATCGCCAGTTACTTTTACGACCCTTACCGGTATAAATTAAATTTAATATATGTATGTATGTATGTATATGGAAATCGATCCGCAGATCATATTTATATTTTTAATTTTATATTGGTATCCAGTACTGTCAATTTAAATCTTATGGACTTTTAAAAGTTTAATTAAAAATCGCTCGTATGTATGGAAGCATGATGTGTGCAGGTATGTATTATTAAAGTATATGTATAGTTCGACCGAGACTAAATTGCACTTTAATTTGTTTTTATGAGTTTTGTATGTTTAGTAAAAGAAAGCAAAAACATAATTATTTGTATTGTTAATGTTATCATAAATATTATATTTTTAGGAAAAAAAATTTTTCCGATCGAAGAAGATATTCTTCTTTTGTATTGCACGGCATTATTTTTGTACGTAAGACGGCAGTTGCTCTACAAGTGGAATAAATTATGTCATTTTAGGTTATCTGTGTATTATTACAAGGGAATTTGTCTTCGTTTTTGTGTTGGGGGTTGCAGTTGGCTATAAGACAAAAGTGAGGCCGGCACAAGTGACATAACTAGAACATATCACACAAGAAAGTGAAAAGCGGCATTGGCCAAAAGTACCAACAATTTTTAAAAGCAAAAGGAGCGCCTTTAGAGAGAAAGAGTGGGTATTAGTTTTACAATTCTTGGTAATTATTATAATTTGGATTCTCACTTATAAGCACAGCCTAAATCTTAGATATTTATAACAAGTTGTATATGTGTTAACGCAACAGCAGTTGTGAAAAAAACATCTATGATGTTTAAAAGAAATGTATCTTGAAAAAACAAAAAGCGAAAACCATTAAATTTATTGATGCTAATTCTAAAAGGGCTGCTAAATTGTTTTAAAAATTTTTTCGTTTCAGTTTTGAAAAGGTGCTTTTTTTGGGGCTTAATTGTGTTTACAATATTTTTGTATCAAATTTAGTTGCCTGATCTTCTGTGTACCATTAATAAAATGTTGACATATTAAAGGGGAATTATTTAATAGTTTTCAAATATTAAGAAAAGAAATACTTTCATATGTGACTTTGTTTGTTATTCATTGCATGTAAGCAACTGTTTATATTTAAGCGTATTCTTTTGTCATTTTTAAATAATGCTGCTTTGCACTGTATTTTGTGTGTTTGCTTATATGTTTATGTATAAATATGTAAATGAACACATATGTATGTGTATGAGTAAAACCCATACTTAGGGAATCGCCTTTTAATCTAAACCTATGTATATAATTTTCTGACATATTAATCGAGTTTCCTTATTAATTGTAAATAGCTGATGGAAATACATACATATATCTAAGTTCCTACAACAAACATACGAACACATATTTATTACTTTTGATGTTAAAAAATCTTAAACAATTTTTCAGGTTCGAATTGAATTCATACTCCATGATACACATATTTTTAAAATAACTTTATACTAACTTTATATACATACATACATATGTATGTATGCTTTACATTCCCCAAATATGCAATGAACTATTTAAGTTGTGCACAGTTCAAATATTCTTATACAGTTTTTGTTTAATTATTTCTCTTTTTATATATTATTTCTAAATTATAAATTTTCTAGTATTGCACATAAATAAATAAAATAAATATTTTCTATTTATTTTAAAAATAGAACTATTTTCTTTAATTTTTATTTAATTTCGGTTTCTCTAACCTTTGAAAGATGCCGCAACGATATACTAGTGTACCGTATAAGACTTTTAAATTTAACCATTTATTGTAATTTTACAAGCAGAAGTAAGTGTCATAAATTAAAATTCCTAGAAGTTTACAGGATAATATTATTAAAATTGTGTCTCCAATGAGTCGAGTCGGATAACTAAAAAGTATTGTTAAAGATTTTAACAGTGAAATTGCCAAACGCCTATATGTTTTGTATTTAAATACCTCAAAGCAAAATTCCTTGTTTAAGTACGTATATAAGAATAGATTTGTATGCTGTGTTTCTTAATAATTCATACTAGAAAAAGAATGCAAATTCATTTAAAGTAAAAAAGAATATAATTTGCATGCTTTTGCAAACGATGTTACCTCTGGGAAAAAGGTATAACATTTAAATTTTGGGCAGCACGACATCAGCAAGTCAATTGCAAAAAACCCCTAGATTTGATGATAGTTGCGAAAGAAATATGTTGCTATTTAATGGCACAACACATTTGCAAAACATTTGTTTACAGGGATGAGATTACAACGTGACTGAAATCACTTAATCCATTTTACTAATCTGCATACGCAAAAGCTGTAAACGTTATTGTAATCAGTTCGGAATAAATTTTTATTTTAAAAATTCCTTGACACACACACACGAAAAGCTGTTTTGATACGTGCTATTAATTCATTTCGTTAACTATTTTATTAATACTTGCATTTGTATTTGGTTTTATTTAAAGGCATTAATTGAAATTTAGAAATGAACTGGCTTTCAAATCTAAATTTCTTTAATAATCATGGGGTACATATAGAAAATTAGTATACAATTTTGTTAATAGCACAATTTAGTGTCAAGTACTATAATTGTAACGTTTTCGTTTAACTTGCAATTGAAAACTACTTTTTTCCTGTTGGTAAATACAAAATTTTAGTAACATTATAATTTGGACTTAAAAATACGAATTAAATTATATTACGAGTACATATTAATTTTTTAATTAAATTAAAAAATGATCTGTTTCCTTATAACACCACTTTGATGATAAAATTATCTATATGAGGGAATTCTCGCTTTATACGGTAGCAATGGCTTTTGATCTTTCCTTATTTATTTTCTCTTACATGAAAACATTGTAACTTAAATACTCTTCTTCGGTAATTTCTACAACATTATTTGCAAAACATGCGTAACATAGATGGAAAGCTGGCAAAAAAGTGTTTTATGGGAATCTTATGAAGTCGTATTGTACTTGAATACATACGTATTCATACATATCTATGCAAATATACCATAAAGGATTACCGTAAATGCATCCTTTGACTTTTCCTGTTAAACACAAATTTTTTGACAAGCTAATCAATGATTTTTAATAAATTAATTTTCTTTTTTTTTTTAAATTATTTTTCTCTACCCCTAGTAGAGCATTTTCGTGGCAGTGTTACGAAGTAGCTACGGTAGATGTAGCAGATGATTATGCCCTGTGGTTTCAACTGAAACTACAATATATAACTTTCTTATGATGAAAGGATTAAAACATTTTAGTTGGACAAGATTTTACATTGGTGATGAAAATAAATAACTGAAAAAAGTACTGAAGTTCAACTGAAAAAGTACTTCTGCGAATTTTTCTTTGAAATTGTCACTTTATATTTCAAAGTTCACTTTTAATAACACACAACATGTATGGATGTTTTCCAAAACTACAATAAAAGATAAATTATGACATTCTCAGCCTTGATATATAAGGATTACTACTAACTTCTGTATTTGCCAAAAATGTTTAAAAATTAATAGACATACTGTAATTTTAGCGTACCAAAAATCGTACAACTGTGGTAGGCTATCCATCACATAAAAATTTCATTAAAATGGTTTTTCTCTCTTGGACTTCTTTTAGTTGTAATAAAAGAGGAAAATAGTTAGAAACCCTTGCCCACCTACAGAAAATAAAATCCTTTCAAATACACACTTAATTTTTTGCAAATTGGCGATGAAGCGGAACCATCCTCACAGAGGATTTTTAGTGCTTAGATTTTCAAATGTTTTGGTGATTATTTTCTACGTGCATACATATGCATTCTAAATTCTTCACTTATCAGAGGAGGTCCTAGCTGAGGATAATCTTTACCATGCTGTATCGTTACAAATTATCGTTGTGCTTCTCGTAGAATAGTGTATCGAGTTATAGTAAATAGTTATATCGAGTGTTTGCAGTACCAGTATGTGGATTGAGTTGATTATAACAACAATAATCTGTGATAAACGGAATATACACAAACAATCAAGGATTAACGAGTAATTTCATCCAGTTAATAATAATAGTCGAAGCTGTTAAACTAGACTTTATAATATTATCTGAAACTCATATGACAGAGTAATTGGATGAAAATGAGGTTGAAATAAATGAATATAATATATTTAATACAAAGTCAAATTAACCGAAAACTGGATGTGTTCTCTTTATTTCAAAAACCAATCGATTATAACAAATATAAGTAATATGTAATAAGTAATGGCGCGTGCTGGATTAGTGCATATCGCACAGCAAATTATAATGTAGCATTTATTACAATAGCAATATATAGATCTCCAAGTTTTTCGAAAAATGAATTTTGTAATGCACTGCCAGAGTTCCTTGAAGAAATGTGTGAATGGAACTGCGATATAATAATTGCTGGCGATTTTAACATTGATTGGAGGACTTATTTTTATAAAAGAAGAACTGAAAGGATTTTGAATGATAATGGATTGAAACAGATAATGAATCAAAATACCAGAATAATACAGCAAAACCAATATCAATAATAAAATATCAGATCACGAAGCAATTGAAATTGTTATTGAATGTGAAATTAATAAAATAGAAATAAAAAGGAAATAAATAGAAATTTTTCATTACAATAAAATACATTTTAAAAATACCTTAAGATCAGTACTAAAATATAATGAAATGATGACTATTAATAAGCAGAGTAAGAATTTTGGTAACTACATGGAACTTACCGCAGCCAAATTTAATGTAAAAGAACAGATATATGAATATTGTAACAATAAGTAGTTCAGTAATGAACTAAGAATGTTAAAAATGGAAAAGTAAATTCATACCAAATAGCAGCAATAATTAACTCAAAGGAAGCATAGAACAATTACAAAACGATAAGAAATAATTTAAATTCAAAATCAAAATTGAAAGGGAGAAATGCAAGTATATAAATAATAAAATTGTAACATTCAAAGATCTGAAGCAAATGTGGTCTGTGATAAAAGAACTGGTCTTAAAAAAATCTAAAAAGATAAAAACTGTGACTTTTGATCAAGTATAATATAAAAAAAAATTTAGAGATAGCTGAAAATTTTAACAAACACCGTGTTAGTAACATTAAAAATATAAGCATTTCAATCAAAAATGTGCAATACAAAAATTTAATAAATGAAAAAAATTGTAGTTTAGGTTTCCTAGAATAACCATCGTAGAATTAAGAAACATTTTCAAGAATATGAATAACAAACCTGATTACACTAAAATCAGAAAAACATATTACTGAATACATGGGACATAATAGACAATATACAATTGTACCACAATAGGACAAGGACAATATACCTTGTACCACAAGGTTCAATACTCGGAGCCCTACTATTTATAATTTATATTAATGATATGGAAAAGATACTAGAAAACTGCGAAATAATTATGTATGCAGACGATACACTTATATTTATATTATATTGCGGAGACCGTAGAGATGTGCTATATTAATATAACAAAAGATATATCCAATATAAATAAATAGTTAAATATGAATAAACTAAAACTAAATGAAAATAAAACTAAAATAATGGAAATTAATGTGAACAGTAATAGAGTTTTTCGAATAAACAACATTCCGATAGAAAAAGCAAACAATATTAAATATCTCGGTTTCATATAGAGTATATTTATAAAAAAAATAGGGAAAAGATCGGGTTCTTTATAAGACTAAGAAATAAGGTCTCTGCGATAGTATCAATAAATATATACAACGTTACTATTACACCACATGTTGAATACGGGTCAACCATGCTATACTTCAGCTACAATGATCAACAAATTTCAAGGCTACAGAAATCGCAAAATAAAGCAAAGAGGGCAATATTAAAATGCAATAGATTTACATCAATTAACTATATATGCCTAATAAATTAAGGTGGCTCAATATTAACCAAAGATTGAAATTGAATACAAAAAATTTCATTAAGAAATTAAAAATGGAAGATGCATCTGATTATTTGATGGAACAGACACGATATGTAAGAGAAACTCAGTCATATAACCTCAGATATGCTGATGATTTTAGACTACAGAAAGTTGGCAAGGAAGCTAGGAAAGAACGTTATTTTATAAAGGGCTAAGGTTATTCAATCAGATGCCGATTGAAACAAAAAATGAAGAAATTAATATATTATTTAGAAAAAGAGTTGACAATATTAAAAATAATTTATTGCAGAACAGTTAAAATAATTATTTAAAATATATTTTATTAAAGTATGAATAATACTACTTAATATTAATAAGTAAAAAGAGATAGGCAATAAAATGTAAATAGTATATTTATTTTAAATGAAATTGGAAAATTAGTTAATATTTTAAAGGCTTTCTTATTATTCATCCCATAAAATTTATAGAAACCATAGCGTTTACTTCGACGAAGAATTTTATTAGCAAGACAAACTAAGTCTAACTAGTTCATGAAATCCCATTAGAAAATCAGTAATTACGACTTAGTAAATTAATAGATTTATGGAATGGTATGAATACTTATTACATATGTGAATAGAAATGAAAATAAGTAAGGGTTTTTCATTACGGACAAATAGATTAATATAACATGTGTGAATTTATTGCAGAACAGTTAAAATAATTATTTAAAATATATTTTATTAAAGTATGAATAATACTACTTAATATTAATAAGTAAAAAGAGATAGGCAATAAAATGTAAATAGTATATTTATTTTAAATGAAATTGGAAAATTAGTTAATATTTTAAAGGCTTTCTTATTATTCATCCCATTAAATTTATAGAAACCATAGCGTTTACTTCGACGAAGAATTTTATTAGCAAGACAAACTAAGTCTAACTAGTTCATGAAATCCCATTAGAAAATCAGTAATTACGACTTAGTAAATTAATAGATTTATGGAATGGTATGAATACTTATTACATATGTGAATAGAAATGAAAATAAGTAAGGGTTTTTCATTACGGACACATAGATTAATATAACATGTGTGAAAAAAAAATTGGTGAACATAGTTTTTCAAGCAATTACATAAAGTCAAATGGGCACGATATTTGTATAAAAACAATGACCCACCAACAATGCAATTTAAGCAAAGTGGAAGTTATTGACCATCCGTGTAGTGAAATTATAAGCGAATAGGTACGCGTAACGCGACTTTAAAAACTAATTTTCCTTTAATTGACTACTATCAACATAAAAATTAAAAACATGTAGACAGTAATGAAAAATCTAAAAGGAAAAATCACTTAGACATCATGACGGTATATAAAAACTCTTGTATCTACATACGATAGCTAGAAATGAAATATAAATGACACATTAAATTTTCTGTGAATTAGAAGCACTACATTTTGACTTACTATATTTTAAAGTTTTTGATAACAGATGCAGTCGTGAGCAGCGTCGTCAAGTTTGGAGTTCAAAATAAGCACTAAATATTTCACATTTGAGATATCATGCTTTTGGGAAAAGTAATTCTAAAACTCACCACGCATACATGCATAAAGTTTTGAATTATAATTATAAATTCTCGTAGTAATATTCAGTAGAAAACTTAAATCAAATTTCAGTAAACTTAAATGTATTTTAAAAAAATAATTAACTATTAAATAATAAAAAAAATTATATTTTCTGCTATTGCTTACAAATTTTGGGAACAAACATCATGTCATATTTTTAATATAAAAAAATTTTTTTTGAACAATATTTTAAAATATTTCTTAGCAATATGTTTAAATATGTAGAAAAAGAATGGATATTAACTGGGAAATATTTTTAAGCTGCCTAAGAAATTCTGATAACTTAGATTTTTCGAGATTATACATAGGGTGAGAAAAACAGCTCGCTCTATGTTTAGGGACAAATTTAGTTTTAGTTTATAACGAAAGGTATATGAGAGATTGTGAGAAGATCTATAATGAATCACGCCCAATCATCTAAAGACAGACAGCTAGTCATCCATCTGCAAAATTTACTGTGTACAACGAGTCTTACTGGCAATAGGCAATGATTTCACTTAAATGTTTGTGTACCTACTCCATATGCAGCGAAATGATATTTTAATAAGTATGTTTTTTATTTTTATACAAATATAATTGTATCTTCCGTTTCATTATATGTTATACGTGAATATCTATTAGATTCTATACCCTTGAGAAGAAAAGGGGGAAAAACTAAAAGTTCTTACGCAACTTAAGGTTTTTGAAAGAGAGTTATACTTTCAACAGAGACCCTAAATATGAGTATGCATATGCGTGCACATGTAACCCGAATTAAAAGGTGTTGCCAACTGGAAAAAACCAAAAGCGTTGAATTGCTTCTTTTAAATCATATTCCAGAATACCCTTCTTGCAAATACTTGTGTTTTCTGTACAATCTGTAGATTTTGTTTAGTTCTAAATAAAATTATTCGTTCTTTAAATTATCATGCTTAATTATTTTGTTATTTTAAAGTGCTAGAAATATAAAAAGGTGACTAATGTCACTTTTTGAATGATGAATCATGTGTGAAATTTTTAAAAATTAGATTTGTGAAGTTCGGATCATATCAGGAAAAAATTCTTAGTTTTAGAAAATGCTCATATATACATATGTATGAACCTTATAAATTTGTGTTGTTGTTTCTATGGAATTTATTTATTTACTATTAACTTTATTTAACTTTCCTTATTTATTATTATTTTATTTATTTAATAAAATAAATTCACATCAAAAAAAGAGGCAATATTTATATTTTATATATAAAGAGATTTGAAATGGTCACATCTTTTTTAAACTAATGTCACCTTTTGAACGATGAAACACTTTAAAATATTGCATAATATTATATTTTCTTATTATAATCCAATATCATATTTTCTTCTATAATCCAATATCGGAAGTCACTCCCAAACTAAGTAAACATATTTATAATAAAATGATGTTTTAATGTTTTAGAAATATTTTTGAAACCAATTAAACTTACTGTTTGATTCCATATGCATTTTTATAGAATTTTGTTGAAAAAATGAAAGGAATTTTTTTAATTTCTGCCCAATTTATGTCTTTAATAAAGAAGAAGAGAGTTAATCTTCATACTCTAAATTCTTAAGCTCAGTGTTAAGAGAATCCAATTATCTAGCTTATTAAAAATACAATTGTAATATTTGTGCATATTTAAAATGAGGTTAGCAACAAGAAAAAAGAAATAAATTGAAATGAAATTTATAAACTGTTGTTGCTTTTCGTGTAAATAGATGTGTGACAAGTTGTTACTATATTGTTAGCCAAATTTTCTATCTTAAAATAATTTTTATTTTAAACTTAACGCAAATACTGGTAAATATTTTCTCAATTATTTAAAAACGCAAAATTTGTAACCTTGCTTTACATGGAGCATGCTCCCATTTGTGCTCTCCAACACTTACGACCCCATTTTATAAACAAAAAAGAATACAAATTTTCTTTGCATTCTGGTGATAAAGTGTGTGACCACAATATTTTTAAGTTTTCTCTCTATTGTTTTTGTTGTCTTTATGAAGTTATTGAAGGAGGTGGTAAAAAGGAGGAACAAAAGAGTGCGGTGTTTGCTCAATATTGCAACTGACTTGAGATGGATGTGTGTAGCGATGGTGCTTAGTAACGCCCCTTTAAATACAGTTATTTCATTGGGCGCAACCACGACCAAACTTTTATTTTATAATTTATTTATAATTTAATGCCAATTAAGCAGATCTATTATTAACAAAAAAATTAAATAAAAATTGTCAGCTCATCATCTATCATTGACTGAACAAAGAATGAGGCTAAAGAACACAAAGTATTGGCGAAGAAAACAAACATGTTTTCCCCTTTTTAAATAGGTTTATTAAAATTTCAAAGCCTTCCTGCTGAAGTGTTTGGTTTAAATAAAATTATTTTCTAAAAGGAAATTTTCTAAATTTATTTTAATTTTCGTAACGGGGAGTAAACCTTGGTAAGGGATCTCTTTTATGACGATTGCAAATTAGAACAGTAGAAATTTAATAAAAAACATACATAAAGAAAAATGTGAGGAGGCATGTAGAAAAGAATGCGTGAGCATCCTTTAAGAGACTCATACAGACACCCATGTATATTTCCAAATTTACTTGCATTTAATTTTAGCAGAGATAAGTATTCATGTTAGAAAGAGATAATAAACGTTAGTTATAGAATTAAACCACATACACACTTTATATGTACTTATGTATGTTGACTTTGTCTATAAACACAAACAATCAAAAAATTATTTTTTCTTTATGCTCCGATATTAATAGTTTAGTGGTTATTTGTTACGTCTTGTGTATGGCTTTTCAACATTTTTTTTAATTGTTTTTTTTTTTTTTTTGACCAAAGCACACGCGTGCGTATGTCCTGCGGCCAGGTTGAACCAGAGAGCTGAAGCTGTATAATACTACCATCCTTTTCCTTTGCATCATATCATCCATTATTTTTCATGTTCTGCAGTATTGTTGTTATAAAATGCGCAGCTCTTTGCATTAACCTCACACTCTCTGCTTTGCCTTCCTTATCCACACACCAATACTACACCAAATAAATTAAATGTTCAGATTCGTTAGTCATGCACAACTACAGAAACGATTTCAGTATTTGTTTCGAAGTTCGTACGTTAAACATTTCTCTCGCTGCGTTTTAACATTCAGTCGGCATCGATAATTACCGGTGGACGTATCGTGGACGTCGTTAATGTGTTTGCAGTAAAAAAAGCAAGAGCTTTTTAAGATCTTTGAAGAAACAAAAAAAAAAAACTTAAATATATGGTTAAAGAGCTGCCAGCCACTGTTGCCACATTATTGGGAATTATTATCATTATTATCAGCAATGAAATAATTTATGTGCAGTAGTTTCTCAGTTAGTAGTTTACAAGTGACTCCTGCAATTAAATTCGTTTAGACAGAGAAGACGTGTGGATTCTATGTTTGCAAAATTGAACGATTATAGTAATTATAGTATGTATACATAAATAAAACAAGTGTAACGAAAACGTTTAAAAACCGCTAATGGAAATCAAATAAAATTAAAGAAGAATTAAAAAATAAATGTAAAATTGTGCCATATCAAAATAAATGAATGAGGGCAAAATAATTAAGATATTTAAATTTTAGTATAATATAGTGATAACTGTTAAAGAGTTCAAAAAATTATAAACATTCTCTAATATGATTGACTCAGCTTGCAATTACTTGAATTCTTATGCAACAGCTACTGTACCTCCCTTCTCATCCCAATCCTCAACTACCAATGACTTTTCACCATCTGTTACTGCTTCGGTTTTATATAATAGTAAAGTATTGCCACCTTCGGTTACCTCTTGCAATCCCATGAAATTGGAAATGCAATATCCGCCACAATCATCATCAACGGGTTCAGCGTCGCCTAATTCCAGTATACAATCGGCACCGTCATCTGCCTCAGTATCACCGAGTATTTTTCCATCGCCCGCCCAGTCATTTGCCTCAATTTCCTCCAGTCCGCCTGCTTCGGCCACCTCAGCCTCACCCTTATCCGGCTCACATACAGATTTGGGTGCGGCTGCTGCTGCCTCGGCTGCTTACACATGGAATACGGCTGCCTATACAGCTGCATTGCCAACAAGGTATGTTCCTTTGTATATTGCAATATGCACTTGATTGTGCGACATCCTTTTAAAGGAAAGCGAAGTTCTTTGGTTAAAGCAAAATTGGATTAAAAATGTTTTTTTTTGCATTTATCATTTGAGTCCTCTGTTTCCTTTTGGTAGTGTATCATACCAATTTTATTTTTCTCTTATGTTTTTCTTTAGAACACAATTTCCTTATGCTCAATACGCTTCAGATTATTATGGCAATGCGGTTGGTATGTCTTCAGCTTCGGCTGCGGCGGGCGCCTGGTTTTCACATCAGGATCGTCTGTACCAGCCGTGGTCTGGCCAAACATATGCTGGTTTTAATTTCGAAGATATTGCATTTCAAACTCAATTACAAAGGCGATCGGTGCGCTGTACATGCCCCAATTGTACCAACGAAATGTCTGGGTTACCCCCTATTGTAGGCCCTGATGAGAGAGGCCGAAAACAGCACATTTGCCATATTCCCGGTTGCGAACGTTTGTATGGCAAGGCTTCCCATTTAAAAACCCATTTACGTTGGCATACAGGAGAGCGACCATTCCTATGCCTAACATGTGGTAAACGTTTTTCACGTTCTGATGAATTGCAACGCCATGGTCGTACTCATACCAATTATCGTCCATATGCTTGCCCCATTTGCTCTAAGAAATTTTCACGCAGTGACCATTTGAGTAAGCACAAAAAGACACATTTTAAGGATAAGAAAAGTAAAAAGGCTATGGCGGCGGAAGCCAAAGAACATGCTGCCGTCATTAAACAGGAAAAGTCTTTGGACAATCAGCAGCAGCAGCCAGAAAAGTCTAGCCCAGCTAAGTCGCCTAACATGGCAAATGGCATTCCAAATACTCCTACAGCTTCAGCGGCTACTACAGTTAAGGGTATGCTAACGCTCGCTAGTCGAATAAATAATAGCGCAAATAATAATCAACAGCAAACGCAACAACAAACCGTCGTATCACAAATTCATCTCAAAACAGAACAAACAGAAATTGCAACAAATTATACATCATACGCGAATTTATATCATCAGACCTCATCCTTATTCCAACCTCACTTAACATCACCGGTAAATTATGCCTCAACAGCAAACGCTGCAAACGCTGCAAACTCGGGCGTACATCAAACCCCGCCAACGTTTGATTTGTGGAATACTCAACAAGAGCAGCAAAGCAGAAACGCCATGGAACAGCAGCAACAACAAACAAATAGCAGTAATAGTAATAACGTAGCTACCTCAAGTAATGGCCATTTATCACAATCACAAATTATGCAAACGCCAAAACAAACTTCTCAACCTCAACAGCAAACGCATTCGCAGACATCGCATCATTATAATACTTTATCCATGCATTCGGGAACGCAATTGCCGGCTGAATACGGCATTACAATGTCCTCGGCTCATGCAAATAACTCCAATACCTCTCCCGTCTCTCATCACCATTCCCACTCTTACTCGAATTCGCTCCATCATCATCATCATCATCACCATATACCACATCATATGCAACACTCATCAGCATATTCAAATTTAATAGGACAAATGAAATCAGAATACCCCTCATATCCTGACTTTACTTCTACTACAACATATACCACACCAACATCAGCGTTTCACCATACGCACAGTCCGTGGGCTGCGGCTGCCTATCAACATCCAAATCATGCCACTGCCTAAGATCAGTGACTTTCCAAAGTATTATTTATAAATATTATTTAAAAGTTTGACACTTAAACGCTTCTGATTTACTTTAAGTACGCATTGTTTTATAATTAATAACTGTTTTGGGTTATATGGATTTCATTTTTCCCTAAATTTTATTGTTTTCTATTATTTTTTATGATATTACGCAATTGAAGGATCTAGTATTAAAGCAAACACATTTTGTAAATATTCACTTTTATTAAGTAGTTTTAGGTTTGAATTGTAAATACCCGCTTAATTTAATTGAAAAATAATTTCATCGGCACAATTAAAATAGTAATAATTATAGTAATACTCTTGTTATGTTCATACAAATAAAACTATCCTTAAGTAATTTAACAAACGAAAAAACACAAATAAATTAATAATAAAGAAAAAACTACATCTTTTAAAAAAATGCCGTCTGTTTAAAACCAAACAAAACGAGAAAAATCGTATAAAAGGCTATGATTTTTTAAATCAATTTAAATCAATACGTCACATTTGGGGAATTTTTGGAAAATTCGCAACGATATGTTTTTTTGTAAAGTGCTATTACAAAGTGTTTCATTTGAATTTTTTAAATAAGTTTCTGCAATAAAAGATTTTTTTTTTGGACAAATCATTATTATTATATACGAAAAATAAGATTGATTTGCTTGGTAAATCATATCGAAATTTCATCACTACTGCTTTTAATCGAATTTTTTTTTGTATTATTTCTTTTCTTAATTTTTGCTATATCTAAAAAGCGAACAAACCAACGATATACAAAAAGTGTAAATTGCCGGAATTTGCAAACTAAAAGCAATTGAAATTTAGCGTAAAATATAAAGCCATCTTGTTATTAGTTTATATTTTCAACTTAACTTTGTTCTAAATATACACCAATCCAAAAAAATTAGAAATACAGAATTAATTTGTTTTAACAGTCATTTCAAATAGGGAAAGTAAACATGCAAGATGGGTCTCTGTGGGGAATAAAACTCGAATTCTCTTTTAATATTTTATACAAAATATTCCAAACCGAAATCTTACGAATATCATTAGTTTACTCTTGTTATTTGTTACGATATAAAATATTATAATATTATTATTTTGCAGTTTCTTACAATTTGATGTCGTTGGCCAAGCTTCTAAGTTCACCAAACCTAAATACCTAAGATCGCGGTGCAATCATTAAGCCTCTATGAAATGATAAAATTCTCAAGAGTTTTACTCATTTGCTTTAACATCTTCTGTATAATATTATTGGAACGTTTATTTTTTGGTACGAGTACGTATAGTAAAATATTGTTGGGATGGTCCAACCCCTTCGGCTGCATTCTGCAGCAACGTGTCATCGGCTGGCAAAAACCGCTTGACGGTGTTTAGTTGAACCCCACGGTTCATACAAAACAAAATTGTATTTTCCTTGGATACCTTTTATGGATTATAATTTGTAAATATAAATTAAATATCTTAGAAGGAAGGAAATTTAAAATTTCTTTTTTAAATATTAATACAGGAGCTGTGCAAGATTCCTTTTTTACAATATGACGTACACTGCTAGATTTTGCGAGCAGTAAAAATACATATTTCGTGTAAATATATTTTTTAGCTTTTGATGATATATGTGTACATCCTGCAACTATATAATACATAAGCTCCGACTACTCAAAAAAATATTTCTTATCAACCAGATGTTCTGTTATGCTCGGGTTATGTAGCTGAAATAATAGCTAAGATATCATTCTATAATCAAACTTTGCTTTTCAAATGTGCAAATATTCAATGCAAACATTCTGACATATTTAATTAATACTTAAATCAAAAATATTAAATTTGTTTTAACTAAAATAGAAAGGAAGTAGGAAAGTTCTCATGAGATAAATTTCACACCTTTACTGGAATATGAAACGAAGATATGTAGCTTTGTTGAAATGGTATCAAATGATTTTGGTGTCAAAAACAATCTTGAAAAAAATTGGCTACAAAATCTACGATTACTTAAATGCAGTATTACAGTATATGCTTTTTCTCGTTGGAATACCTGTAGACAAAATACACTATTTATTCCGTTTATATGTAGTTGTAAATTAATTTGATCCAATTTTGTTGTTTTTGATATTTAATTATACAAGGATTTAGCAATAGGCTATTGTGGCCGTACAGAGTTGCTGGTGTATATATGCATAATACCGCTCCAGTCGTGGTCTTTCGATGATGTTTCCTTTAAACAAATTTATAACGAAAAAACATTTACAGACATTTAAAAACATTAAAGCAACAAATAGTTAACCATTCACCAAAATATCAAGTTGTACCTAGTAAGAAAGTTCTCTTAGGTTTAGCATTTTGCGAGATCATTAGAAAAAATGATGTTTCATTTTCTGACTGCATTTTTTAAGTCTTTTATTTTTATTTCTTTTTTTGTTGATGTTGTCTCAACAAACATCAAGCAACAAAATATGCTTAACTGTCAACGAATTTATTAGTTTTCCGTTTTTTCCTCACACACTCTATCAGTTTCTTACTTCGTGTTTGGAAAAGTGTCTAAAGTTTATCGCTTTTTGATGTTTTCTTATACTTAGGTTCTGTAATTTCAGATTTTATATCAGTTTAAAGATGGAATGGAAAATTAAGAAAAAATGACGCAGACACAAGAATGGAAATGATGGAAGAGCTGGCCAGTTCTTTACTAAATGTGATTTAATAATTACAACTATTTTATGATCTGATCTACGCCCTTTCATAAAGAAATAATAAATTCGACCCCATACATTGATCATAGCAGTAGGAAATTAAAAACTATTTCTAAGATAATCAATTTATAATCTATTGTCTTTACTTTTAGTATTGAACCAAATAGTATTTATTTATCTGTTTTATAGTATAAGAAGTTAGGTAATAAATCAATTTTATTAAGCACATACTCATGCACGCATTATGTTAATAATGTTAATGTTAAGATTCCTTCAATGAAATAGATAAATATTAGGATTGTGTGTAAATATTTTTTATATTAGACAGTAAAAAATTTATAAAAATCTGTCGACAAAAACTTTGCTTACCAATTTTTTACACTCAGATGTATATTCATGCGTATGAGTCAACATATACTAGTATATCATACAGTATATGTAATAGTATTTAGTTAGGACTATCTAAACTTCTGAAGTGTGGTTTTAAATATGGAAGTAATAAAACTGACACATTTATCATTACTTAATATTACGAGTTAAAGTAAGTAATATTATTATTGAAATATTTTTAACTAATGCCATAAACACATCGTGGAGAGGCATTAAACTGCGCACACAACTTGGCGAATTCATCGAGATAAATTTGTTTTATAGAGTACTAAATCAGGAAATTTGCCTTCAGTTTTAATATTCTAAAATGTTTTTCTTCATTATTTTAATTTCGTTATTATACACTTCTTTTTATATAATATCGGACATTAATGGTAAATACCTATTGAGCTCAACACCTATTGCTGTTTTCTGTTTCCGTAAAAAATAATTAAGAGTTTGGTAAAATTTCTCGCGGAGAAAATTAATTGTAGTATCTCTTGTGCAAAGAGATAACTGATAACTAAGTGCTTAACTGTATTTCTACATGGATGAATTCCTATGTCGCAAGTTTCGATTTGGTTAAAAAATACATTTATTTGCCTTAGTTTATAATTATAATGCACAAGTTAAACTTATTCAATTAACAATTGATTTCAAAAAAATGGAAGTTTGAGGACAAACACAATAATAATTTATTGAAAGTGATTGTAATCATAATACTTTATTTTAAAGGTGTGAACTAGCAAATTTTAAAATAATAAAAGGAATGTAGAGTATAAATATGAGGAGCAGAACCCTGAGACACGCGCTCCCTATTTGCATTTAACCAATATATTTCAGAGAATCTTCTGAGATTTGACACTTTTTACGAAGTAACACAACTATGCATTGAAATACTCATGTACATAAAAGGGCATGTTAATTTAGATTTATTGACTTCTTTGTATTTCTCAAGTGCACCGCTTACTAATCTTGAGTGAGAAATATAGAGCAGAGTTCGTGGAAAAATTATTGACAGCTATTTTGATGGCCGATACCAGCAACAATAAATGAAGTTATTATGTAACAAGTGTTTTATAATTTTAAGCCACTCAACTATTATACAAGAGCATTTCTAGTCCAATAAGTAAAATAAGTAGCCTATACTTGAAATAAAATTTGTTGTTCAACACATTTTAATCTTTAAGTACTCTTGTGGTTGATGTCCTTGTAGCTGAATATAAAACTGATGCCCACCATTATGATCGTCATATTTCTATTGTTTGTGAAAAAATACAACCGAACATGAGATCTGCTTTTGTGTTTCCTTTTACAAACCGCCTTTTTCCGAAGAATTTTATATACAATTTCAAGTCAACAAAATTAAAAAAGGACATTTATATTAGATTAACTATCTGGGAACTTGGTTAGATAAGTAACCATAATCAAGCTGAATACAATGGATGCGAACAGACAGAAAAACAATTTTTTTCATGTTTTGTTTTTGATCATGACTTTACTAGATCCTATGCCCTCTTCACTTTGGCAAGTGATGCAACTTGTGTTGCAGACAGAATGTTTCTTATATTTTTTATTAGTTTTTTTTGGTGTTGTGGGCGTTTTAAACATAAAACGTGGTCATATTGCTCAGCCTTATAATTTATGTTTTAGGGGTTTTTGCTGGTTTTTTCCAAATGTTTGTCCTTTTTGGTTCATAAATTAATCAATATTTAGTTTGGTTTTCTGTATTAGTATTTACGAATAATAATTATTGATACCATATGTCCAAAAAAAAGTGCAGATCACAAAAATATTAAGATTTATATGATATATATGTTGCAGTAATGTTGATAATTTTTAAGCCTTAATTTGAAAGAGAAAAATACGAGGACACCGCATCAAAACGTATTATGCGCTATGTGAATTTGAAATGATGAAATACGAGTATATCAATCTTTTGTACGCTATTTAGTTTTTTATTATTCATATCCGAACAGGTTTTATGACTGCAACTTTTCCAAAAGGGGAAAGAAACATAATTGACAAAAGAAAAACATGTACATCGTATAATATCAATCAATAAACTACTTTCTACTAGGCACCACTTAAATTACTTACAAATTAAAACAAAAATTTTTGGAATAGTTCTGAAATCATCATTGAAAACCCTGCAAATTAGATGAAAAGGTAATATTGTTTAAAATATAATAACAAAACTTTGAATAAGTTGTTATTTCTTTTTTATTTTATAATACTTTAAGAATTACAGTTAGATCATGGTATTCTCATCAACATTTCTCGCTACTTGCTCAAAAATTCTTTAAAATGATGGAACGTTATTACAAATTTGTCATTTACTTATTTTATTATTTACCTATTATTAGTTTGTGTCTAACGAAATGCTTTTATTGTCAACCAATAAAAAGTAAAATTAATCACATTCATACGCCATAAAATTTATTTGTTGGATGAGTTTGAAAAGTTGTTTCAGGGGAAACTGCTGAAATAAATATGTTTTAAATTAAACATTATATTTTCTCAAATATTATATATTATAGTAAATACTATATACTAAATATCGGCAATTTTGATATCGGTGATGTATAGAAACTATTATAAAAACCAGTTACAGTTCCTCAAATGCACATAGCGGCAATTGTAATCATCACCCCAGTTGATTCATATGTGTTTAATACATGCAATAATAAATAAGGCATAATTATAAGCGTAAGGAATATGGCCAGGTTGGAATTGATATTGCTGCAAAGTATGTACATAAACAGCAATATGAAATGTATTGCAATGGAATGCTAAAAGACTAAAAGAATTAAAGAAATATAAATTAATATTTGAAATGAAATGCAATCGTTAAATATTGTTTGGCAGTTGGGAAAGAGGTTGGTCGCCCATACATTCATTCAAGCCAACATTCACTCGTTTATGCATGTGATAATGGTGTACCATATTGAGAGCAAGAGCGATAGCGAAAAGAGAAGAGAGAGAGAGAGAGAAAAAGAAAAACAAAATTATGTTTATAGGTATACGATAAATCAGTTTTCATTAACCCTTCGGCAACAACAAATTTTTCATTTTTTTCGATAATTATAGTGTATATTTTTGAAAAACATCATCATATCAGTTTTAGATACGAATTGAAGGAAATATTTTTTATTTACTTGTATACTATATTTTATTTTTATTTATGCCAGAAGTTTTCTGAGATATTTTTTAGTTGGTTCTTAGTCATTTTTATTACATTTGTTGTACGAATGATTTGTGCACGAAGGGATCTCCTTTATAGTTTGGCCAGTTATTGCAGTTGGTCAGAAAATTCTTATGATACTTATGTGTCTTATGTTACTCGTATTAAAGCCACAAAATATAACAAATTGAAATGAAATATATACAAATGTTTAATGCAGACTTAGAGTAAAATTTGTAATTTGCTTTGAAAATGGCACATTCGCCGGTAATATATTTTTGCTTCAACTTTTTTTCATACGTAGATACATATGTATGGAACGTTTCTAAAAGAACATAAAAATATATACATATTTCTAATTATGCTTTAGCTTTCCTTGGTTATTTCTGGTCTGCTTAGGCAATAGATTTGAAATGTGGTCTTCATTAATGTCTCATATTAAAACTTAAATCTGAATTGAAATTTAGTCAGCAGGTAAGTTCTCTTTAGCTAATACAATTAAAAATTTTTATTATCAATAATACTCGTAAATATAAGAACTAAGAAAAGTGTTTTAAACAAGATTGCAAAGAAGAATCTTAGTAGTTGTACGGTGAGGAGAATTTTCCTTACCGGAAGCGATACAAAGAACTAGGTGGTTCTACGATGTTGTATGTAAGCTACTCGAAAAAGGAGCCGTGCAGTCAAAAGGAAAATGACCCGATTATTTTTTTAATTTCATTGTTCTCACTTAAATATTAAAACTTAGAGCTAATTAGTTATAGATGAGATTGTGTCATACACAAATTTTTAAATATTTGTTCTTCTTAAATCTTACTGCTAGTTGGTTTGTTTTGATATAATAACAGCAGAACATATGATTTGAAGAAGTAAGCAAACAAGAAATTATGAAACCAAAAGGGATTTAACATCGCTATAAACACTGAACCCTTTTGTATGAGGTAAGATTTATGTATAGTAAATTTTTAATTAAAGTCAAAAAAAAGAAATTATATTTAAATTGACAAATTAATGTGAACTTAAATAAGGCAAATAACTAACGAGAAGGCAAATGAATATAGTAATACTTATGCGTTGACTTAACAGTAGTAGGTGTTAATGCATGGTGCATGGTTTTCATAGAGAATTCCTGCTATGACAATTATGATTTAATTTACTTCCCTTGTATAATATAATGCTATTTCTTTTCGTTAGGTTCTTTCTTCATTTGAATGAAGGTCACCATAGAAGAAATGAACAGTAGGCATACTGAGAGGGATGCCCGAAATAAATTTAATTCCAATTATTCCGAAGGAAGACGAAACTAACTCGACAATTGCATATCAAAAAGAATACAGAGTAGCAACCAAAAATACGCATGTCGACATTTTATCAGTTTTCCTTGGATGGAAATCAAACAAAGTCATTAATCAACTACAGTTAGCAGCTCCTCGAATTATAAATACCAATCTTTTCTGGATTGCATCTCCAGTGGGCGGAAGTTTTCTCCATGTTTGCAACTGTTGCTGATGAAGACAAACTTAAAAAATTTATAAAGTTCATCATATATGTACGTGCCTGCCTTAAAAGTACGGCTTTCGATACTATATCATATTAAGAGCCAACTTATGCTAACTATGATGAAACCTTTTCATTAACCTCAACTTGCAAATATCTTGCTGAGGTTGACATTGTTATTACCTTTTTTTTAAAAGACAACTATTTTGCCAATGCGGGTGTTTAGACAGTCGATGATAAAGTATGCGAAAACTATTTTAAACCAACCACCTCTCGAATAATTTCTGTTAAGTACCTATAAATTTGCCGAAGATTCCACCAGAAGAGTTCATGATGATTCATTTGTGTTAGCTTTGTAACTTTTTAAATGGATGGGGGAAAAATTAAAATAATTACTAATCCAAAGAAACAGTATGTAGACTTTATGAACTGACATATCGATCTGAACCATTGTTGGCTACAGTTATATGTTGGATTTGTTTATTATGTTATACTACTTGGACCCTGTCCGCGTTGCTGGCCCCAATTTTTCTTTTATTTTATTTTGTTATCTTAGCTGTTGCTTGTTTACTTTTTTCAACAGCTTTTAATAATACAATTAATTTACTTTCACTAACACTTTGTGATAATTTATTAAAATGTATGTAATATTTAATTTATTAAATTAAATTGCCTATTTAAGTGGGAAGTCAAAAACTGATCAGTCAAGCCTCCTTTCGTGAATTGTAATCCATTATCACCGCTATTGTCAAAAAAAAAGGTGAAATGTTTGCGATTGTGACATTCTCGTAAAATTCTTGTATGGCTATCAGGCTCAGTGAATGCAATCAATATTTGATTACTTACGCACTTTTCACAAAAACAAGTTTTGTATGAGTCGATGTCAGGATACTTAACACCGCTACATGCCGATTAAGCACCCAACGCTTACAGCAAAACAGAGCATAGGGTTATCGCGCTAAAAAACACAAAAAACTAAATATTGCGCCACCTGTCGGACGAACTTCAAACTACACAAAAACACTCCTCACATCTATGTATAGAGCATGAATATAAAATTTGGTCAAAATTTAAGATAGCGCTTACTGGAGACATCTACAAAATATATGCAGTTGTTTAAAGGTATCTCATCCAGATGACTATCTGACAATGTATACTATAAAGGGAAAAGCCAAATGAAGAAAACCAAAGTTATGAGTACATAATAGCTGCATAAATTATAAGATGCGAGTTTTAATTTGATGGAATGATTTCTGTAGGTAAATTTGTGCACTGCAAACAATTGTTCAAATTGCATAATGGAAGTGGCATACTAAATGCTTTGGGCCTAGTGTGGAACCCAAACCTTGATAACTTGGTTTTTTCATTTCAACTATCACCAAACAGCAACATAATTTCAAAGCATTCTACAATATCTACAATCGCCTGCATACATGACCCTTTAGGTTTTATAAGGCCTATTATTAAAAAGGCTTGCAGAATAAAACAATTGCATTATTTTATGGTGATGTAAATTATAAACATAATGCCATTTAAAATGGCATTATGATCAAATTTTATCATATATATAACTACGTATCTATGAATTATTGGTGATAGTGACCCTGCTTGAATGAGTTAGTATTTAGTTGCAGTTTTCAAACTTTTGACTTTGAAAGAAGTGAACAAAATCGCGTAGAAATGTTTTTAGCAATATTTAGGGCTAATTGTCATTATTTTGCTAATTTTCAGCATTAATATTATAATAAGATTTGTATACAGGTCAAATCCATGATTAATATATATGAAAATAATCCAATACGTAAACTTTTATGTATGTGATTTTCAATTTTTCTGAAAACAAGTAGGACAAACCATTTTACAATAATGAAATACTTTTTTCAGAGTATTTTGTTAGACTAGTTCCTTTGTTTGCCGGAGCCATTCTACAGTTAGAACTAATTTACTTATTCCTATATGAATAGTGCGGACAGTTTTTCATAGCAACAATATTTTACTCAATGCATTCATTTGTATATAGCAAACTTATTATGGCTTTAACAACCATATATTGTATAATCAAGTCTATAAATATTGTAACTAAACATTTCAAGCATTACAGAACCAGCAACATCTTTGTAACTTTTTGTAATATTGAAAATATTTTGTTGAAAATACTGAAAGTCTTACATTTAGCAGTCGTACATTTAATCATTTTAAAAAGCAGCACTTGTTCTAAGAGGACAAATATAACAGTGATAATTTTGACAGCTTAAGATTTATATTATGATGAATTGCCGTGTTAAGTTCACCAACCTATTTTTATGCGCTCATTCTCATGTTCCTATAGTATTCTCAAATCGCTTCACAGTGGGTGCTAACTGGCGCCATACATTTGTTGAAAAATAAAGTCATAAAACTCACAAGGTGAACAAAATCATAAAAAACAAAAATCGATGAAATAAAATTAAACAAAACCACAAACAAATGGCTCTTAAGTACCCTAGCACCCATACAATCGCATTAAAAGTACCTCCCTTATTATAAGGTTGCACGTTTTACATCTATTACTCCTTAACGAGTAGAGACCAATACTATACGGGATCTCTTTACGCCATGCACTTGAACATTAAATGTATAAAAAAGGGACACACGAGAAGTTGGTGAAACAAATCGATTTAATCAATTCGTTACGCTATTTTGTTGCCGAAATTGTTTTATTATTTCAATACAACCGAATGTAAATCATTGCACTCATTCTAAGAACATTCACATGGGGTTTTATTTTGATATGCTTTGGTCTTTCAATGAAAATAAAATTAAAATAATTTTCAGAAAGTCAAATTGTGCTACAAGCAAGAGATTTTAGATATTGCTTTTTTAACATTTCTCAAAAAGTGTGCGCAAAGGATCTTTGCAACAATTCGAAGTAAATAGACTGTAAATAAATGAGTCTTGTTGGGGTGTTAAACTGTATACAATTGGCCAATTGTTCATCATTATTATTTTGGTCCTTTAGCTGCTAGCAGAGGCAAACAAATGTAGGCTATTGAAATAAAATGACAAACAAATAAAAACCACAAATATGAAAAAATATGAAATACCAAAAAGAGAACAATTTACGGAATAACCAACCCGCCATGAATAATAAGAGTACAATATTTTCAACACAGCTGCTATATAAATATTTATGTGTGAAAAAAAAGTTAAAAAATTTATTCACATGTACTCCCAGCTAAATATAGAAATACATGTAGTCATATCCACAAACTTTGGAACTGAAAAAAAAAATCGGAAAAACGAAGAAAAGTGCATGGTCATTTATGGCGATCCATTAGCACCAGTCACTATTTATGATGGCATTGTAGTCAATAATTGCTTTCCCTTTTTCCTTTGTAACATTGTGCTGGTACGGCAGCCGCACGCGCTTCTAATGGTTGCGACAGCAATAACCATATTCATGCACTACAACTTCCAACACAGTTTGGTTTGAGCAAAAGTGCTTAGAAGAACATTTGGTAGCATGAAATTTTAAGCCTCACATATGTCACTGTTTGTAATTTTTTGGTGGCTGGCTTTGGAGGTTATCCTTGTTAACGTTTACGTCTTACTTTTGGAAAAAGTGAAGCATTTGTTTATTTAAAGAATGTGTTATCTGGAAAAGTGTGTCTCCTTTAATGACTCCCTTATTAATTGCTTGGAAAACGGTGTGAATAGCTTGTCATTATAAATATCACGTATTTCAATATGGTTACATTTTACAATAAGCAAAGAAAAAAGAAAAATATTATTTCAAATCCAATTACCATTAAGTTTTTCTATTAATTAATTTCGATCTCTCTATTTAAAATCCACCTTCAGATTTCATTTGGCTCAAGCTGAATACGAGTTCCTTAGATATTAAGATCCATACTTAAAATTGTTTATATTCAATATTTTGCTGTAATAAATTATAATTAGTTTCACATTTATTAAAATATCAATTTATTTAGACAGCTACTTTATTTTGATTGTAGAAAAAAAAGAAGTTTCTTCAATTATCAATTTGCCACAAAAATAATAATTCGAATTAAAATAGTTAAAAAAAATATATAAAATCAAATGTTTAAAAAATATATAAAAATATGTAACCTAAAAATAGTAAATAATAAGTAAAAAATATTTAAATTTATTTAAAGACACACGCTACATAGTAATATTATAAGTTGACATACATATTTAATAACAATTACAATTCATTTGAAAAAAAATATATATTATTTAAAAAGTAATTTAATACAATTTAATAACCATTTAGTATTGCTATTTCTAATTAATTTTGTTTACTTTAAGTAATAATATACTTATTTCTTCTGAAATTCATTTTGGATTCACTAAATTAAACGCTTTCCAAGAATCGCTTGTAAAAACATATTCAAAATTATTTAAATAAAATATATCGCAACTTTTTGTTTTTGCTTGTTTCATGCAAGTTGGCAATTGAAATCAGTTTTTAATATTTTTATCGCATTTTATAATTTCTTTATGTGGTTTATAAGAAATTTGTTATATATAATATCCAGTAATTTAACTGAATTTTCCTGTTTGTTCTGAAAAAATTATCAGTCGAGTCTGACACCTACTATTTTTTGACTATAATTTACACATATAATCGTTTATGGAGATGAACAGTTGGATGAGTTTGCAACGAAAATCGCAAAGGAATAGTTTAATTCCAAGAGCATTACCAACTTTGGGATAGAGAGTAAAAGGAGAGATTAACTCATATATATTCTGTATTGAATTTTAGATTTTTTTTTTATACTCATCTGGAATTTTTAGATCTTAAATTTCAAATATCAAATTGTTTAATTTTTAATTAAGACTCACAAACATAAAAATGATTTCAAAATGTGAAAGTAATGTATTAGTCTAAAAAGTATTTATAAAAACTATGGAAACTTATATCAAACAGTAAATGTTCCACAGTTAATCGCCATATCATATCCTATAGAAAAGGTAAAGGAAATAGCTGAACATATTATTTTAGAGTTCGGAGCAAAAGGTCATTATTCCACACTAGGGGTTTCTAAAGCTCCCTTATTATTTTTCCAGCGCTAACGATAATATGCGTGCTGAAATAGATACATTGTAATAAACTGTTTAAGGTTATATTAACACGAAGCCAATAGTTCACTGCAATTCCATTTTCTTTACGAAATGATTAAAGTTAAAAGATATAAGATAACCATTATAATGGAATTTATAATATTTGGAACATTGTTGTAATTTCTCTATTGTTTTTTATTTTGTTTGTTGTGCTGTTAATCTGGTCCGTATGAGTGTTAACGCAGTTCTATATAAGGCGTATTTCTCAATACTCTTTCACACAAAGAGTGAAAAATGATCCCAAACATGGTTCCCTTACGTACGGCATGCACGCTATATTAATCACTCAACAAACTAATTTCTAACGATTATCGTTTTTTTGTTTCTCAAAAAGATTTTTGGCCCTTTTGGGTATGTGCTATTTTATGTATTTCAAAATATTTACAGAATATTGAATCAAAGTTTATTATAAAATTAATAATGGGTAAATGAGTGTAGACGATATCAATTAGTTCGTATTAGAACTTATTTTGGTTTTGCTTGTTCGTGCTTAAAATTTATTATAATTTTAAATAAATGCAGTAGCATTAGCGACTATAGGGTGTGCGAATGGTTCCTCAAATAGCTGTTGAAAAGTTAGTATGCTCCCAAATTTTTATATAAAAAGAAATTTAAAATGCTTGTAAAGTGAAAAAAGAATTTGCAAGACGAAACAAGTTTATTCCGCAATGAGACTTTGCATTACGATCATATTGTATTTATAGCATTATTTGAAATCATTTTGCAACTACACATTTCTTTTGGATACATCTGCAATTCATACATGTAAAACTAGGCTTGATGAAATATAAAGAAAACACTTATATAAAAGTGGTGAATGTGCAAAATTTAAATAGTGAAATTTTGCTTCATCTGCTTATTTAACACCCACGTTATATGATCTGCAATTTCCTTCAATAATTCGTTATAAATTTGCTTTCTTTTACTACTTTTTTTAATTTTAAATTTTATTATAGCATTTAAGTTTTGTTAGAGGAGTATATCTGGCTTGGTCTCATAAAAAAGTATCAAATTGTAACATATTCAATATCTGCCTTTGTGGATGTCAACGTATGCAGCTAATTTCCTATCAAATCAGGAAAATCTTTGATATGTTTTATAAGAAGGAATAATTTTCGGTCTCAAATTTGTGCTCGTGTGTATGTTTTATATGTGTTTGATATAAAAAAAACTATGAGATTCTGTAGACTCTTTCTTATATATTTACAATTACACTTGAAATGTATTCAATTTAGTTGAGTGCATTAAGAAGAAAATAAGTAAAAACTATTTGCAGGAAATGTCAAGGATATCCTTAACACTCGTTATTCACTATAAACAATAAGAATATACTCGTATGAATATTTTTTCTTGTTCTAGATTTTATTGTCGATCTGGCTGCGTTGTTGCTTTTTTTTATTTGCCATCGACATGATTACAAACTCTTGATAGATGTGCAAATAAAGAAAAAAATCTGAAAAATGTAATTGTGGAAAATATTTATATATTCAGGACACATTAACGTACTACATGTACCGCATAAAGCAGCATCCTTAAACAGGAAATACAGACCATGGTGATATATGAGCCATTTGGTTGCATACGTACATACAACCGTTTACCCATATACATATATTAATATATGTGTGCTTGAGCGTCGAGTTCGGGATTTTAGGTATTTTTTTGCAGCAATTTTTTTACTTTTCGAATATGCGGCAGTTTTTCTTTGTTAACCATTTCCTATTATATCACACTCTAGTGGTTCTGCATAAAAAATTCGAAACAACTTTTGCTGTTCACGATTTTGTTTTAACATTTTATAGCTTTTTTCTTATCTTTTTAATTCTTACAAATATGAGGAAATTTTATAATAATAAAAAATAACATTGACAATATTCTTGTTCTTACTGAAACACGTAAAATACTTAATATAGATAGAAAAAGAACAATTTTTGTTTACCAATAAATTTTCTGTGTTGTCATGTTTTTTATTATGTTTCCTTTTTTGTGTCCTTTAACAGCATGTTCATAGAAATTTAAGAGCTTTTTATGTTGTTCTCTTCTTGTTTAGTTTGCTTATTGTGCGTTTGTCATTTTGTGTAAATTTATGACCGCTGAAATTTGGAAAAGAATATTTTTTAAGTGCGAGTAATGGAGTTCCGTTTCCTTTGAGTACTGGAAAAATATCATTATGAAAAATTGCAAAAATTGTATTTATCTAATTATTAACAGGAAAAATTTTAATTAAAATCAAATTGTTAAATATAATTTAAATTTAAGAAATCAGTTCCCTTACAGGATACTTCATTTTTTTCTTCTATGGTAGTGTTAACGTTTATGTAGTGATTCTCAAGAATTTCTTGTACATTTAAGTATGAACCTGCAAATTTATAATATTTATTGAAATAAAAACTTAAGAAATGAAATTATATAAATTTATTTATTAAATACATTTATTTTTTTATATTGATTTCTTTGAAGGAAGAAATGACACACTTTATTATATGGTATATAACTTTTTTATTCCAGAAAGTCTCAAAATATTAAATTTTTTTATTGTGTTTAATTTCCAAATATTAATAATGTAACATATACCGGAAAAGGTGAGTTTGTTTAAATTGCGTTTTTCATGTACTTATGTTACTTTATTTATACCTATTCTTTTCAAATAAGATATAAAATATCGTGATGGTTTTTGAAAGGCTTATTAAATAATAAATGCAATAATTTACTAGTATGTATCTCAATATTAATTCGCAGTTCCCTGCATTGTACGATTTTTAAAGCTGTGACTTTATTGACACCAATTATTCATAGATACTTCTTAGTTAGAGTGAAAATATTATTGATGATATAAATGTTTACGAATTTTATTAAACACGACCCTTATGAAGTTTTGGCTTAAAAAAATTGGAGCTGCAACTCGATTTCAAAATAAATAAAATTGTTCTGTACTGCACAACAAGTGAAGTATTGTTGCCAGCTCACTGTTGATTTACTTGTATGTGATATAAAAATGTATACATAGAAAACTTAGATGTGGCACGTAGTCGCAGAAATAATAATAAAATGTATATAATGAATTGATCTTGAGGTTAAAAGAGAAACATCTAATAATGTTGCACTGGCAAGTTTTGCGAAGTGATAATATTGATGACGTTACTTTATGCACCATACAAAAAACACAGCAACATTTATTTGAGTAAAACCCAACAAGCACAAATTTTTCAACAATTTTCACTGTTTCTAAATTGTTCGTGCATGTTCAGAACATCACAGTTTCGAAAATATGCGATCTTTTTGAAAACAACGTATTTTATTATTTTTTATTAAATATCGCTTTTTTGGGCTAATAAATATCACATTCAAACTTGGTGTGAAAACATTGAAATATTGATTAAATATCAGTAGATGTTAAATCATTTTAACTGATTGTTTAAAGAAGAAGTGTTAACAGTTGAAATGTTTTTGGAATACTTTTACTTTTTTATTATTTTTATTCTTTTTTTTGTTATTTAGATGTTAAAGTTTAAGGATTATCCGATATATTTTATTTGAAAATTACAAAATTGTAAAATTTAAATTTTTTAATTTATATTAGTATTTTCGAGTTGGCACGACTCTTTTTGCATTACAGTGCAATTAGAATTTCTTGGCACTTAAGACCTCACTTAAAAAATAAGAATCTAATATAAAAGTGTAAAAAATTAAATGATAAGTAAATGCTGCACTATATTTTTGTGGTTAAATATTATCATACGTTTCCAATAGTCGGACTTTACTTGATTAACCTTTGAAATTATATAATGCACTGAAGTGGTACACTGTAGCATACTAAGAGCTGACTCAGTTTTCTATAAGCTGCACAAAATACTTAATTATTATAATTTTTAACAAACACAAAGATTACTGGTCCGGATGCTTGCTCCTGAAAAGGTCGAAATGTCACATAACATAAATGGTGCATGTGGAATTCAAATAAAAGTTTAAAATTGTTCAACATTGCGGAAAATATGCATAACAATTCTAGGCAAGTGTACGACACACTTGCAAGACCTACGAGTGTTATGCTTTTGTTTTTGTTTTTGTAGAAGACTTCATCACAGACGTGGACGTACTTTTATAATGAACAAATAAGCGATAAAAATAATGATTTTAATTAACTTTCATTAATTTATTTCACGAAATGAATAGTGTATGTTGCATAATCAATTAATGTTTTTGTTGTACAAAGTTAATTAAAATAAGAAAATAGCTACAATAGGAAATCGCTGTTATTTCATGAAAATTTTTAAAGAAAGCTGAACCGGAATAAAAGGGGGTTAAAATTTACACCCACGCTTTTGTATATTTGACGTCTACTGTGGAAAATATAAATACTGAATTCACATTAACTGTCTTTTAAAATAAGCTGTCAAACATTGTAGAGATATTAAGAAAATAACTTGAAAAGTTAAAAACCAATAATTTTAAAACTATACGAAACTTGTTTTACATTAGTCACCTGTAGCAATAATAAGTGTTTCTTTCCCAGCATATATTACTTTGCAACAAATATTCAGTAGTTACTTATTTTATAAAGGTACCATCTGTTTGATGATTAATTAAAATATTGCAAAGCATTAAAATTGTGAATGCTTATTTGTCTTAAAAACTCTTTTGCTCGGAAGTTATCGCATAAAAAAAAAATCAAATATACAGGGTGGGCCAAAAGTCACAATGGGGTTTAAAAATTTAATAACTTTTTTGTTTATTTTTTTTTTTTTAAGATTATGAAATATACAAAATGGAAATTTTTTTACGCTAAGTATGGAAAATAATGTCACTTAAATGACCGCCGTTATTAGCTTCGCAATGATGGGCTCTTTTGAGAGCATTTTCCATAACATCTTTCAACATTTGTGGCTGTAGCCCTCGAATTTCTGCAACAATGTTGGCCTTGAGTTCAAGGATTGTCTCGGGCTTGTTGACATATACTCGCTCCTTCAAATAACCCCAAAGAAAATAGTCGCATGCTGACAAATCTGGCGAACGCGCTGGCCAATTAATTTCTGAATTTCTTGAAATTATTAATGGCGACGATATGCTCTTTGCGTTAAAATAATTGATCGCTGATTTAAGTACTAAAATTCTATTATTCTTGTTCTTTGTTCAGTTGTAAATCCCTCCATTATTTATTCTCCAGATGTTATTTATATAATCTTAAAAAAAAAATAAAAAAAAAATAAACAAAAAAGTTATTAAATTTTTAAACCCCATTGTGACTTTTGGCCCACCCTGTATAAAGTCTGCATATTGTCTTAATTTAACAATTCAAGAAAACGGTAAAAAATGTTTAAACAGTTACGATTTTTGTTTTTGCATTGCATTTGAGCGAGGACGGATACAAATAAAAATTGCATAATTCTAGTAATAACTTTATATGAGTTCATCAACTACAAATAATGAAAAATTAGGTGCTAATAGTAATAATGCATACATTAACAGTAGTTTCTAAAGAAATTAGAAATAAAAACGAAAGTATTGAAAATATTAGATCTTGCATAAAATCGAGTTTAACTGAGAAGAGCCATCAGCGGTCATCCTCATTAGAGTTGCCTAATGGAGACAAAATCTTAAATAATAACTCAATGCTTGCAATTGAAGAGAACAAAGAAAATATAGCCCCAGTAGGAATGTTAGAAATCGCAAAAAATGCCACAATCACTTTTTAGAATTGAAATGGAACCACCAGGACTTCAAGTAAAAAAAAAATATGAAATTCATCCTATATATAGGTTGGAATATCTTTTACATCGCAGAATTACCATTGAGGAGCCTCATAAAAGACTTGGTCCTGTTCAATGCTTAAATTGTCAGGAATATGGCCACACGAAGAATATCTTTATGCGTCATATGTCGAGAATTACACAACACTGGCCAGTGTAACAAACCGAGAATGGACAAAAATTTTAAAAAATGCAGTAAGCCATTCTAGGCCATTGGCAGATATTTATACCCTGCCAATGCAACTGCCGTCTAACTTGATTTCTTACGCCAATGTCTTAAAGGCAAAACATGATCGGCCAACAATCAATAAGGTTAATTAATAAGGTTAAGATTTGGATGTGCCTTTGCTGAAAACTGAAGTTAAAAATCACGAAGGAAGATGGCTAAAAAGGTTAGAGACGCAACTTAAGGCATTAGCGCGTAATATCCTTAGCGGTAGGGGCTATACACGTTTGAGTAGGAGGGGCCTTGTTGTCGTTAGCCAAAACTAAATAAGCAAAAAGATGCAAAAAAGTAAAGGAGTAATCAGTCCAGCGCAATACATCACATGTTGTCTCGAAATGGGTGGGCATAATCCATAATAATTTTTTTAAAATTAAGATTTGAATAGTTATTGTTAATTCAATTCAATATTTTGAAGTCACAATAAAAAAAAATATATATATATTTGTCTTAAAAATGATTTTGCTCGAATTAAATAAATATTATTTAGTAATAATTAAGGAGTATTTTTTGGGTTATAGTTTCTCATGCGGATACCTTGTTTGCTCCTGTCGCTGAATATTCCCTTTTCGACAGGACGTAATTATATTTTCCCTTAAGGGAATTGAAATATTATAAGAGAAATAATGAATTATTTTCAACTTTTTTTATTAATTTTTTTTTTGTGATATATTTAGCAAAAACGTCAGCGATTTCCATGTTTGAAGTATAGGAATTATGCAATGTTTTTAATTGTTCATGAATTGTTGATTGCGATTATTGGTTTTTAAATACTTATAGCAATTCTCATAAATTATTTCTGACTCGGCATTACAGGGTGAGGTGAAAAAACTGCAATAAAGTAAACGCCGTAATTTTTTCATTTTTTTTTTATATTTTATTAAATGAAAGCAAAAAATGTCAGAAATAGCATCAAATTTTAGAATATCAAATTTTCGAATTGTTCACCTATGGCACGAATTATGGCCTTCAAACGGCCAATGAAACCGTCACACGCTGCCCGAATGTTGTTCTGCGGTATTTTGGCCCATTCCCGGCGAAGCGCTTGCTTGAGGTGATCGACACTTTGGTATTTTTTAGTGCCAACCTTGCTTTACAAAATACTCCAGACACAATAGTCCAACGGATTGGTATCCGGATATTTTGGTGGCCATTGTGCGCTGAAAATGAAGCGAGGAACCTCATTTTGTAACCATTCTTGGGTGGCGCGTGCTGAGTGCGATTGTGCTGAGTCCTGTTGGAATGTCCAGGGTCTGCGGCCAAAATGTTTGCATGCCCAAGGCTTTAATACACCCTACAGAATATTTTCGCGATAATATTGGGCATTTATTCTGACGCCACGGTCGATTAATACGAGCGGAGAGCGACCATTGGCTCTTATGGCGGCCCACACCATCACCATGGCCGGCGCTTGAGTTCTGGTGGCCAACCGAAGGTGCACATTTTCAGCTGACCTCTTTGGCAAGTAAACACGATCATTTTGTTTGTTTACAAACTGCTAAACAATGAATATTTTCTCATTGGAGAAAACTAAATTCGGCAATTCGCCACTTGCGGCCAAGCGAAGCAACCCTTTGGCTCTTTTGAGTCTATTTTCTTTCTGTTGCGGTGTAAGTTCTTGCACTTTTTGGAATTTCAATGGCTTTACCCCAAGCTCATTTTTCAATATTTGCCGAATGGAATATTGCGATATGTACACGAGCCATTTTTCGGCCACTGCGACGCGGATTTCGATCAAGTCGCTTCTTTACTTTTCGAACCATTTCTGCTGATGTATATTATATATATATACATCATATACGCGTTTCAGTAGGAGGGACTTGGTTGCCGTTAGCCAAAGCTAAATAAGTAAAAGGATACAAAAACAAAAATCTACTGCAACACATCATTTTTTGTCTAGCCATGGCTGGACATAATACATATTAATTTTTTATATATTAAGATTTGACTTATTATTGTGATTTCAATATTTTGAAGATACAGTAAATAATTCAGTTAAAAAAAAAAAAAAAAATTCTGCTGATGTTGCTGTTTTCTTCCGTCCAATTCCTTGACGTCGGGCTACGCTACCAGTATCAAGGTAACGAGCGATGGTACGAGACACAAAAGATTTATTCACATTTAAATGCTGGAGTGCTCTAACGATATCCACTTGTGGTTTTCCAGCCAAATATAAAGAAATCACACTATCACGCTTGAATTCCATCACGAATAACTTTTTTTCTGGAAAATTCTTCCCAAAATGCTTTTATAAGCTTGTATACGATATAATGAGCTGTCACTGGAATAATTTTCACAGCTGTCTGACGAGTGGTTTAGAAATGACAGCAGTCTGAAGTTGGTTGCAGTTTTTTTTATCTCATCCTGTATATATACCTAGATATATACATATGTATATAAATCCTCAGAACCCAAATTAAAGTTCTTCATTTTAAAAGCTTTATCAACAAATATATCATATAATTGTTTAGTCGTGAATTTATATGTTATAATTATCTATATATATATAAAAATGAATGCATGAAATGTGTTCGTAACCGATAAACTCAAAAACTACTGAACCGATTTTGACCAAATTTTATATACATGATCTCCGGACTGTGGAGAGTGTTCGCGCGGCAGATGGCGCAATATTTAGTTTCTTTGCGTTTTGCAAAGTACTTTTTGCCTGCGTTATTGCAATTTGGATTTTTGAATAAAACATTTTTTTCTATTATAAATAGCTAAAAACTTTGAATTCAATTTTCTCCGACATATAGTTCAAAATAAAAGAAAAGTTGGGGACCAGCAACGCGGACCGGACCCACTAGTAATATTATATAATATTTATAAATTTGTATATTTAATAAAGTTACTGCAGGTAGAAAACGATAATACTTTACCTATTACAACTTTATTTCCCTACCCAGCAGATAAATTGATACTTATGAAGCAGTGCATTGATATGACTCAATTATATCAGATTGTTGATATATAAATTTCCAAGGGTTTCTGCAGTAATCAAAACTTTTTTTAATATCATCCTCTGTAAATAAGGTGTTCCAAATAATAAGATAAAATTCCGGTGACATGCATACATCATATGCACATGAATACCTACGAATGTGTATGAGCGTACGTAAACATTTTAGTTGACTAACAGAAAGCATTGAGTTCGTTTAAAAATTAATACCATCAAACCAACTATCATCCTTCCGTATAATTCGAGTTTTATCTTAGGAAAAAGTGTGAGTTAAATTTTCTTTACGCTCGTTAAGCTGTTATAAAATTACGTTGAAATTACTTTATCCCCAGCCATCCCTTTGCAGAAATTTTAAATTTCATTTATTTCTAGAAGAATGTGCGTGTGTATGTGAGTGACTGTAATCAAGTCTTTGTCATTAAAAGAAATTTTATAATTTATTAACGTCAACAAACAGACGCCCTTAAGGCCACAAATTGAAAATACTAATACATTCACAAGTATATACAAACAGATAGACATACTATGTACGTACAAATGCCTGCACGTACATATATTTAAAAATACGCAGTATGAGTTACACACTATGCATAAATACAACAAGCGGCAGCCACATGCATATCTGGCTTTAGCACCCACATCCTTAAATAATAACGAAAGCCAGTTCCCTTTTCATGTGTTAAGGAAGATACCCCGATAATTATTTCTTTACATTAAAAATGGGGCATTCAAATTGATCTCGTTTTGATGTTCTCGTATTTGTTTTTGAAAACCATGTAAGATTATTTATTTAAAGTCTTTTAACCAGTTTCTCTTTTCAACGCCTGTACCATTTTTAATACTAAAAATTTTTAAGTGGCCAACCAAGCGGATGCACTTTAATTTTGTTGTCATTAGTAGCAGGATTGTGTTGCAAATTTGTAAAGAAAACTTAAATTACATAGATGGTATAACACTCAAACATACAAATGGATTTTGCTTTTGACTTGTGTCACATAAAATTTTTATTGCGTTCTTGCCGTTAGACAACAATTGACACTAATGTGTCAGAGGTCACGTGGCTTTTTGCTAACGAATGCTATTTGTCAGAAAATTTTTGATTTGTAATTGAGCATTATTTTAAACATTACTTTTTACAAAATCTGAGACAAAATTAAACATGTCAAATACGGGTTAGGGTGGTTGAATTCAATTTTAGGAAAGAAACTGGGCAAAAATATTATCTGATTAGATATTTTTGGAAGAGAAGTAATCCAAATGAGTATGAAAAGTAAATAAAAAAAAAATTATTTAAAAGTAAATAAAACTAGTATATTTTTGGTAAATAGTTATCAGTTTAAATTTTCGTTAAATTTTAATAACAATAATTTAAAATTTTGTTGAGTTTCATTACATAGTGCTGCTAAAAACACATAAAATAGAGCTACATTCATAATATGCTTTCTGCAAAAAAAGCCCGCGATAGATAAATGGTGTACCTTGCTACCACATTTGACGGACTATCAAGTATACTATTAAATAAATGGCGATCTTTTTTGTGTTGGCCCACTAAATCGCGCATACCCTAAGTACAGTAAGGATGATGTCCTTACATCTAAGCGGTATTTTTGTACCGCTGAAATGACTTATAACCATTTTTTAACTTCGTCATTTAAATGTCATTTAAATTTAAGTTCTACATGAAAGAATTTTAGCCCAGCAGTTTTAAATGGTTGTTCATATTTAGAGGCACCAAAAATTATAAAATGATAAAACATAATAAATAATAACGTAGGCCATCTATTTCGTACACCCAAAAATTTATGAAATCTTGTTTATGAGTATGTTTACCACATACTTTCAATTATTGCTCTAGGTGCCACACCATTCGCTCAAAAATCTGTCACACAGATGGATTTGTGGTTACACACCATGCTTCTCATGCTTCTGTAGTAGACACACACGACTTGAGAACTTGTGTGATTGAATAGGATACCTTAAATAACATTTAAATGGCCAAAAATGTTTTTTAATTTTAATGTTTTACTTTTTACAATTATGAATGATTTTTTAGGTTTCCACGACGTTATCACTTTTTTAATTTTTTCAATTTGGATAATATTTTTCTTTTTAAAAAGTTTTTTTCATGCTTTAAGACAATAAAAAGCCGCTGTGAAATAATTAAAGATTATTTACCGTCAATAGGTCATTTCAATTTCTTTCTTGTCAAATAGAGTATTCCGAAATAACAGAAGCATCGGGGCAAATATTTATTTTTTAGGCGAACATAGTTTTATATGTGAGTACGTAGCTAAATAAAGGAATATTTTAGTTTGAAGGTAATTAGTATTAAAAAGGAATACGAATTGCTAAAAACTATTATTATGTTGAGCGGCTCAACGATATCAAACAAAAATATCTCAGCAAACTAATTATTCGTTTGGTATTCTTCCATATAAAATTAAATCTCTTTCTTTTTTTTTGTCAAACCTTCGTTCTTCGAACAACTTTATTTAAAGTTTTCAAAAGTGTATATATTTTGGGTTGTGAGAATTTTAAAATGTCATTAAAATAACTGAAGTAAGATTATTTGACATTTATGTAAATGCCTATGAATATATGAATGGGTTAAATTTGTTAACTCTTTATTCGAGTATAAATTTCAGGCAAAAAAAGTATTGCCTTTTTTGGGGGTGTGAATATAGAAAACTCATAAAAACACTTCCACACCGAAAAGCAATATTGTGTAGATTTTATTTATTTAAACTTCCCCTTATTGGAAAACCAAATTGAGCTAAAATAGAAAGAAAGCAAACGCAAACATCAAAAGCATTTGATTAAAAGAAATTATTTACACAATACAATAATATTGGCTGAATTATTGCCTAGCTTTTATATTTGAAAGGGTTTTAATTTAATGCTCATTTGCTGCCTTATGCCATCATCATGCATTCATTCAAATATGAAATAAGTGTGTAATGACGCATATTCTGCAGTTTTCAAAGTTGGAATAAAATTTACAAGTGTTTTCTATTCAAATCTCGTAAATATTCTCTAAATTGGCTTTTTGCTGCTGCTGACGTGGTGGTTGTGATCTTCTGACAATAGTTTTCTAATGCTAATGTGGCTAATACGCATGTAAATGCAAGGACTTGGAAAATTTATTCACTTGTCAATCTGCAATTGTTTAGACCTTGTATTCGTCGGTTTTGGTGTGTGCAAATTTTGTTGGTGTCGGTCATTATTAACAATGATTTGTGGCGTACTGAGTCTTATAATTCTGCAGTATACAGTTGGCTTATGATTGCAGATTAATTTAACTCTATCAGCTTATAAAATTCTATTTATTTGTACGAATATAAACGTTAGCAACTGCCAAAACAACATTGTTAACATGGTAAGGCATACAATACGAACACGGGCGGAAGGACACCGAGTGAGTTCTTAATATATATGTACATTAAGTATTTTTCATAGATAATTATTGTATAATGGTTATAGTATTGTAATTTTTTCGCCGAAATCAGCATTTTTCGTCACATTAAACACGAAAATATGTTTAAGTTATAATTTATAAGTTTAAGTTATGATTGAAACTAACAAGTATTTAGCAAATGACTTGATTTTGAATACTTAAAAGAATGACTAGTAAAAGGACATACATTTTATTTTGGTTAACAATTCATCCTAATAGTTCTGTAGTAAATTTTTACTTTGTATTAATTCCTTTTATATTACCTTATAAAAAACCTTGTTAAAAAAAAGTGAAGCACTATAATTCTTTACAATTGCTGATATTTTGAAATACTTGAATAATTGTATATAGGTAACACTGATCCAATTATCCTTACCCTTAATTGCACAAAATATTTTATTTTTTTATACAAGGTCATAGATCACCTAATTGAACTGGTGCCGTTAAGCTCTCGTATCACATTTTTTGAACGACTCTTAAAATCTTTAACGTCATAGTTCTTTATTATAGTAATGAATGGTAAAATTAATTACTTATTCTCCTGAAAAATATGGCTACTCATTACCTTTATTTCTATTTTAAAATCGCGTAAATTGCGGTAATTTTTTACATTTTTAAATTTTAATTTTTTGTGATTTCCTATGTAGTAAGCAGTTATTCGTATTCAAGGTTTAAATTTTTTTAATTAAAATATCATATTTTAATTTAACTTTTATTGTCTCGTTCCACTATTTATAAAAATCAAAGGCCTGTAACAAAGACGTTTTACTGTTTATTTTAAATTTGCCTTCTTTAGTAAAAACTAATTGTTTTACTATTTTAATGTTGATAGTTTTTTAAATTTGATTTGGAGAAATGCGAAAGGCACAGCTGGAAAAAGTGCTTTATAATGCCGACATCAATCAAATTTGACTTTCAATTTCTTCACTTACAGCTTCTGTAACTACTATTAACGTAACGACAATGAAAAGGCTTTTGCCCAGTTCCTTACTGGCTGTTGTTTATAGGCTTCTTCGATAAATTTTCTGAAATTTAAATGAAAAAAAGTAAAAAAATGTAAGTGTGCAGTGTGCGAAAAAACACCATTATTTTTTATTGTTTGCGGGCTGGTTGGTTGGTGTGCTTATCTTTTCATTTCATCTTTAATCTAGACATGACTTTAAACTTAACATTTTTTTACAGCAGCCAAAAGGAGCAATATTTATGCCATCAAATGAACATCACTATTAAGAAGGAAAAAAACTACGTACATGCATAAAACTTCTTTTACACACTTATATTTTTTATGCTGTTGTAAAGATGACCAAACAATATTTTCAATTTTGTGATCGGAACATTATAAACATTTAAAGCAGAAAACAAATTTAAATACCATTCAACATGCACAAAATGCTTGTGATTCAAAAGATACCGCCGCTTAACTTGTCAATGAATAAGCAAATTATCTTTTAAAGATGTTGTTGGCTTTAATACCCGATTTGTATTAAATTGTGTGTACTTCTTCAATAATAAAATGTTTTTAGAAGTTGACTTGAATGTTGCAGATATTTCATTGCGGTTCTCATCGATTTTATTCCTACTATCGCTGTTCAAACACATATGCTTCAAAGTTTGCCACCCTCTCTTCGACTATAAGCCCTGAAATTATATCTTGTAGAAGTTAACAGCTGATCATTCTGTACAATTTGCCACAGAAAAAGGATACCTCTTGCTCTTGATCTCTCTGGTTGCTATTGTAGTTAAAATTATTGTATTGTAAATTTAATGAATAAGCTAGAGAGAAAAAAGCTAGAGTTTTAAAAAGCTACTATTGTTACAAATTGCTTTCACACTAACGATATGGTCCAATAATATTTTATGGCATTGTAGTAAGAAGCGGTTTTTATTTGTTATTAATGTGCATCACTGGTAATAGACATTCGCGAATACATTCTCCTATGTATCAGCTTGAAATTTGTTGTACTGACATGCTTGTCAGTTACTTATACAAATTGGAAAAATCAAAATTGTTCTTTTTATTAGAACTGAAGAAATATTTCATTAAAATGTAGTCATCAAATTTCAGTTGCCTGTAGCTAAGGTACATACATATATAGTAATAAAGTATCAGAACTTATAAATATTTATACTGAATATTAGAAATCAATTTAGAATTAATTATTTCCAATGTCTTGTAATAACCTTTTGGATAATACGTTATTTGCTAATTGAGTTATTTAAAATTATTAAACATATTAATTTTCACACAACTTCATTAAAATCACAAATGCAAAAATACTGTACAGTTATTTTGTGTCGTGTAGTTACCCATTTATTGATTAATGTACATTGACAATATCTCTCCGGAATCATTAATCAATAAATAATAATGAAACCCTTTAAGGCAAATTCAGATACTAATTCACACATGAGACAAATAATTTATTATTTGCGAATAAATTAAAGAAATATGTGTGGTTTAATATCTCAGCCGACCATTTCTTACGAAGCTAATTGATATTCTTGCAACGCAAAATATTGGACCGAATTGTTTTGCAGTAGATGTGGCTTAACAAGCCCACCTACATGACTATAAGAATGCCCTTCCCAATACTGTATAGGTCAATGTCAATTCTTAAGATGATAGCGAGTGGTTTTCCGCAGTTTCTAATATTATAGAAGTGGACAGCAAATTTGTGAGAAGATGTGTTGATGTTTTGAAAAGGATTGGGCAGATACAAATGTAAGAATTGTATAAGCCATCTCACGCATTTTCAATTTGAAAAATTAACTAATGGAGAAATAAATTAACGACTTAAAGTACAAAATATAAGAAGGCAGATATGGATATTTTATTAAAGAATCTCTGTTTCACATGTTATTAACCTCTTTTGCATGTTATTAACCTTTCGCATCGGTGGTAAAAGTGCAGGTGAGAAAAGAATATCATGACTTCATTATAGATAATTTTTATAATTAGGAAGCTTTTATCTTTCCTGCGGAAAAAATTTGACATCTCAGTTAGTAGACTAGATAACCGTGCACTTCCTTACGATCTATTGCATGCAAATAGTTTTGTAATTTTCGGAAACATTTTAAAAATAATATAATACAATACAAATATAATATATTATAATACATTAATATATAATAATATAAAATATTTTTATATCACCTCTATGTAAATTAAAATAAAATAAATATTTTATATTTAATAAAAATACTTTGTTGTGAAGTTTTTAAAAGCATATTTTTAAACATTTTATAAAAAAATTCTCTTAAAAAAGATATTTATAAATTTTTTTTTCTTTTATTGCCAACAAATTAGAGATTGATTGTAAAAAATTTGTAAAAATAAAAAACTAGTAAAATACAGTTTTGCTCTTCAGCAGAGCTTATAATGAAAGTATATTAATAGAAAGGATGATATAATATCTGCACACCAACAAAAATATGGGATTATTAATGTGATATTCATTTTCCTGGTCTTATAAAGAATAATAAATAGCCACTATATTCTATGGTTTGTTAAATCTTTAAATTCCGTAAAGTTTTGCCTTGTTGACATTTTATTTTTTTTTAGATCTGTGCAACATGTCGCTTCACTGGCTTTATTCTACTTGATCTAAACAGTCTGTAAGACGAAGTATTTAATATTATGCACAAATGTATATGTGTGCACATATATACATGCAGCAAACCACAAAGGAATTGCCTCTAGACACGAAATATAAGTCAACAAATTTTAGTATGAATAAAGTAACAAAACTTTCTTGGATCTACCATTATTGACAAATTAATTGTCACCTTTTAACAAAATGTTGGTAGATGTCCTAACGAAACATAGAAGGGAGAAATAATAATTAAACTGACACATGACAACGACGTATTTGACCAAATATCAATGGAATAGTAGAAATGTAAAATTGAGGTACAATGCAATATTACATAATTTTGTGTGGGCTGGTTTGTGTAATTTTGTAGCTCTCATGCATAGTTTTTCACTAGAATTGTACTGTACTCATTTATTACCTGTCAGTTTTAGCGATTTTGGCACATTTTCGAAGTTTTTAATTTTTCATATATTTATTTCCTATTTTTTATTTGTGTGTAAATTTTCTTTATTATTTTGTATTAACATATTTTCTATATAAGCGCCGCTCAATAGCAAATATATGGTGCTAAAAAAGTCAAAAGAAAGAAATTAATACTAACAAGATGTATTTTTAAAACCTTTATTATTAAAATATAACTATTTGTTTTATATTATAAAGAAATTAATCTTGTTAAAAATTATTAGGTTTAACAAAAACTATGATAAAAAAATATCTTAATTAAAACATACCAATTAAAATATCATCGTCATTAACTAAAGTATAGAAATAAAATTGAAAAAATCATGGAAAATTATTTAAACTTCGATAAACAACAGTTTCGTATATAGATACGTTTTTTAGGCGATTTATAACATTTTTTATAAATTTTTCTATTAAACGTACACAAATTTTTGACTCAAAAGTTGAATATCATAACAAAGAAAATATAAATTATACGGTAACATTTTTTAAAATAAAATACAATAAAATAAAATGAAATAAAACATATATTGGCAGGATTATAAGTAATTGCATCTGTTCATAAACATGATTGTTAATTGGGCAGAATTTTTTTTAAAATTCTATTAAAAATCCATAGTGGGAATTTCAGCGACGAAATAAGAGTAAAGACGACCGAATTATGCTGTTTAATTCAAATAAGAAAAACATGAGAAGTAAAACTGTGAACCTGGAAGATTATAGAACGCTCTTTTAGTGGATATACATATGTAATAAAAATAACTACTTTGGAAACATGTTAATATTTTTAAAATCTTGTAATTTTTCCCTTAAAAGCAAACCTAAACCTTTTTCTAATAAAGCTGATTTTTAAGATTTTCCATAAATAGACTCTTTATGAATTTTATAAAGTATCAATTTACTAAAATATTCTTTACGATAGTGCTTGAACTCAGGAACTATATTTTCATGTTGATTACAAAAGAAAGCACAACAAATCTTTGATGGAATCAATTAGGAAGTTATTAAAAAAAAAACTTTGGCTATTTCTGTTGTGATTAATAGTCAGAGTAATATTTTTTTGTCTCCGTTAATTAAAATAAACTCATTCTAAATTAGTAAACCATCTAAAGTTTCCTTGGAGTTTTTGGATTTTTTTTCCTCCAACAAACTCTCTCTGCTATTTACCGTAAGAAAATCTAATTTCGATCTTTTTGTTTTTTAATAGAAGCAAATTTTAATGATTTAGTTAACAAAAGCATGAAAATCACATAATTATAATTGGAATCGTGAGCCAACCCTAAAGGCTTTGTAACACAATCAAACAGAAAATAAAGAAAGAAATGCCATTAAACGCAACAATCAAACACAACAAGGGCTACAAAAGTTAAGAAAGAAAAAAGTTATATAAAAAATGGGAACTGAAGAAACCCTCAAGTGTAAACACGTCAAATATAGATTAGCACTAACATCAACAACGAGAAAAGAATTAACTTGCAGCACATGCCACAAAACTGGTATGAAATTTTAACTAGATTCGATTGGTTTCGATTAAATATTGTTTTGATAAGCGTAAGTGAGGGTAGCACAATGACATGAAACATTGGGAAAGACATATACAGAGAAAATATAATTGTTTAACAGAAGCGCCATTGAGTTCCTTGTAAAGTCAGCTTTATTAATTTTTTAATAAAATTATTGACAAAAAATTTTAAGCGAAAGAAATTGTTCGTTCCTGCATTGGACAAGAAAAAGTTCTCTAATAGTTATATGACAAAAAATGAAATACTACAACATAAAAGTAATTTTCTATCCACACCTTGTTAATATGAAATTAATGACTGCATTAGACAAATTACTAAACGCATAAGGTGAATGAAACAAATATGGACACTTACGAAGGCAGACAGATACCACGCAAACAACCATATGCACATACGAGTAAGCATAATTACTCACACACTTCAACTGTTATGATAGTTTGTCGAAGCCGGTTGCCATTGTCTGGAAAATATGCATAAAAGTGTAAAGTGGCTTATTGCTCATACGTAGTGGAAGAAACGATTTCTCTACGCCAGGTCTTCTTCTATGCTCCTGTGTCGTATCCATCGAAATTCAAGTAAATTAGTAACTGAATTTGTTATGCACTTGTGTAAAAAATAGATTACTAACAACGATAATGAATGTGACAAAAGCCAAATACCTTTTGTATTACTATTTGATAAAAACATATTTATGAACTTTCGATGGAACCAAAAGATAAACTACGTTGAGTTTTCGATAACGACATTATAAAAATTGTTTTCTTTTAGTTGCGAACATATAATTTGTCTGGTATATGAACTGTGACATGATTAATGCGTTTTCTTATCAATGAAAATGATTCGTTGATACATGAAATGATATAAGTGTTTTTAAATTTATAGTTTCAATTCAGAATTTCGACAGTTTTTGATCCGAACTCTTAAATCAGTCGTGCTTAAAAGTTTACATGAAATAATGTATGGTTTGAGTATCAATTGACTGTTTAAGGTGGACTTACATACTGTTGGCAACAATTTTAGATAAATTTGTCTGTGAAATCAAAGCTACCGTATGGAATGCACTATTGAACGTGGCGTATTAACTTTTCCAGTTAAATGCGAAATGTCTGTCCTTCCCTGAGCTCTGTAAAGGAAGTACTTTATTTTTGTTTACTTAATGTTAAGGGATCCGTAAGCGATCTTCAAACTCAGATTGATATTGGACGTTTTGGAAATAAAATGCATTGAAATAGTGCACATCTTGTAATGATCACAAAGAACAAAAAAAAAAAATACTAATAATTCACTTCATTTAAATTCCCTTCGTTTAATTTTGCAAAACAATTCATTAAAATATCTGGAAGTTGTAGACTAACTCTATGCAACCGTCTGAAATAATAATTCCCACACTTTTTGTGGCTTTCATCTTTAAAGGTGAAACAATAAATACGATTATCTTAATTTAGAAGAATTATTGCTAAAATTTAAATCATTTCTAAAACCTTTTCATAAAATCATTTTATTTTTACGCAAAACTTACGCGTTCCTAACGATTTTTCGAAGTTGGTGTGTTTGATCCTTAATTGCATTTTTTTTTTACCGAATGCTGCCCTTCTTGCTTGCAAACAATTAATACCTTTTTTATAAAAAATTAAACATGAAAACACTAAGTTAATACGTATCACCACTTTTAGTTTCTTTTGGTAAAATATTTAAAGTTCTTGTTCGCATTATTTGTAGGTGGGTTCAATAAACAACTGTACGGTTCACTCAGTCAGTTGTTATTTAGTTGCAGCAAGAACCATCCATCCATCCATCTCCTTCAATCTATTTTTCGTATGTATTTTGAAACGATGATGTTTTTGTCCGTCCACTTATCTGCTCGTTCGGTCTGCCTTTGCTTTCGTTACAGTTTATATGGTACACGTTCATTTAAACAAGTTCATTTTGGTTGTTGAGTAAACTAAAATAAAATAAAAAAAATTTGAAAAATAAAAATGGAATTAATATAAAGTAAATTTGTTTGTAGTTTGCCGACCATTTGGTTTCTTCACTGTTTATTGTTTGTTGTGAGAAATGATTTTGTTTAGCTGTCTTTGGAGATTTTTTTTGGTTAATTTCTTTTGTTTTTTGACTTTTCATTGTCTCGAACTAGTGTTAAAATTTGGATTTTATTATTTTTCTCTGTTAATTATGCGAAACCTTTCGCTGGCTGGCGCCAACAATTCCTTATTCTTTTCTTCTAAATACTGAATATGAATAATCGATTTTTTCGGTTCATTTCGACTGATCCAAAATCAATTACTTTTCACTAATTCATTAATTTTATTTGTTCAATATCTCATACAAATGAACCAAATATTCATTTAGATACATATTTTATGTGAAAAAATCACTTGTGAGTGAAGAGCGATGTACGAATTTTGATACATAAGGTTTGGATGGTGTTCCGTGGCTTCAATGAAAGGAGATGAATTTAATGAATTTAGTAAATCAACTTTTTCCTTAACAAAATAAATTCTTGCATTATTCTAATGTTTGCATTTGAAAAAACCTACTTCTAAAATGTATGATCACAATGAAAAGAACAATTATTATTTTCTACGGGTTCTGTTTTAATTTGATGTAAAATTGTAAGTTGTGGAAAATTATTGGAATGTATGTATCTTGAACTATTTTTGGTATACAAACGGCAAAACCTGTGTTTAGTGTCGATTTTCTCCTATTTTGCTTTTTCATGTTATTTTAAAGGAAATTTACAACAGTTTTAGTCCCTCCGACCAAATCTGTTTTTTATTCAATAAATTTAAATTTTAACTTCTTCTTTAAGAGAACAATAAATTGAATTATGTGCTAATGTAGATCATCAGTTAACTGCCCCAGAGAATTTTTTTAGAGGAACTCAAAATTTTAACAAGTTAAATATTTTGCAAAAGAAAAATGAATTGTATTCACTACTCTTTTTTTTATTATTATTTTAAAATGTTTGAAAAAATAAAGAACTTCCTTATAGGACGATGAAAAGGTTCTTAATTACATTTCTCCAATGTCTCTACTCAATGTCGTTCTACTTTGTTTATATATAACATATGTATTAAGTGAATACACCTTCGTTAATTTGTTTTAATTTTTGTCGTGGTTATTGTGGCATACTTTATATTTTCTATTTAAGTTCTTTTTTTCAAAAAAAATATTTTTTGTTATAATTTTTTCTTTCTTAGATGGAAAGAAGATTTCAGAAATAAAGGGATAAATGCAAATTCAAATTGTTGCAGATGTTCATGTAATCTTAAATTGTCGAAATCGTGTGCTAAATTGAAGATACTCTCTCAACAATTAATTAAAGAAATCGTATTATTTTCTTGAAAATGTACATATTTGTTTATCTTTATTTAATTTTACTTACTCGTTCTATTCTCAGGAGTGTACCTTAAATAACTGCTAATTTATAAAAATTAAATATTAAGCAAAAGTTTTCAATTAAACTATTTAATGGAAAGGCAGAAATTTAAACTTTCAAACACAATCATTGTGATTATAAACCATCATTAAGAAAGGTTTGAAATAGTTGTTCATAAGAAAATAACTGCAAGTAATATTGTTTCTATAGCAGAAAAACTACTGTGAAATAGAAAAATTAGAGAAATTGAAGATAATCATGCATTTTGTCCAACGTTTCTTCTTGACTTGAATTCTTTTCGCAAAACCTTTTTTTTTGTGTAACATTTGCGAAGGCGTAACTCGTAAGAGTCTAGACGTGATTTCATCACGATTTCTATCACCATATTTTGTTTTCTTACCTTTATGTATTTTTCTTAACTCTTTTCTTGCAAACCGCAAGATTTCATAGTAGAGGGAAGATAATTTATTTACTCTTAAAAACGTTTTTAATGTTTTATTTTTACGAGTGTTCTTAAACGTATTGTGGTGCCATATCTTTATAATAATTATATTTTATATTTCTATGATAGTAGGATATGTTTAAAAAGCCTTATCTGCAATTACACGTTTAAGACATTAAACGGGCAATAGTTTTATATATATTTATTTAAATCTTTTAGTAATTAACACTTACGTTAGTAAACTTCTTTTATTATATTTATTTACAATCTATTCACAATTATATAATTAGCATGGCGTGTAAGCGTTTAAAATATTACAGCGACATAGGTAGTAATAAGTCATATAAATGATTCTGGTTTGTGGCACAAGCAGTCTTTTCTCTCTGCAATCTAAAAGATATATAATACAATATTTTTTGGTAGTTCATGCTACATTTTATTATGAATTCCTTCACTTTGGGAAAAGCCAATCCGTTGTGGATATTACTGTTTCTAACATATCGAGGTGCGTCTTTTATAAGTCTTATTGAAAGTGTAATTTAAGTTAATTTCACTTTTCGCAATATGCAAATATGTAATGTTTATCAGAGAATGGAGTATTGCAATGTAAATTGAGTTCTAGATTTGTACGCAATAAAACTTAAATTAAATCGACTAAATAATCCCCTCTACTGTATGATCATTTGCTAGTTATTTGCTTACAAATTGCTGCTTGTACTTACTTCATTTAAAATTAATCATGATTTTGTCTGCTAATGAAATTGGTGTCTGGTAATAGTGGTGTTTGTTTATTTTTTAACGTGAGTTTAATATTTTTTTTGTTTCATGTATTTTTTGGCAATTTTCCTTTATCTTGATTATTAATTCTTAAAGCATTCAACTTTAGATTACTTATTTGGTCTGCAGTCTGAGTTGCATAATATTAAAGTTCCCGCAGAAGAAAATTTATATACCTATTAACCTCTTGATCAGTACTTGATCTTTCGGGGCCATAATTAACTTTAAAGGTGCACTTTCTCTAAATTAATGATTTAAATCGAAACTGTAACTTATTTTTAAGCGCATGCGTACACATGAGTCCTCGGCTATAAAATTTATTTCATTCATTAACACAATTTAATTTTCATTTTAATGACCAATAGAGGAGCCTGCTGTTTTATTGAAATAAATCCTATAAATAAATAAAATGAAGTAAAACAGCTTTCTGAATTGACTTTCATACACTAAAAAGAACCAACACCTATAATTAACGTCCACAAACTTAAACGATAAAAATAAGAAATGAAAATGAATGAATCATTTATCACAACAACCCGACAGACAGAGAAACAGACCGTTACTGTAGTGTATGAGTACCTTATACCAACTATCCTTTGATACATTTTTATATTTGTAATATCATTTATTAGTGAAACAATGTTTCTTTTCCTTTTTTATATTTTTTTTGAGAGAAAATTTTGACAAATTATTTTTACAAACAGACAGTAATTTGCCAATTGCAACTGTTGTTCTGTCTTCAAAAAGCCAAGGAATGGGCAAAACCCAAAATCAATGGACAGACCCGTATGTAGTGTTATTCGATGCATATTCACTTGTAGAACATGAAGATATAAATGCAGTAGTTGATAGAAAATTTTATGATCCTTAAAGACAATTAATTGTACAACAAATAAAAGGGCGTTTTTAGTTCGAAAATTGAACTGAACTGAGCTAAACTAAACTAAAGTAAACTCGAACTTAATGCAACATATGAGCTGTAAAGCAATGAAAATACTCCTGTTGTGAATGCATCCTCAAGAATGCTCCAGTTACAACGCCCTTTCCATTGTTACATATTGTGAAGAAAACCGAGAATCTGTACTTTCGTTAGCAATTGTTAAAAGAGTAACATGTATAATGTTGCTTTTTTTCTTTGACTGAAAATAAAACATCCCTTTGACACCTGTTTGTCTATTGAGATTGTGGGCATCATGTTCTTTTCTATTTTAGTTTACCTCAGAATTTTGTTGCTCTGTTTTCATATTTATTCATTATCCGACAAATATAAAATGTGATGCCTTCAAATAAATGATCGTCATCATTATATGTGAGTTTTCTGAGTTTCTCATTCCGTCTTGAGTCTTATCAAAGTCCACTGCAGTAGTATATTGTAGTAACAGAGGTACCGACAGCAGCCGCAGCGACTTCATAGCCATGCTTTATTTATTTTTTTTCTTTTAAGTTTCATGTGTCTTTTTGCTGTTTTTGCTTCTACTTGGCCAAAGGCTCATACCGAACAAGTCTCTAACCTATAATTATGCGTCTTTGAATTCTGACCTACACTTTATTTTCTGTATGTATTTTTCACTTCCACTACATACAAATACTTTAAAAATTTTTTGTAGACAATTCTACATGTAGACACGACTGTAGAAAAGATATATAGCATGAATTCTCTATGACTTTGTGTCTCTTCTGCTATTTCAACGTTTTAAATTTAAGTTTTTGTTTTGTCAAAAATGTGTGAAAACATTTGTTTGCAAGAAAGGTACTGCATTACTTTAAGATTATAAGATATATTTTAATATAAATCGCTCATAGTTAATGGTTTTATAAAAAAGTAAATGTAAAACAAATACATAATAAATAAAGTTTCGTATTTGTAAAGTTTTAGGACACCAGTTTGTAATAAAATTTGCAAATTTTTTTAAAATTTTATAAAAATTCCAACTATTTTACATTACTAGAGTGCATTTGATTTTATTTATTTTAATTTGCTTTTAGAAAAAATATATAAATTAAAAAATTATAAATAATTTTATAAAATTATATGTACAGAATTCGTAATATATGGATATCAGTTCATCGAAAGGCTTTCAGTTGAAACCTTGAAAAATTTTAATAATCTATATTTCCATATAGAAGATTCCTTAAAAGCTAAAGGAGAATTAAAAATATGTCAGAGCAATAAGGTGAAGAAATTTTGTGGAACAAGATCGTTCGATTATTGTATAATAATTATAAACATAAGAAACTTGGGAAAAGTGAAGTTTTGCTTTTAATATTTTTCCGCTATTCTTGAAAACTTTCATAGAGAAAATTTTGAACAAATCATTGGAACGAATCCAATATGAAAATCTATAGTGGAACTTCATGAGATGAATTTATTGGTGAATGAAGCTTTGTTGTTGTTTGGAAGACATGGTTTATTTTATCTGGGAAAATCGAAAAAAAGTTTGTTTTAATATTTTTGGAATTGTTATCAGTTCTGTTAGAACTGATAACAATTTCTTACTTAACATTTAAATAACTTCAAATCGTCAAAAATAAACATTACTTATTATATTTTTTTCACTTAAAAATACATTGAAATTTATCAATACCATTAACCAAATAATTTCTGAAATCAAATGGAAATTTAATCAACTTAATAAGCTAAAAAAATATTAATAATGCAATTTGTTTTGAATACCGCTATAAATTTATACCCAACTCTTGTTGTTTGGGTCTGTATTAGACTTGAGAACAAATCGGGCAACATAGAAGTGATACCGGAAAATGAAAGCATTTGCTCATGGATTTATTAGAGAATTATCGAAAAAGCTTGTAGATTTAAAAATATATATAATGAAATGCGGCTATTAAACTTTAATTACAATTGTTAAGGTAACATTCTAATTTTGAATTGGTTCTGGAGCACGTGTGATCATTTAAGTGATTTGTATAATCCAAAACTCATGTTTTGTATATAATTTATTAGAATTTAAAATATTACTTATAAATACAGTTCATCTATTGTTTAAACAAAAAAATGTTTTCCAATCACGTTGACTACAAACTGTTTATGAAGTCTTCTAGGAGGGATTAATAAAATGTAAAAAAATTATCTTTATTAAATTATCAGCAAAAGTTATTTATATGATAATTTTTCATTGTCATGCTAATATTGTGGATAAATCGTTTTGCTCTTATCTATTTACTTTAAAGCAGAGGAAAATAACTTTAATATAACTAAATTCTTAAAATCGCATGGTTAACTGATGTTAAAAATTCACGTTTGTTTTTTACACCTCTTTTTAGTGAAAAAATATTTTGTCTAATGTAAACTACAAAATGGAAAATTAAACAACATAACAAAATAAATAAAAACAATGTTGAATTTTTTATATTTATGCGGCCATATTGTTTAAAAGTACTTTCGTAATAATAAATGTTGATTTTGTTGTTATTTTAAAGTTGTCATGTTGACTTCAAGTGGTTTTAAGACTGTTGTACTCGTATAAGCCTAAAAGTTAACATGTTGTTGTTTTTGTTTTTTGGCTACAATGTCTAACTTAAATAAAGAAAATGTCTGTAGAAAAAGACCAAAAAAAAAAACATAAAATATTAAATACAAAAAATGAAAATGTCTGCAAAACTTTTGAGCGTACAACAACCATGGATGAATTTTTATTTTAAACATTTAATTCTTGCTAGCAATGAAGACCAACCAATAAAGGCGGTTTTTACGCGCACAAGCGAACATAATTCACAAATTATGCGAATAAAATTTTTAATAATTCTCATGGGTTTTTAAAGTAAAAGCAAAAAATTTGTATTGTCTATAGAAATGTGTATACTAATCAATGTGGGCATGTGTGTGTTTATATATATATGTATTTAAAATTAAAAGTAAATGCGTCGTCAAGCCAAATTTGTGAAATATATATAAAATTATTATAAATTTCGCTTTTTTACTCAAGCCTACTGACAATATAGAAAGGGATTCAGCAGAGGCAAGCAAGGCAGTTATTTAAATTAAAAAAAAAAATAAATCATGACTATATGACAACAACATTAGCAAAATAGTAGCAAATGCTTCTTTGTAAAGTTAATAGTGACTGTCCCATAAGCTCTTATGTTTACGTCCAAAAAAGTGTGTGCCTACATCCCATGCTCATGCCCATGCCCTATTTCTATCGAAATAGAGCATGGGCAAACGACCTTACAGTGAGTGCGTGAAGTGTCAGCTCTTCTTGTATGCCCCATTGATTTCGGTTTTAGCGAAATTCACAAAAAAGCCTATACTGAACTCCCTGCAGCAATCAAAAGTAAATGTGAAATGATTACCATCTGGATGCTTCTAATGACACCATTCAAGCATTTTACAAGATTCAGTTTTTTTCAGACAACGGTCGACATACTTAACTTTGATAACCTTTTTCTTTAGCAATGTGTAGAGGTCTGGGCTTACACCAGTACCTTCGGAAGCCCTTAATTGGCAATGGAAAGATATATAAAATCAATTCAGCTGCATCAATATCTACTGCGGAAAGAAATCTGAGTTTATCAGATATAAAGATTAATTAATACTGTTACTTCATTCCACAAACAATTTCGTCTCTGCATTCTTTCTTAAAATATTAATAAAAAATATTTACATATGTGACACATGTAGCAATAGCGATACACTTCGAATTTAAGACAATCGTGATTTATAACATTCTACCATAATGGTGCATTACGGTACACAATCCACGATATATTGCATATATTAAGGGAACATAATGTTGTCTACAAATGTTCCTTAATACTCAGGGTAGCGATAATTCAACATATCGAAGGTATCGCTGGACTTGCCATACATCTGCTGTTTGGATTTTTCGATTTTTCTGACAAATATATTTTCGAGTTTTAGTTTTTTCGAGTTGAACAAAATGGAATTATTTGAAAATTGGTTATATTAATTAACAAATAAAAATATTAAATCGTTTAGTAATGCTACTTTGCAAATACAGTCATCAAAGATAATAAATAATTTAGCCATACTCTTGTCAGACATCAATTAATCAATTTTTAAATTCCGATTGCTCACAGTCGCATGTGCACAAGCACCAAAATAACGAAATATTTCAACCAAAAAATCGTCGTCATCATTTTGCAAAAATTTCAATTTAAATAAAGTGAAAAAAAAAACTAAATAGAAGCAAGGGCTTTGTTAAGCGTGCAAAACTAATTAGTACAAATCAGTTGCGCAGTCTTTTACTTGTAAACTAAATAACAGATGAGTATCACATTGAGAAGGGAACAGGGAGCAGAGCATTATGACAATTATAAATTCTATAAATTTCATAATAAAAACTTACCTCCCCTTCTGTTTTTTGATTTCAGTTCATATTTACTTTCTGCCTTCTAGAAAAAAACCAAGCCAATATAGTACACACATACACATACATACATACATCTATGCAGAATGAAGTTGTGTGAAAATAGTGCATTCTTTACGCCCTGTGTTAAAATTTATTTTATTACTTTTCCATTTACTTTTTATTCATTTAGAATATGGACAATTGCTGTGGTTTTCGGCAATTAAAAATAAAAAGGCTGACATCTGTCAGTATGCTGTCATAACAAATCAGATGGGTTAACACCCGCATACCAAACTTAAATATTATCGTTCTCCATTTAATCTGTGCCTCGTGATTGTTCCGCTCTACTACAACTACAAATGCAAGTATCTTTATACTGATGACATTCATTTTGCAACAGTCCCATTAATTTTGTGTACCCTGCATTGGCTCTTATAATTGCTTTAATAATTGGTTTTTACAAGTTAGTCAGTGGATAGATGGATTATTAGTAAGTAACTCGAAATTAATTATTATGAGACAAAACTTAATGAGTAAGAAAATAAAGAACTTTCACGCAAAAGGATGACAAGTATATATTTGAGTAAAAATGTTTTATTATATGTCGACAAATTTTTTTGTTTTATTTTTAATTAATAATTCCGCTTAAAGGCAGGTAAATATTAAAATTTTTTTATTAATAATAATTGACTTTATACGAGTACTTACATGCATACGTGAAACACAAGTTCGCTTCAGAACATTAAAATTATGATCTGTAAGAAATATGTAGTCTGGAAATTTTAACCAAGTTCAGAATGTTTGTACAATCATTATGAATATACTATTTATTATTTGTTTACAATAAATTTGAAATGTGCGTAATCTAATTGAATTTGATAAAAATCTATTATATAATTTTGGGAAACATGTTCCATACATTATTTATAGTCCACTCTCTATGAGTCTTCAGAGTTTAAATTATGATTAATTGTAGCGCAAGCAAACCACAAAGTGGTTTTTACTACATTAATATCAATATATTTCTGATTGGAATTCTAAGTTTGTTTTTAATTGGACCTAGACGTGCTTTATTACAATCCTACATTGTACTTTATGTTCCAAATTAATGAAATCCAATTTATGTATTCTGCATTTAGTTCCAGTGAATAACCAATTTGTTGCGTAGTAGGTCTCAAAAGTCGATATCAATTTTTTTTATCTGAAAAACAATTTTAATGTGTTATTTATGAATATTATTAAAATTAGTAATTATTATTAACATTTTGTAAATTGCCAAAAATAATACTCAGCTGGTTTGTATGCACGTTCCACAATATACAATTTTGGGAATTCAGTGCCGTTAAATTGCAAATAAATAAAAACGATTTTAATTGAAAAATGTCAACTTGCAACGACCATGCACATACAATCTATACTTTGTTTCAGCAAGCAACCAAGATCTCTACCTGCACTTTCAACAGGGGAAGTAATTCATTTTCCATTATTTTAAATAAACTTTAAAAAATACTGCTGTCACAATATTGCTTTTAAATTAAATTAAATTACATTAAAATTGCTTTTCCAATTCATTTCTACTGGACTGATAATTATTTTCCTTTTTAAATTTATTTTTATTCTAAAAATTTTATTGCTTTCAAGTCGAGTTTAATTTAAATTTTTAGAAAAGTTTAGAAAGAGTTTAATTTTTTAATGTGTTAATCCAAATAAAATTAAACAATCTGGATAGTCGAATATTGCCATATTTTTAAACGTGTTTTACGATTATAAACTGAATTTGAATGCATTAAAGCATTTAGAATTTGATTGCTTTTGGTTTGGATTAAATATTTTTATTATTTTATTTATATACAATATCAACAGTTAATTAATATAATTTTCTTTTTCATTATTATATGGAACTTGAGATTTCATTTTTTTTAGATTTTTGGCATTTTAAATAGGAAATCAATTTGTAAGGTATTGAATAAAAAAGAAATTTAAAGTATAATAAAATTTTTTATGTAATTAAAATACGTGACATAGTACGTGAATTTTAGTAAAAATATTTTTCTATTCAGAAGATATAAGAAACATTTTTACAATTTATTTTCCAAATACAAAATCTTTTATTTTATTTATTTATTTATTCCATACGAGTATAATCAAAGAAAAAAGAAAAAAATTCTGTATTTTCAAATATTTTATATTTTGTTATACGATTGTTATTAACTATTTCTTGAATATTCGAATTCTATTTTGATGTGCAATAAATTATGCAATCCACCGTATAGCAGAGAATGGAAAAATATGCTGCAGTGGCATTATTCACCACTTTAGAAATTTAAAATCTTTAAAATTCTCGCAATCCAAGCTCTCGTGTTTCGGTTAACTTACTATTAATTGCACGTACTATTGCGTAAATGTTGTAGTGGTAGGAAAATGGAAATGTTTGGTTCTTAGCTTCATCAAAATGCAAAGATACAATTGCGTAAGTGCATTAATTTACCTAATTTTTAAGCACCAACAAACTCTCTTTTTCTGATTTTCTTATGTTTCTCTTTGTTTTTTATCTTTTATCTTTGTATTGTTAACAACTTCGCCAGTTTACATATTTTGTCGGCAGCATAAATGCGAAATATTTCTTGTTGGTAGTTTCACTGCATTTGTGTAAAATGGTATTTGTCACAGCAATATTTCCGCTAGCGTCATCTTTGAAATCATCAACATTGTGGTTGGGCACGCCTTTTTTGAGTTGTAGCTCAGATGAAAGTACGGAATAGTGCACAATTATTCCGCTGAGTTGTTGCATTATTTTGAATACTACTTTGCATTTCCCTTACAACTTGTAAATATGGAGATATGTGTGTATGCGTGTGGATGCAATTGTGTTGGGTAACAAATTACAAAAGAAGAAATGAGATTAGTTGAAAATGATCAGAAATTATGAAGGACGGAATGCAACATATTCAAGTGAATTTGAATCCAATTCCAGATGCTACTTATGATTTGATGTTAAACGGATTACAATTAAAGCAAGCGATGCATGTATCTCAATAAGTCTAGCATAAATTCATTAAATTTTATTAGGAATTAAAACGTACTTCTTTTGATACTTGAAGCAGGTGATATTTGAAACAATTGTATGTGCAACTAAAGTTCCGCCACTGCATCTTATTTATATAAACGAAAGCGAAATAAGGACGTATGAATAATATTTAATTATAAATTTATGAGCTTATTAATGAAGAAAATATATGATAAGCTTGAAACTAAAGTTGGCAATTAATGGCAATTTAATAAACACTATGAACTCTTTATTGTTTTAAAGATGAGGCTACTGGTTTATTACATGCTTTTTGTTTGGGTTTTCCCCTTTTTCTAGTCAGAAAAAGCTCAAACGTATAATCTCGGCTTAAATGTAAATATAAAAATGGTGCAAAAACTCGATGAAACAGCGTAAAACAACATTAATACACTGAGAAAATTTTTAGAGCAGAAGGTACGATTTTAGGCAACTTATCGTAAGTGTTTAGAAGAGCGTATCGCTTTGAAAGGCTACTAACAATCTCGCAGGGTTAATGCAACCTACCAGATTGCTTCAATTTCTTTAAAGTAAATAAAAAGTTATGCATTTGGTGAAAATTTGTTTAGAGAGAAGAGGATATGTTCTAAGAATATGATATGCTACAGAGGCAAGCAGGTTCTATTTAAATCAGATCAATTTCAAATTAATTTCTACGCACTGAGTAGAAAAACGTACCACCGATTTATTAAAGGTGAATATAATTGATTGCGTTTTTAAATCGTTCGTGTTAATTTGTTAATATGCCAGCTTTTTAAAAATGCATTTGCCACTTTTCGAGTCCAATAGTATTTCTCACAGTGCGTTTTAATAAGAAAATAACAATAACTAAAAGAAACAACGGATATTGATGGCGATCTCCTCTTACATCGTGATGGCTGCGTACATGAGCGTAAGTTGCCAGTATATGCATGCATGGAAATTACAGTTGAGAAGAACTTGTTTTGATTTTATGAAAAGAAATGGAAATACCACTTAAGAATCATCTTCATATATATATGTATATATTCGTATAATAACTAAGGAATATAAATAATAATCAAGATATGATATCTGAAATGTTTTTTTATCACCAAAAATAAGATATATGAAATAAAACTTATAAGAAAAAGTTGGAAACTAAAGAAATTCTCTAATGTGCAAAATGTAAGAGCAATATGTAGCACTAATTCATATAACTACATTTTGAGTTTACGAAATAACAATCAAACTTTCAATTTATAATTCTCAGTGAAGTCAGAGTTGCACAAAGTCACATTCATGTATACACCAGCAATGAAATCAAAACCATTCAAAGTACAACGAAATTAAGGTTGGTAAACTAAAGCTATTAATACCTCAAAGACAGAACTCTTTGAGGATGAAGAGGCATATTCCAAAAACCAAGAGCTGAATAGACCGCAAGATGTTTCCAATTGTTTCTTCTTAATTAAAATATTGTGAAAAGAAATTTTCGAAAAATCCTTTAATCATTTTTCACATATTTATTTATGTAAAATGAAATTTTAATAAAAAGCCCGAATGTTTCCAAATTAAAGTATCAAACAAATGCCCTAAAATATTCAGTAAAGGATGCTATATATTGGGATGTGCAAAATGTTTTCGATGCCAATGATCTGCCATTATCTTTTAACCTCTATGGCAGTGTCACTTTGGGCATTTTGAACTTTGCGAATAATGTAGGTATTAATTGTTAAAAAATGAAATTGAACAATGTCAAAGTACTCAGGAAGTAAGGGGCGTATATGATACTAACACAATGGTATCAATTACGATAATAGAAAGCGTTCCCTGCTCTCAACCTATTACTTTGCAGATTCGCTTTTTTGCACCGGTTTATAGAAGGTATGCTACGAATAGTAACTTTTCTCAAAGATAAGAATGAATTCATAACGTTTAATAAGAACTGCATATTCCAATAAAAAAAAGTCATCGCAAGACAGAACAACAACAATAAAAAACCCTTACCTTAGCACTATATTCACTCTGATATTAGTTATCCCCTTATTATATTATTTACTGGGTTTCTACCTGTGCTGCGTACCTGAAGCTGGTGCTGCTGGCATTTTATTTGTTGGCCACGGCTTTTCTTTTTGTTTAAATAATGTTTTGCGCAATGGCTAAAATGAATATTGCAAACGGACATTTTTTAAACTTAAACAGACACACAATTTTAAAACATAAGAAAAAACATCAAATAAAATTTATTAATTCATAATAATAAATTTGTGTGTCTTTCATTCGATTGGTATCGAACAATAATTACGGGTTTGATTCAACTAAAAGTACAGGAATTCCACAATTTGGTTTTATTGCCAGACAACATTGTGCGAGTACTCTATTCCTGTTTTACGGCGTCCATCCTGTTTCTTAGCCATTAAAAATTAATAGTGCCGTTTGGTTTATACGATTGATACCAATTGAGCTTCATTATGCACATATGGCTAGTAGTTTGTCTTCGAAATGCAAAAGATAACTGGGCAAGAGTATTGATCAGCCTAATGAAAAATATACGAATGGGTATTTATGTATGGATTGTATAAGCGATTAGTTTTAGGGGCACAGTGGTTAAATGTAACAAAATATTTGCAAAGAGAGTTTATTACATATCCAATTATGTAGTTATTTTGACAATTTTTTTATATTATTTTATTATTGAAAATAAGTTCATAAAGTTCATATAAAGGTTATTGTGAGTTCTTCTTTGAGTACATACTTTAACAATATGTTTAACATTTTCTTACTTCGTTTATCTTGTGAAAGGAAATATTTAGTGTAATTTCAATTATGATATTTTAAATATCTTTTTATCTACATCTGCGAAGATCGGACAAAATTTTCATATATCAGAAAACGTGCTTACAAATAACGTGTTAAGTAACACACTTTCCAGCCGTGGTCACCGCAATTGTGGTATTCACTAAAACACGTTTCAAAATCAAGAACAATTTATTTACTCAATTTGCTTGCCTGTGCAACTTACACGTTACTTCAAAGGTTCATTAATAATGTGCAGTGTATATTATATAATGCAATGTTCATATCGAGAATAAAAAGTTTTATCAAAAAATTTATGTTGACTACAAACATCATTACTAATCAAGTCACATCACCATTTAAATCAATTCTCAAAACTTTTAAGAATTCTTCCAGTACTCTTTATGAAATAAATACCATATGAAAAACTATTATATAAAATAAATTATTTTTAATATATGTATGTATATATAGTAAATAAACACTATTATAACAATATTTTATAAAAATTATATAAACATCTGGATCCCTGGTCACTCTGGAATAAAAGGCAATGAGGTGGCGGATCTGCCCGCAAAAGCGGCTTTAGCTGCTCCTCTTATAACTACACCAAATCTATTTTCTTACGATATAAAAAAAATGTATAAAATACCTTTTCAAGAAAAACGTCAACTACAATTGGAACACAACAACTGACTGGTACAGGAAAATTTAACACAATAAAGTTAATGTCTACAAACTGTTCAAAAATATAGACCATATCCTGCTACCAAGATGGGCCCAAATTAAAATAATTAGACTAAAATTAGGTTATACTAGAATTGTGATATAATACATAAAAACGTACTCAAACAATGCCCTTTTTGTGGAGTAGACCCAATAAGCATTGATCATATCTTTTCAAACCGCCTCCAGCTTAACATAGTAAAAAACACTGATCGCAGGAATAACGACTTTTCTCAAATAATATACTCTACTATAAAGAATGGCAGTATTAACATTGTATTAAAATTTTCAAAAAATTGTAACCTAATATATAATTTTATTTAAACCTAACGAAAAAATTGAACTTACGGCCATCGCTGGCACAGCTCTCCTCTCATTACACTATTTATTTACTTATAAGTATAATATGTAAATAAATAAATAAACAAAAATTATATAAAAAGAATAAATTGTATTTCAATATTCTATAGTTTTTATTCTAAGGAAAACATTTTTTTCCATATAATTAAAATAGATTTTGCAAGTGAATTGTTCTAGTTAGTAACACTGCACTATTTTTATTCATCCCTTATGACACAATGGGTCTAAACTCAGTCTATGCATAATTAAGAAAAAAATAAAATGTCTTTTCCAAACCAATCAAATTTATAACAATTTGTTTTTATAAAATTACAAAAAAACAGCCAGCAAAAATTTTCACATTTATGATCTCGCATCATACATGTAGGTAGAGATTGTAGATTATAAAAATAAATATACAGAAAGAATATTTCATAAGAACCAAAATAATTAAAATAATTGTAAATATTTAAAATACAAAGTTATAATTATTAGAACCAATTTAATAATTAATAATACAACACAAAAGAATTAATAGGAATTTATTGACACAAAGGTGAAAAATGACAGTCTCTTAAAACACACTTATGTGTTCATGTTGCAGTCCATCCTACGTGTACCATTTTTGAAATTTTTATTATAATTCTGAATGATTGTTGTAATTTAGTGTTTATGAAATGTTTCGCATTTAAATATTTGCTTCATGAAAGCAGTAAACAGTAGCGTTCCCTTCAAATGCACATGCAATTAATTCCAATAATATTTATTTACATGACGCTTACAAAATATTCAGGTCATTTTTGGAATGCAACACTGTTTGAGTATCCCGTGATAGCCCGGGGATACAATTCATCAATTGCATACGTTCCTTTTCTTTAAACATTTCATTACAATTTTTTATACACTTTTTTAAAATATTCAATCTCTTGCACATTTTCAACAACATATTTGCATCACTAAATGATAAACTGTTAAGTTTCTCATTTTTTGTTTCAACAATCAATTAAATACAACTGATTGCCCATTTCAATACGCCACACTGGTAAAGTTTTCCTTTAATAAAAATCGTTTTACACTCTGCTTCCGTTGGAAGCGAAAGAATTTCAGGGAAAAATATTACTTTATATATTGCACTATAATTATTTTATTATCCCAATATTATCATTCTGGATTAAATGAGAATATAAAATTTAAATATTTTACAATAATTAGATAAATGTAAGTTTTTTTTTCAATTAAAATAAATTTTTTATTTTAAGTAAAATAAATGTAATTTGAAATGAATAAAAAACGTACACCTCTTTCCTTTCAAAAAACTTCTCAGGAATAGCTTGATAAATGTAAGAAAAATCTAATGTTTCAAATATTAGATTAGAAATAGTCTAATATAAAATCTTTGATATATTTATAAATTAGTGGCAGTTCTCCTATTTCTATAAACGTTTCTATGCTTTAAAATTAACACGGAAGTGGTCGGTTGGTTAAGATGCTTTCCTTTGATTTCAATTTTATAGAAATGGCAGGTACAATTTCCCAATTTGGCAATACTTGAGGAATAATAAATTTAAATTAATTGAAAAGCAGGAAATTATAAGGAAGTAAAAAAAAAATTAATAAAAAATTTACTCACGTTTAGTAAAAATATTGTTATGCCACTGACGATGGCTGAATCAATATTATTTAGTTGTATTTCTTAAAATCTATATACAGTTTCCTATTATAATTATAATTCCACAGCTTACGAACATTGCGATATTAGTTAACACATTTTTGATTTTTAGAACCTTTTTTCTTTTGTAGAAGCACGTTTTAGAAGTCGATAGATATCCCGGTGCTACGGTTGGAAGTGATTTGCAAGTGTTCTGAAAACTTGAAGAAGAAGTCGAGCACCATAAAATATATGCAAAGTGGTATTTGGGTAATATGTGTATTTTGGAAACTTAAATCTAGAAGCAGCAACATCCAATTTTTTACACAAGGATTTCTATTTTTGTTTTTTTTTTTGTAGGTTTTTTCTTTTAAATTAAGTATATTACGATTGCATGTGTCATCCTTATTTTACTGAAATTTCCTGTATCAACTTCATTACCATAAGTTGTAAAAACTACTTCTAGACGTAAACAAGTGACTTGCTGATGGACACAAGGCTTTAGATATTTGATTAATTGTAGTATTTGTTGTGAATGTCATTTGAGCTGCAATCATCACGCGTTTTGCAATCAGTGTTGGAAATGCCCTCATTGCATTACCATTGAAAATAATATCGTGTTGTGAAATATTAGTAAGTCAATAGGATTGAATATAATGTGATTAACGTCTGCGTACTTATTACACAAAAAAGAACGACAAGTTTGTTAATAAAGTCAAGGAAATAGTTGTCTTTTATTTTATTGAAATCTTCGAATCTAAGCTAATATAAAAGAGTATATAAATGGTTTTAGAGTAAAAATTGTTTTCTTTCGCATTAGAAAGTATTTTTTTTTTGCTTCATAGTTCTAAAAACTGTAAGTTTTTTACTCAATATTTTTAAAAAATACTTTCGAACTAAAATTAAGTATGTTTTTCTTATATTTAATTCAAATTTATCTTTGCAGAATATTTTTGAAGTAGATAATATTCGAATAATGACGTTGCCCTAAAAGTTACTATCAAGTTACTCGTAGATAGTGTTTACGATCAGCATGAGTGTTCAACTACTTATTGTATTTGGACGAAAAAATATAGAAATAATAAATTAAATTGCCTTATAGTTATATTTCCCCCTTTTTTAAATATCGATTAGCAAATACATTTAAAATCATTATAAACTTATTTGTAACATGTCGCTTCAATATTTATTTAACTAATTATTATCGCTGTTGCCGCACCTGATGTCGCAGTTGATTTTGTTGTAGTGCTTAAGTATTATCATTATTGTGATTGTTATTACTGAGATCTTTTCATCATCGTTATTTTAAACGAAACAATGACTGAAAATTTGCTTAAAACAAAATAATAAATTACAATAATTAAGAGCAAATGAAGAGCAAAAGGTTGTAATTCACACACAAAGGCGCCCATGTTGGCACCCTCTTAAACTTAAACATAGGCTTTATACCACTTTGGAATATACTTGTGCGAGTAGTTTGTGTTGTTTTGCAATAATTTTTTTGATACTATAAAAGGAAAGCTGGCAGCAGGCGCCCAACAACTTTAAGTGAAAATTTGTGATCTACCGAAAGATGCTGAAGACGGAAGAGAAAAATACAGCACCATCAAACATGCATTTAAGAATTGAAATACTTATAAAGAGTATTATTTTCGTGTTATAGAACTACCCAGAACATCAACTACTATAACTTTAGGTACTTAAAAAAAACAAAGACCCTCAACACGTCACTCCCTCGTAACGCAACCCAACCGTACCACATCCAACTGCAACATCAACAGCAACAGGCAGAATAACTTTAGAAGTGGTTTCTTGCATAAAGCAAGATCAACTTTTCTTAAGACTTTGTATCAGCACTAAAAACAGGACCACTGTAGAGAGCCTGTCGATTTTGATGTGTTGCGATTTTTCGTTCCTTTTCACTCTGTGTTTCACAGTGTCCGCTTGCTACCTGTCTGATTTGATGCGAATCATGGTTTAAATGTCTGAGTGGCTTTCTTTATAGTATCAATAGCTTTGAGTCCCAAGTTGTCATGAAGTAACTCAAGTTTGAAGTGGTTATTTCAAGTACATTAACAAATTAATTTAATAGAGTGGCCATCTTCACTGCTCTCCTAAGGGGATTATTTACTTTGTCCAAAAAGTAATTTTAAATAAAGTTGCAAAATAGTTTAATTAGCATAATTTGGAAGATTATTATGGGAATTAAACCTAAAGTATTTTCATTGATAAGAAACTTTAATTTACATATTTCTTAAATAGGTTCAATTTCAATTATTAATTTTTTATAAGCTCCACCGTTTTATCATCATACATCAATAAATTTAACAGATTTCTTATACAGAGTTAAAAAAGCGCTGACACCACAATCGATTTACGTCCTGAAAGTGTATAAGAGCATACAAAAAAATAACTTATAACAAGAAGAAATAAAATCATCAACATGAAGCGTTGATGTTTGACATGAGCAAGCCTTGCATTTCATCAAGTTAATTTGCTTAATAACAATTATTAAGTGGGTTGAGCCTGTGCAACCGCAGTTGAGCATTAAGGTATGAACTTAAGTTATGGAACATCAAAAAACGTAAAAGAGTTACACTAAGCCATTTAAAAGGCATGTGTTTTTTAGTTTGCACTGCAATGTGTGATTTTAGTATTGGTATGTGTGTCTGAATGAATCGATATTGGAAATGATTTGACAAGTGGCAATAAATACAGTTTTATTGCTTAAAATGTCAGGATAATGATGTATAATTATTACTTATTTTGTATGATTTTGCAAAGGTAAAGATGGGCCTGCATTAGCCTGATGTCATTTATATTACGAGTACGTGTACCAGCCCTTTTACGTATTACCATCCAATCGTCGATAATGGCAAACAACCGATTTATGAAAAAATTCGCAAAATTAGAATTACGTCATGCTTTTGTGGTTGCTTTAATATTTATCTGATATGAATAGTACATAAATTATTAATGCACATTGCTTTTGTGTCTTTTATTTATTAGACTCATCAAATACTTCTATCTTTCCAAATAATTTGCCTATGCCATATTATATTTATTCTTATCATTTCTTGACCTATATTGTCTAATAAATTTACATGATTAGCATAGTCTAATGAATGTATTCATGAACTTTGGTTTGTTTTTCCTATGAACACAACATTGCTGAGCAATTACCACCTCAATAAGATTTTAAGATGATAAATCTTAATAATAAAATGGATAATTAAAAATTTTATATGTTTCCAACTTCGTTGCCATTATTGCGATTAGAATAAATGAAGAATGTAAAAGTAACATTTTTAAAAATGCACAAAAATACATCAGCTTTAACAAATTTTTCAGTTATAACAAATTGATTGTAAAAAAAGTGCACGAAAATTTTAAGCAATTTTTCATAATTCGATGTAAAAAGTAACCGATAAAAATTAATTAAGCGATTATTTGAATAGTCTACACATCGCTAGCGCTGGAATAATATGAAAGAAGTACAAATCGATATTAATAAATCTGCGTTAACAATGTGTGTTGTACATGCGAATTTCATCAAACAGTTCATCCACTCCATGGTAAACACAGTGGTATCATCAATATTTTTAATGAAATAAATTTGACGGAGGTAAGAGGTGCAGCTTCAAAAAGTTATTGCTTTTTTAAATTGCGTTAACAAATTTCTTACGCTACGAGAAGAGCGAAATCTAAAAGTCGGGCCGAGATTGCAAGTGCGATAAAGATTCCAAGTGCGATAAAAGTGATTACATATAAGTCAATACAAAAAAGCTTCTATATAACACACTTACCGCCGACAACAGGTGAGAGCAAAGCCAATGAGTGCAAGAAAACAATTTCAAAGCGTTCTTCGTCCTTGTTTGCATTGTTCTTGTATATTTTTTTTTTTTGACATAAAAGCAAAACACATGGAATGAACAGAATTTCAGAACTATTTCTCGGATTGACTGTGTTATATACAAATGTCTTTCTCGCAAGAAAATAAGAGCCAATAAGCTCGTTTTGGCTCCGCTCGGCATCAGCGCTCACTCTGTTTACACAATTACATTTGCTAGCTTAAACAATTCACGTTATGCATGCGAATTGCTGTAAATAAAGTTGTAAAACACTTTGATTTGCTACCCATCAAACCAGACGGACAGAAAAGTAAGATGAAAAAATTGGAATAATAGCATGGACCATGTTTTAAAAAATTATATAAATACATCTCCTTTAATATTTCTGGCTTAACTTCTCATTCAGCTAAAAGAACTTTTGTAACATTAAAAAATTTCAGTTCTACAAAAGGCGAATAAAGCATTGTGCGAAACTGAAAAAACTACCGCAAATATTTGTAATATTTCAAGTTCGAGAAGAAGCAGAAACCACCAAAAAAAATTTCAAAACGCTCCAAAATAACATTTTATTGGTTTATGTGACACTCCTTGCAGCCTCCAATAAGTCACATACTTGATATTTAATAGAAAATTAATTTTGAATTAAATTGATATTAATTTCAATGAGTTGGTTGATGATCTCTGTACGAGTATGTAAAAAAATTAATGACATGCAAATAAAAAACTTGTGTATGGGAAAATAGTGCTCGCCTTTTTCGTACCAATTTTGGCATCTTCGTTAGGTCAGCATTTTAACGATATCAATTCATACATTAGAAGTGGCATACTTCATAATTTTCTTTATGAAATCAGTCTATTTCTGCGCTATAGTCAATTCTCATTGTTAAATACATAAATATGAAAGTTGGGAATTAAATTGAAATTTAAAATCATGTGAAATAAATAATAAAAAAAACATTTTTTTCAAACTTTGTTGTAACAATATGATCACGTAAACATGGCCAATTCAAAAAATTTAATTTATGTCATTGGAATTTATTTTGAATGCTCAAAATAATTTAATATTTCAACAAAAATACAAAAGCAAAGTGGTTTGCAACTTTATAAGGATATAGTTTGCATACGAGATGTCTTTAAAAATATAAGAATAATATTTTTACAATAATTTCACATGGTATAATTCTATATATTTTTATTTTAAGTTCATATCTATATAGTTTAATTTACAAATTTATTTCTATTCGTATGTAGTTTTCAAAAATGTAACTCTAATAATTTGAAATTACAACGAATCGTTTTGTTAAAGCAATAAATGTATTTGTTCAAACTTGAGCCTTCCATCCAATAACACTTCCAGTTATTTGTACCATTATGTAACGCAAATTGTTGATGAAATCGCTCGTACTTCCTATAGAAAGGTTTCCATCATGTTACTTGCAAAGAAGGTGTGTATTTATTTCTGTCGGCCAGTTATTTTTAGGTTATATAGAATATCGTAACTAAAGAATATATGATGAGAATACTCTACATTTCATTAAATGATTACATAAATCACCATAATTCATAGTGTTTTTTTTTTAATTATTTATTTATTGAGAAAAACATAATTTTAGAATAAATATTGTTATACTTTCTGTCATATGGAAGCCTCTCCAGAAGTACAATCAAAAGTGCAATCTACAAAATGCAGCGTATTGCATAAATAATTAAACTGATTCATAGCTGTGATCTATTTGCACTGAGGAATATAGTCCAGTGTCTCCGAGAGTGGGGGCTTATTTTATATCGCTAGTAAGTTTGCCTAGACTGAAACAACAAATGCGTTTGGTAGATACATTGTAAGATGTCGCGCCATTTGTTCTGTTTTGGTCAATTTGTGAGGAAGTTTCTTTAAATTTCTGTTTCATTGAAATAGTTTAAGTTTTTGTTTCTGTTTCGCTTGTTGTTTTCAATTTACTTGTGTTTGTTTTAATACTACTCATTTGTTAGACGTTCACGACCCACTTCAAAGTGATTTACGATTTTACGACACGCCTTTGCCTGCTACAAAGTTTTAGGGCTAAAAAAAAATGCAAACAAATGCAATAGAAAACATTCTAAACATTTTCAAAATAGACTTGTATTTGAATTAAATGAACAACATTTTCTTTGCACCAAAAGACAAACTTTGTTTTTAAATATACTTTGAAGAGAAGTGGAGGAAGTTTATTTTGTACACGTACAATCTCAGTATTCATTTGCTTTTTATTTAGCCGCAGAATAGAATCAAACTTGAGCCAAGCAGCAAGTGGCTGCATAAATTCCAGCTTGAATGAACAGACTAGAGGGTAACAATGAATCCTTGGGATGTATGAGTGGAAGAATTGTTAACATGGCAAATCCTCTCTCTGCAAATCCTTTAAAGGAGCTAATTATTTAACAAGTGCGTTACAAAAATTCAACGTTTAATCGGATGACTATTTTGGCAAAAGATTCCATAATAAAGATTTATCATTCTTTTTAGTTCAAATAGATGATCATTTTTATAGATCTAAAATCGAATAAATTATAATTAAATTTTATCAATTATCGCATTCCTTTAAAAACTGCCTGATACGAAGTTTTATGGTATTTCTTTGTATATAAATATTGGATAGCCATTGAAATGGCCTCAAGTTAACATTGAATATTTTTGTACTTTCGTCTGTACGACCACTTTTCCGCCTTCTTCTAAACGTTTTCTCTTACTTAACGTTCACAAATATCCCCTGGGACTGATTGTGTTCTGTGGCTATTTTTAAGTTTTTCTGAATGAGTAAAATAGCAAACAATATCATTCCCCTTCACTTCTTCATTATTCATTATTCATTCCATTTTGTGGTCAAAAACTTTCGCTTTTCTTTAAGGTTTTCATTGTGTTATTATTTTCCCAGACTGCAATAAATATTTAGATAATTTTTCACAATTCACCTTTTATAAATTAATCATTAAAATGAGCTCGTTGTACATGGTGTTAATTCTTTTTTATTTTATTTTATTTTATTTGTTCTTCCGGCTTTTTGTTCAAAATTCTTACTAGTTTTAAGTTAATAGAGTCATTTTAAGTACAAAAATAATAAAATTAGTCGTTATTGTTACAATTCATTTACTATTTCAAGAAATAATATAATTTGTAAATGACGCATCAAAACTGTAAGGACTTAAAAGCTCTAAAGTAAGTAGTTATTAAAACGAAGATAAAATAGTTTTGTTTGGGAGTATTTTCGGTAATTTCAAAGCATTTACTCAAACATAATTTATATTTGTGTTATAACGCCTTAGTTAAGCATGTTAGAAATTAATTAATTATTAATTAGTAAATTAATTATACTCTCTTTGAAGAATGCTTTCAAACTAAGTATCTCTACGCAACTGACTAGTGAGATGTCTAGCATCAAAAATATTTAATTAGAAAAGAAACCGAAAAATTTACATATTCTTCCATGTATTTGTATTTTACTTAGAATATTAATATATTGCTTCGATTTTTTCTCTTTGTTCCGATAAACATTTGACTGTGTCAAACAATATATTTATTAAAAAGAATTTCAATATAATCTTTCAAACAAATTTTTCAAACTATTGCATTTGAAGTAACGTTTTCTGGCAGAGCTTAATATTAGGAAAGCTACCGGTAAAGAGTAACTATAATTCAAATAAATTCTAACACTTTCTTTGCTGGTAAAATTTATATTAGTTAGAAAAGTTTCTCAAAAGATATTTGCTACAAAGATTTTGTTTCATTCTTTAAAACTTATTAATCTGTTGTAAACTTGGCATTATTTATAACCGTGATTAAATTGAATTGGAAGACTGCCATTCCGATCTGCTGAATACTTTTTCTTCATCAGAATAACACCTAGAATTGCACACTTTTGTAGCCAAAACCAAAAATTTTAAGGGGAGTCTTTGTGGTGCAGTATCTCCTGTACTAACGGCTTGCTGTGAGTTCAAACATCTATAAAATACCTTATCTATTTATTCGCTGAAGTTTAAAAAAACTTTCATGACACTCAACGGTTTTGCTATTTTAGTTATTTTTGTATTAGATAAACAATTTTGTATTTGACGCATGTTTCCCGAAAATATGTTTACCGGGGGTAATTAGTAAGTTCTCCTTTAAAATTGTAACCGAAACGTGACAGTTATTTGTAGACACGAAAATAAAATTTATTTTACCAAAAATCGGTATGTATCTATAAGTAATTTAAAATAATTAACTTGAACTCTACTTTAAATGATTTGCACCACTTTATAACTTCATTTTCAGGGGGAATATACATATTTTTATTACAACATCAAACCCTTTTTTTTTATCTAATTAGAAAACATTTATTGCTCAATTAAATTGACAAAACTCATACATACATTCGCACATCCCCTACACCTACAGAAAGAAGTTGAATTGGCACGTAAAAATTAAATGTTTAAATGGAAGAGCAAAAAATGGTGAACATTAAACCATTAAATGATGTTGATGGTGATGATGATGTCGAGGGCGATGACAATAAGGCAACATAACAAAACACACTCAAACAGACACATCCGAACACTTTCGTGCAAATTGAATGGAAATTCTTTGCAACAATTATTTGTATGAACTTCAACATGGCAGAAACACTTTTTTATTTTTCACTTTTTAGCATTTTAATTAAAAAGCGCAATAATAAAAATAAAATTAATTAAACAAATTTATACAAGTACAAGAGCTTGAGAGGACTTTTAACAAATAAATGCAAATCGAAAAAAGCTGAAGTTTATAAAGGAGCAAAGAGGAAAAACAAACTGTAACTTGGTGTCGACACCCCATACTATAGAAACAAAAATTTATGACAATCAAGCAAGTGGCTTATTCAAATTGAAATGACAACTTGTATAATTAAATGTTTAATTGTACCAACTACAAAAATTGAATTCGTTTTGGGCTGAAGTATCAATTAAAAACGTTTCTTATTTTTTTTTTTTTAATGATAAATGGCTATTTTATTTGGTTTTATTCAAATACAAAAATTGAAAATATCTCGGATTAAATTACATTATTTAGCTGTGTTTTCTAAGGAAAGCTTCACTTTTGGACTTTAAATTCGTAGCTGAAATTATTTCGTCCACTTTAAAAATTATTTTCAAAAGCAATATATAAAATCCATTTAATTAAATAATTATTTGAATTGAAATTGTCTTATCTAGAAAAACTTTTAAGACTGAATTTAATATACGATAATGATTTTATTTGATTGCCAAGTCTCGTTTTAACTCAGTATGCGAGTATATATATAAATTGCATATATATGATATGGAATACATACATATGTATATATGTAAATGTTTTAAATGTCTTATTGCTTAAAATAAATATAAAATCCATTTAATTAAATAATTATTTTAATTGAAACAGTGTCTAGAAAAACTTTTAAGACTGAATTTAATACACGATAATGATTTTATTTGATTGCCAAGTCTCGTTTTAACTCAGTATGCGAGTATATATATAAACTGCATATATATGATATGGAATACATACATATGTATATATAAATGTTTTAAATGTCTTATTGCTTAAAATAAATGCAAATGGTTGGAGGCTGGTAGTTTCTACATCTTAAATATTTTTATTATCGTATTGCTGACATTCAATTTTGCGGGGGAGTTCTATGAACCATTTTCCTCAAACTCCACAACTCCAGTTATCATGTCTGTGTAGTGAGAAGAGGTAGAACAGAAAGCGGGGAAGTAAAATAAATACATTTTACTTTTAATGACTTTTGTGTCTCAATAAACAAGAATGTAATTTTATTTTGTAAAATAATTTGATTGATATGATAGTTAATACTCTCTAAACATTAAGTAAAACAATAAATAAAATAAAATATATTATTCTGAAATGCAAATTAAATAAAAAATACTCTACAGATCAATTAAAAATTTAAATTTTGAAAAACCCGTATTTTATTTTTTTTTTATATTCTATAAAAATTTTTTAAAGCGGAACTTTTAAATTTCTCTTAGATAACAACTTTTAAGAAGTTATAAACTAATGATGCAATAAAACATTACATTACATGTGCGGCAGAGTTCGTTACATCCACAAATGGAATCACTGAATTTCTATTACTTTAACCTCTTACAGGGATATTTATACATTAAAAAAAATGAAAATCTCGGCAAGAACATTTTTACAGTGAAAGAGGAGGCTAGCCTTAATTTTCTTATCTGTTTTAGCATCGAAATCTTTTGTCAAGTTCTTACATCGAAGCCGTTGCCTTATCAGAAACCTTTTATTAGGTTACTATTTATATATATATGTATATTATGTGCCCAATTGAAATTCCACATGAACTCTTGATTGTTGAAACGTGTATTCATTTAACAGTTAAACTATGGTTGTGCTGATCTTAGTTTTTCCAAATTCCGTTTCAACAAATTGTGTCATTTTTTAATGACACCATTCGTAAAAAAATAATAAAAAAATATATAAATAAATTTCAACAAAGAAGACACACCCAAAGCATACACCCCCAGAAATTAAACTGCAGATATTTGTTTATATGTATGTACGATGGAGATTTAGTTACCAGAATATGTTTGGAGCATAAAGGGGAGAACGCCATACGCAACAACACACTCTAAAGTGCGTGCTAGAAACTCATAAAATATTACTAAAAACGACAAAATAAACTTCATTTTAGAAAGAAAGTTAAAGTAGAAAGGAAAAATTATTTAACGAAAACTGGAAGAAGGCAAAAAAGATTAGTATTTACATTTACAAGCAAAGGCATGCGTTAAGTTCAAGTGCTCCTACATACGAGTACGACCATTGCACAATATTTTTTTTACACACAGTATACATTTTTTCTTTGTTAAGTTACCGCCCATTTTTCTTATGTTCAATTTTATTTAGATGATGGTGGCACAGAGTATTACAGAACATATACATTTTAAGTATATTCGGGTTTTGAATTTTTTATGTTGTGGGTATAATAAAATTTTCATGTATTTTTTATTTCCCTATTTATTTATATATGCAGACATATATATATATATATATATATATATATATATATATATATTTACACATATAAATTATATTTTCAAATTTTGTAAGAATTAACAGAAAGGCATCAGCACTTGACGCACTTCAAGCGTAGCCATGACGCATGCGATATAAAAAGGAATATTTTAGGTTTCTTTATATTTACGAATAAAACATTTACATACCAATAAATGACTGAAATATTGGTGAAATTTCATGCTGTTTTATTTATTGGATGTGAGTAAGAATCATTTCTTATTACTTGTGGCTCTACGAAAAACCATAATAAATAAATATAATAAAAATAGTTGAAATTACAATACAGAAATGCAAATAAAAATTTTATTTGCTCAGGAGCAAAAAAAGGATTTAGAAAATATTCTACTAGTGTTAATACGCTTATTTTAAAGAAATTAATATATTTTATTTCGTAAAATGAGTTTATAGGTTCTTCAGTCCATGAAAATTTGGAAGTGTAAAGACTCTTCAGATTCTTAAGAATTTAAATCCTAGATTCGCATACAACCCTTCCGTAACATTTTCAATTCCTATACAAAATCTGAAATCAATCTGGTGCTTTGCAAGTATACTCAATCGTATATTAAGTTTTTTTACTATAAATAATTGATATATTACAAATGAACTATCTATTACCGAAACCCACAACATTTTTACTGATTGTCAATTAGAAACAAGTCGTTTCAACAAATTACAATACTTTTTTTTTATAATTTTTAGCTTCAGTTAATAAATTTAACTGTAACCAAAAAAAAAAAATTAAAATTTAATTTCTCAGCAAAAGATTTAGTTCCATTTTTGTTACATATCCAGAATATGATTTGTAAAATTTATTTTGACTGTTTGACGAGCACGCCACAATACTATTAAACGTCTCATTCCATAAATATTCGCATTTCTAAGTAGAGAAAGGTGTGTAGTCTCATGAGCAATAAATTAATTTTTTTTTTTGTCGGAAATAGAGTTTACCCCTACCCTATTAAAGAAAAAATCCTTATATGCAATACCTCAGCTCATTTTAATAATACTTTTCATACTTCAAGTCAATTGCGCATATGCCACTTTAACGCTTTTACAATGAAGTTCAACTGAGTAGCAGTGTAAACTGCAGGGCTTTTCCTAAATATTTCAAATACAGCGCAAACACACACAAAATGATTTCGTGTATTTCTACTCGTAAACAAATTTTATCTCCTTCAAATAGAAACTGCAACATTTGAATTTTTTCCTCCTCTGCTGTAGAAAACATTTTCATATCGACCTGAATTTGTTTTCCTCTTTCTATTTGATTCTTTAAGTATATTTCACTTTTTCCTCCAGCATTTCTATCTTCTACACATGCGGAGTTAAACAACGCCTTTTAGGCCCACCTCAATCACCCGTTTGGGAATTTTCCTTAATAAAAATCTTGTTGTTTATTTTTTATATACTTTTGCCTTTTGGTGGCAAAAAGATTGGTTGCCCATGATCACTTTACCAATTGGCTATGAAAATGGAAAACGTTTAAAACGTTTGCAAAATACTGCTTGGTACTTTATTGTCAGAGTGTATGACGTCAGCTGCTCGTTACTTTTACGTACGTGGCCAAAGGAAACTGACGCTTGGTTTGACATAGATGTAAATATGTATGCATACCCACAGTGTAGGATACTTCTGATACTTCTGTAGGATACTCCTTTGGCCGTATGCATGATGTCTATGATTTTCTAGTTAAGAAATAATTTTTTTTTCTCTTTTACTCGCAAGAAAAATTTTATAAATTAGTAATTGTTTTCTGTGAGTGTATTTTTAGAAAATCTTGGGGCATTAAACACGTGCTGTTTAAAAGTACATACATGCTAAGAAAAAAATGATTAAGACGAATGCAGAGGCACAAATTAATAAAATAAAACTAATTTTTTTCAAAAGTGCCAATATTTTTATTATGTCATGTAAATAATTTAAGCAGTTTCTTTCCCTGAAAAACTATACAGAAGGAGACTTCGCTTACAATTCAACGCATTGTAATTAATCAGATCAAAATTTTTAATAATTTATTAGCAAAAATTTATATGCTCATTAATTAAAGATTTTCCTTGACATAAATATAAACCTTTCTATTTGAAAATAATTGGAAGTTTAAAAAAAGTAAATCATTGGCACATATTTTATAATTTATTAAATAAGCTTTTCCCTTCTGTCTGTATGAACTCAATTTAAAAATATTTTTTAAAGCAAATGGCATGCAATTGAAAGAAAGATTTCTTTGCACATTTATAAGAGATTAAATATGATTTTTATAGAGGACCTTTTTATAGCTTGAGAAAGTCATTGCTAGCTAGAAGTTAGATAAAGAAATACGGTTTATATAATTTTCGTTTAGTTTCAGTGCTTTCACATAAGAACAAAAAAAAAAAAAAAGAAATTGAGGTTGGTGCAATAAATTTGCTCAATTTAATTTATATAATGAAAGAAAAAGATTTTTAAATAATAAATGTATAATTTATACGAACGAAGAGTCTCATCCATATCAAAGTGTTTGTTTTTAATAAATACTAAAAAAAATGAACTTGAATTAAACTAAATTTAATAAAAGAAGAGAATAATTTAGTTATATGCATTAAGAAATATGACAAAAGTGGCATACAATGGTTTTTATTGTGGAAACATATATAATATATATGTATATATAAAACGTAATTAACTCGAATCATGAACTGAACCTTTTTTTCAAAGCGATTTCTCTTAAATCGATTGAAACCAGAAACATTAATTTTTTAAAAAATTATTAAGACCAAAAGAATAAAATGATCAAAAATTAATATAACAGTTTTAAGAATACATATGAAGTAGTTGTAAAACTTCATTTCACTAGATACTGTTTTAACTTTATTGGCAACAAATTTTTATTCACAAAAGAGTTCCTTTAAAAATTCTTTGATTTTCTTGTGACACCGATATGCAATTCTTCAATTAGGAACAATAATTCTCGGAGCAATTGATATACCGTATTAAGTCAACATTTTAATTATGTTAGGTAAGGAAAATCTTTTCGCCGGATTAATTACTCATTGCTTAGAGTATATTATTTATTAGTTGTGGATTATAGTAAATAACTTGGTATAGTAGATTTCACAACAATGATTTAAATAATATTAAACTTTGAGAGAATTCAAATTGCATTTTTTTTAACAAGTTTATATTGAAGTACACATTGTTTTTGAAATCTAATAAAGAACTTTACACACTAAGACTTTACGCACTAACTTTACACGCTAAAGGTCAAGAAAAACAAAATTGGCTAAACCAATGTTGTCTGTAATAAAGGTTTCATTTGGTCAACTCACATTATTATTATTGAGGTACCAGCTCTTGCCACGATTTGGAGTTTGCAAGCTCTCGCAGACTTAAGTTAATTAACTATACGCATTCAATTTGCAAAGTTATATAAAGTGAAGATCAATGAAGAGTCAACATTGAATGTAACTATACAGCAAGATATGTATTCAAATATTTGTACTTGATTGTGACCTTCAATGCCTTCCATTTACAAGAGATTTATCATGTAATATTATGTAAAGAATATAATAAATAAAATAAATAATTGATATAAATTAAAAATAAATTATTAAAAGAATATTTTGTGTGGTCTATATAATAATGTTTTCATACAGTATTTAAATTTTATATCCCTACTGATCTGAATTACAAGTATACCTACAGTTGTGTTCATAATAATAGGAATGCAGTGCACAAACATATGTATGTATGTACATGCTGCTATATATTCAAAGCGTTAAATTTTCTCTTTTAACTTACATTAATGGATGTACATACGTACTATACAAAGCAAACACTCACAATTTGACAACCGCTTTTTAAAAAAAGTGAACTAAACCAAAAAAGGATACAAGGACGTGATATTGAATTTAACTCCCAAAAATAGACAAAGTCATTTTGCAACCATAAATTACAGAAAGTGTACTAAATAAATATTTAACTTAAATCCTTTAATATAAATATCCAACACACACATGTATCCACTTGACAAAAAGGACTTGCAATAAAAGAGTTAATGCAATGTATTAAATAAAACAAAAGAAATAATGTCGCACTAAAGAGAAATTAATAAAATAAAAATAAGATAAATAAGCACTACATTGATACGCTTGTATGGATTTTTTGGTAAAAACTTCAGAAAAGGACATTTAGTAGCTACATATATTTGTACTTAAAAATGAGAGGGAGCAAATTCAAATTTAAAGAAAAAGTCAGAAAGCAAGAGAAAATAATAAATCCGTGAGAGACGTAATTTGCATAACGAAATGAGAGTTTGACTGTTTGTTCACCGGAAGCACAAATTATGTGCAAGAAATGTATGTACAAGAAAGAGATGTCTATATCTGTTTTTATTTGCTGTTAAGCGGCCATCGTTATAATTACAGGTTTGAATTATTCTTCCTTCAATTGGTTGTTTTGCTGGCACACACACTTTCTCACTCATTCGCCATGGGGCGTCTACTTAGAGCAAAGAAAAAAAATAGCTTCAACACAACACAATCAAACTGGTTTTTCGTACAGTGAGAAAGCTAGAGAGTCGTTTACTTCGATGCTTTTAGCATTTCTTATGAATGGACTGTTTAGTGCGATGGGATTCATTGGTTTGGGGTGAAAATTTATTATTGTTTGCTATTATTTTATAATGTGTTTGTGTTTTGCTGTGTTTCTTTGGGTGCGTCTTCTCGTTTTTCAAAGAGAACGGTTTGCCAGAAGAGAATGAGTGTTTTATCAGCGTATGAATGTTTAGTTGAATTTTTATTTATTTATTAGTTGTTGGCACTGGGTTTTTGATACCGGTTTGTTTATACATTTTTTTAGATTAGTGCACGACCAAAATCCAAATATAAATCCAGTCATAAATAATAGGAATAACAATACAAATAAAACTTGAATAAAATACTACACGAACTACACGAGTTTTACGAGTCTTTTTTACACACACTCATGAAATTGACATCAATATACTCCCATATGCATGGGGATGAGTGTACGTGTACTTGGGCTTAAGTTATTGTTCATTATTTTGCATTGTTTTTTGAGTTTGCTGTTTTCTCTTTTAACTCTGTGCAAGGCAGCCGCTAATGCTGCTTTTTACGTTATTTTGGTGTACAGTATTTTGTTTTGGTGCTGCTGCCCAGTCGTGGCATTGTTGTTGTTATTTTGTATCGTGTTGAAAGCTTTTTGTTTGCCAACGTATCATGCGAAACAGTTGCAAGTACAGAAACGATCAGCTACGACGATTTTGAAATTTGCGCGGATAAAGAATTAAAATACAGGAATAGATAAACAAAAGAGGAAAAGCGCACATTCAAAATCCTACAACTGATATCAAACGCATTGCTTTTGATTAGCAATAAAACATTAATCAAAAATAAACCCTTCTAATGAAAGTGCGAGTGAATAAAAGAAAAGTATACGACTGAAGGAAAAAACAACTTAGAAAATGAAAACAAACCCTTAGTAGTTTGATTTTTAATATTTGAAATCTAAAAGGGTAAAAATTTTACACATAGTGAGTCATATCATGTGTGCGTAATTGGCAACTGATGGCACAATAGTGTTTCACAACAATTCTCTAAATAAACAACAATTTTACCGGTAAACTCAATAAGGATATAATTTTTTTTTCAATTTTGTAAAACTTTGTCGAAATTGTGTAATTCAGTAACTTATAACAAGTGATCGTGTTTATACAATTATTTATATAATAAAAAGGAATTAGAGAAAAAACACCATGCAGTGAGAAATGTAAATACATTGCTATTACTTTTACTACCTTTAAATAGTTCTCACCTTCAACAAAATAAGACGGATTATAGCTTCGTTAAATCACACATATGTATGTATTTAAAATGTAAATGAAAAACCGATACAACTAAACGATAAAATACATGTACATACATATGTATATTCAAAGCAACATAACAAGGAATATAATAGACTGAGTAAACAAGGAATACAATTGTTAGACTGAGCAAACAATTCTTTGAAGCTATTCCTAAGAAGTCAAGTTTGGATTAATAAACCCATAATACACACTAAGAGTGTAATTAGAAAGTGAAATCATTTGAAGAAAAAATAACTAAAATATTTTCTAAAAAAATTAAATATAAAAAACAACAATTTCTGTGCAGAGTTGTAAATAAAAAATACTAAAAATTACCGTATGATCACATACTTTGATATGTGTTAATATTGATATAAGTACATAAATTTAAAAGAGTCTTAAAATATTTTGATATTTCTTTAAAGACACAAAATGTCACAGCAAAATTTTTACAACTTTCATGAATAATTGTTGTTAGTGCTATGACAATATTTCCGGTTTAATAAAATTTCCTTTAAAATTAATTGCAATACATTTGAAAACTGTTTATGTTACATAAATTTAACATGCTAACTGATATGACACCGACGGCTGGTCAGCTGTATGGCTCGCAAATACCAGCAATGGGTATGAATATTACAAACATTGCAACACATTTGCAAAAGCCAACTGTAAATCCGGTAAGTATAATTACATGTAAGTGATGAGGGTTGTTAAAAATTTCACTTAACGATTTGTAAAAACTATGGTTCCCAAAGATTTTACATTATATCATTTTGTCTCATTTTAATCTCACCGTGTATTGTTGTTAATGACTTCGTCTCCAATGATTAATAAAAAAGTTTTTTTTATTGTAGTAAAGACGTCAAAACCCCCACGTCAACATCGGTGTTTTTTAATTTCCATTATATCCAACTATTAAACGCCATAATCACTGAAATACTTATTTAAAACCTGATATAAACAACAGTATATTCTGCTTTTTAAACAACTTCACCTTCAATTAACAAATTTTTATAAATAGTACAATGAATGCTTCAACCCCTACATGTTTAATGCATTTTGTTACCAACTGCATTAGTTAGGCTAGGTATTACCATTAAAAAAGTATAAAAAACATAAAACTATTTAAAAATTATAACGTTGTTCTAAGTAAAAGTTTTTGCCTCTTGACCACCATCAGTAAAAAGGTTTGTATAGAAAACCTTAATCTAAATTTTAAAGCTTTAAAAATATTTTTACAAATTTTTTCTCATATATATAACTTATCTAAACATTAAACATACTTCGGCTCTTTAAGGTAAAAGATGACACAAACATTTGGTTTTAAAAAATGCATACTCAAATGCATACTGATAAGTTCCCACAAAAATTAATTTTTTGTTGCAATAAAAAGTTAGTCGTGGCCAAGGAAACACAAACACTTTTACATTTTAAATAAGCGTTACATTCTCAGTCGTTTCCGATGAAGTTGAAACTTTATTTTATATTGCCAAAAAAAATTTCCAGTTCGTATAATCACCTCCTTAATGTTGATTGTAAAAAACTTCAAATTACTTCTTTCTATAATTTTCTTTTATATTTTTATGCTATTTGTTTTGATGCTCTCATCTTTGCGATATATTAAAGCATTAAATTTCCACTTGGTTTACTCAATAGGCTATAGCTATAGCAAATCGATTATAGTTGTCTATTTAGCGATTTGTTGTTCTCATATTTTATCCGCGAAGAGAGCGACAGAGTGTTAAATGTTAAAATACACAGCTTGCTGAATTCATCCTGATCAGGAATGATTTCCTGTATCGTATTTTCTAAGTTATAATGTTAAAACTACCCTTTTGATTTTATTGTATAAAAATTAGTTTGTGTGAACGCAGAATCCCTTTTGATCACTATTTTATTACGGCAAAAGAAAAACATTGACTCTACAGAAAATTTTAAAAAGAAAAATAATATATTTTTGTTCTTAGAATTTAACAATATGTATATATATACAAACATATGTATATATATATATAAATCAGGACTTGACATACGCGAAATACATTCCTAAGGAATTATGAACTTTCCGACTGTACTTGCACATAATGAGTATTAGCAAAACATATTATACTGTTTTTGAACCACCATTTCAATATTTCGATTTCACGAAAATGTCAGGTGAAATGCACATTTCAAAACATAAGGCAAGGGCATGGACACAGTGAAAACAAATGTGAACTCAGACCTTTCTTTCTGTTGTATAAGTCCACTGCTCGTTGTGTCAGCGCTTATTAAAAAATAAATAAATAAATGTTTTATACCAAATGAATGAACCAGTTCGATTTCATTCTAACAAAATAATTAATTGAATAATATATTTACTTACTTAAAATTGTCAATTGAAGTATATAAATAACGGATATGGTGATGATCTGCAGTGGACGCGGTGAAGTGCGATGTCACTGTATTTCTAGTATCTGGTTGTGTATTTTTTAGTGCATTCAAAATAATAACTAATTGTTAGTTTTTGTATTTCCGCTAAAAAACAAAATTATTTTATAATTTATCTTAATCAGCTGCAAAAAAAAAATTTGAGTAAAATCGAAGCTCTGTTATACACTATAGTGTATGTACATATATAATATGTATCTAAAAGTGTATCATAAAACAATTTATGTACTTTGATAGGGTCCTTATTTAAAGGTAAAGTTTTTTCATTGACGATTTTTAATATGCAAAATATTTCGGAGAATGTAGAATTTTTTTATAATTGCTATGATACAAGAGATTATTTCCAATTTCGGATGACGTGCTTAATGTGCTAGCCTCAAAGCAACGTTAGATAGTGACAGTTCGATCAGGTCAAAGGTCACTAAGTCCTACTCTCCCAATAGTGTTTTATGTAAAATCCCCCATAAATTCTGAGAATATTCAATTTAAGAAAGCTATTGTATTGTATTGGCTGTGTTACAAAACTTTTTTTAAAACTTTACCACCAGAATTTCTTTTTCCAAAAAGAATGAAAACATTATGTTATGATATGAATAATTTCCCCTAAATAAAATTTATTAAGAAAAATGATTGCTTTTAGATAAAGTTTCTAGTATTCATGGTATAATTTCATTGATTTGCAATATAATCTAGAATCCATGAGATATAAAGATAGCATTATTATATATAGCATTATTTAGCATTATATATAGAGATAGCCTTATTTTAAATATAACCGAATGAAAGAAATTGAAATGCAATTTAAATTGAAAAATAAAACAGATTCCTTTATTTGAGATATTTGAGAGATAGTGAAATAAAACAATTCTCCCTTAATTTAAATTGATATAATCTTTAGTTGAATATAAAGTGATTTGTATGTGGATCGGTAACCCCAAAAAATGTAATTGATCGGTCATTAAATCATATATAAATTTAAAGCTGAATTCGACTCATTCAGTTGGGATTATCATCTAATGCGTTCGTTATAGCACCTACGCAGCATTTTTTCGCTGACGTATCCCCTGCTTATTGGTAAATGTGAAGCGCTCAGTGACTCGTTTCGAATCTTTAAAATCCAAGAGTGTTACACTACAAGAGACATTAACGCATAGAAGAACTCTTTATTTTCATTCAATGTTTCATACCTAAAACCAATATTGTAGTAGATCAGTTCAGTTTTAATCTTTGAGAAATATAAAGCCATACACTTGTAAATATTAAAATCAAATTTTTGCTTCACAAATAATTTCACGTATTTTTTTTATTAATTTCTTTCTTAATTTTTAATTTTTTTTCATTCAAAAATGCTGTTTATTTATTTATATGCTATAATTAATGTGCGTAAGCTCCAATGAAAAGACCAAGTATTCACATTCGTAACTAGAAGCTTTTAATACGAGTCCCCGTAAATACAATAGAATTACCAATAAGGCAATCTCACTCATAAACGTTAAAAGTCCGATGTACGAATGTTTACGTCCGTTTTGCATGCAATAGGTGTTTGAGCTTTACGTTTTTTAATTTTAATTTGTATCTTAACATGACTACATTTACTTGTGGTGCCATTTGAGTCAACTCCAAACCACATTATAGTAAAACTTTGAACTTGGCCGCCACGATTGCTGCTAAATGATTGATGTGTTATTAATTTTTTCCATCTTTCTCTGCCAGTGCCTCTGCGTATTTCTTCTTTGTATTTTCATATTTAAATAGGCCGCTGTTTTCTTTGCCACCGAATGTATATTATATCTAAACTGCTATCTATTTTAGTTATATAAAGTTATCTTGACTAAACGAGAAGCTCGGCCTTCCTAACTTGTACCCATTTATTTGTAAATTTTTAAGATATTTACGCTTTAAGCTTTTACATGTTTCTTAAGCGTAAATGTTTTAGATGCTTTTTACACACGCTCTCCCGTGTTTCACTTTACTGTAGTTAATGTTTGTTGTCTCTTATTTTAATACTTTTTTTAATTGCTTGGTTTTTAATGAACATAATTTTTTTTTCATATATTTTTTACATTCAATGTATTCATTCCTTTCTATAAATTTATACCAATTTGCATAACAAGTTCATGCAATACATCAATTTAGTCGTTGTTGGATGTCTTAAATAGAGAGATTTATTTGGTATTTATAAAGTTGGATAAAGAGTGGGGAAACTTTACGTAGAACAAGCTATAAAATTCAATTTTTAGTACAATCAGAAACAATTGTTTATTTTACTATATGACGGTTTGTTTGTGGTGTTTATTTTCAGATGGATTCCAAATTTTCTTCTGGACTGACACACCACACGTTGTATATTTATTTTATGTTTAATTGGTAATTGAACTACATATAATTTTTAAAATTTCAATTCTCATTACGTATATCACATGTACCTGATCTGACTTTTATTCTAAGAAATATTTATATAAAGTAAATTTTCAGGTCAAATACAATTTTGTGTCACATTCTGACCTGACATGAACATCTGAGTATGTCCAATGCTTCAGATAATCTCTGCAAATCCTAAATTATTTTTATTGAGTGAGATTTAAGGAAAAGTACAATAAAAAACAGAAAATAATAGAATTTTTTCGACGGGCGGCTTTTCCGATTATTGTTTCAGGATATTTGCGTGCAGATAAAAATTTATTATGTATGTTTTTCAACACGGTATTTTCCCAATGGTTTTTGGGAAACTATAAATTATTCAAATTATAATGTACTAATAAATTAATTAAAATATAACTCACTAATACGGTCTTGGTGAAACTCAGAAAAAAAAACTTAATAAAACTTTGGTAATATGAATGCAACGGTATTCACTCTGTAGTATTTTCTTTTCAACTGTAAATATACTTACAGTCTAGTAATATATTACGGTGCAAATTAAAATATTTATATACAAAACAGAAAACCGAAACCGCATATTTGCTTGTGAAAGGAGTTGTACAGATTTTAAGTTGAAATTCTTCTATGAATCTGATTAAGTTAGAAGTTTTCGTGGCAGAAATGCTTTAATATCCCTTTAGTTAATTGTTGTTGATATGTTTAAACGACGAAGGTATAGTCATATACTGATCACTTAACATGTACGAGCAAACAATTGACATCAATGAAAATGTACCAGTCGGGTTCGTTTTTCATCGGCAAAGTAATTAAAAACCTAAAAATATCTCCCTCTGAATAGTTGAAGGCATTAGAAAAAACAAATAAAAATGTCGGGAGCCAACAGATTCACGTTTAGTAGGCAACGAATTAACGTAACAACATTAAAGTAAGTGAAGCGAAAAATTTTTAAGTTTAAATGGATATCAAAAACTTTGCGAATAATTACTGAATTCAAATATTTTCTTTTTGGCGGCTTTACATCATTTATTGGAAGTTAAATGAAAAACTGCTGCAAATAAAATAATAATTACTATCCATTGGCTTTTCGTATAATATTAACGTGTAATATAATTAGTTTTTCCATCGACCGTGTATTCGACATGTATATTCCCGTATCAAACACGAGGACGCTGCCGATTTCACGAGATTGTTTTCTCGAGGGTATCTAATTACAAAATCTTCAGATGTAATTTTTATAAGTAACAGCACTTTGCTTTTTGTACGGCGGTCACTACAAACTAATCACAACTGAATGTTATTTTCAGTTAACTGTGAATAATACTCGCAAGTGATTGATACCACGTAGCCACACAAGACCTCATTAGGTGACCTCAGAGCTCCTAATTTTGAGAAAGTATTTAATAAAATGTGTAAATTGCTCAATACGTGACCACTAATCGAGAGACGAAATATGATGTAATTCTTTTGATGAAAGTAGCACGGCAATTGCCTGGGAAAAGAAGATTTCGAAGAAAATGTTTCATTAATGAGGCATCCCTACTCACGCAATGCATTGTGGTAGAATTTGTAAAAAATGTTACTGGTAAAGAAGTGAGTGAATTTGATCAATTGTTTCGTTGGGTGAAGTGGATGTCCACTCAAAAACAACTTTAACTCCTCTGCACCACTAACTTTATTGGCAATAGTTTTCAAGTAAATTTAAAATTTTTAATTATTATATATTATATATTTTTTATTAATATCACTATAGTTTAATAATTTATAAATAAGCAGAAATCTCGAAAAAGAATATTACAAACCGGTTTTTTGTAAAAAAAAGTTTTCAGGATTTTTGTTTCTATATATCAAATCTTATATATGCATTGACAAATTATATTACCTTCTTTAGTTGTTTAATGCCAAAGTGATTCGAATATATAAACCTTATTCACCCGACGAAATAAAAATATTGAAAAATATTTTTTAATACTTGTTTAATGTGATTCGAATATATAAACCTTATTCACCCGACGAAACAAAAAAAAGTATTGAAAATTGTTTTTTAATAGTTGTTTTACAGATTGTCTTCAACTTTCGAATTTCATTACAAACAAGTAACATCAGCAATTTTTTGAAATACATTTTACATGTCTTATTTTGAGTGCATTTTAGCTGCTCATATTAAAACTTGGATTATCTTATTGCGAGATATTCACATAAACGCAAAATAGGAAAAGTAGTGTGCTACATTTGACTATAGTAACTCTGTGCGAATGCCTTGCATTTAAGTGTTCAAGAATGTATTTCCAATGATCATCCTTAATGTTTTCCATTTCTTAATATTTGTTGTGGCCTAGAGTAACTGGCAGCAGCGATTGTGGCGGCGGCGGCATTGGGTATTTAATCAACATAACAAAAGAAATTAAGAAATAAAATAATGACGATAACAATCACCTTTATTATCTTAAATATCATCGTTGAAATCGGCAACGAATCTCCATATACAAAAGAATTATTACCCATTCCCATTCTTTGACTCTGTAACCTTGTGTTTTCGTTAATAAAAATTATTCCTCAGAAAAAACCGCCGTGTCATTTACTAATTTTGTGATTAACACAATGAAATGATTTTTTTTAACTTTTTTAAGCAAATCCGTAAAAACGGAAAATTTGGAAAACGTATAATAAAGGAATTGGGAATGTACGTTAGCGCTTCAGTTTGGAAGCCACTGACTCGCCCAGAAAATAAATTCTTGAATTGTCTTTTTAAAGAACGTTATAACACGCTCTAGAAGCGCCGCTCTCAGCTGGAGCTATACAAAGTGGTTTGTATTGAAACAACAAGATATCTACAAGCAAATGTATATTTTTGTGTTCCTTTATTATTATTAAAATATTTATAATTATCACTATGACTTTAATGATCTTTTTTAATATTTAATAAAATACAATTGAGGATTTTACCTTCGTCACTTCGATCTGTTAAAGTTCTTTTCATTACACGTACTGACTAAGTGAATTTAAAACTGTGCCAGCTTTGCCGTTGAATATAAAATGTAAAACAGCACTTGCTGACGTTCGTAATAACAGATGATGATTTAACAGAAATATAAAGTTAATTGAAAACAGAAATTTCTTGCACGACGACTTTCTTGTTTAATTTTCACAATGATAAGTATATTTTCCAAATTATCAATATTTTTATGAAAATTTTTTAAAGTTCAGTATATGCCGACATTTCAATTAAAAACTCTTCTCTGCAATTTAAAACTATTGCGAAGTATTTCGATTTTTCGAAATATAAATATTCTTCTTTTAATAATTGGATAATTTTTATATAACACATAATGATCAATGGGAATGTTTTTAACCTTTCCGTAAACTTATTTGCTGTAATCCACTTAAGGAGTTTTTTTCATTACCATTTTTATTTTTTAAAGGCTAGAGTTGGTAGGCGACATGAAAAAGAGAATGAATATGAGTACACCCCTTTATGTACTCGCTTTCATCGATTAGTAACGAAGTTGTAATTGCAGCAACATATTTAATTATATTATATTTCACTTAAACCACTCTTTTCTTGAATATCATCTCCAAAAACGAGCTGTAGTTTTCGCTATAACTTTAAATTTTTACGACTGTACAAATGGAAAGATCTTTGAAGATTGAATTATTTGACGTAAAAAAATTGTACAAGTTGGTAATTGATGTATCCACATTGCTTGATGATCCTCATGGCTAAGGGGTTTATAGATTTTCAACTTGTTATTGAAATTAATTTTTGATCTTAATAAACAATGTAAGCAATCAGTTTTAACGTTTGTTTTTCGTTTCTTTGCTTTCGTGAGGTACTTCCACGTTAATCTTCCTAAATATGAGGAAGCAATTCTTAATTAGATTTTTCGCTCTTGGATTTGATGTTTTGCTTATTTAAACGTAATTAAATTCTTTATAAAAGTAAGTACTAGATATTTTAATTGTAGTGCTATCTGCATGTAGTACCATATGTGAGATGCTTTCTTATGAGAAGATAAGAAGGGCTTGGAAGCAGTTTGGAATACTCCTGAGAAATAATTTTTAGATTCCAACTTTTGAGTAAAGAGACACGATTTTCTTGTTTTATGAAGTCGTTTTTGCGCTTCGAATTAAATTGGTGTTCGGTAATGTATAGTTCTACAATTTATAATAATTTATATTATTCTTTCAAATATTTTTGGGGAAAGCTTGAACTCCTTTTCTATTCCTCTTTTGCTGTAAAAGTAATTTTTATTAAACTTGTATTTACGATTCTGGCGACAGAAATGATACTCCACACATTGCAAAAATGCATTTGTAAGTTTTTTAGAGAAAGAAACTGATTTAACATCAATTGTTTATATATTCCTCTGATTTATTATTCTGGTTGCGATATTTTTGTAATCGCATTAAAGCAGTTTATTTTGACAAGTTGAGGCAACTGATATATTGAATGAATTTTTGTTATTTTTTGTTATTTATTAAGTATTGAATGAAGGATTGTTTTTCTAATTTTAAATAAAATGTAAATATTGGAAACTTCAGACATCCATTGCTACGTTCACTAAAAGCAATGGCCGTCAACAAGTCTTGAAAGGTTTTTAAGTTTTTACAAATTTGAATGCTTTACTTTATTTATCCACATTCTTAATTTTTTTTATTGATTTCCTACAAGATGGATAATAAGGTTTTTTTCAGATGTGTTTAGTAAAACATCTTTTCTTTTTAAATCTTCAAACATTTGCTTTAAAACTAATATAATAGTAAAAAATTGAATACTTTACTACTACGCACTAAATTTCCAAAAATTAACACTCACCAGAAGTTTAATTTAGCGGAAAATACGCAACAGCAAATTAATTTTATTTTACATTTCAAATTTAGTGCACTGTATGTTATTATTACAGTTTTTTTCCACTAATAAAGTTCTTACGAGAATTGCAAGTATGTGATTGCACAGAAAAGATATGAATGTGATTTTATCTAAAAATGAGGATCTCTATAAAAACATAAGTCTAATGTCGTTCATCAGTTTAGCATAGCTTTTTATGAGGACGGTTAAAATGATTAATTATTGAAAATGGAATCGATAAACTATGCAATTTCGTGAAAAAACGCAGAAATTATTCATTGCCGTTTGTTATATTTATTGTTATTGAAAACAATTGGACACATGCAAATACGATAATCTTTTAAAGCTAATATTCATTAATTTGGACGACTTGAATGAGTAGTAAATTTTTAAATGGAAGCCCTCCGATATGATGAAATAAATGTTTAACAACGACACTTTATTGTTATTATTATAATAGAAACCAGTGGGTAATACTACAAATGAATAATAAATAAAGATAAGAAACATTAATGCAAACGGGTGGCTTATGGATAAAATTTATATGTAAACAAACAGAGAGCTTTCCATACACATTTTTTAGGTATGGTCGCTTGTTTGCACTGCAAAACATGGCCAACATATATTTTGTATTCAAAAATATGAACAATTGCGGTTCATGCACAACAAAGGCAAATTTTGGTTAAGACAATACCAAATATAATAAATATAATAAAAACTGAATTAAATACCTTCAAAGAACTAAAAAGTGAATTGTTCATTAGCATACAACAGCCGTAATTGAACCGGTACAATATACATACTAAAATCAATGCCACCAATAGTTTCAAACATCATGTGGTGGTATAAATTACTTAATGATTATGGCGGAAAACTTTTGAGCGCCAAAACACTATGTACTATACACTATAATATACACTATATACACTATACACTATAACAATGTACTAAGCTCGGGGAATCCCCTACAATTCATTAAACATTAATGGTTGCCCTGTATTAGTAACATAATGCTGCATATACAAAAATTGCTCCAACAATTTGCCTTCTTTCACATGAAATAAATTTACTCATATAAATTTAACTCATACAAGTGCATAATAGGAATCTTTTATTAACGGTAAAAAATTTCCAAAAAATTGATACAAATGTGTTCCAACAATTGAATTGTAAAACCCAAGTTTGAGCATTCCTAAATGAATTTTATATACTTTTTATGGATTCTGGTTTTATAAATTTCTTTTACAAACTCTTTTTCATATTGCATATTTATATAAAAGACTTTTACATAAAAAGGTTTTCCTTTCTGTTAGAAAAATGTTTTTATTTAATTATTTATTTCATTGAAGATCTGTGGATTAGTGCCCCTGGAGTATAATAAAATAAATTAAAATTATGTAACAAATTTAACAAAGTAGACTAACATTAAAATTAAGGAAACAAATCATTTTACGTTATATAAATCATAAAAATCATTCAACTGAATTTAAGATGAAGTGGGGCAATGTTCCTTGTTGATCTTAGCGAAATAACGGGTGCCGGGCAGGAAGGTATACTTTTTGTTTTGCCACCATTTCAGTAAATTTAGTCATTGCAGTTCATATTTGGCAGTCGTGAAGTAGAGATGTGGCATTTTTATTATGGATCAACCATGGACCACAATATACTCCAAGATCCTCTGAAGATATTACTGGTTCTCAAGGAAGTGATCAAAATAATTCATCAACTTAATTTCGACTATGTGTTCTGGAACTTGGTCTCCAAAGAACAACTTTGGTCACAATTTTGCACAAATCCTTTCATTTGTTTCCATTTAATATTGAGTTGAGACAAAATACTATTTACTCGGCCGTACATTTGCCAATAAGATGTTACAGCTCGCCCAGGACAAGAGCGATAGTCATGAAAAAACCGTAATGAGTGATGAGGCAGAGAATAAACATAATAGTCGGTTTTGGGTGATCTGCCATTTGGTCAGGAGGAATTTTTGGACCTTACTTCTTCGAAACTGAAAATGGCGAAACGGTAACTTTCAATGAGGAGCGATATCGTGATATGTTTGAAAACTTTTTAGCGACATAACTGCATTCTTTAGGATCGATTAATACTTGGTTTCAACCAGACGGTGTCACATTGCAGACAAATTATTTTAACAAATGATGATATTACGTGGCCTCCAATTAACTGTTCTGTCCATAATTTTTTGAGGATATCTGAAAAGGAAGGTTTATGCAAAGCAGAGTAACTCAAACCAAATATTCGTTATGAAATTAATGAAATACCGCGTGAAATTTGCAAAAATGTAATGTAAAATGTCCTGAAAATAACTCGAATTTGTGAGGTTAACAGAGGCTGATACTTATCTGATATTGTATTCCATATATAATTGCCGACATTAAATAAAACATTTGTCAATGTAAAATTGATACTGCTACTGGGAATTGGTAATAAATTAAGCCATTCAACTAGTTCATCATACTGTAACGTCAAGCAAGTTGTAGCCAAGTCGTATCTCGCTATAAAGTGAGAGCAACTGTTACTGACCTGACTTAATACTATTATTCTGATAATCAAGCGATTTGTATAATTCTTTTGTATCCCATGAAACACAAATTATGAAAAAGCTCGTTAAAAGAAATCTGTTGCTCAGTCTTTCTTAATGGAAACCATTCCATTTTTCTCCAAAACTTTTCAATTTATGTAAATTTCGTAATTCCCCTCGAAACCTATCACCCACATGTGTATAGTGGGTGTATTGTTACAGTGATACGAGCTCGAACAGAGGCGATTTTTTATACCCAGAGAATCTCGACCTTCCATAAAAGTATCTTGTTCCAGTAGTGTTTCACTTTTAGTCGTTTAAAATGTATGTCTCATTTGCAAATAAAAATTATAGTATGTATACTAAAATAAAGAATAAAAAACCTTAGCAGCAAATTTACCACAACACGCAATAAAATTTTAAAGAAATATTTAACAGCACAATAAAAAATAGCAGTTTTTTGAAATTTTCCATAAGGCAAAATAAAAAAGAGTATTAAATGAAGCCTGAAGTGCTTTGCATGCATTTGTCAATATAGCATGCCATAATATATCCTTCCAATTGGAACACTACTGTTTGAACTTTATCCGTATTGCGTTATTCGAAACTAATAAAATGCTCCCTGAACACATATAAGGCAAAAACGCCGACACTTTGACTTGCTGTGAGTTCTGAAAGTTTTTGCAAATAAACTTTTTTGTTGTTGGTTTTGTTTTGCCAGCATATTAACAAGAGTATCATTAAAAGTTTGATAAATGCATAAATGGACTGGAGCATTTGTTTTAAAATTTAAAATTTTAACGACTTCATTTATTATAAAACATATAATTTTTTTTTAATTCGGTGCTACAAGTGCTTTATGTACGAGTATGTAAATAATTTTGACAAACGCGACATCAAAAACATCGCATCAAAATATACAGGAGATTTCATTTAAGTGTTACAACATTTTCATTATGCGTTGACAAAAAAGTTGACAGCTTTAGCATGTGTTTGTCTGCAAGGGAACAGACACACTCGTCCAACAAACACACTTATGTTGACGCGTAATAATAAGTCCTATGATTTGTTTTCCACTTTCATGTCTCCCAAATGCAATAAATACTCTTTTGAATGCATACTGTATCTGATTAAATGAATGGCATGGCTGCCTGGTTTGTTTTGTGGTTTGGTGCCAAACTGTAATAAATCAATGCAGTAAATGGCGTAAATATGTTCTAGTGTAAATCATTTTATGTTCTTCTGACTCTTTTATGTTCCCCTTTTTTTTAACTGAGACACCCAACCACCAAAAATATGTATTTTCCTTCCTTATGCTTTTTTATGGAATGTGTATTGTGAAGTTCTGGAGACTGAGTGTTAATGATTGCAGGGCTGCTTTCCTTCAAAATTTATTGATTTTCTAAAACAAAAAGTTATTGTGGTGTTAAAATTTACTTCCGCTAAATTATTTAATAGTTATAATATAATTTTTAACCCAAATGTGATTGAAAAAAGTTGAGTAAAATGAAAGCGGAGAGTGTTTTTTTTTTTTAATCAATTCTGCCTGCAGAGCTTTTGGCTTGTCGGCAGGAAAACACCCAGGGTTTAGGCAGGAATCTAACCCGCGACCTCCGGTTCATAAGGCTGGGCATTATTCACTCGCCTAAGGAGGCACCCTTTGCAACGCTTAACCAAATTAGGATTAATCACCTCGCCACCGAAAACGCACCCGCATTTCATTAGAGTGAAAACTTATAAACCGTTTAAAATTTTACCAATTTTTTTTTTTTTTTTTTTTTTTTTTTTTTTGACCAGAATCTACAAAAGTTGTGGCCCATAAACAGTTTTTTGAAACAATATCAATTGCAATCGTGTTTCTTTATTTTTTTATCGTGTTGAGTTTGTGCCCCAACTTTTATTTGCTATAATTATCACAATTATGTGTAATTCAGGCATTAAATCATGTCTGTTTCTCTTTTCTTGTAGAAGCTATTAAATATTTTTTGTATTAAACGTAAATTGCAATAAATTCATCTCGGAAGAAAACTTTGGAATAAAAATATTTCAACACGTATTTCTTAAAACAGACCAAAAATATATTTCAGAATTTAGCCTAAGCTCTCAGCAACCTGTGCTCCTAACCATATTATAATTACATAGATATAATTATTATATAAAATAAATAAAAAATAAATATTTGAGGAATAAGAATGATAGAAATTAACTTTTAATTAATTTTAGCAATCTAACATTCTAAATGATCAGAAGACGACAATGTAAACAACAACTTGTCAAATTACGACAATAGTTGAGTTTTCCTTCTTGAGCAAAATTGTGAGACTTCAACGTTTTGAAATCGGATTTTCTACCGTAACAAAGAATACAATTTTACATTGTGTTTGTTACGTTTGTATTAAGAAATCACAATCCTTAAAAGTTAAGTAAATAAATGAGCATTTTTTATTTCGGCCAAATCCATCGGCTGACCATTGTTTTTCGTCTTTTGTTAATGCAACAAAATTAATCTCTTAAGCAAATAAATTGTAAGAATATGAACAAGGTGTAATGCTAAATGCAGCCTTCCAAAACGACAAACAAACAGCCCATTTGACAATGGAACACAGTTACAGTAATCATCACACATCGTGACACTAAGTAGCCGTAACAGCAAACAATACCGCTGCTCTCTCTTATATTTTGTTTAAAAGGACACCATGCTGCGAAGGACATACAAGAGAAATGATTAAAAATACTTTGAAAGCATACTGACAGATACTCATGTACCTACGATTTAATGGTAAAACAAAAATCAAGGAGCCGTATGAAATGCAACATTTCTAAAACGCTTAGAACGATTTTCTTCATTTTAATACTATACAATGTTCTGTATTTGAGCACATAAATATTGATAATTTTATTGTATTGCATTATATTCACATCCACAACACAACACATTTTACTGGAAACTGGAAATAATTTGGTCAACCTTTTTTAATCCGAGTGAGTATAGTGAAACACTTGAGATTAGCAAATGTGTATATTTATTTAGTCTGCTCTTTTGTCTGTCTAATAATTGGAACCCAAAATTCTCTTTGGGGCTTCAAATATTAACACACACTTTTATTTTTATTTCTAACAATGCTGTAATTTGCAAAGCCCTAGAAATTGAAAACATTGATAATGACAACGAAATCCACTTAGACGTTCAATAGTACAAAAGCAGAATTTTAAATATTTTATTCAAAATCTATTGTAAAAAATTACATTAAATTTTAGTGAAAATTATAATAAGAGCGAATTGCAGCAGTTAGATTCGTGGTGACGGTATCCGATTTCTTACTTATATTCGTAGGAATTTTCGAGTGATAAAACCGCATTTAGACATGCGCATGCGCGCGTTCTGATATATTTACATCACGTTTTGCTCATTAAGGTTTCTAGTCCAGTGAGAATCGATTAAAAAGTAAATAAAGTAAATATAAATAAACTATTAATTAAATATCAAGTACAGTATATGGAAATTTATTTCTTATTTTTTGCCTGGATTTCATAGCAAATATTTTTTTCAAAGGACTGAAAATCGGTTTGTTGTTATAATTTTTAGATATTATGTATTAACACAAATGGCTGAAGAATTTCCGCTACCTGTTGCATTATTCAAGTTATTGTCCTTTTTGGACAAAGTACGTGTTTGCTGCTACAAAAGTCCTAAGCAAACCTAAAGAGAAAAAAAAAAACAGTGAAAGATTATACATGTTTTCAACATATGAACGGTTAAATATTTAAATCAGTAAAATTTAAATTTTTGAAACTGGGCGTTTACACCATCAATAAGGGAGACATGATTATGACAGATATGAAGTTTGTGCTGAAAATTAAATGTTTGAAAAGTTTAGATCGAAGTTGTGGCACAAAAATGTGTTACATTTTGTGTTTTATTTTTGAGTTATAGTGTGGATTTTCTTTCAAAAGTTGAATTTAAGGCACATCGAAATATGATTTGATAGAATTTTTCATTTAAAATTTTAAACTCTCCGATTTACAACATTATCATCGGCGGATGATACAAATATTGGCAAATAGTACAAATATTGGATTAATTCGGTATCACACTATTCGATACGTGTACTTTCTAAAATTCAGTGTCGTATACGTGTCGTATGCATTCAGCTTGTGAGAAAAAATTACTTTTTCAATATTTCTACAGATATTGAACGAAACAGGATTGTGAGTTAAATCCGTTTCAAATATTTTTAATTCTTTCTGGTATTAGTATGTGGTTAAAACACTTTTATTGTCGGGTGTCAGTGTTATAAAACCTAATTTTAATTATTGTTTGTCTTGAAATTATTTTGAAAAAAAATTTTATTGTTATTGCAAGAAAAAAAAAGTTTAATTAGAACTTAATTTATGTTAATAATACTCTGACTTCAGTGGTTGCTTTTAAAATCATGCAATTGTTACTTTAGAACTCGTTCCATATCTAAGCCATATGACTCTAATTATGATTCAAAATTGTAGCGCCTTGTGGAAAATACAAGAAATGATTTAAAAAATCATGCATTCAAGAAGTGAGCAAAGAAATTAATAATTATTATTAAATTATAGAATTATTAAATTTAGCTGATAGTAAATGAATTGACTTGTGCTCGTACTTACTTGCCACAATCAAGAGCAAAAGAAAAAGTTTTTTATTAAATGAAGCTTTGTAAGATAAAGGTGACCAGATGTATAACATTTATTTAACATTTAGCAAAATCGGAAGTTACTTTTGGCAAGTAATGTTCTCATTTGTTTTAACAAACCAATAACTTTTTGAATTTTCGTATTAAGAATTTGCAGAGGATTAAATGAAATGCGCCTCAAATTGATAAGATGTCAATTGCAGATTTAAATAAATTTTTGTTATAATCAGTATTATCACTATTGTAAACACTGTATTACAGATGTACGTCTTCTCGATTTTAATCATTTAAATTAACCAATTAATTGATTATTATTTCCGCCTATATAATAATGAATTGCTAGCACGATTACAGTTAAGTAATTTTTGTCCATTATTATAAAGACATTACAATATTAGCAAAGTTTTTGAAATGAAAATGCTGGCTTAGAATTTTGTGTTACGTATTTTCTGAACGGGCAGTAAAGTTTTAATAAAATATAAAATGTTATTAATATTAAAACACCAATCTTACTTGTTGAATACATTTCAAAAATATGAGATATTTAATTACCCCTATACCTCATTGGGTAGCCATTTCACATCTTACAGTTTGCCCACTTACACTTTATGGTACTTTTCCATTACAACTTTTATCATAAGGCAGACGACCGATTAAAAAAAAAAACACAGACTATCCTAGATTTCAAAATATATAATTGTATAAGAGATAAATTTCCTTAAAAAGGGAAAGAGAGAATTCAATTGAAATGGAGAGGTATCTCTTATACGAATGGGGCGAAGCATCTGTTAGGCACACAAAGGCACATCAGTGCTCTTCAAGGTTACCTGAAAACCTTGAAGTTCCACAACGGAACTTAACTGAAAGTACCCACATACCGGATTGGTATTTATATAAATCGAGTATTCTGCACTTTTAACTTTTTTGTATAATAAGCGAAAATAATTAATTGCGTGGTTGTTCTTAAAAATAATTTCAAACCGGTTTTGCAAATTATTTAATTGCAAATTATTTTCTTATCAAAAAGGGCAACCTTTAATCAGCCATTGCTGAGATCGTATTCAGTGAAAAAAAAAATAAAAATGTTTAGTATTTTATTTGTTTTACCTTTTCCCACTTTGTGCACATTTAAGGTCATTCGTAGTTTATATAAAGCAAAAGAGCAAAAAATTAAAAATTCCCTGCATTACAGCGTCATAATCGCTGCATCGTACAGTTACTCTTCTGCTTCAAGCTTTTTATACGTTTTAAATTGGTTTCTCCCAGATTTTTTCTTAACTATTCAGTTTTTTAAAAAAGTTGTTGCAAGATGTGTTTTCGACTGCAGTTATTTGCTGCATTATTCATAAACGATGCCAAAAGAGTAAGCAGCTACGTGCGATGCAGTATATCCCAGTGACTGAATGCATACACACGAATGAAAAATGTGTGTTTACATGCATCTCCTCATCCGCAATTGCCTTCAAGGCGCCAAATCAAAATCTATAAACAAATGCTTAACTCTATTGCTTTTAAAGTTATATAAGCCGGTAAATTTTCTTTCTCCAAACATATTTTTAGTTAAACAATGAAGGTGTAGTTCACAGTTACACACGCTCTAAGCACAACTTAACATCAGAGAAGAAACTGTGTAGGAATATTGCGCGCGATGTAGAAAATTGAAAACTTCGATTTTTAATACTCCGGGTTATGGTGGGTAGTCTTATAATGATGCTACCAGCCATGTTAATACAATTTCGCATAAAAGCATCTATATAGTTCAGACAAAATACTTGCAACACGTTTTGATAAAAGCGTAAACTTCCCGAGAAATCGAGAAATAATTTGATTGCCTACAAAGTAGTATAGAGTACCGACCTAATCGAAGGAAATATTTGAAGATTTTTCCTTTAGAAAATTCAGCTAATAAAGTTTATGTAATATAATTTCTCGCAATATAAGTTGCAATGCTTCATGAGAATTTCAATTGCTGTCACATGCTGTAATTTCGCCCAAAAATCTCTATTAAGCTATACAAGTTACATACGGCTATGGACCTGTTTACAAATATTGTATAAAGAATTGTGTACTAAAATCCTGGCCAAAGCGGATTCAAATTAGTGATGAACTTATTGAAACTGCAAAGTTCTCTTTCCATAAGCAAAAGTGATTTTCGCCGCCTATAACTTTAATAAGCTTTTGGCACTTTTTTGGCATAAAACGCACAACCGTCATGATTCCGTTGAATGTTGAATATATTAATTTCTTTAATTTCTTGTATGCATTCGTTTACAAACGTCTGCCTTGTGTTGATTTTAAAAATGATGATGATGATCATGCCAGTTTGTTTGCTATTTAAAGATTTCATTTGATGTCTGCGTTTCGTTTCGTGGCAATGAAGCTTATGATGATGGCGATGATGACGTTGATGAAGCATAACAATCAGCGATTATCTCGATGCAAAACGAATACTCTGTAGCGAAACGAAATTTTATAAACTAAGCAAAAAAGAACGAACACAAAAATTGATTGATTTGCTCTCACATCGTCTACTCTCCTCCATGTGCCACAATATTTCGTCATTTATCTCGTTCCAAGTAACATTAAGAAACAAACAAAATGAAAAGCAATTTTGGTTTCACTTTGAATTTCACAAAGCCAGACGCTTTTTAAAAGCTCACAAGATCACTGACTCGACTCAATCAACGATTTAAGTTCAATTTATGCCAATAAACTCAAAACACTTATCCATATATATGTATATAGTATATACTCATATTCATAAGTATGTATGTGTGTTAAATACTTTTAATTAAAAGTAATGTTTTTATTTCGATTAAAATGCCAGCATATATTGGAAAAATATTGGAAACTAAAACTCGTACTTGTAAAGTAGTAAGCATCGCTTAATGTTTGGCGGTGGCGGAGTTGCTTTAATTTGGGAAATTGTTAGCATCTTGATTTAAACCTGCATTTTAGTTTTTATTATTATTAACAGCAATTTTAATTTACGATACGATATATTCATAATTTCAAATATTTTTTTTTTTCTGTATCTTTCAATGATCGGACGCCTGTATACTTGTACTTATTTAAAATGTTGCAAAAACTGTTTATAGGCTTCATTCTTGCCCTTTTGCTTCGTCTTTCCCAATTTGAGAGAGGCTTAAAACATTGTTGAGATGTTGTTTTCGGTTGGAGGTTTTTATAACTTTTTCAGTGAGTGGTGTTGAAATAAAATTTTTATGATCTAAACTTGGCTTTCTTTCTCAGCTAAAAAAGTTGCCAGGCAATAGTTTATATTTCTAATTCCATGCTAATTAAAATAAATGTTTTCTTCCTTCATATTTCGACTAATTTTCTCTAAAAATATCTATATAGTAAATGAAAATTCCAAGCAATTTTTCCATTAAAAGAAAGTAAAAGGAAAAGTATCCGATGTGAATATCTTGGCAGATGTGCTAAATTATTGTAACTGTGACAGTTTCAAATATCCGATTCCTAAATGCGTATAACTACAGTGTCACCAATAAATGGTACTTGGAAATGTTTAAATATAAAAAAATAATGGCGAAGAGGCCATTATTTTTTAAATGAATTAATGAATTTTTAAAACTAATTTTAAAATGAATAACAAACGGAAACACTAATTCTGAAATATATTGAGTATAATGCATCAAAGTTTTTGTTACTGGCATGCTCTCCACTGTTCAGTAAGTATTGCCATTAATAATGGCGCCAGAGCCACTTTGCAAGTGTTTTCGTTGACCATTTATAATAATTTAAAAAAAAAATTCAATACACATAAAAGTTATGAAATTGAAAATCTCAACATGAAGTGTATTCCTCCAGATTCCGAAAAATGTGCTAAAATTCCTATTAACAAAGCATTTGATATTTAGACAACTGGCAACTCTACATTTGATTGTGCCTTCAGACGATAAATATGTTGTATTTATGCATGTTGATGATAAGTTGCATGTTGCAAATATGACGCTAAGCGCCAGCTTGTAAATTTTTAAACTTTATTGTTATTGTATTATTATTTCAGGACAGAGCAGCAATAAGTAAAAAAACAGCCAGTTTGTTTTTAAAATATGCCACATATTTTATAGTTTTAAGTTTCAAGGTACAGAGTCTTAAGGAAATAAGTCATAAACAAATTTTGTGTAAAGTGCTATTCAGCCACATAACAATGTTGCATCTAAATACATAAACCTTTTCTTAAGATTCTTTTAATTAACTTAAGTAAGAAAAAACATGCCATTAAAAAATTGAATGGCAAATAAAGAAGAAGTTCTTTTATCCGCAACACCTTGATGGAGGGAAGAATGTGGAGTGTGGTGTCAAACAAATTTGTCATGTCAACATGTTGTCATTGAAAACAACTTGACAGTTGATATACATCCAAGGAGATCAAAGTTTATTTAAATAGTTCTTTTATGCCACAAAAAGGAAAAAAGGGAAGGAAAAAAATTTATTTGATACGATGAATGAATTTATTTGGCACGATGAACAAATAAAAAAAATTATATCGATTTCATTCTTAAAACGTAGAAGTTTTTCTTCGCTTTTTAATTTTAAAAATATATAGCAGCGAGATATTTGCATGCAACTAATGCAATGCCATTAAAGAGTTGCACACAACATTTGCATTTATACAGCTCTATTGGTTTCTTGTTAATCCCTTTTCGCTTTATCCAAACCAAAGCAGGAAAAAAATTGTCGCAAAATCTTTCTTTCTGAAGTTTTGTGCTCAAGAAAAGTGGGCGTAGCAACATTTTGTGATGGTATTTTACTTTTTTAATGCACAATTGTGTATGCACACATCAATGTATATGAGACCTCGTGTCGTTGAAAATTGAATTGGAAAACATTAACGATCACGTTTTTCATTTCGTTCTATATCAACCGCTTGCATACACTCTGTGTGTGTTTGTGTGTGTGTGTGTGTGAGAGAGAGAGAGATAATGCGGAAATACTTTTTTCAAAATACCGAACCAAACGAAATTATTTTAATATATTCAATAAAATTTAACATTTATGCACTCTCATCCATTTTTTTCCGTATTTTAAAATTACTTTTAAAGTCCACAACCAAAATTAAATTGGTAACGCCTTTTCTCTAATATTTTTTATATTTAAATATGGCCAAGGGCTGTTGAGCAGCAAATTATACAAACATAAATTTATTAATTATAGAAAGGTAAATTCAACTTATTATTTGCTTTTTACAAATTTGTACAGATTTTACATTTAACTTCGGTCAAACGCTGCTATCGGTAACCGTCTGTGAATGCAATAGTTTTAAGAGAATAGCGATTGTAGCGAAGATTCTGTTCCATTTGCGTCTTTTGTTTCGATAACGGTCCAAAATATAATTATCGAGGTCTCTAAAGACGTAAATTTATGCGGCCAGCGCCATCACGAATAACAGGCAACATGGCTAGAGTATTCGGGCTGCTAGTGAGTATCCCACTCTTTTGGGAAGCGCGCAACTGCTTTAAATATTATAAGATTATAATTATATATTAATATAAAAATGAATAACTATTTATGTGTCAGTGTAGATTGTAAATATGGCACTTGATCTTTTCTCGATGCTTCGCAACATTTTGTTTTAAAGTGATGATCCTATTCATCTGTATCTATAAACATGATTCTAAAGGGATTGATCCACCTCACATACATTTAATAAGTTTCCGTCAGTAGAGGCTGTTATGAAATCCTGTTATAACTCCTGTGAGTTTGTGAGTTATTCTAAATCTTTTTTGAGACTACCAGTGCTACCAGAGGACTAATATTCTAATTTAAAAGTGCACATGATATGTAAAAATAAATACGCCAAATTTCTATTATTTTTCTTCCATTATTTTGCTAACAGTTATAACATAAATTGTTATGTTATTTAAACGGAAGCAAAAAATATGAAATCTACTTCCGTGGAATAAATCTGCGACTTTGCGTACCACCAATACCAGGACTACCACGCTTGACGGGTGTGTAAGTCAATACAAAGAGTGGCCATTCATTTCCGGTTTAATCTCAAGTGGAACCAGTAATTACGGACACAATGATTATATTTCTAAACAATTTCTGGTTTCTTATTTGGAGGAGCTTCTTTTATGGCTCTACACAACTTCTTGATGGAAGCCATAGGTTTACGTTTTAAATCGCTGGTATATAAAAAAAACCGATAAAAAATGTCTATATTAGAAAATTATAAAAAAAATTATTTAAATATTTTATGTTGAATCAAAAATTATTCTTTACCGCAACATTCTTTATCCAAAACATAATAAAGAAATGCATAAATATTATGGATGAGTATCTGTCATAATTAGAATAAAGTTCACTGCCGATTGCTATTCAGCATTCCATTTTATTCTTTAGCTCACTGCAGTAATAACTACTCGTAATTTAAAACTCGTTTCCCCACACTGAATTATAGATTATTTTTAATTTTTTCTTTCACTATCATTTTTGCAATACCGAAAATTCTTTCTAAAATAAAACAAAACTAAGATTTAAGATTTTTCCACCAAGAGAGGGCGATAGTTAATGACAATATTTGACTATAAGGAGGCATATTAGCTCCCACTTGCATGAGACGCAGAATACCGAAAATTCCAAGAGTTAAATATGTGCTTGTATAGTAATTTAGTAATTAATAATTAGCATTCAATCTAAGCAATCAGAGGAAGAAATTCATTTTTTATACGTATTTGACTTTCTATTGTCTATCAATATTTTGACGGTAAATCTTGGTAAATCCATTATTGCCAGAAGCTGGATATGGCAAACAAATCGATCTATTAAAAGCGAATATAGTCCAGCAACACCTGACACTTTAAGATAGAAACCTGTAAATGCTCTATAGCTTAAAGCGAACCATGCAGACTAGATTTAACCACTGAAATTGAACGCTATTCGGTAACCATGTATTCAAAAAGGTTTTCAGTAAATATTTCTGCCAATATAATTTATTACTTTTATTTTGAATTTTTACTACGAAAATTAGTAACAGCCCTAAATGCCAAAACAAAGAGCTACTGGTATTTTAAATGCAAACGAGCCACGAATAAAATGTAAAATATTTGCTTCCAATATTTACCCCTCTAAAGCAACTGAATAACTTGCTAACAAATCAGCTAACAGAAATATAAAAAAGGTATATACTATATGTATTTGCTTTAAATCATGGTTGGCAGAAAAAAATATAAGAAAAATGTTTTAATAAAAACGGCGACGTATTTTATTTTAATATATTTGCCGCCGCCTCATTTGTTTCTTGGTTTTTTTTTTATATTAAGAAAACCACATCAGTGGTAGCAGGTACGGTAGCCAATTATGTTAAGGTTAACCCAGTTGTATTCCATTTAGATACATTTGGCGTGCAATACTTTTACTTACGTAGGCATGCATATATGTATGCTCGTAACATTTTGCAACGTAGATACATTGCGAATGCATAAATGTGAATTTAATTTCAGCTGCCAACTGTTAAATGAATGAAGTGAATGAAAACGAAGAGCTTGAAGTTTTCCATACAACTTCTTTTACTTCTTGCTGTACACGAATGAGTACAGGGGAATTGTTTATGCAAAATATGTCAGTTTGCCACAACAGCGATTTAATTCTTATTTTACTTTGTGCACACATACGTATTAAGCGCATCACTGCAATGCTACCACAAACATATTTAAAGCATTGCTTTGGTCCCTTAATCGAAACTGCGGGATACAAATGCCAACATAACGCCATTCGAACGTGTGTGACCAGTTACGACCGCAAATCGCTGGAGTAGGGTTTCAGTCTTCATCCAATTGCCAGAGTGACGAAAACAAACCGTAAATGCCTGTTTGTCTGCTCGTCCAGTTAGTCGGGAGTTTATATCCATTTGTGCGCAAGCGAATATATCCATATTTATATCCATTTGTATCTTAATACAATAACAACTTACACCAAGAACACGATAAGCGGCAATACTGCTAAAAGATTTCCAGAGGCCGCTTTTGTTGTTACCTTACTATTCTACAGACCACATTGTAGAGATTGCCTGTAAACAAAACTAAAAACCAACTGTAATTACTGAGCTTCCAAAGAGATGAGTCTTCTTTTAAAATTGCTGTGCTCGAATGCGTTCATACTAATTCAGTACAATTTGATTCATATATATATATATTATATATATATATATATTTATAATTTAATAATTTACTGAAAATTTTATAGTTTTTTCATAGTTTCCGCATAATGCATTCCATGAATACCACCTGAGTCCAAGTTATAGCAGTTAAAAACATTAGTAAATACAATGCATTTGTATGCTGTATTGTCATAATGTTGAGTTCGTATTTCGCAGATGATTAAATTTGATATTGATTTTTTTGATAAAAGATTTTAGTCCCGTAAACAAGTAAAATAACAAATGGCAACTAATAGATTTATGGTTTTGAATGGAGCTTAAAGCTTATCAGCTCTTCTGCAGGAAATGATGAAAAAATTTTCATGAAAAAAAAATTTTATAAATCGCGAGTTTTTTTTCGTATCCTGACGATAAGAAAAAATTTACAGTCAGCCAAAATCACTAACAAATATATCAACAATTATTTTTTTTTTGTAATTATTCAATTAACTTCACAGCCAAAAAGTTTAAAAAAAAAATTTTTTAGCCGTTTTAAATATATTTTAAGCTTTTTTTGGTCCTTTTAATTTTCAAAATGCTGATATATTTTTTAATTGAATATATTATAATTGCGTATAGAATTGATGTGTATTTTAAAGAACCTTTTAAAAATCGAAAGCACATATAACATTTTTTTTATTAGTTTTAGTTAAAAAGAATATATAAAAATAGAAAAAATCTTTTGCAACTCTACGATTCAGTTATTCCTGAGGTGAACTCAAAGCGTGTATTATGAAAAATTATTATCTTACAAATTTAGTATTTGCTTCTCGCAATTTGGAGAACATTATTCCGGCTTTTCCTTTTGGGCCGTCATCAGGTGTCCCGAATGTATTCTAATAAAAGATAAATGTAACACCAGTTGAAAATGATACGGTCATTTATATGAATGTCTAAAGATCGAAACAATTTTTTAAAGCAATCCAGAGAAATTAAATGGAAAAGTAATATGTAGAAAGAAACAACAACTTGTGCTAAGAAACTTGTGCTACATTATACATACTTATAATGCTTCAAAAATCGAATTTGCATTTCGAATTGTTTTCACATATTCGCAACAAATTATCAGAAATACTCGTATATCATAAAAATAAAAAAAAAAAATAAAAAAATAAGAAGTAAACTTTCAGCAACAACAAATGATAACTTGTATCGCCAAAAACATAAAACTGGAATTAGGCCACATCCAACAGTTCAAGGCAGAAATGATGAAAGGATGCTGAAATGGTGGGTTGTCTCAAGAGGTTGGCAAAGTTAACAACATTTCCAAATTAGAATGAGCGACTTTGACCGTCTACGGATATTTTGCTACTGTTTTATGATCAATTTCAATTCAAAATTATAAATCCATTCCGCTATAATTTGTTTAATGATAATTATGTGATAAATTGGTAAATTGGTTTCTTTCATATAAGCACTGAGACTTCGTCACTGATTGTTTTATTGAACTCTTTCGTGAACTTAACCAATTTTCATATAAATAAGATAAGCAAATAAATAGTCAGGAACAGTAAGAAGTGATTAATAAGCAAGTTGGCATTTTGCTATCACTTTATCAATTATGCATTTGCAAAGATAATCTTGTTTGCTAAAAGTATTTTTTTGCCAAATAACTCATAAATCTCATTTATGCTCAATAGTAACTGACAAATCAACAAATTTAAGCAATCCATCTAACAGTGAGTATTGCTTGTGTGGCTCAGGGCAAGAACAATTAAGATGTGATTACAACAATCAAGACAAGCAACTCAAAGTATGTGCATGTTGAAATTATGCAGAGTTTCAGGCGCGAAGGAAACAGAATTTGTTAAACTGTTCCAACAAAAGATTAATCAATTTGTGTAACGATATTCCACATATTTTAAGAAATATTTAACCGTACATATAATTATGAATGCTTTTAAATTAAAGGATACATATTTAAAATTTTAGAAACATTTACGTTTACATATAAGAAACATCATAATATTTTTGTGTGATTTAAACAACTTCTCATGTCATGCCAAGTAATTCCTGCATAAATTACTCTGCTTCCGCTATATCAATGGTATTCCCTAAAAATGGAAAATATTAATAATCAATGATTCCCATTCACTTATTTTAAAACCAACTCAACGAAATTTTTATTTTATTCTTGTCATTGCAGGTAAGTGGAGTTGCAAATGATTTACTTATTTGGTAAGTAGTCAACGTACATCACCTTTCCAGCGTAAATGGTCTTCTGAAACAAGTTTGAGAAATCTAAAATGCCAACAAGCCAATTTCATAATGTTCTACTGCAGTTCACCAGGGAACTTTTCCCAAGAGAAAAACTTTTTCCTAAAAATTATTCAATTTCTTCTTGAATATCTATAAGATTTCGCAACATCTTATATGTCAGCAACTGTATACCAGTAGTTAATGCATTGCACAGGAGGTTTTTTTGTAATGCGTAATGCAGGAAAACACTTAAAAATGGAGTTTTACCATAATCGGAACCATGATTAACACTTTAAAAATATCCTTAACACTAATCTTATTACTAACTTTCAATACCCCGATTTGTGTGAAAAATTGTAATACCTTTAGAATGTTTAGAACAACATTTTTTTCTTAGTATAAATATAACTAAATTAGAACTCATAGAATTATATTGTTTCTCAACCACAAACTTTGAATCATTAAGCTGAAGTAAAGAAATGCGTATTACAAAGAAAACGATCAGAGAAAGCTTAAATAAAGATTTATGTTTGCCCGCCTAATTTGCTAAGTCATTTGTTTGTTGACAAGGAGGGAAGGAGAATGAAGGCCCGTACATACTTTCAAGTACTCGGAAACTTGTATCGTTTATCTTTCGCCACATAGTTACTTAGTTGTAACTTTATATTTATCATCACAAAATAGATTCTAAATCTAAAGAGATCAACGTTTTGTGCTGAAAATAGTCAATACTTTTGTTTAGAAGTTCGTTTACGGTTATAGGAAATAATACGGAGGACGACATTCGCAAAATTGTCAATTGCCTATAACTGAGTTATTTTTGGATGTTCTGGAAAAATAATTCTATTCCACGAAATACTAGGTCATTCCGATGAACCGATTTTATTTTTTTCAAGGTCAAATGTGCAAATACAGTTACCGATTAGATGTATATCTGGAGGGACCGATGAGGCTTCCATTCAATTAAATTTCTTTTTAATGTAATCAGACATAAGTATCTTTAAACGTTTTAATTATGCATTTAATAGAAAAGGTTTTTGGGAATTTAAACAATGATTTTTGGTTAAGCCCGGAATATGGTTATATTTGGGTAGATTTATTACAAACTAAAAATAATTTAAATGCGATCTATAAGTTCTTTTATGTTCCTGCATAAATACTAAAAGTTCCCCATTTTTTCTTGCCACCGCATATAGAGTATTTATGATGGGTATGTATGTATGTATGTACTATTTATAAAACACCAATTAATACATGACTATTGTGTCAGATAGAAAATTCTAAATCAATTACTTGGTTTACTGGGGGTAAGATTGTTTTTGAGCTTTACTTCTGCTAATAGATTTGACTTTGGTTGTGTTTTATCAACTGTTACTGTTTTTTGTATTAAATACCAAGTAATAATTTTTAATAAAAATATATATATGATAATATTTATAAATGTTGATGTAAGCACGAAATTTGGCTTGTGTTTGGCCAAATTTGTTGCGGGCTAAAAATGATTAAAATACATTCTATAGAAAAATAATATTGATGAAAAATAAAAATGACGTGAAAATTGCAATATCGCCACCAATCAACTTTTAATAAATATTTTAAGAGCACACCTGTAATAATGCAAGTCGTGGTACAGCTGTACATTATCCTGCACGAAATCCAGAATTTTATTTTCTTATTTCTGATTTATTAACTCCTGGATGTTTTAAAAATGCAAAAGAAACACAATTAATCAAATTATTAAAAATTTATTTAAATTTAAATAATTGCATTTCACGATTTTCAAGTTTCGTGATATCTGTTTCACGTTAATTGATCAGCAATAAAAAACTCATAAGCAGTCAAAAGTAATACGAAAGTGTTATTCACGAGGAACCAGAAAGAATGAAAATTAATATCAACATTAATAATAAATTTAATTAATTTTAAACAATTTATGATAATTTAACACGTTTCGCTATTGTAATGTACTCGTAGAAAAACAACTCCTTGGCTCCAACAACGACGAAAAACATGCTGTGAAAATAGTTGGCCGCTAAACGGCTAAGACAGCTAGTTGGGCCCGATGTATGCTTAAGCCAGTTGCCTAACCACAGTTATCTATTGCCAACTAATGTTACCAACAGTTAACAACTTAAACACTTTAGCACTTAAACGATGTCTAAATCCGTATTTTTACTTATTGGTGACGTTGTCGTTGTGTGATTTAATGATCGAAAATGTGATCATGTACACATCCATTTTTTATTTGGTGAGTTTTTCTTAAGAGAAGAGGGGGAAAAACTAGGCGCAAAGGAGAAAATTACTACTTAATGATAAAAGTTAAACAGTTTTTAATGAAAATAAGAGAATACGAATGCTGATGGAAACGAGTATTTTCTTTAAAAGCGAAAAAAATAGCGAATGAGTGAGTGGGTTAACAGCACAGGTTAAAAATTTTGACTTTTTTCACTTTAAATGCTCACAGGTCGGTTGTTGTGTGGAGCAAAATTTTCTTTTTCTTATGCCTCAACTACAATGAGGCAACAATAACGAAAAATTATCTATTTAATTTGGATATATTTCATCAAACATTTATGAGCGTTTTTAAATTTTTTTCACAACGATTCTGTAATCTATCATTGCTGTTGGCCATTTAATGGGTGTTTGAAAACAAGTAACGAAAAAACCCTTTACTGCCACCATCATACTGACTGACTTCTTGCTGTCGGAACTGACTGCCAAACGAATATTAAGAAAACAAAGTTAAGAAAAACATATTTTAAGAAAGATTTATGAAAGATTTCGTGACGAATGTGGGAATTTACAAAATGACGCCAGTTTGGTTAACCGTACAAAATAGTACTTGTCTTCTCTTTTTCCTTGGCATGATTACGATCAACATCATCATCCATGTTTATCATCCGGCTCGTTGAGTATTGCCAGCTAATAAAAAATTAAGCTTTTATAAATGAAAACTATGAAAACGATTTATGGCTTGAGGATAAATCTCGCCCAAAACACTAGCAAAAGAAAACGTGTTAGAAGATTTAAGTGATCACCTTTTTACAAATGGATTTTAAATTAAATTGATCTATAGCACACAGTCTCAAATACTACTACGGCACAGAAATATTTTAACAAACTACTTTTTTTTTGGAAGAACCATTAGATGAGTTGCAGTTAACTCTTTCACAACTTTGCATTTGATTTTAATACTCGAGCAATTTCATTTTTGAACAAGGCGCAAATGCGTAGCAAAGGATAGCACAGCACAACAACAACATTCAATGAACTGTATAAAATTTGTTAAAACAAATTTACTAAATATACTTTTATATTGATCACATATAATTTTGATAATTCTAAATATTAAAAACTTTCTTGCAGACTGAATAGAAAAACCGTTGTAAACATTTTTTAAAATTTTCTTCATCGTTCAAAATTCGTTTTCAATTTCGGATACCATGCTGAGGAAAACTTAGACTCATCTCAATTGTACACGATAATAGTAGTCCGTCAACTTCGAATGGCTAAGATCTTAAGTTCGAAACCTTCCTCTGGTTCTCAAAGACAAAAGATATCTCATGATATTTTCTCATGTGATGTAACCTGTCTTGTGATAATTATTGCTGGCTTGTGGTGTAAAGGTGTGAAGGTGTGAAGGTCACCAGCATACGCTCTTCTTCGCGCGTATGGGTGCTACATCTGAACATGGAAAATGCATTAATTCAATGCCCTTTCTTAGATGTGAAATGCATTTTCACCAGTTTCCAATAATAGGCGAACGATGCGGAAAGTTTTATATGAATTGGTAAAAGGATTAACAATGGTTAAGGATTATGGACATATTTAAAACATTTCTTAAAATACAAAATTATGACTGCAAATAGGCAGACAAAATGAAAAAGTGGAATAAATAAAAATAATTAATTGAAATTAAAACATAAGACAGAATAAATAAAATAGAAAAATAAATAATAAAAAGTTACCGACAAGCCCTAGTTATAAGCCTCTATGTAAGCCTCTATAACTTCCCGCTCTTTGGTAGCGCCGTAGTTCAATGGCAGGATATAGTGGTATAGCCCCTCCTGTGTTAAATAACGAGCCGAATGTAAATTAACTTCCATCGCCGCAGTCATATTGCTACAAATTTTGAAAAATAAAGCGACGTTTTGATCTCTTACGTAGTTTTGTCTGATTAAACTGTATAATTTTTTTTTTTTTTTTTAACATGATTTATTTACTGTATCTTCATAATATTGAAATCACAATAATTATTCAAATCTTAATATATAAAAAATTAATATGTATTATGTCCAGCCATTGCTACACAAAAAATGATGTGTTGCGCTAGATTTTTGCTTTTGTATCATTTTACTTATTTAGCCTTGGCTAATGGCAACCAGGTCCCTCCTACTTAAACGCGTATATCCCCTATCGCTTAGGATATTACGGGCTAAAATATTGGGGTGCGTTTCTAACCTTTTTAGGTATCTTCTTGCATATTTTTTAATTTCAGCTTTCACCAAGGGAACATCCAAATCTTTGTGTATATTTTAGTTTTTAATATACCAGGGCGCTGCTGTAATAGTAAGATTCTGTTCTGCTGCCTTTGAATTTTAACCACATTTGACGCAGAGGCGGTACCCCATATTTGGATTCTGTAAAACTTTATAATTGAGTACGAAAAATTGTATGATGACTGTCCGACGGGCCAGCTCTGTCATGTATCAATCAAAGATACGTTACGAGTATGTTACGATAAATGAAGAAAATCATATACTTTTTTTTAATACACATATTCACATTGTTTCAATTTTTAGACTTTCTTTTTTGTAACACACAACAAGAATCCATGTCTATATCGAAGACGCTCATAAATATAATATATTGAGATCATCTTTGAATCAGTGATGTGGAGAGTTTTAAACTAAATAAATAAATAAATATATTGTGGCGGAAAATTGATGGAATGCATTTAATACGCAAGCGGAAAGGCAGGCGCCTGCAATGTTTGAGATTTTGTGGTTTACCCAAGAAATAAAACATGTTCCAGGTATAAAAGCGATTATGATGGTGAATGCAAGCTAATGATGAGAAGATGAAAAAGTCAGAGACTGTGACGTTGATGATTCTAATGTGGTAGAGATTAATGAATAGTTTAAGTGGTTTAAATGGTTTAAATGTCTGTCTACTTTGATACCTTCTTTAATACTGGGCGTTTTTCTATCATTTTTATAAACTTCTGCCTCTTTAGCTATTGATTTAAATTGTTGTGTTCTTGTTGTGGTTGTTGGTTTCGTTGGTTGGCAATTGATTCGAATCAAAGTTTATGTTGAATCAAAGTGTTGCTCCCAACTGTATACTTAACTTTAATTTCTGTGTTTGTTTTACGCTTTTCACTGTACGTAGTGAAATTAAAAGTGTAGTGAATTAGTTTTAACAATTTCAATCTACAAAATCGACGGCACCATCGTTCTTTGATCTACATGGATGCTTCTTCTGTGCCCTGCTTTTGTTATTGAAAGTAGTTGATTTAAATTAAATGTAAACTTTTTGCATTCATCACGTTACAATTATTGCGATTATTGAAATAAATAAATGTGTGTGTATTAAAGAATTAAATTGCATGTTTGTTTATCATTTAACTGCAAAACATGTCATTTCAAAATTATTGCTAATCATTTTCAGCTACAAAATTACTAGGAATATGTATAGAACTTAAATGAAAGGCATTTAACACGAAATTATATTTGTTTTAACAAAATATTTTAAATATAAAAATTAGATTGGCTTTAAGTAAATTTTAACATTTAATTATTAATGATTTATATTTAATTTCATTTACATTTCTGATCGGCTAATTATTTTAAAAAATAGATGTATTTTCGTCCGTCACTCGTAGTAGTAAGTTGGGACTCTTTTGATGTTTAAGTAAATATTGCAGTCCTTGAAAGCAAAATAATAAATTTTGGGTCTGGTTGTTTGTAAATTCATTTTATTGTCTCAGTTTATATTTTTTGCAAATAATTAATTTTAAAAAGTGAGAAAATCCAATAATTAACAAAAATTAACAAAAGTAGGAATAATTTCATCTAGTATTTAGAACGCCAATATAAATAACTTGGTCATAGACGGTACTTCCTTATATAGATGATACTCTATTGAATGGATATTTGTATTATTATTTGTAATTCCGAAATGTTTAAAGAGGAAATACTCTTTAACAGTATACTTTTGGAAGAATATAAAGCATCTCCTTTATAATCAGAAAGAATGAATTTCCTCAAAATGCAAAAGCTTTTTATTGGAAGACATATACCGCTCCCCTAAATAATATAGATTTCTAGCTATGTTTCTTTGCTCGACGAAATTGTTAAATGTAAAGAGTAACAAAAATCGCGTTTCGCTATGTCTCTGCACGATTATTTGAGAATTAGAAAATATAATATTAAAATTGCAACATGCTAAATTTATTTAAATTTCTCTGTAGAACACAATCATAATTAAATTGTGGGGCACAGGCAGGGAAAGTAAGTGAATTGCACATAAACTTTAAATTAATAGTAAAGCAATTAAAGCAAATGCAATCTAGTAAAAAGCTGATACTAGTAACATGGACAATCAAACAGAGAGAGGCAGACGGGTTTTTAGCTTCAGTAGGATATAAATAACACAAGTCGTACAAGTTAAAATAAATTGAAAACACTACGCTTTATTTAAAGCCAACAAACAGCAATTCAAACAATTAAACCTAAACTTGTATTGTTACTCATTCATTCATACATTCAGGCGCTCACTTACTTTTACTGCATATTACAATTAAGTACTCGCCAGCTTCAATTATATTTTGCACAAATTTAACCACACAACCTTTATGGTTTTTTTAAATAGTCAGCAGTAACAACAACAACAACAACAACAACAACAACAACAACAACAACAACAGAAACAACAACCAACTCTGTTGATCGTTTACCTTCTGTCTGCATTTGTGTATAAATATTTTTATGGCGGATTTAAAACGGGTGCATTTAAATGTCTACCTGCATGCCCACACATACATACGTACATATTTAACTGCTAAGAACAAAAAACTTGTGCCTGTGCGTGTTAAAATTTCTAGTTGGATGTTTTTTCACCGGCATTTAAACATTTCAGCGCAATTTGTGCAAGAATTTTTATTTGCAGTAGCAGTGTTAGAAGTAATAAAAAATAACGCAGCTATTTAAACTTGCCAAGTGGAATAATCGTTTAAATTACTTGGAATTATTTTAAATCGACCAAACTAGTTTGAAATGATTGTGCTAATGCAGAAACTTTATTATGAAAGCTCTAGTGTTGACGGCTATAAAGTGTCTGCTTGCCTACATGAACTCTGTAGTGGATAAGTTATCCAAAACACTTAATGAAGTACTTAAGAGAAAAATATATATTTGAATAAACAATAAGAATTTGTAAACACTGGAGCAAAAACTTTAAAAACCGATAATAGATGAGTACTTCAGTTATTGATATTTATAAAATAATAATAAAATTTTGCGGCTTATGAAGTGGTCATTAAATAGAAAACAAAGAAAATAATTAAATAGTCCTTAAGAAAAATAAGTCAAGAAAAAAGGCGGAGGGATAGCCAAATAAGAAAAAATAATTGCTATTTTACATACATTGACAAAGCACACCGGTATGTGCATCTTTACATGTACACATATACCAGTCGGCCAGCTGAAAAACTTGACGTTATGATTCTGAAACCAATATTTTGCTCGTTTCCATATGCACTTCGGATCTTTATCTTGTTGAAACTCGCATCGAAGCGGTATTTCCCATTTGGCGTAAGACATCATGACATTGTTTAGTATATTGGTATAATAAAAAGCATCCATTATTCCCTCTATTCTAAATTGAGGCCCTGGACCATGGTAGGAAAAACATCCCCCTATCGATATATTTCCTCCATCATGTTTAATGGGTTTTACTGTATTCTCTGGAATCAGTTCAGTGTTCGGTGGTGTTTTTACAGTCAAACTACTTCTGTTTTGCAAATTATAATCTTCTTTTTATGTGCTGTTTAGATATAAAAGGATCTTTCTTCCTATTTTTGACTTTTAAATTATTTCTGAGTAAAACCCTTCTAATTGTTGGAGTGTAAATATCAAGATTACATTCCTGTTTAATTGCAGAAGAGGTTGCAACTGACGAACAATTTTGCTTTTTATAAGGGGTGTGATTTTTCTTTTTTTCCCTCCAGTTTCTGACAAACATGTAATCTACTGAATTTTGGATCATTTTATAACCGATTTTATAGCCGATAATTGCTGCAATTTTTCTATAGCTTTTGCCTTCATTATGAAGTTTCTTTATTATTCCTTTGACTTCAGGACTGCAGTGTTTATTTACCTCTGGCCATTTTGAACAGGACTGTATGTATAAAAGTCTGCATTTTCAATGCTTTCCTTATTTGAAAATGCCAGAAAATTTCACTTGCATTTACTTTTAGGTTTTAATTTGCGAGTAAATATTTACTTGTTTCATAAATGATTCCCGCCTTTCTAGAAAATATTACCATTATTTGAATGACAAATTTTTAAAAACTTTTAATTAAACTTCTGGTAAACATCTCACGTCCTAATCTGTAATAAGGAGATTTTTTCGAGATGAGCTGTGACCCGAAAACATGATAAATTTTGACTTCTATTTTCCAACCATACTCGTATTAAAATAGAATTCGACGCCTAAAAATATTTTTGTACAGAATTTGAGAATTTTGTAGAGAGAAAAACACACTAGAAAATAATTCCTCTTAACAGCAGACTTTTTCTCCAATCGTGTTGTACTAACATAAAGCTTAAGAATAGTTCTAGGAATTAATGATTGGATATGAAATGGCAAAGTCATTGAACTTTTCAATAAAAAAATTTTTATTAATGAATTCAGTGTCGAATGAGATCATTCATTAAGCTGAGTTATCGGTGCACTCTTGATAAGAAATATATGACTAATATCAATATTATCTCACGGTAAACAAAAAAGAATGCACCCAAAATCCAATGCATTTGTCATTTTAGCCTTGATTGCAGTGTTTCATGATCAAATTGTTGAAACATTAAATTAACTAAATAAGGCAAATGCAAATAAATATCAAACAAATTATCAAATATGGCAACATCGAAAGCATCACCAAAGACTAAATAAATTCTGTAATGCGTTGCCATTTAGTTAATTTTGGGTTAATTACTAAATTTGGGGTAACAAATAGCGATTGAACCTGTACACTTTAAAATACTTAATCCAAGTAAATTACAAGCATAATCCCTTTCTTTTATTTTGGAAGATGTTGGTCAAACAATTATACTTTTCTAAAAGCAAGAAAAACGACAAAAGAAGTAAAATAGAATATCAGAGATAAACAATAGAACACACTTGAATTCTATGTAAATACAAAAAAAGTTAGTTTATCTTACCCGAGGATTGCGAAACAGCTTACTCATGCTCTTCTTATAAGCCAGAGAGTGTAACAAATAATGTCTAAAAAATCCTGTTCTAAATATTTCATAAATCATTGTCACAATGCTAAGCCATCATCCAGGATTAGCATACATGTTAGCATGAAAATAAAATCGACCAATGTTTTGAAAAGAAAAAATTTGTCTTGTTTGTTTTAGCTTTAAAAAAGAAAAGGCTCTTAACAATAAATACCAAAACAATACAAGTAAGGCAAAGTCGAGTACGTAGCGCATGAGCTAAATACTTGATACACCAAATTCCAGTTGAATGCCATTTTGTTTTGTTTTTTATGATGAACCTGACAGATTTTATAATAAAATACTCGAGTTTTTTTAGTTTTGTGGCACTATGCTTAAGTAAACAATGCTAGTAAAACAATAAAAAAAAGTTAAGAAATAACATACAATTTTTACCAAAAAGTGCAAAAATATATTTTTAATCTTCCTCAGAGATTATAGTTTGATAATAACAAGGACTTACTCTACTTCACCACAAACACTACGATGAGCAGCAAGGAAAAACGTTGTTGCCCTGTGGCGATAATTACTAATAACTGCACTTTGTATACACACACTGTATGCACTCTCACAATGAGTCCACCAGTCGACTATGCAGTATGCATCGTTGGCATGATACAGATGGCGATCACACAGCCATTGGTTTTGTTGCTTACCTCTTGTTCAAATATAACACCCCTTTGTTAACCTTGATTTTATTCTCAAATTTATTTGAATGTTATTACGAGTATTATTATTCCTGTGCAGCCAGCGGTGCCATTTGGACGTCTCCTTAACACCATCGTCCACAACTTTCAAATGAGCAGCGTTCTGTTACAAACACTCTTTCACTGCTTTAATTAATACCGCGGAGAGCCTCGGTAGACCTTTGACCCGTTCCATTATTCTCCCCATTTACATTTACGTTTATATGCAAAAAGTAATCCCTCCTTACTGGTAACCGTGGCGGTAAAAAACTAATTCAGCAAACTTTGTAACACAAAACTATTAAATTTATTATAATGTTTATTACAGAAACTGTTTATTATCTCTGCATGGCTTCTAATGATCACTCACACGTAAATGTTTAGATTACACACTCGTGCATGTACACATATGTGTATGTGACGACAATTATGATCGCTAGTACATGCGTGAGGGGAAGTAGGCAAATGTTTTTCTTTGTTACTTTTTTGAAAGCAAAGGCTCTTGCAGTACTGGCGGCCAGATGTGTAAGTGGAATTAAAGAAAATGGCCGGAAAATATTCTCTGAGGCACATACCGCAAGAGAGCTGCTCGAAAATCATTAAAAATCAATAAAAATCTTTAATTTTTTCTCAGTAAGGAAACTGTTAGTGAAAAATCTTTTTAAACTGAAAAACCGAAAATTGTAAATCAACTTACGGAATTATCTGTAATTCATAAAGTTGTTTAGAAATTCGAAATTAGGCAATTTGCAAAGTAAGAGCAGCCGAGTGGAATTTCATGTAGGCGTTAAGTAGCAAATAATTATTTTATTACTTTCATATTGTGAAATAAAATATTGAAAAATAAATGAATTGAATAGAAAAGGAAAATCTTAAAAGTTTTGTTTATAAATTCTCGTGCAATTTATGACGTTCGAGCTCATCAGTTGTGACTTCAAAGAAATTTACTAAATCGTGAGTTAACCTTAAAGAGTATGCTCGTTAATTTTGCTCTTATAATTAATAATCACGTAATGCAAACCACAAAAAATTATTTAAAACTTAATTTAAATTTATATTTCTTTTTATTCTATTTTAATGAAAATGATGGGCAATCAATATACTGTTTGGTATAAAATGAAACTTTTCTTTATAAACAATTTTCTGGATTTAAAAAACAATTGATTTTAGTAGCAAGAGTGAAACTCAGCAATGGCGCCAAAACTAAAATAAAATAAAAATTTCATAAACCAAGTTGTAATAAAAGCTTGATCTTTTGAGGCTACCGTTTTAAGCATTCAAGGCAACAGCAGTTAATTTAAATTTAAAAAAAAAACTCCCATGCCAGCTAATTTAAAAAATTGTGGCCATCTAAAATGCTTGCAGACGGCTAAGCAGTAAAATTAAACGCTAAAAGTCAAACTGAAAATAAATTGAATTGAATAAAAGGTAAAAGAAAAGTATCCAGCTCAAATACAAGGAGCTAGAACAACCAGCAGCTGGAAAAAGAACACAGAATGAGAGAAACTGGTAGGATTAAAGCTAGTCGCATGACTTGGGGAAAGGGTTTTGGCAAGAAAAAACAGAAAGAAAAAAATTATATTTAAAGAAGTGTAAACTAATGGTTTCCAATTTTATAAAGTATATTTAATATTTTTAGCATTCAGTTCGAGTCTCTATCCAGGCTATTTTTAATTTATTTACAAAATCAAAAAAATGGCTTCCTTGCAAAATGGAATTGTTTATCATGCTGAACGCATGAGCTGCTAGTAGTTATGAAAATGAAATTAAAAGCAGCGTGGGAACGTTAAATTTTTATTTTCGCGTTTCGTTTTTTTAGCATTAACAATAATAAATCGAATAACAAGTCACAAGTCAAGCAACAGCATCATAAAGTTATTCATTGGCTGCTTAGGCAGCAGTAGCACATATTCCCTTCTAAAGGATGCGGGTTATAACTTCAGCACCAACATGTGTAGTAGCATCAGCGGCTCATGGCGCAAGTAGTTGAATATGTTCAGTCAAAATAAACTTAATTTAAGTTAAGAGGATGAAGGCAAAAACCAAATATAAGAATTGCTCGTAATACTTTTGTTTAAAAATGGATTCTGAAGAAAATTGTTTGTGCTGGAAGTTCTTGTGAATGCTGTTTGAAATAGATGTGGCAGGGAGGTCAAATCTTGTATGGTGAGGCACTGTGAAACACCAAAGATCCTGCTTGAGAAATACCATTTGGAGCCAATTCACGACATTTCGTTGTTGGAAATAAGAGTGGTATTAAGAACGCTTCCTGTAGCCCCTTAAAACTCATATAATGCATGTATTCTTCTTCCCTCGCTACTCTTTGAACTCGTCATTTATTTTGACTCTCAAAATAAAGTAAATTCACACGTTTTTCCTTCTTTTTTTGTTTTGCAAAACTAGTTTAATAGTTTATAAAAATCGAATTTCTTTCTTATTAGGAATGTAAGAAACCAATAATGTTGCAAAATCAAAATATTTATCTGTTGAAAGTCAAATAAGTGCATCTTAACCGTTAATTGGACATACTAAATTTAATGAAACTTTCAAAATGTAAAAGACTTTCCCAGAAAATAATTTTTTTTTGTGTTTTATATAAATTTGCTTATATTGTACAATTATAATTAATTGTACTATATTAATTGTAAAATTAGTTATTAATAATTTTAAATAATTAAACTGCATGTGGTAAATTCTTTTTGTAAGCCTTCCATATTGTTGTCTTATTCTTTAAACGATAAGCAATTAAAAATAGGAAAAATTCGAGTTTAGCGAGAAGAATTTTCTTCGCAATCTTGTAACCGAATTTGAAACAGTTTAAAGGATCTATTGGACAGTACCGAATAAAATACGTCCTTCTCCAAGAATATATTCCATAGCTAGTTTCATACACCACAAGTACTCATACACCGCATCGAAGTAAACTTCAATTTGGCAATATATTTCTAATTACTAAGAAATATGAAGGATTTTAATAACAGAAATAATAACATAAAATGCTCTTGTCTTCCTATTTATGCTACCGAAACTTAAGAGCGAGTTTCACTACAAGACGAGTGCAGTGCAGTTTGGCGACTTCCTAATCTTATGAAATTAAATTTTTTATTTTGTTTTAAAACTGGCTGAATTTCGGATTTTTACTTTAAGTAAATAAAATATTGAAAATATATTGAAATTGATTACTAAAATTGATTGAGAACTCAATAATCAATTGAAATGCATTTTCGAGTTGCACACAAATTCAAATTGACTTTTTACATGAATAGAAAGGAATGTAAAAGTGAGCAATAGGTGCTGCTAGTAAAGTCTTTAAAGCCGAGGGCTTTTCTTCTAATTTGATACTTTTTTGGCCGCATTAGGAAATGAAATGAATAGAAGTCTAAGAAAGTAAATGTACTGTTTAATGGTTAGTGCGACTTAAAATAACTTTGTGTTTAATATCGCACCGACTAAAATATGCTCAAGTAATGCATGTGGCGTTCATAAGTTTTCCCATCTCCGCTTTTAAGTTATTGAATTTCTTTTAAAACATGATTTAAGCATCTTCTAAGGAAAAAGACAAAAATTTAGGCTTTTATATTGGCCTTTCCAAAGATTCGTGAAGAACTTACGCACAAGCACGGGTTTAACAAGAAACTAAAAACTCATTAACAGCATGAGGGGCACAAAAGCATAACTGTGGCAGAAGGAATCATTTCCAAAAAACCCACAACAGCTAAAACAAAAACTAAAAATTAATCAAGTTTCCTTGAAGACAACAACAAATTTAAAATTATATTTATTTTTTTTTTTAGAGTTTGCAAATTTTTTAACTTATGAAATCTGTTGAAAAAAGTTATCAGATAATTACCCCTATAAATTGTATATGAAGAAACGAAAACAAAACAAAACAAAACAAGACTTGACTTGCTGTGTTGTCTTCCCTCTTTTACTTAAACTTTTTCACGAAATAATGCATTAAAGCGTCTTTAATGTGTTCCCAACATATTACCAGTTTTCCCAAGAAACAACAAACAAAAATTTTAATTCTCTGTTGGAGGAAGCCTTTATAAATTTTCATTTTATTTTCATTTTTGGTTGCCTTTACTGATAATTACTTTAATTTTTGTTTTTACTTAAATGTTCTGTTGTAGTAATTTGGAGATTAGTGTGTGTGCCTTTGGCTCTTTTATTGTCATTTTGGTAAAACCAGACACAAAATGTCCTGAAAATGAGTGCGTTAAGTACGAACACAATACGGACAAAAAGCAAACACTCACCATGATTAACTGGCCACTTATTAAGCAAAGAAAGTTTTATTCAGCTGTCATACGAGTAAATGTGTGCTTTTATTAGCTTTAAGTAGCATATGGAGAGAACTCCCCAATCGCCAAACGAAAATATGTCATTGCCATTAGAAGCCGTTAATTGCAATTAAATGTCTGCCGTTATACGAATCCCATACTAATGGTTATTAATATGATACTTGGAAAGTATTTAATTTACTTTCAAGCTAATTAAAATGGAAATAGATAACTCAAATGATTTGACTGCTACTTCACTATTATTTTGTTATAGAGTTTTTCGCCAAAAAAGGGGAAAACCAAGAGGTTAATTTTTGATTTTTGGGAAACCAGATGTTGAAACATTCAGTCCTTTTTTTAAGCCTGTGTGCAAATACGAGTACATAAAAAATTTAAGTGTGTGTTTAACAAACACGAGCTACAAAATGATTAAATTAAAAACTTTTCAGTTTGTTCAGTAAAAGTTGTTTAACAAGTAACATATTTATGAGTTTTTAATGCAAACAACAATTTACGTTGCCAACACATAACTTGTCACATAAACAACGACAAGTGCTTGAACAGATAATTTACACATAAAATTTATTTTAATATTTAAAATATCAAACGTGAAATTGCACGTATAAAAAAGTTTCTATGTAAACACTGACAAAAATTATATGCAGTTGTTTCGTATTATCAAATAAATTTGAAATATTTTATCCAAACTTTTTTGAATCAGTAAGTTTCATCGGGTAGTGCTTCGAGGCGCTACAATTCTGACTGGCAATGTTGTAACAACTTTTGACAACTTTGCGCATTCGTTTGTGTAAAATGTTATACAATATTAAAGGTTATAAAGATTACACACGAAAATTCCGCCATTCTTATTTTTATATTTTAGGGCGGATCTGGAGAATTCTATCGCAAATTTATTTATGTTTTATTTTGCAAGAAATTTTTTTAAATAAGCAAAAACAATTATTAGTGGCGTCAGAGACAGTGGAAAAAGATTCTCCATAAAGTAAAATTCTGATGAAATAAATTAAAAGGACTCGAACCAGTATCCCAAATATACGGATATTCCTGCAAACAACTCTCTTATGAGAAGCATTCAGTTACATTCGAAATTGCTGAATAATTAACTATTGCAATTGTAGAATTTTTTGCTCGTTTTATAAAGTGAAGCAAGTCAATGGATTTCCGGAAAATACACTTACCTTGGATGCCTAAGGAGAGTGTAAGCTAAGAGTTCTAGTTAAAATTTTGTAATTTTAATTTTAAAAATCCAGTAAAATAAATGCAGCAAGAGGGGCGGCTTCAACACCTTTTTTTTATTTAATTTTATTTGAATTCCTTTTGTTTGAATTATAATTATTTTGCAAAAAATTCTGTTCTCATTGATACTCTTGTTTTCGTCTTTAAGAATTAAAGTATTTCAACGACTGGAATAAAATATAAGGAATGATATCAAAAATGGTTGGGATTGTACAGCTTTTGGTTATCCAAAACAGAGAAGAAATAGTTTAAAGGAGCTGAATAGAGTTCGGTAGAGTGGTGCAAATGGTTTAAAAATGTATAATGATGGCGTTAGCTAACGTCAAGTTTCGCGGTTGTACTCTTTGGCAAGCAAGCAGCCGAAATGATTTTTTCAGCGGCTAGGAATGAAATTGACAAATTTTATAAAATGAAAATAATTATAATCTTCAACGTCAACCATTTGCTGATATGCATGTATGTATTTGTAAAAATGTGTGTGCACATGTATTATAATAATAAATTATTTTATATTTAAAACAACTGCCGACTTTGTTTTATTTGGCCAGAGTATTTTGTTTGATTCTATTTTATTTTTATTATGTCTCTTTTACCTAACTGGACCTGCGATCCTTTGTAATAGGAGACTACACATCTACGAAACATCAAATCAATATAGTTATAAAGACTAATGCTTTAGCCCAAATTAACTAGTTTACAATTTTTACACATTTTTCATTGCATTTGTTTTTTTTTATTAAAATATGTTTTTATGGTATTTATGAGAATTTATAAATTGATATCACTTTTATATATACATATTTTTTTTTTTTTTGCTTTGAAAGGTAAACTTGTGAAATGTTTTATGTAAGTCGCGGAGAGTGGATTTATATTACATTCTGAAGTCGTTACGGTCACTATTGCCAGCACTGGTCACCAGTATTCCAAACGGAAATAATTTGTAAATTCTAATAAGATTCGGTTCTTAAAATGTCATTTACAAAAATGAGAAAAACTAAAAATATTTTAGTAGTTTCAGTGTAAATAAAATGGATTTAAAAGGCGTTAATTTATTGTAATATATTCATAAAAGCAACAGTTGTTGTGAGAGTGCGGCATAAAAGTGGTTCCAGATTGTACAATGTTTTTCGTTGCATTTTAAATTCATGCACTCGTATACAAAAACAACAACAAAAATTCCGCGTACTATCGAATTTGGAATGTTTGCAACCAACAACGCAAATACAAATTAATAGTGACATAAAACAATATTTATTTCACAAATTGTTAAATTAATGCAAACACATTGAAGGTAAAACCTATTAAAATTTACATAAAACTAGCAAAAGAGTCTCTGGCTGTCATAAAAATACAAAAATTGCAACTGCTTCTATCATGTTTAATAACTTAAAACAAGTTGCCCTAATTCTTTTTATATTCTTTCATTTTTTAAAACTCAGTTGTTTATTTGTAGGCCTTCTTTTTGATTTACTTTTATTATAACTGTTGTTTGGTTTGAACTCAATTTTTATTTAAGAAAGAGAAAAATAACTACAGAATTAAAAGTTGTAGTCAAATTACGATGCTGATCTGTAAGATTGTTGGAGCAACTTCGTATATTCGCCTTAAAGTTGGATTTACGATCGAAATGCACGTCGAATTAAAATACAGTTGCATTTTAAAATTGCGGAAGCAATTCACTTTTTTATTTGCCATGGCTACCAGTTGATCAATAATTATCAGGCTCACATACATCCACATCCACCTCCAGATGCACTTGAATTGAAGTTGAATTTTTTTTACATCTTTTTATTTTTTTATTTTAGTAAAATTGTTTGCTTATCCCGTCTTGAAAATCTAATAGCCGCCATTTCTTGGAGACTTTACATTTTAAAGTGGTTTTCTATTTGGTTCATGATTTCAAAAGGAAAAGAAATGACTTAAACTTGTGCTGGCATTGAAAAACGCACGTCTAGATTTATAAAAATGTTCCCATTACACGGTTGTTAACAAATTAAAATGGTACCAGGCAATTGCAGTGGAGGTTTAGGTATAATTTAAGCCAACAGTGCAAAGTAAGGCAAAATTACACAGTGCGAAATTTAGTAGCTGACGTAAGAGATCTAAATTAGGAATAAATGCAAGTACTTGCTTCAAGCCAGGCTTCCTTTAACATTCACAAATTTTAGAGTTTAATTTTTGTTATATTTTATAATTATGCTTTTAATATGCCATTCCCTATTTTTTGGCATATTCTCTTCTTTCAGTGTACATACGAGTACAAAAATGTACAATGCCGTTCGCTGACTTGAATCCAGTCTAAAGCTTGGAATTAATTGCTGCAATTATTATGTCGAGTTAACTTGAAAAGATTTTTTATACTTAGATTTTTTTACTACAACAAAAAGTATATCAAATCGACAAAAATCATGCTAAAGCTAATGAAATGTGCTGGACAAATTCGTTTTGAAATGATGTTAATTTTTTAATGGAATTTCTTTTAAATGTACTCGAATGTGCAAATAGCGACAGTCCGTTCAAGATATTTTTAAAAACTGAACCACGAATTTTCAGATTAGGGGTCTGGTCTGCCTGGTTGTTTATTTGCTTATTTAATAGAGCCATATCTATATTGATAGTGGGGAAATCGATACGGTCATATTTTGTTGCTCATACTTTGGAGAGATTCAATTTCCAATCTTGTGCCTGTTTGTCCTTATAGCATCCTTTACATCCAATTGTTGTTATAAGAAAAGTTCTTTCATTTAATATTATTAGTTCTTAATTATATGACTTAAAATTTAATTTGTTAATTAAACTAAGAATATTCACCTGTGATTGAAACCAAACTCCGTTCTCCGTTCTAGTTGGATATTCCTCTCTTTTAAGTACTGCTTCATATCGGCGTTGATCCGCGTTTTGTTTAGAACTGTATTTGGCCAAGCGCTCATTCTAATATAATTTCAGATTTTAATTTCGGAATTTACAAGTTCTCACGACGCATTAACAGGTATTATAATGAAGTATGTATGTTGTAATGAAATATAAGTAGAAACCTAAGTCGAAAGACTTGAAATCTTTGGTCCTGGTGACCAAAAGTTAAGAAAACATATTTGTTTTAGTGTAGAATGAAGTTTTGTAGAAACCTTGAAATAAAACAGGTTGTAATAAATTGTATCCTAGAAATCGTTACGCACTGGGATTTTCAGATGAATTGCGTGATTTTTCCTACACAAAAATATCTTTACAACTGTGACGCACATTTAATACATTAAACCATATTAAGAATTAATTTTATTTTTTTTTAATTATTTAATTCTAAGTAGAATTAAGATAATCCATTGTTAATAACTGTAATTGACTAGCTTCTATGATTGCCAGAGTTTTCTAATGGTAAAATCATAATCCAACGAAACTTTTCTAAGCATTTGCACTCTGCTATGAATATCATTGCTAGATAAGTTTACATTTTATTTAAAATAATAAAAGTTGAATTAATACAACTATAATTATAAACTATATAAACTATAGTTGAAACTTCAAGTTAGCAGGATAACGTTTATTGAATCTTTTAAGCTAATTAACGATTTACCTTTATCGCTCTCCTGCTTCATTATCTAATTATGCGTTCATAACAATGGGTTTTAGCCTTTCAGACCTTATCAAGCCTGTTCTCAAGAGATTCCGTATTACTTGCTTTTCGTGCCTTAAAAAGGGGTTAAACAATTATCTCATATATTTGTGGGATTCTATTTAAAGCATGAATAACTTTGCAAATGATGAAAAGATTGAAAACACGTAAACACACGTACTCGTAAACTATTAATAGAGTAAATGCATTTGAAGAGATCTCGTCAACTAAAATCACGTGTCTTTGAAATATTTTACTCTCCGCAGAAGAACATGAATGGGTTTATTTGGTATTTAAAATAAAATAAATACACAAAATTAATGTGAATTAATAATAATGTTTTTATTTTCATTAGAAAGTCTCAGATGGAGATGGAGTACTTTGCGCTTGGTCGCAACTGCTTGCTAAATATACATAAATAAAATAGTTTATTTGTTAAATAAATTGGGCAAGGGCTCTTAGAACTTAAATTTATGTAAGTTGTGCATAAAGTGTGATTGATGGTGGTCTGAGCTTTCTATTCAAAAAGTGTTGTGAACTTAAAATTCCCTGGCCATCTACTGTTGCCAACTACTACTGCCGCCGCTGGTGTTGTTAGCGATTGTATTGTACATTTTGAGTTGTCCTCCAACGCCATACGTTTTTTATTGTTTCCATACAATATTGCGCTATTAGTGCAGCTCGACATGTTCAGCACCTATTCGTTGAGATAGCGGCAACAAGTTGGTAAAGGAAACATCAATAGAGGCGATATCATAATTTTCACAGCAGGTGTCACTGATGATTATTTTGAACACAACACACTTGAAACTAAAAACCAGATTCATATTAGGAGTATCTGATTTACCCTGACGCTTGCATAGAGGGCTGAAGGCATAAGTTATAAAGAAAAAGTCAATCGCATTTGACAGCTCGTTGAGGCAAGGTACAAATGAGCAACACTTTTATGAGGCAATAAAATCCAAAATCATTTACATTAAAAACGAAACTGAACATTCAGATTGTGCATCAGCAAATGTGCGGAGATTAAGCTGCCATGCAAGAAGTGAGAGCGAACAAAAGCAAGCAATCAGATGCGATGCAGATACGGATACCGATACCGCTATATTTGAACAGCCAAATGCAACCAAATTCATACAATGAGAAGCGCGTGTTAACCTTTGATGTTAGCGGGTGGTTAATGTTATTGTTGTTTCTATTTCTCATTTTCGTTAATTGTTAGAGGTGAGAGAGATTTATCATTCGAATGCGGTCGTGTACGACGAAACCTTTTAAATGATTACAGTAGTTTTACATCGTTTACTTCTCGTTTGTTCATAGCTGGTGTTTCGTTATTGTTTGTGCTCTCCATTGTTGGTCGATTGGATCTTACAAATGTACCGCCACAAATTGGAAAACAATTCATTATTCATTTTAAAAAAAGAAATTAAGGCTCAGACTCGGTCAATCAAAATTAAATGTCAAACTGGCGCCAGGCCAAGTATATTCATCGCCTGGGAATGAAAAATTCTTATAATAGGCGTGGAATTGTTAACCAAAAAGAAATCAAGCTAAATAAACGCCACAAACTTGGAGCTCACTTATTTAGAATTTTCTTTTTCGGTCAGAAAATATGAATGTGTTACAATTTGTTTAACAATATTTACATATTGACTCGTAAATATTATGTTAAATACGCTTTAATCTTAATTTATAGATTTTGATTGTCATGAGAATAAATTTTAAAAGTTAAGGTTGCTTATTTACCGTACAATATCAATAACTATTAAACTGAGTCGTATAGTTCTCTACTTCTTAAAAAATAATAAAAACAATAAAACTCCAAAAGACGATTCTTCACAATTCAAAATTATACAATTATTGACATATATTTTTCGCATTCACAATAGAGCCAAAGCCGATAACGGCCAGAGATATTATTCATCTGCGACATCATAAGTTGAACAACACATTTTGGAAAATCGTGTCCCATATCCAAAACTAGCATTTTCTGCTTTTTATTTCTATAAGAGCGCTTATAAATAACAAGCCAATTCAATCATCTCTACAGAGCAAAATTGATTGTTCAAATCATGAACAAGCTACCAGTTGATCCCCCTAGAGCTCAGCAACAGTTTTTAATAACTGATGACGATTTTTGTGTGACATTTTTAACTTCGTATCAAATCCGAGGCTAACTATCTTAAGAAAACTTACATACCAGTTTTTGTACTTTTTACTTTTTTTTGCCTTTTCCTAACTTTAATGATCCTTGAAACGCAAGGATGTATTATTAATCCACATTTTGCTGTTAGTATAAATTCTTTAGGTGAAGAAGTAAATTATGAAAATTGCTGTGTAAGAAAGATCCTGCTATAGTGGCTACAAACAAAGAAACTTGTTTATCGTGAGTGACAATATTTCTTAAAACTAAACTGTTTTCAAGTTGAACTGAGCGAAAAAATTTTGTAATCTTATATTCTACATATCTATGTAGGTGGAAGATTACATATATATATATATGTACATACTTATGTTTAGCTGTATGTACATACTATGTTATGCATAAGGAATTCGCAAGGATTTAAAATAATTGAATCATTAACCAGAAATTACAATTAAACTAAATAAAAAAATATTTCAATTCCATTCATCTACATTTGGGTATGACCCTCTCTTCTGACTTCGAGAAACAAATCAAAAATGTATACATGCACGGATGCAAACTCGGTTGGAAACAATGTATAAAACCAGTTATTTTGTGCTAAATAATCATTTCATTCCAAGCGAAATTTATTATCGGCTATAAAATGAGTTTCATTGACTTTAAATGAATTATAATTTTTCGTAAAAATATTTGCTGTTTGATGAATTACAAAATTTTTAAATTTATACTTATACTCGCATTTAAAGTAAATTTTTTTTTGAACATCAACACATTCAGGCTAAATAGTTAGAGAAAAGTGTCAAATCGTATTTACATTACAACGAAATTTCTGCACTCAACATTCTGTTTGGTTTAAAAGATCTTCCCCTATTTTCCCATTTTAAAGGTGGTATTACCAAATTGTCAAGTTAGTTTGTGCCAAGGTTGTAAGCCTTTGCACAGTATCAACTATTTATTAAGAGTATATAAAAATATATTGGTAGTGTAATTTGCATTTTGAATTGGTTCATTTAGATAAACTCGTAATGTTTCTGAAAAGAAAACTGATAAAAATACAAGAAAAAAGTTTTAAATTTTTCGATATTTTTACTACACGCATTTTTTGTACACAAAATATACATATTAAAATACTGCAAGACGAAAATATTGTATTGCTTTGCATACAAAAATTGCATTTGTTCTGTGATAAGCATCCATTTCATTTCCTTAGTGTGTTTTAACTACTTTTTATTTTCCTCCATTTTATACTCATTTTGTTTTTCTTTAAGCCTACACTGGTTACAACAAAAAATTATGCTTTTTATCGAAATTCATTAAACGGCTTTCACGTCTTGCTTCTATCAACTTGAGAGAATTTTTAATCGTTCAATAACGATAGAAATACTTGTTTAATAACACACATTCACAACTTGGAAAAAATTTCGTGTAAATGTGAAAAAGCTTTCGTAGCACTTTTAAAAAGAAATACAAAAAACGGCGTTTAAAAGGATTAGTAGGACCTTAAGTGAACAAGAAAACCTTAAAATTTGTTAAATTATTAAAAAAATCTTGAAGAGAAAACAATTACAGTCTTACTTTCCATTTATATTCTTCACAACTTTTTTTCTTTGTAACTTTATTTTCAGTATTATTCAACTTTTTATATTTTTTCAATAAAACACTAAAAGTTAAAACTTTTTCAAATTGTAAAATTGTGTGTCGTATTTATTTCGATAAATAATAATTTGACACAAATACTCGTATATCTTTTGAAATGCTCAAATTTAAAAATTAGGGGAGTGGTTAAAGCCACAAATGGTGAATTCAATTGAACATAAAATTCAATTAAATAAAAATTAATATTTAGCAATTTCCCCTAAAAGCTTCAAATTGCCGTTGGAAGAATAGCTTCTTACTGCCTATTATTTTTTCCATAATTCTTCTCTCATAAATATTTAGTTTCCCAAATGCTGAGCTTAATCAAAGTTTTTTTTAAAAACTATTTCTAGTGAAATTCCACCCTACTCTTGAAGAAATTCATTATTAATAAAAAATTCCTCTCAAAAGAACCTCCATAATCAATGTTGAAAAAAATAAATTATAAAATAAAAACTACTAGTTCTTGTAAAACTAATCACAAATCTGGCGCTTCAACCTGCGATGGCACAAACTGCCTGATAAGGATATTGACGGCACAACTTGTTTGATGACTGACTTTCGTAGACAATACAAGGTAAAAAACAAAAGTCAATACCACACAAAACTGAAAAAATCAAATTTTAAAGGAAATGAAATTAAAAAAAAAAAAACAAAAATCGTTTTAGCATCTTAAGCCGCCGTTAAAAAAGAAACTTCATTCAGGATGTATTTCTTAAAGTCAAAAATTTAAACACCACATGAGATAATGTGCCCCGTTTGAAAAATTAAATGAAACATTAATTTTAAATGAATTTGAAATGAAACAATATTGTGTTGCGTCCAAAAGAGCAGAAGAAGCAAGTGTCAGGATTAAAGATCTTCCGTTATGCTATCGAAATGCAGCGAACCTACATACTCGTAAACACAAAACAAAAACAAATGAAACTGTATTTTTTACATGTGGTAGTCTTATTTACTGGTAGTGGTATTTTATGCCTTCACACACATGCATATAAGTAGCAGTGGTGTCTTATTTTTTTACTGAGCTAATAACTTCCTTTTTGGAAACTTCTTTAACAGAAACAAAAGAGTTGTAGACAGGAATGGTTGTACAAAATCGAGAGGTAGGAAATAAAAAATAAATAAATCAAGTAAATTTTTATTTTTAGTTTTGCCGAAGAAAAAGGTAATTTGAAAAATTAGGTATTAAGCGAATTGATTTGGGTAAAGAAACTAAAATTTTTGTATACAGTTCTTGAGAATCTCATAACAATATTGAAGAAAATTAAATACAAAAATTAATTAAGAATCAGTAAGAGAACAATTATATGATTTTCTTGGGATTGTTTCTTGATAATCTATGAAAATCCGCAAATTGTTAATTGTTTTTTATTTTATCACTTTGTTATAATAGGATCATCCCAGCTTAAGAGGCACACCTTTAGCTATGCTGGCTGCGCAGTGCAATAAGCTAAGCAACAAGTCACCACCACCCTTAGCCGACGCCGCTGTAGGTAAAGGATTCCATCCCTGGAAAAAGAGCCCGACATCACCCTCATCGCAAGCAAATAGTAGCAACAATACCACCTCTGGTTCTACTTGTTCAAATGCTTCCGCTGGTCAACATTCTCCCTGTGCTATATCATCATCAAATTCCTCAACAAATTCTTCAGTGGTTGGTAATACACCTGGTATCTGCTCTTCGTCAGCATCAAATACTTCGAGAAGTATACCAGGCAGTGGAATAAATACGATGGTTAATATAACAGCCAGGTACGTTTCATAACTTAAAAATCATTTTATATTAAACAATTAAAGTTTTTTATTTCTTATAAATATAATTTATTGATCAAGAAAATAATTTCAGCATTTATCCTTACAGTCGTCCTATTACCTCATCATGTGCTGCAGTTACCACTCCTTCAGCGTACGGTAGTGACCTATTTTATCCTAACACTTCCACGGCTGCCGGCAGTATGGTGCCAGATAATCATCATATGCATCAGGGTCTGTTGGGGAAAGTGGAGGGAGCAACATTTGGTTCGGTATACTCAAGGCATCCCTACGACTGGCCTTTTAATGCAGTGACTGCTTCAGCCCATAAAGCAGCTGAAGCTGCAAGTGTCAATTCGGGTTGGTGGGACATGCACAGTGCTGCTGGCAGCTGGTTGGATATGGGTGGTGCAGCTGGAATGCATCCAACTATGGCCAATTATGCTACCGCCACATCAGACTATTCTTCAGCGTTAAGTCATTCTCTATCTAATACAGCACATCTTTTGGGTTCTGGTCAACACTTGCTACAAGACACCTATAAAAGTATGCTGCCTACACAAGGTGTAGGCGGATTTTCACTGCCACATAGTTCACCATCTGCTGCATCTACAGTTTCGTCGCCACAGGCCACCTCGCCAACGACACCATCGCCGAGATCGCAACGTAGATATGCTGGCAGAGCAACTTGTGACTGCCCCAATTGTCAAGAAGCCGAACGCTTAGGACCCGCAGGAGTGCATTTGAGAAAGAAAAATATACATTCTTGCCACATACCAGGATGTGGCAAAGTTTATGGTAAAACATCTCATCTTAAAGCCCACTTAAGATGGCATACCGGTGAAAGACCTTTCGTCTGCAATTGGCTCTTCTGCGGGAAGCGTTTTACCCGCTCCGACGAACTTCAGCGACATCTTAGAACTCACACTGGGGAAAAGCGCTTTGCTTGCCCAGTGTGCAACAAACGTTTTATGCGTAGCGATCATTTGGCCAAACATGTTAAAACTCACAATGGTACTGCACCAGGCAATGGCATTAAGAAAGGATCCTCAGATTCTTGTAGCGATTCCGAAGATGTGAACAACCAGTCGAATGAGTCTAATGGCTTAAATAACTCGGGCAACAGCGGTAACAACAATAGTGGCCACAACAATAGCAACAGCCACCCTGGCACTCCTAATTCTCATCAACCTGGCACTCCTGCGCAGGGTCTTAATCAAAGTATACACCTATCATCTCCACATCATATGTCAAGTGGTTCACCTGTCATGTTCAATCATCAACAACATCAACTGCATCAGCAACAACATCAGCAACAACATCATTTGCACCAACAGCAGCACCAACAGCAACAGCAGCATTCCCATCCCCATTTACATGCTCACAATCACCATCATCATCATCATTTAGTAAGCAGCAACTCAGCTGCCTCCAGTCCCGTCTTAGACCACAATAGTACTTTGGTTGACATTAAGCCACCAATGGTTTGAGGTTCATTAGGGCCCTTTCTGTTTAGCAACTGAGCAGATACCGGGTCCTACATACACAATTTCATTGCCGCAATGGCTCTTTTCGAGGAAGAAGACAGATGTGACTCGCAAAGTGAACAGTTTATTAAATAAATTGTAAATAAAAACAAAAATAATAAAATATCCTAAAAAAATTTTCATAAACATATTAAAAACTATAAACAAATATTATTGTAGGTTACTTAAAAAAATTTACAAAAAGAGCACTTAACAGATGGTATAAAGAGTTCCAAATGTGTAACAAGGCAACTAAAATTAAAGCTTGGCTTCTTGGCATGGGTAACTGAACACCAGAAAAAATATATTAACCATTAACGTTAACCTTAAGAATGGTTAGAAATTGTAGCGAAACAGGTACACCTTCACTCCATTGTATATAAAATAATATTAGAATACAAAGTAATGGCTTTTAAAAGAAACCCACACTAAACTCCCAACTTTCATTTATATTAATAAAAAAGAAAAACCTAAAAAAAATGTGAAGGACGAACAGAAACTTTACTTTCCTCCGCTTATTTTTCATATAACTTAAATAAAAAAAAAGAAGTATATTTTTAAAATAATTTAAAAAGAACTACCAAGTATTTCTAGTCGTATTTAAAAACAAAAATTTAACTATAATATCAGTAACCTTTAATAAAAATTAACTTGCTTTTGCTTAGTTTCAGTTAAATAACATGTCTCACTGATTTACTCAAAATACGAGTATCATTAAGGGATTTTGTTTAAGGCAATCGGTTCTTAGGCAGGTCTAGTTGTATGTAATTTAAAATGTAGTCTAAAGTTGTTGTTCGTTTAGCTTAATACTTGAAAATATTACTAAATACAATTTATTAATTAATTAGTAAATATCAAGAGTTTAAATGAAACATTAATTGCTTATTTTTGCTAGTAATTTTATTGAATCAAACGTTTAAATATTACACGTTTTAAAATAACTTAAATATAACTTGGTAACATAAAATAAAATGAATAAACTAGATGTATTTGAATATAAATAAATTATATTTCACATATACGTATATAAACACATACACACATGCACATACAAATTTCATTTTAATAGTTTCAAGTTAATTATAAGCCCAACAACTTTTTTGCAAATATGTAAATTAACAATAGTGTTAAATAAGTCTTAAGTTAAAAACAAAACTAATTAATATTTACTACAATAATAATAATATTAAAACAGATTTTCTTTATTAAAAATAAATGTGAATGAATATTAAAACTAAGTCAGACATAAAATGGTTTTTATTAAGAGAAATCTCTGCATAAACTGAAGCAGCAGAAGAGTGACTGGTAGTCACGTTTAGATTCAGATTGAAAATTATTGCTGATATACTCGAACTTATTATTCAATACGGCAGCTGTTTGAGCGAACGAATATGTAAGCAAATTATACAATTCCTAATGTATCACATGGCAGATCCTTTTAAGCTCACTATGGTTCCATAAATTTATATTCTTACCCAAACAGTTTGGAAAAACCACCTAATTATAAAATTAAAATCTTTGAAAGAGTATCAGTATTATCCGGTAACTTGACTAACCAGCTCTTCGCTATGATTCGACGAGACTTTCTCATTGTTTCTTACAAATGCTTAAGCTCTCTAAAACAGTGACTGGTGGCTGATTTTACCACTTCACCACTAATTCATTAAGCATCGACAATACACTCTTTTAGAAATCTTAACATCTTGGAATGATTAGTTCGCATACTTAAAAGATACACAATCGGAAACAGTAACATGTACATGGTCCTAACGATCGGTACTAAATATATTCAGTGTTTTGCTATAACATTAGTTCTAGACTTGTCGCCTTCTGTAGCTGCGACCACTGAAGTGTATGGACATATAATTAATATTAATATAATGGTAATAGTCAGCCAGAATCCGAGCGAAAGTAAAAGATTTCGTTGATATAACCGTCTATTCCAAAATTCGTTCCAGCTTTTATTTCGCCGATATTATGATATCAAATGAGTACTTGATCCTCGTCCTCCTCCTTTTAGTCTACACTGTTTTGTAAAACATTGTAGATCATGTTCGTTAAAATTATTATTGTTATGCACCCTTTTTGTCTTTTGCATTAGTTTTTTTTTTTATCGGGAACAGCAACACAATTACGAAAATTAAAATTTTTAAGCAAATATAACCGAATCAAACTACTTAATATTTATTCCTTAAAACTATTTGGAACGCCCCAAAGCAAGAATTATTCTTGCTAAAGAGTTTATCATATATAAGACTGGCAATAAAAGTGCACAGCAAAATTTACATATATTATATTAATTAGATGGCAGAAATTCCACTATTATTAGGAAATCGCTTTACTGATGAGTATCAAACTACTCTTTAATTGCTATCAAGTACTTCCATTTAACCATCCATACAGTTAACCTCTATGTATCCAACGAAATGTATTTGAAGTATAGGATGCCTTTAAAATATCTTTAAATTTCGCTTATTGTTTCAACAATTCCCTTTACTATCTTTAGATGAATTATATTTTAATAACGCAAAGAAACTGCAATTTAATTAATCATTTTTTAGGACCGGCTTTCGAGTAGCGACTTTGATATTTGAATAAATTATAATTTGCGTTCATTAAAATTTGACACCATTAGCTGTCGGTAACTAAATATCTGGCGTTTGATATACAAAAGAAATTTGAAAGTATACACATTTTGCAAACATTATACGAATGCATAGAGCAATCAGTGTTAATTAATTGGAAAAAAAAAACCAAAAAGAAACAGCGCCTCTCATTCATACAGGCACATGACACAAGGCAGAGAGCACCCTTCTGCTTGTGCCATTAGAGAGCTCATTATTAAGTCTGGCAAATCTACCCTTTCCAATATGTTTGTATTTCAATAACAAATCTCGGCATAATGAAATTTAAATCTGTCTAGAATAAAAACATGTTCAGATTTTATTTTCCTGCTTGCTGTGGGGGAAAAATGATAAGTAACCATTTAGAAAACTGATTTGAATTTTTCGAGAGTCCCACTCCAGAGACTAAAAAGTAAAATATTCAGTTGTCGGCAGCTGGAATTCCATGAGGTTAATGTTTTATATTCCCACTGATGTTTTATGGTTGCAAGTATTTTACGGATAACAACATCCGCCGTGTTTAACGACTCATCCATTTACGGCAGGGGTTTTGTTGTTGCTGCCGTAATACTTGAAATTATTGCAAAATTCACCCTCATAAATTCACCGATTTTAGCAACCATTAACGTGACTTGAAACATATTTTATGGTTATGAATTGCTGACTTTCCAACCATTTACAGTCATTCAGCAAGATGAAGTCATTTTTGTTGGAGTAAGTGGTTTAAGTTCCCCTTCTTAAATGTTATCTAGTTTCTATAGCAATTGCTGTTTTGATTGTTGCTGTCATCATCATCGTCATCGTCATCGCAATCGTCTGAAGTTATACCTAAATTCAGACGTTGCCTCCCCCAAATCTTTACTGTTTTCCTTTCCCCACTCTGTTGCAAAAATTTACTTTAAATTTAATTTTATTGAGTAACAATCGTGGGTGGCATAGTGGGTGGTTTATTATTTTATTGTTGTTTTCTACTGTTTTCTTTTTTTGTGTTGTTTTCATGACCCTGACTGTTTTTATTAATCATACTTAATACTTCGTTACTTCCCTTTTGGGCTGGTCTACAAATTAAACACAATTGTTGATTGTTTTTCAATTCGAATGACGTTTAAAGTTAAGGATCATTGAGCAGTAATTAATATTAATTGAAAATTGTAATTTTCTGATTTAAAGTGATAAAATCTTCAGTTAAATTTTTGTTGGAAACAGCACTTGTTTCGTCCTTAAATGGGCATGTTTAAGCATATAAAGCGAAAAATAATTAAATTTCTAATTGAATGTTATCTCATTACAGCTTCCCTTTTCACGGTCAAATTATTTTAAAATGGCATACTATACAGCACTAATTATATAAATATATATTTATTTATATATATTGCTTATTTATTTATATACATATGTATACGAGGTGTGATAAAAAATAACCGTTATTTAATACATAATCTATTAAGTCGATTGAATTATGATAAATTCTTTATCATCTTCTGCACCACTACCATCGGCAGCCGCCACTTAGTCCTACAAGGCGCGAAGATATATTTCGTTTTTCTTGTACATACGACATGAATTTGTTCACTGAGCAACACTTATGATCATGTAAAAAATGGTCTAAAAATGGTCGCTAATATTCAATTTGTTAAGGAAGCAGCAAATTAGATAAGTTTGAATGCACAAACATTAACTGATATAAAACACTCCCTTATGTATTTATTCTGAAGTTCAAACAATGTTTTTGCATCTAGTTTAGAAAGAATTTACCAAAAATTAGCAAAGACCATTTTCATTAACATATTTAGAAGTTTAATCAAATTAAAATATTAAAAACTATAGAAAATATTTTCAGTTTTTCTTGAAATTTCGGAAAAAAAATTCATTTCAAAACTAAAGATTGATTTTTTAAAAAAGGAAAATCATTTTTCTGTATAAGTATAAAGAGGACTTATTTCCTTTTGGTTACCACGTCCATACATATACAAAAGAATTAAATGATGCATATTGTAGAATAATTCGCCAGTGCAAAGAAACTATATAATGTCTGGTTCTTCATTCATAATAAAAATATCAATATCAGAAGCAACAAAGTGAAAACAAATATTGTAGTACGGACAGAGGGAATGAGAAAACAGCGGCAGTTAATGAGATTAAAAAAAACACAACAGGGTGTCTTCCAAACATCATCACCAGCATAAAAAACCAATTGTACCAAAACAAAGTCAACAAGATTTGCAACAATAAAAAGTAACAAGAACTTAAACAGCAGCATCAACAGCATGATACCACACATAGCACGCGTACTTGTATTATTCTCTCCTTGTTTCGTTTCCCATTTTTACATATTTTAAATACGAAATTAATTTTTTTAAAGTGTGAAAAAATCAATGAAAAGTCCGTCAGCAAATGTATTTTATAACAGCAGCAGAGATTTAAATATAACACAATTTAAATTGTAATGTTCGGACATCTTGCGTTGTGATCATTTTAATTAAATTTACCAACTACAAATAGATACGCATACGATTTGCAACATTCAGATACTTCATGCATTTCTATGCACTCTTGCATGGGGACAAATGAGCATGTGCATAAGATCCCAACAAACATTTTTATTGCCCTCTTCATTTTCTCTTTTTCTGTTACTTGCATGGAATTGTAACGGAATGAAATATATGTACCAAATGTAAGCCGCATTGGAGTCAGAACGGGTCAATAGAATTTTTCAGTTATCTTATAATAAAAAGAACCGATTGAAGTAAATACTCGTATTTGTGCAGTACCATTTTTTTATTAAAACTCTTTGGTAAAACTATGATTAGACTTGTTAGTTCCCATTTAAAAGGTCTATTTTTATTGTTTTATTTTTAATTAGAAAAGAATAAGATATTACTAAGTTAGTAAGAATACGGGCGATTTTATCGAAGTTCGCAAAGCAATCTCTGCCATTAAACATTTAAGATCACTCTTTGTAATTTCTGCAATCTCGCTGCGAACTGCTATTAATTATTATAATTATTTTTATATAATAATTATAATTATAATTCAAATTATAATAATAACTAATAATTGCGAATTTGGTAGTAAAACTCATAAAATAAAATTGTTTTTGTTTGTATTTGCTGAATTACTTTTAAAGGAATTTTAATTAAGGAAAATTTCTCCAATAATTTTATTCATTGTTTGCAATTTAGGTATTTATAATAAGTATTTCATAATGCGAACAATTCGATTTAATGTATTTCGGAAACAAAGTTTTTATTGCAAAACCCGATACTCTGAACACTAACATTATGTCACTAGCTGATATTAATGCCCAGAATATCAATTCATCGCACCTCTATTAATTTATCTTATTAAATTAATTTGAAATTAAAACTCACGAGGGAGATGACCAACGACAATTAATCATTATGACGAGTGACTATTATTCATGATTTATTTAGTTTTATGTCTATTATTAGTGAATGTAATTAATCGATTAAAAATTAATTGATTAATGCCAATATTATCGTCCGATATTAATAAAAACCACATTCCAGCAAATTTGCCTACAAATACCTAAATGAGGAATTTGCAACTTTAAAGTTTCAGCTCTTTCTTCGCAGGAGCCATATAAACTAAAAATTTTCGGTAAAATGTATGTGTGAACTAAAAATATTGCCTTACATGTACATATCTGTATCACTGTCTACCGCGGGATTTTCATAAAATTTATGTAAAATATTCACGTTATTTAAGCAAAATAATTAATTGTTTTGTTCAACCCCCAAACAGAAAATCATATTATTGTGGTTAAACAGAGCTGGCAAACGGTTGCGTTTAAAATTCACAATCAAGTTCCAAAACTAAAGGAGAGCGCAAGACAATACAGGTTATATATCTTTGTATGGGGCTTGGCGCGAATGCTTTTCCAATCGAGTCAGAAGGCATTGGCTATACTTGCCTCATTTAAGTTATATGGGAAACGAATTAGTTGAGTTTCAATTATCGTGTAACTTGAAAAATTAAAAGATTGTTTTAAAACCAGCTTGGAAAACCGCTCTTGCCTTAGGGAAATGGGTTTAAGAAGTTACAAAGCTTAAATTGAAAACAAATCACTTCCCAGAACTGCCTATTCGCCCATTCGGCTGCCCATTTAAAGCAACTATATTAAATTGCAGTCGACTAGCTTCTGTACAAAACAATTTCAGTTGTAAATCTGCTGTATACCGTAACCAACTCCTTCACAATTCTCAACCATTTTGTTTACATACTTCCACAATCTTTCAACTGAACTTAGCGTTTTACATAGCTTATATAAAAAAAATAATCAAACTTTAAAGGAATAATAAGAATGCCACATGGAAATACGAAAATGGTTTTTGTATTTGGACGGGCATTAGTTATGCAATGGGAAAATGCAACAAGAAATACAAGAGCCATGCATGTTGTTTTGTGTCGTATTTTAAAGTTCTATCTTTTGAGGCATGTGGCCATTCCAAAATTGACCTTTAATCGATCGGTCGAGGAACCGAGTAATAAAGTAAGCAAATGTAATTGTAGTTCAAACCCTGCCACACTGTCATAATCATAATACATTTTCTTTTAAAATGTTGGAAAATAGCGTGATGAAGTCCGCGCATGGGTTTAAGTAATGGCTTACTTTAGCGTAGAGGCTGCCATCAATAAACCATATATAATTTTTTAAAACCTATTTATTAATCATAAAAGACAAATCAATTTCGGGTAAGAGCTGATCTTACTCACTAGAAAAAGCAACACTCCTAGGGCGGATCATGTGAACACTGGATTTTCGCCAATTTGGCAACCAACCAAAAAAAAAAACCTGACATTTCTTATTGTTTTCTTCCTTTCCATAAATCACAATTTCATTTAAATTAGTTTTCATTTAATTATGTTTATTAACACATTTAAAAACGTATTTAACGCGCGATAAGCATAAATAATGTCACACACTGAAGAGAACAATGTGACAGATGTGTTCCAGCAGCAACAATAAAAATATTCTCCTCTGCTCCACAACATAAATTGAGTCGTTAATTTAATAAATGAAATAAAATCTCTGCGGTGACACTGAACAATTTTAAATGCATATTTTATGATCATTATTGTCGTATTTAGTTGAAATTTTCGTTGTTTTGAACAAGAAGAATCTTAATGAATACAATGTGTGAACATGGATGCAATAATGCCCAAATGTGTGTAAATGAGATAAATTCGTTTTTGACATGCTCGTACAATATTTCCAGTATTGTTCTTGTTGTGGTCTGCCACAAGGAAAGCATTATTAATTTTTTTCTTTACGAAATTTATGTGATTTTAAATTTCATTCAGAAATTTTGTAAATAAAAATATTAATGAATAATCCTTGAAGGGAATGAACAGACACTTCAATTTAGAAGTAGAAGTGTTGAATCGTTAGTATTTTCAGCGCCACTAATACATACATTTCTTGCTTTGGCGTAACAGCTTCGAACATTCTTTTAATTTCATTTGGAATTCAGAATTCATTTATGGGAAGGCAACTGAGTATGTGGGTTTTATTTATGTTGGTTTAATATTTTTTTGGGTATAAAATATCAGCCTTTTTAGTCATTGTTTCTGGGTAAAAGGAATACTTAGATTTTAATCTTTCTGTGTTTGACACTTTTTTTCATCACAGGGTTCCTTTTGTCATCTCTTGTTCGTTAATTACTTAATTTCTTGGCAATGAGTGGTGTGATATACTTGCTACCGAACAGTATGGCGCCAAAAGTTATAAATTATAATCATGCATTCTGGTTTTTTCTTTTTTTATCTTAAAGTATTCAAATATGTTTGTTTTTGATTACTGTTTAGTACAATTGTTTAACTTCAAGTCGCAGTATTAAGTTGCTTCCAAATTTAGAAAATAAATTTGTAGAGAAGTTTTAGCGCGCTTCACGTATGGAGTCAGCCGCTGAAATCGACATGCACATATAATCTTCAAAATTTATTTAAAGTCGAATAATTAAATTTGCTTTCGTATTACTCCCAGTGCTCACACACACAAACCACAAATAGTTGTATCTTACATATATCATTTATAAATCTACTAATATATTTCCAGGTAATTACGTAAAGATGAAGTAAAAGTGACCCAACACAGTTTTTTAATGCACTTGCTCCTTTCAAATACTCTACCAATAGACAATGCACGCCAACTAATCTTGAATCACTATATTTCAAACCTTGAAACTTGAAACCACTATTAGCTGACTAACAAAAAGCAATTTTGCAGACAACTAATCGATTGGAAACTTAGATGGAAGTGCTAAAAAGTGTAATGAAAACGGAACCAAAAACGAATAGGAGATAAAAGTTCTCACACTTCCTGCTAAGAAAATGAAAAAATTTAAGAAATGAATAGGAGACTTAATCGTTATGAGGCAAGAACAATAAATGTGATTAAATATCAAATATCAAAAATGCAAAAAATAAAGAAAAAACCGAAAAAAACAAGAAACAAACAAATGAATAAAAGAACGAATAAATACACACTTAGTCCTGTGGGTGCTTTTCCAATTATATAATAAATAAATGTGTTTTTGTGCAAAGAAACGTGGGAGATTCAAAGTGAATAAAATAGAGGAACCATGTATTTGGCTGCGCAATTTCTTTGAGAAATACAAAACCACTTCAAATGATTGTTAAAAGTAAAAAATACGGTGTGGAGGGGTGAAAAAGGCTAATAGAGGGGATTAAATTAAACTCATTCATATGGAGACAGAAGACGCTAAAGATAATCATCTCGATTTCTTTACAAGAAAGAAAAACCTGAAAATTGACATCGGCAGCAGCAGTCCTTGCAGCAGTAATTATCTGCTAACTACTTGACGCTTTTTATCTGCAGGTCTACTCATATGACCGTCTGTTTGTTTGTACAAATTTTTAATAAGATAAAGGATAATGTTATCCTTACAGACACATTATGTTATTGTATAATTTGTTTTATCTTGCTGTCTTGCAATTCATGTACGTAAGGATAACATTATTGTCGAGTAGACAAATCTTAAAAGAAGGTGCAATTTTACCTTGAGTTGAGGTTAAGGACCTAAAATTTTTGTCTACCTCTGTCTGTCAGTGGCTACTTTTTATGCGTTATTAACTCTTTCCTTATTGTTGTTCATATTGCTTTTCACGTGCATGTGTAGAATAATGTTTGTATGTCCTTTTTATATATTTTCAATATGATCTAGTGTAGATTGCGTGTTACGTGAGTTGCATTTTAGAACAAAAAGACAGGAAATTCTTGCATATGTTTTTAAACACAAAAAGGAGTTTTAAATGAGTTTCTGTTAAAGATTAGAGACTCTTCATTATTTCAGAAAACAATTTTATTTCATACTTATTATTGTTTTAGATCCATCAGGAGTTGAAATAAAAAGTGTTACTTTTTCATTGCTTAGAACAAGGAAAACGGTTTTATCAAATTGATTTCTATAAATACGAGGGTTTCACAACTTTTCTAGAAATTACATCACTGCATCTAAAACCATTCGCCCTCACTGCATCAAACTTATAAAGACATGAAGGCAAAACATAAAGCTTTTAAACTGGATTTGTGTATTATCTTAATTATACAGGTGGAATTGTTTAGATGCCTTTGAAAATATGAATTAGTGCAAAATGCTCATACAGATGACTTCGGAGAGGAATATGGCCTACATGTAAGTGCAGCTCATTTTTTATTTTTTTTTACAAAGTGATTTCTTCAAAATTCGTTTTTTCAAAATCTGCACGGATTTAGAATATAAGCTAAATATATTGAAAAGCATAGAAATCAGTAACTATGTGAAATTAACAATAATTCTATATTTCTCTTTTAATATACAACCTTTCCCAGTTAAGCAGATGACGTTTCTTTTGGCATTTGTATAATTTGCGTACAATAAACCAAAAAAATTGTACATGCTTAATTTTCAGTCAAAGCATAATAATATGGTATTTGGGATTTTTTAGCACAACATTTTATCTCTCCAGGATATCCATACTAAGATATTAGAGAAAATTCATTTTAATTTTGTGAGGACTCGTCCTTATTTTAAAAAAATGAGAAACTAAGCAATCGGAGAGACCTGAAACATACCATTGTTGTAAAGCAAAAAGGTGCTGCCGTATAATAATGTAAATTGTTATCGTTCATATATCAGTTATCCCTTTTCTTCTGATATGACCGTTTGCTTTTCAACTAGTGAAAAATTCATAGCAATTTTTAGTAAATATTTTGTAATTTTGCATTAAGTAAATTTTTAGATTATTTTGCATACTTTTTAAATAATTTTTTCTTTCTAATTTCTATTGTGCTTATACCTCCTTCGTAAATATTTTTCTATTAAAATTTTTCGAAAAATTTTTAAATGTGCAACCTTTCACTAAAAAAAAGGGAAGCTTCTAATGCATAATTTCTGCTCCTTCTAATACAAATGTAAAGTGGGCGCGAGCTGAGTTTTTTTAAGTTAAAATTTTTAATTTTATTATCAACATATCATCAATTAAAAATTTAGGCCTAAAAATAATCAACTTTCGATTCATGCACCGATTTTTTTTCCTTCCAGCAGTATCTTTTTTAATTTGAAGGTGTTTCGATTGTGAAAGTCGATGTTGAAAGAAAACTTTTAGTTTGTACAAATATTTTAATCGTAAATAATTTCACATTGTAAATATATCACATTGATATATAAAAGAACATTAAATTACATAATGAGAATCTCATCAATTTAATTTGAACGGAAATTACAATTGCATTTTTTAAATTATGACTTAGTTTTGAAGGACATTGTTCATTCTGTTCCCCCATTGACATCCGATAACCGTTCAAACGTATTCAATAATGTTATTATGTAAATATAAATTAATTGTTTTATTAGTTTTCAAGTAAAACTCATAATGTTAAATAATTTATAAATTTATATTAAAAAAAAATAAATTGCAATAAATTGAAAAAAAAAATGTAAATGTTAATATTTTTTTTATGAGAAGGAAAATAATGTAAAATTTTATATTCAATATAGAAAGACCTGCAGAAACTTTGATTACTATAGTTCAGCAATATTTGCTCAATATTTGAACTGCTGCAGGTATATAATATAAAAGAAACCGCTCTCCAAATACTACGGTAATGGCCAAGCTAGTAGTATGTGCTTCCTATTGCTTTAATACAAGTAAATATTCGATTTCGGGATTTCTACATACAACCCTCGGGGAGAATTAATCGAATATATTATTTTCTTTAGCAACGAAATGCCAATTGCTTTCGATTCGGTTTATAATTATTCATTTTCTACAATAGAAACCAATTTTCCCTTTGTTGTTAATTTAATTTCATTTGATACTCGTAACTTATATTTTATGCATTTAACCAACCGAAAACTTATAAATTTGTAACCCTTTTCTCGCTATTTTGTGAGTGCACATACGAGTGTTCATTATGTGTGTCATGTGTCATTTTAAGTTTATTTTCTTCAAATTACACGTTTGCAATGAAATTTTTGAAAACTTGTAAACGACGTTATTAGAAAGTTTCTTATGCGGCTAATAAAATACACATAAAACAGAACGCGGTTATTTTATTGTGATACAATTATAATAAAGTAATTAGTTTAAGTATACGTTTTATTTTATATTTTATCTGCTACGAAAACAAAAGGGTTCAACTGTTAAATTCACTTTAAATTTTGGAAAAAGTTTTCATAGAAAGAAAAAATAACGTGGTGAGAAAATTTTGCTTTAATGCCAGCTTTATTCAAATAATAAATTAGAGTTTAAAGACTTTGTATTTGCATTTGTCTACTTGTTAATCAATCGGAGTAGTTAAAGTTTTATAAAAGGATATAGTCCTCATTATTTTACTATTGTTAAGCAATCAAAGTGTTTGCAAGTGCTGTAAAAAGATATTGATTAATTAAAAAAGTTTGCATAGTAGTTTTCATTATTTGTAAAAACATTACAAGTTGCAACTACATTCACACATACGTATGTATATATGAGTATATTATACATCTATACAAATAACAGCAACATTTTGGGAAATCTTTTTAAAAATATTTACATTATTTATTTTAATAAATAAATACAATACGAAATAAAAAACAAATAACAAATGAAAGTTTTTGTAATTTTAAGTTAACAAAATTTCTTTGCAGTCAAAAAAATATATAAAAAAAAAATTAAATTACTGAAATTTTATTTATTTGTGAATAAATTGGAGGAAGAAAAAACAAAACTTGTATAGTTACACGAGAAGACATATATAATTTTGTCTGGGAAAGGAGGGAAGAAAGGGTCTTGAGATAGAAAAGGTTCCTTTAGGTAAGCAATATGGCGGACGACCTCAGATTGAAGAAAAAGATTAAAAATTGAAGAAAAAGCAATAAAGATTTTGAAGAATCATTAGAAGGAGAAATGAATGCAGTCATGTTGAGAAGCAATTAGGAAAAAATTCTATTTTTGACGTTAGGTTCCAGGTCGTTAAGAGCAAGAAAAGGGAGTTTCCAGGTGAAGTAAATAAAGAAGTGTATGAATGTCAATTGGGAGGTATTGATAAGTCTCTGGATAGTAATAATAGATATTCAATATTAGGTAATTTAGACTTAGTAAAGATAATGTAGGGTACAGAAGCCTTAATGTTGATAAATGTAGATGGCATGGGGTTAAGGCCGGGATTTCCTATTGTCCGCCGAATTTCTTGGAGAAAGTAAATGTCAAGTCTTTGGTTAATCAATTGAAATCAAAGGGTATAGGAATCAGTTTCAATTTAGGAGTAAATTGTATTTGGAATTATTAAAGGAATCTGGAAATGATGGAATTATTAAAGGATAGGAATATTTCAGCGTATAGTTTTACTCCTAAGGAGTACAGAAGACAGAGTATTCTTTGTAGGGGGTTGTATTCCAAGTCTGATATCGACGAGATTAATGCTGAAATTGATGGATTGATTCCGAACACTGTTGACTCCGTTTCAAAATTCTCTACGGAATATTCGAGGAAACAGGGAATTAATTGAATTGAAACTCTCCTAATCGGAGAGTGTCTTGAGAAAGGCCAAAGGCGAGTGCTAATATACCTCAATGTTGGAGGTGTCAGCGATGGGTGGATTACTCTATGAATTGTAGTCGTCCAATTGCTTGTTTGAAGTGTAGTGAAGGACACGGTCCGGGGGAGTGGCGTGTTAGTAGATCGACTGATGTGGTACAGTTTTGTATAAATTGTAAAGGGAATGCTCACACGTTTAATTATAGGATTTACATTCCAGGTATTAGATTTATGAGTTTGTTTATTGAGGTTAAAATTTTAATCAATGGTGAAATAAGGAGAATTCTTTGTGGTTCGGTATATTTTCCATCCAACTTCAAGCTTGAAGATATTTGTGGAGTTATTTCTTCGATTTTAGATTTTTCAAATGGCTATAATGGATTGATTTTGGGAGGTGATTTGAATGCAAAACAAGTTTCTTGAGGTGATAATGTAAATAATTTTAATGGTGAAGTTCTTTCGGCTTGGGTTCAAAACGAGGCGTTTTCTGTTGCACGAATTTGTGATATATATCCATCTTATCCGGGAGATCATCGCATTTGGAAACTGATCTAAGGCATTACTAAGTGATTCTATTTCTCATGCTGAGAATCCTATTTTATTTAGCAAGGATTATACATCTTTGAATAATAAGCAAATAATAAGAAAGCGTGCGGTATTGATGGAATATCGAATTTTATACTGGGGAAATTTGCGGTTAAAGCATTCGAATATTTGACTATTTTGTTAATAACTGTTTGAATAATTGTTATTTTGCTAAGGAATGAAAAATTGCTAAGGTCATTCCCATTCCAAAGCGGAGGGGAATTAATGATGTGAATACGTTTAGACCGATTTCTTTACTGTCTAATATACGGAAGTTATTTGAAAGGATAATAAGGGATAAGATGGATGTAGGATTGAGTGAAAATTATATTCCTGATAATCAATTTGGTTTCAAAAAGGGTAATTCCACGGTGGACGCACTTTTAAAGTTGCATACTGATGTGGTTCAAAACTTAAGGGAACTTCGATGTACAGTATCTGTGTCTCTTGATGTCGAAAAAGCTTTTGATAAAGCTTGCCATGATGGTATTTTGTATAAAATTCTAATGATCGGATTTAATAAAAATATAATAAAACTTTTCAAAAGTTTTTTTCGATGAAAGGAGATTCTGCTAGGTATTGGTGGATTGGTGTCATGTCAGTGAAAGGTTTCTTGTGGTGTTCCACAGTGTTCGATGTTGGCGCCTCACTTATACCGCATTTAAGTTCATGACTTTCCCCATGAATTTGACAATTGTAAGGGTATTCTATTCTCTGATTACTCTCTTCTTTACACTCACGATGTGTCTCCTGGGGTGGCACTGCAGCGTATTTCATTGTATCTGAGGAATGTTTATGAATTCCACTCTAATTGTGGAATAGAGATTAACACCAAAAAAAGTAATGCCATTTGTTTGCGAAATGCTTCAGGGAAATATAAATATTCTGTGGTACATGAGAGTAAAAGATTAAAGCTGAATTTGAATAGAAACAATATCGCATTTAGGGTCACAATGAAATACCTTGGTGTGAGCTTTAATACGCTTCTGAAATTTAATGGTCACGCACTGTATAATTTAGAGAGGGCAAATCGTGTGAATGGAATATATGCAGAAGTTTACCGGTAAGGTCCAAATTACTTTTGTACAAGGTGAGCATTCGTCATATCTTCTTTATGCCTTCCCCACATGGTTTGCCGTATCAAAAACCTTGATGGAAAAGATGGAGATTTTTGAGAGGCATATTTTAAGGAAATGCATAGAGAGGAACTATAGGCATTTCAGTAAAAGATTCTCGAATAGATATATGTATGAAAAGGCAGGATTGGATCCAATTTCATTTTATGCGTTGGGGTTAATGAAGAAGTTTGTGGAGAAATTGCCTCATTTTGAGACTAAAGTGTTTAGGGATATCTTATCTACCGAGAAAGAGTTCAATTGGTCAAACACGCAATACATATCCAGTATTGGAATTTTACAGGAACAATTTGAATGGTTATCCCGATCTTAACTTCTACTCACGTATTACTCCCGGTATTCATAGGGTCTGAATACGTTTTGGTTTTTGTTTTGTTTTGTTTCTTTTTTCTTGTGTTATTGATTAGTTTTTTTATTTTACTTTATTTTTATTATTATTTTTTGATTTCTAAGCTATATGTTTTATTTTTAAGGTTTAGTTTTAGTGTAAAATTTAAGTTTTAGTATTAAGTTTATAAACAATAGATCGAACTCTATTAGAATAGATAAGTGCCGGGAACAAGTACTGCTTAAAATTATAGTTTATAATTATTCTTAGATTGGATAGGGAAGTTGCATACGCAAGAACTAGTAATATAATTAAATAAATACATAATAGTTTTAAGTTTACAAAAAAAAATAAATATTGTAAAAAAAATTTTATGTAATAGAAAAAAATGTTTCAATATTTAAATAGTAATTTTTTTGACCTGAACTTAATTTAAATTTTAATTATTTCTTTTTTAGGCTTTAGTTCAACTCTTTCAATTCCGAAAAAGTAAGATCGACAACAGACGGCTTTACTCAAATTGTTGCTGAAGAAGAGCACTGAAAGTGTTCGAAATATTGAACATATTAATTTAATAAAAATGATTTGAACATTCAAAGAGTTGACCTAAAGCCTAAAAAAGAAATAATTAATATTTAAATTTAAAATATTTAATTTTATATTTATAAGTATTTTTTTTTTTTTTTTGTTGAACAAAGACGACCCCTTGATAAGGTAGGCGAAATATTTACTCAGCGTGGGAAAAAAACAACAACAATTATAATAATAATGTTTTAATCATTAAAAACAATACGGAAAACTATCTAAAGGTTAATAAAAGAGATTGCTCATTTATTTATTCAGAAAATCTTTTAGTACATAATAAACCTCATATTTTACAGAAACATGATTTTGTTTGTTTTTCAAAATTATGTCTGAAATTTGAAAATAAAAAATGTTTTCTTCTCAGATGTAGAAGAAGAGATGTAAGAAAATCAATTTTTTCAATAAATTTTGCAGATAAATTTATTTTCTATTATTTATATTATTTTTATGTGGGGTTCGGGGTTTTAAGTTCTGTGGTTGTGATAAACACGCACCTGCCACTGGCATGTTGTTGGTACCATTCGTAGTAACATACTGATCAAAGCTCCAACACGGGTTGTCTTCCTCTTACTACAACTTTTTCAAAAATTAATAATATTTTAGAAATTAAAAATTAAAATCGTCTGCCTGCAGTTTCACAAATATACTTTAAACATTCAACAACTATTTTAACAATTATCTATTAGCGATTAACAAAAGAAAACAAAAATGAAACATAATAACGAAACATACATTTCTAAATGGAATAAAAAAAATATTTAGAAAAAGTTACGTTATTTAATGCCTCTAAAAGACACAATATAGCTAACAAGCTCTAGGACTCTGTAATTAGTAAAATTTCAACACCACTAAATGCACCAGTTCTATAAGCAAAGTTTGTATTTTCTCCTTCTTTTCCGTTAATGGCTGGAAAAAAGTTTTGCGGTTAAAGAAAAACTATGTGCTGATGAAAGAAAAACAAAATTGACATGCAAATGACATCAATTATTGAAAATATTATGTTTGTGAAGAGTAAAGCCAACAAGGTGTATGAGAATAATTCATACTTTTTTACTTTGTAAAGCATATATTTATTACACAAGGCTGTTTCCCTCAAAATTCTTTAGTTGGGAAATTTTAAAGTTTTTAACAGTTGGTTTAACAAAAAATAAAATAATAACAAGCGTAATAGTGAATAATTCTGTAATCCGTACTTCTTAGAATACCTATGGTACATACACAGTGTGGACAACAGCTTTTGAAACCAAATTATATTTATTTGTAAATTGAATGTATTGATTTGTAAAATGTCAGTAGGTCCAATTTCAAAATTATTAAAGAATTTAACGAAAATAACAAACGATAAAAAGAAACGTCAGAACAGCAATTTTAATATACTGAGGCCAGACGAATCATAGCTTGTAATAAGTAACCACAAGTCTTACAATAAAGAATAAACCCAATCTACGGCTTACCGATTAGGAGTTGCACTTGCAAGTGCATATACAAAATTATCATTAGCATTTTTTACTGTGTATAAATATTACTTGCTGTGCAATATTACTTGGGTTTATTACGCAATCACAAAATTTTCCACCGTTAAGAGCTTCGATGTCATAAGAACTGCCCTCTTAATTTTGCAAATAATTTAATATAAAAATAAAAAAGTTCACATGTGCAAACATCCTTCATCCCTTAAGCATTGGACCTATAAACATACATAAAATATTTTTTTTCCCCCTCCTAAAGTTATGCTTCACACCTTGCATGCGCTTGTTTTCTCTCGCAAACCAACAAAGTAGTATATTTTAACATTTTATAATCAAAATAGACGGCCTTTGTTATTACCCACACGACACCTACATACAAACCAAAGTGTGTCCTATTCGTGGTTACTCATACGCATAGGAAATTTGTACAACCACTGAGATTTAGAAATCAGAATCGATTTGATTATCGTGGACACAAATTGCAACTCATATTAGAGAATCGTTGGGAATTTTTTATTCGGCTAACAGAATTGATAGCAAATAACTTATCCTGAAAATTATTATCTTTATCGCGTACAAGTACATATTAACGAAAGCTAAGATAGATAAATACGCAGCCATATATCTACGTACATAAATATTTATCTTTATGTGCGTAAGTTTGTAGGCGTAGTGAATATTTGTGTAAATATTAACTATGTACTCATGGTGTGCAGTTGAGTAACCGCACATTACCACAATCTTAAAAGAATGTGCTTTCATGCATTCGTTCGAAAAAGAACAATATATATAATATTATATACAATATTTAGAATTTGTTTTAATATAATCATTATGATGCTAAACTCCACTTAGAAAATTCCATTCAAAAAGTCGTGGAATACTACAGCATCAAATTTTGTTTACATAAATAGTTGGTTGTGATTGCTTCGATTTAGTTGTCATATGTATACATCTATCTGAAGCTAATAATATTCGAATTCTTAAATTGTAATTTCGATCTGTAATGAAGTTATTTAGTACTCTTCAAGTACTATTTGCATTAACAACGAATACAATTACAAGCCAACTTTGGGCTATTGAAGACAGTAAATACCTCTTAAATAGCCGAATAAAACTATCATGGCCAAAACAACATACCCAAAAAATTGTACTGGATTCACTGCACTTTAATCAATAGAATTCTAGATGGCTATCATCTATACCACCAACCCCTAATAGATCGGTCTCAATAGAATAAAGCATGGGCAATATACAGTTCCGATATATAAATGTGGTTTTAAATCTACACGCTTCATCACAGCGGCTTTGGAAAAAACAATCGATACATATGCTGTGCTCATCATGATGTAACTGCGGAGAAATTTTTAAGTTGAACTTTTTTTGAAGTATTTTCTCTTCCCTTTCCCCGTCACATCAAACACCATACGCGAAAACACGATTTCCTTCATCCAACATCCATTTGTTGGTATCATTCTCAGAACACTGGCGCAGTAGAAGAAAGTTGGGCAAATCAAGAAAAGCCTGTAAATCGTCGCTTCCAAAAATTTTAGGTCGACAGTTTTGTGTTCACGGTAAACTAAAATGACCTGGAATAGCACTAATACACTTCTGTTGCATACGCTTATATTAAATAATTCAATAATGCCCTAACTGTGAGTATTTATTTGTTTATTTGAGAAAATATTACTTATGGGGAAGTAAAAAAATTACATATTTACTTTAAGTTTTACTCAAGGCAGTTCAATATTTTATACATCCTTTACGGACCAGAATAAAATGTTTCTTAAAAATTACAAATTGTGCATTAAGTGCAAGGAATATTCTTCTAGATAGAAAATATCAGCTCAGGTATAAAAAATTTAAGGTATATAGTACTTGTAATTTGCAAATAATTTTCTGTATGACTGTCCGCTTGTCTTCCATTGAAAACACAAATTCACAAGAAAAAAAATTGGAAAATAATTCTAAAAAAGTCTAAAAACAGTAAATAATTGATTTCTAATAAAAGTAACTGACACATTTAATAAAAATGTTGCAAAATATTTACTAAAAATATGAAAATTAGTGAATTGTTGCACAAAACGTGTTGGTGGGATACGACCACCATGACAAATTGAAATTAGCTAAATTTTTCTAAATTATAGTTCAATACATTTGTGTTTCCTTTCTTAACCAATTTTTTTTTTCGTAATCAATTTCGCACGTACTAGCGTAAACTTTCTTAAAGGTTTGGCAAGAAAATCCTTAAATTTGTAAATTCCAAATTCCACAAACAAATTTATTTATTTTTTTTTTAAATGCATAAAGAATAATATTTGAAATTTAAATAAAAGGTTTATATGAAATAAATTCTTCCATATTCCTATGAGGCAACACTTAAGAATTAGAGATTTAATAGCAGTATGTGTGGAGGAGGCACATCCCAACCAATTTTCCATATTACACTATGCAATAATTATTGATCCTCGTATAGAAACGATAATTTTTTGCGATCTGCAAACGACTATTATAAAACAATCCTGCCAGAAATGTAAAAAATCTATTAAAAAAAGAATAAAAACTTTTTTATACGAATTTACTTTTTAATTGGTTAAGATCGTTTTCTTTTAATTTATAGACATGAGACACAATTCGTAACATTTTACCTGGGTACTATGAGGGTTAAATAATTGTAAATATTTTTCCTGTGTGCCTGTAAGTCCATTTCTTTATTGTGTTCGCTTTTATTTTTCTACACAAATGCTAGAATTAATTGAAAAATTTGTCACATGCTGTTTCATTGACATGATACTTAACCAAGGAAACCCAAAAGAAAATAACAATAACTTTTCGAAGCAAAATGAACAACATGAGATTCAAATTAATGGCCACAATTGTGCACTTGGACTAGAACAGCGCAAAAGCATAAATAAAAAATTTTTGTGATTTTTTCCTTGACAAGAAAAATCACTTTTCGCAATTTCATTTCTTAAAGTATTGGCATCATTACAACTCTGCAATTTAAGTAAATTATTTTAAGAAACAAAATTGTTCGGCGTGAATTTAATTACACTGTTCTTTAAATTATTAAAAGAATTTCAAATAAATCCGCGCATTAGTTAAATTTGTTATTCGTAAAAGTTGCGGTCTAAAATGTTTACTTTGAATTGAAATGATATATTGCATATTAGAGAGATAATTTGTATAAATTATTGTGCAAAAGGACATTAGCAATTTGTCAATTTTAATAATTTCCATTGTCCTTTTAACACAACTACACATGCACACACTTCACAATCGTTTTTGAAAGAACAAATTCATATGTGCATACACACACGTATTTGTGAGTATGGAAGCATGTTTGTGTGCGTGTACGAATATGGAATACATTTTATGTGTGCGATAGTAGAACATTCTCTGTGATATTCATCCCTACAGGCGATTTTTGTCATTGCGATTTCTATTTCATTTACCTGGATACGTATGCCGTATTCAATTGTTAAATTTTAAATGCAAGTGATTAATGCTTAATGGATTATGTCAAATTGCGTAAATGTCAATTTTATTTTTAACTTTTATGGTTCTTCATAAATTGTTCTCCCCTTTATTGTTGTCGTCTCTTGCGTCACCACTACACCGTATAAATTGCCTTAAGAGAGCATTACAAATGAAATCATTGATTAAATTTGTTTATTTATTTGTTTTTCACTTACAGATGTGTTTAACAGCGGGATGTAATCAGGGATTTGTGTATGAATGTGTGTTGATAAGGGTAACAGCATACAAACACAACCTTTTTAACTTTTTAATGTTTTTTGTTCAATTTCTTTTTGGCATACAAATAAATTTGTTCCAATTGGATAGAAGAATATTTCGCGAATACTTCGTAAAGAGGGAGATTCAGGGACCTTTTCCAGGTGTATGAAAACCTCTCAAGAAACTACATCTATTTTATTTGATTATTTCCAAATATTTGGTAATGTGAATATGCAAAATGTTTGTGCACAAGAGCATGGTGCATTAATAGGTCATATGCTTATCATGCTATTAACAGTATACCTGGTATTGCTCTTCTGACCCACTAATAAATGGTCTACGCCTTCACATAGAAAGTAGCAACGAGTTGACGAGAACAGCGCGCTCGTGCAGTTGGTTTTAGTAAAGCACAAAGCCACAAACTCTCAGAGGGAAAAGCCTGACCGCGTTTAAAGGATAAACTCGATGTCACGAGAGGTGGTTTTCACCTCAGAGCAGCTTTAAAGGTACGAAATATAATGTTACTCAAGTCATTACATTTCGTTCAATAAAATATACAATATTTTAGTATTAGTGAGAAAGCGATTCTGTAAAAAATGTTGGTGCTCGAAAAACAAACAACTTGTATACGGCTTGCGATTGGTGTCCGCCAAAAAAAAAGAGCTCAGAAAACAGCAAGAATGTTTCGGAGTAAATAGACTCAAATTAAATTTAAATCATTTGATTTCATTAAATTGCACTTGTTGAATAAAATAAATTTTAAAAGAGTTATTTAATTTGATAAAGAATCGACGAATATAATTGAATGAGGTGGCAGTAAATTGTATAGAATTTTGGAAAAATATTTTTTAAAAATTTCCACAACAACTTCTTTACTTTGTTACACAAATCACTGTAACATCATGCGAAAACCATTCTCAACTGTAATTAAGCCAATTTTCCTAAATTTTAATTCAATTTAATTCAATGTGCGATAACAGTTAGTTTGGCAGAACAGCGGTAAGGCTCCGTACTAGATTCTAATACTGTATTTTTGCTATTCATATCTTGGTAGCAAAATAATGCCCTACTAAGAATATGCGGCTAATGTTATTTAAAGTTTTTTACATAATATAAATAAAATAAATAAATATTATAAATAAAATATGATAAATCCGGTGCCATCAGTTTGTAAATTAATATTTTCTACGAAATATTTAACTAAAAGCTTTAAAGTTTTAATTACAAGACGGATGTAAATGACGTCAAGGCAAAAGACAAAATTATTTTTTGCATTTAATAATTTAATATCTTTATAATTTTTATATTTTAAAATTATAATTTGTAAATTTGTACTAAAAAAGGCTAAAAACCCACATTTTATTATAGACCTAAATAACATTCGCTTTAATACAATTATTGCCGCACTGGGACAGTTTTAAATTTTTAAACTGAAAGGGAATTTAGCCTTTATGAGAAAGCTTGAATTTAACTAGTTCAATTAGCGGGAACTCACTGTATTGCACAAGATTAGTTCACACAAATTTTTACCAGTTAAAAGTTAATAAATATAATAGCAAGTAGTTGCTATTGAAAGGAAATTTTTTTTACAAAAAAAAAAACAGCAAATGTTTATTCATCTCTTGAAAATTACTTTATGACTTTGATCAAAGAACAAACGCACAGATAACAGGAAGAACAAAACAATTAGAATGACAGGGGTGACAATTGAGAGGAACAAATTTCCACATAATTGTCTTTTCTACATTCACACAAATGAATGTAACACATATCAATTTTATGACACTTAAACTTTTATGGCACAAAAGGATCACAAAGAAACACAATGAAAAAAAAAAACAATCCGTATAAAGAATGGCAATTGCTGCAAAAGATTTAAATGATTTCTATTTTATTGCGTTTACTTTTGATGTGGGAACTGGTAGCCCTTGTGGTCTGTATAAATCAATGGAAAGGAATTCTTTTTTATCACTATCATTAGGAAACATAATGATGAACCATTTAGGACAAATGTTTAGGGCTCACAAAAAGGAATGAAATAAAATTAATTCTGCGAAGTAAGTAACAATACGTTTAGATTTCGCTTTTGCTTTTCTCATATGAGGGAAAAAGCAGTAGCACACTCTGACAATGCAATTTTTGTTTTTTGTTTTAAATTTTTGAATTGCTATCAATGCGTTGGAAAGCGGTGTTGTTGATATCACCACAGAACGGTATGCTGAATAGCGCAGCATGTGGTTGCAACTTAAACAGACCACGTGTAAATCATGATTTGATTTCTTTTTTATTTGTTGCTGGTTTTCACCTCGTGCATATTTCAGTTTTCAAGGAATGAATTGAATTATTGATATTTTTTCTTATACACAGCTAATGCTGCCTTCGGCATGTTGGCTTTGTATGAATTTAATAATCGCGCCTGAATTGTTTAAACCCTAATTTTGGGAGTTTAATTTTTCGCCGGTTTTATTATTTAATTTTTAAACCTTTAGAAATTATATTTATTTATTTATTTATATGTTTGTATGGTTTTATTACGGCGGACATTTTAATTGTTGTGAAAATATTTTTCGAAAATAAATTGCATTAATCTGTAACACAATTGTTGGCTGCTCGACAGGTACTTGTTAAGTGTATGCAAAAATTTTAAGCCTGATTAAACATCAATAGGTTGACGCATTAGTGACACTTCAATGATTCTTAATTATAATACAGAAGAAGAATTTTGTTAAAAAAAAAACTATTCCCACCATTCTTGAAATGTTAAATATTGAAGGTACATGGCGTTGAGGATTTATCTCTAACGCAAACTCAGCTGTCATCTGGAGCTAAGCGACATAAATATTAATTAGACTGGGTGTCGAAATGTTAATGCTTAATTTGTTTTACTCTAAAAAATTGACATTACTTGTTTTCAGAAATTTCGCTACATCATTGAAAAAGGAAGTTGATCTAATAATATTTTTATTAGTTATTAAATTAATAATATTCTTCCATTGCTACTTATCAGCCCATAATATGTTCTCATTATTTTTTAGTTTTGATTAAAAATGTTGATAAAAATTAATTGCAGTAAAGAAAATTTCACTAAAATATTATTTTCACATCATAACAGAAGTCATTATATCACATTTTCATTGTAATCAACGAAATATATACTTTTCCAATCAATAAAAAAATTTCATTCATTAAATATTCATTTACACATTTCTCTGGTTTTGTTTATTTGCTAAAATACAACAGAATAAATTCAATCATTGAAGTCGTTGGAATCTGTTATTTGCAGTATATTTTTTATCAGTGCAAATTTGTATTTGTGGCGAAGGGAAAAACAGTTAAACCAATAATTTCAAACGGAAGAATTGATACGTTCGCAATTCCACTGAGTGCCAACATCTTAACTATGATCATCCAACAAGAGGCAAAAATGTTATTTTATTCTTTTAAACCAAAAAGTCATGATTAGGTAACGTGTTATGGTCCTTCTTACATTTACATTTAGATTTGTGAATGCAACGCACATCGTATATAAATTTATAATGTTTCCTGCTTTAACTATTAGTAGAACATTTACCATCATTAAAAAAATTTTAGAAACCTTCTATTTTAAAAAGAGGAGAGTAGAAAAGGGGTTTTACTAAGAACACTATACGGAATTAAAAAAAAAAAATTTCAAAAAGCGGAAACCGTGTCTAGCATATAACAGCTCAAGGTAACTTTAAACTTAATTTCGCGCGAAAAGCAATTTCGCTGAGCTTTTTGGTATGTTTCAACTAAACTAATGAAGTCAAAGTGAAATTAACTTGAACCTAAAAATTCATAACTTACATTTAATATGGTGCTGATGTCGCAATCAGCGTAGAAAAATAACGCCGGGGTAATATAACTTTCATAAAGATTAATTGGCAATACTGAAACTAAAGACTTAATCATGAAATTGCAGTTTAACGGTTACTGTTGCATTCGATGGAACAAAATATACACGGTAGCGCATTTTGTACATCGTGAAAAAGGAATAGCAGCATTTTGAAGGTTAATTACGGAGAAATCGATTTCTTGGATACATAATTTACTAAAAGGAATGACCAAACTATTTTTACAGACAAACTTGAATGGAGGTGCCTTGACAAGTATTTTTGTTTTATTGCAGTGACAACAAAATGAGGCTGAATTCTTAATTTGTTGATATAAATTGAGCTACAACAAAATAAAAAAATTAATAAATAATATTATATAGTAAAAGAAGGAAAACAATAGTAAATGTATAAATGTAACTAACTTGTTAGTTACAGGTTGTTGTAACTAAACTTGTAATTTACAAAACCAATAATTTCATAATGCAACTTCAGATGCCACATTCAGTCAGTCGCTCATTTTTATTCTACTACACGACCCTGTGCGCCCTGCTCTATTCCGACCGCACTAACAAAACGCTCGTTATGCATGAAACTAGAGTGCATTTACGTGTGATTGTATGCGTTTGATTTACAACAACGTGACGTACTACAAAAAAAATGAATCAAAGTATGCATGGTTCTATAGTCTGAGCTGATCAAATGATAGGTTACATGCTTAATATTATGAATTTTATTTATTTCATTTTTTCATTTATTGTAAATGAAAATTCATTCAAATAAACAACAACAAACTGAACATTTAGCCGCTGTTTAAAATAATGAAAATCTGGGAGTGGCTTCGACAAACATTTTAACTTGACAATTATTAAGAATTCAATAGGAAAATTATAATATATAATGTGTACTAGTACAAAACGACCAGAACGTTGTTTTTCAAAATAAACAAATCACCAACACATGGCAAACCGTATCAACCTGGTAAATTTAATTTAATTTATTAAATTTAATTTAACGAATATAAAAGATATTTCAAAAAAAGGAGGAGATAAAATAATCGATTACAAGTTATTTAAAATTAAGAAGTCAATAAAGCATCTCGTTTGTATTCACGACGAGACAAATGCTTTTCTTTAGGGATTGGAAGTTTCTAAATATTAATATGTGAAGAGCCGTTAAGCGTGAGTGGAGGTGTGAATAAAGGCGTGCGTGAATACTTTGGAGCAGTAGTTTTCAATCTTGCTTAATAGTGGCAGATATTTGTTAACAGTATCTTATCAAATAAATGCAATATTGTTTTATGCATTTAACGCGTTGCACATAAGATCGTTTTCAAGTATAAGCTAAATTTCTTGAATTTAATATTTCACTGTTCTGGAACTAAGGAACTAGTTAATCAAATTAAGCATAAAACCATAAATATTTGACTTTGAGAAATGTATGACAGTATGATTAACAAAAGTAATAATTTCGAATTTTTTTTTTAATATATTCTGCATGTTTCTTTTGGCAATTGCATGTTATAACATACAGAATATGAAACACAACATTTTGTCCTTCTCAAGAACGCATTTTAGAATTATCCATAAAAATGTAATTTTCTATAAGAATATAATTATAAATACCAACAATTATTCCTATTGAAAAGGATCAGGGAAGTGTAACAAATATGCAGCTTCCGCTGGAAACGTGTCAAGGATAAAAAGGTAAGCAAGTGTACAAATATTTTTACCCAAAATTTACTCGTATATAAAAGTACAATTGTGTGGTCCTTGTTAAAATGTAATAGAATACGGTCTACTACGCTCTAAACAAAAGCATTGGAGGCAGTTTTCGATGCTACATGTTTTTGGTAAATAATTAAAAAAAGTTTATAATTAGAATTTTGAAATGTATTTGAAAGGATTTCAGAATTACCACATAAAGAGATATTAACCCCTTACAATCAACGCAAATATTGTCTTATTTCAGATATTCTTTGTTAATGTCATGTTACTTACTAAGCTTAGTATGATTTCGACTGACGATTTATTTTTCCTGCTGTTTAGTGTATTTGTTTTGGTTTCAATTACAACAATAAGACAGAGTGATGTCAGTCATTGGCGAAATCTATTCAAATGATATAGAGTTGGTCTTCTTTTTAAAACTTCTATGAAGTTATTTATTGCAAAGATTAAAGTCGAATAATACCTTGTTATGCTGCGTAGCTGTGACAAGTATTCTTTAAAATCTTTTGGAGCAGACCTTTAATGTATGGTATACAGAAAAGCAACAGGCTAAAGAAATAATGCTTTAGAATAAAAAGTATCACTGTAAGAATCAACAGCCAATAACAACGCATTTGATTTTTAATAAAAAATACGCGTATTAAAATGATATTTCGATTTAAATACATGCCGGGACGATATGTCATCCAAAGTACTTGCTGTTAACAAATGGTTGGTTTATGTTCGTTAAACCACAAAAAATTATTAAGTACCGTGACAATATTTTTTTGTTTGCTAGAAATGTAAATTAAAAAAAGTATTTGAAGTGAATGTAAAAAAAGTAATAAAGTAGAACACAATGAATAAAATTAACCATTTAAATATGATTATTCGAATCTATCAAGCATAGCATTAGAGACAGACATACTCCATCGCTGGTAAAATATGTAATGCCAACTGTTATGGCTACAAAATACTCGTAATGAAACAAATTGTCTCTAAAGGGGCGTTAGCATTTGTGTGAATTTATCTTTTTTTTTATTAAAATAAATGGAAAAAGTTAATAACAGACTAAACTTAACAATGACAGTAAGAATACAACAATTGCAATTCTTTTACAATTTTGTTGCAAATACAATGTATTTAGCTCGTATGAATTAAATGCAACCTATATTTACTAACGTCATCAATTGTTAACAAGACAAATACTCACGCAATTTATTGCAAGAGAAATACGCACAGATGAACTATAAATATTGAACACGATACAAAACATGATAAAATATGTTCCGACACACATTACAGCAATTAAGAAAAAAATGCGTTAAGTATAAGTAAATTTTCTAAAAATAATTTTAATAATGTTCTTTATTTGATATTTAAATCATACTAAACTCAAAATAATTTAATAATTCACATAATTAAGATCAAGCGATAGCTCAACATATGAACTGATTTCTGTGTTCTTGTCATAAATTTGGTTTTATTGAAGCTTCTATTCTATTTTTAATTAAAATATATCTAAATCTAAAATTATTCTAGGGAAATATTTTGGTATAGGGATGAGGGAAAGCGATGAAATAAAGCGAAAGATCTGCTGCATCGTTTTACCGGCCGGAACGAAAAGTTCCAGCTAGGAGCTTTAATAACAAGTATGAACCTGCAAATGTATGCCCCCCATTGCTGTTGATAGGTGCGCCGGTAAACGTTCAGATAAGACGTGTAAGTCTCTGTTGTAATAGAATTGCTTTTAGATCTATCTAGCTAGCTGGGAACGGTATTGTCAGATATTTCCTGAAAAGCTGAGATGGCGGAGTGGGTATAAGCAATATCCCTATCCCATAGCGTCCCCGACGAGGATGAGATGATTGTTTGCTTCAGAATTAAATATTTTTTAAATAAAGCTTCTTGTTGTGCTTACAATATTCATCTTAATGCTCATAACTGACCAAAACTGCTTCTTTTGCGATAATAAATAACTACGATTTGAATAACTACACTAACTTGTATATTGAACGTACAAATTGAATATTAAAATGCTTTTATTTTATACCTAAACCTTAAAAATCTTTAAATATGATTACTTTTAAAAACAATGAAAAATTTGCTGTTCTTGTTTTTGAATTCAATAAGATTGCTTGCAAATGTTGTATGTAAATATGGAAATAATTTTTAGTTAATTTAGTGTAAATAACACAAGTTTTCTGGGCAATGGAATCTTACAAGCAAGATTCCATAATAATTGTTTTCTTTTTTTAACTAACTTAACCTGCAAAGCTCTTGGCCTTTCCGCAGGAAAACACACAGGGTGTAGGCAGGAACCGAACACGCGACGTCCAGTTTTGTAGACTGTGCGTTATTCATCCGCCTACGGCCTATTCGCCTATTCATTAACTGTAAAACTGAAACATGCACGGATAAGGCAAATTTTAAATTTAATTTTCATTAAAGTATAACGAGCTTTTCTACTTGTTCATAACTTTTAGTGGGTAACACTGCTTCATTTGACATCGCTTTTAACAGCTGATAGTCTTCGTTCAGTTTGGTTTGACATTTGATTATATATGAAGTTACAGCATGGCAACTTTGGGAATAGACTAAAGTATAAATTGATATAGAATTCCCATTCATAATTTTGATATTCTATGAAGCTGATTTGTAGTTGGATACGTTAATAAGTGAAAGTGTCGCATTCGTATTTCATTTGTATTATTTTACTAAAAGAAACTTTGGATAAAAGAATAATTTCACGTAATTGTCCAATTAATTTACTATTAGGATGGCGAAAATTAAACATATAACTATAATTTTTTTTTTTATTCAAATTAAAGTCACATGTCTACGTCGATACAGTGGAGAAAATTCAACGCATGGAAGTTGGTATTCGAACTTATATTGAATACGTAAGGTTTGTCAAAATTCATTTTGCAGATTACGCATTGCACGCACGTTGCCAAATCCATCTAGTCCAAATTATACTACAGCAATAATGCTACATTTTTTACCCACTAAATCCCTTCTCATTGATGTTGAAAAAATGAGTTTTTTGTTATTATTATTTAAACGTATAACACTAACAAATACCCAACATAAAACGTGTTACAACTTTCTTGTAAAACGTTTATTTTTTATTCATTTTTATATTATTTTATATATTACAAATATTAGTTTACACACAACTTGCTGGGCCTTTTCCGATTTTTATTTCTAAAATGCGTGCCAACCCAAAGCTTATGATTAATATCTATTCGATAATATCTATTCGATATCAGTATTAAATGATTAAATTTTATCGGTGAGTGTAAAAAATTTCTTTCTTATTAAATATGTATAGGTGAATATGACCTACTCGTGTTTTCGAAGAAATTACATTGAAACCTAATTATTTATCATAAGCTTTCTTTAAATTTATGCTTTTTCGAAATGTGTCGGTACCTTAATAAGCCATTAAAATGATTCTAAGAAAAATTCATTGCTTTTTGAAGACTTGATTTTTTCCCATTCTTTAAATGTATAATAATTTTTTCAAGTCAAAAAATTATAATATAAAGTAAGTCTACCAACCGCATGTTTTGATATTTTTGTAATATTTTTGTTTAAAAACTTAATATAAATATTTAAAGATATAACAGTAAATTTCTTGTTTCTTAAAATTTGTGCGATACTTTTTTGTTTGAAGTTAATGAAGTCACCAAGAAACGATAAAAATAAAACTACTTTTATGAAAATCTATTATTATAGTTTTTAAAGATGAGACCGTTGCCTCTTTATGAAACTCTATACAAATATTTATGTTTCGTTACCTACAATGGTGAACGCTTTCGAGCTCTGATGACTGAATTCTTCCTTCCAAAAATTTATCAGCTAAACGTTTTGATTACTTTGTATGGTGTTATGATAATATTTAATTATTTTATCTCAAAAATTTTCCTTTCTTGTATTATCATTTTAAGTTTTATCGATAGTGCCGATAAGGCGCTATAGAACGGATTCTTCGAACCCATCATATAACGCACTTTCGCTGATAGTATATGGCCCCTCCTGCTGCATATATAATATTTTAAATTCTGATGATACATTCATTTTCAAATAAAATGAAACAAAATTATCATTTTATTGCAATGTCCCATGTGAAAGGTGTACATGAAACTTTTGTGTGTGTTTGTGCAAAGTATTGCGCGTTCCCTATATCATTTCATTATGGGTTTGTGCAGAAATGAAGCATTTAGGAGCACAATTGTAATATAAAAGAAGATTATTTAATCAAATAATATTCCTTAATTTAAAAGACCGTGCCAAACTAATGCATCAGCAATGTGTTGACATTTTTAATTTACTTTGCTGCATTTTCTTTTTTAGTTTTCAATTCAAATACTTCTACATTCGACAATGCACTTCAGTTTAAATCGCATAAATGGCGCGAGCCAAACTTAATAATTTCCATAACCGAAAACAACATCTGTGTCCTAAAGCATTCTGTGAAAAACGATACTATTCATAGTAATAATTATATAGTTTATAAATAATAATAATTCAAAAACAAGAGGAACTTAATACAGCAACTCATCCATCATCAGCAAAAGTATGAAAAGGTATGAAGGAAAAGTATTTCCGTTAATTTGAGAGCCCAAGTAACAAAATCACAACAGGCGATCTTTACAATACTGACGAGTAAAAAATCTCTCATAACTACATAAAGGAGATGACAATTATATTTACTTAGCTACTCGTACCTACATGTATGTAAACGAGTAGCTCGCGTATGCAGTTGGCGCAAAATCAATCCAACATGAAACGAAATGAAACGCACCCTTAAAACGCAGTTTCATACATTGATCTAAATAGATTTTTTTATAGAAAAAAAAAGCGTACAAGTTTGTATGCAGCAATGGGTGCCAGTTTTAAAGTATAAAATGAAAGAACATCCTGTCAAGCACTATAATTATCATTTAGCGACGTTTGTTCATCACTTCCCGCTCTTTACAAAGTTCTTGTAGTTTTTGTTTAGTTTTATAATATAATTAATAAAAGAAAGGGTAGGAAAAATGTAAACACAAACCAGATTTCAAATTTTTCAAGGACTTGAAAAAAATCCAATTTCATCTGAGAATTAATTTCGAAGAGAATTGAAATCAATAGATCCATGTAAAACATTTATTACTATGTAATCTACATATTCCCGAAGTAAAACAATGAAGCAACAAAAAAAAAAATAAATTACTAAATGATGGCAAAAGTTGCAACTCCATCCTGATATGTGCGTACGAATATTAGTTTCCTTGAATATTTGTATTACACTATACTCTATTACGTTTAAGGACAACCGTTAAGAATACGGGTGACAAGATTTCTACGACAATATGGACAACCTTTTCATTCATTTGTCGTCTCCCGATTGGCATGTGCATTACATACGGATTTTATATTAACGGCTGCTCCTGCCACTGCTTTAAATTAGTGGCACGATTGTAGAGATATTGCACGCTGCATGCTGCTATGCTACATAATTGTATATTTTATTGTAATTTTTTTTAATTCTTTACAGCAATTGCCCTACTAAATTTGGGCGTTACTCTACATACGCCCAATAAATGACTTGGTTTTACCTTTTAATAATTTCTAATAGATTTTTATACTTTCATAAATGGTGTTTAAAATAAAAATAATCGCTTCTTTTCACAATAAAAAATCTACACACATGTGCATAAATACGTGTCAGTATGTATGGATGTGTATAAAACAATAAGAATTGTCATGGAATAAACTTGGCTGGTGTTGTTATAATCCAAAGCGCATGCAGGCTGTGTGAAATTTCAGTAATTTACTAACACTCTTGCCTAAATACAGAGAGAAGTTGTGATATTTACTACAAATTTGGTTGATATAATATTGTTATTAATATGGTAAATTCAGGTAAAACATTTTTCTATGTTCCAGTTCTGTTTTAAAATCAGAAGAGTTACAAGAGTAGTGTTTAACGGCCTTTTAAGCTTAAAAAGCTTTTTAAGGCAAACGCACCTTCACATACATTTAATTGATCGGTTTTACATTGTATATTACAACATAACTCTCTTGGATCAAGTTTAGCTTCCAATATGTGAGTTTATTGATATTAATACAAAATATATTTAGTGCAAAAGCAAGAATCACCCTCTTTCTAAATACGCATTCCTTTGTTAGGATGAACTAGAATTACGTTTTTTTTTCTTTGGGTGATATACTCATCCAATTTATTACCTGGAGAAAACATTCACCGGCCTTTTACAGCTACCCAACAATTCTAAACAACATTATTCTAGATATCCCATGTCTAATACGACAGTTCAACCAAAACTTCGATACTTTTGTTCGTTACAGTTGCAACTCGTATCGGAAAAGTATTTCATACCCACACATTCCATTTTATTGAAAAAGAGAACGACAGTCTCATAGGCTAAGAGTTAAAAGTATAACCTCCACAAAATGTTTGATCGTTTGACAGCAAACGGATTGTATAAAATCTTCCCTGTTACACTGTAACATTTAATTACAATGAGAATGGTGTGCGTTTGTATGCAGTTATACGCAAAATGTCTTTTAGACTTATCAATCGATGTTTACAAATTTCCATACTTGTGTACAATCAGCATACGCAGTACTTTGTCACAAACTATCGTGGTAAAAACAGAAGCAGCCTTTCTTTTTTTCTGGTTTTTTACTTCTGTCGTGCCACTGGGCGTATATTGTTAGCTCAAGCATACCTTCTGCTTCCTACTAGCCAGCCTCTAAGTCCAACCTACTAAAATATGAACAACGACAATAACACGAGTATAACAATGATACAACAGTATTAGCAAAAGTGTTGCTGCATACTACGAGTACAACATTAAATCCTCATACACTGACGCATAAAAGCAGAAATATTTTAGAAACTCATACTAAGAATTTACATTTAAGGCAGAAATGTCATAAGGCATTTCTTTTTTTCATGTTAACCCGTATTGTTGTCGTTTTGTCATGCTGATTGCGTGTGTTTGTGTGTGGGCATATGTGTGAGGAACGTATTTAACGAAAGCAAAAAAAATTGTGTATCCCATTATACTTAAATTTTGTGTCGTGAGTCTGTTGTGCTGCTGGACTGATCCAAAAATCCAAATAAACGTACGTACTACATCTTATTCCACTTTTTTCTCTTATTAGTTACGCCTTTTCAATACTTTGAATTATAAGATCATTCTTTATCCTTCATTATTGTTAAATATTATGTGGGCAGTTTGAAGAAGTGCGACAAATTTATTGCCCTCACTTAACACTTTATTGCCAAGAATTTTAAAATTTTGCTGAATTATTTAAAAAATATGTGGGAGTTAGGAATTTCAGTCAGACAATGGTTTTTATAACGAAATGTATAGTTATTAGAAGACCATTGTTTTACAGGGGGATTTGTTGCAAAATGCATTGGGTTTGCACATGCATTCCAATATAAAGCAAAACTTTGGAAATATACAACTAAATTCTTTTAAAATAAGAATTTTAAGGAATCTTTCTTCCAAATTACTTATTAAATAATTTTAAATATTGTAAACGGTTTTATCATTTATTTAATATATCGTTAGCACTTTTGGCAACTTCTTGAGGAACAATAAAACTGATATGCATATATAAAACTTTCTTTTAAAGCACCAGTTGAATCAGCGCATAAAAACGGCCTGTCACATGTTTTTAGCCACAAAGCAACATTTATTATATTTATCATATATTTTTTTTAATTTTATTTTATTGGTAATTCTTCATTGTAATATCACTCCTCAATATCTTCTGTTTTCCATCACTATTCTGGGGAATCCTGAAATATCAAAGAAACTACTTAGTGGTCTCTACAAATTCAACTTCCATAGAAAAGGCAATAATTAGCCAATGTTTCTTACTTGTCAGGCTACTACTTTTTCTAGTAATTCATTGCTCTTAACTTTTGATTATTGATATTTAGTATTCTTACTATTTGATAAATTTTATTACTAGTTAGAAAAGTAATAGTGCGTTACCTGCTTTCTAATAAGTGCTGGAAATCAATGACATAAATATGTTGTCAGTTTTTGCAAATTATCGGATTCAATACCTTTTAAACTTTTTTTGCAAAAGTAAGTCCAACATATACGCAAAATATATTACTGGAACAATTTTGAAGTATGAAAAGAGGGGAATTTGAATTGATAATAGCAAATAGTGTCAAAGTTGTGATAATTAATTGTGATATTTAAAACTTTATTTGAAAGAAATTGTTCATGATCATGCAATAACTATAGCCTCTTTAAAGTAAATATTTATAAACTCTGGGAAAAAATTCTCTTTAAAATTAACTCTTTTTAACGAATTTTATATATGTAGAACTGAAACTGAACCTTCTTTCTTAAATTGTCTACAACATTTTGGAATTATCATTCAAATGGAAATATATGTAGCAAGCTAGGTGGGATGTGCTATAACAAAGGTTGTAAGTAAATTTCTCATCATTTATCATTATTTCAGATATTACGCCGATTTATTTACTATTGATTTGTAAAATCTGTTTAATATCTTAATATTTCAATTTTAAAATTTAAACATTTTATTTGTAATTGTTTTCTTTTAAATGCTTTTATTCTTAATCAATAGAATCAAAGAATAAGCAAGATTCTAGTGATATAAAATTTGTTTCTTTTGTATTTTTCAATAACTTTCTCATATTGCTCTGATTTTCTTACATATGGGCACAACATGATAAAGTTTGATATTATTTTTTAAAAACCATTTGATTCCAGGTCTACATGGGGTGGTATAGTGGATGCAGGTGATATAATCGACGAGGGTGATATAATCGATGTATGTTATATAATCGAATAGGTGGGTAAAAAGAACAGAGATCAGATGGAGTGGAGTATTTCCCACACCATCATACACATGCCAGAATATTGAGAGCTTCTGATTCCTTATTGTTTGTAACTTACATAGTCTCAGATGCTACAACAGTTCGGGTCAGTTATATACATGTCGACATGCAACGTTGCCTCTAAGAAGCATTGAAATTAGAGTTTCTACCTCCGTCAAATGCCTTGAGCCTAATTATACCTAACTATTTACTTTCGCATAGATGATGAATGCAACTACACCGCCCTTCTATCTTGATTAATACAAAAATTTCTGTCGTACAATGTGTTTGCAACTTCCCAAGTCAAGCATTGTATAATAAAGTGAGGTTTTTCCATATAGTTTAACAAGCCATTTTATCCTTATTGGATTATCAAATAATTTTTATTCTTTCATAATATTCATTGAATAGTATGAATTGTATCCCACTAAAAATAATGGTTTTTTCTAAGTAATTTCAAAAAGATTCATGTTTAATAAAATTGAAAAATCTTTATTATTATATTGGTTTTCCAACACACGAATGAAGATATGCAAAAAGTTATATAATGCAAATTGGTGCATTTACAAAATGGCAACTATCACGCAAAATATTAGTCGACTGCATTATGAACACAATATGGCCATAAACAAAAACAAAATTTAAATCAATTCTATTAAATTAGAATGTTGAGAAAATTGCTTCAGTAAAAATAAAAACAAAACAAGTTCATTAAAACAACCAGCGAATCACACGTTAAGAATGCAAAAACAGTGAAGTCAGAACTAGTAACAGTCTGCAAAAACGCCTTATGGAACTTCATTGCCTTGTAGCACGCCATCTCTAAATACAAAAGAGTCATCAACGCCAACATCCAATACCAGCAAGGCACACCAAACTCCAACAACGACAAAAAATATTAAAAAAAAGCGAAAAATTAAGAAAGCCATAAATGGATACAAAATGCAATCAAGAAGCCCCACGATGGCCGCCAATTGTGTTGTTAAGGTAATGCGTTTTACTATGGCTTCATTCGCGAATATATTTCTTTTTTCTTCAGTTTTTTATCTGGAAATATTGTTGCAACATTTATTGTTTCTGTTCAACTTATAAAGAACACGCTCATACAAGTCTGTTTGGTGTTATTTTTCCTGCTTTCGTTTTTAATACTAAATATATTTCTTTACTTTTTAGTGTTAAAACCAATTTAATTTTCTTTAATTTTGCACTCTCCAAATAATGGCGCATTATTTAGTTTCTACTTTTATTACATTTTTCTTATATTTTCCTGCTATCGTGCAATGCCACTATTATTGAAATCGTCATAAATTAAAAGGAAAAAATTAAACTGCTTGCAACGGCCGTGCGGTGTGAAGTGTAGAAGAGAGTGCACAAGAAGTCGACGAACAATTGTGTTTGGGGGCACTACTCGTACACAAATAAAATCATACGCAGTTAAAAGGATTGTTGTTGCTAAACGACTTCTGTTGTTACTCTTTAAATTGATAGTTGATCAACTTGTTATTAATTTTGCTTGCCGTGTTGGTTCCCACTAGGAAATTAAAATTAAAAAGTGGAGAATGCGATCAGTGCGTCAAACGCCAAGGACGAGTATGTGTACGATCTTAACATGATATTAAAGATAATTGAGTAAATTCATAATATGTTCAATGAAAATATCACGAATCAAATCACAAATTTTTCAATTGCATGAGCGAGTATCTGTAACGAATACGGTCACAAATATTGAACAGGGAATTTTTATACAGAATGAAATGACGTTTTGCTTGTCCACTTATGCAATACCACTTTCAGAAACAGTTAACATCGCTCAGACGAAAGGGTGGGTATAATGGTGTTCACAACTTCAAATAAGGACAGATCTCTCAGTAATTTTTCGGAAAAACTTGAGTGACATAATTAAGTTCTTATGAACGAATGTAAATGCTGAAACTATTCGTAGAGAATTTTTACTGGTAAAAAAGGGTGTTCTATCGAATACATTTTTAATTAAAATTTGTTTACTTATAGAAGAAAAAATGTATTTTTGCAACAATATTTTTATAGTTTTCGACTGACAGATTCATTAAAATTTATTGTCTCTTGAAAAATGCCTAGTTCTGAATAGCATAATTTTTAATCCTTAAGAAAGAACTTTACATATAATTTACTACGTAATATATGTAATTTACTATTGAGATCATTTTTAATTTAATTAAATAGAAATTTAAATAACATCGTATTAGTTTCATTTAAACACAATTCTGATGCTGTAGAGGTGCGATTAGTATGTTATGAATTAACCTTAATTGGTATTGAATAATAAGAAAATTTATTTCAAATAATATATATTTTATTTTTATATTTTTAATGGTTTGGCAATGACAATTTATTTGGAAATGAAATATAATGAATAAATAAAGTGTTATGATCCAATATTATTGCACTAATAATTCTGATTGGAAATATTATGTAGATATACAGGAAACTGATTCGTATGTGGCTAATGCATATAATATTTTTATTTTGAGGATTTTACAGATGACGAAATATTTTTCAGGTATTAACCTATTTAACAATATTTATAAATTTTCTTGGTAAGAAAATATGAGAATTATTTCCATGTTTCGAATGATGAGCTCTAAAATATTTTATCAAAATTAGTAATCTATTATTATTGGAGTAAGACGCACTATTTATTGTGATATTTATGATTTCGAAGAAAGAGGGGCTGTAGCTGACAAGCAAAGTATTACTTATTGCTTTTTTGATAGGAAGGAGTAATACTGCAAAGGAATAATTGTTTTTCAATAATTAATTGTACACCAGTCCGATGATCGTCCTCATAGTATCCGATTATACTTTATAATTCCTGTTATGAGACTATAAAAGTACTTCAGTAGATGATGTTTCAACCGCGAACTACAAACAATTCTCGATCACTCTCCATTCCTCTGAAAAAACTTGTAAAGGATTTCCTACTGGTATTCGAAAAACTCTAAAATTATTGCTACGCAATACATGTTGTTTCGAAGTATACATTTCAGTTGAAGAATATCAATAATTATAATTATATTCTCTTATCTTTTTAAAAATAATTATAACACATTCACAAAATATGATCAAGCAGTTTCTATCAAGATCAATATCTATTTTATGGAGCCGTAACAAATTGACGGTTTAAATTATCTTTTATTACTAAAGCTAAATCCAGGAAGAAAATTTAAAATTCTTAAAAAAAATTCAGTATTTTAAATAAGTTTATTCGAAAACCATACAATTTTTTGGCATTAAATTTATGAGTTTATAAAAGAAAGCGTCATCAAATTTTATAAAATTTTAAATTGTGTACTGAAATTTTATATTTTTTTTTTTATATAAGGAAAATGGTGGAACAAAATTAAATTTCCATTTCGAATGATTATTAAAATTCTACCCAAAAATATTTGGAAGTTTTCAAAATCTATTAACTTGAACTCTAACTTCAAGAATTTGTATAAATTTGAAGAAATTATTATTGGAAACGGCCCACCATTTCGTTTAGGGTTGGTCTCAATTACATACATTTCTCAAAGCTGATATTTTTCAAACTAAAACACAAACTAAACTTTTTTTTATCTATTCTGAACTCTATAAGAAGGATGTTTTCGGCGATCTTATAACTTCTGAGTAATTGGTAAGCCGAGAGGACAAAACTCATAACTGTCTTGTCTTCATTTTGTCTTCAAGCAAAATGGAAACATGCAAAACAGAATCATTTCAAATAGAATAAAAATGAAAATAATAGAAACAAATTATATTTCCGTTTGCGTTCTAGTTCTCCAACACTGTAATTGGAAATTTCTCTAATAATGAAGTAAATAATGTAATAAATAAAGACACAGAGCCAAACGAAAGAAATTTAAAAATTACCCGTACAATGAAATTGCAGCAAGACTCATGCAATAAAAATGAATATAATTTGAAAAAACGTTGAATAAAAATAATAAATGAAATAGTTTAACTAACTTTTGAGAAAGAGCAAGCGTTATAAGTGGACAACGACAGCCACAGAAATGTGTTTCCACATCTAGTGGTTTCGAGACCATCCGCGGAATAAAATGGCGTCTATTAAATGGAAACTGTTTTTTACGTTTTTGTAAAATAATTTATGCAGCAAACGAAAGAGAGCAATAATGATAATAAACTTAATTAACAGCAAAAATAACGCAAAAAACAATCAAATGGAAAAAACTTGGTTTTTGAGTTTGCACAGTAAAACTATCCTACCAAAATGCAGTAGTACAATTTATTCACACCTATCGGTGTTATAATTTATAACTGAAATGCGACAGTATCTTAGAAAATACAGGAGCTTGTAATTAAGGACATACATTTTAATGAAGTTTAACATTTAGAAATATAAAAAAATTCTTTTATGGGTATCAGCAACATTCTATATTATACACTTATGTAATAAGTATATAAGAGAGTGTAAATAGTTATATCATTGGACAGTAAAAAAAATGTCAGACTTTAATTGTTATCTACTAAGCAACATGAACTGTTTTAAAACTGTTACTAAAAATTTTCATAAACATTTACAAGCTCATCGCAGGAGGCACCAAATTTCTATATCCTTCAGAGAGAAATTCTTTAAAAATATAAATTTTTAACGAATTCACTGCAAATGTTATATTAAGACTCTTTAAGACAACCCATGAGTTCAATTTTATTATAGGTCAAAAATTATTTAAAGTACGTATACAAAGGTGATTGCTTGCACTTACATCTAAATATATTAATAATGAATTTAAGTCTTCTCTTATTGCCACATGAAAATTATTTTTAATTAAATAGTGATTCCTCTAAAACTTTGTCTATGAATAAGTCAACATTATTCGAAATTATGGCGAAATTAAGAGTAAGTGAGGTTAACCAAACAAGGCAATTAAGATGTTGATTTCTACAAATAACAAAGGCCGACACACATTTTGGTGCCTAGGATTTAAGACCGCATTATGAGTATGTTCGATTACGTGATACCAAATTTGTTACTGAATTAAAAAATGAATTTTAAAGAAATATCGATTTATTTACACATTATAACTAAACATTTGCGCATGATTCCCCAGCAGTAAGCAGCTATCGGATGAATATACCATCTGTCTTGCTACATGTCCAACATACTCTCTATATCCTGCTGGAAGCGTTCTTGTTAAGGTCTCCCAAATTATATTGAAAGTGATCTATGTGACTGTAGGGATAATGTACTTTTATGCTCATATGACAGCCTAAATTTTTAAAGCTAAGCAGCATTTGGTCAAATATTCAAAGTCATCATCCAAAGAAGCTTTGCGAAAAGCTACATAGTAGAACATTTACTGAATGGCTAATAGGTAATTTTGTAGATCAAATATTGAGATATTTCCATTTATGGCGATTGTATTTATACTTTTCATACAAAAAAACTTTCGCCATAATGCTTGTTTTTCTGTCAAATAATTGGTACTCCAAACATCATAGACGTTCGTATTCCTTTTCCGCAAATGTCCAATGTAAATTTAACATGCATTATGAGGTGCCCTCTGTTATCTTGGTTGCGATTTCCATTCCAAAGTAAGCAATGTACAGCAAAACACCACATTTGCAATCGGTTTTCGTTATTCTTCGAATATGAATTTACGACAACTATAACAAAACACAACATCTAAATTTGCTGACATAATAAAATAATAAGATAAAGTTTATTCGTGTTTTTGTTAGATTGCCTGTTACAATACAAAGTGGGGTTCAAAAGCAATTGTGGATAGTATGTCAAATAGAACTAATAGGCTAAAATTACTATTGTTAATAGACAGTATAGTACCTCCCCTATCGACATCAGCTAGAAATGGAGATGTGTCAAAAAAAGAAATTCATTTTCTAAGTCCGTTTAGTAAATTGCTTTTATATCCGACATTGAAGAAAACTATAAAAGTTGTTCAGAATTTAAACTAACAACACTTATACCATTGGATACAAGATGTGAAAATATTTTTCAAACTATCACAGGATATGCAATCTTATAATAACTTTTTGCATACTAAATAGCCCAACACACAATATATTTAAAAATTCACCAGAAAGAGAATTAAGTTGTACTACTGTGCAGTTGGTGAAACGAAAGAAAAAAACATGTAACATTCTTTGTTTGGCTACTGCACCGCATTCGATATCAACTTTTTATTTAGCTTTAGATTTTGACCATTTTCTTGGCAAACCCAACTCAAAAGAAACAGCAAACTCGTTTGTTCATTTTTCTTCTTTTTTTTTGCCAGCCATTTCCATTCATTTGTTTTTTTATTGTTTAATGGTGGCTACTTTTAGCATCCGTTCTGTGCTGAATCGCGTTTTTCGCCAACATTGCAATTGCAAGTTTCTGCCGCTGCTTTGCAGTAGTTTCTGTTGTTTTTTAGTTTTTCAAAATTTATACCTGCAATTATGTTTGTTGTTGGAATTCTTTTTTGCAGCTTTAATTTAATAATTTGCAGTTTGAACAAATGGATTTAATGAATGCAGCCCCATTAAATATTTTTTTTACCTCATCAACTCTTGTGGCTGTTTTCTTTTAAGAGTAAAAACAAACCTGATTTGCTCCGTTGGTACTGCAGAAACATTTTGCTACGCACTTTTTTATCTTCAATGCAATTGATTTACATGTTAATTTTTAATAATATAATTAGATATTTTACGTATTAACAAAATCGTTTCGAAGTATTCAAATAACTTCTAAGAATTGAATAGATGGGTAAACTACACTCCAATAGAACTCTTTAAACATTCCTACACTTCAAACACTTCTCAATCGTAAAAAGTCTATTCATCTTATCTCCAGTATCCGTCGACAATCAGCAGTTTGCAGAAGAAAAATCATTTTTTCTCATTAATTCATTTGATTTGAAAGGATACACAGTTTGGTGAAATTAGTAGTACTTACGAAACGTATCGAGAAGCCAAATACAAGATCTAATTACTACCTAATTATGATAATTCATTTTGCGGAAGGGTTTTCCCCTATATTTTTCTTCAATAGTAATGTTCTTGAGTTATTTACCAGAAAGATTTTCCCTCTAAATGAACAGCACTACGAAAGTGATGAAAAGAAATTGAAGGAAAATAATTCGTATGAAACTAAAAAAGGTCTTCCTAATATTAATTATTTGTTATTATGGAAAGAAATGCAAGTAAAGGTCCCGTTTCATTATCCTACACATCCGTACAATTTGAAAAATTTGCCACGTTTACTGGAAAATGAAATAGTGTGACATAAAATTGTGCGATTTTTATGGCAAGTACAAGTTTATGAAAATTTTCACAAAATGATAGCTTTCCTGTGATCTCGGTTGCTTTTACTTCAAGCAGATAAAAAAAAAAAAACTTGGAAAAATTATATTATTATTAAAGTTTTGTTTGTAGTTTAATTTATTATGGCAGTCAATACTTTCCCATAGCATTAAATATAACGAATTATATTTGTTTATATTTTGCAACCAGAAAACATCTGATTTTGTAATTCATTTAAGTGATAGTCTGGATGAGCTATGAAAATTTTCTGCTTTAAACATCTCATATTTGAGAAATCTAATGACTGTGTAGAATAAGAACATGACAGTGTGTCCGGGGGAAAGTATTCTACAACTTCTAATGCGAGTATTACGAATCAATAAAATAAAAGATAAGATTTATGCAAATGAAATATTTATTAGTTACGAAAGCACGGTATAATGTTTAGCACTTATCCAGAGGAAAGATAAAATTTCGAACAACGACTCACCGACTTTGTGATAAATATAATTTTTTAGGTAATATTTTAATTCAGAAACGTTTATATCTATAAGCTTTATATTCGATATTATCCTATAGAAGATCTCCTAGAAGCTACAGTTCACATCCCTTGTCCTAGATATCAATGAGACATCGCACATTTCACGAACTCTTGGCAAACAGGAATTGAACGGGTGCGAGGATGCGACATCCTGCCGGAAGCATTTTCTTCGCTTATAAGAGGATAACTTTCGCAGTTCTAGTATCAAAAAAAAAAAAAAAAAAACAAAAAAAAACGTGTGAAGTGCAGTTTTGCAGATACTTATACAAATGTTAACTACAGTTTGAGAACTTTGTATTTTATATTACATAATTAAACAAAAATATGTATTTTATAACTCTATTCTCAAAAACGAGCTCATTTTTATTTAAAAAATTCTTAAAAATAAATCGAGAAAACATTTTTCCATCTAAGGAAAACTGTTTTATAATTTAACAGAAACTTGTAAGATACTTTTAATTAAAATGTGTTTCTCGCTTCATTTATAAGAGATTTTATTAGATAATTAAGCAGACAATTTTACAGAACAGAACGGAAATTTTTGAGGATAATATAAAGTTGCAAGCAATAGAATAAATTTCAGATGCAAGAAACTTTACTACTGTTTGATTTCTTTTTAATTTCTAAATATTTTTTATAGTTAGACTTCAAAGATCTCATACCTTTGAGTAAAATTTTTCTCAATTTAGTAAAAACAAAGGTTTTTAAATGTGAAAAAAAAAATGTTTCCATACCGTGAATATGTCTTTCTCAAAAGTTATCAATAAGCTTAACAAATTTTCATATCAAATACCAGTTGATTTTCAAAACCACGTGTAATTTTTACTTCGTTTCTTAAAGTAACGCGGCCAGAGGTCGGATGGTCGAATTCTTGCCTATAAAGAGGAAAATACAACTGTATAATAAATATTGAATAACAATATGCAGGAAATATAACGAACGAACGAATTTACGAAAAAAGTTACTTCATTTGAGAAGATTTCAAAACAAACAAATTACAACAGAAAATAAGAAATTTAAAAAAAAGTATTCTTAAAAAATCGTTACTTTTAAAAAGAAATTAATAATTAAAATAAAAATTCATAATTGAAATAAATTCAATAATATGTAATAGTCACAATTATTAACAATTAGAATTTAAATAATTAATTTTCCCAGACTTATTGCTTCCATGAGCATTCTAAAATTCTTACTAACTAAAAATCTATAATTCTATGCCAAATTATCAGTGTGTGGTCTAAAATTTATTCTCTGTGTTACCGGAAATTTTATAAAGTTTTATTAGAGATTACAAATGCTCAAACGTCGTCTGGGAAATAGAGGTTAGTAATAAATACAGTGATTGTTATATTTTTGTTTTTCTTTTAATATTTAATTTCTTTTTTGCAAGGGTCAAGTTGCTTTCAGTTTGCTGCAGCAAATAGGACTCCAGTAGTGTAATTCAACATATTGGAAAACAGCTTAATTTAAAAAAAATCTTTCTAATCTTGTCTTAAAGTTTCGAAATACTCGTAGCAACACAAATGTGTTTTTCATGTCGTATACTAAAAAAACAATCTGCCCAAACGCCTTTTTTAATAAATCTCGAATACACTTAAATTTCCATATACATTTTGGATAAATAACACACACTTCTCTCAAACTCCAACATGCCATGCATATTTTTCCTTCGAGATCATAGAGCATCCATAAACAGAAACAGAAAATGCTAAGAAACCATTTCACTGGACTCATATCAACGTGGGAGTCGGCTTGAAAAGACTCGTATATGAATAATTTTTGACTTGGCCCAACTGAGTAAATGCTCATCAATTTGTTATGGTCAAACCCAAAACTTTTAATTTTATTTAATTTATCATTAGGGAGATTTGTAAAAGCAGACGAAATAAATACATTTAAGCAATGAAGTAAGCGTAACCTTTATTTAGCCAATAATATCGAACACCTTTTTAACCAAATTAAAATACTGTACGAGAAATGAATGAAAAAGGTGCGTGTAAAATTAGGAAGAAACGTTACAAAAATTCAAACGCCATTGCAGCCATAAAATGAAATAGAAAAAATTCACATAAATGAATTATAAAAACAAAAATATGAATGAAGTCGAGAGACTTAAAAAGAAGGCGTTTACTGCCTCCTAACACGGTTGTCATGTTATATTCTACTTGCAAGTAAGCGCAAGAACACCCTGCGTGCATTTTCTGTTATTAAGGGTGCAAAAATAAAAAAAAAATACACCAACAACCATTCAGGGGAAAAACGCGTAATAATTTTTATTAATAACAAAAAAATTCAGAATTGTTATAAGATGTAATAAAAAAATATAAACGAACAACCCCTTAAACATATTTAAACTCACACTTTGAAAAGCAGAGAAGGTCCAACGCTCTGGCATGAAGTGAGAAAAGAAACCAACATCCAATTCTATATGATAATTACACAGGAAATAAGAAAAACTAAAAAAAAAAAAAAAAAAATACCAAACACAGTACAGTATGTGAAAATATTCAAATTTCAAAAATATGTTTTGAAGCACCTCTTTAGTAGATTATCATATTTTATATAATTTTTTATTAAACACATATATTTATTTTATTATTTTCGCCAGAGCTGCACTTCCCTGCAGAGCCATCTTTTAGTAATGTTGCGGGTCTTCCAGATTAATACAAGTACATGAGTGCCCATAGATGATTTCGTGAAGAAGTTGAATGGCAGCAGTAATTAAAGCCAAAAGGTGTTTGAAAAATGATAAATGAATTTTGTTTCTTAGTAATTCAAATAGCAAACAGCATCTGCAATTGAATACGAAATAAAAAGCTGCAATGGGAGCTTATCTTTCCATTTAGTTTAAATGCCAAATAACTCTCTCGCGGACAGTATGACGAATACATTTTTTCGATCGAATTGAAAAATGATAGCAAATACTTGAGTACAGTGTAAAGAATGAATAAATTGGAAGAATATATTGGAATTATATAAATATACTGCAATGCTTCTATGAATCAATTTTTCATGGAGCATAATGATTCGTTCTGTTTATGAACGCCAATACTTCGGAAAACCGCTTCACAAACAAATGATGTATGTAATTGCTCCATTTATTTCGTTATATTATTTCATTTTGCAAATGTATGAACGGAAATGGGATGAAATTCTAAATACTTCTTGCATTCAATCACAATTTTTATTTTAGTTTTTACGTACTAGTTTATATTCAAAATTTATTTCCGTATAAGCGACCATCAATTGATAATAAACAGTTCACTTGTGCTCGAACAGTCACACAAAAATATGAGAGGATGTGATGGAGCGCATGTAGGTACTATCACAGGCAATTTTCACATGGATCTAGAAGAGGTTAAAAAATGAAATATATTCCACCAATTATTTTATTTTTTTTTACTTTTTTTTTTACATCTTATTTAAAGTTATCATTTATTAAGCTTTAAGGACTTTTTTTATATATAAAAATATTTTATTTTAACTTTTAATTTAAGTGCGAATGTTGGCATGTTGTTAATCATACTTTTTCGTTTCAATTTACATATATGTATCTATAATAGTATTTTTCCCTGATGACGATACAAAATAAGGACCGAAATATCGGATAGGAACCAAAAAAAAAATTAAAATATTTGCAATGCTCCAGAGAAAATATTCTAACTTTTTTACATAAAACTTTAAAACATCGGTCCGTAGATGACAGTTTTACATGACATTCAGATACAGTGCAGTATCTCCTACACCATCATTATGATAGCACGTCCAACGTACGTAACCACGAATATTCACACCAAGAGCATTGAGAGATACCCCTTTCCCAATGCTTGTGCTATTTGTATATAGATATCGTCATAACCTCATCCTCTGATCTCTCATTGATAAATTTTTTGCGATAAAAAGCTTCATTTATGATTCAGCGTGCACCAAAGTCCCTCTTCATACAATGTCACTAAGAAAACATTTTAATTTTAATAATATTCCGGAGAATACTCTATAATTAACTTCTACTTATCTTTTTTAGACTTTAAGCGCGGGCCTTAATTAAATTCTTAGTCATGTAAAGTAAAACAATGTATTTGAAGGCTTATGAAAAACACAAGGGATTTCAAATAATTATGAATCACACTGGGATGTGTGAGAACGATCTTCATAAGAGCGATATAATATGACTAAAACCCTTTTTCCTACTCACAGTGGATATTTATTATAATTTTTTTTTTTATTTCATATAGTTACATGTTTCAGCCTCCTTTCGAAACATATTTAAAAATTGGAAACAAATTGAACTTCCTTAATATAGATGATGTGATGCTGGATAATAAAGCCATGTGTATGCCCCTTCAATCACGAACCATGTGAACAACGAGTATCAAAACATATTTCTCTGTTAGATTTACATAAATATTTCTATTTTTTTTTTTGTAAGAAGAGTAAATAAAGCAAGTATAATGTTGCTAATTATGTTTTTTCATGCAACTAACCATTTATGGAAATGTATCAAGAATGCGATAAAGGGTTATTTAATTTGAGCAGCAGATAATGTTGGCTTTTTCTACTTAGTCATTTAAGTGACATTAGCTAATGATTTGATTATTAATTACTCAGTGGTATCTAATCTTACCCTATTGACTAGCATGTGAAATGGATAAAGCAATCTATCCAAATGCTTTTAATCGAGTTACACAGATTCAGAGTTATTTTTGTTAACTCAGAATCAGTAATATTTTTCAAAACACAGCTTACTCAAAAATAAAATTCAAGTAAATATACCTACGAGTATAATTGTATACGCACTCGTTTATATGTGTACATATATTTACCAACGTAATGACTTGGTAATCAAACTATCTTCAAAAGAAAGGAAAATTAAAAGAAGTGAAGCCTCAAATTGTTAATGCTTACAGAAGAGGTCAGGTTTTGTCACGAAAGAATGTATTCATTTTCGATCTGGTACATCGGAAAAGCATTTGGAAGTCGTAACAAATAAAAAAATTATTCTCTTCAAAAGATACTTTCGTTGATGTTCGCCTATTGCCTTTCTATGTGCCATTTACACGCGGTAACAAAAGCCCCTATAGTAGAATTTTTTACCTAATAAAGCGTAAAATTAAAAAATAAACTATAATTGCATGATGCATTTTCTTTTCCTACAACTTGTTTCAGTTCTTAAGTTTACTCTAAACATGCATTCTTAATGCCAAAACTAAGTAAGTCTTGACTCATCAGCATTCAGTGCAAAAGTGTAACTAATCTGCTATTTTCGGGAAAGGATAGTAACCAAAAATTCTTTAAATATTCACTTTAAATTTGAATGGGCCTTAATAGAAAGAAATAATATCTTTCAGAAATGTTGGGTGAACATGACATTAAGTTTTTTAAATTGCATTTGTGTCTAAACCGAAATGTAAATAGTGTAAAACTAAAAAAGTAATATTTGAAATTTTTTTATTAAAAGCTTTTAAATGGATTATTTGCTTATTTAAATATGTAATCTATATACATATGTATGGCCACATAAATATGTATGCAACTACATATGTTATAAGCACACACATACATACCTTCCTATTTACATTCAATATTTAAAATTATTACATATCATATATTAAAACCCTAAGAAAAATTATTTGCAAGCAAAAGCGAGTTATAGCCTTTCCACGTCAGATCGACGATATGTAACTAACAGAAGTATCAAAAATAATACAACTAAAAGCGTAATGCTGTTCCAAAGACTCGGTAGATACCAACTACGGTTGGGAAATTTCTTGACCATATTTGTGTCACCCAATTCGTCTAATAAAAAATAGCTGCAAATCTAAGTGATCAAAACCACAATAATGATAATGATGTTCACTGATAATGATGTTCTTTCCAATTTTCGAATTTACACAAATTGCTTGCTATCAGAACAACACAATACATACACTATACAAAAGAAATATCATTTGAGCTGTTTCTTTATGGAGCTTTTGCTTTTTTCGCATTAAATTATCAATAAGAAAGTCGTTAAACTTTTCGCCTTATCGCCTATATTTAGGTATGCGAATTTTTTTTATTTTCAGTGCTGCACGTTATATGCTATTATGTGATACAATATCTGGCGGTATCATGATCGACACTTTCATTAACTTAAATATTGCAACCAAATATCTGCTATATATATTATCATATATTTTTTTATTTGTTTCTAAGACTAAAACCACCCCCAGAGTAGTACAGTATGCACCTTGGTGAAATTTACATGTTGGTGGAGTGCACTTTGGGGAGACGGTATCCTGCGTTTCCAGACCATGACCTTTGACAGACACCGGTACAACTTGTCTGTCACTACCCAATCCATAAAATAACATGGCAACGGGCGTGCTTATAAGTAATTAAAAGGTAAAGGCAAGCTATGCTTGTTGGTCTGGGATTAGGTCTAGCATAATCTAATTGATTCACGGTTGAATATTGTTGAGGATTCTCTCCGAAAGCACCATCAGTGGCTATATACTGGTTCCACGGTTACCGGCAGCCCCACCAATTGATTTCTATCGCGTAGGTTATGAGTGATTTTGAGTTTGCACAATACCTGAACCGAACTGTTATCAAGGATGGACTTAGTTCACACTCCACGGAGTTAATTGATTATGCTCGTGGATAAATTTGTGCGGCTTTAGTGACTTTGTCCATAGACTAGTCACATAGTTCGCTTCAACCTAACAACATAGAATGAAGTTGTGACCGGTTTTTGGTGAGGCCTCCTAGGAGATCACGTGGTGGCATGTTGTTGACACCAAAAGTTGCTTGGGAGATTTCTCTTGAGTGGCTGGTATCGCATTGATGCTAACGCTCGATACGATCCGGTCAAGCGATTATTTGTCTAGGTGCCATTCAACAGACATTAGTAGGCAGCAGATGGTTCTCCCCTCTGAGGGCGGCCGCTCTGCAATTCTTTTAGTGATATATGATTTCTGCATGCATGAATTGAATAGACAGATCTGGTTTACCCCGAAGATGGCGGGAGAGTTCTTTTTGCGAAGTGCCTATTGGTAAGGCTTGTACGGTCCCGAACGTCTTAGCAAGGCGCTTGGTTAAAACTGAATCTTTTAATCAAGATTTGCCACCTGTACTTGTACAGGGGGCTTAGTAAATGCAATAATTTACTCAGTGCTAAGCGCACCGTGAAGTTAAGCCTTACAAGCAGGAATTCACGTACTCTGTAGCACACCTAAGACTAAAACCCATCTTCAAATTTAATCAGAGAACCGCAAAAAGACAGCAGAGCTTTCAGCTTGTGCACAACAAAACATGGTGTGGGCAGGATTCGAATTCTCGACCACCTGTTTCGGAAATTCCACTACAGTAATTGAACACATAAATATTAACCATTTCACTGGCATATCAAATCTCTTGCACATACGTTGTCTTATATATCGTCAGACTTTTGCTTGTTTAGTGAAGAGAGCAGTAGAATAAACAATGCGTTTCTACTTAGAGACTTAATAAGTATTCTTTTCTGTACAATGTGCATCGGCGAAAGTTGGCAAAAATTTTGCATTTTGAACCGAACATACTTGTACACGTAACGAATAATGAAAACACAAACTTCATATGAGCTCCAAGCCGTATCCTTGCCATATGAGGCAAAACAGTAATTAATAATTTTGCTTATTTAAATAGAATAAATTTAAATATAAGCAAAGAAGTGGAAATTTTTGTTATATACAAAAATGTATTGTGTGCTTCAAAAAAAATGCGGGGACTTCACAATGGAAACTTCTTCGGGATCCTTATGATTTTCTCCACTGTTTTGATACCAGGAAGATTAGTTTTAGTACTCGAAAATGCTCTTGTTGCTGTTGTCTACAGCTGTCCATTTCTTCTAGCCGCCACTTATGTAGCATCGCAATTATGCTCACTATTGTAATTTATAAATAAAAGGCCGTGTTTCAAGATTTATAATCACTTTATAATTGTTGGAAATCAACGTCCATTTCAAAGTTCGCTTACATACCTCTATGTGCAAATGCTGATAAGAATACAAAGCATACCTGTTATGTGATTAACTACGATAAATTTTAAACCGTACTAAATATTTAAGCTACATTGCTTTAGAAAGATCTACTAAACTACGTACATGTTAGGAAATTTTAAAGGCTGCCAGCAATGTGAAAACTAAAGCCAATAATAAGTAGACTAACAAAGAGCCTAACGAAAATCCCTTGTTCAAGGTTGGCTGACCTATTTTAAAGTAGCATAACTAAATTGAGTTTCCAATTTAATGTTATAAACCAAATTATCGTGCAAGTTTAAATAATCATATTCAAAAATAATAACTCTTAATTGGCCACTGGATATGTACCATATAATTAACATCAATAAAATAAGAAATGTAGAAATTTTATTGCCATTTGTAACAATCCATCTCTTCCATTGTGTAGTTTATTATTTTCAGTGGAAACCTAAAACAAAATTATACTCACCTGTTTGCGTTTAAGACTCAGGAATCGCCTTTTATTTTATAACACATTAAATATATATTTTTCTATGTTATTTAACATTTTCTTTATTTTTTAAATGCGTATTTTTCCTGTTGGCAAACATGTAACGAAATAAAAATACAATGAAAGAAAGCGAGAAAAGCTGCACTCATACATACAAGCATATTTTATGCATAAATAAATTTATTAACGTATTCATTCGTACATTTAATATTTATGATTTGTACTGTATATGTAGACTATAATTATGGAAATCTAAAATGTGTTGTTTTAACTGACACAAAACATGCACAACGAATTTATTTTAATTCTGTAATTGGAATCAATTTAAAGCAGATCTGGCCAATAATTCTCAAATATGACAAAATGTATAAAAGTTGGCGTATTTATACTAATCCAAAAATGATCATAATGGACGCAACCAAATACCAAAACGTATTTTTAATACTTGATTTTGAAGTTTCCAGCGATCATATTACTGTGACTCACACATATATGTATATTCAGATTTAGGGGCGAAGGGTTCACGAATATAACAGCATAATACATTTGGTGATCTCCCAGATAGGTTTCTTCTATTTTACAAATTTTATACTCTTTTCCTGCACGAAAGTCGCAAAAGTGTGATAAAAAATGATCTGGATTATCTCTTTGTAGTGTCAAAGTGGGAGAGAGAAAGAATTTGATTAATTTTTAATTGCTTTTTTTTACTTTTATTTATTTTTATTTTTATGAGATTTGTACTGAAAAAATAGTTGCGTAAAAAGGAGGCAGAAAATATAATAGAATACAAAATTTATTTGCTAATATTCAATATTCAATTTTTATTTATTAACAACTTTATTAACTTTATTAAATACATGCAAGTCCATAAAAATGTATGTTTCAGACTGGTCTATTGAAATAATATTGTATTAAAGTCGTTTGATATACTACCAGAGAGACAGAGAGAAAGAGAGAAGGAGAGGGACAGTTTTTATCTAAACATACTTAGTTTAGTTTTTTCTAATGCCGAATTTCATTGGTTGTTCTTGTTAATGTAATAGCCGTTAAACAATATCAATGAGAATTACTACGGCAAATGGCATTTCGTGATATATATAATTCAACCACAAAAGCACAACCAAAAAATTTAATTTTATGTGTAGAGAAAACGGGAGGTATTCAAAAAAAAATAAGCTACATGAGCTGGTAAACTTACTCACACAAGTCTTACGGAATTTGTGATAACCTCATCAAAAGCATGAAACAGGTGTAGAGATGATGGAGGAGTACAAATAATTGCATCATGTGTCGGTCCTTGATGTTCTCAGTATGTATGTTTATATCTCAAATAAAAGTGTAAAAGAACTAGAACTGATGCTTTCAAAATTAATATAAAATATTCGGTAAACACTACGGTTGTATGTGCACAGATTTGAAAAAGTGTTAATTAGGCGAAAATTTTTATTTTAAGCAGATACGACAAATAACGTTGGATCTGATAGCATTGTTAGAACATAAAAATTAAAATACTGCAATTATTATAAGAAATTATGGTGTTGTCATGTAGTTACGAAATATTTTCTTTTCTCTTTTAATTTAAAAACGCCCAATAATATTATTATTGTTGGTAATATCGCTGGAATGCTAAAGTAATCATATAGGATATATTAATATTTTGAAGGGAGCTCTTCTTTTAAAAGGTCTTAGTGAAATATTTCTACGACTGACAAAAAGACTACCAATTACTCTCCTCTTTTTCAGATTATAATAATAATTTTCGTTAAGGATTAACCTTTGATATTAACGAAACTGGGTATCATATCAGAACTAAAAGATTCATTTTTGATTTTAATATTTTATAACTTTTTAGTTGAGCCTATTAGAAACAGTTTAAAAGAAGATGACCTGCATTTTAATATTTGTGTATTTATTATATTATAATAATTAATTTTATTATTAGGTTTCTATTTTTATAAGCTCAATAATTTCTTAGGCTTAGGATTTTATGGATTTCCTGAATAAATAATAATTTATTAAGAGGATATCAGCAAAGCAGGAATTTGACCAACTTTTCGCAGCCAATACATCCTGTTGGAATCTCATGTGAGCAAGATTAAAGCCAGCTAATTGCAGTACGACAGTAAAATCGAAGATATAAGAACCAATGACTCTGTCAACCCATAAAATTTATAGTAAAGACTTTTAATATAAATTTGTGCTTCAACTCTGGTAACAGTAATCCATAACGAAATTTTAAAGTAAATTAAACCAAAAAGTAATTCAATTACATATTAATACTAATTATTAGTGTTTTAGTAAATACTGATATATTTATTTGTCAATGGTTGAATTTTAAGTAGGCTTATTTACTAAAAGTTGTTACGAATGCATTACATTTGTTGCAGGGAAAAGAAGATAAAACATTTGGATACTGATATAATTTTAATTTTTTAAATTCAAGTAAAATTGATTTACTTTTAGTTCTGAAATAAAACTGAAAATAGAAAAATATAATTCCAAATATTATAGAAAAAATTAGAAGTTGTTTTCCTAAAAGCCGCACAGAGAAGTAGCGAAAAAAAAATTCCTAAAACTGACAATTATTTGAGATACTCTTCCAATTTATTTATAATTATTATTTCACATTATTAATTTGGATTCATAATATGAAAATTTACGGTAAAGATTTGGATCTATTTTTTAAAATTTTTTCTACTCATTGAAGCATGTTTTCTAACGGATGTTTTCTAAATAATGAAAAATGAGAATATTCTGTACAAGATATTTAAGAAATATAACAAATATAGTTATTCTAAACTGTATTTTAAATTAAAAATTTATTTCAAACTTACCTTCATTCTCATTCACATTACGTAATCGCACAACATCTTAAATATATATGTATATATATTATATCATCATAAAAAAAAATGTTTTCATATGTCCAATTCAATATTGGAGTAACACTATGTAATGCAGAATTTGTTATATTTACTTGTACTAAAAGGATGAACATTTAATTAGTTTGTTTAAAGAATAAAAAAATACACAATGTTTCATTGCTAAAAATTATTGTTATTTTTTTTCAAAAACAAAACTTTTTTAAAATTATATTTTTATTTTATTATTTTTTTTTATCCCTTTCTTGAAATATTTCAAATAGTTCTATTTGAAATAGTTCTCTGTAAAAGTTCTTCTTTTAACTGTCTTTCAAACATCTTCTCAATCTCTAAATCTAAATTTATAACAACGCTGTCCTTCCCTAAAATTAAATAAACTTGAAATTTTAAGGTCGAATAATTTAAAATTTATTGATTCGCCATTATCGATAATTTGCAGAATAATTACATAAAAGAAACAGTAAAATTTTATGTCTTCTTAGCATGAGATATTCTACTGCTAAATTGCAAAACATTTTGGAATCCCGCGTTATTACGTTGTCTTATTTTTTTAGTACAGAGTGAAAGCAATCTTTGGTATCGGCCAAGATCCTTTAGAAATAACTTAGGCAGAAACCAAATAGAAGCCAATGTGCAATGAATAAAAAACTCTTGCACTAAATAAAAAACTATAAAGGTGCCTCACGTAGCACTCATTTGCAGGCTTGCGTTATAATTTGTGTATATAAATATTTTTATAAATTGGACAGCAGGTATGGATTAACTTACAAGTGGAGCGACAAAATATCAATACAAGAACAAAATTGGGAGAGTGAATTCAACGAACAGAACGATTGGGTTTATAACGGGCTTTCCTAAAATTTTAATGAAATACGCGCATAAGAATTGAAGCAGAAAAGAGTCGTTTAATTAAGAAACTATTATTGTTTTAAAAAAAGCCACGTTTATCATGCGGTCACTCTTAAGGGAAAATAGTCGACAGAATATTTTTTGTGTTTGAGAAGACACAAATATTTAATAGCATTTGCGTTTACACAAACATATTCCAGTCCAAACTGAAGTAAAACAATTATGTGGTCAGTTACAATAAGTGAAAAATAATTTATAAAACCATATTCTATAAAAAGAAAGATGCGGTTGCGGTTAGATGACGGTCTGGGACTAATTTTTTATTTAAAACAAGTATGTCCCTTAAGTCTTTTAATTTCGTGCCACATTTTGCTTGATGCCAGCGTTACCGTGAATTCATAATGTTCCAATGCTGTGAATGTAAACTCAACAATATATTTGGGATTGGTTATTTTATTTACTTTTTTCATTTGGTGCACATGGAATACATAACCCTGTATTTAAAAGTGTAATAACACTTCAATATCATGAGAGAAATGCGCAGCCCAGACATAAATTAGTATTTCGTCAATTTATTTGCAACAATTAGAACTTCACGTATCACATATGACAATCCCAATTTAGCCTTTAGCCAAATAGCGAACTCAAAAACAAATACTAAGAACTTCTTTTACTGTTTTAATTCAATCTCATCAGTTTAATTATTTTATCTGTTTTTCATCGAAGCAAAATAGATACGATTTTCTTTCGCCAAAAGAACCTCTAAAGATTTACATTTATCAGCTTCTACAATTTATAAGACTATTTAAAATAAATTCTTAATTTATAAATTGGAATACAATTTACTCCTAAATTATTTGTAGCTCTAAACAGGGTATGAGGAAATATAACTTTGTTTCGTTGTACAAACACTTAATATTTTTATCCAACATAGTGGAAATTTTAAATTATAAAATTATAAAAAACATCATGATAATAAACTAATTTTTGCATCTCCAAAAGAATTGCTTTTTCATAAAAAAATCTATACAATGTCGGCCAAAAATAACTTAATATATAAAAACTTCATATAAAATATCACCTGCGGTAAAGCATATTCTAATCATGGTAAATTAAACCAGTAATTTATCAACTAAAAATGGGATAAAAATCGATCATGATTTGCAGCCAATATATGATGCATATTATCGTAATTGACACAAAAATATCTATGGAAAAATATACAAAAAATTTGGTTTCATCATTGAGCATTGATATATATAGTGTAATGTATTATCCTTCCCGTTTCTTTCATTATAAGTGGTAATTTTCGCTCATAATGTCCAATTTTTCTTTTTGTCAATAAAAAATGGTATTTTTGCGCATAAAACCAAATTTTACGAAATATATTACTAACGTTTTTTATTTTAAACTTCATAAAGTTTATTAACACTGTATATCAATAACATTTTCCCTTTTATGCACAAGTTTCAGATTCACTTTCAGACTTTCAAATAACGTATTACTGATACCTCAATTAGTGATGATGTTGTGTCATATAGTTTTATAATAAATTAAAAAAGATGCCCAATCATATATGTATTTACATGCATACATACATTCAAATTTGTGTACAAATAATTTCCCATATACTATATATACTTTTTTTATAATTAGTAATAAAAGCCTTTTTTTAAATGCAATAGGGCATAAAAATACACTTCAGTTTTGTAACCCGTAGATATGTCCCTGCCTCATAACTTGCGATTATTATTTTTATTGTAGCTGCTTAAGTATGTAAATAACTCAATCACCTTTTTTGATTTCCTAGTTATATCTTCGCAAGCTAACAGTGCTCGCATATAGTCATATGAACTAATTCACCAATATTGTTGTTGTTATTCCTTTTTTATCAATATTTATGACTGTTAAATTTTAAAAATTTAACTGTCAAAACATCTTTGTGTCCAACCGAATATATTGCTTTCCACCACACCTATAATTTCAAAACTACAAACCCACCACTGTTAAAAAGGAAGAATAAATAAAAAAGAAATTGAGAAAAAATGACAAACAGTAAAAGAAATTTGTATTGCTGTTGAACAGAGATGGACATCAATGTGTATTTTTTTTGTGTGGATTTATGTATATGCACAGATACCTGCAAAACGTGATAAATATGAACTTAATGTTTCCTTTTCAATTTTATTTTTTGTTTTTTCTTTTTTTTATGTCTGTTTTATTTCTGTCTACTATTGTAAACTTCATTTTTCTTTAAGAAATTAAAAATTTTACATACTAAATACATGAAAACAACAACTTCATCGAACTGAAAATTACGCGTTTAGTTTTATCATTCTCGAATAAAATATCACTTTTAGTCTTCAGAAAACATTTATTGAGTCTTTGTCTGTAGTGCTATTCATTAACTTTTTGCTATAATTAATATTGTAGGAGTTTTAACGATATTTTTTTTGTTTTCACATCTATAGTGTACAAAAATAAACGAAAACACTGTAAATAAATACGAATTACACATTTTTTTATTAATACATTTATATATATATTACAAGTAAGTATATATATATATATATATATATATATACATATATGTTAAATTAAAAAAAATTTATTTATGTTAAATTTAATAAAAAATAATATTTATTTATTTATATATTTATTTATTTATTATATATTTACTTAATATTAAAATTATATAAATACAATTAAAATTAAATACTGCTATATAATCTAATGTAAATTAGAATTGTATAATATTACATAGGAGTAAAAGCAGTGGGCCTATCAACTCATAACATTTTTATATTAAAGTATTAAAAATAATTACAGTACCAAAAAAAATCATTAGTTTAAATAATTTATTCATTTTAAATTGAGTATTAATTATTTTTGCATATTATTTGAAATTAGTATCGTAAATTTATTTCATCAAAATCGTGATCACAAAATATTTAGGTAGTAAGAGGCGATCTGGAATCGTAACTATAATTCAACATTAAAATTCTTATTAGCATGTTATGCAAATATAAAAAAAAAATGTTATGAAACATTTATGTTCTTATGGTCCCACGTAAGATGTATATTTTAGTCACTTCCCGTTGAATGACAACCTATTGAAGTATATTGTATTATAATAAATTATTTAATTCTGTTTATTCGATTTCACATTCAAAGTCATACAATTTAATAAATTAACTTCAATAATTTAAATGTTTAGAAGCAGCAAATAATACCACAGCATACAAACTAAATTTTCATCCAGCTCATTTCCCCCTAAAAACCAGACGTAAAGGATTTTTACTCGTTTGACTTATGGTATTATTAAAAATGCATTTGCAACTACCATAAAAACTTATTGAACGTATTGAAAAACGTTTTCTTTTTAGATTTTCTTTTCAAAAAACAAAAATCACAAATAAATAAACATGCTTGTCTAGTTACTACTTACTTTTTTACTTAACATTACATTTTCCATTCCTGCATGCAGATGGTTTTGATATTTTCTCAATTTTCTTTCTTCCTTTACCACGCTAATCGCTTAACGATTGCAACCGGCTGTTCCTCTTGTGAAAAAAGTAAATATTTTTCAGATATTTTTAAGAAAAACTAATTAATGTTTTTTGATTGATTTAACTAACACACTAAAATTTCAATAAAAAAAATTAAAGTGCAGTAGCTAAAAAATAATATCAATAAATTGATATTAAGTGAGGTTATGTTAAGCAGTAATAAAATAACATTCGCCAGCAACTAAATAAAATTGCTTTTGTGGTTCTGAAAAAATAGTGGCTGATTAATATTGCATTCTTATGTTTTTTACAGTTTCCTGAGGCTCAAAATACAACAAATATAATATGCCTCCCAAGAAACATGAAGAACCTGAACGCAAACCATTGATTGGTCGGATTGGTACAAATCTTCGTATTGGTATTGTTGGTGTACCAAACGTTGGCAAATCAACATTTTTCAATGTTCTAACAAAGAGTGCCGCACCAGCTGAAAACTTTCCGTTCTGTACTATCGACCCAAATGAGAATAAGTATCAATTTTTACGTATTGGAAACTTATATGTACATAATTTTTAGTTTAGATTGTTTAGATACATCCTACTAATGAATTAAGATAAAGCCATAACGGTAGAAAAGATAGTCATTTTGAACGGAACAAGCTGGAGTTAAATTGTCATTTCGGGAGCATTTTAGTAGAAAATTGTGTGCTTGTAAATGCTATCGACCAGTAACTATGACTTCATCACTTTTCATTTACATTCGAATAACAAATACAATATTAAAAAAGTTGAGGAAAGTTCATGGGGATTATTTATGCTATGACTATCGCAGTTGAAGATCGAACCCATTTCCCTATTAATTGCAGTGGTCACACTCATTAGAAGCTTGTTAGACTTTGCTTCAGCTTATTTTACTAGTTGTGGTGAGCCAGTAACAGTATACTTATATAGTGATTTGATTTACAGAAACTATAGAAATTACAGTCATTCAAAAGAAAGCTCTATTATATACATGTATTTTAAAAATCAGAAAACTTAATTCTAGCTCTTGTTAATCTAAATAATATCCTAAAAATAATTCAAGTCAATTTTTTTAAGCCAATTAAATGTTAAAGATATGTTTGGAGGAGTGTTGCAAAACACAAATGTTTAATACGAAAATATTACAATTTATTTTCAGTATATTTTTCCTAAACTCCTTTAATTTTTTGTTTTAAACAATAATAATAGTAATTTTAATATAAAATCGAAGAAAATTATTTAGCATAATCTAACTGCTGCCTAGCAGCTCAAGAACAAAAACCAAACGAACGAATTATAGAAAGAAGAGAAAAACGTTCAATTTAATAAGCTGCCGTTGGCCACTGTAACTAAGGCGTGGTTGGTTAGCATTCCACTATACACTTAAATTATTTTCTATATTCAAGTTTCCAATATTGCACATAAAACGCAGACAAAAAGCATGCTAAAAATATTTTATTCGACGTATTCAAATTATTTTCAGCCTGCAAATAAATGCATTGACTTTTTTTAAATGTTCTTTATTTTGCGTAAAGTGGCCAGAAGTACTTCTTGTTGGTCGGTCTTTATTTAGCATATTTTTGTTTTTGTTCTTACTATTTTTGATTGTAACTGTGCATTAATACAACAAAGGCTACATGCCCAAAGGGGGTTAATTTTTTTTAAGCAAGTTTTCGGCTAATTCTGCAGTTTTCTTCATTCTGATGGCACAAAATTATACAATATTGTATTTATATATTTATGTAGGAAATATTTTTAAAACTATATGAATCAAATTTTTTTTTGCTTTTGCGAAAGTATGATTCAAATTTTTGGTACATTTTGCTAAATGCATTATAACATTTAAGTACTTTTCAAAAACTGGCTAGTTGCAGTTGCTGAATTTATAAATTGTTTAACACACATACGCATAAATGAATGCAAAGTTAATTAGGTCAGTGAACGCAAAATTACAGCATTAAAACTATAAATCATCCATTGTTGTCGGTGTTTACAATTAAAGGAAGAACGTATTTTAGAAATAGGGCGACACTTTTTGATACTGTTTGTACCAGTTTTATATTGTTTGTTTTCTTTTTGTATACGTAGGGTCCCAGTACCAGACGAACGATTTAACTACTTGGTTAATTATCACAAGCCAGCCAGGTAAATAACAATTTGCATATACTCCATTCTTTTATAAACGAACGACTTATTCCATGATGAAGTAAGGTGCCGGCATTTTTAAATGTCGTTGACATTGCCGGATTAGTGAAGGGTGCTGCCGAAGGTCAAGGTTTGGGCAACGCTTTCCTATCACACATAAATGCCTGCGATGCTATATTGCATCTGTGTCGTGCATTCGAAGATCCAGATGTTACACATGTGGAGGGCGAAGTAGATCCTGTACGCGATTTGGAGATTATTTGCGAAGAATTGCGTTTGAAGGATGAAGAAAAGTTATTGCAAAATTTGGAAAAGCTAGAGAAAGTTGTTGCTCGTGGTGGTGATAAAAAACTAAAGCCTGAATATGATTCTCTAATGAAAATCAAAGGGATTTTGGTAGATGAGAAAAAGCATTTAAGATTTGCAGATTGGAATGCTCATGATGTAAAGAACTAGGATGAGTTTTAAAACGTTTATTGCAAGGTCAACTATGTATGTTCATATTAACTCAAACAATAAAATTTAAAGTGAAAATTGTAACTGCGACAAATACAAAATAAACTAATAAAAGAGCTTAATGATAAAATATTGATAGAAGTACCCAAATGGCAACATAAACTTTTTGAAACTCATCCATATATAAATATATATAAATTCTTTTCCAATAATATTTTATGCCGTTTTAGATTGAAATCTTGAACAAGTACTTGTTTTTAACTTCTAAGCCCTGTATTTATTTGGTCAATTTGTCGGACAAAGATTTTATACGTAAAAAAAATAAATGGCTGCCCAAGATTAAAGAATGGGTTGATAAACATGATCCTGGTGCCAGCATTATTCCCTTCTCTGGAGCATTCGAACACACTTTAGCTGAAAAAGACGACTTGGAAAAGAAAGCTTACGAAGACGAAACAAAATGTAAATCACAATTAGATAAAATTATAGTTACTGGCTACAAAGCTCTGCAGTTGGAATACTTCTTTACCGCTGGTGCTGATGAAGTTAAAGCTTGGACTATACAGAAGGGTACCAAAGCTCCACAGGCAGCTGGCCGCATACACACAGATTTCGAGAAGGGTTTCATTATGGCTGAAGTCATGCATTTCAAGGATTTTAAAGAAGAAGGCTCAGAAGCTGCATGCAAAGCTGCTGGCAAGTATCGCCAACAAGGACGTAACTACACAGTTGAAGATGGTGATATAATATTCTTTAAATTTAATGCCGGTGCTGGATTGAAAGACGCCAAGAAAAAATGATATCGTTTAGCTTTGATTCTATTTACAATGTTATATGTGAACTTGATTTTGTACGCCCAAAGCTTTTTAAGTAATAATGTAACATAAATGTGCACAACCCCTAGAACTTTTTACTTAAAAAAATGAATTTAAATTAAATTCACTATTTCGGAGATCGTTTACATATTTTATAATAATATGCTTTCTATTTGTAGGCAAGAAATAAAAAGTTAGAAGCAAAATTTAACTTTATTGTGTTAAAACAGAAGATAATACCTCTCTAGCTTTAGTCAACAACTTCAACTTTTAGCTTTTGCTAATTTTTACAAAACAAATTAGGTTTTTTGGGTATTTTCTAATGTAAGAATAGAAAACCTAATATAACAATGAATATTTAAAAAAACAACCACAAAAGAATCATAATCAAATTGCTACCAAATTTTACATACATCTTTATAGGTATTGAAGGTAGTAAAAAAAATACGAAAGTTTTTAACACCTAAACTTCATTAATCGGATATTTATCATGACACATGCTTCATCGGACGAAAATTTCCAATCGTTTCTTAGTTCTTTTAAAATAACCATGCAGAGTAATGTAGTGATACCGTGAGCTTTTTTTTTGCAAAACTGTCCAAAATTGCTTGCGTTTATTAAAACAAACTCTTATTTTGTTCCTCAAATTTTACTAATTCTATTGCATAAAGTGGTTATTGTAGTTACTTTATAGCTTACAAACATTAATTGCGTTATTGTGTCGCTTAACGATTCAATTACTTGCTTTAGAAGCTGGGACCTTTTACATTTTTCATTAATTTGTCCGACTGTACATAAGCAGCGATCATAATGCGATTGGTAATCATTATACAAATTGGCATCGTTGAAGCAGTAGTGAAAATAGTATCCTTGGGTTAAATTCAAGCAAATTTTTATAAATTGATTAAAGTAAGTCTGTGTAATAACTTTATTTTAATAACGTTTTGACTTTGTAAATAAGCAAAAGGATACATTGTTTCGTAACTTATTGCAATTAACCGCTACAGCAAATATAAAAGGTTTGACAATGATTTGTAAGCTACTACCAATTAGGTTTTCAAGTATGTTCTAAATAATATTACACCGAAAATAATAGGGACCGAAAAAAATATCAACTCATTTGTCCAATATATTTAAACTGGAAAATAAAGATTAATTTATACTGAAATACAAAATATTATTGCACTATTCTACTCAGTCGTGCAATTCATTCACACAAAAATCTGATCTGATTCCACCATATTTTAAGGAATCGCCTCAAATTGGTGTGGTATGTGGCCCACTATCATGCAATTATGAGGCAAAAAACTTTTCCTTGCTTATTGAAGAAAAGCAACTGATCGCATGAATATTGTCATTTTAGGAAATTTTTATCATATTTTTGCAGCACACTTGCCATAGTTGACCGATCCTACGATTGCTACGGAAGGGTAAATGTAGTTCGGGTTTTACGAGTATCAATTCTCTTTTAACTGTTCCTCCTGAAGGTAATTTTTTATGGTTCTTTGTAAGAGGATTTCGTTTTCGAAACTAAAGTACATTTATATTCTGAATGATAACTATTGTTGAGCAATTTGGTAATCGATTTTTAATAGTCTCATCTCTTGCGACGATTTCTTCATTACACATATCCTCTTTACTAGTCTTCGGAGTATCAAACGAAATATGTGGTGGATTAATAATAGTTTTATTAATAGTACTTTTAGGCAATTGGATAAAATCATCACAAATCTTTCCACAACTGCCTTGTGCGTCTTGAACACCCTAAAAAATTTATTTGGGCAACAATTTTATCCTCTTAAGTTTATTTTATGAACTCCACTATAATATACTCTTGCTACATTTGCATGCTCTTCTAGATGCTCTACTATTCTGATAAATTGGATGCTATTCCTAGTGTACCATAGTAACACTAATTGTTTACAATATCATGTAAACAGCCAACGTGAACAGACGTGTTTTTTTTATAATACTCTTGTAAAGTTGAGAAGATTGAAAACAATTAAATAGTATAAACTGCTTGTGATATTGGGCAGCAATATTAAATATTAAAAAATAAATACATACACACGTAAAAAAAAGAAATAGTGAATTATCTAAATAAAAAAAATTATATTTGGAAAATCAACATAAACCAGCAAGGAAATTGGTCAATATTACAGCTAAAACATTTTTAAAGAAATCAATAGAATGAATTGTGATCGGTGCAACAGATCTCTTCCTCCAACTGGAGATTACGTGTCCTGCCCAATTGTAAGGCAACCCATCACTACCAGCAATGCACAATACTTCCAAAAAAAAACCTATGAATGAAAAATGCAGAAAAAAGGCAAAAAAAAAATGAAAATGCCAAAAATTGGAAAAACCAACCTACCCTTTACTCCAGTACTAGGTACAGAAGAGGCGTTATCATTGAAAAGACTTAATACTGCATTATGTTTCTGCAATCAGACATTAAGTCCACATCGGAAAATCTCGCTGACGGTACCACAATTTAAGAGAGGATATAAAAACCACTCTATCTAAAATATCAAATGAAATAAGTACAGGAGCCACGAAAGTGAGCGACATAAATATCAAAAATACCGAAACCGGGGAGAAAATTGGAGAAATGGATGCCAGCATTTACTAATTAAAGCAAATTGGATTATGAAAAAATATCATAATAAGCAACCTTAAACAAAATGGAAGGGATGGTAATAATGTGATTAAAAAAAAATATCCTCTTCTTTGTCAGTGGCTTTATAAAATGCATATAGGCATGTATGTAGATATTAATAAAGCATATAAATCAGCGATAGGTAAAAAACTTATAACAGAGTTCGCCACGCTTAAAAAAGTAGGGGATTAGTGCAAAAGATGAAGGAGAATAAGATAAGCGACTATTTATTTAATGCGAATAAAAGGATTATACTTTCAAGCAGTAACAGCAATTACAAATATATAAACGATAAGCTTACTGTGTTTAATCAACGGCTACTACTCATATGGCTAACCAAAACCAAAGCTACATGTGGAAATTTGTTTGTGTACGCAATGGCAATATTTTGGACGGCAGAACTGAAAAATCAAAATTTATAGTGAAACATACATATGTATATTGAAGCATTATATGTGTAATGGCTGATTTAATTTTGTATATTAGAGATATTATTTTTATACAAAATTTTTTAATTTATGAATAACAATATGATTAAAACACAAGACCAAAAATTTTAACCAAATAAACCAATAAATTTAACCAAATAAATAGAATTCTATGTTATACGTTTTCAATGATTTACATGAACATTACATAAGTACGGAAAATTTCCTTAATAATATAGAAAAAATAGTAAAAGAAATAGATGTTGAAATAGATGATGAGGAAAACATATACATACATTCAAATCATAATTTCTTTAAAGAAAAGATCATCTTGTCAACTCTATTACTGGAGGTGGTATTACAATATATATTAAAGAAGCAATAAAGCCCACCGAAATTAGGTCACACAACAATTTTTTGAATCGGGACAAGTAACTTTATATATAAATTATGGAATTTTCACTCTCCTGCCAATTTATCGGGCCCTCCAAACAATGTAAACAATTTCTTTATAGAACTTGAAGAAGAGATTACCAAAACAAAAATAATCAAGACTTAATTAATAATTGGCTATACAAACATAAATATAAGGAAGCAGTCCCGAGCAACAAATAAATGTATATATTTGGAAATGCTCTCATCATATGATTTAGAGTGTATGATAAATGGATATAAAGGAGGACACGAGCACTTGCATTGATCATATTTTCATATGTAAGCAAAATGCTCAAATAAATGCATTAATTATAACAACAATAACGTCATAATATTAATCGCTCTTTTGTGCAATAAAAAAAGGAAAGAAGCTAAGCTGGCAAAAAAATAATAGTGTGTATGCCGAAAAGCTAGATAATCACAAAGTAAATCACCTAATTGATAAATGAATATAAAAATGCAAGTACAAAGTATAACCAAACATATTTAAAATTTACAGATCTTTACAAAGAAACCATAAAAACTTGAAAAACGAAGATATCGCGATCAAACCGTCAATGGAGAAGCGATGAAATTATTGAAAGTTCCACTTTTAAGGATAAACTTTATAAAAAATGGGTAAAATAACCAAATAATATATATTTTGAATATATTTAAAAAAATATAGAAACTTTCTAAATAAATAAATATGAATTACGTGAAATTTAATAAGAATCGAAACAATGTACATGTTATGTGTCAAATAACAAATGAAATCATTGGAAAACCTATAATAATGTAGACAGTGTAACACTATACTGCAAAACTTGAAAGGTGTAAATATGGAAACAGTTATAGAAAACTTTGCTAGAAACTTTAGTAATAATGTTAAAAAAATCAGACATAACTACGCAAAAAAAAAATATTATCAAGATCTTATTAAAGGAGTAGTATCCCCTGTATCTTCATCCAACCAATAATGAAGAAATATATATCTTAAGACATCTTAATGCTTATAAAGGACCATGGTATGATCGAATTAGACCTAAATATCTAAAAAATAATGCTTTTATTTTGAATCCAATTATATCTGCCACGGTTAACTCAAGTCTAAGAAAGCGATATGTATCGGAGCAACGCAAAACCTCAATTGTAGACCAGTTTATAAATATGTAGATAAATGGTTTCAAAGTTATTTAAACCACCGTACACACAAGCTTGGTATAAATAAAAACAAGTGAAGAAAACGTATTAGAGTACGGAGTGCCTCAAGGCTCTAAACTTGGGCCGATACTGTACATATTGTATACAAATGATCTAGTTAAATACAAATGATCAATCACATTTGAAAAATCAAATCGTTTTGATTTTGATTAAACAGAGCCGAAGATGCGATACAATTGAGGTGGGCAAGAAGTGATTTACTACTGTATTTTTATTACTATTAATATTATTTTATTTACATAATAGTCTTCATAAGTGATTTAATCTATAATTTTATTAATACATAATTTAATATATAGTTTAGAGAGACAACGCGTTTGCAGAAATAAATCAGTCAACGTAGAGGTATGCACAACATGCCTTTCAAAAACAAAGGCGAAAACATTCAGAATGCCTCGTTTATGTTTAAGAACATTCTGACTTTATTTAGGTGTTCGTGCACCCAATCTAAAAACGAAAGTGAGTTGGCTTCGGGTAGTGCATGTGTTCCCGTTTTCACTAGTTATGTAAATTTTAAATTGGAAACATTATTGTATTTTCAGAAACTACCAATGCCACTAAAATTGGGCCACAATGGAATTCCTAGGTGCGGAAAATATAATTTTTCTTGGCATTTTCAAAACTAGAATATGCAGAGGTTAGTTGCTTTATTGGTAAACATATTCCACTGCTAAGTTCGAAAAAAATCTTCAAACTCCCTATTTATTGTCAAACTGTCTAACCAAGGTTGTGGAATATGCTAAAATAAAATGGTGCCAAGTCTACACTCATAACCAAAATTGGCTTAACAAAATATTTGATGTTTGGCTTATTCATATGGAGCAGATGTTGGCTGTAATTTTTGACAACCAGGCCACATGCTTATATTACATTTACATTATTGCTTCCTTACATCAGTGGACATATGTTAGCCGCACGTTAGCGAAAACTAATTTTGCGGGAATGTAACACAAGCAAGATACACAATTCTGCTAACAAATAAGCTGGCTTCTGTCTAATACGCTTATGTTGAGCTTATTAATCGCTACAAAAATAAATGTACCATTAAAAATGGAATGGAAATAGCCGAAGATTGGTTGATTGGAAAAATCGCTTCTAATGTTGCATAGGAGGAGCGTATTGTATAATATAATTTTCGCACGGGAACACGCCCGTCAGTTTTCACATTTTCTGCACGGTAGCCTGTAGTGAGTCGATTTTCACTTTTCACATTTGATTATGTCATTCTGTTTTTATGTTAATAACTTTATTTAAATCCACTTTATACTTTTTTTTAAATCGTCGTTTGATTTCAATTTTCTTAAATAGAGGTAGACATTTATCATGCAGGCTTGGAAGTTGTAAATAAAGCAATAAAGCATATCTAAAAGAGACAAGAAAAAAAAACGAAGTTGGTGCTTAATTTATTAAAGCTAATGTTTTGCTGCTTCATAATTCCAATTCTCTTAATAATTAACAATTTTATTACCATTATAAATTTTACAGTTGGGATCGTTATATTTGTGTGCGCCTAAAATTATGCTTCATATGATGATGCTTTAACGTATTAAAAAAAACTTCTAATTGACGCGTAGCTATAGGTGCTACGATCAATTGCTAGTTATCAGCATGTTAAAGAAAAATGTTATTGGTTTGCATACTGCAGGACAGCGCTGCATTTATGGCCTGCTTCCACTACTCTCTCCAGTATTAACACAAGTCAAATTTGTCATGTATTATGAAAAAGTATTTTTATTAAATTAAAACCGTATTTATTTGACAGTCGAATACGACTTGCAAAAGTTTTTGAAAATTTTTGTAAAATGATAGATTTTGTGTGATTAGGGTTGGTTTTACTTGAAGGGGCTCAACAAAGAAGTCAAGAAAACGCCATAAGACAAAACAATGAAAAAACTTTTGAAAAATGTAATGTTTACAAAGTTTCATTTGTAGTTTAATTTATTAAAAAATGAATAATATCAAGGTATGTACTTATTACATTATTAATGCTTAATACATTAAAATACATTTACGTACAAAGTCTTGGAAATAATTCGGGTGCCTTTATAATCCGCGCAACGAATTATATCACAACAAACATCCAAGGAACAATGCGTTGGAAACGATAGAAAAAGAAGTTGGATGCCCACATTCAAAATCTAACACGGAATGAGATTAGGGTATTTGTACATAGGAAATACGTATGTATCTTTAAATATGTTATTCAATATTCTTCGACAGACAACAAAAAATACTTGCGGAGTCGATATTGTTACGAACTCATAAAAATTAGAGATAGCTGCAAGGCGAAATTTATTTATTTGACGAAATTTATACTCCAACAGCCTATTTGTTTGACCAATTACGATTCCTAAAGGCGCACGTCATTGCTAAAAAAAAGACGACATGTTGCGTCTTCTCGATGGAAACATTCGTCAAATGAAAAGATCAAAAGTTTAAAGGATGAACTAAGCAAAAAAAAGAAAAAATCCTCGCAATCGTATTGGAGTACAAAATGAAAGGAACGACAGCTAGATACTGCTAAATAAAGCTTTAATTTTCTTTTTTTCATGTTTATATCTGTTTTTAATGTGAACCTCTAAAGACATAGTATTACAGTCTATTCTACACGTAGCTAGGATTAAAATTTCCAGTTTTTGTTTGGAAAGATTAATTTTCTTCTGGAAGACTTGGAATCTGTTCGACATTATTCCAAAATCATTTTTCCACCACACGGCATCCTGTAGACAACTGACAATTAAATATTTTGTTTTCATCTCAACTTTTGTCATTAAATGCCATTAACAATCGCGAACGCATTAGCGTTGTTAGCTCTCCCATTGGTGCCTACATCGACCATTATAAATTTATATTTTGCGTCTACAACAGCCAGCAGTGTTATATTATTAACACTTTTATAGTTGTAATAATAGGACTCGTCTGAAGAGAGGGCCTTTATGGCAATATGCTGACCACCTAAAATAAAAGGTAAAATTACAGTTATTGGGTAATATGCAAACTTATTTTTTTTAACAATTGCTCCGACGCACATAGGAAAATTACAAAGTCTATTAAAATCATTAGCAACTGATGCCCATTCACTTACAGATTCTTTCTTTCATATATCTTATTGACAAATGCCGATATATTGCTTCCAAAGTTTCGGCAATGATTGACAATATAGCGTATCGTGAAACTCTGAATCCGTAGGACAAATCTATAAAAGAATTTCTTTTCGCTACTTCCGTAAAGTTATTAGAAGTCTGGAAAGAAACTGATAAATATTTTCTTCAATTAAAGCATCAAAGTATTTACCGTTTAGTTGGTGAAATACCATGCCTAAAACTGGGTTCTGCTTTCCAATTACTCATGGCCCAACCATAAATAGGATCTTATCGAAACGTTCTCTATACACCCTTGTAAAATTCTTAAAGCATTTTAGATCCTCCAGTTGACCAACATTATCGACCAACCCTGTGAAGTGCTTCTTGTTGTACCGTCTCGACACCAAAATGTTTTTGCCTTTCTCTTTATTCTTTATTCTTTTTTTTTATTTTTTATTATTTTTAATGTACATACCAAATGTTGGAATATGTTAATATTTTTATCTTTGGAAATATACAATTTTAATCTACCTTTTTTACAGCAGCAAATTTTTAATTTCATAAAGTATAAGGATATAAGGTATACACTTTCTTGTGAGTGAGTCGTTCGACTGTGTGGGATAGTGAAACAAGGCCTTTAAGAGCATTACTAGTCACTACAGAAAATAAAGTTGCAAGAGCTCAATTGAAAAAATCCTGCCAAAATAGAGTTCTTAACAAAAATTACATGTTTATACACAGCAAAACCCTTTAGATACTATTGAATGAAATAACTTACAATTTTAGTAGAAAATTAACTTTTGATAATTGTAGTTTGGAATAAAATTTTATAAAACATATTACAAATTTACTTAAATTAGGAAATATATAATAGAATGGATAGTAAATATTTGTAATTAGCTTATGTAAAAGCAACAAAAATATTTATTCAAAAAGGAAGGATACCTTGTGTATACGATGTACATATATATGCACTAGTGTAATTCAAGAAAATAAGTACAAAAGTACTATATTACTTTATTTACGGACAGAAACCTGTTTTCACAATTTTAGGTGCTGTTTTCAATTGCGGTCAAACACTGCGTGGTATATGAAGCTGTGAATCCTGCTGTCGCGAATCTCTTCAATACTTCAATTCCAAGAGTCGTTTGTTTACTGTTAAAATAACTTTTACTTCTCTTCTGTATGACAAAGATATTAATTAGAATTTTCAAATGCAATTTGCTTTAAATCGAATAGTATATTTTACTCACAATTAATAATATGTTATTTAATTTTCTGATTTTTTGTAACTAAAATTGTTGTTCATATTGTTCTTCTGCGCCAAAGCAAACAAACAGTTCTACCTGAAGACGTAAAACTTAGTTGTTGGTATATGTATGAACGTGCATGCACACATGTGTGCGTTTATATTCACATTTCGTGTGTAGTGTATTTTATTTGCCAGCACAGTTCCTGTGAGATACAATGCAACTGCCAGAAATACCTTTAAAAGCGTATGCTAGAGCAAACATAACAACACAAAAACTTTTTCTAAACTTTTCATAAGATCTGGAATGCATTTAAACTCTTATTCATATCATGAATTTTATTCCTCTACTGGCTTATTTGTATAGTTCGATGTAGTTGTATGTTGCCTCGTCTTCTTTCCTCCTTTGCAAAACCAAATGACAATTTACTTAGGGCAACCTGTGTTTACACATAGAAAATGTACTCAAAATGCAATTTTATGCTGTTTAAGTTTCTTATTTGGTACTTCTGCGTTATTTATACATTTTTTTCTACGTGTTTGTCTTAAGTAAAAAGTTTTTAATCATGAAGATGTTAAATAGAAAAACAAACATTTATAGCTATGGAAACAAATTTCCCCTCCCAGCCTACTGCTGCGATAAATAAGAAATTATTTACTTGTTGGCAGTAGCACATCCATGTGAATAAAATTACGAAAATATATATAACTCAATTTGTATAATGGTAGATAGGGCCTTTGTCAAACGGGTTATTTTACGTACTGGTATAAGACAGCGTAGTAGTTGACTGTTATGTGGCATCAAAACATCAAAGTTTTCTAAGTGATAAAGATATGCGATAAAAAATATATTATTTACTTTGAAACCTTATAAATATTTAAACACGTTTATTAATTTCACATAATAAAAGTTTCTTGAAAAAAGTTTTGTTCGCTTAGTTGAATTATCTGAAATCACAGTGCTAGTATTTCGTTGAGAAGAAATATCGAATTGGATGATTCGAATCAATATTTAACATATTTTGGAAAAGTTATGTATTGTGTACCGGAATATTTTAGGTTTTTCTACTTTTTGTTACATACTCATAAGTAAAAACTGAGTTTTATTTATGAATAAAAGCATTATATAATACATTACAGTGCAAAACATTTCCATAAGATTCGTATTAAATAGAAATTCATTTAAATTGTGGCTAAAGGCTACAATACACTTTATAGCTTTTTAAAAATCTCCTGTTTGCTAACGTAGTTTCGGTTTATTAAGGAAAATTTTCCAATTCTGCTATGGATGGGCCGTAAGAACATGGAGAGATGGATTCAAAAAAAGCAAGATAATGTAAAACCAATAAAGTATTAAAATGAGATGAAAACTTTAATGAAAGAAATTATCCTTTTTTAAGCTATTCGTTGTTATTCATCCTAAAATAACATTTTTCCTTACAAGAAAATTTTTGTCCACCTGCCCATCTATTTATTGTCTGTCTTCTTCTTAGAATGCAATTTTTGTACGTTTTTCCAGCTATACATTGTTGTCCTCTACGAAATTGCCCATTTTGCATGAATAAATTTTATTGTCCGTGTTAAAAGTGACGCTTTTGAATTAAATTTTTTACATATTCGCTGTTGTCTGTCTTGTTTCTCAAAATGCATTTATTGTCCGTCTCTCCAGCTGTTGGCGATTGGATAATGAACAGCCTAATAAGCCGGATGTGGCAGATGAGATTCCCAATTTAATAAAAATTGAATAAAAAAAAGTATATATATAAATAAAGAAATAGGTGTATACTAATACAAGTTGGTCTTTTAGTATTTTACTAAATTCGACATTTTTTGCCAAAAATATATTTTACCAATATTATAAAACATTATAGTGGTAATCAATTAATACGACTATATAATGCAGATATTGTATTTTCCTTTGTCGCTCTGATGTATGTAATCGTTGAGTGAGGACTTCCTGCAATAGTTTGATTTCCAAAGATGGCAACCGCACTAATATGAGTTTTCAATGGTACCTGCTTATTCATTTTCCTTCCAATTTATGCAGCGGCTTAGCAAAGAGATTAGTTTACCATTTAAGCACTCCTTTCTTGAATAGAACAATAAAACCCCAATTTCAAAATTTACATTATTATGCTTTTGAAATGCTTATGGAAAAACCTTTAAATACTCACATTAACACCATAAATAAGAAGTCGGTTTCTTTTCTATAACTATTAATTTACACCTTTTTAAATATTAGAGCAATGAATGCAATAAATGATGATGATGCGAAATTGATACAGTGTGGAATGTTGAAACAGACGACAGCAAATATTTTCAATAGATTTTGCAAAATTTTAATTTAAATCACGTCTTCTTTGTGGGGTAAAAGAAGTTAAAAATAACATATAACAGAATAACGGAACAACAATATAAAACTGTCTATAACCGGATGAGCCATAAGGAACAAAATGAAAAAAGAATTAATCAGTATGATACTTTAGCTAAAGGTAAAAGAGAAAAAGCTAAAATAAACCGCTGCACAATAAAATGGCAAAAGTTTCTTTATATCCCTTAATCGCAGCTCCACTATGGACTACAATTTTTAATGGTCGGAGTTAAATTAATAGTGGAAGATATTTAATATTTCAACTTTTAGCTGCAATTTAATACAACATTTCGCTAAAATACTTGTTCTCACTTATTTTCTATCCATTTAGTGCTGGCTATGGCTATGACGAAATTCTAACACAGGAGTCGATGTTTTTTGTACTTTCTACTGCCCAGCAAAAGCTTTAAAAATTTGCTGATAAATATAGTTCTTTAAAAGTATGTAAAGAAATGCCTGTAATTTATCTAAATATTAGTGCAAGCCCTGTGAATTTTTTCCTTTTTTCGAATCGTATGCGAGTTAGCCGATCGTTTGTTATGTTATGTACATGCGAGCACATGAAGAGCATTCAAACAAGTACAAGTTGCCTTCGAGTCCTTACCGGCTTTCTTGATTGCTAGTTAGCAATGATTTTGCTGGGTACATTTGCACCATTGTCCCGCTACTAGTCAGCCAATTGCAAAATAGCAAGACATTCCAATCTGCTGTTTAAGCTGATTTACATTGTCATCACGTTTACGCTGAGATTCGTGTTAATCGCAACGTGTTGTAACGCATAAGCCATTTTGTCGTTTAAATTGCCATTTATTTCTATCTTAACGGTAGAAATATTTAAAATTTCATTAAACATACAAATAAATTCTATAAGGACGGAGTAAAAGTAAACTAAAAATGTCCTTTAGAATAATAATGTGAATTTAAGACACGTTTCAACTTAAAACAGAAAATACCTGCTTGCCAATTATCCTATTTAATGATTTCGACAACAGTTGGCTTTTACTTCTGTGTTTTACTTTGCAGACAATTCTGAATATTAATGTAAAGAATCAATTAAGAACAAATAAAATTAAAGTTACTATTAAAATTTTGTGTGAAGACTACAGACAACGTTTAGAAAACATCTCTTCGGACAATGTTTGAACAACTGATAAAATGGCGTTGCAAATGAGGTCAACTACGTTAAGAATCTGCTATATTAATAAAAAACTGGAAAAAACTTTTTTTTTTAATTTTTCAATAATTAAATCTTACTTATTTCTACAAAAAATAAGGAACTTCAAATCTAAAAGGTTATTCACTTTTTGCAAATAGTAACGTGTTCACTTTAAAATGTCAGAACTAAAAAGTTTAGTTATTGGCAATAATGCCTGAACAATAAATCTTAACAAATAATGACCACAAAATCCATATCAGTTTTCTTTAGCTTAAAATAACAATATTTTTGTTTTAAGCTGCGAGCAGACATTTCACTTAAAATTTTCGACAAAAGGACAAGCAATAGGCGACAAATATTGCCTAAAAACGTTTGTCCAACTTGATCACACGTACAAAAATATGTTTAAACAATTTTTTAAGTAAACCCGTTGTAATTTGTCAATTTGTATAATTCTAATTTATTTCTAATTCGGAGGTACTTAAATAGCTTTGGGAAACATTTAAAGTAAAAAGATTATTTTCTAAAATATTCTAAACATATTTTGAGGTTTTATTTTTTCATACAAATTAATTGAATCTTGAACTACCTTAATTAGTGCACCCCGAAGGTAAGTACATTTTTTTTTATATTCTGGGAAAACACTACATACATATATATGCATATAAGTATATATATTCTTATTAATATCATCAGAAATATTTTTCTCTTTCAAAACATGCTGTTCTGATTTAATGTAATTTTTTATATACGAGTATTTTCATATAACTACAATAATTTATTATTTTATTTAATGACTTTCTTCCCTCATTCCTTTAACATCTTTATTTATGGCGTAATACGAGTGTATTCCATTCTTCTTCCACTATAAGTGTAAACGTTAGATATATTGACCAGTCTGTCAAAGTATTTTTGAATATTTCAAGCTAAGAATTCATTGAAAACGCAATAATTATAACAGAAACCAATCATTCACATTACATGAGAATGACAGCTGTACCATCAGCATAACTCTTAACAAACCGATTCCAAATCGATGAAACGAACTACGCAGTTTTAGCAACTCCTATTTATTTTCCACTCACCCACAAATCGACTCACAATCACTCACACATTGAGATGCACTTGCATCTTAGCCCCATTCATCTTTTTCTTTCATTTCATTTCCACTAACACTTAACTGTGTGATTTTTGTTGAAAATTGCAACGGGATTGTTAGTAGAATACAAAAGGAAAGTAGACAATATATTGCAGCATCATCCATTCATTCATCTATACTTTACACACTGCACTATTGACACTTTTAACCCATTGAGAGCATGCATAATATAAAAGCCCTGATGAGTATGGTTGAGAAGTCTCACTGTGTTCATACGAGTTCCAACTAATACTAATTACAGTTAAAGTTTTCTTAATTATTTGTGTATTTATGGATGTATATTGCGTGTCTTTTTTCAGAGCAAAATATTTGTAGCAGTTACAACACATTTGAAAATCTTTTTATTGTTCATCTGCATTTTTTAACACTGAAGGAATTAACATTTTCTATCACATACAGATCGCATCTAAAAAATTCGGCCAATTCAATTTCTAAGAAATTCCTACAGATCTAATAAATGCAATACAAATCTTTCTTAAAATCAATGCTGCTTACAAGGTAAACATACAATTTGCACGTGTTTTAGAAATATATACATACATACATATATAATGGTTTCTACATCTTTTGACCGGCTACCACATTTCTTGCTGTATTTGGATTAGTCTTTTAAGCATACATACAACCATTGACTTCGTTTTGATGCAAATGATAGAGCAGTATTGCGTTGGCAAAGGATCTTTGTAGTAATCAGCAATCATTATTATCATTATTGAACATATTATTTATTGGTCAATGCTTAACTTTTTAATTTTCCTTATCAGTTCGTGTAAGAAATAGAGGCTTGCAGTTTATTTATTTAATTTATATCAGACACTAACATATGAGTGTATCCTACTAACATCCTTATAACTGCCTTCCTGAAGAAACCGTCTCTTTTTTACGTAATCTGAAATGTTGGGATACAAGAAGTAAAGATTACACAATTTTACAATTTTTTTTAAAAGAAACTTACAGCACATGCCTCATTTGGAACTATGGAAAAATTTCATAATCATACAAAAGGAGTCATTACTGTCTCTGCGCAAATGATGAGAATACTACTCGGAACGCTATCAGATCCTCTTGTACTCGAACATTTAAGTTTTTTCAGACCGTGAAGTACTGGAAAGAATAAAAATAAAATAACATTCAATATGGTTGCAGTTAATAATTTTATTAGTAGCAGAGGTATGTGGCGAAGTTATTATCCCAGAAGATTAATTTCCCTTCGTTCCGTTTAAATAGAACAAGAGAAAGTATCATACAAAAATTTTAGTTAATGAGATTGCACTTTTATTTTCGTGTTGCTTTGGGGTAAATAAAGATTTTGTTTTGTTTTGTTTTGTTTGTGTTATTTGCAGGAACAACACCTTTAGCTAAAACATTCATATATAATTAATGTCCTTAAAACGCATTTGTATATTTCTTTTAAAGTTAAGTCGACACAACGTAGTCTAATTTATAAGTTATTGCATTAAATACAATATCTAATTAAAATGAATTTTGAAGTTTATATTTCAGTGTTGTCGTGAGTGTTAATTGTTTGTTATTTGTTTTCTGTACGCTGCCAGTTCTCGTATACCATGTGGTCCCAAGCGATGTCCAGCTGATTTGAATTGTGACTACATCAGGTTTAATGTTATTTTATTCATGGGCCAGATCGGCACGATATGACAAGTGACCAAGATGTACATATGTCGAATGCCTGGGCAAGACCTTTTAAGAACAATACTCGGCATATGCTAACAATTTGATATTAATTCATTTCATATCTTAATCAATGCTAGCCGTATTAGGTATATCCTTCTTATAAGTTTAACTTGCTTTAGTCGGAAATCTCAAATAGTAAAACTTAATTTGAAATCTGAAATGAAATTTTCCTGTACGCATTTCTCAAGTACTAAAGCAGATTATCGCGAATGATTTACTTTAGCTTGCGGTGAATGCGCATTGAAGCTAACTAAATTTGATTGGACTTCTAATATTTATGTTAAATATAAATTTTTGAAATCGAGTGCAATTTAAGTAAACACTTAATATTAGTATTGACTTCCAAATTATGCCACTTATAATTTTTTTTATTATTTGAACACAGAAACACATACGAAAAAAATTAAAGGGCTACACTTGTCTACACTTGTTATTTGTCTTCTTTGCTGAAAGTAAATAAAAATTTTACACTTGTAAAGTTTTAGTTCAAAACAGTTGCCGCCGAGTGGTTGTACTGCAGCTTTTGTCCCGCGTGCCATACACACATGGACTTTATACCTATATTATGCAATTCTTAATTTACTTACATGCTCCAGCAAAAATTATACTGCAGCAAATTTTATTTTAACGAAAAGAATACTCAACCTCTTTCCAGAGGCAACCCAAAGAAACCGAAATAAAGAATGGAAAACGGCATGGTGAGGTGACAAAGCACAAAACTGAAAATTATGAAAACGGTTCTTTAGTTGTTGGAAATGCTATTGTAACTGCTTATGATTTGTAAACCGCGTGCTTTACTAAAGCGCTTTTAGTTAAACTGAGCATCTCTGAGTTAAACTCAGCTTCATTGTTGTTGTTCACAATGGCTTTAGCAGATTTCTTCTGTCCCCTTGGCAAATGTACAATAACAAGTTTTATGGCGGTTATAACTATATTTTACGCCTTAAGAATGAATACTTTTAGCAAATTGAAATGGTATTAAAAGACTTTACAAGAAGTGTTTACAGAAAAATTTAATTTTTATATATATTTTATTTTCCTCTTGTTCAAAAGGAGCAATTTTCATTAACCCAGTTAAATTCTACTCATGCTGGTTTGTCCAATTTCATTTGGCCTAAAGGGCCTTCTTGATGAATTTCATTTTAATCCGCATATAAAGCAATAACGTAAAATATGGATGCACAAAAATTATTTTTGAATTAAAATTTATGTATATTTACAGAAAGTTTTGTATGAAAAAAATGTTAAAATTTTAAACCAAAGAAACCGCAAGTATTTGAATTTAAAGTGATTTTTTCAACTAATAACATTATAAAAAAAAAAACAATAACAGTTGTTTAGTTGTTAGTATCTTTAATAAAGATATTAGGGGAATAACTTTTATATACAACTGGTTTGGCGTAAAAACATTCCGTATTAATAATTATCACGACAGTAAGTTATTATAGTACATCAATAATACAATTTCGAAATTTCCAAACAGCTCAAAAGTTTTTAGTTATGGGTAGAATCCCAGGATCTCTTCCCCGTGCTTACCAACAGATTTGCGTATACCTAATATATAAATCATTTTCAAGCGTAAAAAATAACTAAAAATTAGTTGTTATTTGATTAAACTATAAGCCCCACAAAATTTAAATGCGGAAGAATATTAAAAATGAATTGTGATTGATTATCTCGAAGTATCATCTAGTCCAAAATGTTACCCAAATGTTTCTTAGAGCAACTGTGGATTTATCCAACTTGCAATTAAAAATAAATGGGAAATTTAGTTACATCATATTTGTGAGTTCCAATGTAAAATAAAGAAGAAAGTGAAAACAAATGTAAACGAGAAGCAAACATAAGAGAAATCAGAATGGTTCGAAACAAATGCAATTCTAAATTTGGAAATTATATTATATATCATCACAATGCTCAGTACCACAATACCCCAAATAGCTCAATTTCTGTTGCTTATAAAACACATTCAAACACAAAAAAAATTCCTGTTTTACAGTTTATTGATCGGTCTCACTTCTATTTATTTTTTGACTTTAATTTGTATTGAATATCATTCAAATATGTTGTGAAAAAATTTAGCAACGTATAAAGTTCATCAGCCATTCATATATTTTTTTCTTATCTATTTAAGAATTAATTTATCTGAATTTATCATAGCATGCACACGATATTAATTAAATTATAAATTGACACAATGTGCACAACCACACAGTGGTTGAAAATGATCTGACTTTAAAAATCTTTTTAACTAGTCCTTCCCTGTGTAACAAATAATAATTCCCAAAAGAGAGTGATTACAAAAATTGTTATTTTACCACACCAACCATTATAGCTTACTTTTGTAACTACTGATTAAATATTTTGTCTTGTAGTTACTTCACATTTATTTATTAATTTCTTTCTTTGGTTTTGCTGAATTGTATTTATAGCATTTGCATATAAAACTAAAAACACTTTGTTATGAGTTGAAATATGCAGGAAGGAATATTCCTCATTAGCAAACAAGGAGTGGAACAGATGAGAAATTACGTTGCAATTAAAAATAATGTTAAAATGATATAACTTTAATTTTAATAAACTTTAAGGATCGATATCCTCGCACAATAGTAAAATGTTTTTGAAAAATGTGCTTCCTTTTGCGTATGTGGCAATAATACATTGTTATTACACATAGAATAATAATATCCCTGTTTCATGTTGTATTTTTAATTGAAACAGTTTTTATTATACGAGAATCCCTTATGAATCTACAAATGTGCAATATGTAATTGCTATTGTGAACTTAAAAAAATTTCTTTCACGTTCTCATTCGATACACTAAAACGGGAAATGTTGTCGTTTCCGTTGTCAGTGTCAACATTTTATGCCACGACCAACACTTACATCGGCATGCTCCTGTATGCCATGTATAGCATATATCTACGTTCATACATACTCATAGTGGGAAGAAAGTTGTAAAACATGATTTAAAAAAATTTACCAACACTGGTGCAATCTGCAGGCGCACTATATACACACGCCAATTGCTTTATATGTTCACTTTTAAAAGAACAAATTTTATAAACAGACCTCCAACAACAATTCAATTAAAAAAAAACATCAGATTAATATAAATAAACTATGAAAATTTCAGAGCACACGTTCTCTAACAAGAAAACATAAAAATATCGCATTATTGTTCCAAAAATGAGTTTGTATTTTTTATGTAATAATTGAGATTTTTTTTCTTTTTTGCACTTGAGGAAATAGTTGGAAGAATAGATTTTATGCTTAAAATAGAGTTTTCGGGCACCACACAAATTACAATTTCAGTTGGTAACGTGCGTGTTGATGATCCTAATAAAATTACAATCAACAATAGGTGAATAAATGCCAAATACTCGTGGACGCAGCGAGCAATTAAACAATGTCTTCATTTCGGCACAATTATGCAATTGTGGTTTGTAAGGCTCTAAAGTAAATTTTTTATAAAATATATAGAAAATATTTTACGCCGGTTCTCTTTCTTATCTTATCTGTCGTTGAATAATATCTTTTACCAATAATCAAGTAGCCTTTAAATTTAAAAAGAATATTAGATATTTTATTTATTATTTGAAAATAATAAAGTAAATTAAACTGTAATCTAAAATATTAAAAATGTAACTTCCATTTAATATTACTATACCTTTGGGGACTAATTTGGAAAATTTAAATCGAACGACCACAAATACTACTACCCTTATATCTTCGGCTTTTCTCCAATTTTCCTGATTCCGCTACAGTGATTTGCATGGGTAGGGGTTAAAGCCCGACTGCTGCTCATTGATTTTCAAAAAAATATTTATAATGTGAAAGTGAGAAAAATAAAAAGAAAAATGTTTCATATATTTGTTTTTTTTTCGTTATTGCGGCAATATTCAATATCTAAATATCAAACTTGTTCATAAAATATTATTTTAAGACGTTAAGCATTAAAGTGACATTTAAATTGACAAGGTGTTGGAGTCGGTGGCATCCTCTGGCTTACAAATTGTAAGCTAAAAGTTATAGCACATTCTAAAAAAAAAAAAATAATAATTTAGTTTTCTTACTGTGTAAACAAGTGAACATTTATTAAGCAAACAACTAAAAACAGAAGCAATGAAATATCCATTAACAAAAAATATTTTTAAGGCTTCAATATGAAAACAAAAGGGCCAGTGATGTGTATACAATTTTACAATGTTCTTTTAATATCCTGCTATGCAAAATTTATTGTTGTGCCCAAAATTATCTGTACGTTTTTTTAATTCGGCATTAAGGCGGTAGGAATTGGTAAACATTTAAATTGGCTTAAAATTTAATGAAGCAATAAAAACCATATTTAGAAGTAATTATATTTTTCAGCACAGTTTATCATCAAAAATACCTTCCATTGAAAACTTTCTCTTTTATTTTTGAAGAATTGGCGTTCTTTTAATAAATTCATGACAGTGTGGCTTTGCACCGCTATAAACAATTATTTGATTAAAAATTTATATTTAACTTCAAAATGCAGTTTAGTAGATCCTGCAATTTACATTACTTCGGTTATTTTAATTGCTAAATGGCTTTTTATTAAAAATTAAATCAAATGTAGATTCTATTTTGTTTTATTTATTTATTAGATGTGTAAGCGGACTTGTATGAAACATTTATTAACCTAACATTTCATTATTATTTAGTTTTTTAGATTCTATTGTGTACAATTAATTGTAGTATTTAAAAAAAAGCAGGCAATTCAAACATGCTTCTTCTTTTTCTTCGCAACCCAATTTACGCATCTTTCGTTTGGAAAGAAGATGACGGGCAAAAAAACTTCACGAGACTGGGGCATTAATTTTCCGCCCCATGTGTTATGCTGCTGTTTTGTCCAGCAATTGTTGCGTGGAGCGATAATATTCAATCGGTTTAAAGTTTTAAGCTTTAAAATTGTAATATGAAAAATTATGATGCGTCGCTCTTTGAAGTACGAGTGGGAGAAACCGTTGAATTAAATTAATTAATGTCTGAGAAAATGTTTTTCTTTCGGAAATTTTGTAAATTTTAGTTGAGTACAATTTTTTAGTTTTCTTATTGTACTGCAACTCAATTTGGCACCCTTAGGACTTACTTAATACGTTTACATGCTCCATGGACACACTAAATACATATTATGGAATAGCAATACACACCAGCAGAACACACGAGAACACACTTGATTCTGCACGAGCCGCAATGTTAAATTTTGTATAATTTTTTTTTTATTAATGTATAACTTTGCTTGAAGACATTTTTGGTTAAATTATAATTAAAAAGACAAAACAAAAAATATTTAAAAGGTAAACACAGAGAATGCTCGGCGTAGACACGAGTGATATAACTTTCCACAACCAACAACAAAGAAATGTTATTCTGAATGGTGCTTGACAAAATTGGTGTACTGAATAGCGAAATTATATATTTTACGATATTTTTAGTGTATTTATATACCTGAATATTTAGAAGAGGGGGAACAAATAAAAATTTGAGATTAAAATATCAAGAGCAATTTTTAAGGCTCATTTATTGGGTTTGAAATCTTATTACAACAAAATGAAATTCATTAATATTTAAAAACCAAGGGAATAATAAAGGTAATTATATATAAATAATTATGTTAAAGGTAAAAGCTCATAGTAAAAAAAGTAATCGACGGGGAGCATGATGATATTAAATTAGCCACAACAACGTCTAGCACTGGAATAAATTCATTTTTTATTTTGTTTCTGGAACGTTCTTTTTATTTCCATTTACACTAAATGTCCAACATAAATAGAAAATACATTTCACTTAATCTGAAGACCATCACTGGAAGAAGATCAGAAGATCATCACTATTCTATCAGATCATCACTGCCCATTGAGTTATTCTTGCAATTTTGATATTGCTTGTTCGAGTTTTCCATTTTTTTGAGTGGGAGTTTAACATGACAATATTTCGGTATTCTGCGAAGTTTTGTATAAAAATACATTGATGAGTAAAAATGCATATGGCAAACAACAGAATATTATTTTTCGAAATAATATTCAAGCACAACGATAAATGGTAATGCTGACTAATCTAAGTCTATTGACATAAATAGCACAGTAATCGAAACTGCTTACGGACAAATTGAAATGTTTCAAATTGTGCATAATATTCTTATTGTGTTTATACTTAGTGAAAATATTTACATTTGAGCAACTGTTATTTACTATATGTAATGTATATACAATAGGAATTCCCTCAAGTATAGCGTATTGTAAACATTAATATGAAGTCATTACACTATACGCTAATCTTCCAAACTCTGCTTTGTGAATGTGCAAGTGTATTAGTCACGTTCCAGCACCGAAAGTATAACCATAGTATATTTTAATTGTTGGTATTTAACAAAAATATATTTCCTCTTTATAGTGCCTACGAGCGCAGCACTACAATACCAGGCTTCACATTTTTATGTTGCAAAAAGAGAAATATTTTGATATATTAAAAAAAATATTAAAATCGAACTTTTAACTGGCGGCCAGTAAAGAGCTTTTTTATAATTGTATTCAATAGAGTTTAGGGGAACGGTATGTTAGCAAAGGAAGAAAACATTCATACTATCCCTTATAATTAAGAGTCGTGTTTGCAATTTTTCAATAACAACTATAAATCAACTACTTGAATGTAGTCAATAGTTGTACCGAGGGAATCGTTACAAGTTGATAACTGCATACAAATTTACTTTACCACCTTGTAAATTTACAAAAGAGTGTTCACATCTACGTCGGTGCCTCTAAAAAATTCGTATATAAGTGTGTACCGAACATTCAACTTCAACATATCCTGTGGCTATGTAAGTATTTCCCTCTTTAATGCAGGGGTGTCAGCTGATTTAGATAAAAAATTTTATGAAAAACACTAATTTTCAACAAAATTTATTGATATTTGTATCAAAAAGGCTATTCAGCCTATTAGCTATAAGTCTTTCAGCAAACCTAACTAAGCGAAAGGCAACTGACCATCAAGTTCCAAATGTGGTCTAGAATAAACTAGAATTCCAAATTTAAAGTTTACCTGTTTAATACATAATTTTGTTTAACAGTTTTATTAAATCCTTTTATTAAACTATTAAAAAAAATCTTTAAAAAAAATCCTATTAATATTTTATTTTGTGAGAAATCTTGAATTTTGTATTATTTGTCATTTGGCAGAGATTTTATCATGCGGTCTAACTTACTTCAAAAATTTCATCAACATGTAATTCTTTTAGAATTTCCATTACCGACTTACATCGCTTTTTCATAGTTTTTTCGAATTTGCTATATTCCAAAATTTATGAAATATATGTATGTTGAAACATTCCTATACTCAATTTGCAAGTTTGATACCTATATGTATAAATGTATAAATAATGTACATATAAAGCGAGTGATACCCCGAAACCATCAAGTCCAATGCATTTTGAGCATGATAAATATTAATTTTTGGGTGTGTAACGCAACTAAAATAACAAAAAAAGGAATAGAATTATATTTAATAAATAAACGTATGTTTTTAAATAAATCATACCTTATAGGATCTTTATTCATATTACATCAACCATCATTCTCTATCTCTTTCTCCCTCTCTCTCATTTTCTCGTATGCTGTCCAAAAGAAACAACATATTTGTCTAAATAAAATTTTCCCCACTATTGTCAATTCCATACATACATTTTTAGATCTATTTTTATAAAATTACATAATACAGTTCTCAGATGATAACATTTCTTGGCAAAATCGGCCACTTGATAATTTTGAGATGGGAAATCGACAAAATGGCCTTAATAGTTTTATATTTTTAGATACGCACGTTAATACCAGCTGGAATTTTATTCAAATGCACTTGTAACATACATACAGTGCATATGAATGCATATCGTAGCATGCAAATACATATGTATGCAATGCGATATACTACAACTTCGGTTGATAAAACCTCTTTCTAGTGGATTTTTGTAAAAAAAGAAACTAAACATTTGGAATTCCAGAATATTTCAAAACTTCAAAAATGTATTTATTTAATTTAAATAAATCACACTCATACAAAGTACAGCCGTTTTGATCAACGGCGTTCATAAGAATTTGATTTTATGACATCAGAGATTATACATTTATTTGGTCGTCTTAAGAACATATCCGTACCTCCTATTCAACAGATATTTATTTAATTAATTATTACAATTAATTTAATTCGTATTATTACATAATCGTAATAATTCATGCATCTATAATTAATATTAACCGTAACTTGTTGATAACTATGGTTTTGTTCCGCGTTACATCGAATCTTCCACATTATAAGAATGAAGAATTTACATACATTATATAATCATAAATAATTATCACATAAAATTTACTATATTGAAAACGCAAGAAAATTATATAATTTTCAAAATTTTTAAATTCCTATATTATGCTGAAGAAGTGCAAATAAATTTCTGGCCTTAAGCGCGTCACTCACCAAACAAACAAGGCTATATTCAATCACTTCTGCTGCGTCAAATTTTTTTTTATCAATTTTATTATTAATTTTCTGACTTTTCCAACCGTAAATGCAACAATTTAATTCTGAAAATATAAACCGATTTGTAGTTTTATAAAAACATAAAACAATAATGAATGATGAATTTTGAATTCATTAATTAAGTTGAACTCACGCATTTATTTTATTTTCATTGTTTTCTTAAAGAAAAGAAAAATATATGTACATACTTGTGTATTAATCTATATATATATATAAATGAATGTATAAAATGTGTTCGTAACAGATAAACTCAAAAACTACGGAACCGATTTTGACCAAATTTTATATACCGATCTATGGGACGTGTGGAGTGTTCTTATATAACTTTTAAGTTTGTCCGACAGAAAATTAAATAAATATCTCTGTTTTTTAATTTCTATTTACGCGATAGCACTATGGCGTGTTTCGCTGACGGCGTTGGGTGTTCAATCGGCGTTTAGTGCTAATTCGGCGTGCGGCGGCGTTGTGTGTTTAATCGGCAGTAAATGCTTAATCTGCGTGTAACGGCGTTAAGCGTAACTCAAACAAAAAAAAAAATTAATTTGAAGTTTATTTTATTCAAATCCCACGTGTTAGTGAAAATAAATTAAAATAATTAAAGTAAACAAGCAATAGGTAAGATAACAAAATAACTGACTCCCTACACCAACCCTAACAAACAAAAAAAAAAAAAATAAACTAAAAAAAATTAAACTAAAAAAAAAATTTAATTAAAAAAAACAAACCGGAACCATTACTTTCATTGGTGTCTGGAACAACACCAGAGTCAATACATTTCCTAACACATATACAAAATTGTAATAATTGTTAAAAAAAAAAATTAAACAAAAAAAAAACAAAAAAAAATTAAAAAAATTAATAAATTAATTAAACGCATTTGCAGTACAAAATGCCACACACACGTACAAATCTTGGTCGCCGTGTCCGGCGCACACGTCATGTAAGTGTCCAGCGCTCACAGCAGTCACAAGAGGATTATGCAGAAGACAACGAAAGAGCCAGGAATCGAATGTCACTTTTACGCCATCAACAACATGCTGCGAGAACAGCCTCCAGAGCAGGAGTACAAAATACCAGATGCATTTCTTTTATGCGTCTTGCATTTAATTACTATCCGAGAATTGATTACAGTGGCCATCCCAATATTAAAATCGGTAGTATGGATCAATTATGTGTTTATTGCAAAGCATTTAAATATATAAAAACATATAAATCCACTGATTGTGTTAATGATCCTGGCGAAATGGTTAATTACCCAATTGAATTCTTAAATTCGTTTGAGTTGCCAGGAACTCCACCTCACATGCTGCAGTTAAAAGTTGGTATACCAAAAATTCTATTACGCAATTTAAATCCAGCCCGGCTTTGTAATGGAACAAGATTAGTTATAAACAAATTATAGAATAACATTATAGAATCAACTATATTAACCGGAAAGTACAAAGGTGAAGTCGTATTGATTCCACGTATACCAATAATGCCCGCAGATTTGCCGTTTTCGTTTAAACGCATACAATTTCCAGTACGTCTGGCATTTGCTATGACAAGAAATAAATCCCAAGGCCAATCGCTGCAAGTATGTGGATTGAATCTTGAAGCACCATGCTTTTCACATGGACAATTATACGTTAGATGCTCACGCGTTGGTAACCCATTACCATTATTCGTATTCGCTAATGAAGGCAAAACCAAAAACGTAGTTTATCGAGAAGCATTGCAATAAATATCTATATCCTATCCATATCTACATATCTCATCTATCTATATCTCTATAAAAATGACATGTATGTTCGTGATCGATAAACTCAAAAACTACTGAACCGATTTTGATCAAATTTTATATACATGATCTCCGGACTGTGGGGAGTGTTCGCCCGGCAGATGGCGCAATATTTAGTTTCTTTGCGTTTTGCCCGATAGAGACTAGCACGATTACCCTATCCTCTATTTCGCTGGAAGAGTTGAGTGCTTAATCGGTGTGTAACGGCGTTAATCAGTACTTTATTATTATAAAAAATTAAATTTTTGCACTTTAAAATATAAAAAAAAAAAAAAACTGTCTGCGTTATTGCAATTTGGATTTTTGAATAAAACATTTTTTTCTATTATAAATAACTAAAAACTTTGAATTCGATTTTCTCCGAGATATAGTTCAAAATAAAAGAAAAGTTGGGGGCCAGCAACGCGGGCCGGACCCACTAGTAAGAAATAAATGTATGTGTGTATATTTGTAATCGAAATATACATATTAATTGCTTTTTTTTATTATTACATCTGAAGTTAAAGAACGGTAACTCTTGCTTTTGCAACACGTGCTTTGCATATCCATTCATACAAATGTATATAATTCATACATAAATACCCACAAAAACATATATGCGAGTATGTATGTGTACATATACTCGTATGTTTATGTACTGGTTTTTATACAACTGTTTATTGGTGGAGTGTCAACCATAAATTAGTTAAGTATTTTCCATTTTTTATTACGCAAATAAATTGTGTATTTGTCAAATATTGTCATATTGACAGCTGAGCCATGAAATCGACAAAAAGAAGAAAAATATTGTTTTTAAAAGTTAATTTATACCACTGGCTTTTACTGGCTTTTTTATTATAATATTACATACTCGCAGTAATTGCATCTGAGAGGTTTATTGTGAAATTTTATTTCTCACTGAAATCATCATACATTTCATAATTTTTAAATTTCGGCATATCAATTCATCGAAACACACTTTAATGCATATGCATACACACAGTATTTTTAAAATATAGGTACCTACTTGACCCTATAGGACGCAAGCCGGAACTAGGAAGACCACCCAGTCCACTTGTCTCAGACAGGGCCTGGTGTGCAGGTAAATAGGTGGCGAAGTCGCTAGCTGGCCTTGTGGCTAAATGGCCTTGTGGCCCGGTGGCCCGGTGTCCCTGTGGCCCCTTGGTCTTCAACTATGTTTCATAAACTTTGAGAAATACCATTGTATGCAATTTTTCCATTATAATAAGTTCCCTATTATTTATTTTTAATAAAAAAAAATGTTTAAAAAGATTATTAGCAAAATATGTTTTTCTTGTTTTAGCTATATGCCCCCAATGAAAGGGGTCGGAGCCACTTTTGCGTTGATTGACTTCTGCGGATTTCTCGACAGATCAACTCTAACCCCTGCTAACATATTGCTAACATATTCAACTACCAATCGGTAGCAATACTGATATCACATCTTATACGCCTACTGAATACTCACGATAACTTAATATATATTTTAGTTCAAACTTGTTAAATGAGACTTGCAAACTTGCAACTAGTAGGGAAAATGGAAAAGCACCGTTGTTTTTCAACCAGTAATCGCCAACGTTCTATATTCATATGTTACAGCATTTCTTCACAGACGTTCATATTTTCTATTTATTTTTGCCTGCATTTCCTAAAAATGTGTACTCGTGTAAATACATCCGTTTGAAAATTGTTTTTAAAAAACGTTATTAATTTGTTAACGAGGCTACATAAAGCATTTTATTACTTTTCGGCTAATTTTAAAGAAAAATGTGCAATAACATTGCGTGTTTTGGTATTGCTTGTAGAATTGTTAACATTACAAGAAATTAACAAAGAACATGCAACACAATTTATGGAAAAATTACAAATTGCAGAATCAGTAAAGTAAATGCCATGATTATAAATTTCATTAAACGAATGTTTCATTTTTATTTTTACTCGTACATTATCAAAATGGTTTGAAGTTTTAAGGTGGGAATATAAGTAGTGTATATTAATTCGAAAAAGTTAGAACTTTTTCTATAAATCCATTAACTTCGAAAGTTTTCGCTCCTTCAAAGTTAACATATATGAGTATAAATAATAAACGGAGATGCGAATCCTGTGAAACAGATTGCATAACAATAGAGTTACCGTATATAGTCTTATATATATTTTAAAAATATATATTTCAATTAAAATAATAGCTAAATTTTAAAAATTTTATTTAATTTTGATTTCATTTACGGGAATTCACATAATTTCTAATTATTTAAACTCACGCAGCAAGTGTCAGAAATCCTTTTGCTTTTTTTATTTCTCTGATCTTTACTTTGAAATTTCACTTTGTGGTGATTAATTGTGATTTTCGTTTGTAGGACTGTGTAACTTTTAACTCCATTTACGATAATGGCAACACTGCAGTTGTTAGGAAAAACCATGCTGGACGTAGATTATCGATGGTAATAAAAAATAAAATATTAGTTTGTTCTATCTTAAACCATTCGGGTGAGGCTAACGACAACAACCTTTTAAAATAGAACACATTTGTACTGCCAGTACAATAAAGTAAGTAAATTATGTGATTATGAATATGAAAATATGAATAACATATTTTAAAAGCTTCAAATATGTTTTAAATAAATTATTTTATTTTCCTGAAATGCGGCATAATCAAAATAACAATAAAGCCAGCGGCGTTTGGAATCCTTTTGCTTAAAGCTTGCAGTTGCTGCATCAACAGTCTGGACACTAAGAACTTTTATTTACATATTTCACACACTTTTTATAAAATATTTGCACCGGTTAAACATCTTAAAGGAAATTGATGAAAACATAATAATTTTTGAACCCACTGTAATTAATAATTTAATACTGTAATGGATAATTTATACGAATAGTTCAAAGTTGTAGTACATATTGCTTGTTTATCGTATAGTTTGAAAAACCTTGCGGCCATGTCTTCCATTCTCGTCAAAAAAAAAGATCGCAGTGAGTTCAATTTGTAAATGATGTTACTAAGCATTTAATTGATTATAACTTCAGCTTATTCCATTTGAACTGATATCGGACCAGTGTATTTACATACATATGTAGAATATGTCGTAGAAGCATCGAATTGTTGACCCAACTAATTTAATAGGGACACTTGTCACTGGTATTTTTCATATGCGGGCTTTTTATGCGAAAAAAGGCAACAATTCGATTTGAAGTCTTCTTAATACCATTTGTATTTTACAGTACTTATAATGAGAACTTATAGTGAGAGAGTCTGAAAATGAGTTTTGGTACTTTTTTATTTGTACTAATTGGCGAAAATACTACTCCATCTGATTTTTTTTTTGGCATTCTTAATATTTTTTATTCACTTTATATTAAAATATTATGCAGTGGTTTTCTAATCTTAACTGGCTGATTTTAGGAAAATACATGTTTTTTAAGTGGCACAAATTTTTAAAGATTTTCGAATTATTTGCAAAAAGAGCACCATGGCGTGTCCTTTTTTAAATACGAAATGGTCATTTTTCAGGAAGGGTTTTTTTTGTATTGAAATTCGCAGTATATATGAGTATATAAATAAACATAAATATACAGAAAATTTGCATTTTTAGTTGATTCCTAAACAAGTTATGTCTGTTAGATTAGAATACTGAGAGCTTATCGATTTTTTGAGATAACATGTGTATAGCATGATAAAATACCGTTAGTTTAGGAATTTGATGAAGAGCTCCCGGGTAAAAAACTTATCCTCAGAAGTAGTACCTGTTAAATCTAGATATTTGTACCTCCTTACATCTATTTATTTTTGGTGTTCGAAGTTGTCTTAATACCTGCTCTCAGGGGCTGCCCCTACATGTGTAATGTAGTGTACCAGACCTAAGAGGTAGGAACAGTGGAGCAGAGAAAGCAGGTTGTGAAGAATTAAAGTTGTGTTGCAATATTTCTGTTGTGAAGGCGCTTTTCTATGCTAACAGAATACTACTGCACTGATGGCCGTAGGTGATATTATCATCAAAAATAAATTTCTTACTGGCAAACTTTAAGTGACTGCGTTTTCTCCAGATAAACATTTCATCAACAATTATCACGGGAGATATTAAAGCCATACGTATGAAAATAATACATGAGAATTTTTTTTACTGACTTTGGTGGAAATTTAGTTGGAGTTAGGATGACGAAGAATAATACATTTTATTTACTATGACATGGAAATTTTACTATATTTCGATTTTACAGGAATGGACTAGTAAAAACTACTTTTCTTGTCACATATTCCAATCCATACATGCATACTTGTACATTTATTGTTAATATCACTATACAGCGCATACAATATAAATGTTTTTTTATAAGTATGTCACTTTTAAATATTTATTTAAGCATTGTAGATTAATATCAATACAATTTAATCTTCTTAAATATTGTAACGAACAGCAGGCAGGACGAATATATGGTGAGAACACCATAATCATATAATCTGTAAACATTTATTTGCGACGAAAAAATACTATACATCTTTATCTGTGTACAGATAGAAAACACGATAAAAATCTACAAAATAAATATAAAGACACCTTTTTAAGGCTAAATGTTTTTTCGTGTAATTTTATTTACAACAAAAGTAAAATTGCTACTAAGACTTGTTATTTGATGTGTATAGTATAAACCCTACAAAGCAGTAGCTGAAGAATGAACACATACATAAAGGAAAGTGTGTATAAAATAATTTTTTTCTGCACTTTTCTAAGTTTATCACCTGTCATACTTGGGCTCTAAATATGTTCCTTCATATTATGGCAAATTATTGGCTTAAGAACACGCAATCCTGATAATTTCACTTAAAGAGAATCTTCTTGGACTGTAGTGGTTTTTGTTGAATATCAACAGATTTTTCAACAACGCAGAACAGATCTGCAGAGTTTGTTAAAGATTCCGAAACTTAATGATAAATGTTTTTAGTATAATTTGTTAGTGGTCATCCTTTTTTAATTTTGAGCTGCAACTAAAATCCTATTAAATATATAATTTTTAGAATCAAATGAACTAAAAGTGTTAAATTATACGAATATTCTACTGTGTCCAATTTTATATTACCATTGCTATTTTAGTACATTACAATTACACTGCGTCGAAGTAAAATATTAAAATTTTTAATAATAAAAATAAATAAATAAAATGCATTTGTGTTCTTACTTGTACTACTAAAATGAAAGTGGTAATTGATGATAATCATTTTCCATTAAGAAAAATTTATCGAACATTCAGATTTTAATTTGAATTAAATAAATAAATTAATTTTATACATTGTTGAGCACTTAATTTTGATAATTTAAAAATGCACTTGAAATGAGGCACTTTACTTTCACATGAGGGAATCAGCCAGTTCATGTTGCAACCACGGCTAATTTTATTAGAGAATGTAATAAACTACATCCACTGGATAATTAGCCGAGTCCAAAGCATATAGTTTTACTTCAGTTGTGCTCTAAGCAATTTTAACAAGAACAGAAACTTTGAAATTCATCTGTGAAAATACTCTGTTCTAGTGATTATTACTGCGTCCAAATTTTGGGCACTGAGAGCCACAGTGAAAATGTAAAGAGGTTACTTCAGGATACGAGTTTACTTTACTAATAGTTGTCGTGTGGCATCAAAGCCGATTTGTTGAATAAGTAAATTTGTAAAATATTTTTAAACAAATTTTTATTCTTAGAAAAAAAGTTTTTACTAAACGTACTAAATTTTTAAAGGACTTTTTTTTTAATATTCTTAGCCTGAAAATTCCGCAAAGCAACTTATTTTCAGAAAATTTATGAAGTTAGGAATTATGTCTTTTATGCATCAAACGTACGTTCTAAAGTCTTAATAAAATTGCTTAATATATTCTATAACAGAATCTGTTAATGTAAAAATAAATCCCTTGTGGGAATAATTACATCAGCATTAAAAATTATATTATTTTATAAGAATTAAAACTATTTGCTGGAGCTCGGAAGTGTGGCCGGTATTTCCTGTTAAGATAACTTTTTAAGTTTGAGCTAAGAAATTTATATATTGACAGCTAAAACAAAAAGCGTAATTAATATAGAAAGCTGTTGTAGTAGTGAAACAAAAGTCGTCTCATTACCTTAATTATTGTCGTATATTTAAACTGTTTCTGGAACAGAGTAGGCAATTAAACAAATTTCACTTTTATTATTTTCTGCTTTAGTTATATTTTTTTATTTTTGTGCGTGTACCAATTCATCTGATACTGTGAGAATTTTGCTTTATTTTTCTGTCGCTTTTCAAACAAAGAATTGATTGTTACAACTTTTGGAAGTCGACTTAGGTAACTGATATCATCTTCGTAACTTCTAGTACAAAAGTTTGCAAATGGTACACATTGCAAGATTTTACAGGCTTAATACTTTGCCTTAATGCTTAGAGGTCAAACATATAATGAGTTAATTCTAAGCTGAATTATCCTACACAGTCGTGTGACTCATTCACAAAAAAAACTGATGTGATTCTATCTTATTTTAAGAAATCGTATAAAAATGGCATTTCTGATGTCACAATATCATACAAAAATGATGGGGAAAAGTTTTTTCTTTGCTGATTAAATTAAATGCGCCCCTAATCGTATGAAAATGGTAATTTTATGAATATTTTCATAGACTTTTGCAAATCCTACGGCTTGCCAAATCTGTCCCATACATGCAATTTTAGATCATATTATTCCATTTTTTTAGCACACATGCCATGTTTGACAGAGCGTACGATTACGTTGCATATAGAATCATTCCCTTTTATGATATACATACATAGGTATAAAACTGAGAAAAAATCACATTGAAAAATTTTTTTTATATTTTGAACTGAAGTTATTTATTGAAGCCTACGCAATTAGTAGCTGCTCAAGTGGCAGTGCCCACTTAACGTGTACATTTTTGTAAATAATACGCTAATAATTTATTATTTACATCTAGAGAACTAAATATTGCATACAGCATCTTAGGAACGAAGAAGATGCATGCACATCAGTTTATGTGATATATCAAATGATTTAAAAAATTTCACATGTATCGAAAGCCACTCAGTCGAGAAATTTTATTCACAGCAGGAACTTTCTCAATTTTTATAATTTGCCATTTAACGCAGCCCCAATGCCAACCCTGATTGAACATAATCGAACGGAATAAAGAGAGCAAATAAACTGAAAAATATACGTAAATATTTATCTTTGATACTTCCAAAACTATTTACAACAACAAAGAATATTAATGGGAAAAGTTTTTCCCATGTTGGATGTTCGTTTGTGTATGAATGAGAATGTAAAAAAATATTATTCACATAAACAAACACATTTTGTGCAAACAATAGAGGTGATAGAAAAATATTTAAAGAACGTGATGAGAATTTATCGATGACACTCCAAGTACATCCCATCCATTGCAATAACCAGCTGAGACGACATATTGAAAAAGTTAGGCACAGACATAATCGTTTATGGGTATGTGCCATCAGTGTTTGTCTATTTTGCTGCACATAATAGGTTTAAGTTTTTTTTTTGGTGTATATAAATTTATGATATTTATAAGAAAAAATTAATTTTCAAATTGTATAACAACATTCATTAAGCATTATGATGTTATACTCGTATTTGTTTCTTTGCTTGCAGATAAAAGATATTGTTCGACAAATAGGTGAAGATAACTTTTAAAAAGTATTTTATTTTAGCGTGGGAAATCAGCTTAATGTGAAGAACTATTTTATAACAATATGAAGATACTTATATAGATCCAGCTTTTTAAAATTGATGTTATGTTTCATTGGACAAAAGAAATATTTTTCCCGGCAGTATTTATTTATTCTCGAATGAAAAAAATTAGTAATGCAAGATGACATTCTCACGTGCACAATAGTTTCGGATATCTTCACCTTATTGGCCTAAAGAAAACAATAAAAATTTTGCTCCACCAGCTACCAGTAAATTGCGTGAAAAAAATGGCGTGAAAAAAATGGCGTGGTGGAACCAGGCGTGACTAGACTCTGCGTAATTATAATAGCCTTAGTAATTTGTAAATTCATCGATAACTAAACCATTTCCTACATCCTCTCCAAGATTCATTCATGGCGTTCGGTTTTATTCTGGGGTGAAGTTAAGATTACTGTGAGACCAGATCATTCTAGAGGGTGATCCCATTTGGTTCTTTGTACACAGTAAATTGTTTATCAAATAAAGTTCAATTTATTTCTCAATGGTTCGACCCTTACAGTAAACTCCTTTTAGATTATTGCATTTACTTCGTTATGTCGGATTTTTCCACACATAATATAACAGTAGTCTATTGTTAATGGCTTTTATTTATAGACAATACAGTGAAATAACAAAACAAAATCACAAATCATTTTATTGTTATTAAGTTATTTGTATAGAGTTACAAGGATTTTCTTACCAATCAGGTTTATCCACGGATTATAAATGTGAACAGATCTTCTAAATTAATTAACGGAGTCTTTTTTTCAGCCCAATATATTTTGTGTAAGCAAGTGATTCTATTTCAAGTTTTCCTTATCTAAAAGATGGATAACTTAAATAAAAATAATTGTCATTCTCTCAGTCAATCTCTCCCTATAATGTACTAATTTCTTCTTTGAATTATCAAGCTTAATAATTAACAAACAATTTTAAGATTAATTGAAATTTGAATATAAATAAACTAGGCTGTAAAAATTAAAAAAATGATGTTCTTCGTGATTTTTGTATATTTTAGAACCAAATGAATGGCATTTTAATAGAAGCAAAATTAAACTTTAGAAAATGAATAAAAAATCTAATCGGAAAGGCGATTGTGAATATGATTTTATATACTTGAAGGTTCTTCACTGTAAACTTTTATTATGCACTGCGGAGAAACATCGATTTTGGGAGATGGTGGAAAAACAGAACATTTCTTAGTACCACATTTCCAACCCGAGCTCATCTGATTATGTTTTATTTTGAATTTTGCAGCAATTAGTAATAATATAATGAAAAAATATTATATTTATAAATATAAATTAATTGTCATAAACATAAACTTGTGCTAAATAAATAAACATTGCCGCATAGATATAAAAGAATAAATTTTAATTATTAAAAAAAAAAGTTTTTCAATGCACGAAATTATATTCTGCATCTTCAGTTGAGCTCATGTGCATTTAATGCTTATTTATGGTTACGATACATAACTGTCTATCAGTGAGCCAAGTTGCCAAAGTCATTCTGTTCCGGTATTTGTTGATAAAATTTAGCCCGTGGTTTTTTCTTCTAAACTTCTCAAATAGACACTTAATATACTTCATAAATAAACTATTTTTCATCATCTTCTCTACCAGAAATGATGCTGCATACTCATATGAATGTTAACCGTATACGTAAATTTGCATGCACTGGCTGAGCAACTTTATTGCAAATCACTTGTTGATGGAACAAATAATAAACTTATATTTTCATATAAATATGAACCTACTTTTGTTTTAATAAATCCATATGAAATGTTAAATACTTCGTAGGGAAAAAATGAAAAACTAAAAGGTTTGTTAATGCAAGTGTTGGAGCATACTTTCGTAACATGCATATTCATTAGCATCAGAAATAATGCAGACACCGTGCAGATGCTCATACATGGGCAAAAATACTTTAATAAACACTTAAAAAAATTGTGAGGATGAGTTTGTACAAATGCAACAAAAAAGAGTTAAAAAGTAAGAATTTAGCTTTAGTAACTGAATCCTGTATTAGAGACCATTTTATATTTCCAAACTGATTTGATTAAAACTGATTTTATTTTTAAATACAAGCGCAGAGATGAATAATTTTATATGGAATTACAATATTAAATGGCTGGAAATTCCGCTCTTTAGGAAATATTTAGTTCTTTAATTTGGAATCTTTCTTTTTATCTTGTTATTTCAACTTATTTATCCAGGCAGTTTTTATTTCTTGTTTTCTAAATCCTTAAAAGTAACTGCATGTCTATCCAGTGCTTTGACTTTTAAATTTATTTCATTTATTTGGAAACAGTACTTAAAAACCTTTGCAATGTGCGCTTTACATACATTTTTAAAGCGAGCAGAGGTATTACGACGTATGCCATCACCTCCTGATCATTACACTTTGACTCTTTTAGTTAAATAGTCAATGTACGCCATGTAGTTGACACTTAAAAGAGATTTTAATCTTTGTTAAATACTATAATAGTGTAACTATTAATGTTTAACTAAAATTCTCCTTTTACATCAGTACGGGAAGTCCTATAGCCACTAAAGCAGCGCGTCGTTTTTCAGTGTATGCATTATACTACTTTAAAATGTACGGGTTCATGTGTGGGTACAGTTGTATTACAAATATGTGTTTGTAATGTAGTGTTAAGTTTTTAATAATGGCCAAAACTCACGATATGATAAAATACCGCTATTAAAAATTTCAACACAAACTATAATAAAATGCATAAAAATAAGTTGTAACTACCAACACATAATTAAATAACCACAACATGGCTTCAAACTTTTGTTGTTGTTGCTATTGATGTTGGTATAGTTTTAATGTTTGCCTACAGCGCAGTGCAATTAATTTTCTCATAAATAATTTTCTACTTTTAATGCCGTTATATTTGCACGTAAAATTGTATGCGAGGCCAGAGACGGTCCATATAATCTCAAACGATAAAAAATTTAACGCACTCTCGTTCAAGGTGTTTGTTTTTTGTCCCACGTTCTTGTGTATCGAATTAAATGCCAATAGCTTCTTAACCAGAAAAAAAGGGCTTTTAGTGTCGAAACTTGTTTCTGACATTCGTTTCCAAAGTTTTGATAAAATCGCCTTAAAACCTTTTTATAAATTGTATTAAATTAATGCTAATTATATTAAATTAAAAGTTGAAACGCTCAAAGATAATGGATGGATCAAGTTTATTTTTGTGAGAAGCCGCTTTCGATTTTTTTATGATTCTTAAATGTATAACGAATAAAATAGCCCAAAGTGGTTGGATTAGTCCAACTATTTATCACACAAATATCTCAAAGCTACTGCATATACACATATCTATATGAGAAATCTTTTATTTTCCTTGTGAAAAAATTTGTTAACTGGGCTATACCTTAACATTTGATTTAATAATATGTGCAAAAGATTTACTTTAAAATAGAAATGAGTTTTTCTATTGTGGGAATTTTTCATCTCAGGAGATTTCGTGGTAAGAAAACCAATAGATTTTGTATCTTTATATATAATCAAATTATGTACATACACGCTCACACCATTTCACATTACTTTTTGCAATGAATTTGGGAATGAATGCTGAAGTAGTACGTACCTTTCAGCAATGTTACTAATATGTTACTACATTTGAATATAAATTGGGATACAAAAGATATCGTTCTATTAATGCTTTCATGTGTAGTTTCTAGTACTGTAGTAATTATTGCTTTGCAATAATCCAAAAGCTGTTGTCTATCACTCTCACAGATGGTTTATAGACTGCACGAAAGGGGCATTTATTATTTTGCAACTGCCCAGGAAAATGCACTTCTGCTTTTTCTTTTAAATCACTTGATGAAGTGCCGTTACAGTTTGAGATTCTCTGATCCAAATATAGATTTGTTTGTCCAACTCATAACCATTTCTAAATTTAATTTTTTTAATTCCATAAGTACGAACTGTTGCACGTTTTCATTTTTAAATTTTTGATCTCTGCTTCACATTCGCTTCTTATAAAAATGTATATATTTTTCCTTTTTTTTTTTTGTATATTTACAAACAAATTTATGTTCAATAGAACGTACATTTTTTTCAATTATTTTCCCAGTATGGAAATAATTATTAAATTTGAATTGATTTTTTGTGTTTGTTATAACAAGTATAATATTATTGAAACTCTCCAATTGATATTCCTTAAATCTACAGTTTTTGTGCCATCCGTATACAGAAGCGGCAAGCGTTTTTAGTGGTCTCATGCCCACACATTTTGTATTTTTGTAAGTAACGCTTTGCAATTGGAAAATCCGATTTGACAGAGCGTGTTTTACTGAAGTTAGGTGTAGAAGAAAACAGTTGTAAACAAAAAAAAAAAAAAATAAAAACAAAAAATAAAAAACAACAAAAAAATATATTTGAAATTATAAAATGGATGTAACTAAATATTTCCAATATAATATATATAATATATTTTTTGTTTTATATTTGCTTGTTAATTTAGAATATAAACGAACAAATTATAAAGCACTACTGTTGTCAAAAAAAAAAAAATCCATTTGCATCTTGATATAAAAGAATTCAAAAAACAGTTTTTTGCCTCTATTGAATATTTTTAAATAATCAGGGTCGCTATATTAATTTGTTTGATAACCCTGTTTTTTATCCTTTTGACATAACGTTGCCGCTTTTATTTAGGTATCAGACTTCAGCGGTAACGCTCAGTTGTATGATGATCTGTTTTAGCATGCCGTGTAAAGCCCATAACAGCTGGTTGGCAGCGCACAACTACCAACGTCAATACATCATTCTCTACCACAGGGTAACTTTGTGATTCTATTGAAATAATCTATATATCTATATATATATATGTATATATATAAATAACGTGTATGTTCGTGATCGACAAACTCAAAAGCTACTGAACGAATTTTGACCAAATTTTATATAATTAAATTCGTCCGCCATATGGCGCAATATTTAGTTTTTTGCGTTTTTTAGTGCGATAACACTATGCTCTGTTTCGATGAAAGCGTTGGGTGCTTATTCGGTGTGTAGCGGCGTTAATTAGTAAATTATAATCATAAAAATTAAAATTTTTACATTTTAAAATACATAAAATATGAAAAAAAACATAAACTGTGTGTGTTATTACAATTTTAATATTTCGATTTTCAAATAAAACATTTTTTTCCATTATCACTGATTTTGTTTTCTCCTAGAGGCTGTTCAAAATAAAAGAAAAATTGGGGGCCGGCAAGGCGGACCGGCCCAATTAGTATTCTATAGATATGAATTTCATTGAATATCAAATTAATATTCTATTGAAAATTAATTTAGAGTTGTTTGTACGATTACAATATCACATGAAAAAAAACTTTTCTATAACCCCTTAAATAAAATAAAGTGCCAAAATATAAATTTCATTACAATATACGTTCCATTTTACATATATACTTATGTATTACATTTCAATTGTGATTCAAAGACGTTGTTTATCAAAAATTATTAATTGTTGAGGAGGAGTTAGAATGGAACTCAAAACAAATACTCAGTTTAACGAATGAGCGATTCAATGGATGCATGATTTTTAAATGTTGATCACCACATGCAAGAAATAGTTCTTATGTTGTAACTTTAAGCCGTGAATGAATGTTTATTTTTGTAGTAATTTAAGCCGTCTTACTTTCACATTTGATATAACATCCGGCAAGGCTTGATGAGTAACACTCGCGTTCCAAATGTACCATTTTTCATTACGATGTCACATAAATCAGGCTCTGTTTAACAGAGTATCGTTTTGTGTTTTGCTTGTGTTCATATACACATTTTGTCGTAACAAACTCCACTTTGACGCAATCTGTGCTGAATCCAGCACTAATGGGAATTATAAGGTCTATTGATGGAGACGACAAGTGTTAGATAAAAAAGATTGTGTTCTAGCGTTTATAATGTGGAATCCATTTTATTGTTTTACTTCAGAACAATGAAGCAGGAGTTATTAAAGCACATGAATTGTTCTATCAGTGTGGAATGTAGAGATTGAACTCACTACCTTAAACTGGCGGCCAAATTACAATTTTAGCCAAAGGCACCCTCCTCATATCTGAAGAAGATTTTGGAATCAGAATTAAGGTTAGTAAGTTTCAAAAGTAGTTGCTGCTAAATGTCAAATTGAAAAGTTTAAAAAATAAATTATGACTTTTTGTAAATTGCAAATTTCTGCAATTTAATAATGAAATCATTGATTAAATAAACCAATTATTAATATAACACAAGAGCAGAGATGCATATTTTAAAACCACTCCAAATTACAGTTTTTGTGCAAAATAAAAATTACTGTTTAACCACTCACTTCATTCATTAAACCACAAAACCTGTACTCATATATAAACCTGTAAATGGTTTTGTATTACAATTATGCATTGGCTTGTCGGTTGGAGCAACATTAAGTGTCATTATAAAATAAATTTGCTGTTAATTTAACTATAACAAATTAAACATATTCTGGGAGAGACACGAAAAAAAAACTGTCCAGCAGTCAGACAGATTATAATGCAAATGAATACAAAAACTTAATCGAGAAAGCTCATTGACAAAGTTCGATTTTGTTTTCTCTTTTAAAGTGTTCCACAAATAATGCATGTAAAATTTTCATTCATTCGCCGCTTGTTGCATATCTCTAACTCATCAATTCATATAATAATGCCTGTACTATGCAACAACTTGTTCATTTTTTCTGTGTTTTATTAATGCATTCCCTATTTGTAACTGTAAAAACAGTAATTTTTTAATGAAGTAACCAAAGTAAATTGTTAAAATAAATACTACCATTTTTCTTTAATATTCATTTCTATAATGTTATAGATATAATAAATATTTTGGCTGTCACTAGAGATTTCAATAGCACAAGATTCTAAATTTGTACAAAAATTTTGAAAAAATTTTTAATTTTGTTCATTTTTAATAATCTTGAAATCTGAAAAGAAAGATATTATTGATGAACGAGTCCTCAAAGGAAGCTGAAGAGTACGAGCAACAGAAATTTTTTAAGATATATTTAAACTGATTTTTGTTTACTTTTTCAGGATTTTAACCTTTTGATTTGAATAGTTAGCAATGCATACTAATTTTAATTTACTTGGTACATGATACTAAATGTCGGGAAAATAATTGCATCAAAGAACATCAGAGCAAGAACTCCCAAATTTAACGCAATTGTAATTTACAGATCGCTACTTACCATACAATATCCATATACATCGACTTGAAACAACATCAAAAATAAGTTTGTGCAAAATGCAAAAGAACTAACTACAAGATTAATGCCAGCTTGTTGCTTAATTAATTAAATTAAGCTGAGAATTGCCGATCTTCATATATCGGTTGTTTCTTTTAACGTCAATACAACTTTACATGTTAAAAAGGGGAAATATATTGTTAGAATAAATTGTTTTCTATTATAATTTTCTGACATTTATTTTTAATATAGCGATGGGAATGTGTTACATGATCTATGAACTCCATGCGGATTAGCCAAACACTATAAAATATTATTTTCAAACCTATAGTTCATATACAAGTTGCGGTATGTGGAATTTCCATGATAAGTACTGATTTAAAAATAAGTCTGGACGTAAGATCGCAATGTTGACAAATTAATATATACCATTTTCGAAATACGGATATTAAAGCATTGAAAAATGCTCTGACACCATGATTCTGTGTTTGGTTTCCAATCCTTCAGGAGTTCAGTACTCGAGGCGAGACTGAACATTAACTAGTGAATCAAAGTCGCAGTATAAATCTACTGTTGATCGTAGCAATTCCTTGATGATTACCTAAAAAATGTGCATCCAACATTGCTCCCTTCTGTATTAAACACGCTGCAAATACGGCAATATTGCTTAGTAACGCATTCTTTGTTTTTACTCTGAAGTGAGGGAAATGCTCCTTGAACTTTGCGAAATTTTACACATTTGTTAACCGATTCACGATGACTTGCCAAATGTTGCCGAACAGATCTGTATTATTATCTACAGTTCTAATCTATCTTAAAGGGCAGACAATATAAAAAATAGAACAGCAATAATGCGACAAATATTATTTTCTGGCTGGATATTATTGGAAAAGAATAAAAAGCTATTTTCCAAACGTTCCATTCCTTTGATAAATTTTTTACAATGTTTGGTATTCATCTCATTATATTTATCTTCTTACGGAATTATTTTAATTTTTGTTTGATCTTTGAATTGTGATTTCAATGTACATAATTTTGACATGTTTTAGTTTTTTAATACAATTTCATTGCGCTGTATTTAATCCACATACGAGTAGTGATTACACGCTTAAACGAAGGAAAACATTCAAGTAGCCGCTTAATGGCAAGATGTTAATAATTATTAACGAACATTAAATGCAATAAAGCATAAGCAAAACAACAGCAATAAAAACATGGTAACATTTCGTTATGCAAGTGTTGCACTTTGTTTCAGAAACAACAGCAGGAGAGATTCTAATTTTCCTTTTAGCTTACAATTTTGTTCACATTTTATAACTGTTACATCTGAAGGAAATGTGAAAAACGTTGTTTCCACGACTACACACAAGGACACAACTTTAGCTTTTATTATTATTATTATCGTTTGAGTTTGTGTGCTGCAAAGAACAAGCATGAGAACAGTATATTTACAATTATGAAAAAATCTACATGTTGCACGATGTTGTTCTTGTTTGTATTTTTAATACTACTTTTATCTTTATTCTGTTATATTGTGCAATATTCTACATGTGGGCATGCCTACGTTTGAAAAGTGTGTTTACACGACTTCTTGCGCTGTTATGAAACAACTACGTATGAGAAAAATCTTAATTATTACGGCAAATATTTTGTTATTTTGCATATACGATTTTCGAAATACGTATATTAGAGCGTAGAAAAAGTTCCGACACCATGATTCCATGTTTGGCTACAAGAACAAATATATTGCTATTCATTTTGGAAAAAGGCCTGTACTTATCATGCATTCATACACGTCATTTACGAATTTGCACTGAGATTTTAGTTTAGATCCTAGTAATTACAATTGTGCTTGAATTTTAGACATATTAAAGTTTACTACGATTTTTGTTAAGAGTTTTTAACATTGCAGTTAGTACGCCTTAAGTATTTGCAAAATTATACATACATATATTAAGCATATTCCTTTTCAAGTAGTTTAACAATAAAAAGTAAAGTAGTGAAAAATAACAAAAGTACCATTCGACATTCAAATAAAAATATGTTAATTCAAGTTTTTTTTTAATATTAATTTGTTGAAACACCGTGGAATTTATATTTTACTCCCAACTAATATTTGGCATGCACTCTCATTCAATTTAAAACAAATAAAACTTTTACTTGGAACACATCATGCATAAAAAAGTTTTCTAAAAAGAATATTAAAAAAGTATATTATGTGATAAAGAATGAGGAAACAAAAGAAAAAAGTTGTTCCCGGACATCTGCCAACATTGCCAACGCTATTTCAAGTGTGTTTTTCCCTACTTCAGGCTTAATATTGTCACTGCTTCTGTAGTTCGACGGAACCGTTTTTGTCGAATGTTTTTATTCTTTTTTAGTGCTTAGTATATATTTAGTATATGTATGTATGTGCATCGGTGAATGTATGTTTGTATATATATATATGTACATTCTCCATTTATATTTATATATATATTTTTTTTTTTATGTAAGAGCTTTGTAAGTAATGCGTAGTCGTGATTAGATTCAATGGTAGTCACGCGTGACTACTTTTGCGGGACGTACGAAGAAGAGATAATCATGTACTCGTATTTATCTCTTTACTGTTTAAAGAAAAATTTTAAAAACTTATTTTGATTAAGTATACAGAACAATCAAAGTTTGATAAACATTCATTATTATAAATTTTAATAATTTCTTTTTCGGGCTTTAGGTAAACTCTTCGAAAAATTCAATTTATTTTTTATCAAATTAATCTGTTCAATACTTCGAACAGGAACAATTTTAGTAAAGCAGCTTAGCTTAAGTAAACTTATTATTGTTATTTGTTGTTTATTGGAAAATACTTCTTAATATCAGAAGTAAATATTAAGTGTTATTAACAAAAATCCATGAATAAGTTTTGTAAATATTATATTATCTAATGTTCTCAAAAACTTAATGAGAATTATTATACTCCTACAAATATTGGAATACCGCATACTTGTTACGCTTGATTAAAGGGGCAAGATGAAAATATTCTGTATGAAAGTTATTGCATTGAGTTTTAGATATTGCGATACGAGATTGAAAAAGCCACGCATACAGGTGCAACATTGCATATTTATACAGAATCTCATATATTATAATCTCATACCATTTTTTATTATTCTTTTGGCATGTCTAAATATTTTACCTTTTTGCATGAATTGATGCCTCTGTTCTCGATACGAATCGTTTTCCTTGCGATTTCATTCACCAAACAATTCAATGTATAATGTCTGGTATTATGAACAGGTAAAGAAAGCAAATTTATAGAGTATCCATAAGGATCATTATCTCAAGGCCATATAGAGCAAATAAAAATTCTTTTTTCGGCTGTGCAGAATCTTATCCACTCTTCACCAAGAATACACCCTATAGTTATTTTTGTTCACAACATTTATACTAAAGTAAAGTTTTATTATCTCATTTTGTAATTTTCGTTCTGGATAATTTTGAGAAAAGTCTGAGCTGATGGGTTTTTGATTTTATGATAGATTTAAGGCCAATTTACAGTGCGATAAAAGTCCAATAAAAGAACAGATAGACAGACAGCAGACAGCAGACAGCAGACAGCAGACAGACCAACGAAGAAGGCATAATCAACTTCCGTTCTTATATGGATCGGGAATATATCCATCCTCCCATCCTTTTTGATGAAGAACGGTGTAACAATGGCATACGAAAATTTTAACAGTTTTAGAAACTTTATAAAAGCACTGAATGAGAAAAAGTCAACCGCCTGATATACTTTTATGTAGCAGTTAGTTATTGATAACAGACCTTGCAGCAATAAAGACTAAAAATATAATATTACAAGAAGGGAGGAAAATGTTTTGGTTGGGGGAAAAGAAATAATAAATTTGAGTGAACGTGACCAAAAGCGAAAGGACTTGCTACTCATCTCTAATTTATCTTTCCGTATACGAGGCTGTCAGGATGTTTGCTCTGTTGTTTTGTTTCAGTAACATTGTAGTTCTTCCAAGTAGTTAAGTGGAACAAAATGATGTTGCACTGTATCACATTGTTGTTATTGTTGAATGTGATATACAGATATCCACACTTACTTTTTTAGCTAAAGGAGAGACATTATTAAAATTTAACTAATGTCTCTCATAGAGTGGAAAAGTAGAAAAAGGTAAAGATGAGGTATTTGATGAATTTGCAAGCATGTGATTGTATTTGCTTTGTTTGTATCTAAGGATTGTGTGTGTGTTTGTTTAACGAGAAGAGTTGTAGAAGGTTTCTTAAAAATATCCTGTAGTAAACTTTATGAGTACTCATCTAAAGCAATGCACATTATGCGCATTTTATTTTTCAGAAATATTAGGATATCACATAAGATATTGACTTTTTCTTAAATATATTTTAAGTTTTTAGTTATGGCAATCGGCGGCGGTGGTAGTACATTACTTATGAAGTTTCCAACGTTTAATTATAGTGTGTTTTAAATAATTATTTATTATAAAACTGCAATTTGATCGTTTGTAAAATTTTTTTTTAAAATACAAAATTGTTTTATAAAATTTTTTAGAATGTAAAAAATATTCTGAAAATTTTATAACTTTTAGGGATTATGCTTTACAAAATTGACTGACATCTGACTTTCTTATACGAAAAAGAATTAATTTGATGGTGCGAGAAAATGTGTTCTCATAGATGTGGTAACTATTCGTATGCACTTCTGGCGATAAAACCATAACTGAAAAAAATTATTATTTTAAATATTACTCTTAACTACCTTCGTTAAAAATTTTTGGCTGCTGTATTTATAGATGACTTGCCGTTTATATTCAACTTGTTTTTAGGATGCAATCTTGTAATATAATTGCACTTCAGAATCCATTCTTTCGTACAACATGTGGCGCGTTTTAAGTATCGGTGCAAAGTAATAGCAGATTTCGCACACTGACGGGTACTAGTTTGCATAATGTTTTCTTATTTTGGATTTTTAATATTTCAGTAAACTTCCGTATTTAGTTAAGCGTGAGTATTGCTACATTTTTGTAGGAATTTAACGTGCCCTTTGTAATAGATTTTTAAGTGACTTTATTAAAATATGTCGTTGTTGTGTTTTCCTCGAAGTGTATACACAAAATAAAATAAAATCGATAAAAATTAGTCTAGTCGGATAATTTAATCATTTTTCTCACATCTTGCTATTATCGTGGTGAAGTTTAAGAAAAAGCAATTATGGGAAACATGCAAGTACTGATTGAATATGGAAACTCAGAATAGTGACATTCTCTATGATTAGTATATAATACAATTAACCAGATACATTGCGGTAAAAGTGACTCAAATACTAGAGACTTGTTGGTATGAATTAGCACTTGTTATTTAGCTTTGGGCTTATATTACAAAAAGGTGTTAAGTAAATTGAAATAAAAAAGTTACTTAAAAATAGGTTATCAAAAATTCAATGTTTCGGGTAAATTTAGCTTAATTTGAACAAATCTTATTTAGATGTAATAAAAAGTACTGAAAGGGAGTAAAGTGCATATAAAAGGCATACTCTTCAAAACAGATCATAATTTTCGAAAACACTCTGACAAAATATTAAGTTTGACAAGAACTCATGTTAGTTTTAGTTCCAAATATATTTTTTTATAGCTAATATGACTGGCTCTACTTACTTCTGCAGGATTCCAACTACTTGGCTTACAGGAGTCAACTAGAATGAGAGTCTGCCACGCAACTGTGTCCTGTACTTTTTAATATCTGTTGCATTTAATACTTGCATTGTTAACATACACACGTGCTTCTGCGGTGTTATTTAAATGCGTTACAACAAAGAATATAGTGGTAGAAATATATATAAAAATTTGTTTTTCTTTTTGGCGAAGTTTCATATTTAAGTAGTGATGGGAAAGAGTAACGAACACATGCCTAACGAAATATTACATCGCTTTTGTTATTTGCGAAATGTAAATTTCAATTTGCATTGCGAATGATGTTAAACTCACTCTTTAAATTTTTGTTTTTTCTATTTAAGGAAATTTATTATTATACTGTGCACTTCCTCAATTGATTGTTATTTTGATTTTGGTTTTTTAAACGAAAGTTGGAAATGACAAAATGAAATTTAACAATTGCAGGGATGATAAATAATCTTGAAAACGATATATAGAAACAATAGAATATAAGTGAATTATTATATACGTTTGAGAAGGAGGTACCTTGCTACAGTTGCCCAAATCTATATAAATTAAAGGATAATGAAAAAAAAAAAAGTTATAATCATTACAACACAGATGCTAGACAATGTGGCTAAGAAAAAAATTATAAAAAACATTATTGTTTGTAATGTTGTATTTATGGATGAAATCAAAAATGTGATTGCAATTTTTTAAAAATAAATAAACATTCAAAGTATAATTTGTAGTGTTATTTTTTCCATTTTTATAAAAGCAAAATTTTTATTATACTTGAATATAATTGATTGCTGAATAAAATAGAGAGGTGAATTAATTTAAATGTAAAATATTTAAAAAAAATACAAGTAGACATGTACATATATCCTTTGACACCAATTTTAAAAAGAGTTTGAATTTAGTTTCAGCCGACCTTAAGTGACAAAGACTTCATTTTATTATTTTTCAATAACTTTGAGAGGAAAACTCTCAGACACAACTAGATCTATAAAATCGTATTTCCTTGCTTCCCCCATTGTAAATCAAGAACTTTAAACAATTTTTATTTTGTTATAGACATTCTTTGGCTTTTAACGTAACGCTAATAAATTATTTGCCAATAAAAAAGTCTTTGTTACTGCTGCTGGCGTGACATGCACTTTAGGAAAATCAACCAATAGAGGGAAGAGGGGAAAACGATAAAACCATTCATATTTATTCCAACCAGTGCCACCAACTAATAAATTGAAATGAATGAACTTTTGTTTTTGATATTCTTGCTTTTGTTGCTCTGTGATTTTAAGTGCAATCCTTCATGGGTTTTGTTTCTACTGTATTGTCCTTTCATTAGAATTATGCTTGTCGGTAGATTGTTGTGGTTGTTTTTGTGTGTTTCGTTGATTCCTTCTGTGGGATGTCCATAAATAATCTGCAAAAATCTTAAATTATTCCAAAGTAAATCATTGTGGTCAGTTTTGTATTTTATTTATTTATTTGTTTGTTTTAGTTTACGAAGTAGATAAATTGCAAAGAGGGCTGTAGGAAATTAATTTCAATTGTTTATACCGCCCACATATGCACAGGTGTAATTATTTCGCAGTTGAGTTCAAGGTATTGCTTTAAATTAAAATTTTTAGTAAGTATATCGTAAAGGAGAAATTTGTCAGACTGTTTTGGGAACAAATTTGTTTTTTTTTTTTCAAATTTAGTTCAAGATGATTTTGCATTCCACTAGAAACCACAAAACAATTGTTTCTAAATTATCACACCTTTTCAGTTTACTGATTGAAAAAATGTTGATATGGCTAGCAATTATGGCAAGTATTATGGCAAGTTTTATTATTGTTTTAATATTCTTTATTTATTTTATTTTTATATTATTTTTTTTGCTTATGTTTATTAGAGGGGCCTGTTAATACATTTTCGCTTTAACTAAATATTGTGTCAAGAAATATTTGTTTATTCAATGTTTGGTATTTAGTAGTCCAATTGAATATTATTCTACATTGGGTCGCTTCACTGAACTATGATATACTTTTCCACATACTCCATAGCATTACTGCTGATTTGCATCGGCAGACTCACTACCAAGTTAAATTTATTAATTTAAAGAGCCTTTTTATTACGTTAGGCAGAAGTTCTGCTTAAAATATAATTTACGCTTTTACTAAATATACAACAAAAAACACTATACGAGTACATTATTTGTTAACAATAAAACATTGAATCAGGTTGGGCATTGTCAGCTTGCTTTTTTCCTTATTAATAATTTAATACATGAAGTCATTTAAATAATTTCCAAGATATCTTTTCTGATGTCATATTTGTTAATAAAATAATATGGCTGTGACGCGCATCGTCTCATCGTCACGTCGTGATCTGATATTTAATATTAAACATAATTGGGCGCGGATCTGGCCATTTATAAGAATAAATTAAATAGATAATGTAAGAACTCATTAAAATCAAAAGATACATTTCGAAGTCAATAAAACACGCAGAAAGATTTTTGTATTCATTTTATAAATATATAAAAGCGAGTCAGTTTTTATCCAAATCAGCACATTTCTTATACTCAGACTAGTTTTACTGTATCGTTTATAGTATGTATACCGACATAGTCTATGTATTTTGGAAAGATATTAAGGAGAAAGAGCCATAGAAAAGGAGATATAATCATTATGTGTGACTTACTCCATTGAGATGCAGCATGAGATCGAGGTGTGAGTTTCAGATATTTAGAATTACTATAGTCTTCCTTTGTAGAAGAAATATACCGAACCTTACATATACCTTATATTATTTCTAGTCTGCTGCAAAAAGTTCTTCTAGGCAAGTGATTATGAAAGTAATATCCCATTTCATTGGTAATAAGAAGACCAGGAGAAAACGAAAAAACTATTTCCATATTAATCTAATTTCTTTTCAGTATTTTTCCTACGGGTGTATGAATTTTCTAAAAACTTTGTAGTTTGTAGAATTTGTAGTTATAGAATTAATGTTATATTTTTGTACAAGAAATAATATAAATATATAAAAAAATAAAACAAAATCGAAATAACAAAAAGGTTTTTAACTTTTTAAAATGATGCTCGTTTGTCCAAACTTCAAATTGGTATAAAGGCAATTGTCTCGAGGAATTTAAACTTTACTAAAAATATTTATGTGCTTTTGCTACTTTTGCTGCAAAACAAAAAAAATTAAAATGGTTGTCTGACATCTAAAAAATACCTTTGGCTATTGTCACTGCTGCTTATGTGAATATCTGGACATTTAGTCGCAGAAGATGAAAGGAATACACTTGATAGAAAAAGTTTTTGTTTTCTGTCGACTAAAGTATAAACAAGATCTCCAAACTAAAAACTTTTCAATTGGTTTCACACATAAACACATTGATGTATGCACCTTGAGCAATAGCAAATGATAGCAATCAGGAGCCAGTATCAGCTCTAATTTGGCTAAATAATAGACATCACAACAAATAAACAAATTATTTTTTTTCTTTGGTTTTTCCCAAATTTAAAACAGTGACTAAGCGAGTAAAATGTAAGAAAAAGCGCTCTTTCTATGTTGAGCTTGGTTACTTGTAATACTGCTCAATAGCAAAAAAAAAAAAAGATATAAAGTGATTTCATACAACACTTGCGCATAGTTTCTGTAGGAAGAATTTTTCTTAAAATTCATATCTAGAAAAAAAAAACTTAATCCAAATTACTAAATACACTACAATATATCAAGAATATATCAAGTGAGATCATCAAACCTTGAATTATAAATACGGGAGCTCTATAAATATGTATGCTCCACAGAGTATTAGATATGCCGATCAGTGTCACTGTTGCGACACCTCCTTAAGGGAGTTTTCATGAAAATTCTGAACACATTGCTTTTTAAAACTATTTAAATTTATTATTTAAATGTGTTGATGTTTTGCAAGATAAAAAACTTTGCTCTTGCTTATATCGTTCTACTGTGTCAAAGTCGAAAATGAAACAAACTTTTCAGCTTCTGTTTTATTTATTTTATTTATTTTTATTTCCAATTCTGGGAAACATTTTTGTTTGGCCTCTTAGTACATGTTGTTATGCACTCACATTTTACCAGAAGCCGTTAAAGGTTATATTTCAAAGTTACACACACTCACACACACATTTCCTTATACACAAATTTACTGTATAAATTTCCATCAACACATGAGCAACAACAGCAGGAACAGTAGAAACAACAACGGGCATCATCAACATTATTTTAATACGAGTATAACCAAAATGTTCACTTTAACTCACAATTATTACGACAGACATGCAACAATAAATTGCAATTTCAAGTCACTTAAAATTCTATAGAAAATAAAAAAAGCCACACTAGATGTTATATAAACTGACAAAGAAAATAGAAATGATTGTGTTTTATGTTGCATGAATAAGAATAAAATCTATTTTATATGAAGCTTTACAACAAGTGACACGGCACACAATCTGAAAAAAGTAGAAATAAAAATTACTGCGGAATTTATAACAGTGGGGGTGAGTGGAATAAGATTTCTTTAAATTCAAGCAGAAACTGTAACAATTATATTTTTATTTATATTTGCTTTTAAGGAGTATTGCATGCATAACAAGGGGAAAAGGGCGCAAAAATAATAAACTATAACTATTTTACAATCATTTAATTCAACAAGTGCTTTTCAACTTTTTTTTATTAATAATTAAATGAATAAGAGACCCCTAGTTGAAATTTGCTTAGACAACTGAAATTGTGTTTTACGTTTAATCAAAAATGAAAGCTAAAAATTTGCAGAGTACCTTCGAAGCTTACTTTGGTCCTATTTGGAATATCAAATGACATGCAAAAATGCTTACGGGTTCTTTAGATAATTCAAATCTTAGTCGTCTGGAATAAGAATTTCTGTTTAGAGAAATAGGGCAAGTAATATAATTTTCAATATGATATCAATATTTTGGTATCATATGGGAAAACTTATATTTAATAATAAAATGCTTCCGCTATTTTCATTTTTAAATTTTTTAGATATTTTTCAGTGTATACTTTTAAATTTAATCTGTTTCTCCTGATCCGTGAAAGCATTTAAAAGTTTTACAAGTTTTTGGCCAAGCCGTCAAAGCGACTTCATAATTTTTATTTTCTTCTCTACGCAGAGAGAAAGAAGTTTTTCATTCCATTTGATATTTCTTATGTATTCTTTATACTTGTTGGGAAAAATTTTGAAATACATACTTGCATTTTATCCCTCTAAAAGGAATATGCGATTTAAATGAATTGGGTATTGTCGTAAATAAACCTTTGAATTACATAAACCGATAAGGGGTTATTGAATGGAATTTTGATATTTTCTGGAGATAAAAAGAACTTAGAAAGTTTTCAAATGGGAACAATAATATTCTGCAGGTTTTAGGAAAATGCACAGCGCAGAAAGAAGCGATTGCCGGTACCCACGCAATATTCCGATTTGAACTATTTTCGAAATTATTTCAGCCATTTTTAATAAATTCTAGGCATATAGAATAAACAAGTTTGCTTTTATATAGACAGCAATAATAAATGCCGTACAATAATTTTCAAATTATTTCACCGAAAAATTATTTAAACGTTTGAGGGGTACCATTGAATGATTAGTTAGGAAAGATTTTTGGGTACACTCAGCTGGCGAAGTGTCGTGGGCTAGTTTTCCATATCTCAAATACATAAAACGCGATAGATTTGACTAACACCTTGATTTAAGGGAGCTGTAGATGCTGCTCATTCCCATTCACAAATTGGCTCTCCACGAAGAAATCATATGTCACGAGTTGTGACCGGCCATTATCTAGCCATTATCTTCTGACAATAAACTTCAAATGAACTCATTTATAGAATTTTTTTCTTTTAGCATTGATTTTAAATATTATTTTATTAAATACTTGCAGTACTTTAAGTAGAAAATTTCCATGTTGTTTCGAAATTTACTATTTAACTTTGCATCAGAGCTTATTGCTGATAATGTTTCTTGAATCCTTAAATACTATTCGTATTGTTAAAATGTTAACAATAAAAATTAAAATTTGGAATTCTTTTTCAGCCCGCTTGTTACTTTTATTTATAAAATATTTCCTTGTATTATTTATTGGGTATTTACTTATATATCAAACAAATGCACAGTGAGAACCGAAAGAAATTTTAAAAAACTTTCCTTCGAATATCAGTTACTACCAGTTTGCCAGGTTGTCACATCTTTGTACACAAAAAAAGAAATTAATTTGAGCTCTTTTTAATTTTGTTGCCTAAAATATTTTCTGTATCACTAAGCATTTGATTTGAGGTCAAGTGGATGCCCACTATGCAGTACTTTATAGAAGAGAATCTTTTTTTAAGTTTTCTTTTGTGCCATTGTTAAGAAATTAAAAAAGCAGAAAAAGGTTAAAAAATCCTAAACAATCAGCCGCAAATCCCCTAACACATTTGTCAACACTTTATCAAAGTCAATAAGAGAGTAAATAGCATCACCAGTATCCTTCAGCAGTAGTTAAGATTTCTAAAATACCTCCAGCTATTTTGGGTTAATTCGAAGAAATAAATAAACAGAAAAGTTGAAGTTCAATACATCCACGGGAATCGCAGTATTTGCATTGGCAGTGGTCGACTTTGAAATATCCTTCGAATTTAAAATGAAACTGAAAATAGTTGTCGCATGCGTATCACATTATATTTGTGGAGAAACATTTTTAAAAGCTAGTACTTGAGTAAAAGGCTTATTCAAAGAAGGCACTTGGAAATAATTTGATATATGTGTGTGAAATAAATCGGTATCTTGTGAATGTACCAATTAAATTGTATTAAAATATGCTGAAAACAAAAAGCAATTGAGGCGCCAAATTTAAAAAGAAATTTCATTTTTTTACTACCAGGGAATTCATTAATCAATTATAAGTTTATTTAAAATTATTTAACAGGTATATAAAAGATATTTTCTGGTTAGAAATCCGACTTTCGAACACCTGGCTGGTTGTTTAGATTGTTAAGGTTTGTGATTAGAAAATCACATTTGCCTGGTGCAAGCGAAAGGATATGTAGCTTTTTGTATTCTCACATCAATGTATATATATCATTGAAATATTACCAATATTTCATCACGTGGCTGCAGTGAAATGTTTATGAAAAATATCGATACGATCATTTCATTATTTCTTTTAAGTATGTAGGGTGCACATGTTTCGAAAAATGAGCAACACGAAATCCTCAATCAACATTTTTGACAAAGTGTGTCAATAACAGTTATTTTTTAAGTTTTGTAGGACTTTTCTTGGGTTTTGTCAGTGGTGACTTGATGTTTATTGTTGTTTCTTTTTTCCTTTTTCTTTTTTTTGTTGTGTAGATAACAATTTGACCATTTTCTAAACCATTTACAGCATTTAAAGTTAACAAAAATAAATATTCTTAACAGCATAAAAAGAAAAAGAATGAAACAGGAATCAAGGATAACAATAATATTGCCGAATCCATTGAAAAAGAGGATAAGCAGAAAAAATAAACTCTCTTCCCTGCTTTCTTGCTTTGGAAATTTAATAGAATCAGAAAACGTTGGGGAATTTCGGTAACTGAAGAAGCCATCTATACCAACATTAATACAGACATTTTCAACTTATGTCATAGCGATAAAAATACAAAATAACAAGTAAAATACAATCGAACGAACAACAATGGATACAATGCAATCCAATACAGAAAGATGTGGTGCGATAGTTGTATCGAGAGACACACACATACGTGGGGATACTTTTTAATAGTCACAAATATTCAGTAAAAATTTTTGAATGCACGATTCTTGGGAATATTCTATTTAAAGTACAACGAATTCCCTTTAGTATTATCGTTTCAAATCGAAAATGCCATCATACGAAAATTGTTAAATTTTATAACCATTTTAAGAAAACGTACTTGTTGTAGATACATTTTGTGAATGACATACATATGTACATATATATGTGATATATAATTCATATGAACATTAATGTATGAAGTATTCTTTGTGAATAACTATTCATTTATTGAAATTTTGGCAGTATGAACTTTTTTGAAACAAAATTAAGTATGAATTTAAGTTCACTACAGAATGCCAGTATTCAGAATAACAACAAGTTAAATTGTTGTTCACAATGTTAACGCCTGAAATGAGTGCTCCTGCTATGACTAGGCAGTGTCGCTCAACTTAACGACACCGTCTAACGACTTTCGCCGCAGCGCGCTGGGTTTTTCACCTCAGCAGCGGCAAGACGATAGTGTAAAAACGACAGAGAAGTTTAAGTATTCGCGAAGGTAAAGCCAAACGAGCAACATAAAAGGAAGAAAGCGCCGTGAGAACACACACGAGTGGAATTAAGATTGTAACTTATGTTGGTTCATTTATTCTAAATAAGTAATCCTTTTAATATAACAACTGCAGACTCAATTAAATGTAATGCTATTCATACATATCTTGCCTTATGATAATAAAAACAAAACAAAATTAAAAATTATTTGGCTAAAGTAGAAATTGAAAGTTTTCTGTGCAATTCAATGTGCCTTTCGAAGTGATACTGAAAATATACGTGTGTACAAAAAGTTACATATACTGTAGATGCATAAAACTGCCTAACGCATACACAAACTTAACAATAATAAGCAGACAAATCAATATACAGCGAGTGCAAAAGGTTAGGAATCAAAAAACAATAATTTGCCAGCAAGCTTTCTCCGAACCTTGTGGTTCCTATTACTCAACATCTACAAACTAACGAGGACAGATCAAGCCAAAAGGGACGGTGCTGTCATCTAACAGAAGCAGACCACCCAAACCCAAGCCAAGGCGCAGAAACACACAAATGTTTAAATAATTTTAAAGCATGTTATTAGTCACATCAGTCGTCATTGTCAAGAAATAGGAAAATATCTCTTCCTTGATATTTCACTTGCCGGAACCAACCGACTTTCCCATTCCTTTCGCACCTCACTTTCCTGTTACCCTTTTAGAAATTTCGAAATAATGTAACACTGCAGTATTTTACTGTTAGAAGGAGATTAGATAGAGATTATTAGCGCAGTATGCATATGCGTATAGTATGCACCTGTAGAGTTCCCTATTCTGGATACGTTAAATACTACACAGTTTTAATTATTATCGTGGTATTTACTTTTTTAATATGATATCCAATTTTGGATTACATTTTCCAATAAATCAATGGTAGCTGGAATGTTGCCTTCCAATTCTTTAATAGTTGCTGGTTTATCGGCGCAAACCATATACTTAGCTCGCCCCCATAAAAAGTAATTGCGATTAAACCGTACCAACGGTTTCAACGGATATTACATAGATTCGTTGACGAATTAATGATTCTTTTCGCTCCAATTATGGAAATTTTGCCTGTCGACCGTCAAATATACGAAGTTCTCTATAGAGTTGTTAATAAGATTATGTAATGCATTCTTGCAATTACTCATTTAATATTTGCCACAATCCCTCTCATTATTGCATTACACTGAATGTTTTCGAATCCACTTTATATTATTGTTAGACTTGTCGTTGATTGTAAGTTGTATAATTTTAAACAGTTCCACAGTTAAATCACACAATGCAGAGTCAATTTCCAAAACGGGACCAATAAAACGAATTTATCTGCAATTATTGGTTGTATGAATCCGAGTGAGCTCGAATTATAATTTAAAAAATTTAGATAAAAATAATAGTGTACTGTAGTGTACTGTAATAGTGTACTGTAATATAGTACTGTTATATTGTAATAGCAAATGAAAAAAGTATTTTGTGTTTATTTCATATTAAAACGAACTAAATATCATATTTTATTGCTCGGTAGAATTTTTATTTTTAATTATAAAAATTAATTGAAGTTGATAATTATCAAAGTGATAGTTGACTCCTTATCACAATGCACCAATACGGGCCAATACAAGGTTTCGTAATTTTTCAGAGAATACCTAATAAAAGCCAAGCTGGAAATGTTTTGGGGCTACAAGCTGTTCATTGTTCATTGTTCAAATCGTTCATCTTTTTTACTTGAAAACCAAAATTTTTAATGTAATAAAATATTGCTCTAATTTGCAGGATTTTTTTTTATGTCAATCAATCTTTTATGTCAAATACACTTATTTAAAAGTCGAAAAACCAAATAAAATTGCATAATTATTTGTCGCCTAATTTTTATAATAACACTATGATTTCGTTAAGAAAATGAAATTGTTGATCGGTATTACTTGTTTTCTTTCTTGTAACGATAAACTTTTAGTCGCAATCATTTCCAGCTTTATAATAATAAAGACATTTTAATCCTCCAGCTATTTGTTATTGAGTGTAATGCTCATCTTCCTTATTGTTTTGCAACGACTGATGCCACTTACCACTGCAGCTGGTACAAAGTGATTGCTTCTATTCAGTCTTTCCTTCCGGCCTTACTGCTCAGTTAAAAATGTTCGAAAGACATACCAAGAGCAAGAGAAGAAATAAACAATAAAAAAGTAATAACAACAAGTGTTAACATATAAATGACAAGCATAATGTCAACATCCTCTTGTAGAATATTTTTTTGTTCTTTTCCTACTTGACAAATTTTAAACGAAACAATGTGTTTAACGAACTCCTTAACCCAAGCAAAAGAATTTATTTTCAGCCTGCCGCTATTTGGTCTCTCTTCCTTCGCTTTAGTTAAAAAACTCCTCATGGTTTGTTAAACAATTTTTGGGGAAACGGCAAACAGAACGTTTAGCTTAATATTTAAGTCCTTCAAGACTTTGAAACTACTTGGAAAAAATAGAATAAGAAATTTATATTCAAATGCAATAAAAATAAATGGTTTTTGCTTTATTGTTTATTTCGTGCTTAAAATAGTCGTTAAAAAGTTGCTGTAAATTATTTTATTGTTATAACCGGATAAAAATGATTGCTAATATTGTACTGTCATAATCGTTTAATATTTTGAATTGAGGAGGTGTGGAACGCAATTGAATGAAAACGAAGGTGAGTGTGGATAAAAGTGGATGGATGCTGGCATTTCCCTAAAATAATATTTTGTCTTAAAAGTGTAAGAAAATGTAAAAAAAGAACTTGGAGGTGAAATGTATTTAATCAATCGACTGTTTACAAAGTAAGTTTGTATTTAAAAGCTCCGAAAGTCTTTGCACTATAACCAATATCTGCACATAAAACTAATTTATAATATTATTAGGGACTATTACGAGTAATATTATGTTTTGTGCCTCCGTAGGCGAATGAATAGTGAGCAGCCTAGTAAGCCCCAGACGTAGCGAGATCGAGTCTGCCTAGAACCTGGGCCTTTCCCTGCGGTCAAGCCGAAAACTTTGAAAATTAAGTTAAAAAAAAAAAAAAAGTTGCAAGGGAAGCGGATAATTGAAATCCAAACATGCTGTACTAATTTTTTCTTCTATTGTACTAATTATTCTTATGCTTCAAATGCTCTTTGTTCAATGTTTCCAATCTGTTGTTTCCAATGTATATTCTGTTCTGTGTTTGAAAGAATATAGATCATTTTTAAAGTACTTCATTTGTGCTATTGTTAAGGTATGAGTGTTATAAACATGAAGATAATTGGCGAGCAAAATTTTCCAATTATTAACCATTGTATCTTATGAAATCACTATTTTATACCGAACATATTACCATTTCCCCACATTTGCTAAGCGCTATTCAATACATTAGTTTTGAACTATTAGGCAACTATTTTGTAATGGCTTAAATAAAAAATAAATATATATCCAAATTCAAGTACGTGTATTTGAAATAAATGCCAATCAATGCCAATATAGCCGCAGGTGAAAAGTTTTATTAAAAATTATTTCCAACTTCCAAAGCAATTGTTTTTTCTCTTAGTCCTGTTGACATGATTTTTAATATTTGTTTTCATTTTCTGAAAACCTTATGTGGGTTCAATTATGTTGCTTGCGAAATATTTAAAGTATACAAGTGTATTTTCGTGGTGGGAACGAAGTTAAGTCAATTGTAATAAAGTTAACCGATAAAAAATATCAGCACCATTTTTGAATTTGAATATAAAATAATGGCTGGCATTGCAAAGCTTTAAAAGACACGTTCTGCAGCCTGAATTTGCAGATATTCATTTCCCGAATTAATTATTTCATTCATTCGTCATATTTATTTTCATTACACAACAGGAATAAAGGTCAAATAGTATTTGCGTTCAATCTACTTCAGAAAAAAATTCAAATTATTGCCGTAAATTGCCGTAAATTCCTTTTAATCGTACTATAAAAGAATTTAATTTTTGCCCTTTTGTAGTTTTTAATATGATTATTTTAGTACTTGGCTTCAGTTTCACATATTTTCTAATGCTAAATGTTCTTAATTCATTTTATTTTTTACTTCTGCTTTATTCATTATAGAAGTATGGATACCGAATCCAAATACTATTGGACCTTCGTATACACTGAACGACCAATGTTAAGCTAAGCATACGAGTACTCCGTCATAAAACAGCGGACTTAGATGTGTCACACAGAGAAGAAACACACAATCCATGAATAATTTCATCAGCCAGGCCACAAGTGGGCTAAAATTACAAAAGGAAAAGAAATAAAACATAAACTATACGAAACTTGAATGGATTTTCTCAATTTTTACTAATTATATTTATAACAAAAGCTAATAAAAATTGAATTGAATTCTACATATTAAGATGAAAAATTTTAATAACCATTTTTTTATTCAATTTAACCAGTGTTTTCATTATCTGCTGAACGACTGTTCATACTAAAGGGGGCACAAATGCAAATAGTTCTTTTAGTTCAGTTGCTTTCCACTTCCTTCATGAAATGTTACTATATTCTTTCATTAAAAATATGATAAAAAATATTTTCTTTACCATTTAGATTAGATTAGTTAGACCTCGGTATCCATTCATCTAGAATGAATAAAGGATAAATAAAAAAAATGAATTAATAAGAAATTCTAAAGCTGAAAAATATGTGAAACTGAAGTCAAAGCGACCGCAAGTATTGAAATAATAATACTAAAAATTACAAAAGGGGAAAAATTAAATCCTTTTATAGTACGATTAAAAGGAATTTAAAAATACTTACGGCAATAATTGGATTTTTTCTGAAATAAAGTGAACCCAAATACTTTTGGGAAAAGTTAATTGAAAAAAATACAAATTGGTTTTCACATATGCCAAGAATTATACTTGCTTGTATAAGTATCTTCAGAGAAGCTACTTGTAATTGTTTCTATTTGCTTGTAACTTTTCTATGCAATGAAGGACAAAAGCATTTCGTTCTTAATTGAATTAAAATATTCTTAATAATGTTTCGAAGTATGTATAAATTTTATTTTCTTAGTTACAGTAATTGCAAAAACACTTCTAAAAATACCAAATTGTTATACGTAAAGTACGGATATATTGTAAATATGCAGGTGTGAACTACCTTGTTAATTAAATAAATTAATTCAGTTTCACTAAATACAAATTTTGGGAATTGAAGTAATGACTTTTCTGGCTTGCAATTCATTCAATACCAATTTTTTAAACCATTTCTTCATTTGCATTGAGTTCTCTTAGCCAGAAGTAAAGTAGAGTACATTTATGAAATATTTAACTTCAAAAGAAAATTGAAAAGTATTCTTGGCCATTTCGGCTTTATATGCATGTAAGACTATTTGTAAACTTGTTCCACAAACGTTTTTACAAGCAACATATGTCTGGAGCCATGCACTCTTTATGTGAAAGTGTGCCCAAGGATCGCCCAAATTAACGACCAGAGTATACAGCTTGACCATGCACTTACCGAGCGAATAGTGTTACAATTTGCTGTTATATTTGTGTAAATCAATGGTCTGAAATTTACAATAACAAGAGAATAGTGACCACATCAACTTGGACAGACGTACGTACACACGTACATACTTGTATACTTCAAAATATATCTGAGACAACATTTACACTAGAACTTAAAACATACTTACACAAATATTTAAACCTCAAAAACAAATATTCCCATAAAAACATGCCCGCATTTCGGCCAAATTCATACAAACCACTACAACCACACCACAGAAAACAAATTGTCTTCTGTAATGCATGGCCATCGTAGAAATTCTTGCAGGCCAGCACACAAGCAGGAGAATAAAATGCGAAAAGATTAAAATAATCATGCCTAAGTTAAGGCGAGGCATACAACCAAACGTACACTCGGGCTTTCGAATTGGAGATCCCAGTGAAAAGTAAAAGGAAAGGAAAAACTACAAATAGTTATAATAAGAAGAATTGTAAAATATTATTATGAAAGAATTAAATTAAAATACTGAATAGGAGCGGAATATTATAACAAAAAATGAATTTAACAACGCTTAAGGCTAAAACTAAATGCAATTTTCTAGACTTAAAAAAAATAACAAATAAAATACATGTGAAAATGCAGGGAAAAATAATACTGCTCGCAGTCATATACTCATGCTACACTCGCATTTGAGAACAAAAAAATTGGCGGATAACAGATTACAAAAAGGAAAGGAATCCCTACAACAAAATGCAATATCGCGGCAATTCATTTACACAACTAACAGGACATAATGTTTTAAAAGCAACAGAAATAGAATGCAAGGATTTAAAATAAATATGGACACAACAAACAAATATCGGTGCTTAGTAATTTCTTTTCATTTCACTGCCCTTTTCATTCCAGTTTGACCATTTAAAGTGAATAAATAACACAAATGACAATCTGACAGAAAGACAGACGAAGCAATAGATCTGTGAGCAGAACTAAAAGAAATCTCCCAACCATCATTAATTTCTGTCTGTACTTTTTCTTTCCTCAAATGTGATGTAACAGGAGCAGCAAAAAATTTGCAGCGAAAAAGAAAATGGAGGACGATTTCAACAGCAGGCAGGTTTCAGTGCTTAAGGATTAAGAGGAAAACTCATTAAAATTTTGTTACAAAAATGCATTTTAAATACTTGTACACGTCAACAAACCCAGTAAACATACACGGTGGGTTGAAATCAAGATATTTCCTCTATAAAAGTATGAAGTTCTAAGTTACTCTACTTCGCGTATATTTTAATGCTTACAAATTTTAATCATTTGAGCCATTTGAATTAAATCTGTTTTTGAAAAAGAAATATAATCTTCAATTCCAAAAATCATTTTCTTCATTGAACTTTTAGTTACTTTTAAAAAAAATTCATTTTAAACTATTTTTTAAGTTAATTTAAGAACTTTACGACTATTTAGCGAAAACCACGTAGTTGATTACAAATGAAGATACGTGGAAGTCAGAGTACCTGCTGCTATGATGAACCAGTTAATTGCTTGCAACCATCAAAAGCTGTTTCTCTTGAATGTCCTCATAAAGCATGCAGATGGATGCTAGCCGATCAAAGAATAATCCCTCATTATGTAGAGACTAGAAGAAAGTTTGTAATTGGTTTCACTTACACATAAGTTAATGTATTGGCTTGTATCGTTCACTATAACCAACCGGCATCCATAGCTTGTCAACAAGCCTCTAGAGGATGAAATCGGAACGCCCTGATGCGAAAATTAACAAACCATGGTATTAATATACATATACATACATATAAAGTAGAATATACGTGAGAATTTTAAAGAGTTTCCGCCACTTTGAAAACATTGCATTAGTTATATATATAGTTTTCGATTCTCAAAATCACTTTCCACTCAAACACGTACATTTGTATGTGTTTTAAAAGAGTACTATAGGTAATAAGTTCGCGAAGGCCGTATTAAAAAAGGAAAAATTCTTATCAATATTTCTCAAGTCTTTAACATCCTTCTCATACTCGTACATACATACTTTCTATTATATCACTATTAGAAAAATATGGTATTAGAAAAAACAAAACACAATTCTTTTATATCACATTCGACTTCTTCCTGGAGAATAGTATTGTTTTATTTGTATTGAACTGAGGGGATTTTGGGATAGGAGAGTTGAATATTGGGTGTAAATTTTAAAAATAAGTGCCAACAAGCCACTGTGTGAACCGCTGCTTCATAGCTAGTTCAGGCATTGCTCCCAACATTAAGCAAGCAACGAATTAAACAAGTGATGATGGCTTCCACTCCCGCTTATAAATACTTCTTTTGTAGTGTCAATCTTCTTTCGAACAATTTATTCTCTTTTTTTCTACTCCGTCATAGAGTTGCGGTTTTAAATAAAAATCATTACAAATGCCCGCAGATGCAGTACAATTGAATACAGCGTTCTATTTAACAACTATTCACCCGTTAGTAAACAAGAGTACGGCAGCTTAAGTGAAGTGTTTTTTATTTCGTTAAAAATAGTTTGTGATTTTTTCCATTTTATTAAAAGATAAACGTCCAAAAGATTTTTAATTAATTTATACAAAGAAGTATGAGAAAAATGTAAACCAAGTTATGAATGGAGCAGCCAACCCAAAACTTCTTCACAGATAATATATACAATTTGGTTTGCTTCTGTTTTAATAGCAGATATGAGACAGTTGAATTCGAATTAAGTTTTATATAAACTTTTATTATTAATTCGGTTAAAATATATATACATATGTAAATATTAAAATTATTATAAAATTATAATTTTTTTTAAATTATTATTGCAACAAATTTTCTTTGTAGTTGAATAAAAAAGTAGTTTGCATTGAGACGAACATTCATTTTACACGGTCTTCCATATGAATGCAATCCACAGGCATAGGAGTACATTTGTCGTGTGTAACAATTAATTTATTCCCGCACTATTCTAATTGTTGCATCCTTACTCTGTTACATGTATTTATAAGCTGAAACGAATAAAGCCCGCTGAATGCATATTATTTCGTATGGAATGGACGCCTAAGCTTTTGACTTCTTTCCGTTGTTGTGCTAATTTAAGGTTTTCTATTCTGATACATAAACCGATGATTTTTGTAAATACAAGATCTATTGCTTAAATTTAACTCCGCTCAATAACATTGTTAGGGGCATCAGCCTAATACTGTACCGGTATTTTATAAATAAAAACATACAAAAAAAAAAAAAAGAAAAAATTTAATAAAATGGCAATAAAAACAGCTTCATAATACTGGTTTTGATAGCTGAGGCGCTCGAACTACCCGCCTATTTCTTCATCTCGATTATTTCTACCATCTGTTCAAGCAGATGATATTGAGTGCTGGTGCAATTAAGAAATTTGCTGAAATAGTATATAATAACAAGTAGATCATAAAAAGATATTTAAGAGAGCTTTCAAAATTAGTAAGAAACTCTAAACTTGTAAACTTTTTCTCCTTCGGTTAAGAAAGAACGCACGTATGAAATAAAGTGAAAGCGAAAAAATACATGATTAAAAATTTTAATGAAAAAAGTGTAGTTTAGTTTTGGTTGGCCCGATAATCATCCAAAGCGATGCGAAACATAAAAATTATTTAAATACATTTCACAAGAGCTCCAGACGAATCATTTCACCTACAAATTTATCCGATTATTGTTATGGCAGATTTATTATTAGTATGGAAGATTTCATTAAAACGAAATTAAAATTTCGCAAGGCAAGTAAAAACAATTTAAGCCATTTTCTTAATTGAATTGGAAATTTTGTTAAGCAAACAAAAGAGTTTTCTCTAACAAATATTTGTTTCCAAGTTCGTCTACTTTGATGAAATGAAAAACAAAGTTAAATAATATTTACGTAACGCAATAGTAAAAGAAACACCAGCAATAGAGAAAAAACATATAAACCGGAAACATGAAAAGCATTCATTTGTAATTTTTTTTTTATCTTTGTCCGACTTTACGAATATTGCTTACCATAATTGTATTGACTGTGAAAATGAAATCAACCGAAATTCTTCATTTCGCCCTCTTTCCATCTGCTTGTGCAAGCCAAATTTAAATGGGAGCATTTGAAAAATTCGTGCCCAAAAACCAAACAAGAGTTGGAGAAAAGATAAAAGTAATAAATATGTACTTAAACTTGGAAATATTTCAATTAATTTTGCATAACAATTTCATTTTATTGCTGCCTAACGCGGAATTCGTTGCTGCTGCTGAAGGAAAATTAAATAAATTTTATTTCATTTTGAAAGGATTGAAGAACGAAATGAAAGTTTATTACAACGAACTGTCTTTGCCAAAAACTTAAAAAAAGATTTAGAAATCATACTTAAAATTCGAGGCATCTACACCAGATGCCCGCAATCTGTCAAGAGAAAAAAATTTTTGTTACAACTTCTTGGCTATTCAAACTTTGCTTTAATGTGTATGTGTCTGTACCAGTTGATGGTTACTAGGACGAGCTGTGTAGAAAACGCGAAATGAAATCTGTGATTGGTTCACCTGCCAAATTGTTTATTCATGAGTTTGATTTCCTTCAGTTATTCATTAAAAGGTTGAACTTTGTAACTATGAGCATTATTATGCATATTTCAAGGTAAATTATTTTTCGTAAAGAGTTTTTAGAATACTTCAAGCCTGCTTTTTTTCCTTTTTTTTTTTTTTTTTTTTGGTTTTGTTTTTGTTTGTTTGTTAGAAACAATCATCGCATTTTGGACATGCCCCAACCGCTGACATTTCTGAAAGAAAAATTATCTCAATCGTAACAGTACGATGAAGGTTGTCAAATCCTCCAGCATGAAAATTATTTGAATATCTCCGAAAGAATTTTGCATACTTGTCTGTTTATTATATAGAAGGCTTTGTAAAGCATAAATTAATTGTTTTTTATTTTCCCCATTAGTATCTCCTTTGATTTCGCCTACTCTTGCAATGTATTGAGCGGCAATAAGGAGAAAGGAATAGTGGTAGGGGTAACCGCAGGTGAAGAATTTGGGTAGGGTTACAACGCCTAGGGTTATTTAGTTGTTTTCAATATCAGTTATTAATTGTTTCATTTTGCCAATAAAATACTTCTGCCGAAGATCAGCCATCGTTCATTGAACATTCCAACTGCAAAAATGTATTGCTGTCAATTAAATGTATTGCTGTTGATGTTCGAATGATAATTCCATTGAAAAAATAAAAATAAGTTATATTAGAAAATATACCGTACCGTTCATAACATTTTCGTTTGTGACTGCTTCGGGTAGGAATCAAACACAGTATCTGAAACTTTTGTACTAACCAGCCGCACAATTGCAATTTGACTTGCGATGTGAGCAGTAATAAATAATTTTATCATTATGTGTTCCTTCTTAAGAAGCAATCAATATAGTAAGAGAATAGTAAAGAAATGAATACACGGTTGTTGTATCGAATATGTGGAAAGTAGTCGTTGTGGAAAAAATATTAAAAGAACTTAAACTTAAACTTGTTTTATAATTGAATAGGACATGGGTTATTTGATTAATTCGATAAGAGCAAACACATAATTTTATTATTTAATGTACTTCGATTTTTTTTTTGCCAAAAAATGTTAATTGTTGTTCATTATTAATGAACTGAAATTATATCCAAATAAAATTGCCGACATTTACTAATCGCACAGATTTATTAAGCAAATCTTTTCCTACTCAAAACGTGATAAAGAGATATTCGAAATAATGCAATTGTCGAACAGATAAGTTTATTAAAGTTTCCTTATAATGAAATCATTTTAAAATGTGATCAGAAAACAAACTGAAATATATTATTTTAAAACGTTTTTTCCTAAAATTGTGTTTGCTTTTATCCCACCGAACAAGCTTGAAAATATATTTTAAGAAATTAGGTAGATTCCTTTACTCTCGCAATAAGTAATTTTTTGAGTTTAGGAATACATTTAAATGTTTTTTATAAAACTGACTAATTCGGAGAACATGCATGTTTTGTGTGTTCTTGTAATTTCTAAAGTTATTTCCACTTGTAATTTAAACACTTTTCAAAAACAATTTTTTGGTTGGCAGCTACAGTTATGTATATATTAGCTAACTTATATATAAGTGTATATATCTCCATCCTTCTTTTTTTTCTAAAATAAAATAAGTATTTTTTACTTTTTTCACACCTTTTGTATTTTTATAAAACATTTATCGCAATTAAAACAACCCTGAATTATCACGCCTGACCACAACATTACAACTCTATATTGAAGGATATGATTGTGTACGTGGGTGTGTGTGTGTGTGTGTATGAACAGCATCAAGTGAAATGATGAAAACAAATTAAAACTCAAAAATTGGTAACAAAAAAACTTAAATGAAAGTAAACAAAATTTGAACACAACTACCGACATTCAGGGAAATTGACAACATAAGCCGTCGTATTGTGTGGTGGTTTGCAATCTCTGAATGCAAATGCGAGTGAGATGTGTAACCGTGGGAGCGTGCTACCACCGCAAATGAATATAATCGATTTTCCGTTGCATAAATGAATAAACGGAAATCAGTCAAATGAAACATGGCCTTAATACAGTAAAGAACATTTTGCCCATCAATACACATTCACATTGGGACGTATACGAGCTTCGTTCGTAAAGTTCATTAAAGTGTTTGAAAATACATATTTGAAACCATAAGGAAACGTTTTTAAAATATTTTGTAGCAAATCAGCAAGCGGTTGACCTACCAGTTCCACATTTTCGATAATTATCAGTGTTAATGATATTACATTCATTATGTAGGAAAATGAAAAGTAAAATACTGTTTCGAAATAACGTTGATCACACTTTGTTGAAATGTTCGAATGACAAGCAAATATCTAATATTTGTACAGAGCGAATTAGTACTATTAAAAAATTTAAATTGATGCTAATTTGGGAATTAATTTTACTCATGCTGCCTTTTTACAGAACTTGGTGGTAGCAATAACGCAATGCAAACAAGTGGCGAAGCTTATATAGAGAGCATGTTCGCAGTGCCTGCAGTTTCAAAGCCTGCGGTGATAGTAAGGTGTTGCCGGCAGCCATTTTGTTAGATGTGCTCAGATATTATCTTGTCGTCGACGTAAATTGCCAGCCATTAAATTTTAGGCAAGCATGCTGCATTTGACATATCATTGACAGTTACCTCGTGCGGAAAATCTTTATTATATTCCTGTATGACTGCCGGAAATAAATATCGAACATGCAAGCTATCCCATTGGCACCTGAAGAACTTTCTACTTAAGTCATGTTGTGAATATTTTGATTATTTTTAAAATTTTAGCAAAATTCAGTATCACTTTAAATACTAAATGATATCTTTAGTAGAAAAGCTCAAAGATTTATTAAATATTCAATAAAGAAGAAGGAAATATCGAAAACGAAACTAAAATAATTTATAATTTAATAAAGAAACTGAATTTATTACAGTTAAAAATTCTTCACATACGAATAATAATTCCGATCAAAAAAATATTTTTATTTCTAATTTTCCAATTTTTATTACTGAAACCGCACACACAGGCATGATATGATGGTGATAAGGTTACAATTTGTGACTTAAACTTTAATATTTAAAATGGTTTTAACAATTACCAGGACGAAGTTTGTTACTAATTTTACAAATTTTTAAAAATTTAAATTAAATTAAACAAGAGTTTAAACCCAATAAAACTTTTTGTTAAAGATGGTAGAAGATATACATATATATAATTTAATATATAATTTGATATACATATGTATTGATGTGTAATAAGTAAGTAGAAAAAATAATAAATAAGATTAATCACGGATTGATTAGAAGTGAGAAGGAAAGTATTAATTACACGGTGTTCAGGCGTAGTTTTTAGGTTTTATTTGCCTACCACTGTATGTAACTTTTTCGGAAAAATATTAAATTTACCAAAAATTTATATATAACATATATGATATTTAACTCAAATTATTAAATAAATAAAAATATTTTTATATAAAAAAGTGGCCTTTTGTTAACTGCATGTCTACCACAGTGAGCAACCTTTAATATATATGTCTTATAGTTAATTCTTGTTGTACGTGATTCTCTGACGAGAATGATGTCACCATTTCTAACATATACTGTATCTCCTTTTTATATTACTCTCTCCGCATATAATGGTTGTGTTATTAAAATCGGGATAATGTAATCTAATGCTAATGCAGTTTTTTTTGCAAGAGTGGTATTCCTATATTTTTGATCGGATTTACGTCCTGAAATCCTAGTCTTTAATTTGTTTTTCGTAGAGTCTATATATTCTTTATTACAATTATTACTATTAACAGCACAAGGTATTTTGTAAATTAAATTAGACATTTCTGATCTTTCTAAACAGTTTTCCTAATGTGTTATATGTACGTCTTGTGAGCCATTGTAAGTATGCAATGTATACTTATAATAAGGAAAGGAAAGGGAACTTCTTGGATTGGTATCAAAAACCGACTTCTGAAATATTAATTATTATTATTCCAAACATCCCAGGAAAATTATAATTAATACTGCAAAGAATTATATTAAACGGTATTAAGAATTACAAAATTTCGTATGATTAATAGAGAAATAAGGAATATTTTATTTAATAATAATTACACAATTACTTTGATATCTACTTTAATAAAGGAATATAACTTTTGTACTGTTTTGAAGAAAAGAGATATTAATGAACCGAAAATATATGTCATTAACTTATGTTCGTCTTCTATCTGAAAGGTTACAAAATACAAATATTTATGATAATAATAATTATAGAATATGCCGCACAAGAAGCAATCTTAAATCCCAAAAATTAAAAATATATGTTTTTAGGTTTTGTTTAAATTATTTCTGATATTGACGATAAGAATTTCTTTTCTTTTTGAATGATTTTCTAATATTGTAAAATATTGCCTTGTTATGCGCTAAGTCAGAATGGCAAGGAAGCCAGACGGCATTTAATGAAAGTCCTCTCTTATAAATATTTTACGTGATTGCAAATTAACAATAAAAAAACTGCAAATGGAATGACAAACTTATTCAAATCCATCTTTGCTTTTTGTTTGGTGAAGGCTGTACTAAAACAGCTTCATATCGCGTAAAGAGACTTTGTCGAGTAGTTCTGTACAGGTGTTTCATAATCCAACATTTTAATTTAAAATGGAATGAAGTAGTCTTTTTATCTTTCCATTCCAACCATATTCATACCTGAACAATACTTGAAGAGGCACGTAACACAAACAGTTTTTATTTATTGTTTAATATTTCATTTACTTATTAAGAAATTTTCAAGCAGCAATTACATAAATATAAAGAATTCTGAAACTCATTAAAATTCCTACAATTATCTGTTAAAGTTGTTTGTTCTTAACTTTTTCTAAGAAAGAGAAAGAAATTTACGAAAACAATAAAAAGTTTCATTATTCTTGATTTGTTTGTTGACGTTATTGTTGTCTAGTTGAGACCAGAAGTTAAGACCGACAAAAACAAACTTTTCATTAGGTTGATTTTGATACAAAATTTATACTTTCATCCATTCATGGAATCGTGCAAGTGTGCATGTGTGCGGCTTTACGAGGCTGAATTGGAAATGCAGTGATTTCCATAAATACATGTTACAAAGCAATATAGCTTTTATGTAAATTAATAATTATTATTAAAAACAATTTTATCTCAAATGCTACTTTATTGAAACATAAATTTTTTCATACAATTTTTTATTTCGGAATAACAATAAATCAGATTTGAATGATTTGAGATTTCCTTTAGCAATCACTACTTGATTTCTTCGCAGAAATTCTTAAGAAGCAATCAATGAGTGTATTTATTGCCGCTGTAATAAGTGCAAACAATTTTAAATTTCTGTTTAACAGCGCAACTAGGCGCTTAAGATTTATTTAAGCAAAAGGGTTCTTGGAAGCAGATCTAGTCTGCTCATTGGCTTAATATTATTGTCTCTGTTCTTACATTGTTACTTACTTCTGCTTATAAATAATTTATGAAAATATAATTAGTTGTCTAGAGTTGAGTGACTTCCTAAAGTCACTCAAAAATAACTTAGTTAGCTAAATTATAGTTTTCATGGTCATGAGAAAGTATCGGATAACACCATTCCAAACAGACAATCATAAACAGTTTGGAATGTTTAACATGTGCCTTTTCAAGTGCATATTTGGGGAATCAAATGACCGTCACATGTGTGAATGAAATTAATGTATTCCACATGTATTCAATGCAGGCAACTATGACTGTTGTGTTGTGCTACTTAGTGCAAGTCATACAGACTGCTTGTATCACACTACATCGCTAATTCAAAATCGTTTGTCTGATAAAGGTTCAGTTTAACATTTTATTTCTCATTTTCGTCTAATAGTTGACTCACTATGAAGAAATTGTTTTCAAGCTTAGCTATGATTATGCTTTTGTGATTCTCACATGGTTTGTATGATTCAAAGCAAGTCTTGGTGTTATTTATGTTTAGCTTAACATCTACTGATGACTTTTTTTTATTTCAAATGTTGTTTAAAAGCAATAAGAGAAGTTTTTTTTTTTTCTTTGAAAGAAATTTTTGCAATAAAACAACGCAGCAAGTTTTGGTTTTAAAACTTTTGCCCCAATATGTTAAATAAATATTCGTATATGTATACTTATGTATGTGTGTAGATCGTGCAAGAGTTTTTCCTGGCAGTCATTTTATCTAAAAAAATTGATTTTTTTTAAGATTGCACTGAAATTAACAAAAGTAAAATAGATTCATAACGAATAAAGTTTGTTGTGTAAAATTAAAAAAAAACTATTTCAAGCCTTGCTATGATTGTGTTTTTGGAATTCTCAACTGGGTTTTGATTTTTTAAAACAACTTTTTAGCTGAGGCCTATTGATGAAGATCTTTGTATGTGACATAATTATTAAATATTAATTTAATTAATATTAGGCACCAGAAATATTAAAATTTTTCTCAATTTGCGAAGACCTTACAAATATATGCTATACTAAGTTTATAGCCAAATTACGTCTCTTTAACTTTTTGATTTACCCACTTCGTTTTACTCATACAGAAAACGTCAGGTCTTTTACACTTCTCTCAATACTTAAATAAAACAAATGGAAAAGTGGTTTAATGAATACAAATGAACAACTGCAAAAAATAAAAATAACAAGGATAACAAAGGTCTAGAACAAACGTATGTGAAACTACAAGAACTTTTTTATACTTATTATTAACAGCTTTAACTAAAATTAAATACAAAAGAAATTTGAAAGGGTAACTAGTGAGAGAAAGCACGAGAATTAAAAGTTAACATGAAATTTAACTGGTCAATATACGATGAAGAATTAAATGGAATGAAATTAAGTGAAGAAGTAAAAAGTACAAAATATGAATCTTCATATTTGCATGCATGTCTAAACGTGTTTATGTGAACCGTGTTTAACTTATAACAAGATTAAACCTTTCAATTGGAAGAATACTATGCCATGATGCCCATTCATTCATAATAGCAAGCAACTATCAGCCTCTCATTATCGTCATACTCCTTTCCCTTGCAGAATACGCTTTCAGCGAAAATTATGTTCAAATAACTTTAACGAGTAAATCAAACTTCATTTTAAGATCCAGTCTATTAAAACGTAATTATTTACTTTTTTTATGTTTGCAATGAAACTCTTTCAACAGCCCGCCAAGCGCGTTGTAACAAACACTTCTTTTACATTTCTCTTCGACAGTGGCACATTTGCCATTTTCATTTAAATACTCGTACAACACTGAATTCATATTAAGGAATATTTAATAAGTAATTTCCTTATATATACATATATAACATAAAACAGTCACAAAAACTGCACAAAGATTTTTTGAACAAACTTCAATCCAAGAAATGTGTAATCAAAACTAAATTCGAGCAATTTTTGGACACAATTTAATTCTTTTCTATTAACAGAAGTTGGAAATATTACACATGAATTCGCTTCTATTTCAAAATCCCTAAAAAAACAAGTCAGTATTTGGATCATTCACATTAAAATTTGACGTACTTCCGTCATGCTTGAAAAAAATCATTTCTAATTGGGATTGTAGTTGGCATACTTTTGCAAACCAATATTTTTGTTAAACTGCTGGCAATTAAATATAATTCTGGTCCCATGAAAATCATCATTTCGCGAAAATTTTTATAAAATTTACAGAAGATTCTAGTAAGATTTACATTCCACTTTTTAAGGAATACGCGCACCTGTGGAGGTTATCTTAGCTGATCTGTAGACTATGAACCGCGATTGAGCAGTCCAAGTATGTATATGTTTACCAGACCATAGAAATATTTTATTTCAGGTTTTTTTTTCATCAAACGAATGAAATCATGTTAAGCTTTGGGTACGATTATTTTCTAATAATTAAACTGTATCGTAAGATGTACTAACAAAGATTATCTGTAACATAAGACGATCTCATGTTTGTGTAAAAGTAGAACTTTTACTCAGTAAATATTATCCTAGTTTGGTTCTATATGACTTTTTTCGCAAATCGCATTTCATATTCTAAAATTTGAAGAAAGAAAGATATTGACCAATGAAGCATATTGTTAAAGAGTCCGTTGCTCGAGAAACATTCCTCTAATTATAAGTGGAAACATTCAGAAACATTCGGAATATTTTGACACAATAGAGTAAAAAGCAATAGTGAAAATTTTCAAGACTAATTTTCTTACATCCATTTCTCTGTCATAAACAAACGAAAAGGTTTTTTAGCAAAAGTTTGTTACTGTATGCAGGATCTAATAAGCCCTGTTACAGGTAAAAATGTTGTATAACCAATATAGAGTGTTTGCATAATCGGAGTATCTGAAAAAATTCAATTCTGATTTTAACCTTTTTAGCTTTTTCAAAATTTTATTGTACGTTCCACAGTTGCGATGGTAGAAACAATGAAAAGACGTTTAAAGAGAAGTCCTTGCATTATTTAAAATTGTATAGAGTTGGTCGTTAATTATGTGTGCACACTGCATGTGTGCGTATGTGCAATGGAATCTTTGGATCCGTTTGCGTTGATGGCTGAAGCTGAAGTTTAGTGGGTTTGTAAAATTTGAGCGACATCAAAAATAAGCAATCATGTTTTCCTCAATTATTTTTTATTTCTTTTGATGTAATAAATTTTGAAAATCCAATAAAAAAAAGTTCCAATTTTTTCCATTTACAATTTAACATGTTTACTTGTAGCTTAACAAGCAAACGCATATAAAGTGAAGCGTCGAAAAGGATATTAATAAAAGCAATACACATTTTTTACTAAAGTGAGATTTTTTAATTTGTATATTTTGGGGCTTCCTCGTCCATTTATTGGTTGCTGGAAAAGAAAATTGTAACAAATGTATGTTTTGTAAATACCCATCCATTAATTTAATGAACGTTGAGTTGTGTTAACTGCTGAGTTAGTTTTACAATTTTTTTTTAATTTTAAATTATATATTTTTCATTTAAAAATTACAGCTGCTTTCTTTATTTCAAATGAGTTGCCAAAAATATTGTTTCATAGACAGGAAAAAGTGCCACAATATGTTTGGGTTAAAATAATGTAGGGGAAGAAATTGGAAAAAAATCTCAGCAGATATTTAAGGAGATGTAAGTAATTTTTGTTTTTTTTTTTGCAGACAGAAATCGAACCCGCAACCTCCGGTTTAGTAGGCTGGACATTATTTATTCACTTATGAAGGCACCCAAGTTTCGGTGTAGTCCGCTGACTCGCTTTGTTTCAAGGTTTGAAATGATAGTTCAGTGACAGGCGTTTAAATTTATTATTAATACCGAATTCCGTCAATATGAAAAGAATTAATTTTGATTATCCCCTAATTTTTTTCCCCCGATTTTGCACATCTTTCGTAATATTACAGATGCTTGCATAAATACCACGGAAAACCCATCATCAACATGCATGATGCAGCTCCCATTTATTTCACTAAAACTATACGAAGATTTAATGATGGCTCCCGCACATCTCTATGTGAGTTGGCGAAACATCAGCCAATAAAGAAATGTAAAGGAAATTGATTATGTTGGTTTCTTGATTTACTAAACTTCCTAGATAATTGTAATCAGAAGGTGCTTAAGTCTCCAGTTATTTTAAGAAAACTTTTGAGAAAATGTTCCCTAAAGATCTGCATTTAGCATGCGGTGAACATCAGAGCCATAAACTCCAATCTGTTTTTAAGTAAAATTTAATTTATTTTTTTGGGAATTTCAGTACGTTTTTACATAAAATTTTTACTGCTTTCTACGCTCTTCTTTCCCCATTCACACATTTTCCCCGATTTTCTACGTACGTGATATCTTCGTGTTTGTACAGGCCACATTTTATCTTTATTTTCTGTTGTCTGTAATACATGTAAATAACAAGGTAAATTTAAGTCCTAAATCATCATGGCATTACGCCTTGAATAAGCAGAACTAATTTTATTTGTAGGCATCTTTGTGATATCGTTAAATTGTTTTAAAAGTCTGAGGATTTACCACATCCGACAAACATGCACAAACACAACATACCTTTCGATATATTTATATAAGAAATTCCTTAATATGTATAATTTACTGACGGTTGTATGCCATTGGGGTCAATTTAAGCTAGTAACACAGAAGTTGGTGCGAGTAACGTGTTTAAGAATAATTTCAAATTGTCCTTGTAAATTGGCGTATGTATGTTTGTTCACACGAAGTGAACGTTGTAAGCATTGTATTGGCTGTTAAAGTAGGAATTTAAAGAATTTGTTTAGATTTTATGAGAAGCAAATATTTTATCAGTGGTGTTTGAAAGACTGTTAAATAAATCTCCAAAAACCACCACTTTTGTAAGCAACTGAATGAGAGTTTCAGATGTATGAAGCCCACAGGGATATATTAATTTAAACCAGGACTGTGATATCTGGAACCAATTTCGAAAGAATAAATAAGAATAACCGACTCTAGATATATTTCTCTGTATAAATAATTTGCCTTTAAATATCTACAAATTTCAAGCATTAGAATTATGTGAAACAAAATGAATGCTGAATTTTTCAAATTGCTTTCTGGGAAAAACATAAAAATATATCATAAATCAAATTTCGACCATTATGATATCATAATAATTCACTGCTTTTTAATTTATACTCAAGGACCAATTAATTGATGCATATAAATAAAGTGTAAACAATTTATATCTCCCCAAAAATTTTTAGTGGAATATATTTTTTCTTGACTACAATACATTAAATAAATGTTAATTTTTGCAAATTTGTTCGCCATTCCAGTAATGACTTCATCTTTAAAGAATCTATAGGCAATGTACATCTATAAAATATGCTGCAAGTAAAACTTTTCATATCCTTACTTATAATGAGTATTATGCCGCTTCTAGGAATATGCTAAATAAATTTAAGATGTCCTTTAGTTCTTGACTTTTATTTCAAATCTGTTTCGCCTAGTTTAGAAAACAAAAAATTTTTATACATAATATATAAGTTTTGCACTTATCTATGAATTTCATTATTTGTCTAGACTACAGAGATCGAAAAATGACAGAACCAGAAGTTACTGAAGGAATTTTTATTGTTTACTTCTTGGAAAATTAAGAAATAGATTACAAGGATCTATAATTCTGTAAGCATGGGCCATAAATATACCAAATACAATTACAAGCACAAAAAAAAAAACGCATAATACTAATACTTAAAAAAAAAAAGGTTAAAATAACATCTGATATGGATATTCTATGAAATATCTGTTAATCAAGAGTACTTTCTATAAAGCTGTTACTTCCTTTTAGTTTTTATATTTATATTTAAGAAACACAAATTTTCAATATTTGCCACCTTTTACTTTCTTAGTCTTATAGAGGGCTTAGATCTGACCGTAAGGATGACATGTATTTACAGCATTTGGACCGACACCAATCTTACAGCTGTTATTTGGAAGCGTTTACACTTTGAATATGCTATTATTTTATATGTAGTGTAGACTTTTTCCAACAATATTCCCAAATTGAAGGTATGAAAATCGTTAGGCCTAAATATCTTTTAGGTTTTCCTTTTTTAAAATTCTTTGTCTATTAAGCAGTCGAGGTAAAAATAAATATGTACGTGTTGCATTATTATTGGATTGCGGTGAATACAAATACTTTTTTACAACTTTTTGCCACAGTTTGTCTTTGATTTTAGTTTAAATTTTTAAAATATCTTTTCTATCAGCTCAAAATGCAGATTGCATAATTTATGTACTATTAAAAAAACATAGTACCGTGGCGTGGAATCGGAGAAAGGGTAGAATAGCTTTTTAAAAAAAATCTAGGCGTGTGAGAAATGTTATTTTAGAGGGAAGCTGTGAACGTTTATCTTGTTGGGAAAAAACTCACCGAATCCATGTAGAACTCACTGTCCAGGTATCTAAATCTATTTTAGCTATATGTATTGGCATTTACTTTCTAACGGCAACAAAAAATATTTTTCTACTTTATTAAATAATTTTTTTTTTATTGAAGCTGCAGTTAAACGGCTTTTGTGTTCCCCTGAAAGTAAGAGCGGCTATTCTTTTTCAACGAACGTGGCCTTTGTAATTATAAAGGAGCAGGCTAATGGGTTTAAAATCATGATAGTAATCTAAATTTCATACAAAATTGCCTCTAATTTAAATTTTGTTTGCAGATTTTTAATAAGTTCCGTTTTTCGGAACGAAAGATTTCCCTCGAAAGTGACTTAATGGCGCATTCTAATTACAGCTAGATGTTCTCCATGTGAATTAACAGTGTGCGTGTGTATGGATATGCATGGATGTAAAAATGTAGGCAAATATGTTTCTGTATATAGAAATAACGCTAAGACTTTTTACTATTTACGTAAACATTTCAGAACTGAGTTGGATATGGTTGTTTGATATTGTTGCTGCGTATACGCAACATTAAATAAATAAGTTTATTTTTACATTCATTGCAGAAGAGGAAATAGATGAAGGGGGAAAAAGAAAGAAATTGACATTGCTTAAATATATATTTTTCCTTTTATTTATTCGCATTATTGATATAAAGAGCAATGAAGTGTAACAGTTGATGGGTTAGAGAGGGGACGCAGATGCATGTGTCTTATATGATTGAACATAGAGACCGTAGGCGGCGGGAGGATATAAAGTATTGACCATTTGCTTTAAATCTACAATAACTTAACATATGCTTCAATGACCTGTTTTGTTTGTGATGTCAGTTTATCTAACTGACTTTACCATGTCAAAATGACTGCCAGAGTGATTCTCTGCTTGTCAGTCTCTGACAATGATAATTGAGTAGTTGAGTACTGGTGGTAAAAGGAAAGTTGTTGTGCCTTTAAGTGTGTGTGTCCTGTCATTTCATGATATTTCGTTTTTTCACAATATACAGCTTAGCATTGGTGGAAATCAGGATACCAGTACGTTGTGTTTATTGCGAAGTGGGGTAAAATGGAATCACCCATGGATAATATTGTCTCTCATGCTTTCACAATATAATTCAATGAATTTTTATTGGCAAATTATTCTAAAGCAGTACAAAAAAGCAGGTTTTATTTGATATTTATGACTTGAGTGTGTATTGAATCATTTTATTATTATTGCTGGTGCTGTTAAATTTTTTTCTGTGGATACCTCGTTTCTGCTTCGAAGGCTGCTTGCATGAGGTACAGAGTTACAGGTGTTTAAAAGCTATTTTTATATATTTTGCTCTCAGTCATCTATTCACATGCATACGTATGCAAATGAGAACAATTCCTTGTATTTATGTATTCATTTTTAAGTGTGTAGTTTTATTATATTTTAATACAAACAGCCATACAAGTAATCGTCGATGTCATTTTTATGAGCGCTTCTTTATTGTGGCTTCTTCCTCCATAAATTGATGTCATCATTTCTTGATTGCTATTGTTGTATGAATTTATGCCATTGAATGTGTTTGAAGGTTTGCAGATTGCTGGCACCTACTTGAATCTACTTTACACGCATTCTCATCTTTTTTCAATATTCTCATATTAACATTTTAATAATTTTTAGTTGTAAGTAGCAGATGGTATTCCAAATATGATTATTTTGCATACAAAGTATATTGTCGTTGTGATTTGTTATGCATTTAACATTGGTGGCTATAAGAAGCAGTTCCTTGTTGATCATACTATATGCCGCAGTATTGAATTGCCAAGTTAGAAGTTGACTTTTCATTGATTTGCTTTTTTATTACAAATAATTTATTAGTTTTATATTTTAAATTGATATCAATATTAACTCTGCATGTCGTAATATAAGAAAATTGTTTTTAGAAATACTCTAGAAAATACTTTAGAAATAAAACACAAGTTAATAATAATTTGCTTACTAAGACCACAATTGAATAACAGCGGCTATTTTCTACCATGAAAGACTTGATATGTTTAAGGAAGTGAGCAAAAAATATAAATACAATTTTGCCATTGCGGCGAAATGCGATCATATAATATTTCAAAAAATCTTGAGTTTTACTTTTATCCTTTTTCCACATTCCTTATATACATAATTTATTTAGTGCAAACAAAAAAATTAAAATGTGTTTTTTAAGACATGAGTAGTGAACAAAGGGAATTTAATATCGTCTGCTATTAGTCACGCCCTTAGGAAGTTGCTTGTATTTATTTTTATTGCAGTTTGGTTTAAAAGTTATCATGCTATCTGTTTGTTAATGCCATTATCAGAGCGATTCCAGGATGTTCCAGCATCGTATAATTCTGGTCTCATGTTAGTACACAATTCTTTTAAACTGATATACCACTTCAAAAAGCGAAAGTATAAAAAGTGCCACTGGAAATATAAGAAATCCAATTGATAACTTAATATAAATGAATCGAAACCAAAAAAATTTGGAAAGCAAAAACATTAAATTTATCTTTTAAATTTGCATGATAATGTTATACGAGAATATGTTAATATATAATTTAATGAAATACGTACACTGTTACCAATGTAACAGAAGATATTGCACTACAGATATAGAACAATTGCTTGTGAATAAATAGAACAGGCGATTTTCTAATTGCTGCAGTTCCGACAAATAAGAGAGTGAATCTTTTGCGGGAAACATGTGTTTAAAAAAAATTTTTTTTTTTTTGCCATACCCGTAGTGGAGTCAAATACATTATATCCATGTTTGTACCCATGTAAACTGTTGCATTTTCAACATATCATTTATACATACATACATTTTTTTTTATTTCTTCCTTACACCCCTATATTTATTTGCCTTTTTATATATGAATTTTTGTGTTCATACAATTATATACATTTACTTGTGGTTGTGCAATTGAATGGATATGCAAGCAGCAAATATTTTTTTATGATCTCAGAAAATAATTGTTTTTAAAATTTTATTTAAATTATTCTTTGTGAAATCCTGCGGTAATGAAAAACAGTTTTGAATTTAAAAAACTGCAAACACAAATGTAATATTCGTACAATTGTATATAATATAACATGCAAAAAATAAAATTTAGGAAACCCCTTTCAGTTTCTTTTTTAATATTTTGAAAAATGAGATCATAATTATGCATCAGCTTCGCAGAAACTCGGCATTAAGATCAAATGATAACCATGAATCTATATACTACACGACCTCCACTTAGGGAGGCATTTGAATTAGGTGGGATGCGAAGATAAGATACTCTTGGTCATGCTGCTGAACAAGAGCGAAACATCGCCACAAACGTACTAATACGGCGAATACCGAAATTGAGAAAACAAGAAAACAAACGGAATTCGCATATCGCGAAGACATATGCAAGGCTAGAGCCTATTTCCACATTTCAGGGCCCATCGGTTGTGTTTTTGAGCAATTCAATACAAAGATAATGAAGGTCCTGTTCTCCCTAATAAAATTAATAATAAGTGTCCTGCAATTATGTTTGCTGTTAATCGTACTGCTAGTGTTCCAGGTCGAATCATATTTCTAATTGTTTCAATACAAACTATAAAAGGTATTAAAATTGATGGTGTTCCTGGAGGAACTAAATATGCAAATATATGTCGTGCATTATTAATTCATCCAAATAATATAAATGATACTCATACCGGAAGGGCTAATGAAAAAGTAAGAGTTAAATGTATTCCGAGAGAAGACTAAACGCATCGTATTTACTTTACTTAGATATTAAATGTGTGTGTAATAGAAACCAATTCTTTAGGCTTCAAATAAAGTTGATCTTTGTGACAGAGTTACGGCAGAATGTATTAACAAGAGTGGGATTAATATTAAAAAAAAAACATTCTACTACGAAATGCTAATAAACAAAACATAACTTCCATGCTATCGCTTTCGCTGAAAAAGGAAAATAATAATTTTTTATCAAACATACCACATTTACAGAGGAAATTTACTTCATCTTAAAAGCTCTGAAATAGCAATGCATATACGTGTATATTTCATGTTCTTAATTAAAATAGAAAATATTTCATAACCACTGCTTTTGTATTTTATGCAATTCATCGGAAAGACGGATTTAAAAATAGTTAAAAATCCACAGATTAAACAAACGAACAAATGCGCCCACATAAACAGAACGCGATAATCTTCTTCAGGTCAGTGCTGCCCATAATAAGCGAGCTATAGAATAGTAAAAAAAGAAAAGAGAAACGAAAAATAAAATAAATCTAGAATATACACATGGACTCCATGCAAACATTTGTTCAAAAATTTAAAAAAATCATGGCAACAAATGCTGGTGGTAGAGAGGTTGCCTGGGTAATAAACCCCGTTTAGCCTGCTATAAACAACAGGCACAACACCGAATGCAACACAATGACATGTTACATTGTGGCAACGATTGTGTGTGTTTTGGTATTGCTGTTCCCACAAAGTGTGTGTACTTGTGTACTTGTGTGTGTATTCATTTTGGTGCAGTTGTGGATCTGCCATTGCAATACTCGTGCAATATTATTCTATGGGTATTTACTTCTAGTTGAACGCATATTATCCAGAAACCATAAAATTGAAAAATTTTTCAAATAAACATAAAACACAAGCAAGCTTACATACACCTATACACATGCATGTGTACGAGGATATGAGAACTTAACTAAACTTACACATCCAAGAATAAAACACGCTCGTATACCACACTCATACAGGCACATACATTTTTATCAACAAGAATAACTGTAAATGTTTATTTGTTCTCTGCTGAAGTATATATATGTGAATATAAGCTTTTAATATTTGCCGAGTTGAATAACCAAAATAAATTTCAGCATAAAATTACTCTATAAAAATATTTCTTTTCAATTTCAACTCAGATTTGGCCAATATGACCGTGACTATTATTATGACTAGTCGTATTACAAATTATTCTCAAAAGGGGTTTCAGAAGAAGCAGGCTTTACCTGGTAGTTGCAATGGCATATTTGCAAAAGTATAAGTATGTATAAAGCTTCAATTGCTGCCAGTACATCAAAGAATTCTAGAATTATAAAACACATATCTTAGTTGGCCCTTACAGTCTTCATAATCGAAATGATATATGTTAATTATATATAGTAAACATAATATAGTAAACATTTGAGCCTTTACATAATAATATATTAATATAATAATAATTTATTGGTTCCCTTCCAGATTACTGCTAAATTAGATTACTAAAGGAAGAATATAGTTTAAAATTATTTATGATCGTATTTAAATACGCCTTGGGGTGGGCTTTCGAAAATAATGGGATCTAGCAACAGCATTTGTGGATGTGATTCAGTATTGAGAAAAATCTTGACAAAAAAAAAGACGGAGTGTTCAATGAAGCAGCGATTTGTAAAGTACGCAAGAGTATATTTTTATTTAATTGTGATGAAATAACGTAACGAAATATTTTTTACGTAGCGTTAAATAGTTTATTTGATTGATATGCTTCTTGAAATAGATTTCGATTACAAATAAAGCGAATTATCTGGTTCTGAGTTCAGAAAAAAGAAGAAAATAATATTGAAAAAAATATTGTACAATGTTGCATTTGCATATTAGTTTTTAGGAAAGTGAACGAAGTAAGTTGTGTTCAATCATTTCACAACATACGTGATCATGATGTATGGTGGTACGTCTGCTTCCTAATTTAAAAATATCTTTATAGAAAGGGGTTCTGCATAAACTTTTTAATACTACTTATTTAAAGAATGCGCTAGCTAACAGATAAATTAAATTTAAATTATATTTACATGATTAGTTGCGCTTCACAGATGGCTACGCGGGTGATTTAGTTTTATGTTTGACCGCACACTATCCAATTACGTATTTCAAATGCCACCTCGTGATAGGAAAGATATTAAATTCAAGGAGATTAAAAAAATGAATATTATTACTAGCTCGGTAACTGGAATGAACTTTTCCATTTCAATTTCTTAATTTTAATTTTATTGTATTGCTTTTGGTCATTATTTCAAATTTAGCCAATGCCTAAAATTGGCAAATTTCAAACTTATTTAAACTTTTCAAAAAGCAATTTCAAAATTTAATCGCAATAGATTTTATTAAAACTTATTCGGCTCATAAAAAAGCTTCTTTAAAAATTAAGTGATATACAAAATTTTTAACTTTTTGCCGTAACATCGAAAACATCGCAAAATCTTTCTTTATGATAAAAAAATTTATTTTCATTTTTTCAAATGAAATTTTTATTAAAATTTCTTTTTTACAAGGTTCCAAAATAGCGCTTTCTGATATGATGCACGAAAAGAAATGCAACCAAAAAATAAAAGAATGAAATAATTCCAACATTCGAAGCCACATGAAATTTATTTGACCACAAATTCGTGAAATGTTTGTCTATTTATGCTTTTCTTCTATTAGTGTATATTTATTGTCTATAAATTCTATGCGTCTATTTCACTTTGTCACACAAATATTTTGCCAACCCTATATTTATATAATATTTTGTGAACCCTACATGGTGTTGCAAAATTCCAAGGGCCATAACAAAAAAGTATAAACTGTATAATGATTAATTCAAAGTGATCTTTTTAAAAGGATCAATTAAAAATGATAAACTATAAAAGGAATTTGTGTTTCTTATAAAACAAATAAAATGAATAAAAATTAGCGCAGATTGAATTATATAATCAAGCAAGAAAACGGATAAATGTTTCAATTAGGAAATCATTTCACTGTCACATTCTTCTGTAAATCTGTAGGCCTTTTGTTTTTGTTTGATTGAATATAGAAACATGAATCTGACTGGAAATTAGCAATTATAGTTCCAGTGATAGAAACATGCAGTTGAAAAAATTATAGCACCGCAGTCTGAACGCAATTGAAGGCAATTTTACATCACAGAAAGCCTTATTAAAAGAAATAGTACTTACATCTACATTGTGATAATACAATGTATAGACTTTTGGTGGAAGAATATTTCTTGGTTGATCTTTACAAGTATACGATGTCTCTTAAGAGTCACAAGTTTAAATCATAATAAAACATAAAATATATATATTTTTAATATCAATGAAATACGATTTTGTCATGTGTCCGCATGCACACAAGGTGCAATATGACGCACGAACTTCTCACAAGCTTCCCCCAGCATTTAACCCAACTGTGGCGAAGTACATTGCCCTTGCTAGTAGTGCGAACCGTCGTAACTGGTTAGTTAACAAAAACGATTATAGAATTTTACAGAATATTAATTCCAGTATTCTGATAATTGAACTCCAACTACATTTAGACAATTTCATTTATAATGAGAGAAGCGAAATAAGTACGACCAGCACAAGAATTTTTATTATATTATTTAATTTATTATTTTTATCCTGTGCATATATTTTTTATTTATGTTTTTTTTATTTATTTACTAGTTGGGCCCGGTCCGCGTTGCTTGCCCACCGTTTTTTTTTTTGATTTTGAACTGCCTCTCGGAAAAAATCAAAATCAGTGTTTTTAGTTATTTTTAATAGAAAAAAATGTTTTATTCAAAAATCCAAACTTCAAAATTGCAATAACACAGACAGTTCATGTTTTTCCCATATTTTATGTGTTTTAAAATGTAAAAATTTACATTTTTTTAATTATAAATTATGTTTTACATATTTTATTTAAATTGTATCTATATATTTACTGGAATAATTCTTGAAGAATAAAAAAATGCGATTGGTATTGTATATTGCAGCTCTCGAAGCTCTTCTTGCATCACGTAGTTTTTCGTTTCGTATTTCGCGATTTTCTTCTAAGGGATTTTGGCTTAAAAATGGCATGCGATTCTAGGCTGGTTCTTCTTCGTGGGTGTTTTGTTTGCAATATACGTTTTTTATGATTTATTTTTTTTGTTTTTTTTTATTGTTGTGGTAGGAAGGCTGTCCTTTTCTGTCTTACGTGTTGCTGTTGTTCAATAGCTTTCAATAATATATATTATTTTACTTTCACTAATACGTTTGGTTAATTTATTAAAATGAATAAATTTAATTTAAATTTAAATATTTAATTTAATTCAATTAAATTTTTGACATCCTATTTAAATGGGATGTCAAAAATTGCTCATAGGTCAAGCCTCCATTCCTAAATTGTAATCTATTATCACAGCTATTGTCAAAAAAAAGTGAAATTTTTGTAAATCTATTTTGTAAAATAGATCCAAAATAGCTTGTTATATCTCGTTATTCATCAATAATAATTGTTTTATTTTTATCTCTTATGGCCTGACTCACCTTCTTCGAACTAAATTATTTAAAGATAATGTAATTGAAAAAAATTTTTAATTTGAGCAAAAATGTAAGAATTTCGTAAAACAACTTATAAGTTTATATAACAACTTATCCTTCACATTTATTTTTTCATTCTTTTTAAATTATTTTTTTTTAAATTGAAATGCAACATGAAACGAATAATTATTACTATACAGGTTGCTGTTAAAAAATAATATTGATTTAAATTTGAATATATATATATATATATATATTGAATATGTATATCGCAAAATATCCTTGAAGTTTATTATGATATAAAATATTAGAAGTCCCATCAAGAAATTGTGTCTGAGAACTTCTTGAAGGCAAAATTTTACTTTGACTTTCCAAAGAAATTTACATGAAAGATAAAAATTAAAGTCGATCTCAGGACTGAAAACCGAATATTTTTGGTATTAAAAATAGTACATTTGATTAAAATTAGAAATTATTTTATTGATTCTATTTAATAAAATGCCATTGGGGTTTTTGTAATCTGCTGTAACTATACAGAACTCCCGCAAAAAAAAATTCTATTTATTTATAAATTGAAAACTAATTAAAAATTAATTTGACTTGACATGACACCAGAAAGGCCGCCTTGTTCCACACATTAACTGTTCGTTTTTTAATCCAGATATATATTGTCTGCAGATGGGGCTGTTAAGCCGAAACAGACTGTTGTTGTTTGCATGTTTGAATGCCTCTTTGTAGCTTCTCTATTCCATAAGGATGATGAATATGAATATGCACATCATCTTTACAGTTATATTCCACTTTTTCCAATAACAATATTTTGGCTTTTGTTTGTTAAATTTTTATTACATTTTAGCACAACTTTGTTTGAGTTTCAATTTTTACTTTCACAATTTTTTTATTTTGTAAGAGTCTAATTTTGTGCTGTAATAACGTTCCCATGAATATTTTTGGCCTTAAATTTATATATTCTTCACTTACAACTTTTTTGTTCTCCATTTGGTGATGTTGTTATGAACTAAAGAATGAAAAACTCAACTGCAACATTTATGAACTCATTAATTTACTGTGGTGCTGTTCAACTGAAGATACAATTTAGAGCTGGCGCATCCACAAAAAATCTAATAAATGTGTAAAAGAATGAATACATTTCAAATATTTCATATGCACAAAAATACTTCAGCCTTAAATATGCAAAATGGCTTAAAACTATTTGGATTCCTACAACTACATAAACATGTTTTATAAAAGTACAATAATTTTGTTGAAGAGAAATACAATGATTTTATGGAGAGCCAGGTGTAGGACGGATGGTCGTTTAACACTTATTTATAAGCAAACGTAAGACCTGATTGCGTATGGACCAACTGTGTTTTCGAATCAGAAACGAAACGAAAAAAAAAAAATAAATAAAATATAAAATACTTGTTGTGAATTCCATATCATTTATATATCAATTTGGGTTTAGTGTATAGAAAAATTTCATTAGGGGACTAAATAGATAAATTTCATGGGGGACTAAATAGAAAAAGGGGACAGATGAATCAAAGATAATCGTGAATATCTGCGGTCATCATCTGCAACGAGTACTAGCATTTCTCGTACATAAGTATGAATAAGTATGATTCTCGAATATCGGAGCCACACACAATCACAAAAATTACTAAGATAAAAAAATTACATTGATAATTCCAATTTGAATGATTACGACTATGTGACGAATGCATAACCAGGTTGCATTTATTAATTTTGGGCGGTTAAAACTTAATCTCGATAATAGCTTGCATAGCTTGGCCATCTGATACACGTAAGCGTTTTCCGAAATTCTGTTTGCAGGTATATCTATCTATTTCTCAAGACATAAGTTGTCTACACAAAACTCTTCCTAATAATTCGGCCCTGAGTGCCGAATGAAAGTTCTTACGAACTTCAAAGCTAGAGCTGGCCAAACATCGGGCACAGTAAAGATTTTCCAAATGACTTGGGAATATTGAATACGGTGCTGTGGCAGCAGCTTTGCGAGTATGGCGCTGTCTTCACTGCAAATATAAAAAATATTTAAGTGCAATCAAATACTGCGTATAATTTATGCCGTGTGAACTTTTACGTTCTGCTGGTAAGGACTGACACTAATTATAATAATTAGAACTTTTAAATTATATTGTTTATAAAACAATAAAAAAAAAGTTATAAAATAAAAGTTATAAATAGAAAATCACTATTTTGCGGCGAGATGGAGACAACACTCTCGCTTTATATTTCGGAGTCTTTTTAATAAATTTATATTGTAAATGCAATGTTTTTATTATACTATAATATATTGAATTACTTCTCGAATTATCAATTTAGGGCAATAATTTATATTAATTTCCTAATAATTTAACTAATAATTGACGCGGCATAATTGATAATTTTCTAGAAGCTCCTTTCCATAAGTCCTTCGGTCTTTTCATTTGTTAATATAAAGTATGTCAAGTCTTAAGTTATAGCAGTGAGAATAATAAAGAAAAAAGGTCCCTGATTTGCACACACAGCTATTGGCCAACACATATTTAACCAAATTTGCCTTATCATTCGTAAAACCATTAATAAATATTGAAATGATAAAAAGCAAACACGAATACATGGATGCCTATTTTCAATTGAAAAAACTGAAATCTGCCATACGGATTGACAGTTCGAAGACAGATAGAACGTCAGTTAGCCAGTCAGTACATTGTAACTGAAACCATCGCTGTGCCTTTCATCCGTGTTATCCATTTCACACTCTGCATAATAAGAAACCGTGGGAGTATTAAAATGATAAACTGGAGAATATGAAAAAAATTAAAAGATTCGAGAGGATGACAAATTTGTCGTCATGACATGATAAATTGTAAAACAGTTTAAGAAAAATTTACCTTCTTTATTTCGCATTTGGGATAAAGGAAATCATAATATTAAGTTTATTAGATTTATATCGGATGGGCGTTGGAAATGATATGAGATTGTGCCTGTGTAAGTATCTGTACGAGTATGTCGGGAGTTTGTGTATTTTGTGGAGTAAAGGAAAACCGAAATGATAAATATTGATAACCTACAGTGAGCGCATCGGGCAGAGATGAAAAAGGTGGCAGAGTCAATCATATTTATTTGCTTCTTAAAAAAATAAATTGTGTGTAGCAAACTGAAGCGTGCCAGACGTCTAATGTTTCTGTAATTTGCCATCCTTTGGGAATATGCTGCAGCAGATCAAACGACCAAAAGTGGGAAATAGCGAAAGATGAAAAATCAAAAGATAAAGAGTAATAAATGTATAATAATTTTACAAATATTACACCAACAAAATTATTATTTAGGGAATTTTTGTTCCAACACTTAAATATTTTTCAAACATTTGCCTTTGCAAAGAACGAGAACGTACAAAAAGGCAGGTGTATGGATTTGTATTATGGCTATTTGTAGATGAGAAGGAAACTGCAAGTTGTTTCACTCTAATGTAATCGAAAAAAAGGAAAAATGAGTTGATATTATGCCAAGTGCAGTTTTGAAATACTTAATCAAATCACAAGCGTATCAATTTCAAATTGAAGGGGAAGGCAACAATAACATTGTTGAAAAATAATCCTCAGCAAATGTCTTGCAATAGTTAAACAAAGTTAATGCTGGTTTCTATTAAATCGACATGGATAGACTTTTTGGTATTCGTCAAACTAGATTCGGTTATTTGTGAGATTCGCTTATACACACTGATGCACATATACGGCGGGGGAAGAATCATTTTTATATATTAAAACATATTTGATTTCCAATTCTACCTCCGTTATTGTTCAACTTTAAGAAGGCATATTTTAGTTGGTAAAATTCTCTCAGTAATAAATAAATGAGTTTGAAAACATAATCTGAAATTTTTAAAGCTAACCTACATCAATTTTTAGTATATATATTTCAGATCTTGAAATAAAATGTTTACGAGAAACACTTTTATTTTACTCCACAAATGAAATTTGAATAAAATCTATATGCTAAAATGGTTTTTGGTTCCGCAAAGAAATATCGTAAGTATATAATCGAATGAGAATTATTAATCTATAAGTGTTTTAGAGTCAGCAGAATACAAATTGTATGTCATATTAATTTATAACTTTTTCACCGCTTGAAAAAAACGCATTTCCAAGGAAATTCGAAGAAACTTATTTTTTATTAAAAATACTTTTTTCAACAAATTGAGTTTACGAGAAATTTTAAACAAACGCTTTTTTTAATTGTTTCACAAACTTGTATGTTCGTGATTTATTAAAAACTATATTTACATATATGCAAAATGTAAAATTTAACACTTAAGAGCTAAGGAAAACTTTCTGCGTATCCTTCGTACTCTCTCTCTACCCATATAATTTATCGCGCCCGTTATCCCCAGGTACGAAGTTGTGCAACTTTTAGCTTTTTGCTTACGCTCAGTACTTTAGCAATTTAAAATTTAACTTTAAAATTTATTTCGAGGGCTTGTACTAAAAACAGCTAATTTCCGTTAGAATCTTTATTTTTAGAATTATTTTTATTTAGATTATTTTTATTTAGCTTATTATTATTAGATTTCGTACAAGATCTGTATGCAGATCGCTCAATAATTTTCTTCGAGTGATTTGCATACACATACACAAACAAGATAAGACTCAGTCATTACTTTCAAAATATTTTATATAAAAATTTGGCTTTAAATACACCGACTTTTCTTAACCAAGGAATATATGTATATATCATGCTTTGGAATATGTATTCTCATAAAATACTTTTGAAAGTGTCGTGATAAATAATCATAGCTGGAGCAGTATTGAGAGTAGTTTATACATTTGGGGAAGGCATACTCAAACAAATTATTAAGATGGCCGTTCCTGTAACGTCAATGCTAATGTGCTATATTTACAAGTGGACAATTCTAGTAACTACCAGCTATCAAATATAAATTCTTCAATTTGATTTTTTAATAAATCATATTGCTGCAAAAGATTAAATAAAAATGTTAAAAAAAAAATTAGAGACAGCCACGTCTCTTGTACTTCCTTCGACAATACTTACCTGCATTCCGTCACTGAAAAGGAGATGGTACTTTGCTCAAGTGCTTGAAATATTTTCAGATATCAATTACTTGCTTGAAGAAAAAAAAGGGAAACTTACCAACCACATGGCATGTCTAACACTTGGCAGTCACCATCAATCTGTAAAGTCACACATTCAGTCAGGCACACTAGGAAAATGCACACAAGTGCATTGTTTCCATAGCAGCATTAAATCCAAGTAACTGAAAGGTGTCTTCTTGGCATTTGGAGGAGTTTTTATTTTTATTTTATGCTCTCAACTTCTTCTTATTGTAGTTTGTCTTACGGTTTAAACGAATATTTAAAATTGTATGAGTGTAGAGGGTTTAATATTTTTTGGAAACCGTACAGCTCATGTTATTAGCCCGGTTCTGCTATCCTTTCGGCTGCCAAAAGGAAAACTAAAAATGAAGGAAAAAAATGAACGAAATTGTATCCTGACAATATGATACTTTAAATTTGAATTTGTTTTACATAAAAGAAAAATGTTTCTTTTTTTAGCATCTTGTAAAAATTTAGCATTTTATTGCAAACATCATCAATTGCTGGCATAAAAGATAGTGTCACTTGGCGTGTTCTGTAAATAAGAATAAAAATTATGAAAAACTGATAACGATTTGATGTAAATAGATATAAACCAAGCGATTTTTTCTTAGCTAATTTGTTTGCAAGCCCAGAACTGTTTTATTTTGAGTCCCTAAATAGATTTGAAATATGTATCTGCATATAAATGCATCTTTACTTTGCTGTCCTGATTCTTACTTTGTATAGAAAGTCATCAATTTATTGTTTACATATTTAGAATTTTCTTATATTTTATTTCATGTTTGCAATATATTTAACTCGTCTCCTGATGCTTGTTTAGAAAATTTATGTTTTTTTAACCCCTTCAACTAGTTGCACTATTCAGTCCTTTGCATCTGTTAGTACACTCCCCCACAAATAGAAAGCATATAAATACATCATGCCACTTGTAACATACATATATATGTGTAATAACCATTTGAACGCTTCTGAAGTGGTAACATATAACATTTTATTTAATCCTTTGCTGATGACATTTGACCGGGCGAAATCTTACATAACTCTCCGCAAGTAGCAGTGCTTAATGTGAAAAGCAAACAACAGATGAACAGAAGGACAATATATATATTAGGATATCGATCCTGTATGCAAATAAAGGCCTACGAAATATAACTTAACTTACTTTAAAGTATGCATAAATTACGAGTGGATCAGTACAAATTATTGCTAATACTATGGGAATGGCTGCTGCGATACATATGTTCGCCATCGCAATGCCTAAATTGTTCCGCATGCATCTGAAGCAGCACTGCAGTTAATAAGCTTAGTTGCCAATGCGCTCCTTAAACAGTTAACACATAGTTAAGTTAGATATAATTAAAATATATAAAATATCACAATTTTAAAGGTTTTTTGTTTTTAAAAAATCTATTGCTCTTTAGGATTATCTGCAGTGTACAGTAGATTTCATGTGACCTACCTTTATACTTTTATACTACAAGTATTACGAGAAGGTTTCGGAAACATGCTTTGGTTTTTGTTTCGTTGTTTTGAATGGTTGGTGGAACAGGGTCGTTGGGCTGTTGCAGGCAGTCCTTTAATTTTATGAATTTGCATTTCAATAGTGATTGGAGGCATACATCAAATTGATCGATTTCTTTGACAATAAATCCTAAATGTATAAATTGCATAAAACTAAAACACTTAAAAAATAAATGTATTAGAAGCAAAATAATTTAGTTAGTTTTCTTTTCTTGAAGCAGCTTCCTCGTCTGCAAGTTGCAGCCAATAAATTCCAAGTCTAAAAGATTACATGATTACATGTAAAATTACATGCAAGGGAATCAATACTTCGCCGCCTATTAATGTTGGGAAATAATGTGTTTTAAATATCAAATTGATGGGAAATTTTAAATTTGCTATAAATCAACACTTTTATAAAAAAATAAATATTTTAGAATTTTTTTCATAAAATAACTGTATATTTTCTAAATTTTAAGTGCATTATATTTTGTATTTCTGAATTACGATTGTATCAAATTCAATGTCACGCGATGTGATGTATTTAAGGCCTACAGAAATAAAACGCATTTGCTTGAGCGAAAATTAAAATCGCAATCCCCATCCACCTAAAGTACAAAGTTAATTTGATAAGCATTATTATCTGCACAAAAGAATCTAATGAAAAAATTGCAGATCGACTAAAAGTTTGAGTTTGAGGCTAGTAGTCATATACAAACATTGAAAGGAATTTTATTAATGCATCGCAGATATGTTTTCGAAGTGGTTGCTGGTATGAAAGGATTACGTTTTACAGATTTCCTAAAAAATATTATAAGCCGTCGATGAAAGATTTGCTTAAACATTTTTTGTTGTCAAAATTCATTGCATGTCGAGAGTTGAACAAAATATTTACTCCTGAAAATGAAATTTTATTTTATTTATTTACCAAATTTATTTATTTACCAAATATTGCAATTATATTATATGAATATGAATATAATTGCAATATGTATAGAAGCACTGGCTACTGAGGCCTTTGGCTTCTGGCTCCGCAGGGAATTGAACCCCTGACACCTGCGTAACAGGCGGGTATACTAACCACTATTTCATCGAGGGGCTTGAAAAAAAAATGAAATGAAATGAAAAAATTAAATTTTATTTTACTGTGATAGACGAAGAAGATCAAAAATGGTTTTAGCTAAACTCCAGAATAACAAGAAGAATAATAAATACTGTGAAGGATTTGTATATACTCTGCCGTCAGTGCAGTTATAGTGAATTTGAACCAAACCCGTTTTACAATTAGTGGTAGTTGATAACTAGGTTAGTCATAATGGCGATAAATGATTATTTACTATACGGTGTCCTAGAAAGTCAATTGACTGACTCTGACCCTTTTTGCAGACAACTTGGAGTTATTTGCACCAAAGTTAACCTATTACTTTCTTCTTACCGTCTATTACTATTATATATTAGTTGCAAGTTCACTCCTACAAGCTTACTTTTCTTAAACATGTAGCTTTTCCTAAATGAAAGCTTATCGGCCAAGTAATGGCATCTCTTTTTATTAAATTCAAAATCGGTTGATTGTAAAAGATTGCGATATTTACAAAAGCAGTAAAGTAAACCAGAAGCAAACGAAATAATTGTGAAAAATATTCTTCTATTTGGTACATTCTGAATTATATTGTAAGTAACTTGTAGTGAGTAACTTATGAATCAATCCAAACTTGTATGTACATGGCAGCATTGTATCCTTGTATCAATTGTATCAATTCATTCTCCAGCTTTCACATATCCAACTCTTCCGGGAATGGATTGCGTCTACGTAACTTTTTATAAACAGAATATTGAGTGTAAAAATTCAAAACACCGTCTGTTGCCAAATACGGTTTTTTCGAAGTTATTAAATATGGAATCTAGAGAGAAGATTCCAACGAATTATTTGCTGTATCCGGCATTATGGCTTTTTCATCTTCACATAATCTTTTATTTTTTTCTCTTAGTTGAATTTGCTAAATTTTCAAAGTGTGCTAAATACCTTTATTGACCTTCCTGTCATTAACTAATCAAGTGTAAAGTAAAATTGGAAAACAACTTTGAAAACAATCAGCCTTTGAATGGAAAAGCAGGATAATTTACGAGTCCACTAAATTTGTTACAGGATTTCCACGTTCGATACGTATTTATATTTGATTCATGTTTTCTTTTAAATTGTGGCATGAAGAAAGAAAATGACTTTTCTGCGCTGGTTAAAGAAAATTAAATTTGAGAATAAGAATTTCTGCTACAACTTTCTGTTAGTGGAACTAAAAGTTATATACTTCTGATTTCAAAGTTAATATACTGATGTCGGAGTATGGAGCTTTTAATAGGTATGTGTGTATGTTGGCATGTATGTATGTAGACATTTCCTTCTGTTTTCCTTTGTTTTGTTTTATTTTTGACTGCAAGGTAGAGTCTGTCATATAAGCAAATTCCATTATATTTCTTCTTTGCTGCGAAATAAATGATCGTTGCCACAAAATCTGACGTAGACAATAGCAAATAAAATATTAAAATAAGCAAATGAAACTTCTCCAGTGCACAGGACAGTGTAAATAGTTTGATTAAGGACATGAGCATTATTTTTGTAAACGAAAGAATTGTGTACAGTGTTTGGTGTTTGGTACTTGCGTCGATGCGTGACCAAGATGAATGTTTGCATTGAACTTGAAAATGATATATTGATGTGAGTGACTTTATTTGGTTTTTTGCTTTTTTTTCCAAAAGGGAGGCTGATAGAAAGGCACCCTATTAAATTGTGCTCTAAAAAACTGTGTATGCAGAAGTACTACTGGTACGTATGATCAATAAGTATTCCACGCGATGGAAAGGAAAATATTTTTTCTTCGCCATTATTGAAGCGTTGGCATGCACATAATGAATAAGTAATATTCTGCTCGGGCGTAGTTTTTGCTTCATTTGGCAATTTTCTTTTACTATTGTTGGTAGTAAAGCAACATGAGGAAGCTGTAAATGATTCATTTTAAAATTTATTTATTAAAATTGAATATTTTTATGATTTTGTGCATTATGCAACGGAACGTATCTTTTAGTCTCAAGTTTATTATAAATCTGTCAGCAAATATTTCTCGTCAATATATGAGCCTTTCGTACATTTCTACACATCGAGAGCGTTCTTTAGTCATTCCTTGATCCCGGAAATCGAAATTCAATCAGCAATAGCGTCATCTTCGGCTTACAATACAAAAGATATTTCTTCGAGCATCGTTAGACGATGGTAGTGCTAATAAACTAACTAAAAGCTCTCTTATACTTGGGTCAGCTTTGAGTTGAATTTTATGTTCGAATCCGAAAGGAAATACATTTTCTTTGGAAAATTTTGTATTTCTTCTCTGCTCTTTCTATTATTTGAGCTGAAGGCATATACTGTACACAAATGTAGCCACTTCACGAGTCAGTATACCATCCCCAAGGCCATAATTCTTCATTGCATTATTAGATGAGTTATTTATTGTTGAAAATTTAGCAAGAAAGATTGATGTATGATCAGTTAGTTGGACTGGAAAGAGCTCTAAGCTGTTAAAGTTCTGAAGATAAAAAAATTTTTTGTTTTTTTTTCGTCTGGATACAATTCATGCAATGAATGTATAAATTTTCTTTTGTTATTTTGTATCTTTTTAAATTAACAACGTTTTCCAAATAATCTGCTTTTATTGGGCTTGCATATGTGTTTCTTTTTTTTATTTTTTCTTGGAAAACTGAAGAATTTTCCGCACTAATTTTCAAGCAACAAGTAGAATTTTTTGCACAGTTCATAAAAGGATTTGCATCGATTATAAGTTGTACTTGTAGAATGTAAAGTAAAAGTGAATACTGAGTGAAGTTAGACATTTTCAAAAATACTTATATATGCCCAGAGATCGAAAAAGCTTGCAGATTTAAGAGAAAAAGAGTTAAATTTCGTAGAGAGAATTATAAAAAAGTAAGTAGTAAAATTGAGTATCTAAAAATTCATTTAATTTTCTATTTTAAAAGCAGTTTTCCTACCTATCTGAAATATTGGAATAAATTTGTTGCATTATGAATATTTTAAAACTTACAAGAATACAGATTTGGCAATCAATCTAAATTTAAATTGTTGATGGAGAGCAGAATAATAATTTAAAAACTATAATTTGTAGCAAACAAAAATAGAGAAAATGAATTGGAAATATCTTGCATAAGATTTATAAAAATTTATTCGGCAGGTTCCTCTTTCTTCCTTTTCAATTTCCAAATGCGATATACAGCTTATTGTTGCCAAAATACCGTCTGTAGGCAGTTGTTGTATGGCTGTTGCATCAAACCAATCAATATATTAAATTTACATACAACTTCGCAAATTTGCATTCGTTCCTGACTGAAATGCTGTGTTTATTAATGCACTCTGTGTTTCAGATATCAGTTGGCAATTTTCATTTTTTATAAATGTTACTCTACACTTCAGTATTACAGTTTGTCAATACGCTTGCAACTAACTGTTGCGGTTTGATAATTGCATGTAGTGAAACTGTTCTCACAAGACTTTATGATTTAGAGTGTTTGTATTTTGTTAAAACTATATAATAAAGCCCTGAGGGGAGGGAGTTTTATTTATAGCACTTCTTTGTAGAATAGATTCGTTTAGAAATATCTGTTGCGAGTAAGTAAATTTGAAATTTTAATACATTGTTTTTCATGTTATTATAAGGATTCCTGTTATATTTAAAATTTGCAGTGAGACTGATAGCCGGGCTAACACTATTAGCTGACCTTTTTGACGAGGAACACTACTTTTAGTGAGTTCTTTATAAAACCAAAGGAAAACATAAAGAAATTGTAGTCGATCTGAAAATAGCGAGTTCCATAGTGTTGTGTAGCATAACGCGGTTACAGAATCTTGATAAATTTCTATAATTTTTATTTCTTTTGCATTATTTCTTTCATTGCATCTGTTCCTTTTTATGCTAATTTTAGACAATTCAATGTTTGCACTGCCTGATTCCTACTTGAGGTTTCTGTGAGAAATGTTCCTGATTTATAGCGACCAATTAGAGGCTCAGTGCATTACACGGAATGTAGAGTACTTTCCACGTTTTATTACAACCGTAGAAATTTCGTAGTGCAGTTTTTATAATACTAATGTGCTTTCTTGGAGTGGCTGATAGCTATGGAGGAGTACCCAAAAAGTCTTTGGTAACGAAATGGGTTTCCCAAAAATTAAATTAAACTACAAATCATGAAATTCAGTTGTCATTGCGAAAGATTTTTGCAAAGTTTTGCCAGGAGATGTGTAACATATAAATGTGCCATTAATCAAGAACATCATACAAGAACGTATTTCGATTTTGGTATTTTCCAGATCTAAAATTTAATTCCATTTGTACATTTTATTCTTATAATTTGAATCCAAGTTTCCGTAGGCAACCACTCGACAAACAGACCTTTTAACACATATTCCCATAAAAGTATTCATTACAAATAAGATAGCAAAGACCTTCCGTTGCTAATTACAGGTTTGACCGGTCATGTAAATCTTTTAATTTCAACATTATTAATGAAGCTCGTGCTGTAGATTTGAAGTGTTTGTACTAAAACCTTTTTAAATTTTCATTACTTATTACTCCTGCGATTATTTAATGACGTCACTATTAATGAAGTTAATAGGATGTTCTATGAGCTAACAGAAATTTTGAAATTTTGGGAATTTCTTAGGCTGTTAAAAGAGAGTGCGATAGAAGTGAGCAGTGGTAATATGTCAGGCAGTTGCATGGACCCATGGAAGGGTACTTATATTAATTTAAAGCAAAATCTTACAAAATGTATAGTTTTCGTAATTTGGTCCAATCAGAGAGTAATCGTGCAGCAAAATTCGTATAACAATTGTGAAACTGGCAGAAAAATGTCCACTTTTCGTATAAGTGATTGTTGTGGAGAACCAACATCGGTATTTCGAATTTTGGATCACACAGACCATATTTTGTTTAAAATTTAGTCAACACAAGATCAAGCACAAAGAGACATTAATACCTCCTCTCGTACCATTCGATTATGTGGTTGTATTATCCTTTCACTCCTCTGTTCTCTTAACTTTTTATCGACAAACTCAACAATGCAAAGTGTTTTTCTTATTGAATGTTAACTTGAATTGAAGTTTGTATTACTGATTTTTACATTATGCTGAACAAAAAAGTTACAGTGGGCTTGAATTTTTAAATAAATATTGGAGAATATTATTTATCCTTTTAAGTTGAAAAATTTTACAATTTCAATTCAAAATAAAAAAAAACATTAAATTGTCTATAACAAATTAAAATTGATTGAAGCTTCGAACCAATCCATCATTGAGCTTAGAAAATTGCCGTACTAAAAACTTATTTGAGTTTAAATTCTTTCCCTACGGTTACTTCGAAAGATTACTCTTTGAGATGCTCTACAGATCCTATTTATTGTTCGTATCCTTGCAAACCAAGTAAAGCACAAAGTCGTCTTTCCGATAAGCTTGATTACACTGTAGTGTTTGCGTTTCATTCCAGCCACTAAGAAAAATATTTCTAATAGGAAAACTTTGCAGTGCAACAACAAGAAGAATTTGAATTGTGTGTTTTGTGGTACAGAAAACTTATTTGTTTAGGTCCGATATGTTAAATTCCTTACAGCTGAAATTTTATAGGAATATAAATAATAAATTTACAAGAGAAGAAATAAGAAAAAATAAATAATATCTGCTTTCTAGTTAGCAGAGTTAGAGGAAGAAGAAACTCTGTGTAGATTGCACTTAAAAGCATTCTTGTAAATAAACCAGTAAAGAAAAAATATTGGCAAAATAGTAACATGGAAATTGCTGTATTACCGTTTGTTGTTCAGCATATGTGAAGGTTCGATATTTTTATGTTCACATTTACATTTTTGAAGAATAAAAATCTGGAAATATTTAAATATTAAGTTTTTAAAATGGTGATCTCTATACGATCAGAGAGCTTTTTTGCATTTGGTAACTGAAAAGCAATAACTTGAACAGTAGCAGCGCGTGGTAATTTAACAAAAACATTTTTAAATCATCTTTATTCAAAAACATCTTGAATAAGAATTTTTCAAGAAAAAAATACAAAACTGAAGAGTGTAAATTAGAATTCATATATAGATAAAAATATAATAGAATAAAATAAAATAAGAGAATTATTTTTCACCATTTAAACAAAAAGTGCTTTTAATGTTATGCAATGGCTTTCCAAAGCAAAACAAAACCAGAAGCGTTTTAAATGTGCTTTGACGTGAGAGAGAGAAAAAACAAGGCAACAAATTTTTTATGGAAGAATTTCATGCATCTTGAAAAAAACAAAAGGTATTCAATTCTTAAATCCATTTTATAGTGACTTTTGGCCGAACCTTTATTTGCACATTAAACGGTCGTCCTAAATTCTAACAGCAATAATTTTTTCCAATCCAGATTCAAAACTTCGTCCTAATCCTGACCAATTGTCTATGGAATTTAATGGGACTACGGCGCGGCGTATGATTGAAAATGGCAATAATAAAAAAATAATTCTGCTTTATTCAATTTTTTTATTTCAGAAAAAACCTTCTTCTGAATCAAGGACAGATTATATTGTGGCATCCTAAGCTACTCCGCGAAAGCATGGTATGGATATCATGCTTTCGCTTTTTATGATAAAATAAACTTTTTACACTTATAAAGTACACTTGGCGCATCTAAACAATACACGATTATAATTCAGTAGCAAGCACCTACGCCCTTGTGAAGGATCTTCGCAGGAAACGGTTAGGCTAAAAATCATCATTCTTTGAAAACGTCCATTTGGGTATTTTTGAATGAAAAACTTGCGATTTTTTTTGTCTTCTATGTTTATTTTATGTTTTCAAATGTTTAACATATATTTTTGCTAACAATGAAGGAAAAATTTTTTTTCGAGATTTGGTGTATATATCAATTTTTGGGTAAAAATAGTCATTTTTTGAAAACGTCCGTTTTTGTATTTTTGACTGAAAAACTTGCGATTTTTTTGTCTTCTATGTTTATTTTATGTTTTCAAATGTTTAAAATATATTTTTGCTAACAAAAAAGAAAAAATTTTTTTTTCCAAATTTGGTGTATATATCTATTTTTGATAAGGGTACCCCCTTTGCATTTTTGGGTAAAAATAGTCATTTTTTGAAAACGTCCGTTTTTGTATTTTTGACTGAAAAACTTGCGATTTTTTTGGTCTGGTATGTTTTTGGTCTCTATGGGATAACAAAATTTTCGTTAAGTTCTAGATAAGTTCTCTTAAGCAAATGCACATTTCGTATGAAAAATATTTAGCATTGAAGTTAATAGAAAATGTGCAAATATTTAATTACTTGTATTTTGATGAAAATGCCAGAAACGGAATATGCTCCATTAGGTAGTGGGAAGTGCTATACAGAAGAATAGAGCGCTCTGGCGAATACATTTTGTGGGAGCCCTTTTAATGCTCTGAACTCACTGAAGAGTGAGTTCGAGCGAGACACTAGAATACCAAGCAGCTCTTTAGTAAATATTTCTTTATAATTTGGCAAAGCCACGTCACAGAAAGGTCGCACGAAATTTTATTGTAAAGGAAAGCCAGCTTATCTACAAAAGATGAAAAAATTTTTAAATCCAAATCTCAGCGTTTGATAGATTCGTGTATAAATGCAATGAAATCTAATTTAAACAAAAATATTTTTTTATTCCATTTTTATGCGATATTGAATGGAAATAACTTTGCCATCAATAAATACAGTACACATGGGAATTTCACAAAGATTATACAATTCTTTACCAATTTACTTTTAATGTGGTATGTTTGGTTCAACTATACAGAAATATTTCTAAATTGAAGGAAAAGGTATTAATAAAATGGATTTTCTTATAGAAGTCCTTAGAAGAAAGTGAGCGACAAGTTTAAGTACGAATTTATGTATTTCCAGATCCATACAAGTATAGGTAACAAATTACTAATGATCGATATCCCTCATTCTCAAATAGAATTGAAGCCGTTCTTTATCTTGTTGTAATTAATTTCTATTTCTTTCTTAACTTCACCAGTTAGAACACGAAACAACTTTGAAAGTTTCACTTTCTAGTGAAGCTTTAAAACGTCTCAAATAAAAAAAACTTGGAGCAGAAAATTTTTGTTCTAAATGTTTTTAATATTGCAAAATTATAATAGAATATTTAGAATTGTATTCCGAACTCTTCTATAAATCATTCGGATTAAAATTTAATTTTCATCTCCGAGAGTACTGAGTGTAGTACTGAGAATAAAATCTATTTTAGTCCATTAACTAAATTTTCGACGAAAAGTTTTCTACGTGTTATGCCAGTTGCAACTTTATTTAAACTCTAACTAACTATTATAGCTATTTCTAACTATGTAAGAGGCAAACATTTAAATTTTCGTATAACTCTCAAATGATGCTTCTCAAACCAAAAAACCTGCTGCATTTTTTCATTATTTTAGTAAATATTTGAGTTACTTAAAGTCATCTTCGAAATTACATTTTGCTGTTGCTGCAGCGAAGGCAACTCAGCGCATACGCGGAGTGGTGAAAAAATGTCTGTTGCATTAGTTTTACTGTATAAATCACCTGCCAGATATTTGAACGGTAGTCGTAAAGGATGAGCTAAAATAATAGCAGGCCTCCTCATATGCTATTTTTACGTTTGTATGTACGTGTGTGTATTATTTAGCCGTTAAGGTAATGGTTTGTTGTTGCAGTTGAAAATTTTTTCTCGGCAACGCGGATTGTATTGCAAAATATTTACAAATTGTTGTGTTGATTTCAACTTGTCATTTTATTTATGAATTTATTTTGTTGGAGTTGTTGTGTTGTTTGGCCCTGTTTCAATTTTGTTTTTGAATCATTTTATTCTCTTTCACTTTTCAATGTATAATTTTTCAGTTCAGTTTCATGTTACAAATTGTATAGTAAAATGTAGTTGTAAGCCCGTGTGTTTTAAAGTGTTTGCATAAACTTACATAACTTTACAATAATTTGAAAAAGACGTATATATCTATTTTTTAATTCGTAGCAAAATAACTTCTAATAATTCGGAATAACCTTTAAATAAATATGGTATGGTTCTGCCACTACTATTATTTTGGTTAGATGCGTCATTTTTAAATTAACGTGCTTATATGCTTTTTCACTTTTTTTTCCTTGCAAACAACTTTATTTTCCCAAAGGAGTTTTTGCTATTGAAGTGGCATGTCATCATTGTTGTGCTGTTGTACTGTCTTTGTATTATACAGAGTATTGTCACATGTTGTTGTACGTGTTCAGTTTTTTACTTTTGTTTTTACGAGCCATATTCATGTTTACATGAGTGTTCCTAGTCGATTTTTTTCCAAGCTTTTCGACTTTTAGTCATCTTTTTGTTGCTGTTAATATTTCATGGCGCAGAACTTACAACGGTTAAGCAATACTCGATTTCCGGTGTAATACCACTGTCAATAATTAATTGTCCAGAATGTAAAAGTTGTAATAACTGCAATATACACCATTTATGAATGGATATTTGATTATACAGCGAATTCAGAATTTCCTAATATTTGTGTTACTGATTACAAAATTGAGTGATTCTGTTGTATTACTAGGAAGGGATTACCCCTGAGTTTATTTAAATATATAGTAGGGAAAGAAAACGAATTGAAGTCGCTATAGAGTGAATTAATTAAATCCAATTCCTACATTATAACAAAAACTGGATGAAATTCAAGTGAAGAGTAATTTTTATATTATTTCAATTTCAATTTATTTCTTACTGTTTACAACGGTAATCTCTAGCGAATTCAAAATTTATTAGTAACATTTAATGGAATCACTATTTGTATATATATAAATATGCCTTGAATTGCTCATAGATTGAATTTCGATAAGCCATAACTTGATTATAGTTTAATTGAATACATACAAACTTACATTTTACAGAGTTTCTTGCATATATTGTGGAATTGTCTGTTACCCTTATATTATAGCAGATGTTCTTGTATTGTCGTCAAACCTCAGAAACCAGTATTGTCTTTAACTGATGATTGCAATGTCTGCTTTCTGTTCTAGAAAACTCTTTCATGGTGTATCCTTTTTCCATGATATACAGATGAGCTGTTCCCGTTCTTCCTTCCTTTTTACAATACTTTAACTTGTGACCACTTCATGCGCTTTGAGTGCAAAGTATCGCCCTTTTATGTAAGCCGTTTACTGACTGGCATTGAAATTTCTTTTCAGACTTTTAATAAACTCGGAAAAGTAAATCAGTAAATGTATTGTTCTATAAGAACAATATATATATATATATCTCCGACGATAGCTAAGGAATTTGAATTAGTCGTATGCCGAATTCTTCGTTTAGGTATCAATCGAAATTTTTTATACTTCATTTTTATAATTCTTATACTATGAAAATTTCAATTCTACTCCATCCTATTTGCCATAGAGGTATTTCTTTAATATATTCGTAAATTAAAATTTATTTACTAACATAATCCTTTGATACACGATTAGCTCGTGTAAATTGTGAACTTCACATGATTTATAAGTTGTTGCCTTAATAATTAACACCAACGGAATGTAAATTAATGGTCAAGCAATTTAGTCATCATAATTATTTGCAATGTGAGACACCACGTACGTGCAGTTTGTGCTAATAGTTGACATATTCATAGAAATAGTAACTGCTGCATCTATTTAAGTCTTAAACTACTGTATTGATACCAATGAACTTAAGTTTGGGAGGTATGCAGAAAGTGAACCGCTTTTAGTAATAATTTATAGTTTGAACAAGAACACATACATACGTGTATGAACAGCCAATTATGTAAACACGTATTGATGTGTTACGCACAATCATTATTCCTTTGTTAATGCAATGAAATTCAACAAATCCTTTTATATAACGAGAGAAGCAATTCAAATTTGGTTCTGTTGGCGCTTTTTACATCGGCCATTAACTGCTACAACGGCATCGTCATAGATTTGTGCTACGACACTGACACAGTCACTATATTAATCTGATCAAACACAAAGCTTTGCAAACAAAACAAGCTTTGCAAATAGCTACAAAATTAGGGCATGACAGATTAAGTTTTGCAAAACAGACAACTTAAAATATTATTCTGAAATTGGTGCGCATATACTTATTGTTGTTCAGCTCACACTGGGGTCAATCATAAAATATATCCAAACAAATTTTAATTCAATGGCTTTTTTAATCTAATCACAATAAATATGTTGCCCAATTAAAAAGTACATTTTTAAAATGTTTTTCCTCCCCTCCAAAAATTTTTCTCTACACAAAAGCCCATTTCCATGATGTAAAAGCGGTTTTAACACCATAATCACGCTGGCAATCTTCGTATAATTCTAACACTGTCAAAAAGTTTACCTATTTGAATATTTATACAGAAGAAAGAAAGGAGGTTTCAATTGATACCACAAGATGTTTCGAAATGAACAACCGATATCATTATCAGAGTTATTTGTCACTTCGCTTACGGGGACCATTTCTAGCATGAATTACATTAAAAATAACTTATTCATATGAACTTTTATTATTAAAAAAGTAGGCGAGCTCTGGGTAAAAAATGGGTTTAAGTTCCAAATAGAAACATTTTAAATTCAGTTATGAAGTATTTTAAATTGTAACTTGAGGCTTAAATGCATATTTCTTTCAAAATTAAACATTTTTTTTAATTTATTGTTGTAATCTTTAGAAAATATTCGACGAGTTTATTTACAGTCATAACTCTGTTTGCGGCTCCAATGTGCACTACTACTTTTGTGTACAATAACAGGCATGAACAAATTCAAAGTTTTGGAAACGAGAATCCTTCATCACATGACAGGCAACCGTAATAAATAGAGTAACTAAATTAACGCCAATGTGTTATATACAGCATAGTGACACATTATTTGGTTAGTGGATGTTCATATTTTCAAAATTGGAATTTTTGTCCCACTCGTAAGCTTTATATAATTAGCTGGCCAAGCGAATGATAAGTTCTACATTGCTGAAAAAACGAAATATTTTTCGTGATTCTATAAAACTATTCAATGGAAAGTTTTTATTTTTCATGAATTAAGAAAAGAATTTAATGAAAGTCTAACTCCGGCCGTTATGAGAACATCAAACTTAATATAAACTAAAATTGTTTTATTGAATCGATATGAAATACTGTTTGAAAATCACTTTCAATTATTACTTCTTTGAAATATTAGCCTTCTTTTTAAACACCATCGAAATTCGTTCATCGACGGGAGATATTTTTAATCCCTTTTCTAGCAAGTATTGTAGCCCACGTGCAGAAAACATTGCAATGTAAATCGCATCTTATGGGCGCACCCTTTGTGGCTTCTGTCGTGGTTGTTTGTATTAATAGCCGTGTACATATGACAGCATAATTTCTGACGTTTATTTATGTTAAATATGCACAGTCATATTTTAAAGGAAATTTTAAAGGACGACTGCTGCATACATTTTTGCATATCTCTTTACAGGATACATATGACATACACCTATGATAGACATCTATCACCACACATATATACACATATTGATGTCTGTAATATTTGGTATGGACAATGAGGAATCCTTTATGCACTATAATTAATGGCAAATTAAATTATGCGTACCATCACAATGTTCGCAAGCCTTTTGCTTGTTACACATTAAGATCATCACTAGCGATGTCATTATCATTGTTGTCCCACACTATTTTTATGATAATCAATGTCGCCAAATAGGAACAAAACAACAGTGCTAATGATGATACCAAACATTAATGTATTTAATATGGAGTTGACGAAAAGCGTAATTGCATACAAACGTTCGCTTAATAAGAAGAATGAAAAAAATGTAAAAGAATGTATATTTTGAAAGTGTGGCTAACAGTAGTAATAAGACGATTCAGTTCTACATCTCGTCAGCTTATCTTTTGTTTCCCGCATTAGAAATTGAATACATGTTCGCAGTATTGGAATCACGGTCGAAAAAGACATTGACTTTTAAAATGGAGAGACTTTTTTTAAATCGATCATATTTCTTTGTTATGCTTTTAATCCACATTAACCAATAAGTTTGGAAAATACTTACTGCATAAATGAATTCTTCACATTGAAAACTGGCTCCACACATTGCTGTGTGTTCCGATAGTGTGCTTGTCGACTATCGCCATGATCTTCAAGATTTTACTAGAACTCATTTATTTCGATTTAAATTACCAATCGAGTGAAACTTTCTGCAGATAGTTCTCCAAAACGATTGCCGTGTTCCACTTTATTATTTCGAATTCGGTGATTTGCGCTCAGGTTACTGCAGTGAAGAACTGCAAACTTTCAGTTTACGGGTTTGGCAGAGCCACATTACGCTAATGCTCTGAAAGTTATAACAAATAAAATAATTGCAGTAATCTTTCTAAGCATCCCTTAGATGAAAAGAGAATCCATAAAATTATGTGTATGACAAATTATAAAAGTCTGACAATCTTCTTTCACTGTGGGAACACTTTAATTAAGTTTATGCCCATTTACACGAAAAATTATCGATAAGCGAACCGAAGGAGTCGAATGAAGCCTCATCATATTATCTCAATAGTTCGCCAATACATCTTTGCCTACACAATATCTTTATCTTACAATAAAGTTATAATGAAGTTGCAATATAATAAACGTCATTCGAGAAATTGGGGAACCTCTAAATACAATTTTTTTTGTTTTTGTTTCCTTTGAAGTTGACAAAGAAATAATTAATTTTGTATGGCGTCGTAAAATACCACCGGACTAAAACAGCTTTCGTCTCAAGTTTGGGAGTTCTTCGTACCGATGGCACTGTGAGATTGGTTTACTACAATCTATTACCATTTTCTGTATGTTATCTAGTTAGTTAAAAGATTTATTCTAGTCATTCCGCCTGCTCTTGTGCAGAAATAAATGAAAAACTATTTTTATACGTATATAGAAACCATCTTAAAATATATAAGCATGTATGTATGTATATATAACAAGAAAAAAAAGGGTCCCAAGATCATCGAATATATGATTAAATTTACACATATAACTTTAAAGTTCTATATTTATGTCCTTTAAATATCTGATTTATTCTAGCTACTCATGGAAATGAGAAATTAAGAATCACGACTGCTGCATAATGTCAGTTGCTACAATGTATGTTTGAATACAATTTGTTTTGAGGAAAGTATGAAAGGGTGCAAATTTAGGATACACAATGTATTGGTCTACCTAAGACTCAAAAAACATGAATGATTTTAATGTTTCCATGACCAACTTCATTAGAATTCATTTTACTGGCTGTGCAAGGAAATAATGAAGAGAGTGCATGAATGAAAAGTGTTTCTCTTTTGTGTCCTTTTTCTGGTACTTTCAGTAATGGACTGATAGTCGGATATTTGTATGTATGTAGGCACGCCAACATGTGGTTGCTTTAGTCATTTTGAAATCATTCCAAACAGGAAGAATGCAAAATGTGGAAAAACCAAAAAAGAGCAAAAAAAGTCTGAAAAATCAAAGAATCGTTTATAATCTAGGCAATGAAAATAACATTAAAAAGTATAGAGCCATCTATGCAGCCGCCCCACACGCACACATTGCAAGAATGTCAATGGGCACGGTTGAGTGTGTGCGTGTGTGTGGGTTTGGATAGAAGAGGATTCATCAGTCGGCAGTTGTTTCATTCTAAAGTCCTGTCAGCCATAAAACAATTGCTAACTGACCTCAATGTGACACTGCAACGGATGTCGAGTATGTCTCTGTGTGTTTAGATGGTGCAAAGAATTCATTCTGTTCATATCGATGTGATGCTTCGGTTGCTATTTATTTCATGATTTTAACAATTTTCTTCTTTTCGTTTTCGAGCAAATGAACATAAAGTCATTTAATAGTAAACCAAAGTAACGAAGAAGAAGAAGATGGTTTAACAGTATTTACGGATTTTCTTATCTAAATACAAAGTATTTTCATTGTTGTTGTTTAAATTATAGACAATTACATTGAAAAACTACATATTTTATTAATAGTTAAACATGATCAATAATTTATTGCAGTTTGTTTTTGATGGATCGTAGAATGGGATATTTACCACCAGAGCAAGAATCACGGAAATCATCAAAGGACAAATCAACCAAAGCAACACCACCCAAAAACTTAGATTTAACGAAGGCAGCTTTATTAGCAGCAGTATCGGGATCATCGTAGCCTATCCATATGCCATTTTCGTTATTATCATCAGCCAAGCGAAAAGCATAGTTACCAAAGCGTTTTGTGGGATCACCGACCTTTCGTAGAGGTGCATCCGCTCCTTTTAAGTGTTGGTTAGCGGAATTTGGTAATTTAGCACAGATCTCAGGCCAACTCAAAAGGCCATCGGTTTGTGTTTGAATGCCGCCTGGTGCAGCCTTATCAGTATCTAATACCGGTGGCAAGCCAGTAAGACCTGAATCTTTTGTCATTTTCCATGCACGCCCGAAAGCAGGAATACCAACAATTATCTTTGTAGAGGGGCAATGATTATTCAACAAATATTGAACTTGATAGTTGATGTTAGATTCGGGATTACGTTCATTTAACTCATAGATGGGAGCAGGGTAATCAGCTACTTCGGGATTGCGGTCTGGTGTTTGGAAGTCAAAAGCATTAAGGTGAACATAGTCCAAATTATTGATAATGGCAGGCACATCATAGAACACTACAAGAATTATTACAATTTAAAAAGTCTTGATTATAAGTCTGTGCTTATAAGAAATAAAGTAAAACTCACCTGAAGAATTCACATTGGGTAATATAGTAACACCCAATATAAGACCTTCAGGATACAGCGCTCCCTTCAAACTTTTAATTAATGCAGTAAATTCGTCTCTATGTTCTTCGGCTTTTTCGTCCAATACAAAACCACCAGGAAAAATTTTTTTAAACCCCTTCCAAATTTTGCCAAGACCACTGTGTTGCTTTTTGGGTTTGTTCTTGGGAAATTGCCAGCCAATATCGATGCCATCAAACCCATAGTCCTTAACAATGGTATGGACACTATTAACGAAAGCAGTGCGAGCATTAGGAGACTCCAAAAAGTTCAAATATTTATTGTCATCTTTATCAACTTCGTCTTTGTCGCCTCCAACACTCAACAACACCTTCAAGTGGGGGTGCTTCTTTTTCAAATTGGTGATGGTACGATACAAGCCAGTATCTAAATTGGATTCAAGTTTCTCATTTTTCGGCACCAATTTGTTAGAGGTGGGATTGATGATAGCATAACCATAAATTAAATGTGAACAAAACTGTAAAGCGGGCTCCAAGTCGGCAAGAGTAAGTCTTGCAAGTCCTACAAAGAAAGAAAAATCTTTTAAAATACTTCCTCAATAAAATGTTAAGATGTTAAAATGCTTGCTAAGGCATTCTTAGTGCCACTATTATTACGATACTAAGAACTTTTTGCCAGGTGTGATTGTAATAATTGACTGAAATAATTGACTGCGAATGTATAATAATTTCGTTCATGAATATCGTTTGAAAACACTTTTTGGGCATTTGTTGTGATGATTATATAAAGACTAGAATTTTGCTCACGATGAAGAAAATAATGCAGACACACCATCCTGAACCTCTCTATACGCACTTAAACTTTTCCAAATGAAAAAAAAAAACGCGAACTCCATAACATATATAAAACCATCAGCATACGAGTATAAAGCTTATTTGACAACATTTTTGAAAAAAATATTGATTACAAGAAAAGACTTTCGATTCCATAAACTAGAAACTCATTTTAATGAAACTAATAAAAAAACACCGGAAAAGTACTGGTGTGATTTCCCTCAGCAAAGAAAAGGTATTGATATCGTTATATATACATACAAAGAATCATTCATCCCTGTTAAATGCAAATTTTCAATTGAAATATCAATCCCTGAGGTAATACCGAGACATTACACTTTATCGCCTGTACTGCTGATGGCAGTGCTTGTTATAGTATATGTTGTAGATAAAAGCCCCAATTGCAATAATCAAGTGAATGCAAGCAAAGCAAAACAAAAATATTTTCACAAACCCAAATCTCCAAAACGTATGGTTATAAGAATTTATATTTAAAAGATTCGGATTATTCACAATTAACATTTATAAATAATCCATAGTCTCCAAGTATTCAACATAATCCAAGAATCTGCATATAATAGATTTAATTATGTAGTCTTGGGGAGAGGATTGCTTGTATTCGCTTGATAATTGCACTTGAGGCTTTCATTCAATGAGAAATGCAGATTGTCTAAAAGAGAAAAGTGCCACAGAAAACTCTTCTGGTAAAGAATTTTTCATTATGAAGTCTTTTTACATAACAAGAATTTTTTTTAAATCATATTCCCCATCAGATTTCATACTTGCAGCTAAAGGATTAGTAAATAAAGTCCATTTTATTAAAAAAATATATTGTCCACAAATATTTGCCAATTATTAAATATTCATATAAAAATATCGATTTCTGCAACATGTTAGCTGGCAAATTTCGGCTGTTAAAGAACCCGACCAATATTTATTTTTTCTGCCTGCAGTAAAATCTAAGCGTTCACGTATTCAATGTGCATCAATGCTTTGATTCGCAACATAAAGTTGAGACCAAAAAGCCGGTATTTTTCATTTTTCCAATAGAAAAGTGGAACACAGTTTGTATACTTCCATTCAGAATGTACACATGTGGCAAGCAACCTCCGCTGAAATAAATGTAGTTTGCTACAATCTTTTTAAATCACTAGTATATAAATTGGTAACGCTATTCCGTTTTTCCAGTGAAATTGGCCGCTTATCAGTTTAGAACAATTCAGATTGCTGGCCTTATGCCAGCTTCATTATTTTTCGTGTTTTATGATGCATTTGTGTCATAGCTACTGCCGGTCACTGAAACAACATCTACTTCAATTAAAATCTATTTGCAAATTTCATTTCAATAATGGGAAAGTAATTTAAACGGAAACTTGAATATATTAAAATTAATAGGAATTGATTGCAATCACAACTACAATGCCACCGTAATTCCAAAAAAATTGTATAGTACGAGGGATGGTGTCAACTCATTATGATTGTAAAGTGAATGCTTTACTTAGAACTTTTGAACTTGCCCACATAGAAAAGAATTAAATATCATGTAAACACCTACATACGTGATTATTTTTCTTATAATTTTTATACATCAAAAACTCGCTCCAACAGTCTTCAGTTATAAAACATGATTAATCCGCTAACCACTTCACTACAAGCGAATTTTTTAAAGGATACACTAATAACACAATCCTTTTACTAGTAGGTTTATATGAGCAATCATTTTAGCCAAAAAATTCTTCTTCTTCTTAAAATTTATATCCTTAAATCGGAAAAGATAGACTACAAGTCCCCAAAAACACCACAAAATTTCTATAATTATTACTTTAAGTTCGTAAGTCCTTAACAAAATTCCTCAGCATTTACATAAAATTAACTTCTGTTGTGGTGTTACAAAGTGAAATAAATACCCGAACATCTGTATTTAACCGACAGCAAAAAACCTCATTTGGTGAATACAATATATGCATAAATAATTAAATACCTGACAAATTTCAAATTTATAAATCGAAGGCAATAATTGAAAGCAGGAAACCTCGTACACACAAAACAGCAACAACAAAATCAGAAGTCAATATCAGTTAGAAAAATTAGTCACCATTTAATATTCGCTGCATTGCCGCACTTGCTTGCAACAATCGCCAATTAACAAGTCTGACACGTATGCACTTTTAAATACAAAACCACTTTAAGAATATTAAATTGATAACAATTACACACAAGATCGTAACAACACAATTTCAAAATCTTAATGAGCAAACTAATTTATAGAAAAGTGAAAAATATGAGAGAAAATAGAATAAATAAAGTTAAATAAATAAAAAATACAAACGCAAGAAACTTAATTTACTTAAAATTTCATTGCTTAGCTTGCATAATATCCCTTTGCAGTTATTAAGCTCGATTTTATATACATCTTTTTAATTTAGTATTTTATCAAATTATTCAGGAAATATCAGACAACAAAATTAAAGAGACATTTAATCATTTTTTTAATACTGAAATATTGTTTAATGTTAAAATATTACATCATAATTACTACGTCTGAAATATATTACTTTGTGTTAGAATTAAATAGAAAAATATTTATAAATAATCTATTTGGACTTTAAGAAATTAATTCATATAATAATGAGATTCCAAAGACATCCATGCCGCTAAAAGTCTTTCAGCTTACAATGTCCATGACGAGATATGTATATTAAATGCGTCATGTGGTTTTATATAATTCATATAATTCACTAATAAAACTTCAAATAATTAAATTTATTTCATTAAATTCATAAGTTTCTTTGAAGCGCAAAAAATTCAATTTAGTTGTATTGAGTTGAAGCGTGTTTGGTGAAGTGAAATATAAAAAACAAATTACAATCGTTAAAAAAACATGTTTTTTAAATATTGCTTGTTTGACAGGTTAAATGTAAGAGCATAACTCAACGCCCTTTAAGGGTGAACTCGTACCATGACGTGTCGTGGCATTCTTTCCCACAGGTAATATAAATTTGAAATTTCCAGTTTATAAGAAATTAGGAGCGTGCTATGGATATGAAAGGATTTTATTCGTAAAATTGAAATAGAAACAACTTGTTAAACTTAAACCTAAGTTACTCTAACGGAGCAATGTGCTTGTGCCAATCAACGGGAGTACACTCGATATAAAGATTTATCCGGTATGGATATGCACATTTGGATGGATCATATTTCCAATAGTATTATTGCGGATACATACATACTTTTTTCATATGGAACAGAACGACGTTTAAAAATCGTAAAGTTTTATTGAAAAAATAATGGAAAGCTATAAAATAAATAAAAAAATTGTGCTTTCGGAAGTTCACATGAAGAAAACGAGACATCTATGGAAAGTGGCTGCCTGGTGCGCTCTTAATGCTGGTGGTGTTATCGGACCATATTTTTCCAAAAACGAAGCAGGAAACAACGTTACCATTAATGGCGTTCCGTATATTTTGATACTGAACGATTATTCTTGTTTCAAGAATCAATGAAAATGGTCTTAATGGCATGTTCTGTCAACAAACGGTGCAACTTCAGATATCGCTCTATTGCTTGGGAAGTTGAACGATTTATTAATTTCAGGTTTTGCACCAGTGTCTTGACCGCCAATGTCTTGTGCTCTAATACCACTGGATTACGTCACGTTGGAATTGAATCATGAACGTGTCATCGTATGAATTCTATTAAACCCGGCCGTGGCGATCATTTGAATGAATTTGCCTTCAAATTTTAAACTAGTGGTTTCATTTTTCGAAATAAAAAAGTAATTACCTTGATACCGTATATAGCTTTTGTTTTATTTAAATTTATGTATTATAGGCACTTAATGGAAAAGGGTGCAACTCGCACCCTTATGCGATTTGGCTTCGATTTGTTGATCTTTCTTTAAAGCAGCAATTTTAGATCGATCTTAAATATATTTTGGTTTAAATATATTTAGTTTAGTAATGCAATATCGTGCTGCTGATTCACAAGTGAAAAAGTATTTATGTCTCCGGTTCACAAATATATGACCTCTTTCTTTAATATTTCCTACATATAAAAAATTATAAAGTATTTCCTTCAGTATTTAAGCTAAAAATAGGTTAAAAATCTTAAACTGCCAATCAATAAAAAATTACAATTTGACACAAATAAGCAAAAAAAAAAATTAAATCAAGAATAATAATTTTTATAAGCATATCAATAAATTCACTTCTTAAATTAAATAAAAAATTGCTTGAGTGGTTTTATATCGTGGTTTTATATTCAATTACTTACGGAATATTTTTATTGTACGAGTATGTGCCAGTTCAATTAGTATCGCTTACTGAAAATCACAATAATTATATTGACAAAAAAAAAAAAAATATGACAAACCATGTCACATTTCCTTCTTCTACACTTTTCGCACTTTAAACACAATTCGCACCCCTCTTGCTCAATGTATTTCCACATCTTGTCCGAATATTTTACTTGAAGAGCACAAGCTTTGAAGTTTAACGAAATATTCAAGTGTTTTTTTCAATTAATTTAAATTTAATTAACTAAGCAAGCATGTTCAAGGACACTATTTCCATGAAAAAGATGTTGATTGAGAAAAATCGTGAAGGAGTAGGTGGTATTTTAATATGTATTTATGCATTTCAAGCTATATCTTTTAGACATTTTGTATATTTTGAGAAGTTGGTTCTGAATCATTTTTTCCTTTTTTAAAAAATACAATAATTTCGAATCTGCTCGTTGGGGACAAATCTATCACCTCCTTATATTCAATGACATTCTCTGATGCTAAATGCTAAAAGATTTAACTGAAACCCACTCACAACTTTTCTTCAAGGCAATATATATGGATTACGCCTCCTAGTCTGCCCTCGTGTTCCTTCGGAGAAAATGAATTATATAAAATCCAGAGACTCAAATAATTCAATTATATATTCTTCAACCTTTAGTTATTATCATTATCTTCTTTCTTATTTTGAACAATAGATTCTTCTCTTGATTCTTGTTTTCCATTATGATTTCATTGAAATAAGTTTATTTGCTTCTAATACACAATCATCAGTCCACTCCGCTAATATAATTAACACATGCAAATCGTTTCATTGGAATTCAGTGAATTTAAATATTATTGTGTTTTAGAAACTGATTTATATTTTTAAAGCAAACACAATCAAACAATAACTATTGATAACCTTTCAAAATTGATTTTCAAGGTGTAAATACAGTCAGCGTGGGCTACATGGAAGATTGTTCTAGAGATCTATTTAATTTGAAATCAATATTAACCCTCGCCAACAAGCCGGCATTGAGAGCCAGTTGACACACTTCTTTTAACTAAAATGCCTTGAACTTTGTTTAGTAATTGCAAGTCATGAAATGAAAACATTAATAAATTATTATGTATTAATAAATTATTATCATTATGGTATTTTCAGTCCTTAACGGGCTGAAAATAAACACAAAATTTTACCTTCTCGAGAATACGAACTGCTATCGTAATAACACATCAGGTGTGTGTTTCCCGCAGCCCAGGTCTCTTGCATTTGTAATGCGGCCGCTAGCACACATAATAAAATCAAAACCTTCATTTTGACTTTAATTACAAATAATTTCAATACAACTTAAAATAATATAAAAAACAATTCTCTCTAGTAGACACAATTAACTCAAACCGCGATCTCTACTGAATGAGACTTAAAGAATAACTGACAGCGAAAGCCAAATCAGCGTCTTAAGTAAAACAACTGCGAAGCCTACAAGTGCAAAGAAAAAAACACATCAAACACACATTTTAGCATTAAATGAATTCTCAACTCTTGTTTATTTATAGAGAAAATTTTCAGTTGATTAGTTTTCGATCAAGGTGAAAGCACGCAGGTGTCATTATTTCAACAGATGATCATCAAGGTGAAAGCACGCAGGTGTCATTATTTCAACAGATGATCATCATCTGTTCCGTCGGGTTATTCAGAATTTTCATTTTTTTTGTTTTTGTGTGTTTAGTTTCTGTTAACACTGCAGAAAATAGTGAAAAAAAGAACCATAATTATTGGATTTTAGCGTTTTTATTATCACATTTCGTTTTAAGTATTCGAACTAATTAAAAACACTCTTCTCTCAGGAAGAATGTCTCATCTTAGTTAGTACCAAACTTACTTTACAATACGTCAAGGATACATACCTCCGTAGGCGAATGTGTAATGAACGGCCTACTAAAAAGGAGGTCGCATATTCGATTCCTGCCCCAAGACGAAAGCTTGGCATGGTGACGGACGGAAACGTTTTTTCTGAAAGTAGTGGTTTACTAGAATGAGTTTATCACCAAAGGTAAGGATAACTTTGCACTTATATATCTTTTATATATAGAACAGTATGTGGTAAACTAAAATAAAATATTATAAGATTTATATGTGGCCAAGATTTAGTAACTGGTCACACTGCATCATTGCTATCCAGCTACTGCTACAGAAACATTAAACATGGTGATTGTGGTACTTCTTTGCTTTGGGAAAAATTTGATCTCTGAAATCCTGAAACAACGTAGGCTAATCTTCACTCACAATGCTGATGTTTAACAATTTATATTTAACGGACGATGGGGCTTCCCAATTAATTACTTGTCGCTTAAAGAGTTGCAAGTTATGACTAAGTTGCAACCCACAATATTTTTATTAGCACACAATATTAATTTTATTAAAAATAAAATTGGATGCAACATAATACATATTGTTAGATTTGAATCATATGAAAAAACACCCATTTAAAGCCGAAACGTGTGGCTTAAAATTAACAACAATGAAATTAATTTAGAAACAAAAATTAATAAAGACAACAGTGGGCAATTAGAAGATGATGTCTTTATTTTCCATCCCTTCTTGTTTCTTAATTTTACACACTGACAATGTTTTTTGTTGCCAAATTGATTTTAGATGTCGTCATCAAACCCAACCGCAGCAAGTTATTATAATTACAATGTCAACTGAAAGCGACAATGTGTAGGAATTCCGAAGTTTGTGCTGGTGATTGGAAAATGTTGTGAAGTATTTTTTTACATTAACATCTCTATTAATATCTTCATTTTAATATCTTTATTAATTGCCTTCACAAACAGAAATAAATATTTTTATTTTCCAATAGTCCAATAGTCCTGTAATCTGCATTGCGATACGTTTAAGGCTTTTAAGTCAGTAATCTGAAAGCACATATAAATAATTTCTTTTATTGATTAACATGTTATTAAATTTCTTATTCCATCTACAAGTCATCTTTGAAATTTATAATGAGTCTCACAGTTTTTTATACATTTTTTGCGTCTATAGAAAATATTTTTGGAGCCCAGTCTTTATCAATTTTTTATTTCAATTTTTTAAATACTTTTTTTGAGATTTTGTTGTGTTTCTTATCAATGTGTAGCATAGGTCATCAACAGCTCGTTGATCTTATGTATTATAATATTTATTAAAAATAATTGCACAGTTAGCAAAAGGAGGAGTGCTTAAAAGAAATTACGCTGGCCATTTTAACCAATAACTTTCATGTAATTTTGTTAGAAAATCAGGTAAATTCAGTTTGAGTACCTTCAATAAATTTAAAATGTTTGAATTGGTTTCAAAATATCATTGAAATAATTTAAACTTGATCTTACAGAGCGATATCTATTATTATTTTTAATTGGGACATTTTTAACCATTTTTGGATCACGTTTTTTAACCCTGAACAGCATTCCGCGTTTTTTCGTACTTGCTTAGATCTTCATGTGTGATTACGTTACGAGTATAAAATTTTGTTTAATATTCCAGGCTAGCATTTGTTAATTAAGAAATGTTACTCTGCTTGTTTGGCAAAAGTAGTATTAATACTCAGTTATATTCCATTTCCTTACAAACGCGATTTAAACTTTTCAGTTGTTAAAAGTATTTTGGCCTTTCATATTTATACTATATAATGATTCCTTTATGTGACACTTAAATATCTTAATTATAAATGCTCTAACAAATCTCCTATTTTTATTTGAGTTGACATCATTTATTTGCTCTTCACAAATTTCGTCTAAAATTCCCTGTCTTTGGCGAATGAACATAATTTATTGTCCCTTGATAAAAACAATATTTTTGCAAATTGTATTAAATTACGTATTAGTCTTTCCTACTAGAAATGAACATTTAACAAATATTTACTTTTATTAGCGCCAAATTTAATTATTAAATAACATTAATTATTATTTAAATTACAATTGATTTGTATGCAGCAAATTAGCAGATTTTTTCTAAATGTAATTTGCTAAAAACTCAACTTAATAATGAAAAAAGTTTTATAAATAAATCAATTAGTATTTGGAACAAATTGTTTATTCTCGCATAAAACTGTAACAAAATATTAATGAGTCCAAACACCACATGATGCCAACTGCTCATACTCCTATCCAAGTTTTATGAGATTAACAACTGCCCCGCAGCCAGCGGAAACATGAAAAAGGTGTTGTGCTGCATAAGTACTGCAAGCCAAACAAATTAATTACACAAAAAATACACGAACACCGAAACCAAACCAAACCCAAATTTGGATCTCAATAATATAAAATAAATGAATATTTGGCTAAGCTGAAACAACAAGTACTCGTTCGTACAACAGCCATTTTGTATGTTGTAATTATAGCATTTAGTTTTCGCACGTTACTAATTTGAAGAAGATTACTGAGGGAAATTTTCAGAATGCTTCCCACTTTTCCTGACAAGTTTCGCAATATACTGTACTGAGAAATTTGAAAATTTTAATATTATTATTATTATTAAAATTTGTTTAAAGAGATGTGAGTCAGTAAAAAAAATATTTCAAACTTTTCTGAAGACTTCATTTATAAAAGAATGAATTTACTTGAATATTACTCATTATCATGATGTACAATATGGTTTTTGAGAAAGAAATATGTAAAATAAAATATGTAAAAGACATATTTACGCTTTTTTGCAATTACGAAGCATATAAATCACATTTTCGTATAATTACAATGAAAAGGCAAAAAAATTCAATTCCAGAAAATCCAGCATTAAGTTTGGTTTATATCAAACCATTTTTTATCGGAAATAGCTTAAAAATCAAAATACTTAAGAAATGCTTTAAAAATGAGTAAATATTTTAAATGTAGAAGATATATTTTTTTCTGCCAAATTATTCAAATATCTTTGAATAATATATAGTTACGTTTACAGCCTACACATAAACGTTGCCGGACCACTGTGCTTTTTTGCATGCTTACAAGTCAAACACTTTACTTAAGTAAACTTATTACGCATACTTTAATCACTTCGTATTCAACATTCGAGCTGACTTATAAATACTTTCATTTAACTCAAGTGTACTAATTCCACTACTGGCCCACCGATGGCATTTCCTGCTACACCCATAATGTCGCTACTTAGTGAAAGAAACGTTATTTCGGATACATTGCCGGAGGTTAAAATTTGGAAAATGTAATATCCACCACGATCCGCCGAGTGGTTTTTAATTTAAGTTTCAACAACAAACCTATGGAAATTACTCACATCTGGCAATGCCAAAAAATTAACAGAATTAAGTAACAACAACAACAAAGCCATAAATATTAAATTTACTAACTGATTCAAAAATTTTTTAATTTTTCAGTTTTAATATTTTAAAATAATATGTTTAGAGATCAGGTAGAATAGTCAGTCCACTATCTCAAATGACGATTTCAGTTGAAGCATCATACATATTATGCAACTTCGTATTACGCCTCATGAGCGTTATAAAATATGAAAATCATATCGATTTGTGTTCAATTCTGCAGAAATTCTTTTCCGCGAAAAGTGTTAATTTAAATGTTATAAACTACAGAAGGGTGTGGATGACGCATCAAAAACTTCCATTTTTAATACTTCTGAAATGAGTAGAAAAACACATATTAATGGCAATATCGCAATCCTTTTTCTACAGATTACTTCTGATTTAAAAAAAAAAAAAAACTGGAAATGGAAGCATTCCATCAGTACACACATCCAAATGCACATCACATGAGCTCAATCTTATTAAAATGCATTTGGATACATATGAGCAGAGAGTAAGAAGGAGAGGGGGCAGTAAACACTCGCCTTTTGAAAATAATTAAATTTTTATTTTGAATAAGTCCGCATGTGTGTAAAATCGATTGAAAATAAATTAAGTGTAATCTAAATATTTGTGGCATGTGAATGTTCGTACAAAATAATTATGCTAAAGAGGCGCCGTAGCAAAGTGTGGGAGAGATAATTAAATGACATTAAGGACTGAATTGTAATAAGTGCATGTTCAATCACTTCCGTAAATAGAAATACTCAAATATTAGGTATATTCCAATTAATTGGAAATAAGGCGACTTACGATAGGATTTTAAGTGAAGTGGGCTACAATCTAACATCATGCGTGCATCGATCTACCGCTATGGAAAACTGAAGCCAAAGTTCAGAACACACCGGCAAAAAAAATAATTACATGTTATTTTCTTTAGAAGAAAGCGCAAAAGCGTAAATTCGAACAGCCTGAAAACACAAAAGCTTTGTTGCTTTAGTATATGTCCAGTCTAAATATTTTACATATAATTGCACATCTTAATGTGGTCTGCATTTCATTCCGAAATATTGTATATTGTTCGAGTCGTCCGAAGACTTCAAGTTTTGTTTAAAGAGATGTGAAGTTGTAAAAAGAAATTCTAGACAGTTTCGTCTTAGCGGTTTGTTATAACTGCTATTAAATTCAAATTAAGCTTTATTGCTAAGGAACTGAAAACGGGCTAATTGGAATTCTTATGCAGTTCATTAACTTAAAATATACAAAAATGGATCTGTGCTTTTTCATTCCAAATATGCAGAATATACTTCTCATGTCCTTATATGCGATGATATGTAGCAATTTTATTACATCAATAAATCAGCCATACGCGTGATTAAGTTCAATAGGCTTTGAGTTTTAATAAAAACAAACAAAGAATTGCAATCAATTGAAATATATTAATACACACGTAACAGATATCCACACAATAGTTGTTTATTTAATTAATTTTAAAACAAAAATAAATTAACAGCTCCCATTGTGTATTGATAAATACAACGGGATTGGTTTTAAATGTTGAGTACCGCGTCAGTTGCCGTTACTTTCACCTGAATTAATATGTTGTCTTAAACTATTTGCGCATTAATTTTCGCTATTAACATTATTACAGGATAAATGTATCAACAATAAATCTGGATTTATTTTAAATATTGAACAACTTCACAATTTCAACATACACACGTAAAAACAAAATAAAGTATGCATTAAAGCATAAAGTTCATAGCACGTAATATAACTTAATTTTGAAGTATTTACCTTTTACCTCCGTCAGAAATTTAACAGAAATGAAGTGTCGGAGCTTTTAAATTTTTATTTCTTCACTTCCGACACGAAAGGATATGTTGCCAACTAAAATTGAATTGGCGGCATCACTTACCTCCAACAAGAACTGAAAAAATTAACTTAACTTTCAAGCGACCAAAAAACCAAATCTCGAATGAAACTTTTTTAGTTTCTACAATATACTACTCATTGGCAAGGCAATGCCTCACGAAATTACACAGTGATGGGCTGAATATACTTTTGCTATTGTTTTTACCTTGAGATCATTCTCATGGAAAATATCTTAGAAATTAATTTGCTAATATGTAATTGTTTGAAAAATTTCGTATCCTAAATGAATTAATCAATGCTGCACTGGATACGGGTATTAACAAGACATTAGAACTATGGGCGTTTCCGAAAAATATACAATGTGCACAATGAGTGTGCTAATGAGTGTGTGGGTTTGTTTTAAAAATGTCATCAATTTTAATATAAATGTTTTAAATGTAAAGATTAAATTTATTCACAACGTCACAACGAATTCATTTAACAATTAACAATTAATCAATCGCTTTTCCTAATGCCGTGTGTAGCTTTTATTTGGTAGCATTTTCTTAACCGATTTTACTCCACCGTTGATATACTGCTGTGAGGAAGAGTCTATGCCTTCAGCATTATGTTACCACTAATATAGATAAATTGTTTGTAGTCACTACTCGCCATTTAAATATTCCAGCAATTCATGAGTTCGAAAAAAAACGAATTCCACCAGTAGTAAATAAGCATTTATTTAATCCTAAAGATTTGAAAAATTTTAAATACAAAAAATTATATTATTAACACAAAGTCAATATTCAGTGTTCCCGCTTTTCATCTTTAAATTTATGTCGACTCGATATTATAAATAACATTGGTATAAAATATATGAAATTTAATGACAATATCCTAATTTATTTTCGATTTGAAATATATATACAATTAAAGCCTTACTTAGAGTCAATGCCTCACGAAATTATACAGAAATTATTATACATTCGATTGACTTGATAAAAAGAAGCGAAAGCAATAAAATAAAGTACACACACACACACACACACATTTAAATAATTATGATTGCAAAAATTTTTATTGTTTAGTGTAAGAAAACATTCAATAGTTAAAAAAATAGACATCAAATGATTTTATCTAATTCGTCTGCGTCACTCAAAAGAGAAATAAATATGAAATAAATTCAATTTACAAACTTGCTTTCTATCTGTCATGACTACTTTTTAGAACAGAGCTGGAAAACTGTAACTTAACGAAAACCTGCAGTTGTATGCCAAGCAGTTTAATATTTCTGAAATTTGTTTGATTGGTATTACACTTTGGAACAATCTATTAATTAACTAAGTTCCAATTCTTAAATTATTATGATCCCGTCTTAATTTCTGTTTTTATAAAACCACGCTCTTTATTTGGTGTCGCTGTGTGTGCATATACATAAATTATTTGTAGTTCTAATTTTGTTACTGGCAAAATATAAAAAACTTTTTAACCGAAATACTCGATACCGGATGCGTTAATTAATCCGCTAGTTTTCTGCTCAGAGCAAAAGTTACGTAAATTAAACTGTTTATTTGGCAATGTTTCTGATGTTAATTAAATTGGTATTTACCAAAAATACTCTTGTGGGAGATTTTAATACCAAACTAAATCGGTGCTCAAATATCCTCTTAATTACGGCAACAAAATATTTTCCTCAAAAAAATTATTTTGGATTTGTATTCATATTCACTTTTAATTAGTGGCTACAAATATTATTCTGTACGTCGAATTTTTGTTTCATATTTTAACCACCGCTGTTGAAAGTTTGAGCTACAAAGGCATCCTTTGTTTTGTAATTTGTGCTTATCGATGTAGAAAAAGTTATTGTTGCTTGTAATATTGTTTTTTTATTTTTTATCTTTTTGTGCTGCTCCCTTGCCCTTGTATCGCGATATTATTTTTAAATTCTATTGCAATTACGTGAAATTCATAGCACTAGTACGAGCCGACTATTTTGGAAATGGAAGAAAAGCAACACAAGGACAGCAAAGGCAAGCGATTGTGGTAAAGATATCCTTGGCTCTGTAAAGCTAAATATGCAATAAGTATGAATTTTTGGTGATTTGGGGATGTAAATTAATATTATTGAATTGGCTTATCTGCAGAATATTCAAAGAGAAATAAATACATTTTGAATAAAATGATATAACAAATACAATAATGTGGTCAAGTGATATTCGCCGAATTGGCTGATGACCCCTGGTATATGTTCTCTTGCTATACTTTGTTCCTTATTATCAAATATTTGGTAGCAGTGAATAAAGGAATGCTGCCATCAGTTAATCGTATTCATTGAAACACGTTTTTACCACTTTTATCTTTTCAACTGTAAGAATTATGAAAGAATTCAAGAAATATAATATTTAATTTCATGCTCCTTTTTAACACAATGACACTCATGACCCGCAACTAAATTCTGGGTGTTAATCAATGAAGGGCGATAATAGATATAATGAACTTTACAAAATGCAGCCCTAATAAAGATGCAACAGGAATAGCGGGTGAAATAATATTCATTTCAATGACTTGCAGGGGTTTTACTAAAACAATATCAGGTATGTCATGTTTCATTAATACATTCATAAAAATTTAGTAGCAATTAAATGTTATGCGGACAATTTAAGTCGAGCTTTTTATTAAGGATTTATTAAATAACTCAATTATATAAATATTAATTACGTAAAATTACTGAAACTTAAAATGTGTGTTCCATACATGTATACGAGTATGAATGGGTATGTGTACGAGGATTAACAACCATTTTGTAACTGGCTTAAGGTTATGCGTTTGGGTATGCATCTCTATCCGCTATTTCATGTCAGTGTCAGGAGCACAACACTATAACGTGAGTTACTCGTACGTCATGTGTGCCTTGTTAGTTAAAGACTGATATACTGTTACAATGAATTCGAACGCTAAAGAATATACTGTTCTACTGAAGAACAGAACTCAGCACGTAATACGTTACAGTTGTACCGTGTCGCTTCGTCTATTTATTCTACTATTGTCAATGTGTGTGTTTTAATACAATAACAGAGTGGCGCTCGTAAGCAAAACTAACATAATAATATTTTCATGTTGTAGCACGTAACGGTCATAAGTCATATTTAGATGTCTGCTACAAAAGTCAAATCAAGGAAATTGTATGCTGTAGTTGTATGTCAGTACACTTTTTTTTCTTCAATATTTTTATTTTATTTCAAATCTGCTGCTGTTGCTGCCGGTTCTTCTTTCATTTTATCCATTTTGTCTTGCGACTTTTAAAGTATTTTTCTTTTGTTTTCATGACGTGTGTGTGTTTTTAAGTCCATCTTGTTGCTTTGTAAGTGACTCCTTATTTATTCCTATAAATAAAACATTTCTTCAACTACTGATATTGTTTCTCTTAGACTATTTGTTAAGCTTTGTACGTGGTATTTTGATGGCAGTTTCATTGCTGGATGATACATGAAATTTTATGGACACTTTCAGAAAAATTAATAAAATTCATTTATACTATTTGCAAAATTATATTTTTTGTAAATATTTCATTTAACAATTAAAGTTTTTGAACTATGAATGAATGGTTTGTGAATGGTTTAAGTTCGTTGAATTTAAATTTTTCAATTAAATTAACACAAATTACAAAGTTTGTGCCAACTGATAGATTTATTTACTGAATTTTTTTTTTTTTTTTATATTTATATATTTATATACATGTGTTTGCATAAAATATATGTATATGTAAGCTCATGATGCCATAGTAAAAAAATAATTTAGAGGCAAAGTATAAATCAATGAGATCCTTTTTATAGTAACCAATACTACTTATTGTTGCGCGCTTCCATATTGATACGAATATTATTTATTGTAGCAGAGGTCTTCCATCACCATCATCTTCTGCGTGTACTCATCTATCGCCTCTCACTAGTTAATATCCCTTTGGCTGTTCTATACAATCACGCCATCATTATTTCTTCCTTAATACCTTTTTTCGAATTTATATTTTGACTTGTTTCGTAGCATTTCTGCTTAAAACGGATATTAAAAGGTATATTGGATAAATGAGATAAATGTTGACCAGACATGTTTGTAATAATAAAAAAGAACGTTGTTACTGTTTAGTTTCTCGAGGTGTTACTTTTGTAAAAAGTTTTCCAAAATAAATAAACACTAAAGCAATATTTATCAGGATTATTAAAAATCCGAAAACTTGTGGAAGCACGCACAACGAATTCTTTTTACTTATTAACTTTCTTTGTTTGATTCTTAAACGCCTACAAGATTTCTGAACTAAAGGTTTAGAAACCTGAGCAAAAATTAATATTAGAAAAGAAGTTAGTTGGTGATTTGTGTGATTGTAAGAATGATTATAGGAAGACGTTATTTAATTATTGCAATGTATATCCGCTAGCAATTAATATTTTTTTTATTAGACTCGAAATTTAAAATATTGTTCACTAGAAAGTTATCTTACAAAGGCAGCCGTAAAGATAGAGCTAGAGAAGTCGACAAGCGTCTGCCCCTGCTTGTTTCACTTTAAAAAATACCAATGCACCTTCATGGCATACCGATAAAGAAAAAAAAAATCCGTTGAGTTTTTAACTCATCAACTTTGTAATTATTCATATACCCGGGGTCTAGATGTACTCAGTACATACATTTTATTTGGTGTCAAACCAAACTCAATCAATTGAGAATTGCACAAATACAATCTTAGCAAGCTTTATGCAATTAGTTTCCCATTGGTTGCAAAAAAAAATGTATTTGTTAGGCAAAAATTTATTATTTTAAGGGGCATGCTCCAAAAGTCATTTAGTGTTATAAATAACAAAAAAAAAAAGTCACCACTGAAACTAACGATGATTCATAAACGCATCTAAAAAGTCATGCATACCAGTATAGTGTTTCTCATTTTTTAGTTTACTTTCCTTAATAGTTTGAGTAAAAATATTTATGGAAAAAACAAAATTAAATTATTAAGAAATGTAAAGCTTCTCACTGTGTGACTGTACTTAAAAGTACAAAGCAGCTGGAAATGAGCTTAGAGTTTGTTCCTTGGATTACATCGAGGACATTGTGGAATAGTAGTAAAATTTCAAAGGTTTGCTTTCTTAATATTTAAAAAGGGTTTTTATTTAATTGCCTTTGAGAATTTTCATTTGAAAGTGTGTCACAATTTTGAAAAATAATTATTTAGTCAAATCTACAGTGACAGCAACATCGCGCAATTTTAAGCAATATATTTACTGATGCAGTGAGATCACTTAATTCCATATAGATAATTTTCTCTATTTTATAAGTGTGTATATTATTATTATAATTTGTTTTTACTTTAATCTCAAGCTCATAAATATCCTAACCACTTGCAAGCAGGCGTGACCAAATAAAGAAATACTTAATGTGGAAAATAGAAAAAACACAATTACCTCCACTATTAAATATGGGTTTATCCTTTTCTCGGTTTTCTCATTACACAAGCAATAAAATGTTGGCCACTTTATGCTTTCTTTTGAAACATCTATGGCCCAAAAATATATTGCTTGAATTTATGATATTTTTGCTGGATATTGTCTGTGAATGTATTTAGTTTCATGCCGATCATAATTTTGGGTAACGCCCTATACTTTCATGTCTCCTATATGATTTACGCAATTTCACCAGCAGTAACTGAAGCAACAAAAAGTATTTGATTGTATTTATTAAGAAAACGAAACATGTTATAAGGCATTCAAGGAATGCTATTGTGGATAAGGAACTCCTTTTTTCTGCTGCTTGTGTTTCTTGTGTTATTGTTTAATACATTCTCATACTTGAAGGACATTGTGAAATACTTTCATCCATTCACACACGCAGATTGTGTATGTTTTGATAACTTAAAGGGTGTGTTGCTTAATATTTTCCTTTTATTCCTAATGATGTTTGTTATTTAAAGATACACTCTTTCCACTGCTGCTGCTTGCTGTGGGATGTGCTTTAGAGTTTGTGAATAATGCTTTCCTATATAAAAATACTCTTTCCATTTCGTACGTACACACTCCACCCATACGCGCTCCAACAATCATTTGCCCTTCAGTGTTCTCTATATGCAGTCCATTTGCCATGTCTGTCAATTATCAATTCTAGATTTGTGTGTGTTTCCTTTGAATTTTCCTCGACTTCGCCTATATTTTTTTGCCATTTGTGTTGATTTTACCTTTATTTCTTTAATATCATTTTATTCAATTTATTAAGTTTTTTTTTATATAAATATTTTTTTTTAATTTAAGATTAATGTTTGCCGATAAAACCCGAAAAAGACTTTTTTCTGGCAACTGGATATTTTTATTCATCTTTATTAATGTCACCTTTAAGCTCAACTGCGTATTTTTATAAATATATTTTAATCATTAGTTAATGAGTTCTTTTCTTTTTGAGATTATTGTCGCCGCTTTGTCATAAGGAGCCGTCAGGTTTGTTATATAAATTTGAGGATTGTGAAGTTAAAGTGTACGCAACGGCTTCCAATCACATTAAAAGTAAACATTTTTTTTTGATAATTGTAATCATTGGAAATAAAGACTAGAGTGTGTTTATAACATAAGAAATTTGTGTGTTTATCACACTGTTCAAGATGATATTGGCCATTGTCAATTGATATTAAATTGTGCTCTTCTTATTAGGGAACGAGTTTGGGAACACTGTAAAACCGTTGAAATGTTAAACCAATACGGATAGTGGAAATTCTCTCTTCACTGAGATATCAATTTAAATAATAATTCTAATTGATAAATATTATTTCCTAAGCTGTGGTCAACTGCTTCTTCATTAATAATTTTCAACTAGCGTGAGTTACTGCAGCGGGATTGTGATTAAGTGCTTCTTCTTGTCTTTCGAACTAAATAAAATATAGAAATTGTTATTAATCGAAAACTTTGCTAAGATACAGCAACAGAAGAATTTCATAACTTTCAAAATTTTTGTTGTTTTTTTTTTTAAAAAAAACATTTATAAATTATTATTTATAAAATTTGAAATAGAAAGATAATTTTGAATAGAGTATTTATGTATATAATTAAAATACAGTATACAATTTAAGAAGCTCGGCAGAAATCAATAAGACTTATTTATTGTGTAATTTAATGTTGCCCATCATGATTTTAACCAAGAATTATTTTTGATACAACCCGTAATTTCATTGCATTTTTAAATAGAAATTAATACTTTTAAATCATGGAAGTTAAATTGTTTAATTGCAACTAATTTCTATACTGCAGAACAATCTTTAATTTTTATTTTTCTTTTTTTAATTATTTTTATTTTAATTAAAATAAATTTTACAGCGTTTGTTCGTTTTGCTTTTGCATCTTTTTAATAAGCAAAAAAGAAATACTTTCATATCAATTGGAATTGGAAAAAGTGTTTTTGCAGAATTACGTAAAAATATTTATTTATTTAATTACTTAATAAATGAATTATATGAATGAAATTATAATTTAGATAAAACTATTTCTTTCATTTCTCCCAGAAATATTTTCCTCTTTAACACTTCTTGCCACACCTTAGGCTACTCATACTCGTATTAACGGACGTCACGACGATCCACATATTTTCAAATACACATTAATTCACGTATTCTTCAAGAAGAGATAATTATATTTTTATTTGAAAAAAAAAATTTGGCCACATTTTTATTTAAAGGAGTCACAAAATTACGGAAGGAAAAATCGTATATATATTTGGAACATATCGAATATATATTAGTTGGCGAATAGTAGACGAAGTTGTGAAAACACACACAGTACAATAAATTAGTAAAAAGTTGGCACTAATAATAAATAAAATGATTAAATCATAATTTCATGTTTCGGAGTGAACATAGTTTCCACCCATGTGATCTCTGAAAGCCCCAACAATATATGTATGGGCTTTTGATCTACCGCTGAAAAATTAAATTAACTACAAGAACAACATTAAGTTATTTTTGAATTAGAAAAATAATTAATTTCTTTATTAACCACAACTTTATTTCTCATAAAATTTTAAAATGCACGACAAATATTCATCTAAGTCTGTCAAATTCAAGTGCGAACACGAATACGAATATTTCAAGTCATCCGAATACTCAGCAATTTCAATGCAAATGGTTTTCTCATAAATACAATATATAGAAAAGCTAAAGTTAATGTTAAGTTGTGGTTTAAAGTCCACGTTTATTCAAACGAAAAATTACAGTTTATTTTTCCCGCAGGACGTTTTCAAAAGATAAAGAAAGACGGAAGGAGAATCTCTGCGTTGTTATAAAATATTCACTTTTGGATGAGATATTAAATAGTGCAAATCTAAGAATGCGATCTTAAAATACAAGATTCAAATTACTAGGAATTTGTGCGATATTCCCCTTGCTTCTTTTCGCAATCATTAATTTCTCTAAAATTCTAAATAGTCCACTTTTAACATCTACTGCAACGCTTTTCTCTTAAATAAAACTCTTTTGCTAATATACTACCACAACTAAATGCGTTTAGAAAACATGACACTTTATTACACATGTCCCACCTCTAGTAATTTACCTCATTTCCATCAGATTAAGTATGAGCCCAAAGACAACACAACAAAATCAATTTATAATTCTTTAAGTACAAGAAGAAATTGTTTTCTAATCCCTTTTGTATATGCATGTTGCTGAAAAGCTCAGTATTCATGTATAACATGCAAATATTTACATACGAAAATTTGAATTGTTAACAGTGTTCAGCAGCAGCAACACTACAGAAAACAATTACGAAGCTGACAGCTACCCTTTCAAAACAAACTACAGTGCAATAAAACTCCGACCACAATTACTCATAGAAACTTGCACAGCAAACAGAAAAACAAGACCGAAAAAGGAACAACTTTTGATAATAAATGCTTAATCGTTACCATTAGCTCTGAGTAAAGAAAGGAGATAAATGTAAATTTTTAGGGGCAAAGAAAAAAAATATTTCGATATACAAGGTGCGATAATGTAACTACAACAGTAGTTAGTTGGTTACCTTTATACGAGTATTTGCACAATGGAAACAAACAGCAAACAGCAAACAATATCTGGATGAACAAAAACTATAATCCAAACACTACACACTGCACACTACACACTACTAACTGCGGAATCTTCCATCTACAATCTACACCTATGAAAATGTGAATAGAACTGCCAGTGCCACGATTGTTAGTAACATGTATTAAAAATCTCACTTACACGAAGGGCGCGTCAGATGAAAATCGAAATGTGTGTGGAGTTGCAAAAGTAGTGGAAGTCAGCCCTACAACGGTGATCAAGTGCTCCCGTATGCACCATAAACAGCAGTGCAAAGTTTAAGCGTACCATTTACACGCACATTCTTTCACATAAACGGCTACACACCTTAGGAAATACTACCACAATTTTCGTAGAATTACATAAATAACTAATGAGTGCACTGTGGTTTTTTATTGTTCATGAATATTGGAGGCCCAACTTAAGATTCGTAGCAACAATCACATGAAATCAGTCGGCAATCAGCACAGTATACATCTATATCTTATTGCTCTTGGGCATTCTCTGAAATCAACATGCCACTAATTTATAAAAAAAAGCGAATTCAAAATAAAAACTTTTCATTTCAATCTTCTACAAGAGTTGTGTGACATTTCACACTTAAAATACATCTGGTAAGTAAATTTTATAAAGCTCACGCTATTACCGATACACAGAATTCAAAATTAAAATGATAATAATCGTTAAACATTTCATTTATTTAAACATTTTCAGTTTTTGTAATCAACTCTGAAGAGAATTCTTTCAAAATACAAAAATATGAAAATTCTTTTCATAGTTATCATTTGAGTCAAATTTTTCCGAATAATTTATTTGAGTTATTTTAAAATTTTTTTAAACGTTTTTTCACGAACTAATAAAGAAAGAAATGCTTAAATGGTTAAAAAAATTTTTTTAAGTATCAAGTTTATATGAATTGTATAGATAATCGCACGATAACTAGCTATAATTTGATGTACATATATGATGTATACCTTAACGCACCGATAAGTTCGGTAGCTTTCTGACTTTTAGAAATAAGTAATGCAGATTTCTTATCCATGAACAATATGCAAGAAATGGCTATCAAGTCACACTCAGTAAGCTGAGAGATAGCGAACCGATTAACTACGTCGGAGTATCTGAGAAACGTTTACAATTTTCCAGTTCATCCACAACTAAATTATCAATTGCAACTAAATTATCAATTGCTATGTGATATCATTAACCAATGCATGACTAAAATGAGTCGCAACAGTTGAGGTCAAAAAATAGCTCAGTTTCGCTTAATGAATGAATCATTCGTGCTAAAGAGGCGCGCTCGATATACCTGAGTAAAATAACCAATTTTGCTGCGTGTATTTATTAAAAGCAAATAATTGTTAAATCCATTACTTTTCATATTTTTTTACAATGCTGAATAGTTATGTTGAGAGGCGTTTCTTTGAAGTCTTATAGTTGCTATTGGATAGAAAGTTATTAAAACTCACTAAATGGAAACATCCGAATGTGGCATTTAATGGTTAAATCAAGTATGATACAAAATATGGCCCCCTGAGTTGTGATTAATACCTGAATGCATTGATGGACCAAGCTGAGTGTGCATTTATATACAGAATTCCTCAATTACACTCACACCGAATCTTTCCTCTCTTTTGAACACAAAAGTATCGTAGCCTTAGGGTGGAGATGTTCCGTTACACGTGTTTTCAAATAAGGTTGTTATAATGCATTAGGCTATACATATTGCACAGATTATTCAAGATACCGTCATGACCGCACGATTAGTACTCATAAAATTATGAAAAATTTTATAGATCTGTGTTATTCCAGCAAAGCAATATAAACTAGACTTCGGTGATGTGGGTCTATATGTAGCCGCTTCCACCAGAGTACAATGCCACAAAATTGTTTTAGGTTAATTAAAATTTGTGAAACCGGTAACTTATTTGCAAACATAAATGTACGATTATTACGTATTTCTTAATTTTTTACTCATCAATAATATCAATATAAGTACTTTAACAAGACGTATAAAAAGTTAGCGTTCTTTGAACCGTAACATTTGGGTATTCCAAACCACAGTGCATTTGTACGTCGAACATAATGCTTAGTCTAAAACATCATGTGGGCAAATCTATGTGTACGTGCTGGTGAACACCACTCATCATAAAGTGCAGTCAGTTACAATTAACTTTAATGCATATACAATAAACACTAACACACATATGGATACTCACGTACATAATAATGTGTTCCTCGATATCGATGTTTTTGCAGCCAATAATACCATTTTCAAAAAAGCGACAACTCGTATTCTTTAGGGTCACTTTGTAAACTGTTTTATGAGCCATGTACACATACACTCACATGAGCTGGTATATTATTTTTAACTTTCTAACTGTACAACAAATATCAATTTAATACGTGGTTACGTGGCTGTGCAACATATATGTATGTAAATGATAACGATAGTTAAAATAATAAAATTGTTTTCTTTAAACATTTCAAAATATTTTTAGATTTTTTTTTTTTTCTCTCTTAAAGTTACAATTAATTTATCTCTCCCTCCATCAGTACGACTATCGAAATATATCTGTATTTGAATGTTTCCATATTCTTTTTTTTGAGTTTTGCCTTTTTTTAAACACCACAATATTCGGCAGAATTAGAAAAATTCCTCAAAATCGATAATGGCTTTTATAAAAATATTCGAATTATACGATTTGGTATCTGCAAGATTGTTATCAAATAAGCACATTTTTAAAAATGTTTTTTAATTATCAGTGTAACAAATGAAAAATGTGATCAGACCACCAGATTTCGATTCTCTTTCGAAATCCTAAGTTACATTTTTGCTGGCAGCTGTGCACATATTTTCTTTAAATACGCCATGCTGCAATCGATTTTTATTCTTAACCCTCACCTTGTACTAGGGGTCGAAATTGTCGAAACTGTTTATTGCTAATTTTTGTTGCAAATGCTTCGTGGATCAGATTGAAACTTTAGTACATTTATTTTTTTAGTCAATTTTTTATATCTTTTTAAAATGCCTGCGTGAAAAAATTTACACATACTTCACATATTTGCAAAATCCATTCTGATACAAGTGTTAGATGACAGTAAATAAATTTAGTTTTGGACAAAATTTACCACTTATGTCACATACGTTTTATATGATAAAGGCGTTAAGTCTATCTTAGCACCCAACCAAAAAAACTTATGGTAGATTTTGGTAATAAATTCTTTTTTAATTGTAATAAATTCATCGAAAGTGTACGGAATGCAAATTTACAAAGAAAAAATTCAGCGAAGTTTCAGCAGATGACGCTGTGAACGGAATTTAATAATGTCACCTTCTTCTGAAAATGTTGAATAGACATCTATAAGTACAACCTTACAAAATATGTGAATACCTGCTTAATCCTGCTGTACGTCGTCAGAAAGACCTGTATTCATAATGAAATTGGCATGCTAATATTCCACCACATCTATAAAGGGGCCAAAATTAAAACAGTACTACACAGCCATAAGCCAAATGACAATTCCAAATTACCACAAATATTTACACAAGATGTAGAAATATAATCTCAAATGTGGAGATCACAAAATTTTTGTTGCCCAGCCGAGTAATCATCATTTCGCATACTACTACTGGACTTTATATTTTTGAAATAAATAAGTACAGTATAATCTCGATATTTTAGACTCCTGAAAAAGCGGAAAACGAGATAAACCGGAAGATTAATTTGTTGTCATTAAGTACTCTATAATCCGGACGCCATCCTTTCTTTCTACATCATTAATTCGGGCAGCACTTATTTCTTTCGTTTTTGCAATAAAAATTAATTATAGTAAAAAGTCAGATATTTGATCAGATTTTGAAAATCTCGTAGGTGCTCTTAAAGCTTTAACAAAATCGTATCCTTTTTAATTTGCAACGCTTGGAATAAAGTTAGCCCAGATATTCTTAAAAAGTGCTTTAATAAAATTCTTTATGAAGACGAATGGGACACAAATGATGAAGTTCCTCTAGCAAGACTGATACGCTGTCATTCTGCCAAAGTAATGGATTTACTTCTTGATTTATCACCTGACATTTATAATTCTACTGAGGTGAACGATTGGCTGAAAGACGAATTTGAAAGCAATCATGATAAGATAATATTCCAGAAACACAGCATTCTCAAGCCATATCTGCTTTACCTGTATAAAATATTGCGGAGAGCAGGAACTTCCTCCTGGGGATATTTTAAAACTAAAAAGCTTCCGAGATGCTGCGTACAAAAAGCAAAACAATGCTGGCTCTCGACAGATGAAAATATGCAACTATTTATGCAACAATTAATATAATAATTTTATAAAAACTCATACATAAATTAAATTTATTTTAAAATCAATTTCTTAAAAAATAAAAATAACTTTGTTTTACCTCTCCAGTTTTGGAAATTCGTACATTTTGATAATTCGAACACAACTTGGTATTTATTTGTCCGGACTATCGGGATTATACTCTAATTAAATTTCAAAATAATGTAAATGTGTATGATAAGCAATATCAGCGTGAGCCGGAATATGGCAGCGTATATCCCTATAATATATAATTTAAGAAATTTCTTAAATAAACTTGATAAAAACAAAAAGTCTCCATACAAAGTGAACCAAAATGATATTTTTTCTGAGAAAAACAGTTGGTTTTTTTTATTAAGGTTGGGGAATCTCTGACCAAGTTGACTCTGTTAGGTCTTCAATAATGTAGAGGAACCGAAAAATAACAGCTTTTACGAATTTCAGTCTTTTAGTGTTTCAGTTCTCATCATCTCAACTGATTTTCAACAAAATGTGATTCAGAAATTGATTTTAACAATAAGTTGCCTTGTTGCTGAAAAGCGTACTTCATTTTTTTAGTTTTATCTTAAAGTTTTTTGTGTTCCCACATCAAAGAAATATTCCTGATAGTACTTGTTTTGCCATTATTACATTTGCTGCAGACTTATTAACGTTTTTATTTAGACAGAAATATTCCTTTTTATGAAGTCAATTAATTTGTTTAAATAAAATACATTTTTTTTTTGCCACAAAAGTTTATTAATTCTCAGATAACAAGTGGGCTGCTGGTTAAGTATTGAACCATAATCGGTACATAATGAAGTAGTAACACTAGAAGCTTCTGAACCAAATGTTTTATTATAAGACATTTTTCGTTTTGTAAAATTTTTTTAAAACGGTTAAATAATAATATTATATATGGGGTTTCCAAGGACGTTTGGTTCCACCTTGGAAACAGCTCGAAAAAACTTTAGCATAATTGAAGATACTCTTGTAAGGTTGGGTAGTGATTGACTGATTTTGGTTAAGCGGATTTTTCATGCAGCAAATAAAAAAATTATTACCGACTTGAATGAAGGAACCAGGATGAGTTGTACATATTGAGATCACCACCAGCAGTCGTGCTAGTGCTCGACTTGTTCTATGTTTTTTGTATCTGATTTTAAATTATTTTTCTCACTACTATTAGCCTGTAGGAGGTGATAAAAAATAACGAAATACAAGTCGTCTTTGCCGTGGCTTACATAACACTATAAACACTATAAATATTATACCATGTCGTTCTCCTCGTGTATTCCACGTAATAATAATGCAAGTATAAGAATGGCTCGGATTGTAGTTGTGTAGAACTAACCTGTGCTCTGCGAACTTGTAGTCTACTTTAAGTTAATCTCAATTTTGTGAATATTTTGAATTTATATTTAAAAAATTATTAGACATCCTTCGGATCTCTTGTCTGGAAACGTTCCTATCAAACTTTCTTGTTTTCAAATGATTCTAATATCATTATGGTTTCAGTGTTTTGATATGAAACAATGAAATGATTTCATTTCAATAATGATGTAAACTCTTTCTGTGGTACGAAGTTTCGTAATACAAATTCTATAAGAGTCTTGCAACAAGAAAAGATGTTTTCCTCTTCCCTATTGAATGTACACATACTCGTACTGTCTCATGCTCATTTAGCAGGCAAAACACAATATAATTGGATGTATAATATTTTTAAACATGTGTTAAAGTTTTCAAAAAAACAAAAAAAAGAATGGAAAATGACATAAAAAGGATGTTTATGACTTTGTGCTTTTTGTTTTGTTTCTACTACATTGTTAATAGTAGTGAGTCACATGAGAAGCTTACCAGGAATAGATACCAGGAATGTGTGCGGGAGGAATTCGAGTAGTGTATGACTGTATGCATGAGTCTGCGTTCATAAAATTATTATAATATTTTTCTTACAATTTTGTAATTGAAGACAAATACTTGGTTTCATTGTTCAAATATATGTAGTGCTAGTCGTAATCGGCAACTGATTGTTTGTGGATTTGTACACATAGAGAAATTGCAGGGATTAAATAAGCGTTTGTTATACTTTAATGTTTTAGAAATGGATTTAGGAGAGGGATTTTATTAATTAATACTGCTTTACGCGTACATCTGTACAAATATGTACTCAGGTTCGTTCAATAAATTCTTTTATGTAAACAGAACTATATCTCGTAGAGTTTTTTTGTATTGTTAGGTCCTGTTGACAATATGTACTCTAGATTTTGGTAATTTTTTTCTTATATATTTTTTTTAAATCAACTTTTTTATAATTTAATGTATTTTATCTTGTTTCTCTTCCTTTTCAGACTTTGGTTTTATTCACATTTTGTATATTTTTTACAAAAAATTTGACAAATTAACATTTTTTTTACCAAGAATTGCTTAATTATCATGAAATCTCCTCAGGTGCTTTAATAACTCAATGTTGTGGGTTCATTATAACTCTAGTTGGAATGTGTGGATGGTAGAGTGTCATCAGTGAATATAAGGGCTAATACACATTTGAACACATACATCCTTCTCCGTTGTTCTTCTGGATCAGTGGTTCATCAGCTTCTAAGTAGTTCAAAACAATTAACAAAATACGGCCGATAAAAGTCTTTACTGTTTACAAAAATTGTTCTTTATTTCTCTTAGAAAAAAATTTAAATTTTATGAGCAATTTCGTCTGGCTAAAAAAGAATATTAGTTTTTGTATTTTGTTCTACACTAATTTAATATTTAAAACATTTGTAAGGATACAGTAAAATAAAACCGCAACTTTTGTAAACCGTGCTCGTATACCTTCTGTGGCTGAAGTTCCCTCATACATGTCACGTGACTTCTTTGTCGGATTTTGTCATACTCATTTTATTACTCATTCATGCTCCTCATTGATTTCTTCTTTTATTCACACTAACATTTGTTTTCTTTACGTGTAGATTTCCATCAGTCAACATTAAAAAAATATGTGTTTTATTAGGAAATCTCATTTAATTGTTCATTTGTGGAAGCAAACGTGTATACGTTAAGTACTTAAAATAAATTGTTGTTTCTGTTAATTAAATAAAGTTTTGCACAAATGCAATTAAGTGTGTTTTCTTGCATGTTTGCTGTTTAACATGTGTGCAGGATTGTGGTTTTTATTGCTGAATTTCCATCCATTTACTATAGTATGCCTTCAATTAACATCAAACGGCAAAACAAATGTAATCTTCATTAACTTAAAAGTGTAGTCGTGTCTGATTTTTTTCGGTTTTATTATATAAAAAGAAATATTTGTTAGTTTTGTCTATCAGTGCTAAATATTTTGTCATGTCTGCCAAACATTGTCAGACAATGTCATGCCAACTGATGTTACTTTAGAAATTCTAATACATATGGTTGGAGCTGGCGAAGTTTATACTAATGAATGCAAATGTAAATATTTTAATTCTAGCGAGAAAAAGTTGGGTTGAAACTTTTAAAAAAAAGTAACTTTTAAAAGTCATAACATTTCCCGCAATTAATAAAAATTCATTTTTATGTATATAATTTATTTCATACATTCAACTTAAAAAAACTGAAAAAAAGGGAAGAGTGATGCAAATATACCTCCATAGATCGATATTGTGTTAACACATGACTTGGGTTCCGAAGTACTATTAATTAATTCTCCAGTAAGAAGTTGACATGCTCTTCTGTACAAGTTCGTAAGTGTACATTTAATTTGGGGTTTTTTTCAATAATTATATTTGTAATCAGAGATAGTTATTGAACTGTTCTCAGAACTTGTAAAAATATAATACATTATTATCTACTATATTATAATAATTATTTAGCATAACAAAAGTTTTTTTTTTTTTTTGGTGCATTTATTTTATAGCAATCTAGTATCTTAACACTAATAATCTATTTGACTTTAACTTAAATTGATACGGTTAAAATTACAAAGTACTTATCCTATGATATACACTTTTTATTTCTCTTAAAGTTAAATATTTTGGTCACTATATACGTTCATGTGACTGAGTTTGATGTTTTGTCTGTAGTTAGATCACTATTTTACACAAGTTCAAAAGGTTTCATTCGTTTTAATCGTCTGATTATGTCAGCATTGCCGAGGAGCTGGTGAGCCTCAGTGTTGATATGGTGTTGAAGTCTTTGTTCATGACTTTGTGCAAATTTTTTGATAACGTTGTCGACAATCTCCACATCCAAATCCTTATGTATATTGTCATTTCTGATGTACCACGGAGCATTAACTATGGCACGAATTACTTTATTTTGAAATAGTTGAATAATCATTCTATTGCTTTGACTGGTGTATCCCCAGAGCTGAATACCATAAGTCCAGATTGGTTTGGGGACTTGCTGATACGAGAGTAACTTGTTGTATATTGACAGGGGAGAATGTCTACCCAATAGCCAGTACATTTTTCTGTATTTTAATTTGAGTTCTTCTTGTTTTTTCTTGACGTGTGGTTTCCACCTCAGTTTTGCATCAAGGGTCATGCCAAGATATTTCGCTGAATTCTCGTACGGAACTATTTGATAATTTATGTAGACTGGTTTGTGGTCGATTCTTTTATTAGTGAAATCAACATGCACAGATTTGGTTTCGTTGAGTTTTATACGCCATTTGACTGTCCAGCGTTTTATCTCACTAATGGCTGTTTGTAACTTTTCTGCTGATTCAATGTTGTTGTCACCAGTGGCCATTATTGCAGTATCATCAGCAAACGTAGCAACTGTGTTATTTATAAAAGTAGGCAGATCACAAGTGTACAGGAGATAAAGGACTGGTCCAAGTACACTTCCTTGTGGTACACCTGCTTGAACATTCTTTAGATCAGAATAGGCATCTTCTTGCTTTACTCTGAAATAACGTTCTGATATGTATGAATAACAAAAGTGAATGCAATAAATCGAATTTCGTTTATAATTTCTATACAAGTGGAATGGTTAGAAGAATTGTAATAAGGTTATAAGCAAGCAATTATGAAACATCCAATTCTTTTTTTAGTATCACTTCCTTTTTAAGACTAATAGGAATACTGTTCGTAATAGAGTCAGCATATTGTCTAGATAGGCATTCCACTTTTCAGGCCTAAAATAGTATGTAAAGTGTTTTGCTGAACAAATATGTACTCAGGTAATCATATACATACGAGAGCATCGATAGGCATACATGCTTATAGTGCATAATTGCATGCAAAGCTTAAAATTTATATAATACACATTTGTTAGGTAAGTGTTAAGGCGATCATTAAATAAGCTAAAACAGCGTTACTGTACAGACACATGTTGCAACAACAAACAAAATGATGTATGTAGAGTGGCCTTTAAAATGCCTTTAAAATATCTTTCAAAATTATTAATCCCATAATATTAATTTATAGTTATTTGTTCCTGGACCACCTTTCATTATATTACAAGCCTCTTCGCATTACAAATAAACGTACTTGAAATGTTGTCACATTATTGGAATGCGTTTCATTTGGAAAATTTTAGTTAAAAAAGGAATAGATAATTTTATAGTAATTTTTTCATTTTTTTAATGCATTTTACATATTTATAAGTACTTGGAGGCGTCAGATAAAATTCCCCTATTATGGGAAACGCTGCCTCGTGATCGAAATATTTGCAATATATTTTTTTATCAGAAATTTGATAAAAACAAATGCAACATGCAGTATTTAAAGAAAGGCCTTCTGTAAGGCCTCCATAATGCCTCTTTAATTATGACACATTTTCAATGCGATTATATAAAAGCTCATTTTGCTGTTCAAAAGTTTTAGCATCTCTACGTTTCCTGTGTTTTTGTGCAAAACAATGAAGTGAAAAGTAAACTTATTATCCATCGTTACTATTTTTTGTTTATAAGCGCGTAAGCAGATTTTGGCGTTAATTCTTAGTGTTTGCTCCGAGCATCTATAGTAAACATTAGCACATGTATGTTGAAATTAAACCTTTAAGTACACATATTTACTAATAATTGGGGTACTCTTATAAGAGCATAAATATCACGTTCCATGAAATGTGGTTAAAAAAGGAAAGAAGTTAATTTAACATAAGCGTTTGCGAAATCAGTTATTTTGTAGGGTACAAAATATGTAAAATATGTAAAGCTAATAAGCTTTTGACACATAGTGCAATATACCTTGAATAATTCAGTTAAAAACATAATAGTTTAAGAAAATATATGTGACTATCTAAGAACTTTGACTTGAAAAACTATCCACAAGGAAAATTATGATTAATTATGATGATCGGCATTGTCAATTGGGGAATTCAATCGATTGAAATTCTAAATCTTATTATTTAACTTTTATTTAACTTTTTTAATATGCCAAGAAAAAGCATTAAATACATTTCCATTAATTTATTGAAATATATTTTTTAAAAAATTGCATTTTTATTTCATTTTAAGTTTCAATAATTCTTAAATACATTCTAAAGTTTGATGAATATTTAAAAAAATTTGCTTTCAAATATAAGTAGTAAATCTTAAAATAGTGTATTGTAAATTTTAAAAAATTAACAAAAAAAAAATTACTTTAAATTGCGCTTAAGTAAAGAAAGTAGGAGAGGGTTCGAATTACAATTATACTTGTTGCGTGTATATTGCTGGATTTACTCAGGAAACAAAAAAAAACTTCTTACAAACCCATGCAAAAATGATTAGAAGTAAATTAATTTCAAACTCCCTCCTAAAATCATTTTACATTTCGGAACTGTTCCCAATTTCCTATCAAAACTGTAAAGCTGGTAATTAAAACTGTTTCTGTAGCAAGAAAGGCGATTGTATTCTAGTAGGTCATGTTTTACAGCATGAGTTTTTTCGAAGCATGTCTCTTTAATTCGGTTTGGGACTATCGCACTATTTTCATTTGTGATACAAATCAGAATTGAACTTACTTTTTGAAAGTGTAAGTCTGTGCTGCTATTTCTTCTCTCGACCGGCCTATAAATTTGCTCCCACCACAGAAAAGCTGGTATGCCTGACTATGAATACAATTCATTACTAACAAGCAATAACTGGTTGACGTAATAAATATGAATTTCTTCTACTGTACTGTAGAGGTACACGAGTACATACCGGCATAGTATCATTCTTACTAATATATTCTTTCTCCTGCTTACAACTTTTCAGCTACAGCTTTTTAAATTTGTTTTTATGTATATTGAAATTAAATAGAAAAATATAAAAAACTCTACTCTTCCATATTCATATTTAAATTTAAAATAGTTTAAAGTCTTTTATATTGCGAAAAAAAATTATCATCTTTATCTTCGACATCATCGTCCTCAAATCGTTTTTTTCGTATCCAATGTCGTCATCAGTATTGGAAATATTCATCTATTATACTGCTCAATTGATTTTGAAATTTATATGTTCTCTAAGGAATACCCAACAAACAACATTGAATGAATATCATTCCAGTTCCGTTTTCAACTTCTTCCCGTAATCCGGCTTAGTTGTAATTTAACAATATAAAAATACGCAAAATAAGATTTATTAATGTGCCATTATTTATATAAAATTATTATTGCGGTATTATCTCGAGAGATACAGACCTTTCAAATAATTAAAAAAATTGTTGGTTTTAGGCTTTTCTATTGTTGTTAAAACTAATTGCGGTTATTGTTTGAAGATAAATCTTTAATATACAATTTTAAAGGAAAATGTTTTTATATCAAACAGGATACTATAGATTATACACTGACTTTATGCTGAAAATTAAAAGAGATATTTTGTGCTCGTAATGACAATTAAGTTGATATCCTAATTTGGGGGCATTCAGGGGAAATGGTTTAACTAATATTTTCACTTTCCTAATTAATATATTAAATAAAAGGAAGTTAATGAGGAGCTAACTATTATTACTTAAGGGAAAATTATATATAAAAAGTAGTCAAAGTCTAATCTCTGTACTAATTTTTTGCAAGTTATTTTTTTAAAATTTTCTCACGATTTTTGTGAAATTTTGTGACTTAAATTTAATTCCAATTATGGATCAGGATTTAACATTTGCTGGTGCACCTAACTTATATATGGGCGTAGTTGTGTACGGGTACATGCCAAGTAAGAGATAAAAAGCGACGATTTTATCTCTCCAAGAGTATGTGTGCTTGCAAATATTTTTATTATTCGTTGACAATTGCCATTTTTTGTTGCTGGAATATTTTTACTCATTTTCAATTCTATTTGCTCCCTGTAATCATCATCAACGTCAATTTCATGAAGTTATTGAAAGCAGGTCTTTTAAATAATGCAGTTATAAATAACTTTGGGCAAGACTTTGATTTAGTATTTCATACAGAAGAAGTTTACAAAAATTAAAATGTATTCGTAATTAAATGTATTCTTATCTGTTTTGTATTTTATGTAAACTGCGTCAATAAAATATTTATTTACTGTTAAGACATTTTTTTTCTATTGTAGTAAATATTCTATGAGTCTTTCAAAACATTATTGATAATGGGCTGTTCCTTACACTTTTAGTTTTAATTTTTAATTGTCTACAAAACTTTTGTACTCTCAGGAGCTTTTGTTGTTACAAATTCCATCAAAGTCCTTTTCCTTTCCGAATCTTTGAAACACTTTTGTACTGGTAAAGTTTCCGCGTGATGCTACTTCATCAAGGACCCAAGGACTTTAATACATTCGATAATACATTCACTGAAGTGAATCTTTTCGAATAAGTAAATTTCTTTTCTCCTAAACAAAAGCAAGCAAACCATAATCATGTATTTGAACAACCAGATGACTGCAATCCTTTAAGTATCTGCAACAAACGAAACTGCAAAAGCAAATAATGAAAAAGAAAACAAGTTGGAGTTGATAATATACTTTAGGACACAAAATTGAAGGAGGCATACAATAAATATTGAAGGTAAACACAGAAGAGTAGAAGAGTTTAGTGCCTCTGATACAAGCTAAACGTATTGGTATATACTTCCAATTGAATATGAAGCATTTAAATGTATACTTGAGTATCGTCTGTACATATAAAAGACATACGTCTGCAGGTTCGTATCGCTTAACTTGTTACAAGTATTTTGAAGCAAATATTACATGAAAGAATTTAAATAACGCTGATTAAGCACTTTAAGCGTCTCAAAATTGCTTAGCTCTCAAACAACACGTACAAGTCAATGTAAAAGTGTATGCTTGTGATATTACGGTTAACAAGACACCCTTGCAGGATAATAAGATTGTTGTTCTAGTTTAGTTAATAAAATAAAACAATAAAATTCATCATACATACATAATAATACTATTTTTAACTCGAGATCTTAACGATGATTCAGTGACGTTCATTTAAGGAAATCGTATGGAAAACCCCTTTAATTTATTTATTATTGAAAATACATATCTTGCATTGAAATATGATAATATTATTTCGTCTGGATAGATTTACAAATAATTAATTATCGTTTTTGATTCTAATAATAAGTAACAACGTAATAAATTTTGTATAAAGTTAAAACACCAACAAAATTTATAAATTACTTTTAAATTGAGAATTTTTTGTACTTATCTCAATTTCATGCCGATCTCTTATAAATCTAGAGGTAATGGCTTCAAGCTTTAAATATATTATTTGTTTAGCCAAACTATAAATTCCCAATAGAGCAGAATGTAGCAGATTTCTGCTGGTATATTCGTAACTTATTGATTTTATTTCTGGTTTCCCATTACTGTTAAATATTTAATTTGTTCAATTTTTGTTTTGCTTTGCTCGTGTGCGGTTAATATTATGCGGAATTTAATTTTCCTAAATTAAAGAATTTTTGCACAGAAAACAAATTTAGTGTTTTTATACGTCGAGTTTATGTTATGTTTTAATTTTGTACTTCACTGTGGTAAAGTAAGAAATATTCACCAATCTAATTAGATTAAAAAATAAGAGAAGAAAGGCTTTGAGTTCATTTATTATAACATTGAAATTAGAGCACTCCAAATGTGATATATGTACATAATATTCTCCATATACATCCGTCCTTAATGACAAACGGATGTTTCGGTTGCTTATTTGCTGCCTTTTGAACGAGTAGGCAGTTTAAATAGAGCGGAGTGGTCTTTTTGGAGAAGTTTTGACGATTGGTAATTTCCAGAGCTAATTTTGTGCAATAACTGATGTTGCATTCTGATACTGACGAAATGACTTAGGTTACAAACGTAAGCTGAAACGATCAAGAAATCGATGTGTAATGGATCACTCATGCGAAAGATTTCGAGCTACTTGATGTTGATAGTGGTCGAGGCTGTAAAATTTAAAGTGAAATTTGTATTGTAATTTCGCTTTAGCGGATTATTCATTAAACTACAATATAAACAACCGCTGGTAAATATTGCATTTCGGTACATTTTGTGTTACTGCCGGTGACTACACATTTGAATGTTTCCGATTTCGTGATTTCCTTTTAAAAAATTATTAATTGCCTGGCAATATTTGTTATTTAGTTTGGTTATAAAGTTTATGTTTCGGTCATAACCAGCTTCAAAGTGAAAGTAGCTGGACAGAATATATGCAATATTTTCTCTCAATAACTTTTGATTATTTCTTTTGCGAAATTTATATTTAATTAGTTGTTCCTCTAAGTTGGTTTATTTTTAGTGTAAATGGTCTTCTTGTGAATCTTGCCGAATGATGACAGCAGTCCTCATTCGGTTTTCTCTAATACATTTGAATAATGATTCATTTGCTGTCCTGCACAGTATTGCTTTTTGAAGCTACATTGGCATATTTTCAACTGCATCACTAATTCGCTTTTCAATAAGCTGCTCAATAAGCAAATATAATGTTTTGGTAAATAGTTTAATAAAAAATAAGGTTTAATTTCAAAAATTCTATTTGATGGCTCTTAGTGACGTAATTTCGTTTAACGATACCGTAGTAAAAGTGTTTGTGAAAACTTTTGAGTTATTCTGAGAATTGCAAACATAAAATTTTAAGAATACATTATGGTTGATTATGTGTATAAATACAGAAATCCGACGTTCCGATTGCAGACTTACTTAAGCCCCGATGAGAAAATAGTTAAACAATCCTCAAGGCAAGATATTGATTTAAAAGCTAAAAAGCACTTAAAGCACTTTTATGCAACTAACAAAAGTGCGACTTGTTATTAATAACTTGTTATTATGCAAGTAAACGTCACACTAGTTAACGTCACACAAACACATATGTTATATACATACTTTTGTAATCACTTTACCTAGTTAAGGGATAGTAAAACCTTAAGGTATAATATATAAATTGTTAACCAATAAACATTAAGAGTAATTACGTAAATCCTAGACATGATTATTGTAACTAAATAAATCATAAAGACATGTATTATAATTAAGCAATGCTAGACATGATTATTGTAACTAAGTAAATCCTAGACATGTATTATAATTAAGCAATCCTAGCCATAGGTATTTTAACGAACTCATGTCTGTATGATAACTACAAGCAATGTAATGTAAAGACGAGTATAAATAAGCGCAAACTCTTAGACTCGATCTCTTTTCCTTCCCAGACTTAGATCTATCAACACGCAGTTGTGCGACTGCATAGAACTCGAATATTAGTAAGTTAGTTTTAAGAAAGAAAAATATATATTAAATAAAGAGAAGACGCATCGCGTCGAAAAATTATATATATTTTTTTCTATTAATTAAAACGTGTTATATTAATTTGCATCTTATTAGGAAGAATTTTTTTCCCATAAAATAGCATTGTATAGCTTAATTCGTTTCAAAAGGTCAAACTTGCCACACACTCGCAAATGTAAAAAGCCTAATGGTGCCGCTGCGTGAAAATCACAAAATTTGAATTCAATGCAATTGCATTTGCAAATGTATTGAAATCGCACGCACTAATGGGAATCCTGTGCTTCATATGGAATGTCCTATATTATAATGCAACTCCGTTACTTAGAAAATTTAAAATTATTTGAATTGATTTGCTGTCCTTTTCGCTATTATTATTCATTTGATTTTACAATATACTAATTGATATAAAAATCGCTACTTTGGAATCTTTGAATCCAATATATGGTTTCTTATTTAATTCTCATGCGGTTTTTATAATGATCCGAGATCATGTCAAAAGTAATTGACTGGATTGGTAACATAATACAAATCAAACACATAATCTATTATATGGAGAATTACTCGTAAGGTAAATTATCCGTCTGAAAACAAATTCAATGCTGCAAACAAGCTTCAAGTGAAGGAAAAATAATCACGAATATCACACAAATATATAAAGTGCTTCTGTTGTTATTCTACAGTTATTGCTCTACATATCAGCAACATAATCTTGAAAAGAAATTGCGTTTAAAGCTTTTAAAAATAGGTACAGCAAAAATATTAAGAGATTTCCAAAAATAAAAGAATTAGGTTTCCCGTCTACGATGCTAAAACTATAAAAATATTTATTTTTAGTGGTATTTCTTTTAACAATTTACAGCTTTTCTTATGATCGCTTTTGGAAAGGTAATTCATTCAATCCGGAATACTTCTCTCTCACAAAGTACTAATACACGTACCTCTTTCGATACCCGATTCATTTGCAATTCTTCTTTACAAGAAGTACACTCACTGATGTTTAACGTCAACAATGAGAGAGACTTTTATTCTCTGGATGATCACTTTCACTTACGCAATAAATATGTACATTCGCCCCAGCAGGCTAAAAATGTTTCTTATTGATTGTTTAGGTACATATATTTTCAGGAATATTTAAAAACAAAACTTCGGTCTCGATTAAAGGAACACGATGATAAAAATCATTAAAAGCATTTCCTGCTCAAAAGCTTTGAAGAAATAAATAATTATGTGCGAAAAAAATGGTTGACATTCATTTGAAATTGTATATAACAAACACTTCTCCCAGTGAAATAATATGCAATTTATTATTATGAAAACAACAATTTTGTTTAAACCGTATAGAAACATTTGAGCAAGCACTATTGTCTTAAAGAAAATACTTTTCATCAAGAATATTGTAAAGGTGGCAAGACGTCACTGGACACTTTATTCTTTAGTTTATTTTAAATAAAAATTAAAAACTTTTACTACAACTCTCATAATTAATGCCGATTTGCAAAAAACCTACAGCATTCATTACAAGAGCGAAGAGGAACTAAAAGCGTCATCTGCAACAACTTCCAAATAATAATACTTGCACATAAGTATGTATGCATCTGTGTATATACTTACATAAAAAAACAAGAAAGAGATATTTTAATTTCCCCAAAAAATATTTTTCTAAAAGAGTTCAAATGTTACAACAACTACATTGTAGCAATAAAAAAGTTAAGAAAAGAGAAAAAGATGAAGGTGAAGACAACAGCGATCGAGACCATTGCCAAGTACCAGCCGCATTTACATGACACTGCTAACAAGCAGCGTAGAACAGCTAGAAAGTAAGTTTCATATTTATTCGACCATTCATACTCTCTAACCAATACATGCACACAAAATGTTTAAATATATTTTTATTTCTGGTTAATGCCAATTTTTTAACTTGAAAGCTTATTAATTCCATGCAAGACCCCGTTGCGATTGCATGTGTGTGTGTGTGGCTTTAAGAACTGAATTCCTCTAAAATATACATATAAACAACAGAATGTATTTACCGTATAATTGTTTCGCGAAAGTATTCATTATACTCTTAATTGAATTGAAAACTACTTCGGCCGTCGTTCATAAATGGAATGCAATGACGAGTGCTTTTCGCTACTTCCAAGAGGTCATGTTGCAGAGAAGTCTAAATAACGCTCAACTTAATTATGACATTATTTTTGAATGTCGAACAATGTAAGTTCGTGGGAAAGTTGTTTAACACTACGTTTTCTAATCTCACGCGATAAATGTATTGTTCTGCGTTAAACACTACATAATTCTTCTTATACGCATCCAAATTTAAATAATAATAATAATGCCAAATTAATTTATTTCATATCCAAAAAAATGAAACCGTAAAACCAACAAAAGAAGTGAATGTAAATGTACGATGTGAAGAAAACTCTTAAATAAACCCAATTTTATTATTAAAATATATTTTTAAAACGGTTCCCTAAAAAAAGTTATGACAGAGAAAGACATTTTTCCAAAAATTTTACTCTGTAAAGTAAGGTTTTAAATAAAGGTAAGAATAGTCTGAATGTAAAAAAATGAGACAAGTGAAAGAATAATTCTAAAAGATAAAGAAAGGAAATGTTAATTTCAACCTTTAATTTGGAAACGTTTAATTTTAATTTTTCTAAACATAAGCGTAGTGCCGCATCATATTACAACATTCTCGCAACAATATGAAATGCACATTATTAACCTCAAAAAGAAAGTTCTTAATTAAATGATAAAATTCACAATTATGACCTTAAAGCACTGTAAGTAGTTAATGGAACTGATACCCAGTCTTACATAAGAAAGATAAATTAAGTAAACAGAAATATTTAAGTCTTAAAATAATATAAGAGTGAAATAAAGCATATTCAACCTTAAAACAAGATTAAGATACTTGAACAAATCAAATAATACTAATTCTGTTCCACCAGCCAGCAAGTGAATTGTTCCACCGTCGGAATTGAATAAAGAGGTGGTAATGAACTGATGCTGTTCGAAATGAATAAAGTGCGGTAAACGTTTGGGATGTGTAGTGAGTAAGGGGCGAACAGAGTGCACAGAGTGACGGTTATTTTTATGCGAGAAGAACATTTGTAAATAACACAGAGAGTGCGAGAATCAGCGCTGAAATTCTGAAAGCTGCTAAACGCTTTGAAACTATTTTCTCGTCCTCATTGGCATTGCTCTAATCTGTTGTCGCTATTCACTATGTTATACACAAGCTTATTTGTGTTGACTCGGCTTGAAAATATAGAAATAACACAGTTCCGATTAAATAATCGAATAACGACTCTTGAAATAAGTACAAATTTAAATTAAGTAGAATATTCTGCGTCTAAGTCTATTCTATTCTGCGTCTCGGCTTTGTAAGAGATTTCAATTTCTAAAATTGCTAAAAATATAATATGGGGAGGGTATGCACTACGGAACCAAGTCTGTATAAGTATTAATAGCTACATATTTGCTTTTGTTTGTTCTTCAGGGTAAGCTCATTACAACTTTTGCTTATGAGCTTTTGTTTGAAGCAGAATAAGAACACGAAGATATTGAAACAATATGATTTAATAAGATTACCATTTGTATTTATTATAATTAATTTATATTATAATTTATTTATATTATATATTTATATTAAAAGATCTATCGCATCTCTAATTTATTTATTAAAAACTTTTCGATATTTTAAAAACGTTTTCAACACACTTTATATTTAAAAACAAAGAAAGTTCTGAAATGAAGTGAATTTATTACAGCTCAAACTTAAGAATTGGCTATGAGTCGCATTTTATTTTACAACTGGGAGATCTGACAGGTTTTCATCTCTTAAATAGAAACAAAAAACTGGCATTATTTCTTCATGGTTGGAACGATGAAGGCAGTAGGGACTGGGTGCAGGAAATGCTGAGAAGTAAGTTATTGAACTATCTTGTAAGTATATATACAATATTACCTTTTTGTGTGATACTCTTTCGCAGCATGGACACACTTTGACCCTGATTACAACGTGTGTGTAGTGGATTGGGGCCGTTTGTCACAGAATGATTATAAAACTGCGTCAATGTCAATCTTTGACGTCGGCCTTACAGTAGCAGGTATAATAGAGGCCTTAGAACTTCTAAGCCCTGACAACTTTAATAGAAGAAATACAACTATAGCGGGCTATAGTTTGGGAGCTCATGCAGCCGGTTTTGCCGGGTTTGTTCTCAATGGGGAACTAGAACAAATTATAGGTTTAGATCCGGCAGGCCCACTTTTCACAATGCCTGCAGTGGTGTCCACAAAATTTCGACTAGATCAAACTGATGCAAACTTTGTACAAATCCTGCATACATCAGGTGGTACACTGGGATCATCAGTTAAGGCAGGTCATGCCGATTTCTATCCAAACGGTGGCAAAGCACCACAAAGCAACTGTCACTCACATTTTAGTTCGCAAGATGCACGAAGTTCAAGTAAATATGTTTCATTACCGCAACAAAAACTACTGTGTACATAGATACATATGTATATACTAATATTTGTTTAATTTTCTTCTGTTTCGACTTAGATATCTTCGGCTGTAGCCATTCCTCAGCAGCACTGTTCTTTAAACAATCCATGGATCCAGTTTACATATTCATGGGTTACAATTGTGAAAGCTATAAAGATTTTACCAGTGGACACTGCTGGAACAATCATCGTGGTCGTTTCGGTATTCATTCCAAACGTGCCAGCCACGGCAATTTCTACTTTGAGACCGAACCCAATAAGCCTTATGTAAAGCCAAGCACTGAACGCCGTTGGTCTCCAGCAGTATTACGACAACACAACATCCCTTGCCATAAATGACACCGCATGAAAGCCTGGATGCAAATTTTCTTTGCGCGTGTATTGCACATAATAGTTTTGGTTAGTTTGTGTATTATTAAGTAATAAATGCTATTGGAAAGAGTTGTCACAAGGCCGCTATCATTTAGATTTTTGCGCTGCATACGATTGGATGTATATATAAACTTGCTTTTATACACACAAAGGGTGGGAATGAAATCCTCAACATTGCAATAGCATTTTAATTTGAAAATTTGATTTAAAATTAATTGTGGTTGGTTGCGTGGCTGCCTAACTTTCTAAATAATTTCATTCGTCTGTCGTTTTTACTTGCATGAGCATGCATATGTGCGTAAAGTATAGAACTATGCAAGTAAATATTCATTGCTGTGTATGTACATGATTGTGTATACATGCGTGTAATCGTCAGTTCATGCTCATATATGAGACTATGGCATTGTATAGCACACAATAGAAACGCATTTACGGCATGCTTACAATTTTTTTCTTAGCAAAAAAGGGAATTTTGTTAGTTCTTAAAGTAGTTTTAACAAAAAAAAAAAAAAAAAAAGCAAAAGAACACTGTTCAATATTCGAAAAAATTGGAATTCTATTAGACCTTTTCTTGTTAAAGCTGCTTTTGTACAAACTCCCATCAGCATTATTTGCTTTTCTTTAGTTGTTAAATTTAGTTTAGGGAACAAAAACTTTGAATTGTAAAATTTTAACTAAACATCTATTCAAATAAAAATATGCTGTTTTAATTTTTAGAATTATTGCAAATCTCTGTAAAAAATAACGGAAGCACTAAACAATTTGTACAATACAATTTTAAAAAATGTGTAATTCAAATTTTAAAACAAAAGCTGCAATTAATTGGTATTATGTTTCTGGGATACTTTACATTCATGAAAATGACAGCAGTCATTTTACAGTGAAACATCGCATTACAATTGCTTTTTGTGCACATTTGTTACATCAATAATGACGTAATTATGCTTCAATACGTAACAATTTGTGTTGTTTCGTTTAGTTTTGCATTAACTGTTTACTTACCGTTGTCTCGGAACGGATGTGATTGTGGTTTGCTGGTTGTGTTCTGTGGTAGGAATTTTAATTTTGACAATATATTAACGAGGACTTTGTTAAGCTTTGCAAACATTTGAAGGTGCATGTGAGGAGTACACGTACATAAGAGTATGTATGCATGTATATCAGTGTATCGGTATCGGTATCGGTATCGGTTTCCTACTTGGCAGAAACAAACTTCAAAGTTGTTCATTAGCATTTCTTATTTCCTTATTACGAGCTTTTAACTACACATACGCTTCCGTCAAATAATATCGCCTACGAACTCCGAGTAATACGAAAAAAAAGTTGCATTCGATTTCCAATGGAAATAACAATACTGAAATCATTTCAGAAACAATCGATTTGTCGATGATAATTTCATCTCCGAAGGTAATCCTGTTCACTTGGCAACTCCTCTAAATTATTTTGTATGGGACATTTTTCAGTGATTGATTCACTTTTTCTCACTTTATTTGGATTCTATTGTAATTTCAATTTAATTTTTATTTATTGTTGTAATTTCACATATATTTAAATTTCTCTCTACTTTAAACTTGCCACCACTGAAGCTTTTATAAGAATGAATTCAAATCTATTTATGCGTATACACATAAGTGCATACACGCATACACAATAATACATCATTTATTACATCAGCCATAATAGACTTGCCACAATAAAAAGAATCACAAAATTCACTGAGTTATAGACAACTAATTTACAATTTTTTGAAACTCATTTAAGACGATATTGTGAATATATTTAAAAAATGCCGAAAACGATATTTCAAAAAATCATAATTTTAATCATAATAAGAAATACGGAATAAAATACATTTATGAAACTATTTAATTCTAATCATATTTCTTATAATACATGTCGGGAGAACTATTTTGGCTACTAATACAGTGTCGTGTAGAACTCCGTCATTTTAACATACATTTGTTACATTTTTGGAAAACGTATTTTTTAACATGGAGTGCTTAACTCCTTATCAAATGAAAAGTATATTGAGACAATGCTGTATTCGAGGAGAAACCTGCTAACACATTGCGTAATTTATTAGATCCTTTAAATCTCATTGTTCACTTTAAAAGGTGTTAAGCTTACTTTATTTTCCAACTGCGCAAGCCTGTGTTTTCTTTAATATTGAAAATAGTTTTATTGTTCCCCACTGGCTCAAATCAAACAATTTTTTTTTTGTATTACAAAAAGCATAAATAAGTTGCCTGTAAGTGGCCGGTTCTAGTAAAGTAAAACAATCATATAACAATGTATGTTGAATATGTTTTTAATTAATAAATATTTTGTGTAAATAGTGAACCCCTACAGACACTAAAAAAATATGAAACACGTAGAATTTCCTATTTGAACTCTTTGGATTTAAACTACAAACTTGTCTAGACAAGAAGCAATTTTATGCAAAGGAACACTAAGGAAACGTGTACAGCCGAACAGCATTTCTCAACTGCAATAAACTATTATAAATTACAAAGTTCATAATTAAAATGTATTAAATTCAATTTTCTCTGCCACTTAAGTACACACAACGAAACAGAAAAGATGGTATGCAAGTATAAACACGTTCACATTTTATGTTTTACGGATATGGTTACGGAATGTACAGGAATATATGCAATACAATAAAAAAGCTTTAGCCCAGCCACACACGGGCTCATGAATATCTATCTAAGTGTGTGAGTGAACATTTGTGTAGAGAAGGGTGTTCTTAAAAGTAGTAGCTAAATTGTTGCAACAAGCTGAAGGAAACAACTTGATAGTTAATATTCAATAACAACAATAGCAAGCAGCAAAAATATTATCAACTGTATGTATCATAAAACTTATTAAATGAAAAAATGATTTACCTATTAGAGAAGTGCAACAAGTGGAAGCGGAATTCCATTTAAAACACAGACTTCTATTATACTCTAAAGGATTACTGTAAAGGATTTTAACTGAATATTACCGAAAATAATTTGTTATGAAATATATTGATTTTTTGTCCGATGTCTATGGAAAATATTTTTGCAAATTGCGAGAAAATGGGAGCTCCCAGTATTCGTATGACTAACGTGGTAGAAACATATTTGCAATGCCTACCAGTTTGTAATTGTTGTCACCTCACAATTGTTGTCACTAATTACTAAACAACTAACTTTTTCTAAACTTTTCATTTACATATTTGTGTAAAATGTGGCGTTACTACCTTTCAGTAATATTTTGACAATTATATTCATTTTAAGGTTCCCCCACAAAAGTTTTTAACGAATCAAAATTTTATCTTTAGGAGTACAATACCACTATGAGGAATAATTATTAAGCATTTAGCCTAGAGTTTGTTAAAATCTTTTAAGCTAAATAATAATTAATTAATATGATTTCGGTTCAAATATAACTATTGTTGTTGTAATGCAACACAACATACACTCTAAGCAACTGTTACTTTACGTGTTCAGCAATAAAAAATTCGTAAGAATATTTTTGTATTCAAAAATCTTTGCAGAATATACATATTAGTTGTTAAATAGTTCGACTATGTTCAAATTAGACAAAAAGTTCTCTTGGCTAGTCTATTATTTTTCCCTAGTGTATTTTTTCCATTAATATATATAATATGTGTCATATATGTATATATAATATATATGAAGTATAAAATCTAACTAAAAATCCTAACTGTGATATTTAAATTAGTTCACCTTGAGACAGTGACAAAGAAATATTTTTGAGTTGTTCCCAAAACTTTAGTGTAAAAAATATCATATAAATCATTTTAATGCCTTCTCACTTTGCACCAGCCCACAACACATCACAAAGAAAATCTGAAAATTCAAGGATTTTGCATTGTTTCCATGAAAATGCCCCTAATAGTATGAGAAGTGCGTAGTAGGACATCTTGCGTTTAAGAATTTGTTGCTGTTATAAAAGTAGTTTAAGTACAAGTTCGACATGTAATATATCATTGAAGAGATTTTAAAATATAGTTTTCAAAAATAGACAAGTCGCTCCATTTCGATTAAGGAAGTTAGAAGAAGATTAAATAAATTAACCATTTTATGTTTTTAATTAAAGTAATTTTGTAAATTAAAGTAGCAGCGCATATTATACATAATTGGAGAGGCCTTGAAATGTAATTTTCGAAAATATTGGATATATTTGATTTCTTTCCATTCAAAAAAATTATTTTCATTAAATTAATTTTGGTTACCTTATAAACGAATTAAAGGCTAAATATTTATCGCATTCACTTTATTTACATTTATTCGGTGATCAGTTCCAGTTTAAAAGATTTAATGAATTGTGATTAGAAGACAAGGTTTTCTTTTTAATTTGTTGAATTTGAAATAAAATAATTTGGAAGTAGACATTTGCATCGGTTCAAATCCACAGATACTTAAAGTCATAAAGGGTATTCTACACAAGTGTAACGGAATTTGGATCACATACCGCAACCTTCAAATACTGGATCCGAAAAACTTACACCGCCTGTTCGGATCACAATTGGTAGCGTACAAATCAATTAAATAAGTTAGAAAAAATTAAATGACACTGAATTTTTATAATTTCGCTTTCGTAATAATTTATTTATAGACAACACAACTCCAGAAGTTTCAAAAAAGTTTCGGGAAAATATTTAAATCTTTAAAAATTCGTTCAATTTCATATGAATCCAATGTTAGAATTTTTTTATAAATTTCACAAATAAAATTTAAATATTTTATAAATCCACTTTAGTAATATATTGGGTTGCCTTTATACCTTAAGGAATTATGAGTTATATACAGTCAGATAATTTGTAAGAAAAATTATAAATTTTTTACCAATTCCTTACAATATCGCATGCGATATTTTTATCCTAGAAGGTGGGTTTTCCAAGCTTAATAGCTCGAATTGGGGCGCAATTTCGTTTTGCAGATAATGTTATTATTAAAAAAGTCAAATGTTCGATTAAGCTTTACTATTTTTGAATGTAAACCAACGTGTCGTAAAACCTTAAAACCATTTTTTTCGGTCTAGAAAAACTTGAACTTTTTCCCCCAAAGAGGGCACATCTACAATGCATACATTATGGTCGATTACACATTTTGCCCCTCTCTAATATAGTAATAAAAGGAAAGAACATTTTACACTTAACAGAACACAAACATACATACAACCACACTCATTTATTTGCATATACCCTGCAGGAAATCGGAGAAACATATTGAAGTGCTACAGACAACATGCAAAGACGCTGTTGGTACGTTTAAAAAGTTGCATAACAAGCGTACCACAAAACGCAGGGCCTACTAGTAACTATCAGGAATGAACTAGAATATATCACAATAAAGGTGGGCAAACAACGACTAAGAGCGCAATGAAATACTTGGGCATTGTGATAGATAACAGACTAAAGTTTAAAGAGAACTTTAAATATATCGGATTAAAAGTTGTTTCAGCAGAATGTGCACTTTCAAATTTAATGCAGCTCCTGCATAGGCTGAGGTTATGAGAAGGAGTGCCCTTAGAGTTATCTTCTCTTTCCGCACAGAGTCTACGGATGCAGACTTGGTAATGGCGGGGATGGTGCCGCCATTTTTACTTGCTGACGGATATGGAAAGGAAGAAGTATATTAGGAAAACAACGAGGGATTACACACCCCGTCGACAAGTCATAACGCAATGGAAAGTTGGCTGCATGAATGAGCCACCATAACCGAAGGAAGAGGACAAGCCACGGTGACTTCAGATCGTACGTCTCTAAGTTTGAATATAATACAGAAGGTCGAGCATGTTTTCTTTGATTGCCAATAATATGAAGTCATGAGAACCTCCTTGGAAACATTAATCACAGATAACGCACGACTACATTGTTAAACTAATGCTGTCATCATTTTAAACGTGGAATTTCGTGATTGGCTTTGCAAAAGAAGTCATAGTGCTGCAGAGAGTTGCAGAAAGAGAAGGAAATATAATCCTAGAAAGCAGCAATCGCTGAACACTTGCTATAGAAGTAATACTTAGAGGTAGTGCCGAGGAAAAAAACGGTTAGATTTATGACGAGCTGATTAGATTTTAGTTCTTAGGCACCAGGCAGGCAGAATGCCAGTGGCAAGTCGCACATCGCTTGCAGCACAGGCTGCCAGTATCTTTTGAAGATTTTCTATCTTTAGCTCGTTAGCTATAAACAAACATTAGTGGCATTGTTCTGGTTTACAATTTTAATTAATATAGTCATTAGCGACTTTGGGCAAGGGTATTTTGGTACTATATGAAGTAGCTTTCGACAATGGAAATGCATATTATATCAACATTTTTTTTTAAAAAAAATTACAGGTAATGCTTACCGGCCGATGTTATCAAGGATTCCTCAAAGTAGTACTTAAAAGTTATGTTCCCACTTTTTCTTCAAGGTGTTTTGTATAGATATGTATCCATACTTATGTGCTTTCACAGCCACACATACATACATACTACATCGGATCACAAAAAAACTTTTCCGATATAAATTTACACTTTAATAGTTATAACAAAGTTGTGAAAAATTAAAAAATATGAAGAATGCATTCTATATAGATTTTGTTTTTATTGTAGCAACTAATCATATTACTGCGAACAAGCAGTTTTAGTAAGTTGAACAACTTTTAGTCGAACAACGACTTATAAATTAAACTTGTTATACAGGAGTGGTCAATACATTAAAGTACACAACTTAATAATACTTTCATAAAAAATTACAACAAAAGTTTTATCCCAAATTTTATGTTATGCACAACAGAAAAATAAATATATACAGAAAGGATCTATAACTAACACTGTTGGCCATGTGCTTCAGCTATAATAATTAAATATTCCAGGATGACCTAAGGGAAAAATTAGTATAGCACATGAGCGTTTTTTAAAATCATATTTTTGCTAACAATAACAGTATTTTCCAAAAACGATGCAGTATTGTAATGTTATATCGCAAACAAGAATATAGAATATGCCCATTATATCGCTTAGAATCTATATCTCATGTAAATCCCTACATCTCTCTTTCTCAATCGATGTTGAAGAGATATCTTCGAACAAATGTTGCGAAAAGCATGTGTTACTCAGATGTCTGCTTACGTAGTGTTAATGAAGAGTCCTTCATCAGCGACATTATTGCAAACCTATATAAATGGTGATATTTAAGGCCTTGGACATGAATTTGGCCTCAAAAGCTAAATAGTAATTACTAAATACTTTTGGAAGTGTCCCCGAAGTATTCCTTACTTAATCCTATTTAATTTATTTTAATAAAACCAATTAAGTTATTCACAGTAGGACAGCTGTGGATTAGGAATTGCTAAAATTCATTACGAGCAGTTTTTGTAGTGTGCACTATCATTGAAGAGGAAAGCAAGTTCCGTTCAGTTATGTATTATTTTGCGCTAGTTAACAGTATTTAACAGTATATCGGAGTGTTCCAGGAAAAATAATGTCTGATCCTTGAAAGATTGTGTTCCGCAAAAGGTCATTGTTTTAAATTTCTGAAGTTATTGTTTTAGATTTCAATATCTTACATTCCTGATTATTAATAAATAATAAAATTTTTAATTGGAACAGTTTTCGGAAGAACCAAACTCAAGTTCTTTTTAGAGCACCAATAATGGCAGGAGCTGTTTTAAGTGTAGTTGCAAATACTAGACGAGCAAGTTCTTTTTTAACCAATACAAGTCTAAAAACATGGGCCAACAACACTACTAATATTTTCTTTTGTTCTTATACCCAGCGAACATTTGCCAAGATATTAAGAACACTTAATTGAATATATGTTTGTATGTATGTAATTAATTAAATAATCTTGCTAGTATATTATATGTATTATTCTCAATAATCATGTGTAGTAATTTAAAGGAGTTCGGCATCGGAATAAAATTGTACAGAATACAGTAAGAAATACCAATTTATGGCATTATTTTGTTTCAGTACATTTCCATTGACACGTCACATTATAAAAAATATTTCGCTCTATGCATTCTTAAATGGTTTTGATAAAGCCGCGCGTCAATATTATTATGGCTAGAAAATAAAATAAATTCCTTTAAAAGTATTAAGATTATACCAAAATGTCATTTATATATATATTTAATGTGCAAAATAATATTTATAGTTCAATAAAAATGTAAAAAGTTGAAGACAAGTTAAGTACTTAAATTAAAAGTGGAGTGGTCAAAAAGGAAGGGGTAGAAAATAATATTTTATTAAGATTCTGATTTCAATAAATTCAATCATTTTATCTCTATAAATTAGAACTTCTTTCTCAGGGATCAAAAACAAATGCAATAACATTGATAAAATAATTGAAAATTATGGCATCGCTTAGCTTTTGTTCAATTAAATTAAAATCAACTTTCTATTTAAAACAAAATCAGATCTCTCTTAATTATTTATATTGCTTCAGAAAATGGTTTGCTTAAATTAGTTTACGAGCCCTTTGAAAAATGCTCTGACAGCTGTCAAAACTTTGCTGTCCTGAGAACATCGATTTAAGTACCTATTACTTAAAACCAGTTTCTTGGTTATAAAAATCTTAAATGCTTTCAAATAATAGACTTTACGTCTGCTGGGCGTGAACGAGAAAGACCTGCAACAAACAACGAAACATTTACTGTTTTTCTTTTTCAAATTGTTAAAATGAATTTACCTTTTTCCACTTCCTTTTTTACTTCAAAATTTATTTTCACTATAAACCCCTTCCTGAAAATGTACTAAAATTTGCCAACAAGTGCCAAGGAATAGAAAAGAAAAACACTTAACGCTTTTCATGATTACATGCGCTCGAGTATCTCCTGTTACGAGTTGCATAGAGTATGTGTGAGAAGTTCTGCGATCTGCAGTTTGCAGTTGAATGTTGTTCTGTTTATGGAAACATAAATTCATTTAGTTTCTTCACCTCAACCTCGTTTGCCTCGTTTGCTGGCAATTTTATTTCTCTTCATTTTATTCAGTAGCAATTTACTAAAGTTCTATCTATGAATTCATATGAATTTCGTATTAATTTTTTTGTTCATATAACTAGTATCTCGCTGAAATAGTGTTGATTTTTGCAAGTCAACGACTTGTATTCTCTTTTATTTAATTTTTTCCTTTTTTTCTCTTCACTTCAAAATATAATGAATTCTTTTCGTACTTTTTACTTTCTGGCTGTTTGGTTACATGTACCCATATTTGCTTATTTATTCATTTATTTATTTATTGTGTTGTTAAATTTATGAAAAAAAAATGCCAATATTAATTCTTTAACATTCTACATTTTTTTGATAAAAAAATTTTATTAAGTGCAGTTTAATTATAAAAAATGGTATGAAATATAGTTAATAACTTATAAATTTGAAATTGGTGGGAAAAAGTGCACTAAGTCTTCAAGTCCAAAATTTGGTCCTCTTGTTACTCGTTTTTCTGTATCGATCTTCTTTAACGATAGTAGCAAGTAGGTCAACTACGAATGGCCAAAAGTAAAGTTAATTATATTCGTCTAAGAAAATCCACAAAGTTTTACGTCTTCAATAGCATTATTTCATTGCAGGATTAAAGCAATAGGGAAACTGATACCGAATAACAACTTAACAGCTTTATTATACATTAGCAGAGACTACAGTTTGAGTGTTGATCTTAGAAAGAATAAATAAGTGATGTAAAACGCAAGTAAGAAGATAGACAAAGTGCAGGTTGATTAGTTCACATCAGGGTTATCTCTTTTAGGCGTTATCTCCCATTTTCAGGTCTTCTATCCTTTGCTTCCTTACTAATAAAATAAAACGAATAAACCATACTCATACAATTCATTGTGCGGGAATTATGAGAAAGGAAAACTTTCAGTGGTGCTGTTATTCAAGTTGTTTTAGGATAGCATGTACCGGACAAGCTGGTGGCGGAGAGCTTGTGATCTTAAGGCACTTACGAAAAATTCATTAACATTTTTAATTTTTTATTATCACTAGAGGAACTTGGTGAACTTATGCAGCCAACTAGTTCAGCCTACAGCTCCCTAAATATTGAATATCCTGCAATTCTTTTTATTTACATTTTGGCTTAACAGCGCATATATACATAAGAAATATCGACGTTACAGTATTTTGTTTTATTTGTATTGTATTTTATTTTGGAGAATCAAAAAAGGTAACGTTTTTAAAAAGAGAGGGAATTATTATACATTCTTTCTATTATACATTCCTCACGAATGAAAAATTGATAAAATCGTTCCTGTTCCAAAATAGAAAGACGGTTATGACGTAAATACATTCACTCCGATTTCTTTGCAGTATCATGTTTGATTGTTTTTTTTGCAAATTTGGTGTGCAAAGCGGTCATATATCTGTAAAAGTCATATGTCTTGAAAGCTTTGGATATATCATATCCCCCATATTATGCAAAATGTTAAAAATTGGTTTCATTACGAATATGATTATGAATATGAATATGATTCCCAAATTTGTTTAATGAAAGGAGATTCAGACTGATGGATTAGTATCATGTCAAGGCAAAGTCTCTCTGGCATATTTTCGGGCATCACTGAATTATAAGTTTAATAGCTCTATAGCTAAACTTTTGCAGACGACAATCTTCTTGTACTTCACAGTGCATTCCATAAATTCTTAATTTAACATTTTCTTGTAGGCAGGTATGACACCTTGAGAAAAAATATGGGCGAAGTCTATAGCAGGCAAATATTTTCAAGACTGTTTAAGAGCAAACGTTAATTAATGAAAACCAAACTGATTTTGTATGAAGTGAGCATTAGTTCACTTCTTCTATATGCATTCCCAACATGGTATATCATATCGAAAAATTAGTGAAGCATATCAAAATTTTTATTGGAATAATTTACGGAAGTGGACATAAAATAACTGTAAATCATTGAATCAGAAATTTTCGAATGATTATATTTGTGAAATACGCGAAAATGGATCATATATAATATTATGCTTTACATTTAGTTGTAAGATTTCTTAGGGGACTGTATTCATCTTCATTGCAAGTTAAAGATAAATCTCCAGTATAAACCCGCTTATTGGTATATTGTATATTGTACTTTATTCAACCTTGAAACTTAGTCCCATAATTTTTGAATTTACTGCTACAAGAAGGAGATTAGACGTACACTTTACCTTATTATGCAATTTCCTTGGGTTCTGACATGCATTTAACGTTAATGAAACCGAACGGTGTAGTTAGCAAAGAGGCAAAGAAAATGGGAAAAGCTAAAAGTTAGAATATTCGAATTTCATAACAAACATAAACAAAATATTCTTTCCACAGCACTTAACATCCATAAATAATGCGTGTGGAAGAGTAAAGTTATATATAGGAAAATTTTCTTACCTGTAGAAATTTTTGTCTAAAAAATACAACGGCATCGAAAAACAATATTAAATAAACAATTGCTTTTGCATACTACGATTCGAAAGCAAACATTGAAACGTAGCAGACGTGTATAATTTTTATTATCTGTCAAAAAGAAGAAAAAAAAATTAAAATACTGAAATATTATTTATATGTGAATAAATTGGAAGAAAAAAGAAAACAAAACGTGGATAGTTACACGGGGAGACATATATAATTTTGTATGGGAAGGGAGGGAAGAAAGGGTCTTGAGATGGAAAAGGTTCCTTTAGTTAAGCAATGTGGCGGACGACCTCTGATTGAAGAAAAAAAAGGGCGTTGAAAACCAACAGAGAAGCGTAGGTGGTGCTAAAAGCAGTTGAGGAAATTTGATCTTCATATTCAAGGGGAAAAAAGGAATAAAATATAAACGTGATTAAAAATAAGAAGGATTCAGTCAGCAAGTCCCTGGGGAAGCAATTGATGGAGGATGTTTTTAATAAAGCAATAAAGATTTTGAAGTAGCATTAGAAGCAGAAATGAATGAAATCATGTTCGAAAGCAATATGGAAAAAATTCTGTTTTTGACATTGGGTTCCAGGTCGTCAAAAGCAAGAAGAAGAAGTTTACAGGTGAAGTAAATAAAAAAGTGTATAAATGTCAATTGGATTGACACGGTATTGATAAGTCTCTGGATAGTAATAATAGATATTCAATATTAGGTAATTTAGACTTAGAAGCGGAAGGGCCAGTTAGTAAAGATAATGTAGTCCTAATGTTGATAAATGTACACGGCCTGGGGTTAAGGCCGGAATTTCCTAATTTCCTCCTCTTTTCTTGGAGAACGTAAATATCAAGTCTTTGGTTGATCAATTGAAATCGAAAGGGGCAGGATTTACGATTAGGAATCAGTCTAGGTATAGAAGTAAATTGTATCTTGAGAATTCTTCTGCGCATGCGGAGATAACGCAATTATTGAAGAGCAGGGATACTGCAGCTTATAGTTTTACTCCTAAGGAATGTAGACGACAAAGCATTCTTTGCAGGGGACTGTATCTAATACAGACGAGATTAAGACTGAGATTAATGGGGTGATTCCGGACACTATTGACTACGTTTCAAAATTCTCTATGGAATATTCGAGAAAACAGGGAAGTGACACTGGGCTATTTTTGTTTTTACTGAAACCTAATAGGAGGGTTAATGAATTGATCTCGTTGAAGGTTATATTGAATCAGGTGGTGTTATGGAAGAGGCAATCTTGGATGGAGACATTACTCTAGGAATTGTAGTGACCCAATTGCTTGTGTGAAGTGTAGTGAAAGACATGGTCCGGGGGAATGTTATATTAGTTGATCGAGTTATGTGGTATCTTATTGTGTAAATTGTAAGAAGAATGGTCACACTTCTAATTATAGGGGGTGTCCTGCTTATAAAAGCTACGTGGTCTTGCGGAAGAGGTCTGTTGAGGAGGCAAAGAAGAGATTGGAACGGGCTAAATATAATGTTGCAGGGGCAGTAAAACGGTCTGCGGTTGTTGCAGACAGGACTTTTGCTAGCCTATTTAGTGAGGTGCAAGCAGTGAAAAGGCCACAGAAAACACCGTTGATAGAGGAATTCTTGCTGGTTTTGCCATCTGTATTTGGTACGAGTCCCTGGACTCTGGAGGACAAAATTAGGAACTTTTGGGGTACTTATAGATCTTTGACTAAGGACCAAGCAAAGAAGGAATGGTTGGAAATAATGAAGGATATTCAGAATTCATATGGGTCCTAATTTTCTTAAAATACCTACTTTTAATGTTTGTTCTCTTGTACACGTAGGGGGAAGCTAGAACTGAATTTGTTACTGGATTAATTTGGAATTGATATTGCTTTTTTACACGAAATGCATTTATCGAGGGATGGGAATGTATATCGTGATAATTATTCGGTGTTGAGGGACGACAGCTCAATAGGTGTAGATTTTGCCCTTAAAAGGGCACCATTAAATAATTTTGATGATGAAGTACTTTCGGTTTGGGTTCAAAACGAATCATTTTCCTCCTAAGAACAGGAATTTATCAGACAATGAAATAGATTCATTTATCACAGATTCTTTTGGCTTACACGGATATATTCGGGATAATTGGGAATGAGAATCGTTCTTATTCTAAGGATATATCTGTGAATGATGTGGGAATTGAGGGGTTGAGTAATGATTTCAGGTTTTCCGGGATCATTTTTCGGCTGTCTTTGTGCATTCTGCTACTAATCGAAGGCGATTAGTGATTCTGTTTCTCAGGCTGAGAATCCTATTTTATTTAGCGAGGATTATACATCTTTGAACAGTGGGGGGAGATTGGGTCTAATAGATTTAAAGTATTTGCTGGATGTTTCGAAATTAGTAAATAATAAGAAAGCGTGCGGTATTGAAGGAATATCGAATTTTATACCGGGGAAATTTGCGGTTAAAGCGTTCGAATATTTGACTATTTTGTTAATAACTGTTTGAATAATTATTATTTTCCTAGGGAATGAAAAATTGCTAAGGTCATTCCGATTTAAAGTGGAGGGGAATTAATGATGTGAATACGTTTAGACCGATTTCTTTACTGTCTAATATAGGGAAGTTATTTGAAATGATAATAAGGGATATGGTGTATGTAGGATTGAGTGGAAATGATATACCTGATAATCAATTTGGATTCAAAAGTGGCAATTTCACGGTGGATGCACTCTTAAAGTTCCATACTGATGTGGTTCAAAACTTAAGGGAACTTCGATGCATAGTATCTGTGTTTCTTGTACATGAGAGCAAAAGGTTAAAGCTGAATTTGAATAGAAACAATATCGCATTTAAGGACACAATGAAATACCTCGGTGTGAACTTTAATAAGTTTCTGAAATTTAAAGGTCACGCGCTGTATAATTTAGAGAGGTCAAATCGTGTGAATGGAATATATGCGTGGGATATAGTGTGCAATATCAAAAACCTTGATGGAAAAGATTGAGATTTTTGAGACGCATATTTAAAGGAAATGCATAGAGAGGAACTATAGGCATTTGGGTAGGAGGTTCCCGATTAGATATATGTAAATGAAGAAATTTGTGGAGAAATTGCCTCATTTTGAGGGTGAAGTGTTTAGGGATATCTTATCTACCGAGAAAGAATTCAATTGGTCAAACACGCAATACATATCCAGTATTGGAATTTTACAGGAACAATTGAATGGTTATCCCGGTCTTAACTTCTACTCACGTATTACTCCTGGTATTCATAGGGGCAGAATACGTTTCGGTTTTTGTTTTGTTTTGTTTGTTTTCTTTTTTTTATTTATTAGTTTTTTTCATATTTTATTTTTATTATTAATTTTTGATTTCAAAGCTATTTGTTTTATTTTTAAGGCTTAGTTTTAGTGTAGAATTTAGGTTTTAGTATTAAGTTTATAAACAATAGATCGAACTCTATTAGAATAGATAAGTGCCGGGAACAAGCACTGCTTAAAATTATAGTTTACAATTATTCTTAGATTGGATAGGCAAGTTGCATAGGCAAGAACTAGTAATGTAATTAAAATAATAAGTTGCATAGGCAAGAACTAGTAATGTAATTAAAATAATACATGATAGTTTTAAGATTTCAAAAAAAATAAATAAATATTTCTAAAAGAATTCTGTCTAATGGAAAAAAATAAGCCTCAATAAATAAATAAATAACTAATAACTAACTTTTGCATACCACTGAAATGTTTTTTGTATAGATTTGTTTTTATGAATTTAAAATTTGTAGCAATTTTTATGGGAAGTACAAACTTCTTGCGATCTGCGAACAGAATTATCACGAAAGCATATAAAAAATCATTGATATGGAACTCCCCACCAAAAACATTGGTACCTTCCTAATTTCAAGTGTGCATTTCGATAGCTTTGAAAGTAGTTGTACTTAAATAATATACAAATTTGTTTCAAAATATCTAAAAGTTTTAAGCAAAAGAAGCAACGAGGATTTTCAACTTTTAAAATAACTATAAAACAGTCCCCCTGTCTATTTCATTAACTGGAAAGTATGGACTACATTATTCTATAATGAAACGTTTAGCAAATCCTTTAAAAGCCTTAAGATATGCTATGGAAATACGTTAAATGATAAAAACAACATTGTGTTTTCGGCATTGTTGGAAAACACTTTTCATTAATTATAAATACGAATAAAATTTTTTTCAAAACTGAAAGCTCTTCAAGAAAAAACAATCGTTGAAAAGTTCACAAAATAGAGCAAACTAAGGAAGAACATATATGAGTATATTCTGATCTCCAGCACAAAGTCAACAACAATGGCGAACCGCAAATTAATGTAATAACTTTTTGCGCAACAAGCAGCAACGTAGCCAACAAAGACCCTGTACACCACCTACTCAAAAATAGAATTGTAACTCTTAACAACACACAAATGGCAGTCATCGTTATCAAAGTGGCAACAATAAGAAACTTGGAGAATACTGCTAATGCGAAAATGACTTGCATCAAAATGTCTATACGGCTGCACAATGAGCAAAAACACGAAGAAAAAAAAATCAAGAAGCAAATTTGCAAGAGAAATGGCGATGAGTGAAAGAAAATGGTTCTTCCCTTCATGTTCTTCTTCTACTACTCACCACATGCCAACGGTGTAGCAAACAGTTTCGACACCAACAGCGCCAATATCAAAGCCACAACAACTGCCATACTCTAGCACTTATTTAGTGATTTAGTGCAAGGACTAGAAAAACTCCCACTCTCAATGTGTCTGTAATAATGTACGTAAAAGAGTATGTATGTGGGGAAATATGCAACAACAGAAAACCAAAAGGCGAATGCAAATAAAAAATCGTGTTTATGAGTTAATTTATTTCTCCACATTTTCTTGTCGTACTCATTAAAAAGGGGCATTCGCACAAAATATTAAACGATCTCCTCAATAAAGTCTCATTATTTAGAAATGAAGCACATGAAGCTATATTTCTTTATGAATGGAAATGCTCCAAATATTTCTAAAAAAAATGTTACATAACTATAAAATTTGCTTACAGATGTTGAAACTTGGGAATATTCAGGATAAAAATTTGACTTAATCTTTACCCCAACTTTTTGTCTAACTTTCACATTTTGGTCATTATTTCTTAAACTACCTTTTCCATTGAATAATTTTATTTCCTAACTGAATATCTTGTAAGTCTGAGTAAGAATATTACTCGTCGGACTTTTTGATCATCAGCCACGATTTGTAACAGACGAACAACATTTCTTGAGGTTTTGAAAAATCTCCCACACCACTATTCGCCGAAATGAATAAGAACTTAATTTCTTAATTTTTTATTTCATTTAGTTAAATTTATTATTTTTTCGTATTCCCAGAGTAGACCATTCATAGGACAATCTGGTGTGATTATATCCTATTTTGATAGGCCATTCATATCAAAATGGCATTGCATATACTCCACTACTCATGCTATGCAAAAATGATGTAAAAAAATTCGGTTTTTCCTTTTTTTGGCGATAAGTGTTGCTCTGATCACATTAATTTTATGAAAAGCGTCCTAAAGAATTGCACGGTTTGTCAAACGCTATAGCAAGCTGTACTGTAAAAAAGAGTTTAAAGTATTTTGCCGGAAACGAAGCGGAAAACAGATATGTTGTATCTCGGTGACGATTTCGCTGAATAATCAGTTTTAACATATTTTTATGGAATAAAGAGTTTTGTGATTGCGGAATATTCATTTTCACAAATAATGCATTTCAAATATATATTTATTAAATTATTTGCAGCCTTGTTTTGAAAATGTATTGCGGGAATTTTACCAGATGGGTCGACACTTACTGAAATCAATATCGCTTTTCTAACTTCCTTAAGTGTTATTTTTGATATTATGTGTACTCCTCCTTGCTAAATCATTTTTATAAAATGTTTCCTCGTATAAATAATAACAGATTCCTGATAAAGTTGTGTACAAATGCTTGAAAGCTTGCCTGCATTCAGTGAAATATCTGATCACAGGACTCAAGCTTAGAGTATAAAGGAGGAACACCTTCTACTTTGCCAGCATGCTTTAATTTCATTTAAGAAATATTGGATGTAAATGGACGTTTAAAGTTAAACATTTTGCGTATAATTTCAATAAACATCTTTTCTGCTTTTTCTTAAGCGAACCTCTTGCCCTTTTGCTCTACACCTTAGCCCAGTTCGCACTTTGCCAACGGAAATATTTTAACGTTTTACAACAACATGAAATCCTTCTTAAATAAATGTTTTCTTTACATTACATCATGACTTCCCCTACACAATTAAATTTTTTCTTGCCTGCTAGGTAAATTAAAAAACTTAAAAACCACAAGAAGAGTTTTAAGTGCCTGCAGACGGGTGTGTGTGCTGAATTTATTTCCTTTTCGTCCTCTGGAATTGTGATGGAAATTTACTAAAGTGTTTTGTTCGTACTCAAGCCCCAGTGGTTGCTTGGCTGTGCAAAAACAGAATAGATGATAAAAACAATAGAAGGCAAGGGAAAGGTAAATGGGGGAAAAGAAAGTCCACCGACCATTCACAAGTGCCAGCGAGCGTTAAAGATGAAATATGCTTAGGTAGCACCTTACATTAGCAAAACGTAATTTATTAAAATTGTGCCAAGAAATTTGTTCTTGAGTTGTCAGTGGCAAGACAGTAGTAAATTTAATTTCTTTTGCTTTCATTCCTTTTCTCGATTAATCTCTAAAAATTTTTTGAATTTCAAAATTGATAATTTAAAACAAAGCAGATTTAGTTTTTTCGTCACGTTTGCTTCAAAACCTCAGACGCAGAGAAGTGAAATAAAATTAAAAAAAATATATACTATTCTTGAAGATTCAAGATATTCAGATACTAAAATGAAGTCAAGGTAGAGACGAGATTTTTTCTTCACCACTACATACATATTTTGAGATCAACAATTGACGACCGACTGCTAATGGAGCATCGTTCCAGAATTAGTATTTTTATTATACTCGTATAGCGAATGAATTCGGGGTCTTCTTTTCCGATGAGCGATATACTTTTGTACGAAAAATTATGGTCCTGTGCTTCAAACATTTAACAATATTATCATATTTATACAATTTGTTTGATTTAAGTATTATACTCTGCGCATTGCTGGCAAAAATATATATTAAAATTTGAATCTCTCTGATTTGAATGCAGACTTTTTAATTTAAAACATTATGGCCACAAAGTATAATTATCTCAATAAAGTGAGGAGTTTCTGATGAAATTTCCAGCGGAAAAACTATATCTCGAGCTATTTCGTTGTTGAAAAGAAGTTTTGCTAGAAATATTTCGCTATGAAAATACCAAAAAAAATTTTACAAAATTAACGTTTTATTTTTACAATATTTCGCGTGCCATTTTACGCAGAAATAAAATCCATTTGAATTTATTCTTGGATTCTTGTTCTACCAACGATTTTAGTTTTACGATTTAGTTTAAATCAACCGTTCTCAACGCCTAAGAAATAGCGTGAAACATAAGTATCCAAAATTTTGCATTTTTTTAAAAACTCAAGATTCTACTTTACTTGCTGCTGCGCCAGCAGAAACTACAATGATTAATTCTGCCAAACCATTTGCTAAATATTTACAATTGAAAAATGTAAATATTTATGATAGCATTTTCAACTTACATTCTAAATGTACGATGGTGATATTACTAACAATTGCACTACTCCTATCGGCTAAACAATACTTTGGTGACCCCATATATTGTATGACCGATCTAAAATATGCAGATTTTGTTTATTCGTACTGTTGGACTTTTAGTGCTTTCATAACAGCGACTACTGCTGAAGACACACGTTTGTCTATTGGAGTTGGAGTGGGTCCGAATGGGATCCAACGTTTAACTTTACGTTACTACAAGTGGGTTGTAATTGTCATACTCTTGGAAGCTTTGGTATTTTACCTACCGTCATACCTGTGGAAAATGTGGGAAAATAACCATTTAGAGCCACTATGCTTACCAGTTCAAAATTTCAATTTATTCTGAGAAATCTTAATATGTTTATTAGTCCGCATTTAATACTCTTCAGTACAATAATTCCCCTTGTAAGCTTTGGCGCATTGTAATGGGAATTGTGACTAAACTTTGACTTTTAGGGCTAAAGTGACTGCCAAATCTCAGGTGCAGTACACACTGTGATGTATTCAATTAAATTTAAATACTCTTCGCAACGATCTGAAGCTATTGAAAATCTTTAAACTTTATTATTAGTGAAATCCAAATTTTATGGCCACAGTGGGTAGAATAAATCGTAATATGTCCGTGTTAGAATAACAAGCACTTGACATAAAATTTTGTTTTATAAATATTTTGTGTAAAAACTTTTTAAAAACCTATTCAAGCATAATCTTTTTATGACATGAATACTAAACTTAAAATTCTAATTTAAGCTCTAAGCTTTTATGCGAAAATGCATAAAAAACTGTATTAAAACAAAATGCGAATATACGCAAAACATAAAATCATTTCAGCAAAAAGCCAACAGGAAAAAACAACTTTACTCCCTACTTTGGCATTTTAAGTGGAAGAGCACATAAAACTAAAAATATTATTCCTCCTCAATACAAGTATGTCCATCATAATGCCATATGAGCATTTTAAAATGCCAACAGCAGTACGTTGTGCAAAGGATAATACAGCATACGAGAGCAATGTGTGTGTGTGTGTACATTTCCTGGTAGTCATACAAATATTTATGTAAGTGAAAATTTAATTTCACGCTTTGTAAAACTCATAGGCAAGGACGGTAAGAGACAATAAGTATAATAAATAATAAACACAAAACAAGACCTTAATATGCTTGATCTAGGACTAACTCAAATGCAAATAAACAAATTCATAATGGGATAATTTGGCATACAAAGAGAAATACTAAACACAAGATTTTTATGGGCGAAAAAATAATCTTTTCTAGACAAAAAAGGGAGTTCAGAGGCGTGACGATTGACAAACATAATAAAATCATGCAAGATATTGAACTTAAAATAGAAAAGAAAACTATAAAGCTACGCCGAAACATGCTTCAGATCCTCATATCCTCATATGGAAGTCGCCACAAAGCATAATGTTTCTTTCCCCCAAAAAGAACTTGTAAGCAATATAGGTTTTCTTCTTCTAAATTACTGTAATAAAAAGAAGGTTAATGAAGGGGAAATGGTTTTGCTTTCTACTTTTCCTCTAAAAAATTATATCAAGAATTTTTCCATTGCAAAGGATTTTATAAATGTGTATTCCAGAAATGTAGTTCGTTCTAAATATCAAATAAAACTACTTGAAACTGGAAGAGAATTTAATGCCATAATGACGTTGAACATAAATAAGATAATTCAATCATCTTCTTCGGAATTACTCAAGGAACTTCCAAGCGCTTTTAAAATCTCATTTCAGCTTTTTTATTTACAAGAGCACACTTTTTTAAAATTTGTGTTATTTGCAGCAAATCAATAATAATTTTTCTTCATACTTTATCGCTTATTAATATATATAAAAAATATGTTGGTGTTGTATGTGTTTGCGAGGACTAAAACAAAGGTCCACTCGTAGTACCCATTAAACACTAAATATACACTAAATAGGGTTTCTAAAATATTGTTTCGAGAGCAGGTAGGCTCGACTTTATTCCCCATTTTCAGAGCACATATTTATTTTCACACTCAAATTTTTGTTTTAGAAATTCCAGGACGAGCAATTCAACTTTCTTTGCCAGCCTAATAAGAGTCAAAATTATGATTGAGGGGCAATTCCATAAAAAGTCGTACTAAGCTGACCACGAATTAAAAAAGAGGTGACGCATTGAATGTTGTGGCGTATTTTTATTAGTTTTGTGTGTAACTTTGGATGTGCAATCCAACAATATTAAATTCATTTATGCAAGCGAGTAAACATTTTTCATTTTTATCAGAATCAAATTCTTTTTTTATGTACTTACGATTTCTTGGGATTAATATATATACTTTTCAGAGGTTCTTAGAAGAATTCATCTTGTTTTTTGGATACATTTTTGGAATTAGAGAAGCCGCAACATTCGAAGGACTTAATAAATACAATTTTGTCAGGCTCCGACTGTTTTGGTTGAAATGAAGTTTGACAATAATTGACTTGAAGAAACCTTCTGTATGGATATTTAACGACTTTGGGATTTGTTTTAATATTTCCATACCATTAATTTTTAAAAGTCGAACCTTGAACTTGGATTCATCTATAAAAAGTCTATAAAATTATTTGGTTCCATAAATATTTTCTTGGGAAATTTTCAACTTTCAGCAAAAAGTCTCGAAGCACCACATAATAATCAGTAAAAACTGTCACAAAGTTTAAATACCAATTCAAAAATAACTAGCAAAAATAACTGAAAAAAAGAAAGTCTTTTTTTTAATAGCAGCAAGAATTAAGCAATTGCAGCATGATGCAAATCAGTAAATGATACTGGTAATTCAAAAATGTAGTTAATAGAAAGACTCTTGACATGTACCAACAAACAAATTTGTGTGGTATTCGTAAATTATTTTTTATTCGCAATAAATTCCAACTATTGCATTTCGAAAAGGAAAAATGTTATACTTGAAATAAAATAAATTATTTTTAATTTGCTAAGCATTAAAACTGCATCTTCAAATTGGTTTCTATTAGTTTAATTTTTTTCTATTTTTTTACTAGTAATGCAGTGGATACTTTTTTATAATAAATTTTATTTTATTTATTTATTTATTTACTTAATATTAAAATTATATCGATGGAATTGACTGCAAGCAAATTGGTATTACTTTTTAAAAATAAAAAAAAAGACAAAAAAGTGATAAAAAGACAAATGATATACAAAACTATATGAATTCAAATTTCTCAAATTGCAAAAATTTCAATAATAATTTTAATTCTAAGCTTTTTAAACTTTTACAAGTATTAATTTTCGCTATGTTCTTTAACGACAAGTAAATAAAAAGAGGGCTTTTCCCTTTTACGGAATAAAAAAAAATTACATTGTAGTTTACTAGTCGATATTTTTATAACTCTCACCTGGCGATGAACTTGTGCATACTGCTTTAACTAGCGTTAATTTCACGATAATCTAGAGAGCTTTCGCACCGTATGTAGTAATGGGCTAATACTAAAAAAACCTTGTTCGCACTATGCTTCTCTGACGTCTAGTCGTGGCTGTCTTTTTTGGTTTGATTTGAGTGGGGTAGAGAAGACGGTGGGACTTATGGAAAGATTTTTATTTTTCCATAAGTGTTCACAGTTTTCGATCTTTTTTACTCCCATTTGAATTTGTTGCTACATTTTGTATAAATTTGGAGCAAAAACTACCCTCGTATGAATGCAAAGCTATTCTCTGATATCAATTAATCCATTCCTTTTTAAACTTACATCCATAACTACAACACAAAGTCTCAAGTTGCAGAATTATTTGAAGGATTTATGTAAACAAGACGTTCCTGCTGCGTGAAACTTTAACCTTAAGAGCGTAATAATGTATACGAATAAGCGAGTATCTACGAGTACAATGATCATAACAAATAAATTTCGTATTGTAATTTTCTTTAAGTTAATTTATGTTACGGAGTAAAATATAGAAAAGTCACCTCAAGAAATAAAATTTTTGCGCGAAAACTGTCTTTACTTAAAATTAAGAAAAGTTCATAACATCAAGAAGAGAAAAATCATAAATGTTTTTTAAATATATTTTGCAGAAATCGAATCTATATTCCGTATAATTGAATAACATAAGTGTGTTACCATTTACCATAAATTACCATAAATTACATTTCTTTGTATTTGCATAATTCTGAAATTGTAGGTGGTCATTGCACTCATTACAAACATGGCTACATATAAATATACATTTAAATGGTAAATTCAAAAAAACTCTATCCTTTATATTTAATTTGTAAGTGTCATCAAGAAAATATGCGATGAACTGCTAATATTTAATTGTGATCATTTAAATATTTGAATTACTGTAAATTTAACATAACTTTTTTTCTTGTATGCAATAAATTCTTATTGAAGTTAGTCAGCAAAATACTTTAAGAAGGTGAAGTATTATTTTTTATATATTATCTGTAAAAACGCTGGCAGGCTCAAATCATGTACAAAAGAAACGATCGTGATAAAATGATTATAATGATTATAATGATTTTCGGTTGCTTTACACCTCAAAGGAAAATGCATATTATGTTATGATTTCAAAATATTCGATAACAGGACGAAATGGTTATAAAGGATTATCGTTATCGAAGTGTATACTTTTGAAATTAATACATTAAATTTTTACATTCATACATTAATTGTCAGAAAGAAATTATTTTAGCTGTTCGAGATTATACCGCTGGGCAATGTGAGAAATAATTGCTAAGAAGGCAATAGGAACTGTTTACAGACTTACGGTTTAACAAAAAATCGTTATTGGAAATTTATGATATACTCACGTATGTAACAGGTGTGCGCTTATTTACATCTTCGTATGTGTCTCCCTTTTTATTATTGTTTAGATGTAGGAGTATTTGCCTGACCCGTTTTATTATTTTGATGGAGGACAATGAAAATTGCTCTGTACAACTAAGGAATACGAATTATTTTACCAATTGAACGTCCATCTTGTTTGTCCAGTTTTATGTTGCAATACAATAATTTCTTATTTCTATAATTCATGTTTATTTTTTGTTAATTGTTTTGTTGTGTTTTTCTTATGACTGTAAATAAGTCAGATTTACATATTTAATCTTCTGGAAGTAAATATTTCAAAGTACTTAAACGAGCAGAGGGTGAACATAAAAGTAATTTACTTTTATTAATTTTAATTAATTTTTTTATTAATTTCTAAAAAAAAACATATTTATGCAGTTAAATTTCTTTTTCCAAACAAGAGAAATAATTGATGAATTCTCTAAGTTAATAACTATTAAAAGTACATTTTCGAAAATATGGTTAATCTTCAACTATATTCATATAATTGAATAATTACAGCAGTGTAGTCGTAAAAATAAAATATATCTATTTATTATCCCTTTCTTCTAATGCAAAATTTGTCTACAAAATTGTTTACAACAAATGCAATATTTTCACAGTGAAATTCTGTGATAAATTTCATTGTTACTCTTAAAGCGAACGAATCGTTTGAGAATGTGTTGCGTAAAAAAGAAAATCACATTTTTATACAATTCGCCGGTTTCAAGAGAACAATTTTATTTTGCGATGTGCGCATTCCGCAGTGGTGAATTTTATTTTGCATACTTTTGCTGAGAAAATTAAATCAACAAGTGGTTGTGTTTGATGTTAAAGTGGGGAAATTTAAAAAACGGAAGGAAATTTCCATTAAGGAGGAAATTAAATAAATTATTAAATTGGATATTTTGTCTGTTTATGGTTAACCTGGCCTCTACCGAACTCATCATCTTTATACCCATCATAATTAAGCAACATTAATAATTTATTTTAATATGTTTAGGAGGGCGTCAACAGGAAACCCTCTTCCACTCAGCACAATAAACAACTGTTCTTGATACATTTGAAATTAAAATTGTTTTTAATAAAAGTTGTAGAAATTTAGAATGAAATAAAAAGGATAATATAAATATAAAATTTGGAAAATTTGGATGTTACATATATTGTGACATTGCGCCATTAACGAGTAGAAAGTAATTGTTTCCTCCACCAAACCGTATTAAAACTGGTTGTTCTTCAGTGAGAGAAATGATTGTTGCTTCTAGAAAAAAGATTCACAGAAAAAAGAGTGAGATTTGTATGAGCTTAACATGTGACAGTTCCATTGTAAAAAAAATTCTGATATAAAAATAGGAAGGAAGTTCTTGACAGATAAAGTGCGATCTCCAGCCGATTTCTAGGTATGCTGAAATCATTTTTGCTCACTAGTAAATTCATATACTATAAATGTAAAAATATGTATGTCTCGTTCATAAGTTGTTGTACTTGAAGCTTTAAAGTTCGTATTCGTCAAAAGTATTTGGGAAAGGAAAGCTTTGCCACTACGTATCCCTAATAATAAGAATCGAATAAGAGAAAATTAATTAACTACTTTCAGATTTTAAGCTGAATATTTCATTCCACTTACAAGAAAATCTCACAGGATGCTATCATCACTGCCATGAGCCAGGCAACAGTTTTGTACTTTAACAAAAAAAAGAAACAGCGACTTTGACTTTTAACTGTTTTACAATTTCGTACGACTGCCCGTGGGCACGTGCATATCACTGACGGTGTTATCTCGTATTTTCAAAATAACATGATTCAAACTTATGGTTGTTGTCTACTTAAAAAAACGTCCTTAGGATGTGGATACATTCGCACATTAGTGGAAAACATTTTGTGAAACAAAAGCAAAAGTTTACACAACAAAATTTTGGTTGCTTGTTTTTTTGGGCACTCATTTTTTAAATGGCGTATAAAATGAAAAAGTGGAAAAAAGCAATGAAATTATTATTCATGTACAGATTGAAATTTATTTTACATAATTGCGAACAGTCGTCCTTTTTTTAAATTTTGTTTTTAAATCAACTGCTGTATTCTATTGGATCTTCAAGGTATAAATATAAATAAAACTTTTAATACTGTGAATCGGTTTTTTACTACAATTATAAAATAAAGTACTGGTGGAAAAAATCTGGAAAGGACGTTGTAGGCATATTATCAATAATTTAAATTGTTTGCTTGTAAATAGTAATTGACCAGTTAAATGAGTGCGCCATTCTAACAAGAACTAACTGAGAAATCTGCTGAGAAAAATGAGAATTATTTATTTTCATACTGTAGAATATAAGAATCGAAGCCGCGAATAACTTATTAGCTAGTGCAATCGACGATAGCTTCTACTGTGCTCCTTAGTCGTACATCTACATATGCAGGGATTTGCAGGATTCGCATTATTTAAGATCACTACCGACAAATAATATAACTAGCTCAACATCCGGGAGGATGTATAGGCAATTGATTTTTTTTTAAGCGGGGAACGAGAAATACATTTTCTTTGAAACAATATAATCCGTTCTGATTTAAAACTTTTGCATCCAAAAATATACACAGTATACTTACTAAGATCAATAGAGGGGCAAAATAAAAAGAAATAAAATAAAATAAAATAAAATAAAATAAAATATAAATAATAAAATATAAACAATAATAAAATATAAAATATAAATAAATATAAAATTTAAATAAATAAAATATTAATAAGTTATTAATAAATAATTAATACCTATATATAAACCTATAAGATCCATATGATTCTATATACAATTGTAAAAAAATATTTCGCCTTACATAAATTTCTAAATTTCGTTTCTCTAGTCCTTCTTGTCGATTACCCCTACAGATCATATCAAAATTATTGATTGACTGTTGAAATATATTAAAAAGTTAACCGCTCCATATTGTAATCAATCAGAGAATTCCACCGATTTCAACATGTTTAGCAATATATTTTAAAAGAATTCAACTTTCCGCCATAGGCCATATTTTTTTACTCGAAAGTACTTATTGTATTATTAGTTGCTACGCCCTATAAAAAGTATATTTTATTACACTGTATCAAACATTCTGCATCACAAGCAACTTCGGCCCATTATTACACATTTGTATGTTTAAAAGGGATGAGCCCTCTCTACACTACCTTCACATATACTTTTGCATGTAAGAATACGAGTACGTATGAATAGATGTTTATTAAAGAAAATGATCTACATTTTTTTCGTATTTTCAAATTCTATGCCTTCGTAGAGCATTTCTTGCAACATATGGGCACCCTGCACTAGGTAAATAATATTAAAAAGTTTGTTACACCACTGCCAATTGATCAATGAAGCTGCAAATTCATATCACATACAAAACACTTTGCTTTAAGGGGCACACTATCAACTCGGACTTTTTGTTCCTATTCCTTTTCATAAAACCGAAAAATTTGTAAAACATTATAATTTATTATGCTTTAAAGAAAAACCAAATTTTTTCTTTTCTTTTTCACATGCTTCATAAAGAATAAATAAAAATAATCGCGGATACCCATTTCTAGGAAAATATATAGGTTTAACATCGACTTCTTCAAGTTCGGATCCTCGTTCGTTAAAACTTGCCCAAAATATCCTTCAAGTGTTTTCGCTTAGGAAACAGATACAACCGACGTCCAGATTGTGTTAATTATTAGTCTGTATTTATATTGAATTTAAATGAACTGTAAATGGAAACGAACGAAATATTTATTTTGATGGAAACTTGTGTCACATTTAGAATTATTTCTCATGCCAAAAAAATTTTCTGAAGGGATATATACTAACTGTCAATATTGCTAAATTGTAAGAGACTTCTGTTTATGCCACAGAATTTCAGACACAGTAATATTTTTATAACTAATCGAATTTACTGTGGCGATAATCCATGTTATGCCAACTCTGGACTACAGTCAATTTTTATTGAGGGAGTTCATTTCATGCCCAATATTTCTGAGAATATATCAAAAGATGCGCTATAACATTGGCCAGCTTGGACGTGGTAAGCAGAAAATGTATGGATGTGTTTTAAATTATACTTAAAGCAGTCTCTTGATATTTTTTCCTCTGAGAATTTACATGTAATTATTCAAAATATCCATCGGACACAGAATCTTCCTACGTGCTATCGGTAACCTTCCATCATTTACTTATATTCTCCTGCAATTTCATTTTCGCATTTTAGGACATAATAAAATGTTACTATAGTATTTTATTCTTGTTGTCCGATTTCAATACTGCCGACAATGCAATTGCACTTTTTATATTTTAAGGGTTGCCATCATTTCATTCTATAAAAAAATTTTTTGAAATCTCACCATATTGTAAAGCAAACGAAAACGTATGACAATGTTATGCAACATTTGATTATGCCTCCTCAGGGACAGGGAAAAACTCATATCTGAAAGCAACCTACGAGTACAGCAAACACAGGCTGTGTTAAACCAATTAGCACAACTTTTTACGTATTTTGCCTTTCGCGCTGCAGTAAGTTAGTTAGTTAGTCGCTAAGTCAGTCAGGCACAATTATTCTCTTCGCTCCACTATACCAAATAAACTGACCTACAGCAACTTTTGCTTTTACATCGTTAACTTGGTTACTAGCGCTGCCAACCAGTAATACACCTCTTCACTGTAGTTTTGTTGTGTGTTTTATGTGCAGTCATTCATACTAAACGCAACAGTTTGGTAATACCAAAAACCAATAACAAACATACTCATATGTAGAAGCATACAATATATAATACCACAAACACAAATACAAACACATTAAAAGAGATAGAGGCGGTCAAAAGTACTCTACACTTAGTAATAACGAATCTTAAAACGTAAATTTTAAGATTCAATAAGATCGTATTTCTTAAATTCTTTTATGTTCGAGTGTGACACGAATTTAAAAATAGCGCTTATAATCTTTTTATTTTGCTTATCGTAATCAATCCTTATATGTACTTTTGAAATATCTCAAATAAAACTTTGTAGAGCTCCTTGGAAACTGTCAACGAATCTGCCACGAAACGAAGTACCTGTAGTTTCACTACATTTTCTGCTTACATAATACGAAACATACGCTTAAATGTGTTTCTTACGTTTTATTTGTGCCAAACATTCATAATTATTGAAAAACGTACGTTTTCAGCAAAATTTCGCTTACAGTCAATTCCGCTTGTAAAACAACTTAGCGACGTAGAGGCTGTTTGCAAATTCACCTAACAAAGAGTTAATTGTGCTAGTAAAGTCGTGCCTTGAATGAATACAATAGTTCGGTCAAGCCAGAAACACACTGAGATGTCCGCATCTGAAAAGGTTAGGCTGTGTCACACTGGTGATAATTCTGCTGCAAATAAATGCATTCTAAAAATGTTCGTGTAAAAGAGGTCTACGTGCAAAAACATTGTTAATTATTTTTCCGTCTCTATCCTTTTCTGCTTATTTATTTACTGACGTCCAAGAAATTATAACTCTCACCGTTTGTTAATATTGCACATGTTTATATAATTAAAGTCAGTTGTTCAATTACATTTTATAATATTTCCATTTAAAGAAAAGCCAATATAAAAATATAATTTAAAATATATTTTAAAATTTAAATCCTGTCTCTGTACGGATTCAATAACGATGATATAAATTTTACAAAATTGACTCAAATTCCAGAACTGGAATTTAGTGTCGTAGTGATCTTTAAATTCCTTAGCCATAATTTTGCTTACTATTATGGAAATATGCTGTATGAGATTTTACTTTTGTATACAAGAATCATTGATGGCATCAGATATGTACGTCGTTGATAAATAATGGATGAGGTGAGTTGAAGGCGGCTTTCTTGAGGAAGGCCATAAGTAACGGAAAATGTCTCCGATATTGTATTTTTAAATATAAAACTGTGTTACCTATTGGCAAATTATAAATAAGCCCATCCAATTTCTATATAAGCAAATGTATGAGAATTGTTTGTTTACTCTCTGCGTTTGAAGGGGAGAAGAAATTCCTCTTGTCTCTATCATAAAGCAATACACCCTTGGTTAGTTGGTTTCAGTTATTGCCTATTTAAATACACCAACTGCTGTTAGCAGATCGAGATATATAATTAAATGCATTTGCTAAAATTGTCGAATGATATCGGTCTCCTGATACAGTTAATGGATCTGAGCGAAAAATGTCGTAAAGTCAAGAAAAAGCTTCCAACAAATTTGAGGCAATTTAAAATTTGCAATTGCGATGACAGTATCATCCCTATGAGACATACGAGTATACACAACGGCAGGGGTGGCATCCAAATGTTTTTAATAAAGTGCTTTACCTTATCTCCTTTCACCTTATCGGGGAACTCAAATGCAAATCTTTGATTGAATAAAAAACTATTCCTAATAAATATTTTTAGCTATCACGCAGTTTTTTGATTTGTTACAGAATTCAATATGTAAATAAGCTCGACTATCAGCATTCTGGTGTTAATGTTAGTTTTTGAAGAAATTTATATTTCATTTATCTTTTCTTCAAGTTTTTAAGTCTTGGAAATTACAAATGTAATGATAGATGAGAAATACCACTGTAGTAATACATCGTGTTCGCTGTACATGGCGAGTGCTTGATTAATTTTTAATACGAAAAAGTCTCCACTTGTGTGGAAACGTCTACGGTCATTGAGTTTGTGGTGTGTTTGCTGAGGGAACTTTGCATCGCTCTTTGATATGAGTAAGTGGCGTACTTTGGAGTCGGTTTTATTTTTCTTTATTGTTTACTGTATGTATTTCGTTGTTTTGTTTTTCGATACTCTGAAATAAAGTTAATCTACGTTTTTAGTAAACGCCTTTTAGCGCACACTCGAAAGACTCTAAAAAACATTGCGTTGATTGCGAGTTTTAGTTCTGCTGTAGATTTAGAAGCAAATGTGCGGATTTTGTCCAAAATAAAACAAAAGTTGAAAACAGTTTTATATACAGAATAAAAATAATACAGTCAAAAGTACGAAGCCTTGATGAACGGTTGTGATTTGCTTCCTTATTAAGGGTTTTTTTTTTATCAAAAACAAACGTCACTTCCGACCGTGGCCTGGAAGTTAAACGGGTTTTAAAAGTGGTCGGTTGCACTTTGCCCATTTGGATATCTTTAAAGTTCAAAAGTTTATGTGCTATTAAATAAACTTAAGCAATTAAAATATTTCTTGTTAAGAGTTAAAGATTCACGATATTAAATCTTGTAAATATATTCCGAACGAAATAATAAACAATTCTATAAACCATCGATATTGCATAATAAATCTGTCGGGCCAAGGTGATCAAGACGTATGGAATTATGGTATACTGATTCCTTTTATTGAGGTTAATTGCTGTTTAAAGTATGTTACATAAACTTGAATTAAAAAAGTAATCTGTTTTGTTTTTCAATACTCAGTAAATATTTGAAAAAAATGCAATATGAATTTTTGAGAAAGTCGTTTTTAATATTTATATTTCAGTAACACAAAAATTAAATATTGAAATTACTTTTTATTATTTATTTTTGTTGTCTTACATTTTGTAAAACAAGCCAAAAGTATTTGTTATTAGATCTTTCCATTTTAAAATAATTTGGTTTTTCGTGTAAGAAGCTTTAAAATTCTCAATTTTTTTTTGGCCGATTTAAATTAATTTAGTTGGTAATAAAACTTATTCTTTAGATCGAAATAGTCCAGCAGACAAATTTTATTCCCTTTGTGTTTATGGTTAACAACGTTTATGTTGAAATCGATTTATTGTGTGGGGTCGGTATGAAATTTTAGGTAAATGGACTGAAAACAGAATATATTTACATTATATATATATATATTGTAGTAACGAAGTGCTGCTTCAGTAACTTACTGTGAAATCATATGGCAGATTGATACAAAATTGCGAGAATCAGAATAAGGAATGAAAACGAATTAATTTTGGTTTACTAAATTATGTATATCAATATTTTAATACGAAATTTATAGATGTTGTTTTTAATTATATTATTTAAAATTTCGTATTAATCAAGAAATTGGGGGTTGGAAAACAGTCGTGTCGAAAAGTCAACATCAAAAAAATTATTTGAGTTTAATTTTTTAAAATAACAGACGCAGGTCTATTCACACCTGTATTGAATTGGGAGTTCACACGTGTCATAGACGAATCACTTCTTCTTCTTCCATTTTTTTTGACATACGCCACACGTGAAGAATGTAATTTACTGAGATTTCAATTCTCATTTTATTCAATGCTGGCTATTATTTGCCCACAAACTTACCAACAACTTAAAATATTAATTTATAATTAATTATTGCAAAAAAAAAACATTAAACTGAGAACTAAATTTACGAGTATATTGGTAAATTTGTCTGTGTCAGAAGAGGCTATTAAAAAATTATTGAATAGCCATTTGAAATTAGTATTTAAGCAATTTGAAACGTAAACAACTTCCACAAAATGCATGGTTTTTACTATCCTACACAGTCGTACGGCTCATGCTCATGGAGATCTAATGCGATTGCATCCTATTTAAAAATGTCCGACAAAATGATATTGTAATTGGCAAACGGATTCTTTGTGCACCTTATTAAAGTAAATACAACTCTGATAACTTGAAAATTGTAATTTTATAAAAGTTTTCATAAACTTTTCCAAATCTTACTAAAAATCTGTTGCAAAAATCTAGCGCACAGATGCATTTTTAGGAAAAACTATCGCACTTTTTCAGTATTCATGCTCTATTTGACAAATCGTACGTACAATCGTACGAATGATGTCCTTTACGAGACCATTTTAAACAACTCTCCATCACCGTACACAATTTCCGGAATAAAGTTTCTTTTAGTTTATAAAGTTTCCTTTTATTACGGAATCAAGTTTCCTATCGATTTAAAATATTATTCCAATTGGGAAAATTAAAAAAATAAAAATATTTTTTTAAACTCATGGCCAAAAATTTGTAGGCTAGTAAGAGAAAAAGGGTGGACTCAAGGGCACTACATGCCTTCCCCAAACATATGACAGACGGAAGCAAATAACGAAAGCAAATTTTGAAATCTGTAAATAATCATGAAAATTTTACTTTTGTCTGATGTCAACCACATTCTTCTATAATTTAAAAGTTGTATTTTTAAGATTATTGCGGATAGTCTGAACCATGCAGTATTAGCGCATGACCTACTTGTGTATGACAATTCTTGAATGACATTTCAATATCGAACACCCATCCTTCAGTAGGAAAAACTAAATTGAATTTTGAACCTCTTTGCAATTTACTTTTCGTTCAGCATATATTTCAAGACTAGAGATATTTTAATTGTGATTCTAAGCCGCGGCCGTGGTTCGCAACCTATATGCATGCAGCTTCATGTAATTTCCTATGCATCGAAGTATCATATAGATTTACTCGGGTGACCAGTCAAAGGATGAGGGCTGTATAACCGAAAAATAAAATGTGCGAAGAACTTTAAAAGTGAGGATATTACGATTATATACATGCTTACATAAGTGCGCAACCCGCTATAAATATTCCTTCGGTCCATCTTTAAGACCACTCGCAGCGTGGAATTGCAACTAAGTAATTATTATAATTAATTTCGATAAAGAATTATTACTTTCGCATTTGCGGTTGAAACAAAATACCCAAAACCAGACATAAATTAAATTAAATAAGTTTTTCCCCATTTAGTTCTTCGAAAATAGTTCTAGTAGTTCTCTGGTGGCGTACTGGAAATACATATTTTAAAATTACAATATTGCACTGGAAATTCTTAGAAAGATAAGGCCTGTTAATACACAACTGTCTGTGCACAATTATTGAAGCAAAATTTCGCCATACGTTTTTCTTCATACCCCAAACAGAAGACAAACAATTCGCATGGTGAAGAAATGAGCAGTGGCCCCCACTTATCAATTACCACTTGCCAATACTTGCTGTCAATACACCGGCAAAACTGAAATGTTTAACCTTCGGAGCAAAAGAAATAAAAAAGAATTCCAAATAACGCCAGCAAGCTTCAATTGGTCACACATTCGCAGACCGATCGATATGGATAAAGTTTACGTCAGTATTAGATTGTTCATGGTTTTTGGGGGAATTTGAATTTGGTTTTAGAAATGCGGTGACATACGTTCATTTAAAAAGTCTTTTATCAACGAACAAAAGAAACTTCAAAGTATTGTTACTGTGTCGATTTAAATAAATTTTTTGGGTTTGCAACAAGTGCGACAGAGAGTCATTTTAGAAATGTACTGTGAAAGTACAACTAGAAGCGAATGTACTCGTATGATAAAGGGAAAGAGTCGAATTCAGTGCCTAAAAATCTGTGTGAATAATTATTTATTTGCTGCTCGTCATCACTGATTTAACAAAAAAATATTTTGTTTTTGTTGGATGGTTGCTTCACAACTAAAATGTAGTTTAACAATAGTGAAATATCTCTCATGTTGAATTTGTAACAACTGCTTTAATGTCAGCTGACAATGAAAGAAATATTTAAATGCTTGTTTTGAGCCAAAAAATTTCTCCTTTGAACAGATTGATAATTCACAAATTTTGCACTTTCATTCTGCAAAAGGTAAATTAATATGAGTATACTGCAGAATGGGAATTGCCCATAAAAATTCTTAAAAAAAAAACTTTAACTCCTTTTTTAATTTTTTGTATTAATTCATTCAAATTGATAGTTTCTACTTTGACTTTTGAAGAACCGTTAAAAACAACTTTTCGATGTAGGTTACTTCCCCGAGCCGGGGCCTGCTACATCGTCCTTAAGTTATTCTCGAAACGAAGCGTGAAACGCTTTTGTAGCGTTCTGAAATTATCAGCAAATTTATCGATTTAATGATGTGTAATATGTGTCCTAATTTTGTATGAAGTATGCACAGTAACACTGTGAACGTTTTGTTACCCGTTTACTTTTACAAAAAAGCAAACTTTATAAATTTGGCGTCATAATGGTTTTTTGTCGTTTGATGAGTTCGATTGTCATTCAGCCAAAGCGTAAAAATATTATGCGATTGTTTGCTTGTGACGTTTTTATTTTTCTGTCTGGTTCGTGTTACCTGCTATTTAATAATGCGTGTTTTTTGTTACAAAAATTTGACTTTGAATCAATTATTTAAATTTTAGTCAAATGAATAAATAAGAAACTATGAGGCTCCCAAGCAAAGTCAGGGTCAAGTTTTTTCTTTACGTAAAACATAAAACTGAAGTTGCATGCATACTCGCATTTAGCCAACAAGTATCAAAATATAAAAACAAAGTGTATGAGTCTGCGTATGTTTAATATTTTTAAAAAATTTGTATATTTATTAAATTTTTGATATTTTTGGGTTCCCACTCAATACTTTTGCTGGTTGTTTTATTTATCGAATCCAATAAAATGTTTATTAGAATCAATCAAACATTCACTTCAATTCAAGAATTATTCCACTTATTTCTAGTAGTAGTCATTATAATTAGATTTCTTTTTAGTGTTTTTATTTAATTTTTAATTTTTTTATATATTACTTACTTTTTCTTATATTTTGAAATTTTAACTGAAAATAAATTTTAATGACATTTTTGACAAGAATAAAAAACTATCAAAAGATGAGTGAAAATTTAATTTGACTTATTCTTCAATAAGAGAAGGAAATCGGAATAAACTCGTAATATTTTTTTAATAAATATCTATACACATACATAGTCGTATACATACGCATACATATGAAATTAGCTTAGGGAACCATTTCCGTTTGGTAATTAAAAATGATTGATTGGCAATTACGGGGAGTTTCTTGATACTCAAAGTATTTAAGTGTAATCCTTTTTGTTGCATTTAATATTTCATGGTTTATCCGATTTCTTTCATGTTTCAGTTAACGGAAATTACATAATTCGTGATATTTTCCACTGCATGCGTTTAGAAAACGCGATCACTTTCCAATACTTTTTTGTGTCAAATTGCATGCGTTATAATCTATAGAGCCAAAGACTTAGATTTCCTAAAAGCAGTTCGTGTTATGGCAATTCGAAAGAATTGAGTGAATTCAAAAATTCATTTAAGGGAAATTTAGCGCTTCTCCAAAGTGAGATAATTTCCTCACCTAGCACTGATCCCTATGTAAAGCTTTGTGAGATACTCGTACATATTCAATATCATTTTATGTTTCTAGACCTATTTGTAAGAGCTATTTAGGTGTTCATTAAATTGAATTCCATTACTTACAAACTATTAACCTCACAAAACTTGTACTTTATATAAGATTATTTTAATATGCAGGAAGTAAAAATAACTTGATAACAAATTTTAATTTTAGAAGAGAATTTATTCATTAAGACCCATTTCAGTTCAAAATTTTTTGCAAAAGCACAAAAAAGGATTCCTATAAAATTATCGCACATCAATTCTTTGTTATTTATGTAAAATTGCCATACATTTGTTAGTAGAAAACCAACTAAAAGCGTACAAGCAACTTCCTTTAGTGCCACCACAATTCATAATATCACACAACGACTGCAAAGACATTTAAAAGGACCGGTCAGCCTGGAAATGAACAACATTCATAGGTACATGCATTTCTGACTATGTTTGTTACATCAGTTTAACCATAAAGAGGAAAAGACACAAAGTACAAACAAAAGTATCTCTATAACTTTATAGTGCTGCATGATATGCTGGTGCAAATACGTTTCTGATTACGTTTAAGATTAAGGTCATATACTTTCAGCATTTTGTGGACTTGGGAATTCGTACGAATTCTTCACTTGTCGACTTTGGTTTACAGGAGCACCTCATATACCTTTTACAATACTCGTACCATTACTAAAAATAGCCAAATTGATCGGCGTTTGAAGGTCATGTAAAAATTTTATATTTAATGAAATTAAAATACTGGCATGGTTTGAAAAGTAATAACGATACCATATTCCCACAGCAATTCTCATTTCGTGAGGTTTCCAAAACTATCAAAATGGTTTTATTACATTCAAATGCACTAAAATATCATAAAATTGAATTTTGGAAGGTCCCAGCGCCCTCTTGTGTGCATGTGACTAAGTCACCAAATCTCCTCCTCGTAGTTTTCTATAAGATAAAAATATCTGAAACTGCAAGAGGTATCAATTTATATGAATATATTTAATTCTATAATTTTCCTCGTGGAACCATACAGCTTCAATTAAAAGACTGTATTCACAATCGTTGATATTTTTGTTAGAGGTTCATCAGCTGTGATATTTCGTAATTCATATTAAAGTATTATTAAATGTGTTCAGTTCTAAAATAAATCTTAATTAGTTTAGTGAGTATAAAGTAAATTTTTAAATGCAAAAAGAAATAGAAATCCATGCATGCTAAAATTTATGCATATAAAATCAGATGTATTTTAAACAAAATATATGCTGGAAGACTCGTCATATGTGTGTGACTACGCCCTTTTTTATTTAAAACAATTAAAACGTTTCATAATGCAACCTGCTCGTACAAATATTCTCTCCAATATTGGTAACACTTTACCTTCCAAAAATACCAATTGGTATTAGCTTTATCAAAACTTTTTGAAGCGTGCCCTTACTCCTGCTAGCAACTAAAATTAATCATTATTAATATAACTGTCCTGCATTTAAAATATAGATCTGGAATTAATTCCTTAATCACACTGAATGAAAATGGTTACACAAAATTTCATACAAAGAGGTTACCCGCCTAATGCAGGTACTGTGTTTTAAAACAAATATTGTTAACTTTCTCCGGTGTCCTGTTTGGCCAGAATATTACATGATATTTTTATAGCGTGGCATAAAAAGGAATAATGGCAAATGAATAATAAATGTTAATAAGGTAAATTGCATACATGCTGGAGATAAAAAATTACTTTTTCTTTCCTCGTCTAAAAGTAAAACAATATAAAGTTGAGCTTTTTTTCAAAAAATGGAAATAAAATTTCCTGCGCATAAAGTTTTGGGGTTCTTGTGGATGGGAAAATATTCAGTGGTTCTGATAAATGTGGAGTTTTTGAAGAAAATGTATTAAAAAATTGGTTCGCAATCAAAGATTTGATTAGTTTTTGAAATACATACATACAGACACACATGCATACATATTTTCACTGTTACTTAATAAGAATATAATAATTATAATCATCGAATTAATCAAGCCTTATAATATTGTTTTTAGTTAAAAAGTTTGCTTTGTATAAGCAACTTTTATGTTCAGTCGAAAGCCTAATAATTATGTCGCATATGTTAAGTTGTGCTTGCATTCACAGACGTATTGTAACCGGTTAAAAGTTTTTGTATTATTATTTTGTTATGATCTTTTATTTGTTGTCCAATTTTAACCTTGGCCCTTATTAAGTAACGAATTAATTTAATCAAATTAATTAATATACAAATACGCATATTAAAAAGTCCAAACATACTGAGTTGGCCAGCGTACTTGAGACTGGCCATGGAACTTATTTGGAATTAATCGCACGAGATTTTGTCTTAGTAACAATTTTATTAAAGCGTGTTCTCGAGTATTTATTTATCAATTGTTTAATTTTTTGCAACTATACTTTAATAACGTCCTTCGAATTTCATACATTTTGGAATATATTGATAGAATGATATGTTTATATTGCCTGAGTGATTGTTATTAAAACGTTTTCCGTTACAATAAAAATCAGAGTATTAAAAAGTTATAGCAGATGTATTTATAACGACAGCATTAAAAGAAATAGCAAAGAAGTGAAGTGAGCAGGAGATGAACACACAACAAATGTTACATCGAAAAATCTTCAAATCACACTTCTAAGCAGAGAACTTTTTCGCATCTGTTTTCAGTAGCTGTAAATATTTAAAAATGGTTTTGCCAAAAACAAGTTGCGTTCGTACAATTATTATTTATACATGTAAAACAAACATTACGCACGTTAGCTTAGCGAAATGTTTATCTAGGCTAAATTTATTCTTAAATATTTATCATTAAATATGCTTACATGGTAACACATCCAATTACACACACACTATCGTCAAATTACATAAACACTTTAATTAAAAAAATTAATTAAAACAATTTTTTACGGAATTGTTTCGTTAATGAATATTAACGATTTTTGTGATTACTTGACGTTTGATCAAACGTTTTATTCGCAATGCACATTAAAGAAAAAAATTCAACTGGAGGAAGTTAATCCTAAATATACATACATTCGCATATACAATATATAGATATGTGTATTATGCTCATGTAGATTTTAGAATATAATTATAAGCAAAAGTGTTTAACAGCTTTAAGCATACATACACAAAGCAGTCTAAATGGGATAACAAAATAATATAATAAAATATTATGCGATTTACAAAAATGATTCGTTAAAGCGGCTTTCGAGACATAAACCACATCTTTTACTCAGCACTTCAATGACGATCGTGTGCTTGTCATCGCCTTTGGGTTAAAACTGTCTCTTTCTGTTTAGTAATAATCTAGTAACAATCTTTGCACAATCGCCACGGATACTCGCACAGATTTTTGTCACAAATAATAAAGACACTTACTTTTTTATACTTTAGCCACTAGCTTTAGCTTTATTTAAGAATTAGCTTCATCTAGTCGAGGTTCCTTTCAATACGCTTCTTTTGAATATAAAATTCCTTCCCTACACAGACTGTCATAGTCACAAAGCCAATTGTGATAATTCTTATGACTTTTTGACTATACTTGATTCTTAGAAGCGTATTTCCGAAATGATACAAAATCATACATTGATTTCAATACACTAAAGTCTGGTAAAACGTTAGTCTGGTTAGGTAAAAACTTAGTTGCTTGCTAGCGAAAGTAAGAGAACAATAAAAATTTACGACCCTAGCCTTTGCAAACACCACATTAACAGTCACAATTACAAGACGTATGTTTTATAAACAATCCTTTTTATTTCAGTTTCATCAAAGAATTTGGGCTTTATTGCCTTTCCTTGAAATAATTCTTTAATGGATCATTCGTTGGTAGTCGAATAATATTCTATTTTATTATTTTTTTATTTGATAGGTATGCTTTATCTGGGAACGTGTAAAAATATTTGATTAAGCAACCAATACTATCAACGTGGAAGGCAGCACTGATTTTAGTGTGCATATGTAGCGTTCAAATACTTCGAAAAATATTATATTTTAGCTTCCTACGCGCACATTTCGCAGAGTGTAAAAAAATATTTTACAATTTCTTCGTAGGCTATTTGTCCATAATAATTATTAATTCTCCCTTAAATAAATAATACGAATTACACTTTATACTTTGCGTACGTGGTGTATTATTTTATATAATAATTCAAAAATTTTATTTTACTGCGCAAAAATATTATGGAATTACTTGAAGAATAATAAAATATTAACGAAACAAAATAAGGATAAGCAATGCTGGCGTTATTGGCGTGAGGAAAATATGGAAGTTGTTGCCTGCTTTAAGTTCATGGATGGCACTTATTGATTTATAAATCAAATATTTTAATATTTTATAAATCAATAGAGTTTGTACGGCAAAGCACAGAAAACCTTTATTTTGCACTACATTTTGCTGATCTTTTGAACGTTAGAATTTTGTAGACAGAATACTTAATTTCAAAAACAACAGCAAAAAAAAAAATTGATACTTGTCTTCTGATCAAAGAACAAAAAAATTAGTATCGTTCAATTGTCTCTGAGTTATTTTTTGAAGATATATATGGGCCAATCAATCAATCAGTTTCTTCGTTGCGTCAAAAATTTGTTGTTGGGTTATCTTCACTTTAAAGTCACAATTTCGCATATTAACTTTCGATTGGAAGGAAAAATGGTCTTCGTCGCAGAACCAAAATTTTATCGAAATTCAATATCAATTTGTGCCTGTTCCTTGACAAGCGTAGCTCTGTAAACTAAATGAAAAAAAATTTAAATAAATAAATAAATTTAAATAAAACTTTTATTTAAATTAAAAAAGACAGTATTACCAACTCGCAATTGTGAAACTCTTATCATGTTTTTCATGTGGACCGTCTATAAATAATTAATTCTTTTTAAATTAAATCAGAAAGAATGATATATAATATAGAACAAATTAAGTAAAATCATAATGAAAAGCACATTAAGCTAATTTTAATATACGATTATTTCTCAGAAGTTTATATAAATTTGAAATTTAAATACTTTTTCACATACCATGTATTCACTATTACATACAATACCTCGACTTATTCACTCTATGAATAATCCTAAAATAATATGCTGTTTTCTCTAATCGCCTGAAAACTGTCATTTTATAAAAATTGTGGTAAATTAAATAAGATTTACATAAGTGAGTATTCTTGATTTGCAGAATTTTGACCACTACTTGGTATAAATTTCCACCTGACATACTAAAGGCTAATAGACTAAATTCTGGGCAATTCTGTCCACAATATTATTGGCAAAGTAGTCCATTTCTTTAAATAGTCACATTTCTAGAATTTATATCTGCACTCGTCTGCTTTTACTGAAAGCCATCATAAAATGCAAACCCATTTCTTATTACAAAAAGTTTGCAGATCCCTCCCCTTTCAATTTATTTTTATTTCTTTGCAAGTGTTTGTAAAATAATAATGAAACCATTATTATTTTTGTGACTCTATACGTATTCAAAAACTCCTGTATTGAATCCATTATTATTTAAAAGCAAAGAATATATTAATCACAAAGAAAACTTCTGGGAAAATAATCAAAAATAAGAAATTTTATAATCCAGAAGCTAACACTGGCAAAGCTAAAAAGGAATGCAGGAAAAAAATTAATTTTCTTAGTTCTTTCAGTTCTGCATTGACTGCATCAACAGCCAATAGCCATTATGCGCCATTAGGACGTAATTAAAATTCTCAAGTACGCCACCAAGAAAAGGACAATTTCGGATTATAACGACACGAATAAGTCAGGATGTTGTCAGGCGATTACTTTAAGTCTGCTCCTTAAGAAAATGTTACTCTTGACATTGGAAGTCAGTAAGGTGTTGGGTAACTTTTAGTTTCTTCACTTAAATGACATCAGAGCAATACTAAACATTTCAAATAGTGCAATGAAATCTTTTTAAATACACTGAAGGAAAAAGTGGACACAAACTTAACCAAAGCTTATATTACAAATTACAGAATTTTGAGAACAATAATCTATGCTCGTAGATACGTTGTCAGATGGTAAGATGCTCTTACGGAAGTTATAGGCAGAAGTAGTGGTCATTGCAGGAAACAAAACTTTATTTCCTCCAGTACAAGCATTTCTCAGCTCCTCCTCCTGCTATGCGCTTCATGTTTCATAAATTCTTTTTTCACTTGATATTTATTAAATGAAATATGCGAAAGAGTGGAATAGAATTTTTTTTAATATAGATTATAGTTGAGAATTAAATGATTAAATATGTAGTGAACACTTGCATATATGTATGTAGATTGTTCCGCGTAGCCTTCACAATTGATACTGTTATGTATATTTCCTAGCAAATCTGATTGTCTTATACTTTGATGTTTCAAATTTATAAGCATTTCACTGCACAATAATAGAGATCTTCAGTTAAGCTTTACACAAATATCTTCTTAGGACAACTGGAGATTTAAGTAATTTCTGATTAAAATTAATCAGGAAGTTTATTAAATCAAAATTGTAAGAAGAAACACAAACAATCAATACAAATGTAATTATTTTCTTATAAATTTTGTATATTCTCATTCTTTTCTTTCTTCTTTATGGATCTGTGCTCGATATTCATATTAAATAATTTTCGTGGCATGTGGTTCGACCTGCCGAAACCATATGTTAACATGGTTTAGTCGTGGTTGTGGATCAGAAAATAAAAAAACTTAAAATTAGGGTTCTAATTGTGAAATATGTCTTTAAGGGTCAATGTTTTAATATTGAAAAATATTAACGCTTACGAGAGTCAATCGGTTATATTTTATAAAAAAAAAAAATTACTAAAATATTTTTGTTAAAATTAAAATGGTCCGGACTTTGAATGTACAAGTTTTGTACATTTTACAAAAAAGACTGAATAAACCATAGTTTAGTAAAATTCTGCATGAACCATTTTCAGTGTAGAAGCATTGCCTGAAGTGTTTTTTCAGTGCTTCGTTGATTACACCGCTGCTTTATAAAACATTTATAAGTTTTATTTACAGAATCGATTACAGAAGTTTGTAAACTCACCCTACGAAACAAAGGAGTGAAATGAAAGCTAATTTTTAGTATTCTAAGGTTCTTTTTTTAATTTGAATCAGAAAAACTTTTAAGGTGTGTATGACTTTTGCTAACACTTTAAATATATATGTATGTAAATATATACTCGTATATATACTGATTTAGCAGCACGAACTTCTCTTTAGAGTGCAAATAATGCATAATGATGCCCTTGTCTATTGGCCCGCAATAGAAAAGATTAACTGTTGTAATTATCGGAATGTGCGAGGACGCTTAAAATGTATTCTAAGAGGTCGCTTACCAGCTGAGTTTCTTGCATCATGAAATTAAATAAAAGTAGATCTGGTTTAGAACTCTGTACTTCGTTATATAAACAGAAAAACCAAAACTGTTTTTAACATATTATTTACTTCACATAATTTTTTTTAGGTTGAAACTTGCAATATTTATTTTTCTTATAAAATCAGAAAATTCTCAATTCGGTCGTTTTCTTGGTGTCGTGCCAATATCTCGCATTTGTTGTTTGGCATTTTGTTTTCTGTTACATTGGTATATATGTTTGTCATATATTTTGCCAATATTATCCATTTTGGATTGTCAGCTTGTTTTTGACGGATGAAAAGTTTACTTTTTCCTCTTCCCAAAACTAGAGACAGCGATGAAATGAAAGCGTTTTGCTACGATTGAGGTGATAAAAAAAATTTATTTGAAAGGGCCAGGATGAATAAATAAATAATTTTGGAGAATATTGGAAATAACGCTTATTTTTTAATCACTCCCCGCATATATGAGCTGGATCTTTTGAAAGTCCACTTTTTAAAAAAACTAAGTCAACAGTAACTTTATTAAGTTGTAGGCACCTTGTCTCCATGATCCCTATAACGAAAAAATTGACTTCATAAATGTTTTATTTAATGTCTGCAGTTATGTATGAAATATAAATTGTAAAAAAGAAAATAAATATTCAGCAGAATCGTAAAAATCGATTGCCATTAGATTGATTATTCTGAGTTATCAACTATCATTGGGGAATCTTTAGCCCGTCAATCTATTACTCCGTTAGATAGTAATTTCGTTTATCACGAAAAATTTTTTTATGTTTTTTTAACTTTTCAACTATTTTACAAAATTATACTATTATTTGCCGAAAAACTTTGCTGTATAATTAATATTCACTATTAAAGGACATTTTGTATATCGTCTTGTATTTCTAATATTTAATTCGTGAAAAATATTCTAAACAATAAAACCTTAAATAAAGCAAGTGTAATAATTACCCCAATTCAATAACTAAACTGGGATCGTTGCTGACAAATCCACCTTCTTTTTGTTTATAACAAGAATGAGGCCCCAATACTAGAAATAAGTCCTAACAGGTGCCACAATTGGTCGTTGCAGTTTAAGGAAAATTAACACACAACAAACAACATTTTTTATTTATCAAAATACCTCCTCTTTATTTCCATTTCAGTAACTATATTCTTAGGAAAGCAATTCCATGCCCATTATGATGAAAAGGCGTAAATAAATTTCATTTATATATGTAGATACTACTGTTTATTGATCAGTGGTATTGTAATTAAATTTCATTTGAAATCGCACTGATGCCAAAGCAATTTATTTAAGCCAATCAAATGTAATCTGCATAAATACATGCGAGTTCTAACTCGCAGCATCACAGGAAATTCTCACTCATACTCTTGCATGCAGGAACACTCTCCCAATACTCGTAGACTGATAATTACGATTGTGAATAAATTTACATGTGCGTATACTGGGTGAAAAATTTCGTAAAACATTAGAACAGAAATTCTTTTCAAGTTTTTCAGGTCGGCTAGCGTTGCCACTTTTGAAGATGTGTCTCCCATATAAAGGTTTTATGGCTGTGAAAATATATAGGAGTTTTTTTGGGGATGATAATTTTTGATGTAAAATAATTAAACTTCGTAAACACACTGTCTTTGCCGCCTGTTTCTCTACATACACTCGAACAGCTCTAAAATTTGTTTAATAGTTTCCAAAACAAATTTGAAGAGCAAAATCTGAGAAAAACTGACGTCTGTGAAATATTGTTACATTTTATCAATGATAATATACACACCGACTAACATTTAATCTATAACGTCTCATTTCACCTTAATATTAATTAAGGTTAAAGTCACAACCGACGTGATAGAAGTGATATAAGAGGGACAAGAAAGAAATGTACTTAATAAATTAGATAATTCCAATATAGTTCTAAGGCACGCATTATTATTAGTCAAGATAGCCAAGTTTATCACAGAAATATATTTTTAATTTCAATGAAATATGCTCTATTGGTGCCTGCAAAAGCCAATCTACAACTCGTATGTATGTTCACAAATCGTTCGCAACATTTGCGCCAGTATTTGCCAATAATTCTGCTGATGTTTTAATCAAAAATTTTCAATAATCCAAAAAAACAATCTAATTTCAAATAATCATTATCACACAGCTGAGATGACGTAAAATAAATATTTTCACAGTTATTATGAGTCAAAACAAAATGTAGTGACTAGTAATTGCAAAAACACCTATACACGCTTAAATCGGGAAGCTCCCCATTAATACATTTTAGTACATAGCTCAACAATTTGTTGAATGTTTTAGTACTTTGGAAATGCTGCAATGAATGAAAATTAACCATTTTTGTTACTTTTGATGGGTTTTGGCAACACTGAGGCGCCCATATCCTGCATGCCCGTACGATATCCCTGTTTGCACAACTAACTAATTATGCGTACGTATGTATGAATGTATGTATTTTTATAAAGTTGCATTAATGATATTTTGTATGATATTTTGTAAGCCTTTTACTGCCGTATTAAAAATATTATGCGAAAATTGTTTGAATTACTGCAAAATGAAATGCGATTCACAGTTTAATTGTTTAAATGTAGACCACGTATACATCCATGCATACATACTAAATACAATATTATTTATATGTTAATTTCTTAAGTATGAGTATGCGATTCCAGATGGTTCAGAAGCTTGTGTATGCTTTGTGCGGAGGCGGTATATAAATTAAACAATATATTCATTCATATTAAACCATTACCAGCATATTCTGTATAAAATTATGTTTTAAAAAATATATGACTTTGTAAGGACATGTTATAACCTGTTTCTTAAATCTCCTTTAGCTAATATATGTACATTTTCGGAAATATAATGTAAAAATTTTATTTCTCAAGATTGCTGCTTCAATAACTCCAATTAACACAAAACTTTTCAGAACATGAAAAATTTAGGCTTTTACTAATTTCACTTTTAGAACCAAATTTTGTATTTCCCATTCGTGTCGCTAAAAATTCATAATTTTTTTTGAATTCATTTCTTATTTTCATTCAGTTTATTGAGATTTATGACAAATGATTTAAAAATTACAAAGCTTTATATTACAGAAAAGCCTTTTTTATACATGAACTCTCGAAACTGCACAAAATTTTTTAAATTACATTAATTTTACTTAAACTACATTTGGTGAAAAATTTCCTATTGATTAGGAAATGAATTTCCATATAAGAATATGAAAGTGTGAAAACACTTTTTCACAATGAGAATTAAAACAGGAGGAAGAAAAATTTCTTTGAGAAATACAATTTGCTCATACTTAAAACATTCGATTTGAAAATGTTTAAAAAGAAATTATTTGTACGAGTACATCTCTTATTGGGCATTTTGATTAAAATGTATTAAAATTTGATTAAAGGTATTACGGTGCAACATAAATGAGCGCATAATATACACATGACCTTTGAATGAAAAAGTAGTAAACTTTGGCCTAACTTAAGGCAATAACACTACGAAAATAAATAACATCTGCGGTACGAACCAAGTGCCTCTGCTCTGGTAGGAGTTAGTGAACTTATATGCAGCACTGTATTAGCCAATTTCTAACTCGTCTAAAATGCTTTATTTCACTTGAAATAATGACTGCTAAGAATGCCGTCGGATATATTTTCCTCCACAAGTGCAATCCATTTAATTTGTATGCAATCATTTGCAATAACTAACGGGTGTTCAATAACATGCATAAAAAGTGTAGCAAGCCAATATAATTTTGCAATGTTAAACATTTTTGTTATTGTGGCTTTGAAGGGAAATTAAAACTTGTATCAAAACAGCCATACAGTTCGGCTGCTGACTTGTATGCCACGGCCATGTGGCGAATGCAGCAATTGTGACTTTCGCACACTTTTGCCAACAGTTTTTTGCACCGTTTTGTAATCAGCGCGAAACAACTCCAATGAAATGCAGTGTTTTACTCGTAAGTTTTTAAACGGGATAAACAGAATAAAATATTTAATTACAAATTTGTTTTTTTATTAGACTGATGCATATTTTTAGATTTCTTTTGCTACCGTGCTTAAAAATTTAAAAATGTTTAATCTTTATCGGCCATATGCAGATCCTGCAGTAATTTATATACATTTTTGCACTGCATTTCTTAAAATAAATTAATATAAAATTAACACAAATAATTTTATTAATTTGGTGTGATTTAAATATCGAAAAAAATATATATATATTATTTAATACTGCGATCCCAACTATCAGTTTCAATGCATTTATCAGGAAAAAATTATTATTCAACTGATTTTAGTAGCATTCAACTATATTAAATATGTTAAATATCTTATATACATATATATATCGGTACCACCTAATTTATTTGCTTCAAAAGAGAAATCTAGTAAAATGTTTGATTTAAATTCCATTGTGGCCAACAAAATCTGTTGTTAATCAAAAATAACTGAAAATAATGAAATCGATGCAAGTGATGGCAAACAGCCCAATTGAATTTATTTTATTGAAAACCTGCAGTCAGTGGATTTGTTTTCTTTTCGTTTAACTATATTTTTCTATTTCCATAGTAAACTTTAATTCCTCTTGCTAAAATTCTATTGAGCTGCTATATGATTCTGAAAATAATTAAAATACACATTAATTTTTAACTTAACATCAATCATGTGACTTAATCTTATGATTTATTTCTGGAAGAAAGTGAAAAGTTATTTACAGCGAATTTTTATTACATTCGTGTAAGAGGAGCCTTTTAACTATTTTTAAGGAAGTTGGTAAAATTTCCCTTTTGCGACATCCTCCAGAAGGATATATTGTTAATTTTTTTCACATTATACAAAGCTGAAAATTAGTAATGGGGACAAAGTTAACAGCGGCTTGCAGATATTGGGATTATCATTTTCTAAAAATAAAAACTTTGGCTTTTAGTCTACTGCTCTTTTTTTAAATTCAATAAAGAAGAAAAATAAAAGTAATTCTCGGGATTTGTATTGATACTTGGAGTTGGTTTTTAGCCGGTATCATTTCCAGTAATCTTCAGGAACGATATTATTAATGGATTACAGACGGCAAAAGGAGATAGTAGCATTAAATTTTTAATTAAATTTTATTTTGAATTCTTCTTCAGAAAGACAACAATAGTACAAACGCCGATTTACAACAGTTTGTCGCTTTATTTACACGGTGAAGCACTCAGTTTTTGGATTGTTGGAAGAACAGTACCCAAATTCTTTCTTGAAACCCCCTGTTAGCAACAATGTAATGGAACAATAAATGACATCGGTCTATATAACATAGAAGAAAAGTTATGTAATTTTAGTCATTATGAGCATGATCGTAAATGAAATATACGATTTCATCATCAATCTTTTTTATGGGATTTAAAATTCAAGTTATTGAACGCGCAAGTCTATAAAAAAATAGGAGTACGTATTAAAAAAACCATTAAAAAATTTCAAAAGATTTTAGAATACGATGTATTGGCTTTAAATAATTAGAATTAATAAAATAATTCGATTCCAGTTTAGTTTTATTTGATTTTTTTTATCAACCCGAAGCAAATCACAAAACAATAATATAAAACAAAATAATTTTACCAATTTTTTTTTTGTTTTTTTAGCTAAAAAATACTATGAAGTCGTTTGCAATTTTAATTTTAGTCATCGTTTGTTCAACACAAACAAATCACATGAGAATCAATATAAATGAAAATAAAGAGGAAAATAATTTATTAACTATACACAGCGGTGCACAGGCCTACGATTCTAATGAGCCAAAATCACGTGCAAAAAGAGGATTCTTCTGGGACTTCATTCAAAAGATGCTTATAACCAAAAATTTAATAGTCGACGTAAGTAGATCGTCAAGTAGCAAATGAATATTACAGAACACAATTCCACGTTTTGAAGCTATACAAACCACTTCAAAAAAAAATGTTCAAATATTATGTTATCCTTTCAAGGTTCTAGATTGAGGAATTGTTATCGATGTATTGGACGATGCAGACACAAAATAATTATCATGCGGGAATATTGTTTACTTCCTTCAGAGTTCTGTTCTGTTCTGTTTGTTGTATGAGTTCATATAAGAAACGACTTCCGATTTTCGAAAAACTTCAGCTTTTTTTTTTATTTAAAACGTCTAATTTCTGTTTAGGAATCAAATCAATAAGGATATTTATACATACTATATTATAAAACCATTTTTATGTCTTGTTGAATGTAGAGCAGATATACTTTTGCAGCGCATTGATTGAATAATCTGGAATTTATTAATATTTCTTTAGCAATATGTTGATACTCGTGACACATTAAATGACGTTTACAATTTGGTTAATGACCAATTTACTGATCCCGCGCCTGAAAAACGTGGCAAGTCTTCAACCACCATAGAAAGTTCAGTAAGCATAAATTCAATTTATTTCTGCATCCTTCTTGAGTCTTATTATTTTATTGCTCTAGAAATCAAGCAGTGACGAAAGCAGCGATAGTTCCGAAGTGACAACAACTACCGAACCGTATCGCATTTCCCGTTATGAATTGGGGCGCATTTTGGGTCGTAATTTTCGTGGTCTTCAGCGTTTGCAGGAAATTGAATTTCGCGATGCCTTAAATGTAAGTAGTTTATGCTCGTATGTTTTATATTTAAAGTGATGTATTTTTCTATTTCTGTTCACTTTTAAGCAATCGCACTATAACATACAGGAGTACAAGGCTGAAGCAAGTAAACAATTTGCTAATAGTTTGGCGGTGGAAAAGAAAAATCATTTAACGGCTCTGAAGGGTTAATGGTCGAATCCCTATTATTATTTTGTATATAAATGTGTGTACATATATTTGTGCATATGTGTGTTTCCTAAAATGTTTTTAAACATTTAAAGCTTAAGAAATCAAGTCCAAACATTATAATAGACCGTTTTAGAAATTTAAGTTCATGTACAAAGCAAAGTAAGAGAATTTATTTTAATCAAATACATGTATATACATATTTAGTTCATATTGCAAGGAGAAGGAATAAAGTTGATCGCAATAGTGTCATGTCAATTTTATAAACATATGCTGAAAATGTTATATGAATAAAGAAAAGTGTGTGTTAAATATATTAAGTGAAACTCAAAATGATGTAAAAAAATTTAACACCAAAACTCGCGCAAAATATACGCCCAGAAACGCTGAAGTGGCAGTGGAATATAAAATTCGTTAAATATATTTCACGTCTACTTTATGTTCACACGTATCAAGTCTTATTGCAGGCATTGGTATTTGGTTTTCCTTGGTCCTTGCACAAGGGAAGTCCTTTTTATATGTATTTATGTGTAACTGCGTATGAGAACATGATCTTTTTTTTAATATTTCAAACGATAAATTAAAATTAATTTTTATAAGTATACCTATCAACAGCCTGTTATGTTATATGGTTATGGGTGTTGCCAACTTGCAAGATGCAATTGGTTTTTTAATAGGATGATGGAAGTTACAAGTAATTGATTGCCCATAACTTTGTTTCGTTCAGAATGCTCAGTTATGGTTCTTGAACTGACGTCTAGCAGATGGTCTTCTGTGAGTCTCTGCTACCTGGAAGATATAATATGTGTACTACTTTGACGTATGGCAGTTGGTTATTTGATAAATTATTATTTACTTCTTTTTAATTAAATTCGGTCGCCTGAGTTGAAGAAATTGTCATATGAAAAATCCTTTGCTGCTCTACCATAAGGTGCTAAATCTTTTATTTTATATTTGATATATTTTTTATGTTGCCATAGAAGTTGTGGTAAGTTGTCATTTACCCACAAAGTTTATTACAGTTCGCACAGGCGAACATTCGAAATGAATAATTTGTATGCGTGCGATTGAGAGCAATTAAATATTGTTTCTATAAATTTTGTTAAAGAAATGAAATAACAACTAAATTTTTGATAAGAAAATAATAAGTTAAATTTAGTTTGTATCAATTGATTTAAAATTTGGTTATTTTTTTACCCGATGCACATGAAAAGAAAAAAGGATTTTCGCAACTACTTTCGGCCTCAGAAAACAAAATGAAATGAAATGATAAAAACAAAAGTTCTATACAGCATAGAAAGCGGCTAAAGGCAAACTTTTGTTTTACGTTATTCTTTTAAAACCGCTAAAAGTGTCGTATTTCGATGCCCACGAGACGTCTGAATCATCTGCAAAGTATAAGTTTATACAGTTTGACATCAAATTGCTCAGCTTTTACTAACAGGAAGAAGGAACTGCAATAAGTATTTTCCCAAAGTAGAGATACTATTGACTAAAAGTTAAACTGCAAAAGTATAAGAGGAGCAGTGAGTGGCAAACCACAATATCAGGAGAAGAAAAGTTGAGAAATATGACAGACAGTTGTTACAGTGGGTGGGTGACAAGTGATAAATTCCATTGGGAAAAATTTATATATTAAAATCCGAAATAACAATAATCTCCACTTTCCCCAATAAGATGCTGTTTAAAAATAGTATTTTAAATTTAAGTGAACTTTTTTTTATTTAAGCTTAATATTGGCTATAGCTGTGGCACAGCAATCAAAAGTGTTTTTTTTTTTCGTGACCACTATGCGATGGCTTTAGTATTACAAGAGCTGTAGCGTTATCATTGCCAAAACTTTTACGTAAATGTTTACGAAAGTGCAAAACTTTCCAGATCTACAAGCATACCCACAATTGCTCATAGTCACATTTAGCTACTAAACTCAAATACGCTTTCAATTTAATATCCTTCGTGCCAAAGGATTTGCATTGTTGTTACTTTACAAGTCTTGTTTTACATATTATTCTTATGCCTTAGACTCAAAAATATTGCTGCAGTTGTGAAACTGCAAGTTCGAAAAACAGCTGCATTTCTTATTATCAATCCAGCCATCAAGGACCAGCACTTTAATTTTTGTTTCTTGTGTTGCCAATAATTTAAAAGCAGTGCATAAAGTTTTGAATTTATTTTTTTTTGATTTTGGTGATATTTTACTTTCTTATAACTATCATGCTCAGCCGGTGAGTGGAAAAACTGTTAGCTTTAGCTTTTGGGAATGCGGGTTTTATTTAAGTATCCCCATTAACAATTACGGTGTAAATTATCAAAGAACTGATTAGGCGTTGTCTTGCGAGAGAAACCTAAAAAAAACGAGAATTGCAGGAAAATTCGAAAAGAATAAAATATATATTTCTTTCAATAGATTTAATGTTTAATAGTTTACGAGTATAGCGACTATATTAAATTCAAAAATCTATCTTAATATTCCTTTGTGATACTTGATTAAAAATAACACAAAATGTGAAACTGGAAAAGTTTAATTCATTATCCATGTGAAAATCGCCTACTGCGCAGAGTGAAATAAAATAAAATAATATAGAAGTTTTTTAGCTTTTGCTTTTTTTAATTTTTTCTTTGTGGAACTTTTTTTGGAATTTAGGAGAAATTTTTATTTTGTTTAAAATAATTAAACTTATAATATTCACCCTTATTGTCTTTGGCGTTTTCGCGGCGAAAGTTTGGCGTTTTTTTAAAATGCTACCGTGGTTGGCGAAAAACGCTAATAAATACGACAATTTTAAAATCTATTACAAAAACCATACCGTGTTTGGCGTATTCGCCTGTCAAATACACAAAATTTTGTCGTTAAGAAAATTGATCACGACGTTATCAAATTTAATTTAAATAAAGTCAAGCAAAATGTAAGTATGCCAAAAATTAAAATTATTGACATGTAAATTTCTTTTTACATACATATGTGGCTAATGCTGGTGTATATTTTAGAATAAAGATTACAACTGCCGCACAATTTGCCAAATTAGTAGATATAATGGAGCAAAAACCCTACTTGGCAAAGGGGTTCCATAAAGGTGTAGGGAAAGTCAATGTTAAGGAAGAGTGGAACGCTATTTCGGAGGATTTGAATTGTATGGGTCCTCCATCGCGTTCGGGAGAAGGTTGGATGAAGGTGTGGGCTTACTTTAAATTTAAACTAAAAAAAAAATGGTTCATAATAAAGCAGAAAGTCACGCCACTGGTGGCGGGCCATTCAAAAAATTCAGTTTTTCTGCTGTCGAAGAAGCAGTTATTAGTTTATTAGATATGCGTGATGTTGTGCAACATAAAGATTCCTTTGGAATTAAAAGAACTATAACTGCATCACCAGACCCTCAGCCAAATGCAGATATTAACATCGACATTACTGAAATGGAAGAACATGGTATATCTTCTACGCCACCACCGCTTAGAAGGACCAAGGTAAAAAAAATAGAAACCAAGACAAATTTGAGCTGTTGGAACAACAGGTAAAATTGCAGAAAGAGTTGTTCTTGGATTTGAAAAACAAATTATCCGAAATGGAGAAATACACCCGGAGAATATGTAAGGCCAAAGAAGAGAAACTTCGTTTATATAAGGAGGAACTAAAACACAAAGAAGAAAATAGAAAAGCTCTATTAGAAATACAGAAGGCTGAACTAGAAATTAAATGAAAAAAAATTGAACTGGAAGAAATAAAAAGTAAAATGATGTAATATTTTTATTTTATTATTATGTTATGTAGTTTCTAAAAAATATCTTTCTACAGAAAAAAATGTGGATAATATTAGCTTCATTCAAGAACTTTAACAAAAAAAAATTTGCATACTGTTATTTTTTTGTACAAACCATACAGCGGTACCTGTTTACCTTACCTTATTTTTTGAACAGCCATACACATTACAACAACCTTTTAAAAAAAACTGTAAAAAATCGAAATGGTGTTATAAGGTACGCTCTAGCGGATAACCAGCATCACCTAAAAATTAACAAAAATTCAATTCATATTGTAAATGTATTCTATTTAAGAAAATGTGTTTAAAATATTTTCTCCAAACACGGCTTTAAACCAATCAATGATTTTAAACTTACTTTTTGTTTGGAAGTGCAAAAATGTTTGTTTGCTGCCTTAACTGCTTCCTTACAGCATTTATTTCATTAATGCTGGCTGCTTCATCTTCAGATGATGACGATAAGTAAAAAGCTTAACATTTTCCACAAATAAAATTACACTAAAATATCACCAAATAGAAAAATAGTTCACTATATGTACTCTTTTTATTTAAAAATATACACTTGTTTGACAGATCTTTACACAGGATGTTTCAAAGAAAATTAAAATATCGTATTCTTTTACATTGCTAATCTTTTACAAAATTTTGCTTGTCGAAAATTTTAGACGGTAACATAAAATTGAAAATACGACAGCAAAAACGCCAGCTGGCGTTTTTCGACTACGCCAAAGACAATAAGGGTGATTATTTATATAACAAAACCAATTATCAAACTGAGATATCCCTTTTTGAACCATTTCTTCTATTCGTAACGCTGGCACCACTTTTCAATTCCATATATTTTTGGAATATTTAGCAGAGCTATTAAAATTTCCTGTTGGAACACATGTGAAGTCCATGTTAGTCAATGCCTGGTTTATTTTGTCTTGTAGGATTATTTATCTTACTTTTTGTGTGTTGTGTATTCCAGTGTGTCCATTTGAAAACTTTTAACCTCTAAAATGTTTTTAGTATTTTCAATGTTCTTCATATGAGAGTCCACTTTATTTTATAGTAATAATTCTGCTGGGTTGTGTGTAATAATAAGCCATTAAGAAAATTCATACTCTTTTAGAAATCACAGTAACCCGGATGTTATTTTCTTCAGACTTCTTAATTAGAATATAAAACTGTATAATGTAAACGTTATTTCTGCGGTTAGTTATTTCATTGAACAGAAGAAAGACGTTGAAAACCTATTCAGGCTACTGGACCTATTGATGTTAGCTGGATCTTAGGAACAATAAGTGTCATACAAATATTTTCTTATTATTTTATTCATACAAAGTAATTCAAGCCATTGACTGTTTCTCTGGTACAGGAATCTTTTAAGTCCTTGCTACTCATATCAAAACTAAAAACAATTGTTAGTTTAATTAAATTTATAACTGACACCTAAAAAATCGAAAAAGTTAACAATATTTAGCTCATAGCAAAATTACTAATCAATTACACATTATCATTACGTAATCACGACAACGAATTATTGATAATTGCAAAATAATACAGATAATACTAAAAAACCCTCAACAGAAATACATTTTTCTCTTATTTAAATCTCGTTTAATTGAGTGTAAAGGCGGATCTTTTCAAGCAAAACTCACTGACTAATCAACAATTATATGAAACTCAAAAAATTGGATAAAATCGCTTCTTTATTTAATTTGAAGGGTTCTAAATAAAAAATAAAATTGTTAATTAAAATAGTAGAATCTTGAATTTAATTCAGTTATGGGAGAACAAGTCTATGGCAAATAATTTTAATAACATTAAAAAATTGTTAAATACACTGTACAACAGAAATTTTAATTTTAAGCCCTCGTCAATTTCTAAATGTATGAATTCATGAGGATGCTTTAGCTGTTTGCTCTAAAAGGCGAATTAAATATACCAAATTCCCAATACGGAATCTTGTACCTTCATGTATATGAAAGTATTTAGGCAGAAAGTTTACAAATGCTGCCCAAAGTGTATCCACTATTACATAGTTGCACTTTTGGTGAACTACATAGTTGTATTTGTGTAAAAAATTTTATAGCAATATTCAGCGAATACTAAAACAGAAACCATTGCAGTGGCTTAATGGAACCTCACTGAAAAACGTACTTGGAAAAATTCGTCTTGTTGCCTGTTTGAAAAATTTTTGATAACTCCTCTCTGAGTTGAGGCTACTGTACTACCGAATTCTATGTGGACCAAAGCAATACTTTTTTTGCCAGTCCAAAGTTGTAAAAAAACGTTTCGTACTGAAACGACATATTATATCGCATGAAATAATTTGTTCGCTCATCTCTCCCTTTCACCGCTAATTATTGTGCCCGAAAATACTTTTTAAATTTTTGTGAGATACTAAACATCTCACAGTGAATGGAACCTCATTTAAAAACGTACATGGAAGAGTATTGTTGCTTTGTTTGATAATTGGCTTGGTAGTCATAAAAGCGGCAAAATGTCGTAATCGTACAACACGTCAATACTTATGTACATACCCATAGAAAGGCACTGATAATTTTGAACTATAAAAAGACGACAAAAAAAAAATTTGTTTGAAATCACTACGACCTTTATCTTTAAGAAATTTTTTTTTAAATAACTTGTTCACTAGTGTTATTATTTTCACTAAACAAAACTTTAGTATTCAGTATGCGATTAGGTTGCATGATAATTAAAAATATTGTCTTTTTTAAAAAGAAGAACTAAAAATATGGCTCTACTAGAATTCATATTTAGAAGCGCATGTGTACGTTCACAGAAGAACATATTGTATAAAGCTTTAGAGTATTTAAGAACTTTATCGGAGGAGAACAAAATAAACTGGTTCCGGTTGTTGTAGAGAATCCACATTAAAACTTTTCGTAAACACCTTTGAACATGAACTGCAACAACTACAAAACATCTTTTAATCAATGTCAATACGTTTTATTGGTTGTAAGCCATACAAACAATACAATTCCAACAGCGTTGCAATTTTTGGGGTGAACTAAAGTTTTTTGATCTGAATTGCATTGCTAACTTGTCGAAGAAATGAACATGAAAACAAAAACCAAAATCATAATATGAAAAATTGCTTTTGTCTTTCATATATTTCCAAAAATTAAGCTTTCTGGCATTTCTCACTTTGAAAAGCGGCAATAATTTTGTTTAATGTTTGATTCACCCAAAATTCACTTAAAAAAACGTTATTTTAAAAAAAAAATCAGTTTTCTTGCGTATAACAAAGCGTACTTCTTATGTATACATGTGTTCTTATTCCAAATTTCAAGGGAATCGAGTTTTTAGAATATACAATATTGATAAGATATTCAATGTGGATAGTGCTGGTTAGTAAGTTCGACAACAACCTCTGGCAGTAATAAACGAGAAAAAATTCTCATAACTTTCTGACGCGCTTTAATATCCCAGTTGAGTGAATACATCCTCCTTCGCTTCTTGTGTAGCAGTATTTCACAGGCGAATTAAAAGCAACGAAAAGATAAAACTATTCTCTATCAATATCCGCCACTAAAAACTCAATGCATTGAATGAGTACGGCATAGCATACCCCGAGCACTGGCTTAATTCTTTTAAATCAATATAAAACGTACTCGTATGTAAATATTTTCTGGAGAATACGAAAATTGGCTTTAAGATTTAAAAAGGTCTGACATCCCCGTTTCCCGGCTACGCGCATGTTAATTTATCATACACAAACTGCTTGCAGAAGTGTATTTTCTGGCATTTTATTAGTAATTAAAAAAATTTAAAACGTGATCATGCTTGAAACACACGCACACACACACACACACACAGGTACTTACATTCGGATCAAACTCTGGTTCTAATCACAAAAAAATTTATTTCAACTTTTTAAGAAAATAAAAATTTATATTTCAAACTGTTTGCCGGCAATTTTTTTTGGTATGGTCGAGAGCTTGCCCAGACGGACAGGGGTTAATATTTTGCAAAAGAAAACGATGACCCAATTCCTCTGGCTCAAGCATACGCGATGTTTTTTGCTCGTCTCTTGATGGCTTTGGCTCCTGGTTAGTAGCAGACTGTGCAGATATTGGTGCCCAGAGTACTTTTTCAGTTGGTTCATTGGCGACTGGACCCTCTGGTTTATTATCAGTTGGTACATTGTCATCTGTCAGTTTATGTTTGACTTCATCGTATTTATTGGCCACTGTACTACCGAATTCTTTAGCGGATGTGGCGATTTTATCGCCAAATGGTTTTACTGCTTCGTAGCCATCTTCTGCTCCCTTCTTGACTGTATGATATGCGTCCTCAGCTCCTTTTTTAACTTGGCAAAGTAGTTTTTTCAAGTTGCCATCATCTTCTTTCACTTCGTCATCACAGTCTCCCCTTACACTGGTTGCCGATAATATTATTAAGCAAAAGAATGACAATATTAAAAAAGATTTCATTTTGATGTTTTATAGGTGGTTTTTATAATTTTTTCTCTTCTTAAATTGATATTTTTTAGTTTTAATTAAATGAACTTAAAGATCAGGTTGTTATCGGTTACGCTGACTTTTCAAAACTGAATTTATAATTGTGTTGTGATCTCAATTATAGCTGGCAAAATTAACTGCTGATCTTTGAGTATGTGTTATTGATATCCTCCAGTGTTGCCACATTAGGTAAAGTTAATAGTTTTGTTTTACACAACTGGGAAAAACGAAACAAGCATGTTAAGGTGGATATAGATGAAGTTGGTTGCCTAAAACGGAATATATGTGAATCGCAGTAGACTTTCGAAAATTGGCAACAATAGTCTGGTGATGCATTTCAGCGAATTCCATTTATAGAATCAACGATGGAGAGTATTTAGAAATTTTGAAGAGCCATCTGGTATGTGGTGGGTTTATCAGTGGCAGGAGTCGTTAATTGAAGTTTTCCCGTAGAGTTAGCTCTCACATTCCTCATATGTTGCTCTTTTATATTAAATGGAAATGCATAAAAATTCTCGCTCAAAGTCTCGACTTGGACGTTACTTTTCAAAATTTGTAAGTGTATTACATTAAAATAGCAAGAAAACTTAGTTAATGTTATAATTGACACTGCAAAAGAGATTAACACTTGATTTTGTTTTAAATTTGGTTATTTAATTTTAAATTTTATTTATATTTTAATATTATTATTTTATTCTTCTTCATTATTCCAGCACAATAATAAATAATTAACAGACATAAAAATATTTAACGAATATAATAAAAATAATTTTTATATTGTCAATCAATGCCGAAAAACCCAAAATTTTGTTTTATGTAAACACATGCGTGACACATTGGGTGTCTTCCTTATGTTGTATTAAATTTATTTGTCTATTAGATTATTTAACTGAGACATAATGCTAGATAGGTTTCTTCGCTTGATACAATAAAGAAGGATTTAAAAAGAAATAAGCAAATATTATGCTGGGTAACAAAATAATTGGGAGATTGCGCATTTAAATAACTAGAAGTTTATTAAGTTCTCGTAAATAAATTAAAAGAAAAACAATTAGTTGCTAATGGATCAACAATACGAGTTACGTCGGGCTCAACATCGACGCCAAGTAAATTTAAAATCAATTGGAGCAAGTTATAAAGGTTGCACGGCAAATCTATTGTGTTAACTAAAGAAACAATTAAATTATGATAACATTTCCGATGCTTCCGTAAGGCTAAGAACACTAAGAAAAGAAAATAACATACAAAGGCTTCTGTTTCTTTTTTATGTTATTCCTGAAGGAAGCATTTAATACGTCGACGAAAACTTGTGTGTTTGTTGCCATCGCAGTTGCAACATGTGAAAAAGTCAAAGTAGCATTTATGAGACGTTCGTTTAGCTGGCGTTTGTAAAACACATATACATACATTCCAGGACCGGTCTTTTCAAGCAGTACTTCATTGACAAGGTGAAATAAAAATAGGCTACAAAAAACAGGTTAATGGTACAAAAACTACTCCGTCTTCCCCATCGCACTAAATCAGATGCAATAAATTGGCAAGTTATAGTACAAATTGCGTTACTACAAAAACGTAAAATTTTTTTAAAATTATATTTTTTTTATATTTTTCTTACACTGAGAACTGGCTTTGCTCATTTACACCAATATAAAAATACATCCATTGTATTTTTCGTAGTGAACTAACACCTTTTTGGTGATACGAAAATTGTGTTGAAGTCCTAAAATGAACTGACATCGCAAAATTTCGAGTACGTGTGTGTAAATTATTATGCACAAACTGCTTGCAAGAGTGTATTTTCAGATATTTAAAGAGTATTTAAATAAAGTTAAAACGTAATTACAAAAAATGGGAAAAAATATATTTCCTTATTTTTTTATTTATATTTCCGGACGGCAATTTTTTGTATGATCGAGGGATTGCCCATACGGACAACCCTGCACAAGCAAACTATTAACTACCACACGCCGACTGTCTTCCACATTTCTTGATAGATTTATGTCGAGCGTAATCAGAGATGGTGCAGGTATTGGGGGTAAAGTTGCTTTTACAATTCTTTTATTGACTGTTGGATTATCTGGTTTATTATCAACTTGTACATTGACATCGGTCAGTTTATGTTTGACTTCATCGTACTTCTCGGCCACTGCACCGGCGAATTCTTTAGCAGATGTGGCGATTTGATCGCCAAGTGGTTTCACAACTTCTTTCATTTCAACGTTGCATTCGCTCTTTGCACTTGCCTTTGCAGTTCCCAACAATATTATTAAAGAAAAAAATGACAATATTAAATAAGATTTCATTCTTAATTTTTATTTTTTCTTGTCTTCTTAATCAGGTTATTATTAGCTATACTGTCTTTCCAAAACTGATTTCCTAATTGTGTTTGTTTTTTTATGGTTGACCAAATTAACTGCTGATCATTGCGCATAAATTATTAATATCCTCCAGTGTTGCCACAGTCAGAGCAATAATGTGAGGATAATCCACAAGCATTTATAGAAACGATGGTACATCTACGCAAAATTATTTGTGGATGCGATTTATGGGCTTAAGGATTCATTGATTCAAATGTTTCCGTCTGTGATGAACAATGAAGATACATGATTAGAAAGTTCTTCATAACTAAATTAGGTGGCATCAGGATTTGTGGTATCGGTTTCCAAGGGACGGATGCAGGCGAATTAAAGTTTTAACGAGTTAAAGAGACAAAAAAATTAAATAATTCCATTTAGACAATACGCATTTTGCTTATATATTTCCTTGTTGCCAGTTTTTTAATAAATAAGCACTTCACACAAAGTATTTCTGATGTTCCTTCAAATATGACCGCCTTTAACTTCGGTTCATTCTTAACTTGCTACATTTAGAATATTTCTGCTTTTGGATATTTCGTTTTATAATAGCAGTATTTAGATAATTTGAAAAAGTTTTATGTTTTATTTTATTATTATTCTGTAAATTTATTGCTTTGTCGTTTCCCTTCTTGCCTTTGTACGATTTGTATAAAAAATGTGTGCAATATTTGGGTCCAGATTCCGATGTTACAATAATTCAAAGTTTTTTTTTATCAAGGTTATAAAGCAAATTCTTATACAAATTAAAAAATGCCTAAAAAGATGCAATAAATTAATAAAATATTAAATAGAAATGGTTAAAAAAATTTCACGTATCAGTCCTCTAATTAATTCTGTGTATTGTCACATCAATTATTTTTAACTTTTCTAATATAAAACAATACGTGTAGAAGTGTTCTGTATTTTAAAGTGGAACACTGTTAATTGCAATAAGCATCACTCTGGAAACAATTTGACATTTCGATGGATATCTCTCCATTCGGAAATATTCCCCACGTTAGTCATATCATGGTTTATTTTCTCTTGTAGGATTATTTATCATATTTTTGGTGTTTTGTGTGATCAAGCCTATTGAACCTATTGATGTTAGGTGAAGCTTAGGAACAAATTAGGAACAATTTCTTCTTAATATTATATTAATACAAAGCAATTCAAGCCATTGACTGTTTCTCTGGTACGGGAATCTTTTAAGTTCTTGCTACTCATATTAAAACTTAAAACAATTGTTAGTTTAATTAAATTTATAACTGACATCTAAAAAATCGAAAAAGTCAACAATATTTAGTTCATAGCAAAATTACTAATCAATTACACATTATCATTACGTAATCACGACATCGAATTATTGATAATTGCAAAATAATACAGATAATACTAAAAAACCCTCAACAGAAATACATAAGGCTGATCTTTTCAAGCAAAACTCACTGACTAATCAACAATTATATGAAACTCAAAAAATTGGATAAAATCGCTTCTTTATTTAATTTGAAGGGTTCTAAATAAAAAATAAAATTATTAATTAAAATAGTGGAATCTTGAATTTAATTCAGTTATGGGAGAACAAGTCTATGGCAAATAATTTTAATAACAATAAAAAATTGTTAAATACACTGTACAACAGAAATTTTAATTTTAAGCTCTTGTCACCGAAGAACTGAGTGATAAGCAAATAAATATTGTCACACAAATATTAATATTTTCTAAATGTGTGAACTCATGCAGTTTCACTTGCGATGTTCAGTGTTTGTATAATTTTAAATTGTTGCTCAAAATTTCATAACAAATTCATCTTACATTCAAGACTCCAAGCTGCATACAGTTACAGTGGCTTAGTACAACCTCAAATCAAAAAAATATTGGGATTTCGGAGTGACAACCGAAGGACTTCTGATACGAACAATATGATAAGAACATATTTTAAGGTCAGAACAAAATGGTTCGCACTGCAGTCACAAATATCTACTTTACGATAGACAAGTAAAGAATTTATAAATTTTAAACTATTCCAGAGTTGAGCCTACTCGACTTCTAATATGGTCGAAACACTAATTGTTTCCCCAGCCTAAAGTTGCAAGAGAAACGTTTGAACTCAAGAGGTGTAGTGCAGCATGTGAAACAATTAGGTTTCTGATGTATTCCTTCTTGCGCATTATGCTAATATGAATCTTTAGAACTATTATAATTTTTCCGTAACTCCAATACTGGTTTTAATACCCCACCATTAAAATTAAAAAAAAACAACAACACAATTTGCTAATTGTGCTAAAGGAAGAGACACTCATACCGCTAACGATATCAAAAAAAAAAAAAAATGAAATTGAAATAAGATAAAATAAAATAACAATAAGTCATACAATTGTAAGAAAATATTCTTAAAAAAAATTAACTTGTTCCGTAGTGTTATTATTTACACTAAATACATTTTTGCATTTTCTTTTCCTACGAGCATTATTTAGTATGCGATTAGCTTCCATGATAATTAAAAGTATTTTTTTTTTGCTTTTCCATTAAAAAGCAGATTGTACGTTCACATCATTAAAATAAAAGTATTAATATTATAAAAAAATAACATTTTGTATAAATAGAATACAGTCACGCTACAAACATCAATTTATGAGTATCTTTAAAGTTTTAGAAATATTACAAAGTGATCGCGGGAGAAAATGATAAAGGCCTGCTTCGCTACACAAACAGGTTCCGATTGTTGTAGAAAATCAACATTAAAAATTTTCGCAAACACCTTTGACCAACAACTACACCAACTACAAAACATATTTTAATCAATGTCAATGCGTTGTATAAAAAACTGCGATGCAAATAATAAACGGAATTTAAATAAGTAGACGTACTTCATTATTCACTTACTGCTTGCTAGAATTCATACTACGACGTTTTAATAGTAATTAAGTAAATTTAAAATGCAATCATGATTAAAACACACAAAAACACGCAAACACACAGCCACAAACAGGTAATTACATTCTGGTCACAGTTTTGTTTCAGTCACAAAAAAGAAACGCATTTTAATTTTGTAAAAAAATAAAAAATATATTGTTAAGAGAAATTAATTTTTTGTATGGTCGGGAGGTTGTCCAAACAGAGGGAGTTCAAAATTCTGGAAAGGAAGCGATTACCTAAACCTTTTGAGTAAAAAATACGTTATATGTTTTGCTTACCTTTTCACGGCTTCATTTCCGGATTAGTAGCAGAGTGCGCAGATATTGGTGCCAAGAGTACTTTTTCAGTTGGTTCATTGGCGACTGGACCCTCTGGTTTATTATCAGTTGGTACATTGTCATCTGTCAGTTTATGTTTGACTTCATCGTATTTTTTGGCCACTGTACTACCGAATTCTTTAGCGGATGTGGCGATTTTATCGCCAAATGGTTTTACTGCTTCGTAGCCATCTTCTGCTCCCTTCTTGACTGTATGATATGCGTCCTCAGCTCCTTTTTTAACTTGGCAAAGTAGTTTTTTCAAGTTGCCATCATCTTCTTTCACTTCGTCATCACAGTCTCCCCTTACAGTGGTTGCCGATAATATTATTAAGCAAAAGAATGACAATATTAAAAAAGATTTCATTTTGAATCTTTATAAATTTCTTTTCTCCTCTTCTGAAAATGATTTTTCTCTTTAATAAAGTGCCCTTCAAGATCACGTTGTTATCGCTTGCACTGCTTTTTCAAGACTGATTTTCTAATTTTGTTGGCATCTCAAATATAGTTTGAGCATAAATTATTGATTTCAGTGTTGCCACAGTCTGAGCATAAAACGTTACAAAAAGTAAAATTGTGTAATAAATTCTAACTTTATACGGTTTGTGTCTTCATGAAAAACTGAGTAGAATTCAAATAATAACGTGAAACGTGTACGTATACAGATGAAGTGAAACATTTATTTTATTTATTATCGCGAATATGAGTTTGTTGGGTAATTAGTTTGAACTTTTGCTGATAATCTTCCTATATGCGATATATCTAATAGCGACGTGACTTCGTTGCCTTCGCATATCATATCTTAATGCGAAAAGACATTCCGACCTTACATTCAATAGCTTACAATTTCTTGCAAATTGCAACTTTAGCTTACTATGCTCCTTTTTTAGCTATTCAAACTACATTAATGCATAGTGTACCTTTCGAGTCTGTGATCTTGTTCACAGACTGGCAGGTTTTTTGGGGGAACCTTTAGGAGGCATATCTAAAGGCCAAGATTTACTATCCTACACAATCGCACAATCTGCAAAATATGGCATGTGTCCTAAAAATTCATCTGTGTGATAGATTTTTTTGACAAATCTTCGATTAGCAAGAGTTCAGAAAAATGTTCATAAAATTACCATTTTATTCCGATAAGAGTTCCTTTTAGTTTAATCAGCAAAGAAAAAATTTGTTTGTATCATATTTGTATGATAGTGGTGCACTTACAACGCAATTTTGATGCGACTTTTTAAAATAGGATAAAATCACCTCAAATTTTCTTGTGAATGAATCGTACAGCTGAATAAAATTGTGAAGCGTGGCCCTAGAAATTTTTACGTTAAACTTTACTAAAGTCACAAAACCGTACAAAATAACTAACAGCTGGAAACGCCAATTTAATACTGCTTATCATATATGGAATATTTACAACAAAAAAACACCAACAATAAACACTAGAAGTAATAGATTTCCTAAGAAAAGCACAGAAGCATTAAATATAAACGTAGTGTTTATTATTGTACACACTATAATTACAACAATAAACAATAATAAACACTAGTAATAGATTTGCTAAGAAACACGAATCATTATCATGAGGGTACAATGATTCGTAGCCATTTACGCGGCAATATATGTATTTACTCTTTCATAATTCCATATGCAGTACAATTACGATTTTAAGACGATTAAAACTTCAGAAATTTTTTCTGGATGTCTGGTTTTGATGTTAATAGCAAATTCACAATAATCACAATATTTGTTTTCATTTTACATGCCGTAAATATCAGCAACGTAAGAGCGATGAAGTCAACAATTTCTACTTACAGAAGGGTATACACCCATACTTCTTCATTACATTACACAATGCAGTAAATGAATATTGAAATGAAAATCTTTTTAAAATTATCTGAGCGAGCATTTCTGACATTTAGTAACTCACTTTGAATGTGAGCCACTGTACATACATATTTTGTTCATTCTAATTTTATTGCTGTAATGATTTTTAATTGTAGTCAAGCTGATTAAGGTATGAATAAGAACTTTGGTCATACTTATTGGATATGATCATTCTATGAAGAGTTCAAAGTTCTTGAAGTAGGAAATTAAAAAACTTAGAGGTACATACATATTCATACATACATATACATGACATAGTTATAGATTAGAATTATATTATATATAAATATGTATCTTTACATCACTACATACGCCCAGTATTGATGTATGTACATGCACTTATACACACATCCATACATATGTGTGCATGTACTCTGGTATGCAGTTGGTACAAACTACAAGTTCTATCCAAAGATATGTAGATCTGACAGCCAACTTGGCGACTTTCTCCTTTTTCCCTGCAATGAGAACAACGAAATTGTTTTTATTATTACTTACAAATCTATATATGTGCATATGTATGTATGTATGTAAATACATAAGTATATATAGATATAACATTTTATAATTTTTCTCAAATAAGTTGAATGCAGGCAAATTCAGTTAAGAAAATTATATTTAAGAGGATTTACAAAAATTTACAACTGCTGATGTAAACTGTATTAGTTTGCTAGGCGAGTGACCTGCAATCCAATTTTAATTCCTATGTCGGTTCAGATTCGAATCGAACTAGGAAAAATGTTGAAAAATGACGAATCTTTTTTGGTTATAGCAATAATTTTTTTTGCTTACATTTACATAGGGCTGGATATGATGAAGTTCTCTTTGTGTAAAACTTTCAGCTTTCATGTAGACTGGTGTGTCTTCAACACAACCGCCAGCATGTTGCACCCCATACAGACAATTCTGAACAACACCTCTAGTCCGTTTCGACCTGTTCAATTTGTTTACTTTTAAGCTCGCGCTTATCGGCGATGAAAGTACGTTGATAACAATACACAACAGCTCGAAAAAATAAATAAATTTATACATGTTTCTATTTTCATCAAGGCAAGTATCACGAAAAATGGCTTTTCTTTTAATTAATTTGTTTTTATTCTGTACTTTTTATATTCCGTTTAAATGAATTGTATTTACGGTGTTTATTTCAATCATTTAATAAAGAAAATAACAAAAGAAATCTAAAACATTTTTCTATATGCATTCTCGTACATATTTCGTTATTTTAAAAACTTTTATAAACAGCAAAATGCCAAAGAGATGAATTGTAACGATCTCCGTGAATCATCTACTTTAAGATTTCTTTTTACTTCATAAAACCATATAAATCAGCCAGTAATTTGTCATTGATAATTCACTACACGATCTGCATATAATTATAAATTATAACTTTATGATTACGAGTAAGTGACGTAATAGTGGATATCACTTCTAAAATGTTTTTTGTTTATGTTAAATATCTTGATACCTATCTTACAACGTTTTAATCGCCTATCACATTAATACGATGGACAGCATGATGTGCAAGAAGGATCTGCTAATAACACGGGTTCTGCTTAACTTGAAATAAGAAAATGTGAAATATTTTTTGTGTTCAATGGTGACGTTTCACTTCTACACTGGGCATTTTACAGCCAATAACAGAATAGGATGCGAAATACGTAAGAAATGCTAAAATGTATTTGCAATGAAAAATACGACTAAAAATGTTATTTTCACTACCAGTTCCATTGCATTGCAGGAAAATATCATCGTCATTTGCTGTGCCATGTAAAAGATTTTGCAGAATCTCAACGTTAAAAAACCGTTTAAAAATAAATTATTTAATAACAAATTAAATAATTATCGCAGTTTAGTCATATTTTTTGTAAGTGTTTGTTCTTTCATATTGTTTTTAAGTGTTTGTAAATTTTCAATCATAATAAAAGTCCTTAACTTGTATGGCTATATTGTCTTACTCGTGAAACAGATTTGGGCCGTAAAAAGTTTTATTAGGAACATTAATTTGCTGATATAACAGTTTTTATGAATTACTTTCTTAATGTAAACGCTTTAACAATTTACAAATAACTTTTTCATTTTTTATGAGTATCGCTATGGAAAAATTCAATTAAAATCTCGATGCTGGTTTTCCATTGTATTCTTCAAGATAATGTGTTTATTGATGGTCTGCTTATGATTGTGGTTGTGGCAGTGCAGGATATTCTGGCACAACTACAGGTGATCTAAATAATAATCTAATCTGATTTAAAAGTGAAAGGAGAAGTATTCGAATTGCAATAACAAAGATCTTGTATTTTGCCTGAAAGCGACATATAAATTACAAACGTTAGTCGTTCTTATAGAAGCGGGTAAACAGTTATACTTCCACTGGCAGTGTTCAATTTGATATAATATATAAGAAGGAGATGTCTTCCGCCTGGTGGAAAAACGAATATGTAACAGTTCTTAATATGTAATCGTAATTCTAAAGTTTCTATATTTAATTCATTTGGTACAATGTTTTAATATCTAGTGGGCCGGAGAACTAAATATTTATTATCTCTTTACTGCAATAATTTTCATATGACGTATTTTTTGTAGAAATTATTTGGGAGGTTCTTTATTTATTTGTTTTTACATGCGTTACAAAAGACGCGAAGGAGGTTTATGTGCCCCGATGGAAAAACCTCGATATAAGTTATTTGGTGGTAAATGTTAGGTGTGTATATTTGGACCACGCTAATAAAGATTGTTAGCTTCTGAACCCTATCAGACTTTTGTTCATCTTTATACTTTAGCATGTGCTGAAATATACTGGGTAACTATAATTTCATGTTTTGATATGTGAATACCGTCCTCAGAATACCACTACAAAACAATTCGAGAATAGCAGTATTTTCGCAATGGATACGTTACTCTGGAGAAAAAGAGTCGAAGTAATGTGTATCAATAATTGTAGCAGAGAATTTCATGTACACCGACAGGCCACTGCGTGGAAACTTAAGAATTTGAAAGCATTTTTCAAAACTATAGTTTTTGTATTTTATTTATTTCAATATTGTATTAATAATTATATACTAAATACTACAAAATAACTAATTCAATTTTTACTCCCAAACTATTATTCTTTTAAGTATCATATTTTAAAAATATTTTAATCTGATAATATGGGGTAAAACCAAACCAATCCCGCCACTTGTGTTGCGCTGTTTTTATATGTATTTTTACTGTACTTCTTATTTTATTTTGCTTTGCTAGCGCTTGCACTGCTTTCCTTCCATGTAATATGTGGGCGTGTATTAAAGTTTACTTAAAACTAAATCTTAGGCGAAACCCAGTAGTCGTTTGTACCACGGTAACTCACCAGTGTTCTGAGTTGTTTTTGCCTTACATAAAATAAAATAATTGGAAATCACGTTTTGAAAAATTTTAACGATTTTTAAAAAAAAATTACCGCTTCGTACGGCTTTGGATCAACGTTCTGCCTGTTAAGTCCTTCCTGCATCGTGTCTGTTTGTTTGCTAACACATCTACCATTGTGTTTAACAGCTATGCAATTCACTGTGAGTTCTTTTACAGTGCGCTTGGAAATATTCAACTTTGAACTTTCAACTGAATTAAAAAATGCCATAATTGTAAATGCCATAAACAACAAGATTAACCATTTTTTATTCATTTTAAAACAATAATAAAATATTTTATTTAAATTGCGCTGCAGCCAGTAATCCTCTGCTAATAACTCATAGCTATAAAGAAATAATTTTATTAATAAAGAAAAAAATGTGTAAGTTGTATAAGTTAAAACATGAGAAAAAAGTGTAAAGAGGGGATCGATGTAACCGATGATGAATCTTCGATAAATTCCAATTTTCTTTTATTGTGTGTTCATCGTCATAAAGATCTCTTGTTAGCCCGTTTTCAATGATGATCACAATGAAGATTTTTATTTCGTAACGAAGCATTTACAAGCACATTTTCAAAACCTTCTATGTAAAGTAGTTGAACAGCATTACGAGTATTTATTTGGAAATAGAATTGATCCATTTTAGGCAATAAATAATAACGTACTACGAACACACACAGAAAAATGTCACATAAAAAATTAACAAGGAAAAATATTGATTTCAAGGCATTGTAAATTCTTTAGAAAAATATCCAATTATTGTAATTTTAACATTTTTTCATGTCAACCATATATTTACAATTGCCATTGTAATATGAAAAAGTTCATCAAGTTTAAATCAAATTGTTCGTTATAAAATTAACCTCTTTCAATGTTCAGTTCCGTACATTTAATGTTTACAGTAAAAACGCCATTATTCGAGATGAGTTAACAGACTACAAAGTTATGTTAATAATAAATGTTATCATATCAACATTAATGTAATGAAAAATTAACATCGGAACATGTTGAAATACCTGTCAAATTTCATATTGATTTGAAATGATTTCTATATGGAAATAACATGTGCAAGGAGTAATATTTAACTACCTGTTTTTATTTCCACAAAATATGTATGTACGTAAATCATTTATCTAATATGTATGTATATATGTATGTATACTATCTTTACAAATATATATTTCTTAAATATAGTTTACCGTTATTAATTGGGTAAAGATGCAAATAATAATATCTTTGTCTTTAACATCTTCCATTCATATAAAATCTGCAATAGAATCAGCATTTTCGTTTTCTTCGTTGCTATAAAGTGCGCTACTTTTTAAATTTTTTGTAGGTTTTGACGTGATTCTGCAAGAGGCTTGCAACAATATTTTTTCGTATTGCTTCAAATCTTTATGAATAGTAATGGGATATGAATGTGATGGGTCTAGTTGCAGCGTTCTTAATATAAATAACACAACAGTTGCTCTTTTAGGCATTTTTTATATTCAATATTTAAATAATTCGGTGAAAATTAATGGGTTGTGCACGCCTAGCAGTTTAAGAATAACAAGTTTTGAAGCTTCGCACAAAAATCAAGAACGTAACATACAAGATACTTATGAGTCATACCTATTTAATAAATGAATAGCGGTCTCTTTCCAGGTTAAAATAACGGAAAATGAACCACGTTATAATGCAGTTACTTGGAAATTTTTGTTACTTCGTTTAAAAAGTCTTATTTATAAAAGGTGACTAAGAAGATATTGAAAATTTATTACTGAATGCAAACCGGAAATGGAAGAATAAATACTTTTTTTGAGCATTAATAACAAAGGAAATAATGATAATGGCAGATCCCCATTTGAAAGAATCACCACTTTAGCGTCATCCAGCTCAAAGTGAGTAGTTTCATAATAATGGCATCTAAAAAATGTATCCTTTTTCGAAATAGTGAGGGCAATTAATATAGTTCGATTATTATGTACGGCGATCGCGATGTTCCAATATTAAAAATTACGCCAACATGATATTTGAGTGGCAAAAATGAAAACCTATTTTTTAAATTCATAAAATCTGCAGTTGTTTTGAGAAACTTTCGGCAAGAGTTCCATAATGGTTAGCTTTGGAACACAATGAAATTCGTATATAAGTCCGCTGAGAGCTCGAGTCCTGTTAAAATAATAACTTTTCACCTCTTATTAAATTACCAACCTTCAGAGTTTTAAATATCAAATGCGGAAAAATAAAAAAAATTATTTTTAAATAATGGGCAAATTACAGATACGCGCAACTTTGCGCGGTTAAAAATCACCGTTTAGTAAACTTGATTCTTTTTCTCTACATTCTGCACTCGTACTTTAAGAATTCTATTAAAAATTGCATTCAAATGTTTCGTTACAGCTGAAATGAAATTCGACTAAAAGTTCTGCAGCTAAAAGATAATGCATCTCTTTTCGCGCACGCGGACGAACCAATAAAGATGACAATTAATAATGAACAAAGAAAAGAAATTGTACACGATAAAAGGTAAAATCATACAACTCACTGAACCACTTTTCTTCTTCTGTTCTCATCTGTTGCAATAAAATTCTTACTAAAATTGTAATAACCGCATTTTAACAAGTAACTCAAGCGTCATCATCTCAGTTCTTTCGGCAAAATCGATACTAAATGAAATGCAGGTTAACATTTTAAATTGGAGTTTTGTAAAGAAAACAACGAGACGAAGAAGGAATTCATAAAGTTGTTTTGTAGTGGTCAAATTCAACAAAAATTCCGAATTCAAGGGAAGTAACATGACAAAAGTATTCATTTTTATAGGAATTTTTGCATTTCTTATGCTCCAAGATACGGGTACAGTACAGACGACTACTTTACAGTGCAATGAAAAAAACGAAATCAAAGATATGGGTGGCAGCGACCAACATGGCGATGAAAACAAAAACTCATTAAACACACTATTTAGAAATATACATTGTACGCTGGAAAAGGCAAAGCCGTGGTTGGCTGAATTGCAACAGGAAGCTAAGCGTTTGGAAGAAGCTGCTAGAGTTTTAGGTTTGGACATAATAAAATCATTTGGCAATTTTATTGATAAGTTAGAAGAAGAAACGTCGGGGGCGCCTCTAAATGCACAAAATGCCAACAAAACAAAAAAGGAAGAGGATTCGAACAACTCAACGAAACTGGTTAATGACGAAACATCACAGAACTTGTGTCCTGAAGGTTTTGCAGTAGATCACAATGGCGTATGCGGAAATGAATTCATTAAATGAATTCACATGCTTCCAGCTTTAATGTCATCATGCAAAATTGTTTAATAAATATTGGAATAGAAATGTTTAATGATTTGAATATAATACTTTTTTCCTATAATAAACACCCGAGTCTATTCAACGATTAAAATTGATTTGGTAAAATATCGTCATGATCACGAGTCTTAAGTTCATCAAATTTGTTTAATATTCTTGTTAAAGAGAGATTTAGTTCTAAGCATTTTCAAATACATTGTGAGAAATAAAATAATATTTGAAATAAAATAATATTTGCGGGCTGAATTTAATGAAAAGGGTAAAGAAATTTTTTAGAATATTTAAACAAAAATTGATTTGAAATTTCTGTGCATTACTAAATAAATCTTTTCTCTATATAGGCAAACTTAAAATAAATATATTAAGAATTTTGCGTGGAACTTCAACAATCGTTTAATCCATCTATTCATGGATGATTTTGAGCTCTAATAAAATTTAAAATTTTAATATATTGATTGAGTTATTGAAAATGCCGTAGACTTTCAATAAAACTATTGTTAATACAATTACCTCTCCATTGTTCTACCGTATCCTTTAATACTTTAATAGTTTAATAGTTTTTAGTTTCAAATAACTCTTTGGTCTTTTCGTTAAAAGGTGATAAAAAGCTTTCAATCTGCTTTTAAATTCATTTTTTATTAACTTTTTTACTCCCTTTTTAAATTGCCTTTGTATACAACAAGGCAGAAGCATAAATAAATTTACATAATAATCTAATTTAGAAACTTTGGCTTGATATATTCTCTTCAAAATATAGACAACGAAATTATTTTCGTAATTTTTTGCAGTTTCCTAACGAGTCCAATATGTGGCCATGACCACATTCCTGATCAGCTTTCAATATATCAGGATTAATTATTTCGACATTTTCCATATTGAATTTTTTATCGGCCATTATCATTTCGTCGGAATCTTTATGTAAACCATCTTTAATGCTGTGGAATTTTGTTTTGATGTCAGAACCAACCTCTTTGGCTTTTGTGGCAAACTTCTCTGCATTTTCTTTCACCTTTTCGCCGAACTTCTTAGCTCCTCTTTTCACCTCGCAGCCCCATTTTTTAAAGACATCGCTGAATTTTTCACCGGAATCTTCAGCACTTGGTATTTTCGAGCCAATGCCTGGTAATTCACTTAACGCAGGTAAAATCTTTTCTTCGCATTCAAACAGATCACAATTCGAGCGAATTACCAAAAGTGAAAGTATGAAAATGCTTAATGCAATGCAATGTTTCATTCTGTATGTTTATTTATAAATTTTGTCAATGTCTAAACTTTTGTTTGACTTCAAATTGGAAATCAGTCTACTTCAAATTTAGTGTGCTTCCGTTGAAGTATCGCGAAAAACTGATTGTGTTATATTGATATTTATTAAGCAGAACGCTTTATTTATTTAGTTGTCTCCAAATAAAAAATTTCTTTCTTTATATCATATATGTAATTTTTTTATTTTATTTGTTCGTTTGATTTAAGGCAGCTGTTGAGTGCGACTCAAATTTTAATTCAATTAAGACAATTATCTTCTGCTTCCCACTCCTCGCATGCGTTAGGCGGTTTAAATATACGTTTTATACACTCGAAAAATGCACAAAATTTTAAATGGTTCAAATCCTAATTGCATGTTGCAATACTAAAAATCGTAATGTGTTTCGCAAAATATGCATTAATTAATATTTCTTAATTAATCTAATACTTGCCAGTATTGTTTTAATAGAAATCATTACCACAACTCTTACATCCTGTGTCCTTAACTAACCCTTTTAAATATTATCCATTTTTTAGTAATTTTGTTGTATGTATTTATTTCTTAATATGCGTATTTGAAATTATTTTTTTTTTTTAATTTAATAACATCCCTGCAAACATATTCTGCATGTGTACTTCCGCGTATGTAGTTATTATAACTTTCTCCATGAAACGGGATATATTTTGGATCCTTATAAGAAAGGAATTCCATAGATCATAGATCTGTTTATCTTTGAAATTTTTGTCGAGGTGAAAATTTTAAAAAATCAAATTTTTTTAAATTAAAAAAATTAAAATCAGATTAGGTGAATAGAAGATATATAGCTAATTTTTATTTTATACATTTATAGATAAAAAAAAGCCATGACTATCAGGAAGTATTAGTATAAGTAGCAACTATTAGTACAAGCAGTATAATTTGGGTGTATAAAAATAGTTTTGTGACATATTCTTTGAGTAGGGTGTATAAAACTCGGCAATAACGAATGTGCCACTTTTACTTGTTAACGCTTTATATATACACATAAACCTAATATGTAACTTGTAAAGCCTTTTTAATTTATAAATTCAATTGTTGTTGATGCAAGGAATTTTTTGAGAAAATAATGTTTTATTGTGATTTCCATTGAGAGAATTGACTTGTAGTTTGCATGCATTTTTCATAATAATAAGTACAATCATTTCCTTTTTTTTTTGTTTTACAATTCTCGTATAAGGTGCAAAGTCGAATTTAAAGTTCTACTAAATTTACAATTTTAAACTGTGCCCGAAGAAAAGTTTTAAGTTTCATTTTATTAGGAAGCCCATTTCCTAAGATTGCAAGCAGCCACGCTTAATTAAAATTAATTACTGTTAATTTTAATGCCGCATTTGATTTACTACCGGGCTGCGAACTTGATACGAAACCAGTTGCGTGAAATTTTGCCTGAAGTGAACATTTTGAAAATGAATTGAATTCAATCATAAAGACATGAATATTAAGCCTTAAATGGATTACAATAAGCATAATAATTTATATTTAAATGTATGCAAGTACTCGTATCTACGTTTCAATTTATGTACGAACGAGTTTAATTGAACGATACACACAGCGCAACGAAGCCAGTTGTTTATTTTAGTCAGCGCGTTTAGCAAATCAGGTGTTGCCATCTTCAAGTTTTATTTTTATTCAACCCCTTTCGAGGCGGCATTCAAATGGCAATACTACAATGAAATTTTTCGTGGCAACCGAAAATTGAGTAGCCCCTTTACCACTCGGGATGTTAAGTGGAACAAATAAGTACAAGTATATTAATAAATCGTATCTTATTAATTTTTTTAATTTTATTGAAGGAAGTTTATAATAAAAATGCATTTTCCAAGCTCATTAAAATAACCACAAAACAGATATACTTTTAAAAATACTTATAGACTTCAATTGAAAATACCTGCAGAAACTTAAATTCTTCCTTATTTTGATTATGTTCGAAGCTTCAACGGCCAATATCGCACAAAAACCAACAACGCACTTAATTTTAGCTCCGTCGCGACTTACAAAAATTCACCGAAGTTTGGGGACGACATAAAGCCATGCACAACCAAATAACATTTAATTTAAAGCTTTTAGAGATATTTAAATTATGAGTGGTACATTTGTCTACCATCTGCGTCGACAGGGTTAACTATACGTGTATATTCAATTTGTGTTTACAAAAATTGCAAATAAACAAATAAATTAATACTTAGTTTTTAGTTTCTTGCAATTCCTTTTTTATAATTTATTCTTTGCCTATTTCGAGAGTTCTTTTATAAACCAAGAACGTAAATTGCCGTACTTTGAGTTGTCTTTGAAGAAAGTGAATGATCCGACAAGTTAGGCGGGAGATGGTTTTTACTTAAGTGAACGAAAATAAGTTTGAATGGATTTGCATAGTTGCAATTTTTATATGCGAGTATTAATTGTTAGGAAACACAAATTTCGACGGTGAAAATTTGATACAAAAATTACATCTGACAATCGTACAATTTTTTAAATATGGCATCTGTGCTAAAAATTTGAACGGGGCCGCATAAAAATGTTCAATTTTTATGACAAGCAAAAGTTTATGAAATTTTTCATAAAATTACAATTTTGATAGGATGGTACAGCAACGGCATTTTGATTTTTAAAATAGGATGGAATCACATCAGATTTTCAAGATTTTCATTGCAAGTATTTTAATTTTAAGGCTCCCTTTTTAAAGTTCAGCGATTTATACTTTTATTAATATCTTTTCGCCTTTTTGTCTATATTTTTATTTATTAATTTATTAATTTTAGCTGGAAGTCAAGAAATTGAGCAATACGAAATTATATGATAGTATAAAAAATGTCTGATTTTTTTAATTTTCTATTTCACAAAATTTTTAGAAAAATTTGTAAATCAGTATTGTGTTGTGGAGTTGATCCAAGAAGTGGTACACAAAATTTCCCTTTAAAAATTCTAATTTCCTATCTTTCACCCCTCAAATCATATTAGAACAATTTTTTTTTTTGGTGATATAAAAATATAATTCTGATGCTCTGAATTTGCAACTACTTTGGATTTGTTTGACTTTAAAATGGAACTTCTTAAATTAAAATTATATAAAAGCGTAGTGCAGAAGATATATAAATATATTATTATGTATATAAAAGTAAAATGCAAATGCAAGACGACATACTTGTATATCTCTGCCGAATTCCTAGAAAATATTGCATTCACACTTTCGCTCCGAACACTGAATACCACTAATATAAAAGGATTATATTAAAAGGAAGAAGATACGTTAAGAGATTCCTGTCATTGGTCAACAGGCATCAAATTGACAGCGGAACAAGTTAGCGCAATCAATACTTTGTTACCGGATGAACAACCTCTCGTAACAAATTTTAAACTACACTTTTTCAATAGGATTTGACATCTGCCAAGTGTCAAAGTACTGAAGGTATGCAAAAACTTTAACTAACTTTAGTACGCATCGCTTGATATTTTATAAACTGTATAATACTCAGGATATTTATATATATTTATTTATATATTTACATAATTTTATATCTTGCATTTCAATCGCCGGAATTAAAAGCTTTTCTTAAATTAGAAATGGAAACCAGTTGATACCTCGAAGAATTTCTTTTGTAATAAATTTTTTTTTGTTATTACTCGCATTAGTTTTCCGCAATATAATGCGTTATATTAATTTAATATCACTGAACACATAAAAACTGGTTAAAATACTCGTCTGTAGTTAAAAATTAATTTATTACTTTTATTGGTGTAAAAGTTATCTAAAAATAAGCTTACTAGAGCATAAGTAATTAAAGAATTAATTAATTCTTATTGAATTGTATAAATTGTTTATCAAACAATTCATGTACATAATATTTATGTCATTAGTTTTTTCACAACCATGGCTTTATTTTCAGTTCATGCGTCCTTAAAGAGACTTTCTGGATCATGTATTCATCTAACCTTTCCATTATTATGGGTATCGGGAGAATATCTCAGGCCTAAAAAATAAAAGAAATGAAATAAAAATAATTATCTGTACTGATTAATATTAAATATTTTTTTACTAAAAACCATATTAACTACATTATTTAAATTTTTCATCTGTAGACTTAAAACAAAAAATCTTAAAAAAAAATTCGAGAGATTGCTATGTTTTGCCCGTTTTTCAAAAACTCAATTGGGAGTTACAAATAAATGGGTGCAATGTGGCAAATATTAATCAAAAGCTTAATAATGTGATGTCAAAAATTAATAATTAATGCTTCAATAATTACAATAATAATAATAATTTTTTTATTTTAATTTATTTATATTTTTGTTCAGGAAGTTACAATTAATTTTAGCATTAGTGACTTTGCGAAGCCTTACTGGCTTGTCTGCAAATAAGTACACTCGTATTTAAATGTAAATGTAAATATAAATGTAATTATCGAATTACATAAATTGGAATAATTTTTTTTTACATGGCTTATCGTAAATATATGTATGCATATGTATGTTAGATAATAATTATTCTACGTATTGCTGGTTGACTACGAAAATATTTTTTGATGATACTTTTCTGCAACTTCATATCGTTGGCTTTTCCGGTTACATCTTCCTATGTATTGTTGAATATTGCGAGTAGAACAACCCTGAAAGTGTTTCTGTCGTACTCATTCTATCCAGGGTCGTAGCAGAATTCAGAATTGAATAAAAAATATTGGTTGTGGCTATTCGAATTTCTACAAGTCGTGCAATTAATGTTTACATCAATGTGCATTTGATGAATATAATATTGATTTTTATTTTGAGGTTTCAATATGTTTAATATTTGGATTTGAGATTGGGCAAGTTTCCTGCAGTACTTACTGTTTCCCCACGATGTTGTAACATTTCTTATGTGAGATTCTATATAAGAGATATATGCATGCTTAGAACTAATTGTTTAAGCTGCATCTTAGTTTCTTTAACATATATATTCTTTCTTTATTTTCTTTCATTCATCATCTATATGTACATTCAATTTGAAATGTTGATCGACTGTCATACTTGTGGTTATTTACTATTTGAATTAGTGCAGTGCACTTGTGTGCACCATACTTATAATTACTAGTTTGGTTATCTTGAAGACAGTTCGTGTCTTCGTAGATAAAATCATGTTTCTAAATGTGCACTAGCTTACTTTTGGAGGCATTCATCACTAAACGGTTATCATGGTGCCATCGTTTAGCTATATCGCGCTGCTGTCGCAATCTCCAAGTTGCTTCTCCTAAATTCTTGTGATTATTATAAAAATAATAGGATATATAATTAAATAGAACATGCTATAGCATCTAAAGCATAATTATTTTCTTCGGGCGGAGTAACTGAACTGACATAGCATTGTGCTTATAAGGACATTTACATAAAGAACCTCACACTTATGTAGATATTTTCTGTAATTTATACTACTTTTCACATACAGGATATTTGTACGGATGGTATGCTATTATGTTTCGGTAAACATTAGCCTGAATTAGAGATATTGCAAACTTATTATGAGAAAATATTCAATAAACTAACGAGTTTTAATCGGAAACAAATTTTGTCAAAAAACATTCATCGATTACTGCAACGATGAAAAAGTTGCGTGAAATTTTTGGAGAAAGTAACATGCCAACAAGAGGCACTATTTACCTTTGAATGAATAATTTCGAAAAAAAGGGGATGTATCATGGGCCATAATACACAGAAATATCAGCTTAGTGCTACTGAAGAAATTGCTGAAAACAAACCAGCAACCTGAATTCGGGACAGTGCTCAGCAGCTCGGTATTCACAAAACAACTTTGGCCACAATTTTGCACAAGGACTTACATTTGATTCTATCTAGGATTCAATTGACACAAGAGCTTCTTCCAAGACACCCGAGGTAAAACTCGCCGTACATATTACAATAGGATGTCACGGCTCGCCCATCACAACCCCGATTTACATGTATAATCATAATGAGTGATAAATAGTCACTTCTAGGCGATGGGAAACTCTCAAATTCTTCATCAGTCATCAGTGTCAGGCTGGTGTACAATATAGTCAGGAGGTAGTCGTCATATACTTGAAAACTTTTTGACGTCACAACTGAATGCTTTGGGCTTAATTAACACGTGGTTTCAACAACATGGTGCCACATCCTATACCAGCAGGATTGCAATGGAATTACTACGAGACCTCCTTATATAACAAGTTATTTCAAGAAATTATGATGTTGATTGGTCTCTTTCATTTAATCAAAAATTATATACCAACAAACCGACACCTTGTACTTGTATTTACAAGAGTGTTGTAGATATTATAAATAACTAGATGCCTCTTGCAATTTTTTGATAAAGTCGTACAAAACTTTTTCAAGGATAGGAGTAGTCACATACATATTTGTATACTGTTGGTGTACAGTCACGAGTCAAAAAATTTACTTCAAATGATGGCAAAATAAACGAAATTACAGTTTACAGTAGCCGTTTGAAATTAAAATTACCATTCTCCAGGAAGGAGAAAGGACTTTCGGAATTTTATAGCAGGCTGTTAGTTAATTTCATTGCAAATGATTTCAAAAGACGGAATCACAATTTCCAGTTGAATTAACTACTGCTGAATTAAGTTTTAAGTGAATAAATGTATTATAGACTTTAGCCAGAATGAGGCAAGAAAAAAAAATAATAATTGCATACCAAATCGCTTTCCACCATTCCAATTTCTAAATTTGATAGACGTGTTAGTATTTTTCAAGGCATGTTCGCTTCTGAGAGTATAGAAAATTTTTGGGAATATCTTTTATATTTTATGGTTGGACAGCTTCCAAAACACGATATCAAATCCAATTTGCCATGTTAAAAAATGTCAAGAATGACATTGAAATAAACATACCTTATGTATATATGGATGCATAAGTGTGTGGGTAGTGTGTATGGGCTGTTCTGGAGAACTTTAGATTATTAATTTATTTCTTTTGCTGAATAAAAGAGAATGTTTCAGAATATGTATGCTTAAACAATAACTGCATATGCTAATGAACTATTTAGAAGAATTTTTTTTTTGAAAACTACTCAATAATGGCGCAACTCTTTTTAGTAAACTTAAGAAAACAAAAATAAAAATATACAGATTATAAAATATTAGTTTGAGCAATAAGAATCCAAAAGACTATTTTTCGCAATATTTTGTGCCATTGTGCGTGTATTGAAATACTCGCAAGAACTCTTGTTATACTCTAATTATTTATGCTGCTGCTATACATATATACAACTAAATATCCGTGAAGAAAATCGGTTAAATTTTAAACATTGTAGACTTCATGTTGAATTTTTACAGTTTCATTGCACAGTTCCAGTCAGCCATAAACTATGAATTTAATCACTGTGAAACAGTATCACTAAATATTTGCATTTAGTCATTCAATTATGTATTTGTATGTGTAATATGTTTCTAATCGGCGAGAACTGCATTTCACTTAAAGACACGAAATGTTTGTAAGTTTGTCAAAGAGAAACACTTTTCACATCATCTGTATAATTACGATTTATTTGAATACCCAGTATGCCTTTCAACCATTAATCTACTGCAGAGGTTTCCTATCTCATTGTGTTCCTTTGTAGAGAAATTATACTTGCTTGAAAAATACTTACAGATAGGAAAATAAAAAAATAATGAAAAAAATCAGTCATACCGCATATACACTAGGAGATAAAATATGTGGAGGAGATTTTATTGAGCCAAGGAACGTTACAGCTGGGTGCTGTAATTTCTGAAATACTATGTGTTCGATTTTTTTGAACTGCTTCCGAATTTTGAAGTATTCTAATTCTCTCCCGACCACAACGATGTAGCGAAATATCGAAAAATAAATTACAGATTTAAATTTTTTATAAAAAAAGAACGTTGAAGGAGAGAGATAATTTTTTTTTTTATATAAAACATGTTTACCCACCTTTTGATGGACTACGCGCTTGTTGATGCTTACACAAAGATGCCGTGCTTACATTGTTCGTTATAAGGCTCGCATGATCAGAAGCATTCTCGTCTGATGTTGGTAACATCACTTCGCTTTCATTAGTCAAGACATTACTGTTCCCTTGATGTTTTCTCTTAAAACTAAGATTGGTTGGAGTTCGGCTGTTATAAGATGGTGATTGCTTTTGTAAAGGTCGTGAAGAAGTGCTCTGAAGTGATTCTGTTGATCGGTTTTTTAGTGGCCTTCTTCGTCTTCTGGGATGATGAACGAAACTGTCTTCTTTAACTACCAAAGTGCCTGCTTTGCAAGTCTGCAAGAAATAACGACAATCGGGCAGAACTTCGTTTTCTTCTGGATATTCAGGAGAAGAAAATCTTCCTTTTTGATAACTAAATCGTTCGAGTATAGATTCAGAATGGGCAGACGATCTTCCTGAACTTTGTGAACGACGATATTTACGTCTCTCGCGGGGTCCCGAAGAAGAAGAAGTTGGTGTGGTTGTTGTAGAGGGTGTGGGTAAGAATTCTGGTACATGAAATTCATTGTATAGATCATTAATCTTCATAACATTAAAACGAACTCCTCTCCAAGAGGGTGACCTGCTGTAAAGATTATTATGTGGCAGATCATTAATATTAAAGTCGATATCCTTCCGACTGTAATGTGAGCTTAAACTTCCTTTCGGAGATGACATGGTTTCCTGTATGTGCAAGTTATTAAGATCTGTTTCCAAAGTCTTATGTACGAAATGCGAACGGTTTATGCTGGCTGATCGCTGTCGATTTTTTACTTGCTCATGTTTTAAATCACGACTACGTTTAACCGATTTATCAACCTTTGACTTTTCCTGATCCTTTTGTCTGAACACTCGTTCTTTATCACCCTGTGCATCTACTAACAGCTGACCCTCGTGATTGTACAATAAAATATGCGGTAAGGCAATATTCGAACATGATTTGGAAGTAGTCAGTTCCCATTTCCAATGTTTTGGCTTTCGTAATTTTAGACTTAAAATATTGGCAAACGTATCATCTTCCTCGGCATTGTTTTCATTTTTCTTATTTGAATCGCCGCCAATTTGATTATTAAAATTATAATTGCTATTGGGGGCTTCATCCTCACAATAAAATGTAGAACTGTCACCGTGATGACTAAACATATGATCGGTTGCTAAATGCGTTGAACTTGATGATTCTGAGGTTATTGCCGCTGCTGTTGGTGATGCTGACGTTACTAGTGCATCTTGATGGCTATGGCAAGGGGAACGACAACGATGTGCATTCATAAACAAATCTGACATTGTTAGAAATAGCGTGCAAATCTCATAAGGAAGCACTTTTTCTATTCTGTTCACCTTCTTTATACACTTTATTTTCTAAGTTGAATTTCTCTGAATGATTTAAAAATAAAAACAAACAAATCATGATTCAGTTTTAATATACGAATATCATTTAATACGTTTGCACCATTTGCACTTGCACTTGCTTTTATTCTTATTTCTTGATTTTATTTGAAGCAATTAAAGTAAATGTTTTAAATAAATTTTATTTACAATTGTCTGCGCTTGTCTTTTTAATGATCGCAAAGAACTGCAACTTTTTTCTGTGCCCCATTCAACACAATTTACTTATTACTAGTCAAAGTAAAGGGTGGTTAAGTTTTAAGGGCCGATGATAAATGTGTAGCACGCCTAAACGTCAAGATTTTTTCTGCATTGACATTTCTAAATTTTAGACCTATAGTAAATTTAGACCTATAGTAACCTGACTGGATTCCAAATTAAATCCCCATATTTTTACTTGTTTCAACGACGAAAAAGAAGTATTGGGTTACTTCGCACTTACCACTAAACAACCAAACTGACAAGACTAGACGTGTACGCAATAGTCGCCGGAGCGTTTCTACTTTTCGTTATTTATTCTACTAATAGGATGAAAATGCATACGAATTTCCCTCATTAGAAGGATGGCATTAGTACACAGGCAAACTTAATTATACAACTATTAATTTTGATATTAAAAATTTCCAAATTCATTTCTGAAATGGATTTAATTTTCAAAGTCATAATTGAATTAGAATTGAATAATTGAATTGAATTGAATACATAATTATAAATTGAATACATCACTTGCACATTCAGTTGCCGAATTATACACATTAATTAAACTGTGCTCGATTAACTTAAATAAGTTTTTCGGGGCCTCTCTGATAAATGAATCCTATCTAAAACATTTACAGTTGATCCCAAAAGAATTCCCTTGAAAAATTGTTAATAATAAATAATAATTATTAATTCATAAAATTCAAAATTGTTTCTTAAATGTCACAGCATAGCTGCTATTACGTGAGCTTTCCAATTACGATAGCTACTGAACCAAATTCGAAGTGGTTGCATACTTTTTAAATGCACTTGCAAATGGTGTAGTCAGATATATTTTTGAGTGTCCACCTGTTGTTGAAAAATTTTATGGTGTTGTCATCCAAACTGATCTCGAATCATAAATTCGACGACAATGTGATAAAGAACTTTTTGTGACACTCTTACTCAAAAATATAAGGCAGGAGAAGACGGGAATAAGGCGACATAGAATTGCTATTATATTTCGAGGTCTACCGATGGACATACAAACATATTGTAATTGTATTTTATAATATAATTGAAATGGCTGCGCTGTCTATGGGAATCAGCGTTTAGCTGCTGGCCGGAGGCCAAAGCACACAAAAAAGATATTTATTTATTTATTATTATTTATGTTTTTTTTTTCTTTTTTTTTTTTATTTTATTTATTTAAATTTTCAATGAGCCGTTGGCGGTTTATTTTTATATAAAGTCTTTTGTTTTTGTTCTTTTAAATATTTATAGAATTACAGCAGATGCTGATGACGTGGTGGAGAAGGCGGGCGAAGTAAGCGTTGGGAATCAGTATTAAATGTTTTCACTCACTTCAGAATTTCATTTATTGAGTAGATAATTTGTTCGTACGCTCTTTGTTCCATTTATCACGCAACACTTTAAGTTTATTTGTTTTATTGGCACAGTTATCTTCAAGTGTCGTTTTATTGGTTTTGCTGCAACAAGAGTACACAATTACGTAGACGTACTCTTACGTATTTGGAAGTATTTAATAGAAATTTAACTTTATTTAATTTTTTTGTGTGTTTGTTTTGATTTGTGTGCAGTTCTAATACTTTCTTTTTATTTTTCTGTGTAGGTTGTGATTTTGTCATATTTTTGTATTTTATTTAAGTTTATGTTGCTTCAATCGTTTGTGGTTTATTTTCAGTGATTTCAACGAAAAAGCTTGTGTTACATTTATAAACAATTTTAGATGTTTTTATTTTCGAATTTCACTGTCGTTCTTGTTGTTTTCATATAAAATTATTATATATATATATGTCTATCCGAAAATTAATGGTCCGACCGTTCTCAGCCATTTCACCAAACTGTTCGTAGGATTTTCTATCTGAAAGCAACAGCAAGTACTCAAATGTGTTGTTTTGTTTATACATTTTCTCTCAGTCGGAGAAATTTTAACGTCATTTGTTTTTATTTTTATTGTTTATAATATACTACACTTGTACAATCTTTTTTGTACATTGAACATTTATTTTAAAAGCTTAGAAAGAAAAACAATTAAAAAATTTTACGCTCCCTCGACAATAGAATCCGTATGTTTGAGCACTCATCATATTCGGTTGAGGTATAAATTTCAACCACGCCAGCAATTGGCCGATTGTGGGCCCCTCAAAACGAAAGGAGAAGGAAATGGATGTGTGTGCGAGAACTCACCTTTCCCTACATTTTCTAATCATATCGGCAATTCATTATCTCAGAGGAATAATGGTTTTTTGCTTTTCTTTTTCATCAAGTTATACCAAAACGAATGGCTTGATGACGCCGAAATTGTTTATTATAAATTATAACTTTTCAGAAGTGGCGGAATTGGCAATTTTTTTTTAACATAAAAGTGTCATGCGTTGTCACTCTTATCATCTAGCAACTTAACAATTAGTGGCAATTCAGAAATATACTCCATATTAGATGTAACTCGAACTAGTTTCTTATGTAATTTTTTTTTAATTTCCGACCTCGTTTCCTCCTTTTTTCCTTTCCACAATTCCTAATCATTGTTAAATATTATCCTTTAGTATCCTTTTGTTCAGATATTTTCGTAAGTTTCTTCTTTACTACAGAAATTTAAGAAAATCAGATTTATTGATGCAACCATTGCTAAACTATTTGAAAGTTCTAAAGAGAAAACTCGTTATATTTATTGATGTTGACGATGATTTCAATAGAAATTGTTTTTATAGCGGTTCACTATCAAATGTATGCTACCCCAATGATACTCGTACTGGCTGCTCACTCAATTCTAAATTTTAAAAACCATTTCCATGAAAAACTTATGAGAAAAATTAAAATAATTGTTAATAAATTGGGTTTAAGTTTTTAAAATTAAGTGTGTATTTTTCTTCTTGTTTTCCTCTAAATTGAAATTTAATAAATTGCTGAATTGTCATTCTTCATTCGCAATCGAATTTTACTTTGTAGTAGACAACAAACGGATACACAATTACCTTATATGAAAGTTTTTGAGAAGAATTTGTCATACTGGAGACATTCAGTTCCAGCTTTTCAATATGATTTTGCGTAAGTTCAAAAATGCTATTTTACCATTTCAGGACAAACCAAAATCCTGGCTTTCTTTTATAAAGAAACCACTTACGAAAATTCCGGTATAAAAGATAGCTAAAGGATAATATTTAACAATGATTAGTAATTTTGGAAATTCAGTTTTTATTACATGAATAAAGAATTTTGTTGGGGGAAAATTTAAATAAATTATAGAAATTAAACAAAAATTCTATCAGAAAGTCTTAAGTATGCCATGCAATTCATGGCAGTCTTATTGTAGGGGTTCATACACGATATTCTTAATTTAGCATTTAGCCAAAAGGAATTATTTCTTTTACTGTTTTATTACTTTTATGTCATGTAGTGCTGCCCAGTACAGAAGTTGTTTTGCTCACTACAACGGTGTACGACACATTCACACGAATATCTGATGGGATTTCACCCTATTTTAAAAAATATGCCACACTACCACACAAAAATTATGCAAAGAAATGTTTTCTTATCGCAGGGAAGTTATCATTTTCTGAAGAAAATCTGTCACACAAATGCAGTTTTACATGCAGTTTAAATGCGGATAGCGAATCATGGACTTAAGCAAAACTTCAGTTTATTCGCTTTAAAAGACAATTTAAAGTAAGGGTGCCATATTTTCTAAGACGTTTTCAATTTTGAAAATTACATTTAATTTTTTTTGTACATTGCCGCGCTTTAACTGTGGGCTTAAGCAAAAGCCCAGATAAGTTCATTTTAACTCTATATAACAAAATGTAAAAGAATCACCTTCACTGACTGCTGCCACCTCATATACTAAAGATTCATACACGCTGTTCTCCAAGAAAGCTTAATACTCTAAATTCTAGGGATATATTTATCTTCTCTTAAAATCAGAATTTTCTTATTTCTTTTCTCTATTTCGAACCATACCGACATAATAATAATGCAAACTCTGGACCCCTTTGCATTCTTTATTATCATTATATTTTTATATCTCAATAGACAATCAGATAACAAAAATTAAATTTTTGTTTATGTGTTATAAATTATACGAAATTAACGAAACGCTGTTAAGAATTCCCATTTTTATTTTATTGAAAAACGACTGTTGTTTATATTCAAACTTAATGCCAGACTGCTGATTAATTAATGTGTTAAAAGAGTAAATTTTTGCACAACATCTTTTAAATGTTTTCAATTTATTAATTTCTCGTACAATTTTTCTTCTTTAATATGTTGCACAATTGAGAACTCACATGTTCTATTTTCTTACATGTACGAGGAGGAGTACCCTGTAACACACTATGTGCACTATGTGACCTTATTTTGTAATTTATTATTTGATAATAAATTTGTAAAGTGGAAGCAAAGAATTTTTATTTTATTGTTTATGTATACTCACACACGCATCCATACATGTATGGAGATACGTAACATATACAGACATTATGAATTTGGTGTTGAACAAATTAATTAAATGATCGAGAATACTCGTAATAAAGAAATACAAATATGTAATGTTTGCTTTAACACATTCGACTAAATCAGAAGTATTTTTTCAATTTGGAAAAACAGCAGAACAATAAAAAATATAAAAATATTTAAAAAATTCCTTGGATTCATTATTGCCTTTGAACTTCAATAAAATGTCTAAAATATTCCCAAGACCGAAAGTTTCATGAATTCCAAATATATTTCACATCAATTTAGCTGCAAAACGTAATTTTTTTTTAATCAAAAATTATTCAACAAAACCTTTTCAATATTTTACTGTCTGCAGTGGGTGATTTAACAATAAACATTAATTGTGGAGAAGTATCGACAAACCGTAGATATATAATGATACTATAACTTCTTACTAACTCTACGGGAATACTTTTGTTTGCAAAACTATGTATGTATTAATTTAAAGTTTCCATTTCTTTATTATAAAAAAATGCAAAAGTGGAGATAAAGAAAAACTTTTGGTTTCAAGTGATAATTGATGTTAACAGTTTCATCGGTAGTATTTCATTGGAGTTCTTGGACAATAAAAGGTATTCTCATACTAGAATACGCATATTTAAAAGTCAAATTTTTTAGAAAAGGATTAGAATTGTTTAACGAAAAGGTTTTTTCAATTATTTGCAATTCCACAAGGTAGCAATCTGGCAACGTTATTATACTTGCTCTATACTTCCTTGTCATCTACCTTTGCTGATGACACGGCCTTGCTAAGTATCCACGAAAATCCGCAGGAAGTATCCAGAAATTTAAAGGAACACATGATGGAACTAGAAAAATGGTTGATGACAAGGAGTTAATGAACAAAACTGTGCTCACAAAAGTTTCTCTCTGCGTAGGGATACATGCCCAGCTATTTCCATCAATAATGAGGTAATAACTCAACATTTAAATGTCAAGTACTTTGGAATACATCTCGGCAGACGCTTAACTTGGAAATGTCACATTGACAGAAAATTAACTTATATGAAATTAAAAGCAGTTCAATTAAAATGGGTGTTAGCCAGGAGTTCCACTCTTGGTTTAGATTGCAAACTTTTGCTGCATAAATCCATTCTAAAGCCTATGTAGTGCTACGGAATCCAAATATGGGTCACTTCCTCTACATCAAATGTGGGCATAATGCAAAGACAACAGGACAGAATTGTAAGAACCATTGCAACAGCGCCATGGTATATTAAAAACACGAATATACACAAAGATTTGGATGTGCCGTTGATGAAAACTGAGGTTAAAAACCACGCAGGAAGATACCTAAAAAGGTTAAAGACCCTCCGCAATGCATTAGCCCGTAATATCATAAATGATAGGGACTATACACGTTTGATTAGGAGGGTTCTTGTTGCCGTTAGCCAAAACTTTAAAAGCCAAAAGATAGAAAATAAAAAAGGCGTTAATAGTTTGGCGGAATACATTACATTTGGTCTAGCAATGGCTGGACATAACACAAATTAATTTTTTAAAATTAAGATTTGAATAATTATTGTCAATTGAATTCAATATTTTGAAGATACAATAAATAAGTCTTGAAAAAAAAATTATTTTCAAAACAAAATATGCTCTGAGGAAAGCAACAAATTTAAAATAAATTTTCATTTTGAGATAAATTTGTGGGCTGCCAGCGGTGCGTTTATGATCAAAAGTAAATCATAAATAAACTGCGCACTTGCACGCATTGTGTATATGCGCATGATTTTGTGTATACTCGTATTTTATGAATTTGATCCGCTATCACACACAACCACATTTCTGTTCAAATATGTCATATCTATTGAAAGAGTAGCATAGTCTATCGTGACAATTATCTGTGAGAAAGATTTTTCCCACAAGTCCTACGTTTTGCATCACTTTAGGAAAACATGAAAAAACAGAAGTGGAAATCTAATTTTTAACAACGAGCGAATAGTGTTCTTTCTTGAGGAATTACTCGTATTGCTTCAGCGCCTTTATTAACCTTTTTTGTTATCAATTCATACATATTACAACAAATATTGAATAGATGAATGTAATAAGTTAGTTTTCGGGACCACATGCCAGGGTTCTTGCTCATAACAAGAAATTATAGATAAGCAATTAAGTTTTAGTACAGCAAGAGAATAAATGCCATTCTAAAGACTTCCGATAACATGAAGTGATTTTAATTAGTAGTTTTAATTTTCAAAAGAATTTATATTTATTAATTTGGGTCTTTCCACAAATTTATTTAGTGCTGTTTATTTTTTGTATATTTTTTTTATGTGCCTAACTTCTTTTATGCCAATAAAACTAAATTTTATTGCATATTTCTCCCAACGTTTCGTGGATTTTTGTCCACTTCATCAGGGGATTGTAAACTAGTGTGATCGTCTGATAAATGTACTATGACTGTTTATTTTGTTTTTTATGTGATTAACCTTCATTTGATTAGTGGTGAAAGCAAGATGATCGAAAACATTCAACAATCAATTGAGAATTTCAGTCATTGCATGCGTGAGAAAGTTTTATAGGGAGTTTTCCTTGAAGAACTTTGAAGAAACTCCATGAAAGTAAATTTTTTAACTGTAAACAGGTGTATAACCAATCGTCCTTGGTCTCACTTTCACAAATACTGAAAGAATTTTGAAGTTCTACATCTTGAAACAAAATAAGAAAGTTCACCTGACAGGCTAATTGCTGCAGTTTTTTAACTTTTGCTCGAATTATATGTGCATTCCCAGAGTATTATTCTGCTTCATAAAAAGATAAGCGAAATTTCCTCTTGCTTGTTGTACTCAAAATTGGCTAAAAATGAAAATCAATTTATAGAGCGAATATCAAGTGATCCTTAAATGTCAATTGGAGAATTCATTGAGCTTGTAAAAAAATATTTTTTTGCACATCACAAATATTTGTTTAAATAAAAAGCAGATATGACTTTGATGGTGGGAAAAGTTTAAATTAAAAAAGTAAAACTAAGTAGGCATACAAGAAATTCAAATTAAAATTAAGTGCAATTTGAAGGAGTTGAATTTATTTATTTATTAAATAATTTCATGTTTTTACAATGTTTCCGCCTTTACTTACATACTTCAAATTAAAAGTAAATTGCACGGCATAGGAAAGGATTAGAGTTGCTCTGTCTCTATGTGCGAACTCGCTTACTTTGCCAAAGTACGAATATGCTTTCTTAATGTACAATAAACTGTTGGTCCTTTTCTTTAAAAAAATTTCATCTTTTTATTTATTTGTTTTATTTTTAGAATGTGAATCATTTTGTGTGAATGCAGCAGCAGTTTCTCCTTGTCCACATACATATGTAAGTGTTAATCTTCAAACTTGGTATAGTGACTGTATGAATATTTGATAAATAAAAACCACAGCGCGCCCCAGTTGTGTTAATAAAGTAATTTAGAGTACTACTCATTAGTATCCATGTACGAGTGTTCAAACATGATTGCCCACTAATTTGTTTTCAGCAATCCCTTCTCTTGAATTGCATGAGCGTTTTTCAGTTTGTAAGCCTCTCTCTTTATTGATAATTGATAGCACTGTCACCAATAAATTAGAAGAAGAATTATTCATTGTGTAAATTTGTTTAGTGATAAAATAACAGTCGGCTAAACAACTTATTTTGAAATAAAAAGTGGAACGCATAATGAAGTTCGGACTATCTACGTCAATATTTATTATTTTATTGTTAAATTTAAGCATTTTCGTACAGCATGGCAGTACTAAAAAAGTATTATTTTTCAAACCAAATAAGACGCAAATGAATGCCGATTGGAATAGTACAGCACTGCACAGAGCCAGTATTTTCAATGTGGTTCGCAGATGTGGGCAAACAGATCACAAAGGAAGATGTCGAAATTAGCTCATAAGTGTCAAATACCTGAATTTTTTTGTTATACAATATTTTATATTGAAAGTGACAAAGTGTACAAAAATAAAGAATAACATAATATAATTATAAAAGTTACTTTTATTTTATATTTTCTGTGACTTAAGAGTATAAAATCAAAAAAAAAAATTAACTCTGTTAATGGCACAAACCTAAAGAGCATACGAACTAGGCCGAAGCAAATCAGAAGCCGAAACTAGACAGAGCCGATCTCTGCCAATCAAAAGATATCAATTGGTATTTGTTGGCAATTTAACCAGAGTCTTTGAATCTTGACGAATCCTTTGAGAGGAAATTTTCTATAGAAATCGCAAAAACATTTAAGGAATTTTCATATAAATTTCCGGTTTAGCCCGTTCACCTTGGCTGTGTAAACTATACTTGAAAGTGCATCTAACTTGGCCCACAGGAGTATCAATGTGACGTCTACGCACGTAAGCAAGTGAATACTCCTTCTTACGCAGTTATCAAAACCTTTTAATATAGTATTTTTGTACTCCGTTGTTTTATGCAACTATTACGAAAACTTGTTACTTTGCTGTGTAAAATATTCATACGCCATTGCTTTTTAGCGCAATGATTTTAATATCCACACTAATGGCCGAGCCGCAAAGAATACATCATACGTATAGTTTATACTTTCTCAACTGACATATCGATGGCGACGGAAAAGTTTATGATAATCAATGTTAGCGTATGTCAAATCAGTCAATTTTATCGTAAGTCTTCGCTATAAATTTTAAACTACACTTTTTCAAAGGAATTTGACAACTGTCAACTGTCAAAGTAGTGAACGTATGCAAAAAGTTAAAAGTAACCTAACAGTACAACTTTGGGTTAACGATCGATCTATAAAATTGTACTTCAAAGTGTTATTTTATGTAATTTATTCCAAATATTTCCAACATAAGGAATTAAAGTATACATACGCAACTCCTGGCCGATCAAATCAAACATCATTTATAACAAATCAACCAGGATCATTTTATGGGTAATATTATTAACATTATATAGCATATAGTTTAAAGAGAACGTTTACAATTTGTGTGCGCTATGTAAATAGGCCTTAAAAACATGTACTTAAATCTGATTTCAATAGGTCGTACGTCAAAGTTTTAATTTTGTAAGAAGCATAATTTACACAATTTGTATATATTATACCTTTTTGAAAATAAATAAACATATTTATTCACAGAAAGTAAAGGTTATGTGTTTATATGTGTTTGCGTTTAGATCGATATAATATTTCAATAATATTACTTTTGTTCATTTTATATATTTACGAATATTTGGCAACTAAAATATTTGCTCGCTACATATTTGACTGCACTATATAAAGTATACGTTAGTAATCTGTAGAATATAAAAGTACATATAAAAGAATGAGTAATGAGTAAGTTGAGTTTGTAGATCTAAAAAAATACTACACCAAATACACCGATTATCTCATGTATACCAAAGTGTACGGTACTTGAGACTTTGCGATACACCATTGCACTTCTTTATTCCAGGTATTGATTCGTGCTGAGTTTTGTAGTCGTTGCCTCTTTCAACGGAATGTAACTGATTAAAAGAGTTTTTTAGCTGTCACCATTTACACCATTTACGGTATACACAGATTTCAATACCTTCTTTCTATTTTATATAAAATCCTGTTGTCGGCTAAATAAAATATATAGCTGTTACGACTCACTGATTTAAAATTATAATTAAACGATTTAAAAATAAACCAGCAATTAAATAATAATCTAAAATATTTTATTATTTATGTAGTTGTGTGAATTTTTTTTGGGATTTTCCAAAAATTTACCAGCTGTGTGGAAAGCACGGAGTTCTCACAAAATGATAAGAAACAGTTTGTATACAAGTGGGTTTGCAGTACGTTTTAATTTGCACGTCAATAATAATCTATTGAATGGCTAAAAATGATTGTTGGGCATGCAGAAATTCGTTTTTCATATTCATATTTGGCAAACAACGATGTACTTTCGTTTATGATTTTAACCCAAAACACTAGCCGTTTGACAAGAAATATCTATAGCTTTTGAAACACAGCTGAGGTCAATTTGCATTTCGAAATCAATTGACTTCAGAATGAGCCTTAATTCAGTGATAATAAAGTGTGTAGAATGGATCAAAGCAGAGACATTTTTTTATCTAGAATTTCTAAAATTGAATGTAATTTATTATTTTTTCATATTTGGAATGAAAGCGCAGGTATGTATTTTTCACCATTGTTAAAAAATCAACAATCTAATAATTGTTTATTATCGCCATTACATTTTTAAAAGAAATTTTTACGGTTAATTTAAGATTGTTTATCCTTTTCGGAACAGGAAATTCGAAATAACATATTATAAATGCCCACATTGGAGTCTTATTAAAATCCGAATAAACGAATGAATAGTTCATAGAAAATCTAAAAAGGAATACCATTTAATGACATCTGAATGTAGTCGGAATTTCTTATCTTATTGAAAGATAGTTATTAGATAACTCTTATCAAAAACAACTGAAAGTCACTTGAAAACCTGTAACAGCATGAGTTTCAGCACAAATAACGCGTACGAATACACCGGGAAATACATGCGATTATAAACACATACTAAGTCGTTTTGCCTCACCACAATTTTCACAAATATCAATTATCGGAAACATTTTAATTAAATCCCTTTTCGAAAGACCTTTTTTCATCTTTATCATTTAAATAATTTCCGCTTTAATTTGTATCGTGAGTGCTTTCTGCAGACAGTCTTAATTCAATTCGTTTGGTTAGTCTGAAAAAAGAGAACATTATGAACTTCTTGGTTCGAATTTTTAATAAGAAATGCCCTCCATTATTTTTTATATGTTTTTACCAGCTTCTTTTAAATGTTACCATCTTTCCCCGATTTATTGACAAACTTAACAAAGTGTCAACTTTTGCATAACAACTTTAGATGCGATACACGCAACATGCACAATCAAGCAAAAAAGCATCAAAAGCGTTTTATTAAGTTATTCTAATAAAATAATATATATATATATTGAAACTAATTATTAATGGCAGTTTATGAAGAGAAGGGAATTTTCAAAATATTATCATTTATATTTTGGATTATAACCAAAGCATTTATATTGCAATGAAAATTTGGTTCTCGTTATCAACGTTCAACCACGGCCCCAAAACTTATTTTTAAAGGCTGTAATAATTTAATATTAACAATAACATCTCAGCCTTCATTAACAACTGATAATTGATAATTAAAGGTACGTCTTTATCTAGCTAATAATGGATTTTGCTGTTCAGGTAACAGCTTCTTTCGCATTTTATATAAATTTCAACTAAAATATATCAATTATTTTTGTAATATTTCTAGAGTATATCTGTACGAGCACATGTTACAATATAACACTATATTCATAGAGTTGAATGGAATATTGCTTAGGAAATATATATATATATATTTATTTATTAATAAGCGATTAGATTTACACTTCCAGAAAATTATAAAAACACAACATGAAATGTAATCATTCATATGCAGATATTGAATAAATCCTAAATAAAATTATTTTATACATTTTTGTATTATTCTTTTTTCGTTTAGTTAAGAGAAAAGAATAATAGAAAATAAAGATTGTGAACTTCTTCCTTCATTTAGAATTTAAATAATTTATTTTTTAAAAAAACTATTAAAAGAAACTAATTAAAATTAATTTCAAGGCCTCAAAATTTCATTCATTTATATTGATATTTCAAGACTTTCATAAATACTTTGAATTTAAGTTTAAATCCTTTTATTGATGGGCTAGGAAGAGTATCCACCAAAGCAATTCGAAACCCTTCAAAATCAAAAAATGGAATAAATATAGTGAATATTGATATGTGATCTTTTTCCATAATGATTTATATTATATTAATTATAAGATTTTTTTTAGCATGAATAAAAAATGCAGTAAAAGTACTAAAAAGTATATTATCTCATATGATGACGGACGCTTTAGTTCTACAGTTGCTTACGATATTATTTCATTATTACCACTATCTTATCTTTATGTGCATAAAATCGTCTGGTCACCTTATTTGTGGAGGCACACTGTTATAAAATTAAAAATTCTATCATTTGTAATCAGTTAAATACCAGCATTTGCGGAACTCGCAGCAACGCCTTACAAGAAGTATCGCATATAATTAAAGTACCTTAACAGTTTTGAGACTAAAGCTTAGGATTGGATAAATAATCAGTGCATCACAAGGATTTCAATACATCCAACAAAGCAAACGAGTGCATAATGATTTTATTCAAAGTTCATAAAAACTTTCTCACTGTAGCAATGTTAACAATTTTAATAGCGATTTCCGAATTGCCGAAATCCCAGACAAAACGTGTCATCTTCTATTCTAGGCCGCATGTATTTACTGGACAGTTATTTGCTACATCAGCGATAACGGAACCATGCCCAAAATGTCAAATTAGGGATCATCGGGGACGCTGCCGAAGAACAGTATCCTTTAAACAAGGTAAATAGCTTCTGAAACGAAAAAGAATTAGTGAGCTGTACTAAACTGCTTTCAAATTTATCTTAAAATCAGAAATTTTATAACCAATCTGGCATTTGTTAACTGTATTTTTATAAAAAGTACAACAAAAAAAATTTTACTAAGAATCTCTAAGAACTTGAATGAATACTTGCATTCGCAAACTCCAAACATTTTGAAAATAGAGAACGGAGCTACTTGAAAATCAAATTAATTCTTTGGCCACTTGATAGACCTAGAAAAGTTTTTGCAGCCTTTAAGTATGCTATACTAAATTGAACGTTTTTACATTTCTAATACACTCATTCATATTACGTTTGATAGGATGCAAGAACTCCAATGACATTTTTCTCTCACTTGTGTCTTTTCAGGTTCAAAATGTTAAAATAAATTACGGCATCGAATCTTATCAAGTTCAGCGGGCATTTCACCTGACTGTCATATACAATTACTGGCCAGTATTATTAGAATTAAGAGGATAATCGCAAAAGTGTGCTATTTTTGTAAAGTTAATGTTTAAATAAGTTCTGACTGAAATGGGAATAAAATATTTTTTACTTATAATTCTCATATTTACGGTGTTCGGAAAGACATTTAAATGAAAATAATTTTACGTTGATCATAACCAAATTATGGTTAAAGGTAAACAAAAAGTGTGCACATGACTTGTTCGGTTATTTTTCGGTACCGGAAGGAATGTCGATAGTCATCGGAAAAATGACATTTTAAAATATAAGTCCCTTAATTGAGTTATGATGAAAGCTCTGAGTGCGGTTCCATTACAGAAGTATGTATTGCCAATCGTTAATTGAAATATTCCAAAATGTTAAAAAATAAGTCCTAAAACAAATATCTTATCCATTCCATTAAACAAGTATGTATATTTGCAAAAGAAATCCCAATTTGTATAATAGACGAGTATATGGGAAAGTGAAATGATTTTTGGAAAGAGAACGAACGAGCCCTTATCATGTCTCCACCTTAGAATTGTCTTTCTTTTTTTTGGTTATACGACTATTTAAAGCAAAATTTCATTGTCATGCCACAAAGTACGATTATATTACATTTTTTTTAATTGATTTAATTTTTGGATAAATTTGGAATTAACAGAATCATTCTACTAAATAAAAGCTAGTTTCCTGCTCTCATTACTACATCGCCTACTTAACCTAATTAATGGTATATAAAGAATGTGAAGAATAATTTGCTTATGAGTATTCAATGAATGTCGCATTACGAAATTCCCCAGAAATATTTTTGTCTCTATTTTGTATTTTTTGCTCTTCGCATGCTCGTACGTTATCAGCAGAAATCCGATAAAATAATTTTAACAATATTTGAGGTAATTGACTCAAGGCCCATATGCATAAAGGCTTGAGTGAAAAATGTATAAGGCAACAACTAATTTTTTGATTGATTTTCATATAAATTTTTCCCAACAATTTTGTTTGTAGTTACCGAAATTAAGTAAAATCGTTTTGCAATTAGTAAAGAAATACTATATCATTGATGACAACATTAAAATCCTGATTTTATAATGCAAGCGAATTTATATGGCAATAGCGAAATACTTCAGCCTTAAGTACGATTTCTGATTCCAATATTAATTTTTTTGGAAAGAGAAAATGAATGAAAAATACTCTTCTCAATCGAGTACATTCATTACGATATCAATTTATTGTATAGGGCGAGAAATTATTATTTGTAGTAAGACAAATTAAGAACAAAAGATACAAAAGTATTTTAAACTATGAATGAATTATTTTATGAATTATAATTATATGAATTATTTTAATATTATGAATAAGAAAAATTTATTTGGAACTGCTCGAGGAGCTGCCATTATAGAAAAATATTTTTTTATTTACAATTTGCAAAGTATATTTTTGGATTTTAAATAAAACGAATTAAATATTTATTAAATATTTTAATATATGCCAATGTACTTTTCTTACAACAAAAATTATTTTAAAAAATAAATAAAATATATAATCAGTGAAACTAATAAAACCGTTTATTTTATAATTGTGGAAAGCATATAAAATTGTACTCTTAAGATATTTGCAAATCATTTCGAAAATTGTTTGAAAATTGCTGTTGATTAATTTGTTGCACGATTATGAGAATGTGGCATCAAACGATTGACACGAATCTTTAGTTGAAACAGTTTTTTTTTAATTTTTTTTTTTCATTTCAACTTTTACAAATTTTACAAAATTACGAAATTTTACTTGAAATAGTCAATAATTATTGCGTGTGGATGCAGTGAATTATTTTCAAGTTTGATTTTAAATGCATACGGCTGGTACACGTGGGAGGGAGGCTGGAACTGAATTTGTTACTGGATCAATTTGGAATCGATATTGCTTTTTTACAGGAACTGCATTTATAGAGGGATGGGAATGATAATGTAAATAGTTTTAATGGTGAAGTACTTTCGGCTTGGGTTCAAAACGAGGCGTTTTTGTTGCGATAACTTGTGATGTGTGTCCATCATCGCATTTGGATCACTTCATAGTGAGCAATGATATGTTGAATTTTTAGAACCAGAATTTTGGAACATTTACATTACCTACATTCTCCGATCACCTTGACTTGGGATTATATATGAGATTGCCAAGTTTTAATTGTATTTTGGGTACTCCGGATCAGTTTGTGTCTTTTAGGGGAACTAATTGGAACACGTTTAGGATTGATTTGATTGATATTATTTTGAATCATTTTCCTCCTAAGAATAGGAATTTCTCTGACAATGAAATAGATTCATTTATTGAAGAATTTAATAGTTCTGTGAATTTTGTGATGGAAATTCATTCCAAAAAGTTTTAAATCGGAAGCGGAGATTGCCTCGGATAGATTGAAGAAAATGGTGCGGATTAAATATAATTGGTAGCAGGAGTGGAAGACAATACTTTCTAAAACATTTAATAGCAGAAATCGATAGTATTTATTAATTTCCAAACAGATTGATTTGGTCGAAATCATTATAAAGGAGCAAGTTTAAGGGAGAAGCCTAACTATTTTAATGACAGATTGATGAAAACAAGACCTGGTCTATGGGCTTACAGGGATATCTTCAGGATAATTGGACATAAGAATCGTTCTTATGCTAAGGATATATCTGTCAATGATGTGCGAATTGAGGTGTTGAGTGATAAGTTACAGGTTTTTAAGGATCATTTTCCGCCGCCTGTCTTTAGGCATTCCGCTACTAATGGGAATGCTGAATCTATATCTAAGGCGATTAGTGATGCAATTTCTCAGCCTGAGAATCTTATTTTATTTAGCGAGGATTGTACATCTTTGAACAGTGGGGGCAGATTGTGTCTAATAGATTTAAAGTTATTACTGGATTTTTCGAAATTAGTAAATAATAAGAAAGCGTGCGGTATTGATGGAATATCGAATTTTATACTGGGGAAATTTCCGGTTAAGGCGTTCGAATATTTGACTATTTTGTTAATAACTGTTTGAATAATTGTTATTTTCCTAGGGAATGAAAAATTGTTAAGGTCATTCCCATTCTAAAGCGGAGGGAAATTAATGAAGTGAATACGTTTAGACCAATTTCTTTACTGTCTAATAAATTGAAGCTTATTTTTCCATTACATAGAATTTTTTTTTACAAATATTTATTTTTTTTTTTGAAAACTTAAAACTATCATGTATTATTTTAATTACATCACTAGTTCTCGCCTATCCAATCTAAGAATTATTATAAATACATTAATTAATGGTCTAATCATTGCTTGTTCCCGGCACTTATCTATACTAATGGAGTTGGATCTATTGTTTCTAAACTTAATACTAAAACTTAAATTCTACACGAAAAGAAAGCCTGAAAAATAAAACAAATAGCTTAGAAATCAAAAATTAATAATAAAAATAAAATAAAATAAAATATTCAGTCCCTATGAATAATCTTTGTTCTTTTCCTCTCCGGTACCACAAATTATTCACATTTCCCGGAAGCATTTCGCCAACAAATGGCATTACTCTTTTCGATGTTAATCTTTATCCCCAATTAGAGAATAATTCATCAACATTCCTCAGATACAATGAAATTCGCATCACTGCCACCTCAGGAGACACATCATGAGTGTAAAGAAGAGTGTCATCAGCAAACAGAATGCCCTTAAAATTGTAAAATTCATGGGGAAAGTCAGGAACGAATAAGCTGTATAAGTGAGGCGCCAACACTGAACCCTGTGGAACACCACAAGAAACCTCTCACTGACATGACAGCATTCCAACAATTTATAAATACATTTATAGCACAATACAAAACATTTAATAAATCAAAAGCATACTCTTAGGCTGACCGATACCTGATATGTATTGCGTGTTTGACCAATTGAACTCTTTCTCGGTAGATAAGATACACCTTATAACTTCACCCTCAAAATGAGGCATTTCTCCACTAACTTCTTCACTAAACCCAACTCATAAAATGAAATTGGATCCAATCCTGCCTTTTCATACACATATCTATTCGTGAACCTCCTACCCAAATACCTATTGTTCCTCTCTATGCATTTCCTTAAAATATGCCTTTCAAATATCGCAATCTTTTCCATCAAGGTTTTTGACTCTCCTTTGCATTTAAATGCATTTATTAAAAGTTACAATCCAGTAAAGTACCGATTCAAGTCGTCAATTCGAGTCCATCGTCCGGATATGAGCCGTACGCTTCTACTTAGAAAAATAACTTTTTTTTTAAAGTGTTTGTTTTATATACAGACGCATAATTTTTCATTTGGTAGACGTGAAAAACCGTTCATTCGATTTGTATCGTTTCGATTAACGAGGTAAATTTTTCGTACACACAGCTTCCTTTCACAGCTTCAGTGTAATTTCCTTTCTAACTAAATATTTTTGGTGCAATTACTAAAAGAATAATAAGAATATGAAGATGTGAGTTTATAACTCCATTGATAGTCTTCTGGCTCCTGCTGACTGGACAGAAAAAAATTTTAATTTACAATATTCAGAGCAAATAAAAGTCTTAATGTATAAATATGTGCATAGATGTATGTAACGAATGTTGAAGACTAGAAGTTCTGAGATTTATTTTTATGTGCGTATTGCCATCTGCAGACCTATTATTTGCAATGCCATTCTGTTGCAAATATTTTGTATTTATTCGTGCTCTAAAGTTGAATTTACTTGTGTCCTGAACAAATAAAAGAGGAATAAATTAATACTTAAAAATGAGTACATGATAAGGCACACTTTGGCTGGAACTTAAAGTTGAATTCCTTTTTGAAGATATTCAATATTAGATATTCAAGAGTAGAGCGAGATGGTCAAAACTAACCACACAAAATTTATTATCGATTATTAATCAAAATTTATTCTATTTCAAACTATACATAATTTCTGTAAAGTTTGATGGCCCTTATTTACTTTTCAGATACAAGTATTTCTTTCATTGTTTGCCCCAAACAAAAATAAGAAGCCTGTTGATACCCAACACACTGACAACTACTGCATAATTGACTAACTCATAATTTTATTCATATTTGTCGTAAGTAATGCAATGACTCCGACAATTAACACACTGACAATATTCAACGCGCAATCCATTGTTGTCAAGCGGAGAACCTTTCATTATCGTCACTGTTTTGAATTCACATTGCAAGTATTTACCGTCTCAATTCCGAGTGAATAATTAGATAACGTATTTGATAACAACATATTTCGGAAGTTGCTACTAAAGTTCTAACCATAAATACTGTAGCATATTAGCTATATAAATGACGTCACGGAACGGACTCCACGCTATGAGGTAGTGAGTATTTTTGGTTTCACCGTAATTAAATACTACGAAACTTTTAAAGATAACTTTTAAAAGTCATGTGAAATACTTTTACTATGAATGGAAATATAATCAGTCTGATAAAAAGCATACACATCAAGAGAGAAATTCTGTTTTTCCTTAATTTCTCCTTCTTTGTAAAAACAATCCATTTATAAAATACGAATGTTGCGTAAATTGTAATCGGCTTAGAATCGAAAGCAAAATGAATTTGCGTTATGTGAGAGATTTTGGATATTGGGAAAAAGATTTTTCCAACTTGAAAGACGAATTAGAACTCTTTCTATTTTTCCGGATTTATTCTCTTTTTTTACAGCTTAGAAGTTTTCGATCCCACGCACTTTAATAACTATCGTACATAATGAAATCTAGGATATTAGCACATCGTCTATGATTTATTGCCAAAGTTGTCTTGCTAGTTATGTAGAGACTTAAGCAGTTTCGTCAGTAATGTAATTTCAATTCTTTTTAATTTTACATTCCACCGTTACTATTCTTCAGCCATAAATAGTGTCATAATAGACTATTGTATAAACCATAATAAAATATAAAAGTAAAGCAATAACATTGAATGATTATTTATTTAAAAAATTATTAGCGGGATTTTCTTTATAAGAGTACAGGAAATAGCAATTTCCTGTTGGGATATGTGACTCGCACCAAGCTAAAGTGAAATGATTTGAAACCAAATCTTTACGTTATTAAAGTCGTATCTATTTAAACATATATATTCTATTAATGAATCGCATCATTTGTTATAATTAAACATTTATATCACTGCAAATGAAACGGGGCAATTGCATTGATATATTTTTTGGCAGGAACATCAGTCAGCTTTTACAAGTTTTGTCTTGTTATTATTGATCATTAATCGTTTTACATATTAAAGATATATCTCTGAAAGATATGTCGAGCAAATACTTATTAGCAAATACTTTTTCACAGTACAAACAGTATTCTTAATAAGATCACTTTGGTGGAAGTGGATAAAGTTAGTTACGCAGGTTTACTTACGAACCCAAATCAATTTTTTTAATAAAAAAAAAAAACTTATTTTTTTCCTTTTTGCTTCACATCCCCTGTTCTCTTTTACTTCTTTCGTCTGACTCCTTTTCACTAGTAGATATGCATTCGTCTCTAAAACATTCAACAATATTTAATAAATCAATAAAATAGTAATAAAAGTGCTGGGAGCAGCTTTTCTCGAGTGGACCACGAAACGGATGGCACTTAAAATGTTCAACATTTTGAAAGCGGTATAATTCAATACAAAAGGGTTTAATAAAAATGTAAAAAATAATTCATTGTTAGAAGGATTTCTCTTCTGTCACATTGACTGAAGTTAATAAAAATTATATTTGCAACTCTATGTAATACTCGTATAAGTAAAGCTCCAGACGGTTTTGTAAATAACTTCGCATAACTAGAAAGAAATGCGAATGACCAAGGCTATAAGGCAGTTTTCAAAATATCCAAACCTGAAAACTTTTGGTAAGAAAAAGGAGCTAAAATTTTTTTTGGAACACCAGTTATATCCGAACTTGGTTTATACTTCTACATATATATACATTGAAACATATGAATTGAAAGTCAGATGTATAGTTTCAAAACAATTGGGAGTCATTGGAACTTTGAGCAATCCCAAATGACTAGAAACATTTTTTTTACTTATTTTATTTATTTTTTGATTTTTTTTTTTCTTTTACATTTTCCTATACAAAATTGAACATATTCCTTTCTTTGTATCAACCATAAAGACATTTCCCCAAAGAAAAAGAGGCTGGCAAAAAGTGTATGTATCGGGGTTACTATTTATTTCCCAGGCTTATGCACGTGTTATTGTTACAAGGACCAATTTTTAGCTTTTTTGTGGTTTGGTTTTTTATTGCTTATTTTTTCTTACATATAAATGTATAACTTTTAAAAATAATTTTGTATAAATAATTTTATTATTCTTGGGGAAGTTGCCTCTAATTTTATTACAAATCCCGTTTTCATGAAGCCTTTTTTACAGCACCTCAGCGGCTCATAGGTTGCGTATGTGTGCCAAAATCAAAAGTATGACAGGCGAAGGGTTAACGTTAGTACAGTATGTATATTCTGCGCTGATATCTAATCTAAATTTATTGAAATTTTTATCAATAAATGTGTTCATGTTGTTCTTATCAAAGTAAAATAAATACAACAGAAAGAACAAAAATTCTGAAATAATTAAAACTACTGATCAATTTAATTTTTGTCATGGGCAAGAATTGAAGAAAATTCCGTTTTCCCGATTCAATATTCGCAAGAGATATGTTGCAATTTGTTAATTAATATTTTATAAATATTATAAAATCTTAACGAACATGAAGTTCGCCACACTATTTAATAGTTTAATTGTGGTGTATTTTTTATTGTGTGCCTACGTTGTACCATCTGGGAGCGTTAAAGTTCTATTTTACGGCAAGCCCAGTGTACTGAGTTCTCAACTTCTTATCAGCGATAAGCGTGTGAAACCCTGCTCTAAGGGCCTAATAAGGGATTATCGCCAACGTTGCAGAAAAGCAGTAAGCTATCATCGGAGTAAGTGATTCTTTCGTCATGCGTTTTAAAATCGAGCTTAATGCTGATTAAAATTTTTAATATGTGTAGTTAAACGATGATGAGTATGTAATGCGCCAGCAGCCGTTTATCGTGGAATGGAATACAACCATATTAAAAATAAACATTACTTGTGATGTCAATTTCCATTTATTTAAACATGGAACCATCAGAATGCTTTAGATGTGTTTCCGTTTTAGCCATTTTTCACCTTTTGTTGAAACGAGCTAGAATTTTAAGAATCAAAGTAAGAATCATTTGCAATTCTCGTATTGTACAAAAAATATAATTTAATGTAAGTTAATTTATAATAGTCTGCAAATTGTTAGGATTCTATTTTGTAATGATATCTTTAGAATCTCGCAAAAACTAGTTTGAATTACAGGACTTGTTTAGAACTTTCCTTCTTACATTTGCTGTAACCACAGGAGTTAAAAATTCTTTAAAAAGATGCACTATTTGTGATATTATATTTCGATCTGATGTGTATAAATGTGAGATTTGCAAAAATGGTTTAAAGGAAAATCCTAAACATGTTAGCAAATGCCAATCAATAATTATATTTTACACACATTGCATTTTAGGATTTTTTCTCAAAAAAAAAAAAAAAAGTTATAGATTATATAAAAGTTATTTCATTAAATTAAACTATTTTATATTGAGAAGTGTTCCTACTGGTACGTGTTTGTTCATGGAAGTTCAGGTTGAATTGGCGAAACCGAAATTTGCGTGCTTCACTTGCCAAATTTTAGAAAAATGTGAAAATATAAATTTTAAATTTCTTTTAAAACTACGAGTTCGAAAATAAACTGCAGACCGAATTCTTGCTAACGTATCTCTTATCCGACTACATATATAAAGTAAAAGGTGAAGTATTTGTTGCTATTAATCGATTTGACAAGTGAAAGTAAATTCAAATGCATTCATTCCATAAGTTATTAAATATTTTAGCACAAATGATTAATAACATTCTGTTATTATAATAGCATTATAAATGATGTCATCTTCGTTAGCAGTATTGGAACTTCCATCCTATCGATTTGTCCTTAAGGTTTTATAATATTCGTTTAATATTTTCTCCTCTTTTCTCTTGTTACTTTTCTACATGTTGGGTGGATCACATTTTTCAGCCACAGTTTGTGTGAACGATGACAGCTTTTGTCTATCGTGAATGACGAAATTAAGCGAGAAGTCTCCGTAGGAGAGAAAAAATGGTGCAGCCCGGTAAATATTTCTGTTATAAATACATTAAGTATGGAGTTAATCAGATTGTCTTCCGACATACATTATTAAGTTCTTTGATATAAACATTTAATGATATACCAAAATTGGACTTAGTGTATTTAGCAATTGAAGCATTCACATGTGTATTAACTTGTACCAGATTTTATTGCCACCAAATGCTAAAGTCGCCGCCAGTTTTAGGAGCCATGCAAAGTCTAGTATGGTTATAATTTTTAACTCTTGGAAAACTCAGTACCACCTGAAGTGATCACGACTTTATTAGAAATTCTTTTTCAATTAAAAATTTTTATAATAAATTACATTTATATGTTCTGAAGAATATAAAGCTGCTCGTAGAAGCGAAAGTTCCCAACAAAATGATTTACCTGAGTAGCGGTCTGTGAAAATACAAAAGTTAAATGTGCGTCCTTTGAGTAGTATTTGAAGTTACTATTTTAAAGGATTATTCAGAACAAATGTTACGAGTAGATGAATAACAAATATTTTTAAGCACTTTTTTCACATTACTCGGCATCAAAAATAGACACTTTAATAAATTCTTTACTAATTTATTGATTTTAATCTAAAAAACATTAAAGATTAAACAGACTTATTGTATGCTGTTATTAATATTTATTAAAAGTTTTCTTAAGCAGGTTAATATTTTGTCCACCATATACGCCCCTCCGTTACCCCCATTATTCTTTTTGTTACACATTAATTTATAGTATTTAAAATTAATTTATGCTCGCAGATTTGTTTTTAGTATTGGAAATACTTGTATTTGTAATTGTATATTTTTCTTTGAATAGATATTATTCTTGAAATGATCCTTTAACAAAACGAAAATAAATGAAGGTTGAAATATTTTCTTAATAAAAGACTGCAATGAGTTTTTATTTCTATTGCACATTGTTTTTTTGTTCTGTTTTGTTCTTTATAGTAGCGATATCTGTTATAAAAATAACATTAGGTGCAGAAAATTCGAAGGGAAGTAAACCCAACTTTCATTGTCTCTTGCATTAATTTGACCAAAGTCGAAGATGGGGCATGCGATAATATTTAACATGTTTATTCTGGTTTATTTCATAGTAACTCGCATCAGTTGCCACTGGAAAAAAAATTTCATCATAAAAGCGTTTCTTGTGATATGCTGATCCATAATGTCACAAATTAGCGACATATTTTTTGAAAGTGAAAGCCAAAGTTTAATTGAAGAGAGTAATTTATCTTAATCGAAAGTAATGATTACTGGGGCGCTCACAGTGAAGATGATGAAAAAGACTTAAAAGTTATATTTAATCTTCTGCTGAGGAATAAGATCCATGGATTTGGGTAGAGAAAAGACAACCTACATAATGTAAAACAGTTTCGTGAATAATTTCGATGAAGTCCTAAAAGTTCAAATGCAAGGAACACCTGCAAAAGAGATGCCGTTTTCGTTATAAGAAGCAAATTAGAAAGGAAACCGCTCGGCAGTGCAAAGAATTCAAAAACCACTCAATTTATTCACCTGTTTTGAAGAATACCGTACTCTTGAAAATAACTAATAAAATTAAATTTTTTTATTGCAACATAAACTGGATTCTTCCTAAATGTTTCTCTTTTTGCAATACTGAATATTTAAAATTATCCTAATATCATATGTACATTTAAAAAGTAAACTTAAATAAAACACATATAAAATATTTTTTTTATGATATTTCTTTTTTATTATGAAATTTGAACGTTGACATTACATACATCATATTGTCTCTTTTGAGGTACTTTTCGAACACTTTTTGACACATAATGGGCGGTATCGCAGCAATAGCTTGATGAATGTTGGTTTTTAAGTATTCTAGAGTTAAAGGTTGAGCTTAATAAACAGTGTCTTTCGCGTAGCCCCACAAAAAAAGTCTAATGGTATCAAATCGCATGATCTTCTTGGACAGTTGATATCACCATGATGAGAAATTAAGCGGCCAGTAAATGTGTCTTGCAATAAACCCATATTCGCTGTAGTGGTAACGTCTTCTTGAAACCACATATTCTCCAAGTCGCATTCTTCAACAGCAGGCAAAAAAAGGTCGGTTATCATATGATTAAATGCTCCGAATTGACGGTGACAGTCGTTCCATAGTTGTCTTGGAAAAAGCAAGGTCCAATCACACCTTCGAACCAAAGAGCGCACAAAACAGTGGCTTTTCCTGGATGTAATGGCCTCTTTTCAATTACTCGAGGATTCTTACAACCCTAAATATGGCAATCTTGCTTATTAACGTACCCATCCTACAATCCTAATTCCTGAGTACAACGAGGAATCGCCATATTCGGGTCTTCGGCAACACTTTCACTTACAGCAGCTATATTTTCAACTGAACGAGCGAAACGATGATGCATAGGCCTTACAATATTTATAACTGCTCCAATGTGCTCAAATTTCTTTGCAATTTTGCCAATTTCTTGCTTACTTGGACGATTATGTAGACCATAATCTCGTCTTAAGGCACGATATGTGGCTGTGGCAGAATTACCATTTTTATAGTATGTTTTTATAATTTTCGTGCTTTGTGTGATAGTTAAGCGATCTATTTTCGTCAATGTCAGACTTTCAACTGAAAAGAAAAAAAACTTTTAACAACTTAGTTCGACAGATGTCGAATTCAAGTCCTATACTTTTGAAACCACGAAATGGATAACGCGTTATCATGAAGTAAATGAATTCTTGAATGAGATATAGTATGATCTTGTTGCATATTACTCTACTCGTGTAAGTTATTCGAGTAAATGTGCTCCCAAAGGGTTAAGGAGACTTTTATTTTCCATAATGTATGCGAGTTGTAGGCAGAAATGCATGTATATTGGTGAGCTTTCTTCCCCCTTCAGCTTTATTGTACCTTCATTATTTCCTACATTGCAACTTGTTTCACCTTAAAATGAACATCTACAAACCTGAACAACCAGTCTGAAGAGAAGTTGTAGTGTTTTGAATTAAAACGAAATAGAAGAAATTTATATAAATAAATTCAAGGGTTAATGATACTACTAAAATCAAAGAGCAAAAACACACAAAACTTCTTCAACGACTTCCATCCTTTTTCATATTGAGAATTGCAATGATGGTTTCGATTGTTAACGAACTGCTAATGTGAATTAAAAAAGAAACACAAAAAAGAAAAGGAGAAACAAAAAGGAGTAAATGAATACAGAAGTAAACAAGTTAGATAAATGAAATGATTGGCGAAAATTGTTATTGTACTCGTATTGGTATACTTCTATTATTTGTCGATCGGGTTTGAGATGAAGAGAATTTGTAACCTCAAGAACCCATAATGAATCCAAATAAAAATAAAACTTCGGTTTTCGTTAAAAGATATTATCAATTTATTACATTATGTATTTACCTGCAAACGAAATCACGATAAAAAAATTCGTAAATTTTAAAGAAAACTATATTTATACAATAATTTATTAAAACGCAAATAGATTTTTCAATAAAATCCTTATTTGAAGCAAGCAAAAATATTTAAATTTTTGAGCCAAATAAATATTTTTTTTGCGATGCTAATCTAAACTGAAATTTAGTTATTTTTTAAATCCATTGTGACAGAAATTCTTTACTTGTAAAAATACTACATGGTAAATATTATATATTTGGCTTTTATCGCTTATAATTATTAAAATAAGATGATTAAAATTAAACACTTTAGTATTGTATTACAGCAATAAAGCAAAAAAAAATTAAATTTCTTAAAGCAGTTATTTTGCTTTTTATACTTCTAATTCATTTATCTCCTCTTTAGCCGTGTGCTTTCCAGAAGTTGCTTCCAGAAGTGACTTCTAAAAGGTTTTATCGTGTAAACACGTATTAGAAGTCGACCTCCAGAAGTTTTTGCTTGCAAGAAAATTATGTGGAAACAAGTGTTGTTGCTTGTTAGAAGTAACTGTGAACTTTTCAAGATTTGCGGAAGAAGTCAAGAAGTCATGCTCTATAATTAAGCAATTTAAATATAAGCAATTTACACATATAAAATGATTAAAATTCAAAATCTAAAACTTAATAAATAAATTTTCAAATTATTATACCGAGAACTATATACTAAATTTAAATAAATATTTTGATTTCCAAAATATTTAGATCAGCCCTGATGAAAAGATTTAACTAATAAATTACCAATATGTAAGGATACAGGGGTACTGGGAACTTCATTAAGAATTTTAATTCGTACTGAATTAGGACATCCCGGAGCATTAATTGAAAATTATTAAATTTATAATATGATTGTCACAGCTAATGCTTTTATTATAATTTACTTTATAGATATACCGATTATAGTTGGGGGGTTTGGAAATGGATTAGTTCGACTAATATTAGGAGCTCCAGATATAGCTTTCTCACGTATTAATAACATAAGTTTTTGATTATTACCAGCGGAAATGACTTTATTACTTTCAAGAAGAATAATTGAAAATGGGGTTGGTACAGGATAAACTGTTTAATATAGGTGAAAGAGGTTCATCTGTTGATTTAGCAACACTCTTATTTGGCCACAAGACATTTTTATATTGTCACTCTTTAAAGAAGCTAAATCTACAGCAAGCTGTACTCACATTGTGTGAAAACGCGCCTGCTATTTCTTGGGCAAGTTCGTCCTAAAACTTCTACAAACTACTTCTGGAATCAAAGTTCTGCAAGTTTTGGTTTCAGTGGAAACACTTCAGTAAATACTTTCAGAAGTTCTTCCGCAAGTGAGTTGCTAGTGGACCACGGCTTTTGCTTGATTTACGAGCATATTTGCTTACAGTCTCTGTTATAGCTGTCCTTAACTAAACAGTGTTGAGGGTCTTTTGGTCACATGTGCCCAGCGAGTAGAACTGCGGAGGATACACTTTGAGCTTCTGCAGAATTAGTATTGCTAATTGCTGGTGCCGATGCTTTTTCATCTCAGAAAGTACAGTCGTACGGCGGACCAACGTTATCATCTTTTTTTCAAAAGTGATTGTCTTCCTGTCTACCTTCGTACTCTATAACTATGCTTTTGAGACAAAAGTATTAAAATGATGTATTGTACAGCTCAGTGAGATATTTACAAAAAAGGATTCCATTTTTTTACTAAAAAACTTAGTGAATCAGCTCCGACATTCATAGATAATTGATGATGCATAAGAGGTATTCCTGTGTATATGATCGCATACCTCCTTGGCCTCCTGGTATTCTGGCCACTTTTCTTATATCGTCAGATGGCTTTCCTGTTGTATATATAGCTTTGTCTATTTTTTCTTCGCCTGTGCGTCTGAATGAATAAACTTTCAACCAGTTCATATGGCACGACTCTACTTATTGCCCGGAGCTACTGCTCTTTCTTATAAAAGTCACTGTCAACCTAATTTCTCTCCTATACCACAGATGTCTCTTCACTTACTTTTCTCCTGTACGATGTACCTTATCTCACCAGGCAAACACTACAACAAGTGGTGGCAACAAGTGAGGGGAATTTTTGAAAAGTTGATATCACAACTCGTTTCTCGTCATACAAATTCATGCAGTTCATAAAGCTTAACAAGAACGAGTATTAAACTTTGTAATCAAACACTAAAAACCCAAAACTCTGTTGTTTTATCTGAGAGTGTTAAAAGAATATATGAAATAAATCGATACCTGTAATGTTCTAATACCATTAATTGGCAATAACGTTGTAGTAATTTTGTAAATCGAACAAGTCAAGCGTAACTATAAAAACTGCCAATAACGACTGGTCTTTAAGCCACACATATCATGTGTATAGATTTTCACAAAAATTATTCTAAAATATTAACGAAAAAAAAAAAATTTGTTAAAGCCAAAAAAAGTTTATGGTCGCAAAAGTTTTACACGAACTCACACATACGTTGTTTTCTTTTTTAATTTGTCTTTATCTGAAGTCGGATATACATATATTGAAATACCAAAAGCCGCTTCAACTACTCGTACGAAGGAACAGGCGAAAAGTTAATTACATTCGAAATTTGCGCCAAAATGCATGAATTAAAAAGTTAATCTCTACTCGCACAGAATCACATTGCAAATCAAATATTTTAATTGCTTTAAAGAATGTGTACTCGTATGTGAGCAGTGCTTGCGTTAGCAGAGTTCATTTCACTTCCCCGCTTTTATTAGTTTCAATAATGATTTGTAATTTAAATATGTTTAATTTGTTCCTGCTTCAATTTCGTATAGTGTCATTCTGTTTAAATTGGCGGTTTTTTTCGTAATTAGATTGAAAATTGCATTTTCACATCGATTGGTGAAATTGTATGTTTGCTATTAATTTTCAATTAAAAGGACATTATTATTTCATTCAGAGCGCAGGTGAGTAAAGAATTATTATTTTAAAGATGAAAATAGCCAAGCAATAGTATAATTTAATTGGGAAATATTGTTCGTTATTGTTAACATATTCCGCTGAAGTACAAAACCAATATCTTTAACGAAGTTCATTATTATATATAGAAAAACTAAACAGATATATGAAGCTATAAGGTAAAAGAATAAAATCTTAATATTGATACAAGCCGATGAAAGTATTTTTTGAATTAACTGTGTGTATTTCTCCTCCACTCAATATATGAAAAGAATTCTAAGAAATCTACGGACATTAAGCTTATCAAAGTTGAAGAAAGTGAAAAGCTAAATATACTATTAAAGTTTTTTTTTTTCAGTGAATTGTAAATTATTGCTAAGAATGATTATGTGCAGCACAAATATTAAATATCGTGATTAAATATTATCGTGTGACATAAAAACGATTACATAGAAAATAAACTTGCGATGTGGTTGCAAAGTATTATTATTTAAAACAAATTTGAGCCATATAGTACTGACGAAGCCGTTTAAAACAGGGTGGGCCAAGCGACACATGTTAGATCAAACAGCACTCGTAATAGTGTGCAATTTCAATTCCTATAAAAATTAGGTCTATCCGTTACGCTCTGAGTTTCATTAAAGTTAATATTCTTGTAATCTAAGAAAACATAAAAAATTTCATAAGCGATAAAGTTATAAAATTATTATAACTTTTCATTTCGGATTTTGGCTCGCCCTGTACAAATATGTACTTGAATGAATACATCTTCTATTTACTACAGAAATTCATTTTGAAAGTTCAATAATTTGTACCAGCGGCGTTGCCCGCTTTGAGTCAGCTATGGATTAAATTGATATTCTACTAAAAAATTAGTTTGTTGAAAAATTAGTTTGTTTATTTCTTTTAAACAAAAATCAATACACTATTTTGTATTTTGTTCAGGATGGTCTTTATATTTTGCATTTTTATAAGGCGTGGATCACACCTTAATGTTCCCCAACTTATTTCAGTAGGTGACCAACTCAACCATGGAGATGTACACAATTGAGAAGTGCCTTAAGATTGTTGAAGCCTTTTACGAAAATAGGTGTCCACTTGGTAATTATTTGCACTGTGCACAAATTTGAGCAAAGCGGATTTGAAGGAAATCTGAGAAAACCTGTAAATACTCCCTTGGTTGAGAATTTAAAAATTTAAGAGACTTTCGAACCACGATTAGAATCCACACGCTTACAAAGTTTAATTGATGCAAAAGCTGAAGCCCATTCACTGAATTGTTGGTTGCTCTTCATGATATTACAAATTTCGTAAGCAATTTTATGCATTCCACTCTTCCGTGGTTTAATAGTTTTAACGAAGTATATATAAAGCTGCGACATCTTCTTGAATGTGGATCTATTTGCCGGCTTTCTTCTTTAAATCTTATCTTTGCTTTAACTCTCAAAAAATCGAGTTCGGTCGTTAAAAAGTAATAATCAAGCAAAAACCATCTAGAAGGTGGGCAAATATATCGCATGTGCTTCCTCTATTCCTATTGGATATTCGAAAAATGTTTCCAACATGACAAGAACCAATAGATTTGAAATGGGAACATGTTGGAATGTAAACCGTTGGCAGTAATATGACTTTGGAGCAGTTGACTTTTATAACTAAATATAAAATTAGAGGTAAGTGGTATGCGTGGGTGGGTTCCAGATATATTGACTGATTTGTGTATGTTACTTGTGTGGTTACTTTCTAATCAATTTGGTATTTTCGATTTAACTTTTTTGTATAAGTTGTGCGAAGATTCTTGTCTCTTTTATACATTTTCATCTTTATCTGTACCATCATTATAAAATATTTTTTATTCACAAGTTTGATAATATTTGAAAATACATTTCAAATTAATTTTTTGTCACATCTTTTCAAAAAATATAAAAATAATTGCGACAGTGCCAGAATCGAAATAATTAATCATTAACGTAGAAATCTTCACACCTTCTTCTATCATGTTCGAGTTCGTAACAATATTATCTCGTTTAAAATGACATGTTAATTTTAAAGAACTAAAAAAAGCAAACAATGAAAACAGTCATATACATTTTCCTTCATGTTGAATATATAAAGGGAAAACTCATTTGTGGATGTGTGCGTGCATTTCCATGCAGATACTGTTAATGAAAAGAATGAGTGCAGAAAACCAAAATTCGTATTTAAACGTAAAATTTTTAATGACTTGGCACACGTAAAAACGTGATTGGAATAAATACAACAGCAGCGTAGATTAATGAGCAAATAAGTATAAAAAGTATCAAAGATTCAGCAAAAGCCATTGCAAAAAAAAGGTTTAATTTCCTTGAGATGTTATAAAATAGTATTTCCGTTGAATATTAAACTCCATATAAAACGCTTAACTGCTAGTAGTGTTGACTAATTGCAATGAAATAAAACTATATAGAGGACTAAGTAAATTTATTATTATTTGGAACAAATGTCCACCAGTATACTCATTCAATCTGATTATTATATGGTTAGTTTGTTGTTTCAATTAAAGTATACAATATTATAGAAAATAATATTGAAATTTCGCGTTTGAAGAAAATTAGTCGCAAAGGGATTAGTCCTCTTAGGATGAAATGTTATAAAAGAACTCTTGCGGGCAAAAGAACTCTCAGTGGTAAGAACTCTCTTTAGTAAATGACGTATTGTTTTAATACCAGATACGAGTAATTAATCCTTTATATTAAATGAACAACGTGTCTATGCTCTTGTGTTTAAATCTGTCATGCAAAGGTTATTGATTATTTTTAAAAGAATATTTTGAATAATTTTAGGGTTTCTCGTTTAGTTCCCAGCAGCTTTATAAAACCCAACCGGTAAACCAAAAATCGGGGTCGGTCAATTAGAGTTACAAATTCAGTGTGTACAATTACAGGCTAGAAAGCGTGCCTACATTTTATCTCTTTGCCCCACATGTTGCTTTAATTTATGTTTTTTGTCTAGTACATTGCCAAAATATTCAATGTCGTCTAAAATAGGAGTGATACTTATATCGCTGTACAAAATGTATGTAGGAATGCGTTTAATTGATTTCTTATATGAAAATTATTTAACGAAGAAGGAGTTCAATCAAAATATTACAAAGTCAATCTAATTAGTCGTTATTGGCGTTGTTAAATTTCATTTGTTATGTTTTGTTTAATATTTGCTAATGGACTGCTGCACTTTTCGATAACATGAAGTCGTGAAGGAATCCCTATTCCATCCCAATGGGCTGCCGGAATCTCTCAAGAGAAAACCTCAAGAGTTCTTTAGTGCAGTTTTTAAGCATGCGGATCAGATTCGAGGTGTCAAATTGCAGGAAATTTAATATATAAATAGAGAGTAAATATAAATATTGGCGGACGTGCCGCCTGTACTAATGGAAATTAACATTGCTTACTAGTCAGGACGTCACAAATATCACATTTATATTATTTTCGTGGACTCATGATCAGTATTTGAAATACGGAGCATTTGACTGCATACAAGTAGAAATTGATTTAAAAATTATCAACAGAAGAAATTTCAAAATTAAATAAAATTTCACATAAAAAAGGACTTTAATTCTTTGAAAGTTTCTTGAATTAATTACAGACGTCTCAAAGGATGACTTTTTATATTATCGCCACCTTTTTTAGAACTTTATATAAATTACTGATGTTAATAATAGTATTTAATTATTTATTTTATTTACAATGATTCATATTGTAACATATGAGTAAAATTAGGATTTTTTTAATCATAAATGAATAAAATAATTCTTGTATTATTTAATTTTTAAAATGAAAATTTTTAATCTGGAATGAATTTTTAAACTTTAATAAAAATATATTGAACAGTAATCGCAAAAATATTTCAATAAAATCGTAGAAAATCGAATCGTAGTGAGAAAATACATCACTCATCGTATTGCAAGTGCTTTAATTAAATTAAAAGTTCCAAAAAAGAAATTATTTTGCTGGTGTAATTCGGAACTCCATCCACCATATGAGTTGATCTCGAATCTACAAATCCCTCCATTAACCTATTCTATTTCAATTATAATGATCCGTATTACAACAAAAAGCAAAATTATAACTTTATTTCAACTTTAAATGCATAAAGTAGAATAAATTTAACTGCAGCATGCATTTCCGATTTGTATTTCCCACCATTTTAATGTCAAACTGCTTCTGGCGCAAGGAAAGTTAATTGAATTTTAAGAAAAAATATATGAAAAAAATATAATCTGTGCATGTGTAAATAGCAAGCGAACAAATAAATCGAGAAGTAAACGAATATTTTTGATATTTAGTATTCATCTCTTGAAAATGAAACAGAGAATCGAGTATTTGTACTGGCAGGTTTCAATTTTTATTTTTTCCTCGTATTCCTATCATGATAAAAATGTCAGGAAATTGAAACTCACTTTCAAAATGGTCAAATAGCAAACGTTACAGTGAAATTGACTTTTTTCTCTGCTGTTTGTCGTATTTGTTTCGTTGCTGTTTATGGTCAAATGTGTCCTGTATACGGTATTGTTTATGTTTTTAATCTCAGCTTTGTATTAGTGTTTTCCAGCTGCAGGAAAAAGGAAGCATTCTCTTAACTGGATAGAGAAAGCTAATAAAAAACAAATAGGAATCTTGTAATTGTTTGAACATTAAATATGGAATTAAGTAGTTTGATTTGTTAAAAAAGTGGGTAATATGAGAATAAATGCTCATATTCTACAAGTAGACTAGCTTCACTGCAAGGCAGTGAAAACAGGTTTGGGGAACTCCAAATAATGGAACAGATTTTTAAAAAATATACTCTCACTAGATAAGAGAAGTAGAGCGGCATGTTTGTTCGGTTTATGAAAAAGGATGGCCCCTATAATGCAATCGCGAAGTGCTAAAAAGAATTATTCTATTTTCCTTTGCTCATTCAATATATCAGTATTAAACATTTTATCGAACTTATTCATACAGAAATTCAGTTAAGAATTCTGTACGTTTTTTAAGAAATTATGAAAAAAATTGAAGTAAATATTTTGCAATACGAAAGTAAAAAAGTTGTGGTGAAGGAGAGTAATATGTTTCATGCAATTCAATTAATGAATTTTCCGAAATCACGTTACGCTATTTTTTCCATTTTTAATACTTATCTCATGTTACAGAAAATGACTTTTTCCCTTCACTAATATTTTAATTTATATTTGCCAATACACGTACATGCAAATATTTCAATAAATTTATTCATAAAACACAAACAACAATGGAAAAGAGCACCAATAGGAACTAGAGGAAATAGAATAGTATTAAAAACAAACTATAGTATAAAATCACATAAATGTTGTAACAACGTTTAAGTATTCATTGCAAAAGTTGGTATAAAAACCCACGAAGGAAATGAAAAAGTGCGAAACAATTCATTTAAATAATAAAGGAAATTTACTAACATTAGCTCTGTGCTCACAATTACGAGCAGATAAAGTGAGGTTGGCTGCTTGAAATAGTTGCAGCAAATGTTAATGCCATTGGGTGCACTTCGATTTGCAGGGAAAAGCAACTGATTACTTGCTTATATTCCCGCTAAAATGAATTAATATAGGCAATACTCGTATATAGAGAACTTGGTACATAAATGACTTGTTAGAATGAAAAGTGGCGAATAAAAATAATGAAATTGTAGTTGTGATGATGTGTCATCCTTACCAAAGCACTTTCTAGCTGTTTCGTTATTCAGGCTTATATTGGCGGCAGGCAGCTACAACTTAAAAGCTCAACTTCGCAATTGTTCGCAATTGTACAATGACTAATGATGCCATTCCTTTACTTGCTTTTACGTGCATTGTATTGCCTTTGCAAAATTTCTAACTTGTCCTATTTGGCTGTATAAGTTCAGGGAATGAAAGTTACGTTACTCTGCTAATAGGCCGGGCTTCTAGCTAAACCTACCAAACCAAAGTGAGCACACATACGTGTACATGTTTGTTTCTATTTTGTGTTTGATTATTTCTATTTTAGCTTGCGGTTCAAGTGGCAAACGATTTATGGTTGTTGAGATAAAAATCGATTTGAACTACTGCTGTTTTGTCTCTATTGGTGGCATGACCCACAACACAGCCATTCGCTCAGATACAAAGGAAAACACAACTGAATGCCATTTTGCATATTTATGCAAACTGAAGCAATAACAAATACGAAAAACAAAATGCATAATAAAACTGTCTTACCAAGCAGTACAGTGTGATGCCTTACACCAAAATATTTGAAAAACAATTGGAATTTCCTTTTAATCATTAATATACAGTGGGCAATACAAATCGAAATAAAAGCACATCCTTTTTTGAAGCCTGATTGATTCTTGAAACAGAAAGAATTGGAATAGTCGCAAACGTATCCTTTTTTTATTTATTATATTGATATTAGTGTTATTGTTGCGCTGAAGTCGGTGTTTAACAAATTTTTTCCTAGAACACAAAATTCTTTAAAAAAACTGAATTTCCTTTTGACAGACGTGGCCCGTTCAATATATCGTCTTTTAAGACTTGCTAAAATAAGAAAAACTAATAACTGTTTATGAAACTGAAAAATTAAGTTAGAGAATCTAGAAGAACCATGATATATCTTATATAAGGCTTCAACAAAAAATAATTTTCATTCAATAATTTTATATTGCTTTTCCATCATTTCCAATTATACTGAAGTGAAGTACACATATAGAGGTAAATATTAATTGTTCTATATAATTTTAGTTAAGGAAGACTATTCGATATGGGAAAGCTATGAACGAAGCATGAAAAGGACAACATTGCTATTATTTTAAAAACACATTTTCCGAATGCTTTCTTGTGGATGCTTCATTTCCAATTTTCTTAAAGGTTATACTTGCTGCTTACCAGTTCGAAAAAAAGTTGGTTTTGCATTCCATTTTAAGCAAAAAGGTAATACTTTGACCGGCCAACGTACAATAAAAGTGGTCGTAATTTGGTTGCAATTGAAGCTTTAGCCATACATTTAGTAAAATTGGATTTAATTTATTTCAAAGCAAATTCCATTAATTTGGAAGCTATTTGGAAGCTTCTAAAAGAAGTTCCTTCCAGTTTCTAAAGCCGATTATGCAAGGAAGTTTTTGCGATCCTTCGTTTTTAACCTGTTATGACTTTTAAGTGTCTACTCTGTCGACCTTTTGTTTCGTAGAGTATTAAGAAAAATATATTAAAAAATAATGCACACGTACAAAAGGAGCATAAGGATGGCACCACAGGAAAGGACTGAATGAGTGTAATGCATTTGAAATTGAAGTGGTGTTATAATACACGAGCAGTACGGTACAAGTAACTACTGGCAACCCGATGACTACGGAGAGAGTAGTTGATTCCACGCGCGTTAGTGTGTTTGCACTTCCCTCTAAATGAATGTTTGCGAGCGTTCAATTCAGGGGGGAAATCGCAGGTGTTTGCTGCCAAAGGTGTTTCTATGATTTATGGCATTGATGTATTAGTTTTGCTCATTTTGCAATACAAATGCCGTAAATGCTTTAAGCGTTAAGGAAAATCGCTTTCCATACTTTTTCAAATATAATTTCTTCGAAATGGCAATTTATAATACTCGTACTTGTTGTAAATGATTCAATGGAGTTATGAATACAAATAAGACAAAAGGAATTTATTCATTTATTTTTTCTTTTCAATGGCATTTGTGGTATCCATTGCTTATAACGCCTTTTTGTATTGCCTTGATTTGTATTTGATTACTATAAAGTGCAGAAATAAGAAGTTCAGGGGTAACATTAAAATTTTTGTATCGGATTATATTCTAAGGTTAATGAACAGGCGTACAGGCACTTTCCATCAACAACGAGGTTTTAAACAATAAGTTTTAAACACTTTAAGTGATAAGATACATGCAAAACTGCTCAGAACTCCTCCGCATTGTTTTCCCAAACAAAAAGAACGCAAAAAAAGTTTTATTACCGTAAAAAAAAGCCTTGTAAAAAAATTACTTTAAAACTGCCAATTGTGTTGCTTAATTTTCTACTTAAAGGCTTTCAAAGGCATCGAATTAATCATACAGTATGAAAAATTATTATTTGTACAAAGTTTACAATTGTGTAATGTTCTTCTATAATTTTTTATATATCCTAATAAATATTTATTCAGTGAAAATTAAGGAGAAATGAATTGTTATCCTGTGTGTTTAACACAATTTCTATGTCCCCGTTTATAACAATATCGAGTGGGCATTATCAAATTATATTTGAAATAATAATACGTAGATAACTCGCACGTTTCGTGCAAACTAAAGTCAATAGTAACACAGTAAACATATTTTATATAACAAAAGTAATAGCAGAACCATTCGGTATTAAGTGAAATTTGCGAAATCAAATTGGTTTGAAATAGAACAATTAAAATTATTAAATTAAACTCTTAAAAACTATTTTAAAAAAATTGTCTCCTTTCAAAAATTTTCATAAATAAATAGTGTATTAGCTGGGAAGGTATACTACTTTGTTTTGCCGCCATTTCGGTAAACATTAGTCTTGACACTTCATAGAGACGTGGCAAAGACTATTCCGTAAAGAAACGTGTTTTAATCGTATTGTAACAGTAACTCGGTCTTCAAGAAACCACTTTGGGCACAATTTTCCACAAGGACTTGCAATTGCTTCCATTCAGTTGACAGGAGCTTCTTTCAAGAGATTATTTACACCGCCGTACATATGCTAATATGCATTAATTAATTTTTATTGTATACCTTTTTTAATACACTGCTTCGTTAATTTTGAAGCTGAAAGTCGAGAAAAAAGTCGACAAATTGGGAAAAATTATAACTCGACTCAGAAATATTTTAATATAATTAGACAATCACAATTGAAAAATGGAAATAGAACTTCAAACGAGAAGGAAAAGATATTATCAAAATATTTCACAAATCTGCAGTGTAAAAATTTTCCCAATTTTTTGGGCAGCTGGATATGAAAAAGCCGTTTATTAAAAGGAAAGCCAAAGAAGGACCTTCTTTTAATAACAATGCCACATAAAAGTTGTCCTTTATCTTTCGTCCTCCGGGAAGGACTAGTATATTGTATTGCTTAGAATTTCACATGTTTACACGCTTAATTTTTTTATTATGAAATTTAATAAAATTTTAATATTTAAAAAATTTTAATTTAAATAATATTGTTTAGTAAAAAATTATTAACCAAACTTTTGCTGGGTTTTGGCTTAAATTCGGTAAGGAAATTCTGTTACCACTCTTGACAAATTAAATAAAATTAGAAAAGCTTTACTTGCTGATACCGATTTTCGATAACCGAACACTAATAATATTAATGAAATGATTTTCAGTTTATTTATACAAAAATATTTTTTATATATCTATACACAAGCTGCAGCAATAAGAACTACATTCGGTAAAGGCCACTGAGCTTTTCCTTTTACAGGATCATACATGATTAAAATTTTGGAAGAGATTTTTAACAGATACCAAGTTTTGAGTTTTATTTGCCTTTTCTTTAAATTACATGTGGATTCAAGTAACGAATATGTTGGAAAAACAATCTACACATTTGTTTTCAAGTGGAATATATTTTAGTGGAAAGTAATTACAATTGAAAGGAGCATTTGGAACACACGTTTATATGGAAAATTACAAGGGGGCACAAATAGATATATTGTAAAAAACAATTAAAGGTGCGGCAAAGATTGAGTGTGTGTTCAGAAAAAGAAGAAGATTAAATATGCCTGCCCCTGGAAGTGCAAAGATATTTATTCTTTTTTAAGTTTTATTTGGAATTAATTTATTTCACTCGTTTTTAATACTAAAAAAAAATTGTAGTACTTCTCTTGAATATGCAATAGTATATTTTTCTTTTAGTTACATCTGTGTGCATGTGTTCCCTGGAGTGCATGTACACTCATACATTTACCTCTACTCTAATAATTAACAATTTTAGGAAGACCAACGACATGCTTTCTAAAGTACATCTTATGCCGCCGACTTCGTTTTTCATTAAAAGAACTCCGTTTACTTATTCTGTTGTACGGAAATAAATTTAAGAAAATTAAAAAAGAGTGAACTCAGTTGTTAAATGGGAATAACGCACCTTTTGTCGCTTGCCAATAACGCACATATTTTTTCGCACCTCCAGTGAAGAGTGATTTCGACACGCATCTTCTTTCTCGTTTACATACGTGTTTAGTAGCTTTTTTAGTAAAACCTTTAGGGACCGAAAAGACAGTTTTCTATTATGTTTCCGCGCCAAAACATTTAAGCCAGTCAATACTTACTGAACACTATGCTTTCGCTTGCACGCTTGTACTGCCGGCAGAGTATTTTGATTATTTGTCGTTGTTTAGGGAATTTTATGGATTAACCTTATCGGAGTCATGATAATCAATGTGTGACAATTATGGGTGTTTGCGCATTCTTACGTGCCATTGACGTTGATGTATCAATGTTCTGTTTTCTCGTACTTATTGAAATCATTCGCATAAAATTTAATTTTCTTCCTTGACATTTTTCGCAATTAATTATACAACATTGACATTTTACTTAGTTATTTAAAAAAACTTCCGTTAACAAATCATTTTCTTTTAAATTGAACACAATCTACACACGCATTGCCGTAATTAATCAAATTCTTAAAGCTGTTCTTGAGGCTGCTCTTACAATTTACAAAAATTTCACAAATTTAAGAAATTACGCAATACGTGGTGCAAACCTGCGTTAACTGCTGGTGTAGTTTCGTGTTCGAAAAGGATGCATTATTTATTTATTTTATTTCTTTAATATATACGAGTACACATGTATATATGGAATTATCTATAAAAGGGTTGCCTAATATGGGAGAAGCAGAATGGGAGCAATAAAATTAAATCATTGCAGAAGAGTTAATAGTAATAAATTTACTGCATACCCGTTTCAAATAGTTAAAGCGGAATTTCTGTATACAAATACGAGTATTAAACAAGATTGTAAGCGAGTAGACAGAATCTTATAGTTCTCTGGCAACGTTAAAGACTTCATTTCAATTTGAGTGTGTTTGTACGTTTTTGTGAGGGGAAGGATTGGTTTTGTTGGCAGGATCACTTTTAGCACCATAAAACATCTTAAGCTTATTTTCATTTGAAAATTTCGTCTACAAGCCAATTTACGTAGTGCAAATTTGAATTCTGAAGACTTCCTTCAACACTTTAAATTCACTTCTCGATTCCCGAAATAAGTCCCGAACGTAGGAGGGTAGCAGTTACGAATTATAATAATAAGACCACACTAAGTTCGTTAAAGAAGTATTGCGAGTGAATATTCTAAACCAGACATTTCTATTATGTCAGTCTATTATGGTTGTGATCGTTTATAAGATTTTTATTAATAAAAATGTGCTCGATGTTGGATTAATTTTTAATTCGAAATTTTAAGTCTGTTCAACTTTTAAATTCTTTTGTGATCGAGTTCGTATTTCTGATTGGATTAATGATTGAACTCCAAGAGGGTTTCAGGAATAACGTCTGCACTACTTTACTAATTCAGTTAATATTGTTGATTGGAAAAACTTCCTTTTTATAGATTTTTCTTGTGTTTTCCAACTGATTTAAAGGTAGAGAAAATTGCAAAAATTTTCAAAATATTAGCGAAATCGCATTAAATTATTATCAATCAAGTGACAATTTCAAAGTAATTATTTGTGACAAGCCTTTAAATGACTTGACCTCAATGCTACATAGATACTCGTGTTATTATGAATATTATTATCTGATTCTAGGTCAACTTTAATATATTCTTTCGTATTCAATGAACAATTCTGAAATTTCTATTACTAAATGCGTTCGTTGCTTAAGCAATAAAATCGTCAGTCTGCGTAATGTTCCGGAAAATAATTGTATGAAAAATAAGACAACCAAATCACATTGAAATTATAAAACATGTACTTTCCCTCGAAACACGGCCCCTTCCAGTCAATATTTTGGTTTCGCAAATCGGAAAGTTTGTATTGGTTTGTATATGATTTGTAAAAAGAAAGAGAGTTGGCGAAACGTTCGGTTTCTCGCATTTTTATATAAAAAATCGTTTAAAAATTTGCTATTCGCTCTGCAAATAGATGAAATGAATTTTGTTTTGACCACTGCAAATGAAATGCAATCGTCCACTTTCAGTCATAAATGCTAAGATACAGAGACTTTAATATTTTAAACATTTATTTACTTTCGCGAAATTATCTAGTAGTTAAATTGAGTTTCATAGGGGATCACGCAATGCATATCTCCCATTCGTCAACAATGTGCATTAGTGCTTTTACAGCGTGAAGAAATCCAGTAGACTACACAGCAAATTCTAAATAGTCACCCTACTAATGGTAATAAATTGATGACTTTCTTCTTTGATTTCATTTCATTTCAAAATTTTTTTGCCATCTTTGTCTGGCTGGTAGAAATATTTTTTTGTATATGGGATAGTTTGAAGATGTTGCCCTGCTTATGGAAAGTCTCTACTATATAGTGATATTTCTAAGATTTGTGAAAAAACGGATATATATGTATACTGATGCTTTTACAACTTATTTACAATTTCCCTTGGACCTCCGTTAAGGAAAACCCGATTGATTCGTATAAAGTATTGCAAGGATTTGGTATAATATATGTACATGCGAAGTTTGCCACAAGTGAGTGTGAAAGAAAATTTTTGGATTACACTTCGTTGCCAACCGCCTAAACACACATTCCAGCAAATTGGCCTGCAGCATGCCTATGAAAGAAAACGTTTATATGTGTAATATTAGTAGAATTAAGTAAATATATACATGTGTGTATGTACGGTACAAAAAAAGAAATAATATTTGTGTGTAACTAATTATATACATTCTCCCGGAACATGCAACATTATGTTAAAGAACACAATGGAAAGTTTGTCACCTTGTGGTAAAAATAGCAGCAGCAAAATCACCAAGAATAAACAGCAGCTGCCCAATAGCACTGTAGAGAAGATTAATAAAATAAAAATTAATTTTCTTGATAAGATTTAAGTTGTCATGGTGCAAGAAACACACATTATTCAACAAAGTGGCCAACTTCCCTTTTTACGATTTTGCTATTTCCTGCTGTTGGAAATGAATACCCGACTTTGTTGAAATGTTTGTTTGCAAATGTGAGAATATAACGCCTCCCCTAAATATGCCTTAAGGCCACCAAATAACACAATGCTATTCTAATATTTGAGTTTTTATAGAGGCTGCGAGCACATTCACCATGAACAGTCATTGCAAAGAGTGATTTCGATATTATAGATTTCATAGGTATTATTATGTAGGAAAGAGGATTTCTTGCTAATTTTTTTTATTTAAAATGCGAAATTAATGTGTCTATCTAGACTTGGTATTCCTTAACATTATTATTGAATATCTGCATATTAATAAATCTTATACCTTTTTATTTCCGAGTGTTTAAAGAGTGAAGTTGCTAATAAAAATGGTGTAAAGATGAAGACTTGTAACATAATCGTGCCTTGAACTTTTCCCATGTGCTTTAATATCTTGTAATATTTAAATTAGGTAAAGCTAATCTCGGCGACAATATAATTCTGGACGATCTTTTGCAGCAGTACTTAATGGCCATTGACATCGTCGGCACTGCAACATCTCCTCTCCAACGCAAAGCATAGAGAAAGATTAGGCCCTGAGTGCTGCTCGTAAATAAGATTTATTCTATTCTCCTATGCCCTTCAAACAAATCCACAAGTATTTGTGTTACCTTTTACTAAATGGTCACGAAATGCTTAACAAATATTTTGCAATTGTAGAGACAATAATTTTTCTCAGAGCATCATTGTGACGCCACCAGAATAGAACTGATTATAACTTGAATTCATTTAGATAATTTTTTTTATCGTAATTTTACAATTAAAAAGTTCCGCATCAAGGAGTGTAAATGTAGAACACTTATCAATATCCTTAAGCTGCTCTACCAGCGCACTAAGATTTGATACTGAATGTCACTGCAGAGCCATTTATATGAAAGAAAGCACAATTTAATATATTTCTTATATTTTATTGAAATTATATCCAGCGCTCCAGCGATTTCACTGGTATTATTTCCCCTTCGCCAATACCAATTCATTTGCTGCAGGAAAAAGCAGTCTTCTCTCCTTTCTATATTGAGCCCACATGTACAAAAAAGGGTTTTGTCAAACTTATAATCGAATTCATCAAATTCAGTCCTTTACAACAATCACAATATAAGATAAACAGATAATAAGCTTGCTACGAGCTGCCATGTCCAGTGTAATTAAAACATAGAATTTTTAATTCTTCAAAAGGGAATCGTAAAAGAAAGAAAAACAAAAAAAGAAGAAAAACGTTCAGGTAAGTGTACTTAAGGAGCGAAATTGATCAAGCGGACAAAAAAAAGGCATCCTTCAAAATAAAAGGAAGCGAAAAAGTAAAGTAATTGGGGCGCTTCTTTCTTTATATTGTTCGATAAAATATCTTAATTTCTAATAAAATAAGTGAAACTGTTTTTTTTTTAAATTTTGATTAAGATCAGAACGTGCATTTTTATTCTTATAAAAATATTCCAGTAAAAATATTTGCATCAAACACATTTAAATTTGATTAATTAAACTACTGAAACTAAATTTCACAAAGAATCGGTAGAAGTAATTAGCAAGATCAGTTTCATATTTAAATATGGGAGAAATATAGATATAAGAGAAATTGTCAAGCATGAGGGTGAACCGCCTTGGAAGGTACTATCCGAACAGAGGTCACATGTGGCACTATTAGCGCTATAGTTTTCTTCTTAAAAGAATTATCAACAATATCTGCACACCTACAATGCAGTATTCGCTGAATCGCCATTTCTTAAGTTGTAGTTAACTGTGTCTCCCGGTTCAAGAAGGCCGAATTAGATAATCTTTGATACGTAGTCGTTGGCAAATTTCAAAACTCATAATAATTCTACTCGAATAAAATTAACATTCAATTCACATCAAACTATCTCAGGTTGGTTTTTTTGGTTTCCTTTAATTTTTTAAAATAACTTTATGACTTCCATTTTAAAAGGATCAATGTTGTTAATTTATAAATACACTAGATTTGGACATGATTTTGGACACTATATTTTTTATATATAACTTTTTTTGAACAATAAACACATTTGCATATGTTGGTTTAACATGATCTCTGAAGTCTTTTTATTTATTTAATGGCATGAAGCTGATGTTTTTCTCATAACTTTTGAAGAATTCTATCACTATTACTTATACTGGAAATGTATTATACTCGTATAATAAAAAGAAACGCCAAAAATATAAAAAAAAATTTATTTCACAGGTTGATTCGATGCTTAATTAATGCATGGCTTATTAGTCCGGAGCCCTATTCTTATCCAAGTACTGAAAATTAATATTAAGAAATGCAATTAGTTTAATTCCATGACAACTTCGTTATCCAGATTAGATGAGTATGGCTTCAACTGATTTCTTATCGGCGAAAAATTGCCCGAATCTTGGCATGTAAGATAGATATATTTTTCTAGACTTGAATGTTCGCCGCTACGTCTATTCGCAAATAAAATAAATTCTCAAATATTGAGCGAAATTAAAGAGCGTACAAATCAGACAAACAAAAACATCATTTTAAGATCGCCTGCAATTTAACTGACATTTTTTTCTTACCTCAAACAAGCTTTCCAATTAAAACCAAAGTGGCACGCTCATCCAGTTTCTTCTTTATTTAATTTGATTTTTTATTTTAAAAGCATTTATAAACCAGCTCAAATATGTTTTCCTTTTTTCAAAAGAATTTTATTTCTATACAATACTCTTAAATTACATCTCCTTTCCAATAACTTTTACTTGTAATGTTTTAAGCCTTCTAATTATGAATACATTATATAGTATGTTAGTGTTACATGATGTTTGTTATAGTAATCCCTTTTATAAATATACTTGATATGAAATAAATCTTTACAAACACTACAGTTTTATAAATATTTGTCTACTCTGTTATAAATTTAATATATTTTATAATTTTTCATTTGAATTTTTAAACATTCCTTTTTTCTTCATTATCAAAACAACATAAATATTTTTTCTTTTTTGCTAAGCAAATAATTGAATTATTTTTTACAGATTCTTTACATTCTCTCTTAATTTACAACGTTGCATGATCATTTTAAATTACTAATTTTCCTATTTTTACAAATACGAGTATTCCGTTGATGCCTCATGCGCATGCTCGCATTAATATTACATTATTGCATATATATTTGATTTAAATATTTGCTACTTTTAAATAGTAGTTTTGTACAAGAATTAAATTATTCAAAACAATAATGCGTCAAAGTAAAACTTGTATAAAAACCAGCACTTCAATAGAAACGGTTGCAATATGCTCGTAAATATCGCGACAGTTGCACTCTTAAATGCTTACGAATGAATGATTGCATTTAAAAGCATACGTATTGCTTTTACGTTTTAAATAATATGCAAATTCAATGTGTTGGGGGAAGTGTGTTAAGATTTTAACGCTTCATGTAAAATGCATTATTTATTATATCGTTGGGCATTTCAAACAAGTGGAGGGGAAGAGAGCTTATTTAATAAGCCATCGTGCTGTATGAGTTATACGAGGTCATCGTCGAGTAGTGTACATTAATTTCCAGCATACATGCATTTTTGGGGTGATGAGACAGTAATTTAACCACCAGCCAAGTATTCATTCAATAACTCCTACACGCACAACATTTAGCAACAACCACAAAATATTTCATATCCTGGTAGCAGGAGAGTGTGTTGTGTGCATTATCTGTTAATAAATTGGTTGCAATAAACGTATGCATGGCTGTGTTTGGTTCTTAGGCAGTGGCGTAGGAACCAAAGCGGTGTACCTTAGGAATTTATAAAATAACACAATTATTTATACAATTATACAATTTTATAAATTAAAGTGAATCTCAGTACTTAATACAATATTCTAATTGCTCACTGTGCGACAAACTATCATGCAAATATGATGGAAACAAATATCTTCTTTACTAATTGAAGTAAATGCAATTCTGATCGCATGAAAATTATAATTTTTTTGAAAACGTTCATAAACTTTTGCAAATCGTACGGCTTGTCAAAAAAAATCTTTGACACAAATGCATTTTTAGGACACACTATCCTCCCTTTGCTGCACACATAGTATATTTGACTTAACGTACGATTGTGTGCGATATGAAGCACGGCCTTAAGCAAAGTTTTAGCAAATACATATTAAGAATTGAAATTTCATATAAATAACGTAAATGTTACTTAATTGAAGTCATTGAAAAGTTTGGCTTATGTTTGTTTTTACTTACATAAGCAGATTCAATAAATCGTGAAAATAAAAGTAATAGCCTATCTCTGAGTTAAGAATGAACCGATTCATTCGTACTATTTCTATGTGAACAGTCGCTCTCTGAGCAATACGAATGGAAACGTAATCAGTAGTTACTGATTACGCATCACACTTTTTCTTGTTTTTCAGAGCTTATCGTGTTATGAAGAGAAAATTAAAAATACAAGTGCATAAATATTAAGCTTTTAATAAGGCGACGATTATATTATAACTCTTTGTTGCTTATTATACATATCCTTTTATAGGATATGTTTCACCACGAGGATTAATACCATTTTGAATTCGTCCTCGGAAGTATGGTTGTCATGAGGGCAGAGATTAGAAACAGCACGGTGTTATAATTTTTTTTTGAAACTTTAAAAGTCAGATGATTATTTATATGTATTCTCTGGGTATACTCCACATATATAGTACAATACAATCCACAACAAACTATATTTGAAAAATTCCTGAATAAACATTAGCCTAAAATCATTTTGTGAGCAGAAGTGTTGCTCCTCCCCGACGACCGCATTTCGAAATATTAATGTTATGATTAAGAGTAATTAAGTATGTAGGAGCAGTTAGTGTGTTGCTGGTCAGTCAATGTTTTGATGTGGATAAGTGGCAAAGCATGAGGTCATTTGTAATTATAGCAAAGATGCAAGTTAATTGCAATTGTGTGCAAATGACGGTCGCAAGATTAATTAAATTCATTTGTTTATGCGTGCTACTCTAATGCGTCGCTCTTGTTTGAAATAAAATGCCTCATAGTGCTGGTTTTGTTGTCTGTCTTGTTAATGCTGTTGCATTTCAGATGTTAAAGCGTAAAAAAACGTATATATTTTATCGCACATAAAAGAGGCAGAGACCAAAACACAAATCATTGTTTTAGTTTGTTCTGAATAAGAGTGAGCACAATCTGGTAAGTTTACGGTTCTTTTTTAAGATGAATTAGGAGTTAAGTTACAAAGGACATGACTGAAATTACTTTAAACTATATTGTATTACTTACACTTGTGTGAAAAAGTCTTGCTATTACAAGTAAGATGTCAAGTAAGTGTGTTGTACTTACTCTGCGTTTTAATTTATTGAGGGCAGCGCAGAAATTATGCCTGCCTCTTATAAATGCTAGTGAAGGACAAAAAGGATATCTATTTTGTGACAAAAAAAAAATCTATAATATTGTTTGTCAGCGTATTAATTTCTTTTCTTTACTGGAACAGCATTAATGCACTTTAACTATAAATTGTAATCCGTTAAGAACTGTTGGCACTACTAATTTTTGAGATGTGTAGGTTTTCCTTCTTAGTTTGAGAAATATGCGAAGGGGGAAAATATACTGATGGTTGACGGTTAATATTAAGTATTTTAATAATTAGGAAATATTTTCTAATGCTTTATATATATTTAGAAATTTTAATATAAGAAACTTTGATTGAATAAACCAAAATTCTTATTTGAATTGACGACAATATCTGGGCGGTCCCCTTTCTTAAAATGGCTACCAAAAGTTATATTCATCTATTTCTCATTTTGTCCTTTATGATCTTTTACTTGATATTTTACATATTTCTTGTTTGATTGTTAGCACGAGTTCATTTATATAAAGTTTAATGAACAATAGACCACAATGAGCCTTCAGTATAAAAAAATGTACAAAATATCATTTCTTTATTTGCTAGAATATCTTTTACAATTGAAATTATAGAACAATTAAATGGGTTATTAACTGTATTATTTCCAAGCAACTTTATATATATGATTCGCATGGAATAGATGTGTGACCTTTTGTGAAGGATTGAACCAGTTTGGTCGGTATAAACATCTCATGTCTACTGAAAACATCATAAAATTTTGCACATTTTGAAATTTTTAATTGAATTTAATTCAATTGCATAAAACTGACAAAAGAAAAAATCTTTTTAAAAATTTCAGAGACATTTAAAATAAAAAATAAAATACTGTTCTGTGTTAAACTTTTACAAATACGAGGCTGAGGTGAAAAGTTTCCGGCCTATAAACGTAATACCCATCTAGATTGATTCGTCAAGCCCCTCGAAATACTTGACAACATCATCGATGAGTTCGCTATTGCTCTTAAGTTTTTGGGGGCTAAGCCTTGTGAATATGGTGGTTGGGGAAAATATTGCAAATTGAATTCCTTCATTTTGTCCACCGTAACTGCAATCAAAGACAATTTTGATCGGCCGAGAGTAATGGAACAAATTCATTCCGAAACTTTTACTTTGAGCTTCTGCTGGTGTTGCAATTCTAATTTCTTCAATTTTTTTTTTGACGCAAACGCAGCAGAAAATGAAAAAAATAAATAAAAATTATAAATTTTATCTTTTTTCAATAAAATTTGAATCAAGAACCGGAAACCTAAATAAAATACTTCCTTTCAATGCGGTATTTGCATACCCTTCACCGCTCTAACACGCTGCCATTAAAGAAGCGTTTTCATGTAACGTTTGAAGGCTTTACATCTGGAGTTTATTTCAAATGATTTATTATATTTATTGCAAAAGAAAAATGTGTTATTGATATAATGCAGGCGTTTTACATTTAAAATCTCTTTTAATATTTAGAGAGCAAAAAAAAAGAAAATACTTTTTTTTATTGTTACAAACGCGACTGCTTTAACACGTAAATGAATGCATTTTAATCACTTGTGGCTTAATGGCAGCACGTTTTCAAACTACAGAAATATTAAAATCCCTGCTTGCATTTAAAAATAATGACATACAACGTTTTCGGCGAATAAAAATAATGTTTGCAGTTAATATTTAAGCAGTCTTTGGTTGCACATTTTTTTCTTTTGTATATTTATGAAAAAAATACTTTTTTTTCGCTCTTCAGTTTAATATTTGTGGTGAAAAACTTTATAAACTCTGGTTTACCAACCATGGTGGCAAATGAATACAACTGCTTTTATTTGCAACATTTTTTCTTTTGATCAGACGAATTATTTGAATGTTTCATAGTTGTAACCAATTAGTGCATCATATGTGCTAAACTTTTATATGTTTAATAAATACTTATGTAATTTTAATTCACATTTTTATGTAATAATTTTTTTTTTTCATTTATCAGTTTAATTCTGTATGGCTGCGGATAATGGTGCGTAGTAACTTTTTCTGCGTAGCATTGATTATACTAAAATAGTTCTATAGAACGCATATCAACGGCTATTAAATATGAAAATACTGCCTTCACAGCTACTAAATTGCGGTTAATAGTTTTTTTACTCCGCTAAATTATGAACTTGCAAAAAAATTTTATAGATTAAAATATATAACAAAGATTTTACTTAAGTTTATAGAGAAAAATAAATATTGGAATTACAACCAAGTTTTAACCCATTTAAAAGCGTACCAAAAGTCCAAGCATAACAGTATACAAAAATTAAATTTTAAATAACAGAAAAATAGTAAAAATGTTAATTCAGTGTAAGTTATCAGAAAATAATAATACAGAAATGATATTAGTTGAATTGTCCATAGTTTTAATGTACACCGACCAAAAAAAAAAAAAAAAAATTCTTAAACTGGTTCAGGGGCCATAAATGGGTTAAGAGAATCATAATTCTCCCAAGTGGATTGTCCTCTGCAGAAAAGTTGTTAGGTTTTGAGTTTTGAATTTTGAGCCAACTATTTTTCGAGGGCTTTACGGCAAGAATTGCCAACTGCAATTTCGTCGAAAATAGTTGGTAAATATCCAAAATTTCATGTTGAAGTTTATCTTTATACGTTTTAATCTTTAAAACGTTTAAAAATAAAAAAGCTAAAGGGCAAATACGTATCCTCTTGCAAAATTTAATGTACTTTTCTTTTCTGACAAAAATAAAATAGTTTCTTAAGATTTATAATAATAATAATAATAATTTCTTAAATTTATTTATTTATGTTTTTAATAAGCAACTCGTATTAAGTATTAATTTTTACCATATTAAAATTTTACCAAATTTTTTGCAATTACAGTTGTAGTGCAGTTATCGGTCCTGCAAATAAATGCTGCATTCATATCCTGTTTTTTTTTGTTGGTTGAAAAGATTTTTATAAAAATAATTTCTTGCATTTCATAAAAAGTTTCTTACTTTTATTTCAAAAGCAAAATATTGGAAAATTTCGTAACAATAATTCTAAAATGTGAACCTAAAATCCAGTTGAAGATCTCTATTTAATGTAGTCAAATTTCATTTTTTTTGGGATTTTAGTGCTGTTTAAAATATACTATGCATTCCAGAAATCTTAAAAAAAGTAATAATTTTTAATGAGATCAAATAGTTTTATTATTCATCGCTCTATTTAGTGACCCAACGGAATACCTTTCCGTATGAGCTGCAACCAGAGTTCCTTTGAAGCTTTTTTTTTATACTTGAAAAGCATTAGAAGCACGTAAATAAACTGATTCTATATAATCATATTACATTTTAAGTATTATATTTTTGGCATTAAATTCGCTGTTTACAAACAAACTATTAAAATAAAATATTTGAAAAAACGTTTTATATAGACTTTAAGCAAAACATTTTCAAATTTACATTTCAATAAATACATAAAGTTCTATTTTGTTTCATTTATTACATTTGCCAGTAATTCTGTTGCCGATTTTCTTTTTATTTAATTGTCATTTGTCGCCTTAACTTATGAAGTTTAACCAGAAGTTAAATAATTACAGTGGAATCTAAATTTTTAAAATGGATTTTATTTGTTAACGATACTCGTATTACTTTTTTGCTTACTTAACAAAATTAATTCCCAGTGGTTGATTATATTTTTATTGGAATAATGTTTTCCTTTATTTTATACATAATTTGTTATAAATATATAATAATAATAATAATTTGTTTCTGTCATTTATGTTTCAATTAATATTTACCAAATTTAGGCTCTGTTTATTACTTTTCATACATTTTAGTGGAAGCTCTTGTTACACGCTTTAATTTATTTTATTAAAATTTTTTGCACCTCCTCTCCACATCTAACCTTTGGATGCAAAATATGTTGAAGGTTTTCTTCTTCTTCTTCTTCTTCTTCTGGTTCCATTTTACCAGTTTAGTGTTGTTTCCAACTAGTTGCTGCTTAAAAAATAAATACGTGGAGGATTTATATTTTATATCAATAAATTTGCAAAATATTAAGAAAACGGAAAAGGTATATCTATCTATAATATCTTTTTGAGTTCTAGAAACGTTTTCAATATTACTTTAACATTCGCAAAGTAAGTGTGGAAAGTATAGAACGCTCATTTTAAACTGTTCTTTTCTCTACAGCAGATTGTAGTTTAAATTTTCCTATCAACGTTCGATTATTCAATTGCATACCAGAAAAGTATTTGATTTAAGATTTAATTTTTTGCATTAATTTAGCGAAGCATTGAAAAATTATAATTTTAATTTCGTATTGCTGAAGAGGATTCGTATACACTTCTTTGTTTTGTACACCATGTACTTTAACAATATTGAGATCTACGTTTTGCAATTTATATTAAATTTAGTAAACGAACGTACTAAAGCTTTTACAATTTAACATTGAAATGCCATATTATATAATGTATAGCTTATAATGTATTTGTGCGAGTTTATAATTTTTTTTTTAAACTAACTCAAACTGCAAATCTTTCGGCTTGATCGCTGGAAGAAGCCCAGGTCCTAGCCAGGAATCGAACCCGCCGCCGCCGGTTTAGTAGGGAGTTCATGCTCGTTCGTCGCAGTCAACATCCACAATAATATCCTATATACATTTTGCATGGTCTTTAAAATATTGAGGCGATTCACCCTCATATATTAAAATAAAATCCAGTTTCACAAACATAACGTAGAAAGATTTTTGCTAAAGAAGTGATAAATAAAATCCATTGGTACTGTGACGCTTTTGATATTATTCGATATTATTATTATCGGCCTAAATCGAAGATTGATCTTTTTCATTAAAGTGGAAATTTAATTTTTTTTCAAATTGCGATAAGTTCTCTCCTTTTATTAATTTTTTAATGCGTCATATTACCAAAATGTGTCGTGTACCCCTGTCGTCTAATTATATAATATTGTGGGTTAATATTATTATTGTGGGAAATTTTTGGGTATTTGTTTTACATAATGCGATTGTGTAGATACCTACCCTTGTAGTAAACTTCTTTGTACATGGTGGGGCAAGCGGCTTTACCATTTAATTTTGTTGTTTTGAATTCGATATTCGTGCGTATAGGTCGGTGCAATAAAGGTTGTGGTGGTCTATAATTATTACCTAGAGGAGCTTTGGGGTGATCTGGACTGCCTTGCATCAGACGACGTAAAGCGTGTAACTGGAAAAAAAATTTTACATTAATGTTGCGTCAATAAAGTGGAAGTCTAATTTATCCAACTTTATAGTGACTATATATTTTATTAAGCATCAAATAAACAGTCAAATAGAGTCCAATATCACTCAGCCAAAGTGTTTGAATATACCAGCTAGGAAGGATTTTCTCCATCAGTTAGAATAACCATTATAAAATATTTTTTAAATATTTGTTTGAAATAGTTTTCCTTAAAAGGAATACTTAAAATTTAAAACTTTTATTTAAATAGAGAGTAAAGCTTTCGGGCGTAGTACGAGTATGTACAAATTATCCAATACTGCCTGCACAATACTAAAATACTTAATTGTGCAATTGAACGGACCTGTAGCTTAAATTAAATATAAATATGTACGACTATAAGCGTTATCAGTACACGTACGACTATGTAAATAGAAAAAAATGTTTATTTTAAGTGCTTTCAAAGTTATCTTTACGTTTGAATGCTTGTTTAAGGAACTAACGCAAAGCAAAATAAATTTTATATACGAGTACACACAGCAACAATGCAACAGCAGCACTAATGCTTTAAATCTCTAGCAGGGGCAGGGACAAATAAGTTTAAAATATCTCGTTGGCGTTAACTATCTGTGACACTTCAGTTTATCCTCGTTCTCGTACACAAATACACACTCTGCTTTTAATACAAGCACACTCTTGCATACATATAAAGTTCCATATCATCAAAAGTATATATAAGCTCTCTAAGCTGACTTAATGAGTTCAATGATACCTCACCAAAATTTAAATGAAAAAAAAGAAACAAATAAAAAAGAAACACGAAAACAACGAAAACAACGAAAACATGAACTTAATAGTCGAAGACAAAATGCACACCGAAACAACTACAAAATTAGTCGCTGGCTCATTTTCCTTTTACAGTGCCACAGAAGTTGTTAATTTCAGTCGCTTGGCTATGCAAAGGTGTGCTTTGCAGTGATGTGCGATAAGTACACACACTCACACTGTGTGGGGATGAAATACACCATTTCCAAAAAGCAAAACAAAGCACGGTGTGCTCTAAATTGTGACAATCCGATGCACCATGAATGTTTAAATAAAAATAAACCCATTGGAATAAAATATTTTTATAGAGATACTTTTTTATGGAGTAATTTCCGTTAACTAAAATGTGAAAGAAATTGGATAAAGTATGTAATCTTAAATGCAACAAAAAAGGAGAATCTCACTTAAAGAAAATGGATTGCAATACCGTGAGAATATGAAAAGATGTTCCACAAGTTTTTTGTGTGATCATAACAAGTATTCAAAACATGCACGCAAATCTCAAATAAATAGATACAATTCTTAATTATATGTAAATGGAAACGTATATTTAAAAAATTGCTTGCTGTAAGAAAGATAATTTAATTAAGAAATGTAATTTCATTACATTTACAATTCTAATTGCGAATGATGTTCTCCCATTAAAGAGAAAATTTTATAAGCAGGGCTTCTTAATGCTTCAGTTCTAATGCCGTGTTTTAATGTTTTTTAAATTAAGGATGCAACGGCAAAGGATCATCCCATCAGGCGAAGCGAGAATCTGCTCGGAACTTTGCTGCCTTATAATAAAATATCTGCTGCGAAACTAATCTGAATTTTGATAAATAAAAACCTCTCTATCATCCACATTTTCCCTGCATTAACCTGAATGTTCTCATTGTGAAAAAAGTGTTGTGTGGAAATAGGGAGGGCGTGGATAATAAGCTCCCTGATTCCATTGGAACGCATACCGTTGTAGAAATGATAAAATACCAGAGCACATACTGCAGTATCACGACGCCCCAGAGCATTTATAGAATTTGCTTTGATACTGTCACTGATGGCTTTATTTACCCAGCCTAGAACACGGGTAAATAAAGAGCTTTTGGTCTAAAGGCTCTGGAATAATTCTTCAGCTGCATCACGTTTTACAGACAATAATTTCGAAATAACGTCAGTTATCAATTATTGTGTGACCACTCTTACAACCGGTACCTTCAAGCAAAAACTATATTGCTTTTAGATTGAAACGGTGTAATTATTTAAAAGGCTGCAACATCTTGAAACACGTAACGTAAAAGTAAAACATGAAAAAACCTAAATTTATATCTGCTTTTTCAAAAGCGACGCAATGTGAGTGCTTATATTTTTTACACGTCTATATCTTTGGAGCACCAGAAATTGCAATTAAAGCTTAACTGTGATCCAAACAGGAAGTTGCACCATAACGACGACACGGCTTATAATTCTACATAAAGCCAAATTTTTTTTAAATTTCTCCCTAGAATTATTTGGCTGTACTCGTATGTGTGAGTATTTGTTCCGCTAAGTAGTTGCATTTGCGGTAGTAATTATTTAGTAGATTTTGTCATGGTAGTGTGTCTCATACAAATGCACCGATATTTAAGTTTACACTTTGGTTTGAATTTATCCAGACGGAAATAATGCTGGTAATTCTTTCCTGTGTAAGTTCGTCTATGAAAACTATAATGCAAGCTGACATAAAGTAGTTAAAGGCAGTTACTCTTTAAAACTAAATTCTGGTTACCTTTCTAGTGAATAAAGACAGAATACTTGTGAACAGAAGTGAACTGGTTACTGTAAAAAAAAACCATTTTTCCTCTTACAAATCATAGTAAACTGTTTGGGAATTATTAATTTATCTTTAAAAATAAAAAAAGTTGTTACTTTTAAAAAAGATATACGAAGAGTTTTTGCAATCCATTCAAATTATTAAATTAAACATTCATAAAATATTTAAATTTCAAATGAAATGACGGCTGCGCACTGTAGCGTACTGCGCGCAGAATTGACCAATGTAGATATCAGTGATTTCTGTGCAACAAATGAAGGCAACAACATTCAGTAGAAGAAAAGGATACTTGCCAAATTGAATAATAAAAGGCAAATAACTGATGGCGCACTTAAAAAAAATAAACTTGGGCCTTTGTTGACGGTGTAAGTATTGTATTTGGGTATGCAAAATAAAAAAATATTTTTACTCGTATATTCAGTGGATTATTCTTCTACACGAATTCTGATCAATATGCACGGAGGACAAGGTAATTACTTTAAATGTCAAGAGTAACTCTAGTAGTCTATAATTTACCAAAAAATTTCTTAAAACTGTAAAATCTAAAAGTTTTATTTAATTGACCCCAGCGTAAAATGCATCAGCTCCGAGTCATTGAAATATTAAAAATTTAAGCCAAACATGGCCAATTGAACAATGTAATTGACTGCTGCATATGCTTCCTGCCTTGCCAGTTTGTTTGTGTATGTATGTGAGTAGTGGTGTTTCCTTCATGCTTAAGTGAAACCTTAAAAACGGGCGTCGACGACACAACTTTGTGAGTGCGTAAAGTCATATCATTGAAAAGCCATTACACCAGCTTAAACATCGTCTGCATGTTACCTGCAACAAGTGACCTGAAAAGAACTTTGTTGACACAGTGTGAGCGTAGACAGGGAGAAAGATTATAAACAATTAAAAAATTCTTTTTCACTGGTGTAGTTATTCATTAACTGAGCAATGTTACTTAAATCGAAACTATCGCTGAGGAATGAGTATTTTCCTTACATCGTTCAAATAAAATATTGGCTCATGACAGCTGCAATATTTATAAATAATTTTTTTTATTGGGTCCTGGATTAGATCACATTACGAAATAAAGAAATAAAAGGAACTCTTTAAATGTATGCCCTAAACTATTAAATAATGTTAACCGAATAAAATACTCCTTCACATTTTAGTTGAATTAAGAGAAAAGACTAGGGTTTCTATAACTTTAAGAGATTATTAAGAGATTGTGCAGATTGACAGCGATTAATAAGGGGAGAGAGTGAGAATTTAAAAATTAAATAATAATTGCATGTATTGCATATAAAAAAGATAAATCTTTAAACTCTTTAAAAAGTTCACTAAACTTTTAGATGTCTTAAACTTAAAAGGGCATTTCCTTAAATCAACGTGCTGTTACATCCTCTTATAATTTGACAGCGTGATTTTGTTTTCTTGTAAGACCCCCATTTGGAGATTTATTGTATTTATATAATACACTTTTCAAGAAAATTAATAGCAAATAAGGATTCATGAAAAAACCCGTCTCTTCAAAATATCAATTGATACTGTTTATCAAGTTTATTAAGTTGATTTAGTGTTGTTGACTGCTACACTTCCCCTTCAATTAAATATCGTCCTTATGTCATACTGGTGTTATCTCGTTAGCTGCCACCATCAGCTAAGCTTTATGCATTAACGTGTTTGCACGTGTGTGTGTGTGATTAAGTGGGCTTGTATCACTATCTTATTTATTGGTTTAATGCTCTCAGACAACAAGCACATATTTTTCCTTTCTATTTTATGCTTTAGAGGATGTTATTTGCTTGCAAGTATACAAGTGTGTGAGTGTCTATTAAGCAGTGCAGATTTTAGTGTTTGTTTTCGATTGTATAATTGAACTAAAGTTTATTGAGCGTAAAATTGCTTAACGATTAAATGTTATATTAGAGATACGAACTGGTTCATGGTATTAATTTGTAATACTTAAAAGGCCATTGAATTGTAATTCAACTATTAGTGTGCAGTTGCTTCAACTTTTTGATGGCCTTTATAAAAAAATCTCTTTTAAAGAAAACACTATACAATGAAGTTTCCTTTATCCTTAGTATAATAGAAGAATTTTAAATCTTCTTTTTATAATTCTAATATACAAATGGAAACAAACTTCTTGTAGCTTTCATATCACACACCAGGCGCCTTGGCAAAAGTTTGTTATAAATAATTAAACAGTTTATGAAATTTATTATTATTTGGGATTCCAAAAAGGTATTTTTAATTACAGTTGTTTGATTAATGATTTAAAGTACATCAAGCTACAAGATAGTGGTGGTTCACCAGGCTGGGATGACGGCTCCAAATGTAGACTAATTAAAGCTTATGATTCCTGAAGTAAGACAGAAAGAATTCCCGAGAAGGGAGACCCCCAAAAAAATGAGAAAGAGGAGAATCCCTGTGCATAAATACGAAGGTAAAAAAAGGGCCATCTATCCCTTGTGCTCATAACACTTAACATATCTGCGTCACATTTATTAAAAGTGGAGTAAAAGTAGAAGCGAGTGAATCTTGCATACAAACACTGGCCTAAATTTTTTGGTTCATCAAATTCGCTTCTTGTCAGAACTTATTTCGAGAATTGGGTACACCCCTTAAATCGGAGTGCTAATATTCTCACGATAGTAAAAAGTTGTTTATTCGAACGTGTACCCTAGACCTGATAATTTTAATTGGCCTATTTATATTTTGAATATAATATTGCTAACGAAATAAAATATGTAGCACTGAATCATAGAAATACAGGAGAATATCAACTGTTTTTGGCCAATAATCAACTCAGTTGAGGAACTCACCTGTTGCTTCGTGATATAAATTGGTTTGTTTAGGACCACCCACGTAACAGTTTCGTGGCAGGCAGGAGCAGTAGTTGAGCCATCGTATGTCATGTAGTGATCAGTTTCGGGTAATAAGCCACGTATGGATAAACGTTTTACAAATGCCTCATCGCCTCCGTAACGTATGCGATCCAAAGAGTCTGTTAACATGCGTAATTCTGGATTCGACAAGTCACCCAGCTACAACAGCAAGAAATCAATTTTCAACTTAAATGCATCCCAGCCTTTAATAATTTTCTTACACTTTTTTGTAACATTTTACAAGAATTAAAATGCTCTAAATATATTTTAAATAGTTTTTGGGGTTTTCTCATATTGACGTTTTAATTACCTGCAGTAGTATCGACACGCCAACAATACCCTGAGCTCTGTAAAGTGCATCCGAAAAATTGTTGTATAATTGAGAATTATAACCAAATATTTGTATCTGCAAATTAAAGTAAAATGTAGAGGTTAAAAACGAAATGGAACTGCAAGCATATTCCGTTGTTATTATCTTATTTGTAGCCGAGTGTGATTGTGGCGTGTATATTCCTTTATTCACTTCGCCTTCTGTCTTTAGATGGTTGCTATTGCCTTTTTACTGCATAAGACGTTTTAATTTATATTGGCATAATGTTGAAGCATAAATCCAAATAATATCTTAATGTCGGCCTGTGCATGTGTAAAAAGTTTGAATGAATATGTTTCGTTCGTACAGACAGATACTGACCAGGACTAACCAGAAAATATTAAATAATCTTGTGTATTTGTAAAGAGCAACAATATAGAAACAAAAAGTATAAAAAAAAACAAAAAGTGAAAAAAGAAAATATAAAATTCAGGGGAAGAATTTCAGGCACATTTTTTTTTAATTGTGTGGATTTTGTATACATAAAAGTTTATGTATGTTTGTATGGATGTAGGAGGTGTGATAAGAAATTAGCAGTTTTTCAATTTGTTCCAAAAGTATTTATTTATTCATCAATAACTATATTTTCCCCTGCAAAGTAAATACCCTCAGATATAATACACTTGTAGCGTTTTTTACAATCCTCGAAACACTTCTAAATCGCGCTCTTTGGTATCGCCGACAGTTCCTGTTTGATTTTTCTTTTATAACATAAATTTCCTTTCATCGGTGTCTTCAGTGTCCTCTCTATGCAATAAAGTAAAATACCCTTTTACAACCTTTCAGGAAAAATAATATTTTACTTTTAAGACGTTTAACCGATTTCCATCAGGATTAAAGCCTTAAGAAGCAGCATCATTTCAAATTGCAAGGAATTTTTTCTAGCCTGTTATAATTTATTTTTTTATAGTTTATATATTAACATTTTGTTGACATTTCCTCCATATTTCTTCTTTATTGAAGGCAAAAATATAAAAATAAATTATAAAGTAGATTATCTTGAAATAAATATTTTTAAAAAATAATTTATATTCTTGCTTTGTGAATTCAATTAAAACACGGGCTGCCGCTGCCAACTACTAAAACTCAAACAATATACCATATTAATTTTCTCTATTGCAATTTATTGAATTTAACACATCAACTGAATTAAAATATTAATTATCCTTAAAATAGAACTGACGTGCTCATGTTTATGGGCGAATGATTTTGAATATTTGAATATTAAATATGTGGACTTATAAATATTCTATCCGATTGAACAGAAAATAATATTGCAAAAAAATTTAGGATGCTAGCACGTGGCAACTGCATGTAGCTTAATTGTAACTTGATCCGAGTTCCTTACCTCTCGCAACGTTCGTTCAAAACGAAATCATCAGTTAGAAACGGCTTTTTCATATAATTGCCATTTGCAGACTATGCCATATAATAGACTTAAAATTGTTGTTTTTTTAATAACGACAAACAAATGGACATACTAATATGGCAGATTAAATTGGCAGAAATAATTGCAGTTACACTTGTATTGCTGAAATAATTTAAATTCATGGCTCTTGAAGAGGATGCACTTCCGGCTGAAACATTTAAACATGCACATAAACTGGTATGTGAAATACTTTTATCTTTTATTATTTGTTACTTTCGATCAAGGAAAACAAACAGATTGTAAACTCTGAGCAGAATGTACTCATACCCTTTTGCGGGCACACCAAAAATCAATACTGGTTTGGCATAAATTTCCACAATATAATTCCAACTATCAACAAAGTTCAGGCAAATAACGATTGTAAAGTACTAAGTGTACTTTGTGTCCACAAGTTCGAGTCAGTACTGGTGTGTAATTCAATATTCATATGTGTGCATGCATGTATGAATGCACAAGGAGATGCACATTTTCGCAAATATGTATGTGAATGCATTTAGCAGCAGACGTAACGCAGTTGTAAAATGTGCTACTAAAAAGTGAGTAGCCGATAAGTTAACAATTGTGCATCCAAAAATGTATGTGGCTCAAATCCAACTGTTACCAATCTTAATTAAACGAACTTTTTATCTAATGCTCCAAAATAATTACTCAAGTGTAAAACAATAATTTTCAATATGACCGTAAGGTGAGGTTCGCTGTGCTACTTGTATTAGTAATAATTTAAGTTCCAAACAAAATATCGGAGAGCTAATAAATATATGAAAACAGACATTGAGTTTCAAAAATTGGACTCTAAAGTGCACATACGAGCGCAAAAACAAAATTGGGTTCATTATTTTAAAAAAATTGCACTCTAAAAACTCTAGAAAATTACATGGCCCGATAAATTAAAATTTCTTTTTTGGGGCAGCTCTGTTTGTAGCTGATGTCGATAAGAGAGGTACTACACTGTATATTAACAATAGTAATTTCAACCAATTGGCACTACTTGACGTATTGCCGTCGGTTTTTTGTAAAATCATCATAACGATTATCGAAAGCGATTATCCAAAGCAATCGCCACAATTGGAGATATACCACTATTTTAAACTTATTAGCCATACAGAAAAGCTTCCAAAACCAATTTTCAACAACTAGAATAGAAAACTCAAAAGCATATAAGTAAAGTATCTGCTTTTAAAGCATCTGTTTTCATTAAATGTTTAATTATGGAGATCTTTGCGCAGAATCAGGAGAACCTTCCAATCAAGCCATAAAGACTATGCAGATATGAAATCAAGATATGTGTATCAAGGAACTCATATGAAAGCTGATTACTGCTGGAGAATAATACGCAACTGCCCAAACCAATTTGACTGTATAATATCGCTTGAAAGGGAATTTCTTGATATATTTCTTTGAAATATATTTTTTTTAATATTTTGTAAAGCCGATGGTATACTAAAAATTCAGTAACAGATTTTTTAACACGTGATAAGGACTAGTTATCACGTATTGGGAAAATATAAAAAAGGTCTCCTTTCTTTTTTCACTCAATGTAATAAAATTCTTTTGCGTTCAAATGAAATTAAAACCGATTGTAAAAGTTACTAAAGGATTTTCTTTACAAATCGTAGCAATAAATCTCAAATAGCTCAAAGCGGGTCCAATACTTTTGATTCTTTTTGATTCTTGCCGACCTTAGCTGAAAGTAATGAAATAAAATAGCAAGTACTCGTATTTTAATGCCATTTATTAATTCTGATTTAATTTTTATAGTTTTTACATTTAGATATTGTTGGAAATCTTTTTACAAATTTGAAAAATAAGCTCATCGTCCCACAGTAAATAGTGTGAAGAAACTCCTTTATTCATCTCAAAAGTAAGTTTTATATGAGCGAAAACTGCCAAATAGCATCATAAACTGTTTTCCAGCGATAGTTTGCAAACTTACACTAAGACAATGAGTGGAAATGAACACTTTTCTGAGAACAACTTTATTTCGAAAGCCAAACTAAAGTTTTTTAATAAAGATTTAAGAAAATTTGAAAAAGAGTTTTTTTGAGTTAGATTTTAAGCTTAAATGCGCCTACAGATTTTCAATACTGTGATGGCAAAACGGGCTTTAAACACACAATTTTGCAGAAAGTGAAAGCAAAACGGATAACAATACGAGTAACGAGAAAATATGGCTCAAACATTCCAAAGTATTGCAACTTCTGTCCGTTCCATAAAGTATGTATTAAAGTATGTAAAATCCAGTCTCAAGTCTTCCAAAAAATTCACGAAAAAGCATTGGAAACCAATCAAATTAGTTGTCTGGAATTAGACAAAGTTTATCCCCCATTAAATAATACATTTATAAACACACATACATACGCAAATTAAACTTTATCGGTTCTATTATTTAATTTGGCAAAAACCAAGTCGGAAAAGCGACTCGCCATTTCTGTGTGCTTGAGCTTAAGGCAATGATATGAATTCATAATCTAAACTCATGCATTCTTGCTTGTATGAGTGGATGTCTGCTTGCAACAGAGCGTTTTGCATAAAATTTATGGTAAAATAAAATAATTAAAACGGAAACCCCAGAAGCCAGTAAGTGCAGCGCGTTCCGACGCAGCTCAGTTTGTTCATTTGTATTTCTCTAACATCACATTATTGTCAACGTTTTGTAAGTTTCTAATGTTCTGGTTTCTAAAACGCGACGTTGTGTCACTAAAACAAAACAAAAGCAAACAATTGGAGACTTTAAAACTCTAATTTATTGCAACTGTTGTGAGAAAGATGTCTCCTGTATTATCGTAGAAGTAGATTAAGAAAAACTGGCTGTTGCTATTTAACCCCAATAAAATCTTTATGAAGGATTGCCGAAAACATCAACAGGCATGTATTTTTGGTAGGTTTCAAGTATGGCCCTCAATAAATAATATAAAGTCTAATTATTTGCATACAAATCAATTAATCTTATTCAGTTAAAAAATGGTTTCACTTCTTAATAGTTTGGTGGCATCAATGTCTGGAGAAAAATAGCTATGCCTACTTGTTTCAATGGAATATAACAGTGGATTGCCCTTTAATCGCAGACTTGTTTGAATGTCGCCTCGCTAAGCTGATGTTGTCCCTGATGGCGAGTAATGCTACACTCAAATTTCATCAACTTGCAGCGTATACAATAAATACTAGGAAAATAAAAAATAATAAAATAGACTACTAGGAAGTATTATTAAATATGTACGCAGCTTGAATTTCTATAATTACTCTGAAATTAATTTTTAAATTATATGTAAATAAAATAATTTAATTTGTTTCTTTTTATTTTAAAGTCGTAAAAATGTTAAATATATGCAATATATGAATTGTTTGAACGCCATCAATATATTGGACAATTGATTTAAACGTTGAATTATTCACTTTTATAATGATGGCGTGGCCAGAAATTGGAAAATGATATCAAAAGTACATTCAAATAATAACTTGAAACCAATATCAGCAAATATAGACATATAAGCTTCAAAGAATATTTACAGAAGCTCAACCCGCCACGCCGGAAAATCAAGTCATTTTTCTACTAAGCATCAAGTCATTATTGTAAGTAAACAAATAATGTTGTAAATATATTATCCGGATTACTTTGTGGGGAGGAAATAAAATGATTTAATTGGGAAACATTCCCATACTAAACAAATCAGAACTCTTTAATACAACAAAACGAAATGAAAAAAACAATGTCAGGATAAGAATGAGATGTGATCCAAATTAGTCTGTACAACAGCACAAAATGAAAGAACAGAACAGGAAAAGTAGCTCAGAGCAGCATTTAATAGAATATTAAATACTCTCAGGACCATTGAACAAACGTTGAAAATAAAGAAAAAGTAATAATAAACAAACACACGGACGATTACCATGTACTTAAGCAAATCCAACAAATAATTTTGCAGACGCTCCTCCTTGTAATTAAAGCAACAGACAGTGACACTGTTCACCAAAAAAAAAAAAAAAAAAAAAAAAAAAATACGTACGAAAAATAATAAAATAAGGATATAATAATTTTTATCCAACCTTCAACTTGGAATGGCAACATTAGCAACAGACATGGAATCGTTATTTGACGGCAAATAATGGAAACTTTAAGAAAACTCTCTGTGTGCAATATATTACTTAAACGGAAGCATTTTTGGTATTAAAGTATCCTTTCAGGGCATTTCACATCTCATGTTCCATTACAAAGTCGCAATTGTATGGCTTCAAGTGTTTGATTTGTTTCCCACAAAATAAATTAACGAATTACTAACTGCTAATTTCAATTAATCCTGTAAGAAATCTTACAAGACTCCTGAACTCAATGACGCTACTATTGTCATTATTTCTTAGCAGAGATGAGTGTTGCACTCGTATATGCTTTTTTCATGTTCAGACTCGTAGTAAAATGCGGAATTTGGCATTTGGCTCAATATTGTGTGTGCAGATGTTCATTATTATTTATAACAGTATGAGTAACTCAAATTTTATCTTTTGTGTGTGTGTGAGATTGTTATCTTTCTAAGCACGTATACGCGGTTATTTTAATTGGCATTTGCGGTTGTAAGTTTAGCAACCACAAACTGTGCAAGCATTTCAAAGTACATATATAAAGGATTTTTAAACCTAAAAATGTTTAATTGTGTAGTTTGGTTTGAGTTTAGCAATATATACGGGCTGTTTAATTTGTAAATTGTATATTAAATATTAATAAAGAACTTGTTAAAATTAAATATAAAACTTGAATATGTTTTTAAAAATTAAGTGAATACTTTATAACAAAGTTGTTCTATTCTATTTCTTAATGAAATACATGCCTCCTTGGATAAACCATTTTTTTAATACTTTAATTAACAAATTTGCAAATTTCCTTCTTATAAATGCAAGCAAAGTATTCGAAAAACGATTTGCTAATAAGAACGTCTCCATATTTGTCTTATTTTGTCATATATTTTGATATATTTCTTTCATTTCATGTGAAGTTTTTCTGACGAAATTCGTTTCTGAGATTTTAATTGGAGGCAAAAATTAAGCAATGTGTATCTCGTAACAAAGAGCCAAGACAGAGAGACGGACAAAGACGAACAGAGATCAATCAAGCTCCTTGTGATAAGGATTCACGATAAAAGAACTTACTTGATCGCTGAATATGCTCAGAAATACCAATTCTCTTCGTTTTTATATGGAGAAGCATATGAAAAACTATGAAGGAATTAGTGGCGATCACGGGGTCTCTTTTTCATAAGAGATTCTTTGTGGCAGTAAATGTAAAAGGATTTGACTTATTTTGGTTAAATATGCAACATTTTATTTATTGCGAAACTCATTTCACAAAACGAACCTTCCACTTCACTATTCCGTATCCGCTTGTCACATGTTATTTCGCAATTAACCACATCGCCTTAACACAAAAGAAAGTTACGAAAAAAATATTTTGCGAGAATTATAAAGTTATTTCTATTATTTTTATCGTATTCGGTTTAATTTATCGGTATTATTAAGTTATAGAAAGGTTTCGAACATAAAATAAAATAAAAAAAATATAAATAAAATAAGAGTTTGAAAAAAATTTAAGGAATCACAATGTTCATCAACATCAATTGCGATCAAGCAATTGGTTTCGGTGAAACTATAGACTCAAGATATTACATAATCGACACATCTGATCCTTCAATTATACGAAAGTGTTATAATTTTGGAGGCCTAAATAATATTATATAATAAATATCTATTTAGTATTGTTATTCCAAATAGAGAATTGCTTTAAATACTTTCCCAAAAACTGAAAATAAAAAGTAAATATTGGTTTTCGTTCTTTCCTCTATAGAATTATTCTTTGTGATGAAAGTAATGGAAATGTTATCTTGTTTGCTTAATAATTTTTTCGTAATTTTTACTCATCTCATTTTCTATTTTTGCGCGCACAAAAACTTCCTTAAATACTAAAATGTACGACAAGTGTATAAGACGGTAATATGATAATTAAATCAGATATTTAATATAAATCGAGAAACCAATTATTGCAACATTCCTTATGAAAATGAAATTTATTTATAAATTGGGTCCTATTAGGCTAATATTTGCACCACATTTTAAGATAAATATTAAAAAATTTGGAATTTAATGAATTTAATTGTAATCCCTAGAGTTGTCCTTTTTATTTGTTGTCCTTTAGATTTACCCCATCATACAACAGTAATCCACGCTAACTCGACTTATGTAGTGTCCACTTTGATATTTGCAATAACAGAATAATTCCATTTTTTTCGTCCACTTGCCAGGATCTTCCAATACAAAATATGTGATCCAGATCAAAATCAGGTGATAAAGGGCTTCCATTTTTGGAACAATTTCGTTTAACGGCCTGGAATATAAAATAACTACACACGTATACACATCTTTGCAAGAGGCAAAAACATTGTGAAAAGAAATCACAATATTCCCTACGATTTAAATCATTTGTTTTCCTAATCAATTCCTAACAAGGTAGAATTGTTCCTCTTCTGATCAAATATACACACTTCCGTTCGTTTGTCTAAGTAAATGTTTAACCAAGAACTCGAATAAAATGACAAAACAAAAAGGCAATAAGAAATGAAGGATGTGTCTGTGTACATATTGCCATACACCAGTGGAGGATAAAGTAATAAAAATCGACTTGTTTCAACAAGAGGAACGTTATAACAAGCTTGGAACACAGCGGCTGTCTTAATATTCGCATAAGAATAAGTAAAATAAAACAAATTGAAACGAGTTTAGCAAATCATATGTAGACTTGAAATATTTTATATACTTTTTTTGTAGTCGCAAGGATATTTGAATTGAAAATAAAATCTGGCATATCAGGGAGGGCAACTACATAACATATTTTTGTGAGGGTCCTATCTTATTGGGTATAAAATGTAAGTGACACTTGTTAATAATATCAACCTAATCATTCACAGGGGAATATACAAAGAATAAAATACGAGTTTAACATTTTTTCCGTCGACAATTTCTGAGAATCATCGCCCCTAATTCCATGAAAATAGTGAACAGCATGAAATTAAGAAGTCTATAATAATTTTTAACTCGCCCCTAGGGACTGCCCCCAAACGACGAAATCTTTGTTGATTTTAGAACCCAATTGCTCCTGATATTTGCCCTGTTTGGAGATCCTGTTCGAATTCCCTTCATTCTGTTAATAGTGATTTTGAGTAGAGAACATTTCAAATTTTTAAACCCCAATCTATATAATTTAAAATCTAAGTATTCTTTCTATTGCATTTGTGGATACAGGGCACCCTTCATATGAGGTCTATTTAATAATCATGGTTTTGTACTGCTGTGGAATGTTGAAGATAAAGGTTTTGAGAAATTTACTAGTTATTTCTTGCGAAAAGATGGTAGAAATGTGATTATGTTTGAACGCATTTCAAATGAAATTTTTTTAGGACATAATCAAATAGAGATGTGTGACTCATCCGAGGGCAGTTTTATAGCTTTTTCTACTTATATTCCTTAAAAAGACACAAAGACACAAAGACACAAAGACACAAATAAAAATTCTTAAGTTACCTGTGAGAGTTTTATTATTCTTATAGTAAAATATTGTTGTTTGTTCGTTTGTGTCAAATCAGTTGAAAAAATAAAAATACTCGTACTGAGTGTTGGACATCACAGCGTTCAATCTGCCATAACTTTGTATCTGTACGTGTTTAACATTATGGTTCTGATGGGTGTAAATAAAAAGAAATAACTTTATTTGCTTGTTGCATTAAATTCAACGTCACAACAACAAAAAAGGTCAATAAAAGAAATGGAAATAGGATTGCTCGTTTACGACATCTTGTAATTTAATTAATTACGATTTTAGGTTAATTAGGGACTTACCTCGGCCGGAAATGTATAACCGTCAACACTATGCTCGGAGCCAAACTGATCGTGTAGGCCATAGTGTATGTGGATTTCGTGAAATCTATAGCGATATGACAGCGGTCCGCCGGTTATGTTGACGGGTATCTGCATGCCATCGTAGTTGGCAACAGTTTCGTTACCCGCTGTAAATATTACACTATGACCTGTATTTGTAATTAACCCGCTTATCTAAAATTATAACATATTTTATGTTTGCCGATTTTAAAATGAATTGTTGTTAGCATGGAAAGAATGTAACTCACTCTATGTTTATCTATATGCATTGGTCTTAAATTAGGATCATATAATAAACGTTGAGGTTCCAAGTTGACTGGTGATTGTCTTCGTCCTTTATTACACAAAGACCATTCAGGATTAATCAAACCCCAAAAGGCCGGACCTGCAAACAAAACATTATAAACTATAAATAAAAGCCATCTTTCGACAAAATCAACGAAAACACGATAAAACACGTTTGTGTCAATTATCAAATTGTAAGTTATGCTACCAAAGTGGTTTTGCTAAAGTGTCACTGACAATCATATCCTATTGACGGCTCACAACAAAGATTCTAAATTGCAATTTTCTATCGTAAGGAAACTTATTTATCTCCTCCTTCAAAAAGCAAAAACCACCTCCACACGATCTCCTCTACATAAAGTAGTTGCAGTGAAGCTGCATGTTGCTTTGTATTTAAATTTTCAATGCAACATATTGAATACTTTTTAAGTGTTTTTGTGCCAACATGGAAATATCCTTAACAAACAAATCACGTTTTACACACTTTGTTTAAAATTATTTGAGAGACATTCTTTGGTACTTTGCACTGATGAAAAGACATTTCTGCTGCGACTAGTTTAGTAATGGGCTCAATATTGCTGGCAGCACAAATATTCAAGCATTCTCGAAGTATAGAAAATAATTTTAAATAAAGCATGTTTATTTACATTTTATTCACTTTCCAAATTGAAAACCCATCATGTTCATCACCAGTTCCATTTATTTGCACATGTTGACATTTTGTTTGATAATTCACTAAAAGTGATTGGACGTGTTCTTACAAGCGAAAGTATGCTGTGCCATTTGAAAGAAATAATTTGACCGTAGATATTTAAACGGTGTATAATGTTATGGTCGCAACTATAACAACTGAAATCGGTTGGCGAACACAATTAACATTCACGGATTATTGCTGTATTTATACTATTGAATATTGAAGAGATCTTGTGGTAACAAGTGGACTCTGGATACTATTGGCCGTCTGATAGTTATCTTGGAGAGGCTCCCATTTTTATCATCGGTATTGCCGTTTCAAATTTTGTCGCCGTTAGCGATGCCATGGAAATTGCAAGAAATACTAAAAAGTACTTATTAAGTGAAAGAAAGAGGTGATAATAAAAATAAAAGTATTAAAAATATTGGACGGCGCTCGCAGTTGAGGAGAAAAAAATAGTTATATTGGGAAAATATCAGTCTTAAAAGTGATATTATACAAGCTAGAATTGGCCGGTACGTGTATGTAGTGAATCATAAAAGAAGTCACAACTCCGCCAAAATTGTGTCCGTGCAATAATTAGCTATAGGTGATTAGTAGCACGATCGTAGTTACCAGAATCGATTTTCAATTCTCTCTCTCGTAAGTATATTTGATTGGTTGGAGCCCTATTTTTGAAACGAGAAAAGTGTTTGAAACAAAAATTGACGTGAAAAATTTGTTTCTTTTCCTTTTTGTTTATTTACATTCCATTCAGATTATTACTTACAACACTATTGGCCTCAGTGTCATAGAAGCTTTGCACATGTATAATCAACAAATCAGTAGAGTATATACGAGTACATATTAAAAAATTTACTTTTATACTCATCTAGATAATTTTGATATGTTGATTTACCAAAGAAACATTTCAAGACTTTAATTGTATTCTGAAATTCTATTTTGGGGTTTTTATTATATTATTATTTATTTCTCTTATTTATATATAAATCAATACTGAATAAGATCCATCGTGCCTTAAGATACATATACACTCCTGGGTAGGAATGTGCGGAAACATAAATTTAGAAAATTGAGTTGCATAAACCACCAATAGCCGTTATCACTTCGCATTTGGCTGTCATAAGAATTTACAATTCAAAGTTTTTTTGGTAGTTCATATATCAGTTCTTGAGCATCATTCGAAAAATGCAAGTGTAGTTGTACTGTAATCCGCTTTAATAATGTCATAAAATATTCATTTAATTTATTAATATAAACACCACACTTGCTTTCAAATATTTTCAAATTATTTTCAAATGTATTAAAACAATTACGACAAAACTGTTTTGGAAATGTATCGGTAGGAAAACAATTTATATTTTCATTGGTGTTAATGTAATTTGTGATTGGAGCAATAAATAGTGTTGTTAATTGTTTTTCTCCTTTTTTGCGTTTAAAATAAAAGCGAAATGTTAAAACCGATTTAAGCTTGCGAAAATATATAATAAAAGAGATCCATTTGTACGACACCGTGTTTTCGTTGCAACAAATCATTATTTTAAATTTTATATTAATAATATTTGTATTTCGAAAGTACAACTCTCATAGCAATTTGCCTCTAAAGAGTCAATGGGACAAAAAGAAAACACCCCCACAGGCAACACGCAACACGCAACACGCAACAATCTGTTGAAAATACTTGAGCCAGCAAAGTTAAGGTGCTAATGAAAATGCAATGAAATCATTTGTAAACCAAATGAAAACAAACAAGGGAGTAACAAAGCTTTACTCAAGTAGTGGAGAAATTATTATTGCACTGTAACAGCAACAGGAAGAACAGCTTAAGAATTAAGAAAACCATAAATGATTTTCTAAGATATTTCTATACTCAACTGAAGAGTATGTATGTATTTGTAATGCAGAACGAGGAAATATACAGAAATTATTTATAATAGCGTAAAAGGAAGAACAGTTCAAGGATGCCGCTCTAATGGAATTCATTGCTAAAAAGCCAAACAACTTGGATGAACATTTACTACTGCTGTGATAACGGCAAATTTCCCGCATATATATCCTTCTAAAATTTGGGGTTGCGATAAAAGGACAATATTATGAATGAAAATATTACTTCTTCAATCCTAATGAGATTTAAAAGCTCCAGCAGGGCGGGTATTTGTATTGTAAGAAATACACACAACTTTAGAACATTTCCTTGCACATGTTCGTATGCATGCACAGCTAGAATGATATTGCCAAAGGATTGTTAAGGCAACGATGAAGCACGCATACCGCAACATATGTACACACATCTACCTACACATATATATTTATATATATATATAAAAGCGTATATATACACATATCTACTTGTATACGGATAAAAATACACGTACACAAAACTGCAGGGATGTAAGTTTTGCCAACAACAACACCAGCAATGCAAACTATGCAGCTGGGTGTCATTCGTATTTTGTCATCAAATTTGAATGAAGCATAAATTTATATTTGTTTGTATAGATGTAGATCTCTTAATGGTTTTTTGTCTGTTGCTTTAGGTTGCTGCTTTACTTTTCTTTTGCTTTGGCTGTCTTCAACAAATTTTAACCTATGCATTAAAAATATGCTGCTTCTTACAGATGCGACTGCTTTGGTATGTGACTGCTAACGCAGCATAAAATTGCCAGGAATTCTTCATTTCTTTTAGTTAAAAAAATAAGAAAAATAATAAAAAGAAAAGGTAATTTGAACTTAAATCTCTATTGTTTAAGAGAAACAACTGAGGAAGACTTTTGCCTTTAAGTTCTTATACGAGTATCCAGCTGCAGTTAAGGATATTTTTCATATAAAAAGGTCCTCTAGAAAAAATGTGTTGAACATCAATTCTTTTCAACGTACAATTGGTTGACTTCTCAAATGAAACAAGTGTCGCTATCACGTTTTATCAGGAAAACGGAGGCAGAAAGAATATAAAACCTTAGAAAGAATTATGTGGCCGAAGAGAAATGCAAACTGCGACGGTGATAAGGAAATACGTACCGTCTGTTACCAGCGCTTTGTACACAATCTGCCATACATGCACAACTTAAAACCAATTGCTTAAATGCATTTTAGTTGGATATGCTTAACATCTCACGAATATACATTTTCATACTTTCCTTATATTATTTCATTACGAATACCAAGGATGTAGACCACCCGGAAAGGGTTTCAGGGATTATGAAAGCTGCTAAGAGCAAGGACGTGAAAACACTTTGCATTTAGAAAAATCAATGTATCGTTTAATTTTTAAGAAAAGGAAATAAAAGATTTTAAAATATTAAAATGTGTGGCCGTTACTTGTCGATGTGTTACTCTCTTTAGGAAAACGCGAAAGTTCAACAGCGCGAATTATTGACTTTTATTCATTTACATAAAGGATAGTAAAATTTATCCCAAAACTTTTAAAGAAATACCCCGAGAGAAAGTATTACAATCGAAATGAAGTTTGTAACATTTCAATTTCACATCTGTGTATCCGCTGTTGGTTGCACGTCTTCCGTTAGAAATAACACTTTTACCCTTTTAGCAACTTTGTGATGTCAATGTAAAGATCTATTTTTAATAAAATATAATAAATTTAGAACTTAAATACCTATACTTTTATTGTGTTTTCTACTTAATTTATTTTGTATATCTTATAATTATCACTTTTAGTGTTAGACTCTATTTACAGTAAAAGGTAATGTGGCATCTAAAATGGCGCATGATCCAGACTTGCAACTAAATTTATTTATTTATTTAATATTGCAATTATATGAATATAATTATAATATGAATTATATATGAATATAAATACAATAAAGGGTGGAAACATTGCCTCCTAAAGACATCGATTGCGCAAATAAATTAATTACAATATTTAAAACAGTTCGTAGTACTATATTATACTCGTATGTGGTGTAAATATTTATATAAGTTTTGTGTGTGTGTAAGTTTTCTTGTTGTCGTTTTTTTAATTCATAAATGTGTATCGCAATTACTACACTTCACAAGGCAGACCAGTTTTAGATTGCAGATATCCATATAAAAGTTAATTTTTGCCGTTCGCCATTCGTCTAGTTGTATAATATTGTATGTTAGTTGTTACTAATTTTCATACAAAAGCGTGTTGAAAAATGTTGAAAATAGTTTATTTTCTTTTAAAAAATTATATGCAAGAATAACTATTTGCAAGTATATATTAAGGTAATTTAAAACTAAAACTTATTGTTAGTGTGTTTTATTTTTTCTTTTATGTAACATAATTTTTAATAAACAAGACTTATCCCTTAAAGAACTAAACAAAAATTTACGAAACATCGAGAAAAATATGAAATAAAGTGGCTCTATTGAAATAAAGTATTACTGGCCGAACTAGCCAAGTTTTCAACAAAACAGGCGCACACGAAATAGTTTATTTTCTTTTCATTTTTTTTTCTAATTTGAACAAAAATAATAAAAATATACAAACCTTATTCGCAAGAAGGTAAGCAACCAACTACCTAATTCAAAGTCATTTGAAATATTGAGCAGATGTGGTAAAGGGAAAGTATAGCGAATTCTCGTAAGCGAAAGATGCAGCATATTAAAGCAATATCGGTTTCAAGGGCTAACAACTACATACTCGTATTCATTTAGAGAGATAACTGAAGGAAGCAAAAAATTATGTTTTCAGGTGCACGAGATGAAAAATTATCTACCTCATCATTTGACATCATTCGATGTCAAAGAACTTCAAGTTGAACTATTGGCAGATAACGACCACAATACGCGATCGTGTCAGAATTCAAAAATAGATTTGTTGCTGTTGTGGCTCCGGAATTGCACCGAACGGGAGTGTCATATGTGCTTCGATGTATAATCGTATTGCATAATCGCCGCAAATTATGTGCTGTTAAATGAAAGTGAGCATCGGTTGCGCCAATTTTAAATTATATTTTATGTCCGATCTTGGCCATACGCAACTGACGAACGTATAACGAGGCCCCATCAACAGCCTTTATTTTTCAGTTTTTCGAAATATTCGTGCAAAATAAATTCGTTTTCGGATAAACTCATATTTTGCCTATTGCAGCAGCAAGTGATTGTTAAATTTTGGTTTAGTAGTAAAATAATGAAAATAAAATGAAATAAAAACGATGTAAGCAGAAGTAATCCTTCAAACGAATAAAATAAACAACTGCCGGGTGGCAACGAGACATATAGACAGGCCAGACAGTTGGACACTTTCATTTGGTTCAACGTCACCTATTGTTGTTATTAATGTGTTGTTGCTATTCTGCATTTTTGCAACAAAAATAAAAACAAAAAATAAATGGATATAAATTTATGGATATAAATTCATATTATGGTTTTCGCACACATAAAATGTTTGTAGAACCGCTTTATTTTCTTCATTTTAACACAGTGCTCCATTATTTTCTTGTTTTTATTGCCAAGCTCTCGCTTTACATGTGTGTGTGTGTGTAAATTTATAGTGACGTTTAATTTTTTTGTTTAGAATTTCAGCCAATTTTTATTTGTAGTTCACAGTGAAAGATATTTATGTATGTTTTTGTAGATTGAAACGTACCTGATATGCCGTCATAAGTCCACCACTCTTCCCAGCTAACTGCATGAAGAACTAAAAATAAAAGAAAAAGGAAATTATTAATAAAACAAATAAAGAACATTTTAGCACAAATCATGCAATATTTCACATTAATTTATTCGTGTGGGAACATCGCGCAGTTTAGCCAGAAAAACATTATTTTCTGCGACGATTTACGATTACCAAGTTCCTGACGTGTGTTGATTTAATGCAAGAAAATTTGCGGTCATGATCTAAAGAGTCCACCATGTACATTTACTAAATGTTCCCTTTTTCTTTATAAATAAAACATGCAGACATTTCATAAAGTCCAAATGTTCGAAATAACTTGAAAATTCAATAAGCATTCTTAAGTGCTTCATTTTATGAATTTTTTTAAATTTGGTAAACTTTTATTTTAGCTTAAGCTTTCCTTAATTATCTTTTGTTCTTACTGAATTATAAAATGAAATTGCAATAGCGGAAGCGAAACAGCTTTATCCTGCGGTGATGAGTTAATACATCATGAAAAAGCTTTTCGAATTTCCTTTTTTGTATAAAGGCATTTCATTTTTTTATAGTTTTCTGTCTGTCTTTTTTTTTAAACATTTTTCCACTCAAATAGTTGATTTAGGATTTGCAAATGATTTAACTTAATTAATTGCTACTTTATTTAAAGCGATTGCCCCTCATTAAGTGTTGCTTATATTCCTTTTTTACTTCACAGTTTTAGTGCACTGCAGTTCTTTTTCTTTTTCCTCCATAGTCTTCGTTGTTTTCACCGTTTAATGCTAACGAATGAATGTTATTTTTTTACAAAAAGTGGCATGCAGCTCACGAGGATAAGTGATTATACCCACAAACGATGGTCGTGTATCCCAGAAAACATTTCGTAAGAGTTTTCGTAAGGGCAACTGTTTTAGCAGTTTACATATCTGAGTGTTCAAACCACTCGACATCCGTTCGTGGAACACAAAATTCATGAAGGTATAAGTATTTACTTAAAAAAAAAAAAGAATGTATTTTTACAAAGCACAGATTCACCAGATACTGAATATTGCATCCATTTTCGCATTTGCAACAGCAAAAATGCATTTCAAGCTAATTTCACTGCGATGCGAGTAAAAGTAGAAAAATAATATGTATCAATATTTGGAAACAGTTTTGAAAACCAAAATGATATAAAATTAAAATATTTTTTTATTAATCGACTTACTGAAATCCAATATACGTATATTCATGTTAAAAAAATTTGATTTTTTAGTTCTTTGAAATAATTAAAAGCTTTACTGCATCCTAGCGCAATATTTAGTGCTGGATATCCTTCGTGGATATACCCGAAATTTATTGTACCATCTCGAACGCTATTAGGGAAAATCATGTATTGATATCTTGAGAGCTCAGTTCCAGTGAGTTTAGTATCGTGACTTATTTCGTTAACACATCTTTCATATTATTAGCAGATGAATGAGAATTAGACTTCTCGTGCTCACATAAATATTTTTGAGATATCGCACTTGACTTAAAATCAATAGGGCAGATGACGGAGAGAGTAAATATCACAATAATTGGAAACATATAAATTTCACAACAATTGTTGTTTTATTCAAAAGCACTTCAGAAATCTTAGTGCCTCTCAATGTGTGCCGTGTGATGCCTGTCTTTTTACGTAGAAATATTTCAAAATAAATGCCGGCAAGAAAGCCCCGGTCATTGTTCATTGGACATTTTGTGAGAGCCAAATAGTAGAATTGCTGCGTGACTGCACACCCATCTCATGACAATATCACATTATATGTTAATCCAACCTACCTAACTTATACCGTGTGCCTCTTTTGTATTAGAAAATTTTACTGGGATTTTAAACATTTTCCAGCGAGTTCCATATTCTTTTGCACAAAATACCGTGTGTGGTGTAAATGCTTTTTGTATACAAAAAAAAAAAAAAAATTTTGAAAAGGAAAATTAAATTATTTGAAATTAGCGGGGCATTAAGGAGTATTTAACCAAATTAAGTAAATCTGATATTAATTTCAAAACCATTGTTGTTAAACTCAACATCATTAGCCACAAAAATATTGTGGTTCCCCTAAATCTATACTGATGAGTTTACGGAATGAATAATTGCACCTTTTTTAATTGCTTGATTCTGAATTTAAAAAAGTTTATGTTTCTTTTTATTATTTTTACGCTTTATTGTGTACTTGCAGATTCACACACAAACACTTAATGGCTTTAATGCCCCATTATGGTCTGTAAATCACATTATCATGTACAATTCGCACCTTGTTTTGCTTAGTAATTCGAAAAATATAAAAGGATGAGTAAAATAAAATTAGCATCATCATTTAGGAATGAATTTAATGGCACAGCCCTGCGTACCACAACCATGGAAGACGGGGTAAAGGACAAAATTATTTTGTTGTAAAAATGTAATTGTTTAATGATGATAAAATGATTACGTTTATTCTTCTTATTTTTCTGTGTTTTTATAATGCAGTCAAAAAGTGTTAAATGGGATAGAGACAAATTCCAAATACTGAATTCTAAAGGCATACGAAATTGCTGATATTACGATCTTATAGTTATCAAAAGAAAGGACCTTTTTAGGCATAGAAAAAGTAAACGTCGAAAATATTGCATTGTAGTGTAAAACAAATTTATTATACCGAACAATAATTTGAAATAGTCGGGTAATGAAACAATTTGCGGACACAAAGGCTAAAAAAAGTAATTCACGTTCATTTTATACAAACGCCAATAAAATTATATATTTATTTACTTAATCTATATTACATTTATATGAATATAATTGTAATGCAAGTAGAATCACACGGGGGTGATGCCATCGTCTCAATAAAATTATTTTTTTTTCACATGTCTGCTTAAATTACACATATGTGGGCTCAATTATTAAGAAATTTAATCTATGTATCTAGACAATAAATTAAAAAACCGTTCTAGACAAAAGCATAATTTTAATCTGAAAAATTTTGAAATTTTATTTGACACCGTTTAAAATTATTTTCTTTATATTTTTCAATAAGTTTTCCAGCCAATTTCGAGACAAACTACCAACCAATTCCTTTCAACTTGCAAGTAGTTTAAAAATACATATTTTCTGAATTTTAAATTAACTACTTCCTGTCTTTTCTTATTTTACGGACTCATAATATTATCAGTTAAATATCAGTGAAACCATAAATAAATAAAATGTAAAGAAATAAAATATTAAACAGAATATTTTTTTTTATAATACTGGAAAAAGTACTCTCAAATTGATAAAGTGCAACTTTAATATGACAATCCATTCCTTTCAGAAATGCATTTTTCCACTAACAACTAAATTTTCATCGAGCTTATTTTATCTTTGCATTTCCTAAAAAACATTTAATTATTTCAGCATTTTTTAGTTTCTTCTAATTATACGTTATTATTCCTACATTTATTTATATACATGAACATACTTTAATGATGAGCATACTATATATCGCAGACGGCTATTCAGGATAACCAAGCCTTGCAAATTTGTATGGAACCGACTTAGAAATATATATATATGTATTTTTAGTTGAGATACATAAAGGATTGGTGGGATTACTTTGTATGAAATACAGACTTTCAAATCTATATTTGTTAATCGAAGAGACAACCACAAAACTGGAAGTGGTACTGCAATCCGTATTAAAGAGAACACTGTAGTTTCTAATATCTATTCATAGTGAACGGAGAAACTGAATTCAATACTCTCCAATATTTACCGGTAGCCTTCTAAAAACGTTAATAATTTTATAGCGCAGCGTGATCACACAATAAAGAAATAAAAAATAAGAAGAGATGATGAGAGGAGAGGATGGTGGTGTATACATTGATATAACTAAGCAGAATAGCACTACACCAAACTAACAAGAACTTGTATCGATCATATATTTATTAGGGTTAATAATCAATACGTAGTAGAAGTTTCACATAACAAACGACCGAGTACTTTTATACAATATTGTTTATTTTTAAAGTAGCACACATATATTAAGTGTTTATGATAAAGCTTTTTGTTATTTGAAGAAAAAATAATAAAATTAAATTTATTTGTTTTTGAGAAAAAGTTTTGTGCTAATTTAGGGTCCATGGCTGTATATATATATATATGTACGTGTGTCTATTAATAATTGTTTGAGTCGGGTAAATGCACGTCGTTAATTCGCGTTATATATGTATTTGTTGAGAACCTAGTTAATAAGCTTAAAGGAATGTCATAAGTTTTGTATTAAAGCAATTTAAAAAGAAAAAAATTAATATTTTTTTTGATTTTTTAGACGATTTTCTGCCATAATTTGATGATTTTGGCGAGTATTTGCACAGAAGTCTGCAGTTTTTGACGATTTCACACCTACAAGTCTGTGATTACATGATTATAGTTGTGATTATATTATATTACAATTTAGATTCACGGAATATTGTCTTTGTTTCTAATAGAATTTCTTTGTTAATATTATTTTACATTTATTTCTTACATTTTTACATTCTTCTTTACTTCCTATAAATTTTTCTTTTTTTTTATACATTTACATATATGTATGCATTTGTTATCTTAAACCAAGTTAGACCTCTAGAAACAATGAATATGTAAATGTAATCGTAGAGACATGATTAAACATGCTTATGATATGTTCCATTAACTTACATACATACATATGCAAACAGGATTTACCTTTCTTGGTAATTATTATTACCTCTATTTATTAAACAAAGAGCACGCTAAGTTAGCTTTTTTATGCTTGCAATATATATATATATATATATATATATAGCCATGGAAACTAAATTAGCACAAAAGTGATCTTAAGTTTGATCAACCATTTTTTAAAATATTTTGACTGAAGAGTGTATTATTTTGTTATGCACTGTCAAAGCAGACCTCCAAGCTGCTTTTACACAAGAATTTTTTACCGTTATCACTCTTCGTTTTTGTTTTCTTTGCTTGAATGTGTAATGGGAATTTTTTCTTCTGGACAGTAAATTAGCAAAAAGGGAATAAAACCGACTTAAGAAGTTTTTTAGTGCGCACTATTGATCGAAAGTAATTTTTTTTTTAAGTTTTATATAATTTAACTAATTTCTGTTAATAATGTCACTGCGAAAAGATTGTACGCCTGAGGAAAAGAGCAATATATTTAATATGCTTTCTGATGGAAAAAAGCCATCTGAAATTGCACAAACTCTGAACCGATCGCGAAAATTGGTATATAATGTACTTTATTCTATTAAAAACAACAATAATTTATAACGGAGAGCAAAAAAAAAACAAAAATATCAAAAAAACCACAGAAACAGTGGAACATGGTATCGTCAGAAAGTCAAAGAAGGCCCCGTTTGTATCATCAAACGACATTTGTTATCTTAAACCAATATATATACATATATATATATATATATATATGTATGTATATACATATATACCATATAACATAAAAATAATGAAATAATAGTTTAGTTTTAATTTATAAATAATTATAAAAATATTTATAAATATAGTTAATGTTAATTTTATAAATATTTAATTTTAGTTATTAATATAATTAAATTTTTAGTTACTATTTTTAATTATTATATTTTATTAATTATTGATTATTTATTTATTTAAATATTTTATTTTAAATTATAAAAATTATTAAACATAAACTGGATGCGGAATTCACGTACGTACAAAAATATTTATTTTTAAAACGGATAATTTAAAAAAAAATAATTGAAATTTTTCTTATAGAAACCTTAACTTTTTAACAATTTTGACTAACAACTAATCTCAGTATCAAGAACATTGACTTTTTAAGTTCTTAATAGTCCTCCGTATATGGGATGCCTTCTAACAAATTATTTTCTAAGCCATTTCGACATTGAAACTGTCACTAGTTGCAGAACAACAAGCAGGAGGTCATTAAGTCCTTTGCCATCTGTATGGAGTGGGGAACATTATATCTCTTCAAGAAATCAAAGAAGCTAAAAACTCTGAAACTAAAACTAAAATTTCGAAATTCTTGCCCTTAAAAATATATGAAATAGAACTCATATATGCAAACGTGTGAAATACTTGCATGTACAAAAATGTTATTTTTTATTTTGCTTTTTGTTTACGTATAAAATGTAAATTTTGTTAAATAAAATAAAATTTAATGATTTACTTTTTAAATAAGATTTTTAGCGGTGTGTTATCACAAACTTTCCATTAAACGCATCAACGTCGATTTCCTTTCGCTGTTAAACGAATATAATGGAAGGATAATATACATTTTTAAGATATTGAATTACATAGAAATAATTAATACTTTTACAGAGAAGGTAAATGGCTTCACAGTATTAATGAAATTAATACTGTAATGATGTAATGAATTAAAGAATAACAAAAATATTACCTCTCCGCGGAATGCAGAGTCGTATAAGACTTTTTAATATAGTCCTATATTAATTATATAATTTTTAATTATAGTCCTTGTTTTGTCGTTGTTCAAATTTTTTAGCTTTAATACAATTTTCATAGTATTTTCTATCTATTTACTCTGGACTTCTTCTTCTCATTACTTTTGTTTTCTTTTTCATTTATTACATCTCCTTTGGTAACTAGTGTGACACATTTTCATCACAGTACAGTACAAGGCCAGTGATACAAATTTCTTTTTACGTTCTTTCAAATATTTTATGGTTATCCAACACATGACGTAAATTTCAATAAAATATCGAAATACTGGTATTTATAGATTCAATGAAAGCAATTGTGCCTATATCTCTTTAACTATTTGGTTTCAAAGCCGAGCTGGCAATCTACATACCAAAAATCGTAACAGACAAGTAAACATAGACAAGGCGATTGTAAAAGAACTGGTTTGAAATTGAAGGAATAGCTTTTGGGTAATGACTTTAGAATTTAAATACTCCTCAAAGCAAAGAAATTATACCATCTGAAGGTAAAGCTCAGCTGCTAATCCTGCCTAGAAAGGAAGCGTTGTGTGTTAGTATTACTGAAGAGTTCTTTGCAAATACACATTTTCTGTACGTATAAAAGTTATTAGTGTGGAGAGTGGCGATGAAAAACTATTAGAATATAGAAAATTCCTTTCTGTGTATTGCTTTGCACATAAATAAAAATCTTAAGGATGCTGTTTTCAGAAATAAGGCGAAAGCTGTGTCTAGTGAGCAACTCCAAGTAATTAGAAAAAGATAAAAAGCAAATATTCTTATTTATCATAATAGTTTTCGTGTTGACTTCACTTAATAATAACTGGATTGCATATTGTTGACGTATAACAGAACAGATCAGCCTCCATCGTTCCTTAAAAATTCTCAAAATACTCCATATATGTGAAATGTGAAGTTTTATTAAAAAAAGGTAACAAATAAGTTTTTTTTCTTGTACGAAATTTATAATGGTAAGTCGTTTTTGGTAGGTATTTGTGGCCAAAATAATTTGTTACTTTAAACACGCAGAAACTGAATGAAATGTAAGATGAACAAACTTATTGTAAAACGTAATCGTTAATTATTTTGCTTTAAAAATACGAAAAAGAAACACCAAAAAAGATAATTGCCAGCTTTCAAGGTAATTAAGACAAGGGAATTGGATAATTTTTTTAAACATTTTCTCACGTTGTTTGCAGTACTTAACGCCGAGCACTGTTCATGACTTAACTGAACAAAACATCCAAGTTGCGTGTGCACTCTCATTGCAAAGGAATGCTGGCAGTAGTAAATGGAAACCAAAACAAAGCAGCCAGCAAACCCTTTAAAACTGATTGGAAGAGCTCTGTCACTGACTTGCTAATACCAGCAATAATATTTATAAAATATCTAAAAACAACTAACGATCTGTCTCATAAAGACTGCAATATAATACAAAGGCAAATGAAGGAAAATACCTGAACTGAAAACAAATTCTGTAGATAGAAAATGTTTCGGATTGCCAAGTAAAATACAACTTGTTTGTTACGACTTTTGGTGGGTAGATTGTCAGCTAGGATTTGAAAGCAAATAGCTAAGGAGATATAGACATGGTTGCTTGTTGGCTGTGCAATAAAATAAAATGATAAGTGTGTGTATGTGAAAGCGTAAAAAAATTGGGTTAGTTTATAAGTTCCACTTACAACAAAAATATAAATTCAATGTCCTCCGTTTTAGTAGTTCTGAGTAAATAAAAAACAATAAGAATAAAATCGAGTGGTTTCAATAAATAGAATGTATTCTTATATTCTAATATTTAAACAGAAACTTGTGGGTTATCAGAATTTTTTTATTTTGTACACTCGTAGATGATTTGAATCCTGGTACAGAAACTGAAAATTAAAAAATTGAGATTTGCCAATTATTATCAAGAAAGTAAAATTGGTTATTGGATTTCTTTCAGCTTCATTAAGCAATTTATATTTTCATGAGTGAATATTTACTATATTTGGTATCTGCAAAGTCTTCATTGAAATGCCAAATACATACGTACGTCAACATATGAAAATTTTGCTTTTGTAAATATTCAGCCCTCGCATATAAACCAGTTCCACTAGCAAACATCATACACGAATGTATGGTGTCGGAGAGAGATACTTCTTTGCCTGTTTGCCAATTTGCGAATTTGCCAGTTTGCCAAGCATCAACGGTGATAATAGCATTTACTAAACACAATGAAATAAATGGAAACAACGAGTCAATTGACCATTAAATAAGTTGACCAAGCAGCATCGCTTCTAACAAAATGACAACATGTAGTGGAAATACATTGGCCAACATATAGTTATTAAATAAAAAAATATTGATTGACTTAGTAAAAAGAACTATGAAAATGAAGGCAAAGTCCGAATGTGATCCTCTACAACATATAAATAAAAATGCTGTCAACTCACTTGAAGTAAAAGCATTCAAATATTTCCAATGTTTACAGTTTGTGTAAACTTTACATAAAAATTTTCCAATCGTTTTTGTTACAGAAAAGTTATACATAGATTGTTTTCTTACAGAAAAGTTATACATAGATTGTTTTCTTATAAAATTACCAAAAAACCTAACTTTTTTACTGAAGTCGTACGTTTTTATTTATTATGCTCCAATTTTGCTTTTCTTAATGTAAAAAATATTGACCTGATGAATTGAGTCAATAAGGGGGTAACGAAAGGAACTGCATTTCAAAATATAAATATGTATAGTCTGGATAAAAGTGTAACTGCACCTCAATTAGCGATTTAATGCCGAAAAACTGAAACGCAGTTAACTTGTTAGGAGCAATTGACAAAATTTGCTTCATTTCGAGACACTGGTATCCGCCCTAATATAAATTGCCAGAGCCACTTTATGAATAATTAAATTAGCAGAGAATTCTAAGAAGTTCTGGTGGAATGGTGTAAGCATGTCCGTATCATATTCAAATCGTTTCTTATTTTCGACTGGTACTAAACAAAAAGGAAACTGTTCGAGACAATTATTTTATTTCAATGATTCCACATGTCTTGTATTGTGTTCCAGCGATTCTGTAATGGAGATACTGGCATTAGATTCATTTCAATATTTGGTGCAAACATGTTGTTGAACACACGAAATCAATAACCAACTAACTAATGGCTCAGGCAACTTCAGCAGATATTGCAACAAAGAATAGCATTAAAAATTAATAGTAGTTTGCATTGTTATAATAATCGTTGAACAAAATGATATCAAGACAGCATACGAGGATGCAAAATAATATTATGTTTCATGTAATTGTGGCAATTTTTATATCCATTCCATTAAAATTTTTTGTCGAAATAAAATTTATAAATTTCCCTTGTCTTTATTTCCTTGTTCGGTCAGAAATTTTATTAATATAGACAGGGTACATAACTTGTTGAACAGGAAGAACAATCAAAACACCTCTGCACAGAGGAACTGTTATTCTCAAGAGCCAGTGGTAAAGGGAAGTCATATCAAGGCTCGGATATTGTTTCTATTAAAAAATAATAACAATATTCATTACTTGACAAATCAAAAGAATTAAAAAAATTACTCACAAGAAGAGTAGAAACGCTGCGGGCTTTGCAATAATTATATTTGAGTTCCTTAAGCCGGCGTATGATGAAACAATCAGCCCAAGATTGTTATTAGTTTGCAATAGTTTTAGCAAAAAAGTTAATTTTTACGTTGATAATTGTTGCATGACTTTATGCATATTCGAAAACAAAATTACTACTGACATTATCTTTGCAAGTCACATTTATTCTGATTCCGCTATTCATAATTTTAACGGCATGTTCGATAAATATTGCATAATGCACTTTTATCTTATTTTAGCGATGCATATTGTAATACAGCTGCAATGTAAAGTCTACTGCAGGACCAAGTGAAAAGTTAAATCTATGACATAGAAAAAGGAACAACAAATATGGAAAAAATTGGCAGCAACAAGCTATCAGTGTCGATGTCAAAAAATGTAAAATATATTTAAATAAAAAACTGTAAAAAATCACGAAACAAAATTTATCTGTTTTGTGGGACGTTTGTGAGTGCATGAATTTAGTGTCATTAGACATACGAATGTATGTGTGCATGTATAAAGGTGTGTATGTGTCGCGTGTGTACATACTTATATGAGTTTTACATTTTTTTGGGCATTTTAAAGTAATATTTTAACATTTCGATTTAGTTTTATTCAAAAACAAAACTAAAATTTCTCAGCATTTCTAGTTTAACCTTCTCTAACTCCTCCCAATCGGAAATTATGCACATCAGTTCACTGTCAATTTCCACATATCCCACTTCCGATTCAATTTACCTAAATGAAATGTTGGGAAGGGAGGCTAATACCAGCAATATAAAAGCAGTCACTCCGACATATGCTAATATACACACGTATTCCTGGAAGGTATAATTAAACCCGTTTAATTAAACTAGTTGAGTTCACTCCTGCGATAGCATATATTTTTTTAAAATCCAACTTCCCGCGAACTTTTTTGCATTGAGTCTTCCCACACTTAAATTTTTCACTTTATTAATGACTACAACAAGTAGGAAATTACTGGAATCAGGTGATTAAATAAGAATTGAATAAATTATATTAAACCGATATATTACCGATTTTGTATGTTAGCTTTTTAATATATTCTTTGTACATCCAGTGGAGGGTGATGAGTTTACACAGCCTTGGAAATAGCTAAGGGCAATGTCTTACATCGAGAAATTTCTCCTGTTATTGTGATGGGTCCATAATATTAGGTAATAATATTAGATACTTGTGTATTGATGGAAGCAAATAATTATCGTTGGAAAAAAATTAAATCTTACTATCGGTATCACAAATGCCTATAACTGTTCAATGGTGCAGTAGTTCATCATATCTGAAATATCCCCCTTTCTTCTTTGCAACTTTAAGCGTATGTTTATATTTTTTATGTATGTGAGTGTTCTTTGGTATAAAATGTAAGTGTAATAGGATCCGTTGTTCAGTTGGATCAGTTGGAAGTACTAAGAAAGCACGTGATTATCAGCAATTTTTAATTATTTAAAATTTGACTTCTAAACATTAATTTCCAATTATTTCGAATTTTATGAAAACAGTTAGTTGATATAAAATAAACATATATTATATTAGCAAATGTTTGCATATTCCTGTACATATTAGGTAGTCGGAATGTTGTCGGAGATATGCTTATATATTTGTGAGTAATCCAAACTCAAGGGTATAGAAAGGTTCCCCTATAAAGTCGATTTCTAATAGTGGTTCCCATCCGTTTAATTGAATTAATTTTGCGTAAAACGATAACTCGTATAAAAGTGAGAAGAGAGTCTATATGAGTTATATGTATTATGTAAATCTGTTTGAATGTCAATTATTAGGCTCATCCATTGCGGATATATCAGGTTGGAATCCATATAAAACTTTCGATGAAACTAGCAGACCTTTTTTTAATGTTGCATTCATTCACTTACATTTTTTTATTTAAGAAGACTCAATTTGGGATTTTGTTTCATGTTGCTTATACTGGATTCATAAATTATTCAGATGGAATCATTTAGTAGGAATATTCGCACCTTAAGATTTTCGCTACGAATTGACTTTCTACGTTCCAATAATCTCACCAGTTTTCCCAATTTCATTCATTCGAAGGACAACAACAAAACATATGGAGAAGTATAAATAAAATGTCTAAGATAGTACAATAGACAGTCAGAAAGAGCATTTCTATTTTCTGCACAGGTGTGTCCTTGTATAATGCACAAAATCTGAGGATATTTCATTGCCCAGTTCACTTAACTCCGTTTGGAGTTCATATTGACCTTTTTTGTGTCAGTTCTTTACGTATTAGGAAATAAGAAATAAACCCACTTAGCCGCAATTTGATCGAACGTCCTTTTAAATTCTTGCATTTTTCAATCTGTATTTTGATAAAGAAAAAATACAGATGTGGAATAAAATTGATATTTTATTGAATTTATTTAGAAAAAAGGAACAGTGGAATGTTTAATGAAGCAATAAAACACTTTTTAATTGGACACTGTACGTTACCTATTAAAATATTCGTACGAATTCCTTTCAGAAAATGGAATTATTGCAATGAATCTTGCGCAATTGATTTTCAAAGTTTTTTTTAATACTTAAGAGTAATAACAATTTTCTGAAATTTGGATTTTTGCTAGATATTGATTAGAAAGCGATATCACGTCGCTTCTAAGGAAATTAATTGTTACGAATTATTTATTTTAATACGATTAATTGTAAAAAAATCTTTTGATGACGAAATAATTTTCATTCTCATTAATTTCTTTTATAACAAAAATTCGGCCAAAAACTTTGTAAGAGATTTTAAATTTATAAATGAAGTAGAAGTGAATTTCATGAGTTCTAATACTCCTTATTCTTAAACGTCTATAGTAAAAGATATGTTATTGTAAAAGTTGGTGGTCTTATCAATCATGAAAATAAAATAAAATGAGTAGAATAGAATGAAATTAAGTTAAAATTTTAGAGAAATAATAATACTATTGTGCATATTCAAAAAAGATTGATCTTGGCATGTCAGCCTTATTTTGTCGTGCAGCAATAAATTATTTTTTTCCTTCTCTTCACACTATCTAGAAGCTACGCGCTGCACCTCGTGTTTAATCATTTTCCTTGCTATTTTCCAAAAAAGGAAGAAAATTTCAAATATACATCATCAGTCTACACTCGCGCCCACACACAAATTTACAAGAACCTCTCTTACAGTAGCTCCTCCAAACCCACGATAGAGAGATTTCAGTTTTGACCGCGATACCTTGGCTTTGACAATGGAGACAAGGCGAACGACAAGGCGAACAAAGGTATGAGTCATGTCGTGGAAGGCTGTAATGCCTCTATGGCAAAGAAACCCAATCCGCCCGGCAGGAAACACGTTTATCGGTGGAACTCAGAAGTAGCTGAACTCCGGCGGGTAGACGAGAGGATATACCAACTTAACCAACTTTATAAAATACTGAGGACTAAGGTGAAAAACCCCATTTCGCAAAGCAAATTAAAATGGTTGAGTGAGATGTGGTTGTAATGTCCAACCAAAGTGAAACTGATAGTTGAAAGCCTCTTCTCACAGAGAACTGAAGTTGCGTATTCTGTGCAAGACCTGGACTATACCAGAAACACTAGATACTATGTTTAGCTGCATAGATGTTAAAAACGCTTTCAATTCAGCAGAATGGGACGTCACCCTAACTGCGCTAGCTGCGATGAATATACCCAAGTACCTCCTACAGCTAGTTTATGACTAATTTAAGAATACAGTTCTTCTATATGATACTGAGAATAGAACAAAGTTATATACGATTTCAGGACAAGTTCCATAGGGATCGGTTTTGGGGTCAATGCTATGGAGTGCTATGTACCATGGAATATTGAGGCATGAGCTCCCTGAGAAAGCATATATTATTGGTTACGTGGATGACATTGCATTAGTAGTGATGGAGAAACATACTGATCTACTACAGACAACATGCAAGGACGCTGTTAGTAGGGTTAAAAGCTGGAGCTCCTGTATGGGCAGAGGCTATGAGTATAAAAACTTAAAGGAGAAGCGTGGATGCAGTTAGTAGAAGGAGTGCTCTCCGTCATCTGTGCTTTCCACACCGTATCGGCAGATGCAGCCTTGGTAATAGCTGGAATGATGCCGCTTTACCTGCTAGCGGATATAGAAATGGAAAGGAAAGGTGGCAGCATGAATGGACCACATCCACTAAAGGAAGATAGACCAAGCGACTCATCCCGGAAATGAAAGCTTGGGCGAAAAGAAAGCATGGTCAAGTGAATTTCTATATATAACTCAGTTGGTAACAGGGCACCAATACTTCAGAGCATATCTCTGTAAATTTGGATACGACAACAGTGACAAGTATCCAGAATGTATAAATACAAGACTCTGCGGATCATGTCTTCTTTGAGTACCCGCGATATGAAGTCATGAGAACATCTTTGGAAACGGAAATCCGTTCCCAGATAACACCCCACAATACAGTTAAACTAATTCTGCCATCAGTGGAGATCTGAAATTTGGTGGGTGGCTGCGCAAAAGTAGCCCTAGTACTGAAGAAAGTCACAGAAAGAAAAAGGCATGTAATAGTAGAAAGCGGCAATCACTGAATACCACCTCTCGAAGTAATGCTTAGTGGTAGTTCCGAGAGGGGAAAAATGGTTAGAAGGATGATGATCGTGCTAGGTTTTAATACTTAGGCAGCATCCAAGCAGAATGCTAGCGGGGAATTGCACATCGCTTGCAGAATGGGCTGCCAGTATCTTTTGAGATTTCCTACCCATAGCTCGTAGGCTAAAAAAAGGATATTTTTTTATTGACCACTGTGTAAAATTGCCATAATATGTGCAGGAGACCTTTCGCGATCCTTATCTAAAGTTATGAAATGATACTGTTTATTGCTATTTACAATACTATTTTCTTTCCAGCTACTTGGGATTTTACAAGTTCTTGCAGATGTCCGATAATCACATGTCATCTGCCTTGTGTAAAATTGAGTTAAAGAAAGGAAAACCAGTATAAAATTGAAACCACGTAAAGAGATGCCCTCTAAAGTTTAAGGAAAAATCTGTGCGTATTAGTTTGTTAAAAACATGAAATGAAAGATTCGCTTGCAAAAGAGAAAATAAAAGAAACAAAAAACAACACGGAGTGACATGAAACTTTAAACTAATTTATACTTTTATAAATAAAGTAAAAGTAAATTTTTCTAAGAATGCTTACCTGCAGTAGGAAAAGGAGTGTTTGCGTGCTAGTCTCTAAGTTTTTTTCTTGTTTAAGTGTAAAAGCCATTTGTGGCTTTGATGGGTTTTCATTTAACTAACCTTACACAAATCATGTTATCCTTTGGCTCCATTTAACTTAACAAGCACCTACTTTGTACTAAAGCGTACACTGTGAGAGGCTTTCAATAAGTGAATGTGTTAGTGTATGGCTATACATGTCCAGATTTAAATGTGTTGTGCAGTTAACCAACACAACCAATCACTTTTTGTTGCAAACAAAACTCAGATTTTAGCACTTAGATATAAAAACTTTTGTACGTATCGTGCACCAGTTCAGAGCGAGTACATACAAATACGTTACGTAAGACTGTTTGAGCATGGGAAAAATTAAGTGAGTTTAAATGTTTTTGTAGTAGTTGCATTCTGTATTCTTGTCTAAACATTGACAAATGCAAAACTAACTAAATTTAATACAAAAGCAAACTTATGATGCGTGTCCTTTGTTTATTTGCCCAAGTATATGTGTGCATGTTTGTGTACAGTGTTGACGAAAATATTTATTTAACTAAAAGCTAAATTTTATTATCTGAAATAAACTCTATCTTATTCCAGGGATATCGCGAAAATAATAGCTCACTCGAATGTTTCCAGTCAAATATTTATGAAATATTTCATGGAAATGGGTATACTACATTCCTCCTTTGTTTTGAAGCAATGCTGTTTAAATTAATTTCTGCTATTAATGCAAACAAATATTTATTTGCAATATTTTCCAAAGCAATGGCAGAACAATTTTCTAAAAATATGAATTAGCAGTTTTGGCGAAAATCAATGTTAATTAATGAAAACTTTACTTTATGCATTTTTAATTCATTTTTCACTTAACACAAGAGATTAGCACCAAATTTAACAATATAATTTTTTATGCAGGGAAAAGTAAAAAATATTATTGCCAAAACTAATCAATTAATCTTAGTGAGACCAAATACTGTGTTTTCTTAATTTTGGGTATAAAACATTATTAAAATTGTGAGTCACAGGACTTTGCTTGCTTCACCAACAATATTTAATTACTTAAATTATACACATCCGAAATGTAATCTATAGTTGTGTACCGATAACTGAAAAGTAAAATTACGCGCAATCAAAAAATTCTTATAGTAGTCATAGCAGTATGCATGCATAACAAAAAAAAAAAAAATTCATCGCTACTATACTGGTTATATAAATTATTTAATAATTGTTAAATCGTAATTACATTAACTTTTCATCGACACTGTAGTTATAATTGAATGCATGGAATTGTAAATGTGCATTTTGTGTTGCATCCTTTCTATTTACTATGTGGTGATCTTTGAAGTTTCTCAAAGTTGTGTTTTCATTGTACTTGATGCGGGTCAGTTAAACTTTTAGTTTGTACTTTGTTCATTGTGGATCAAACTGCGACTGCATTGGTGTTTGCATAGATATGGTATAAAGCAAACAATTGGAACACTACTTAAAATCACTACGAAAGCGTTATCTTTCGTTTAGCATTTACCCACGCATGAGTGTGGAAATGAGGCTTTTCTTGTATGAAAATATATATTTAAGTTAATTAAATAAAATAAGAAATGCGTGAATTTTTAACCACTTTTCCGTTACTTCGTAGGTTCTCTAAAAGTTCTTCCAGAAGATTAAAAGTAAAAACTAGAGTTGCTGGTAATAATTCTTATAATTTATTATATTTAAGTTCACACGCGTATACGTATTTTTGTACGAAAAATAGTTTTATTGAATATTTTATATATATATTTTTTCTTTTAACTTTGAATAATACAAAATTCGTTGATTAACTTCTAACTTTGCTCCTATTCGCTATTGCGCACATAACAATACATCAATACAAATACATACATCAATATTTTACATATTTTGTACGTGTACATATTTTGTATTATATGACTAACAATTTATTGATTTTTTACTGATAGTTTTGTTTCCACAAATCTTTTTTTATATTATATTATATTATATTATATTATATTATATTATATTATATTATATTATATTATATTATATTATATTATATTATATTATATTATATTATATTATATTATATTATATTATATTATATTATATTATATTATATTATATTATATTATATTATATTATATTATATTATATTATATTATATTATATTATATTATATTATATTATATTATATTATATTATATTATATTACATTATATTATATTATATTATATTATATTATATTATATTGTATTATATTATATTATATTATATTATATTATATTATATTATATTATATTATATTATATTATATTATATTATATTATATTATATTATATTGTATTATATTATATTATATTATATTATATTATATTATATTATATTATATTATATTATATTATATTATATTATATTATATTATATTATATTATATTATATTATATTATATTATATTATATTATATTATATTATATTATATTATATTATATTATATTATATTATATTATATTATATTATATTATATTATATTATATTATATTATATTATATTATATTACATTATATTATATTATATTATATTATATTATATTATATTACATTATATTATATTATATTATATTATATTATATTATATTATATTATATTTTAATTTAATGCATTAACGTGGGTGTTTGCTTCAACAGCATATAAGAACTTCTTAGTAGGTAAAACTAATTGCGTTTTCTTTTCTACATTAAAAATGTTGCCCTGTGAATAGATGTCTTTTTAAAATGTTTTGCCCGCCCTGTGAAAATGCCATTTTTTATTTAGAGAGAAAAGAACACTAATTAGAAAAAAGTGCTTTGCCTTTTTTTTAACAGCTGATAACAAAACATTTATGTATATTTCACGAACTGTGTAAACAAAAATGTTCAGTTGCCAGATAGCTAATTCATTTGCTTGAGAACACAAAAAGTTTTTATTTTAATATCTCATATAATTAAGCAGCCGTATTTTTGTCTTTTGTTTTTTTATACGGTACAAAATATAAAAATAATTATTAAAATCTAATTTTTTGACTCTTTCAACTCAAGACTTTTTTTAACATTGTCTGGTAACGCAGTGTAAGAATAAAAGTCATCTGTTTTACAGGGCAATTCCTGCCTTGTTGATTTGTTCAGGGCAGAATGTGCAATGTCTTTCGCCCAGCGAGAGTGCAAAATTTTTACAAAAAAACACGCAACATTTCAGAGGGCAACATTTTTTGAGAAAAGAACACGAAATTGCCCTTCCTGCGGGTAGTGTTACATTTTTTTATAGAAAAGAAAATGCCATAAGTAAAAAAGTAGCACATGAAGAAACCCTTTCTTTTCATTTTTGTCTTCAAAAAAATATTAATATGCATATAGATCGGAGCAGGATACTTATAGGCTGAAAATATGAACAAAGTAAATTTTTTTTCTTCCTACAATTCTCTCCTTATAATTTTTCTATTATATTTCATTTTTACGGGGTATACGCCGCGAAAGTATATCATTGGACTTTAGTTCTTTGAAAATAAAAACGGTGTAACGATAACTGTCAATGGGGAGCGATATCGTGATATGCTTGAAAATTTTTACACGCAGGATTACAATGCAATTGCTGCAAGACCTCTTTCCACGCCAATTGTGATGTTGATTGGCCTCCACGACCGCCTGCTTTGACTAGTTCAGGTTTCTTCTTGTGGAGAATCTGAAACAAACAATTCCATCAGATTTTGACATTCGTTAATAAATATTTCACAAACCAGCTGAATTTCTTTTTATAAACCAGCAACTCGTGGGCGATTTAGTAATTAACAAAAATTAAATAAGATATTTGTCTCACAAGCCGACTGGCAATGAAATAAAATTTAACCACAGAACTGCATAGCTATGTAGTGGCATTTTGGGTTTCTCCTTTCGTTGCAGTGGAGGTGAAATATCATGAAGAAATTAAGTTGTAAAATTAAATAAGAATTATTTTGATGAAATATAAATTATTCATTTGTAACTATCGTTTCTGAAACCAATTTTACAATAATGAAATTGTAGTATATCAATACTGTTCGTAACTATTCCCGAATTTAATAAAATAACTTATACCTAAATAAAAAATATTAAATAAAAAAATATAAAAAATTTATTTTTCTTTACTTGTTTGATTGTCATTGTTCGCACTAAAACTTAAATTAAAACTTATATTAAATTTGACTTAAAATACAAATAAATTGATTGGTGCGCGGTTAGCCTGCTCCTATCCTTATTTCCCCTCACGCTAATTTAGATCTTCGTGGAACATTTACCCAAATGTTTTCTTACAACAACTGGAGATTTATGCCACTTCTGATTACAATTAATCGAAAAGTATAGTCAATCAAAGTTGTAACAAGAAGCACAAACAATCAATTCAATTTATTCTGTAAAATTTGAAACATAAAGTGTAAAAGTAATATCAAATAATTACGATTTGGTCAATATAAATTTCCACAAACAAAGTAAATAGTTTTAGTTTTGTGAAATTATTTATTTGATATAATTAGATTGGAATTTCATCTTAAATTTTAAAATAACAATCACGTTTGTGGCAACAAAAAGAGACAGAGCTGTTATGTCCGAATGGAATTTAGATAATTTTCCTTTTTTATCTTGTCTTCATCGCACTGTAGAGAAAAGTGTAATAAAATAAAGTTAAGTAATGCATGATCCCTCACATGCAACGATGAAGAAATTCTAATTCATTGAAAAGAATATTTTTGCTTTCCTTTAGCATAAAAAATGCAACGAGGGAAAAACAGCATTTATATTAAGGTGGTATGACCCGCATACGTAAAGTATCTGCTATTCTCTAATACAACTGAACATTTGCCAAAATGATGCTACGCCCCTGGATACCATATATTCAGGTTGGCAGTAGTCAGATTCTAGGATATAAACAGTATTTTGCTACCTTCGTTCGCTTCTCCAAACACGAGTACAAGAATAGATTTCGCATATGCATACATAAGTATGTATATATTTACGTGCACACACTGTTCTATTTAAATTTTTAGTATCTATATACATACATACACACCTAAATATTTTCATTCAACTTTCTAGCGAAAATTATTTAAATAAAGCATTTATGAAGTGCGGAAGTATTGGATTTTTATGGCAATTTAAAATGGAATTTTTGTTCCGATTTACTTTTATAACTACTGGATTTTCTAGCATCACGTGAAAATTACTTTCTTGATTTGATTACAACTCTGCGGAAAGTAAGAACATGCTCTTTTTGCATTCTTTGCCTACTTGAAGCTATATATGTATCAAAGGCACAATTTTTTTTTCGGACCACCTTAATGCACGACCACCGAACATGTGTATTTTGGTGACAAAAAAGCAGCCTTTGAACACTCGTGTAACTCTCTTTTTGTTAAGGCATTTGAAGAGTTGAACTTTTATAGAACTTTTTTGTGTAGCGCACACATATACCCATACACACACGCCTACAAGGACTTGAAAGTGCACAACTCCGTAATTGAGTTGATATTGGCAGCAAGAGCAATCCAAACTCACATGCGTACATACACACATGCAATCACAAGCATGTACATATATATTTATTTTGTCACAAAACTAAACACACACACACATGCATACTGCATGGAAGTGCTAATATATGGCTGCTATTTTATTTGACTATTATTCGAGTGGCAAAATCAAATACCAAATGAAATTGAGTTTTAAAGTTAATTTGTAATCATCAACACTTTTAGCCCGGTTCCAAGTGCTACATGAATATGATTTGAGCTTTCTTTTGCCACGCTCGTATTGCAAAGGCATTGGACTTACCTCCAAAGTCAAAAGCATTCATACTCGTACAACATGTAATTCAATTTATACGAAATAAATTATTTGGAAATCGATTTACGTTGCGAACTTCTGAATTTCATTTTTAAAATACTTTTAAACTGCTTTAAATTATTCAAGAGAATTTCATACTTTCTTCTAATGGGTTTCTTGCAGGATATCGTGGATTTTTCTATTTCCCTTTTTTGTCATTCTCTGTGTGCAAATGAAAACGTCACTGTGAATAAATGAAAAGGAAAAGAATGCTCGCATATCATTTTGATAAATGTTATGCAACTTTAATTTAATTTCAACGTCTAGTTTCTTATGGTACTCCTAAGTTTTACTACAAAAATTTAAGGGTACGACATTGTTGCTAAAGGTGGCAGTCAGAAATGTTTTCTAAATACATTGTGCAATAATTAACTATCCAGCCCCAAAATTACCGTAAAGACATTTTTCGAATGTATTGGTCTGCGCATTTCTGGCAAATTGAATTTTTGAACAAAACACCATGGAACCAGAGTGTAAGTTGCTCAGGAGTCATTAAATTAAGGCAAAGGATGGTTCCACTCACAACCCTTTTCCAACTGGACTTTAACTAAACGAAGATCTGTAATGTTTTTGATTTTAAATCAATGATTTTACGCCATGCCTTTTTGAATTGAATATTTAGTGTGGCTTATTTACACATAATTTTTGAATAAATAGAAAAAATTTGATTATTAATTAATTCTATTATTGTCGGTTATCACTGTCACACCAAACAATGAAGAGAGCTGAAATGTTCATCATATCTTTTATCGCACTTCCCAAGCCGGCGATACTAATATCTCGTAAATAGCAGCAGCTAAAGTCAACAGTGAAAAACGTATAGATATGATAGTGCACAAATTTCAAATCCTTAAATCATATCCCTTCTTTAAATTCTTTATATGGGCAGAAAATAATATTATTAAAGATTCGTAGCATCCTTTTCAATCTGTGTAATTAAAAGCACTCAAAATGTGTCAAATAAAATAAATTAATAAAATTGCACTTTCAATTTCAATTATTTTGCAGAACAACATATTTAATTTTATAGAGAAAATGCTAATCAATTTTAATTAATGTTGAAACTATAATTTACAAATAAGAAATATTATTTTAATTGCTCTTAACAAAGCAACTAGTCTGCTCCACCATTTTCGATTAGTTGAGAAATCATTTTCTATGAAAAAGTTTTTGTTAACTTGCTGTTTTAAAATCACACCCACTTTTAACACTTTTCCATGAATTGTCAAATGGACACTACAATTTGAATTCATTGACAGAAGTAACTTGTTTATTAAAACAACACGACTTCAATTAAGGTGTGACAGCTATAGGTTTTATTAACAGTGTCTTTTTTTCATTGACATTATGGCCCCACTCGCACACTAAATATAAAATGAAAACTGCTTTCAAGGATCTTTGTTTATTCGTTTTATTACCACAACAGGTCAGACCGTCATTAAACAGCAACGGCAATTAAATAAAGTTACACAGCCTTTAAAAGCTTTATGACAAGCTGTTGCAGTAAATACAAACAAACTACGCTATAATTGTTATTAGTTACCGCAAAGGAGATCAACAAATTAAAAATTATGCAGAGCACACGATTAAAAACAAAAAGTGATTTGGAAGTTGAGTTAAAAACTGCCACCATATGTAAAGACTTTTCCAAAAAGCTTATGAGGGCGAATCATTCTTTAAATACTTCTACATTGACGCAATTCCAAACTTTATTACTTCTTCCTTTAGGCTCGTACTCAAGAACGATTACTGGAATATACCGCTCATGTGCGCATATCGCAATGTGCATGTGGATTTAACATCGTAGAAAATATATTGGATCTTATGTTGAGAAAATTTTTTATTGCAGAACTTGTCAGGAAACGTATAAAAGAAGTTTGGTAGATAAAAGCGTTTCAATAATATAATTAAAAATTATAGAAGAGAAAAATTAACTGCATGTTTTAAATCAAAATTCTTTATTCTTTAGTTATTAATATTCTGACGAATCGGTTCTTCGTTTATTTAAGTATTTTGTAATTGAGTATTAAAGTTAAAAAGCATTTCCTGAAGAAGCCAACATTACCAAGAGAGAATAATAATATCTGGATTGGTATTAAATTTAATTTCAAAACTTTCTTCTCGGTACGTAGTGCTTTTCTTTTCAATACTTTTTAATTTTATGTGCATACCAAATGTGAAGCATTAAATAAGAATATAATTTTTTTAAATGAGTTTGTCTTAATAAAAATACCCAGGAGGTACAAACAAAACAAACTAATTTAACGTCTAACGATGTGTGGAAACTATTTATAAGAAAAGCACAATCGGACATTTAATTTAGACATTTAGAACTGAAACTCATTGAATCAAAATGGCTATGTAAATAAAAATTCAGCAAATAATAATTCACAAATTCAAATTTAATTTAGACATTTAGAACTGAAACTCATTGAATCAAAATGGCTATGCAAATAAAAATTCAGCAAATAATAATTCACAAATTCAAATTTACAATTTTTGATTTAATATATGAAACACTTTACAAAGTCAAGTAACCAAATTTATGTAAATAATTTTGTAACTTTTCATTTAATATTAATTACGCTAAGACGTGTAATACTAATAACGTTTGTGCAGTATTTGAAACAAAACAAACGTATTACTTAAACTATTCATTTTCATCAATAGTGTACACACTAAGTGAAGCCTTTCAGCCAGTGCAGATCTCAAAGCTGTGTATGCGGATGTGAATTTGGGAGTGAAAGTGTGCCTGTATATGTGTTTGTGATTTATATGATTTTTCTTTTCTTTAAAAGTGCCAATTTCTCTTTTCTTCTGTACTCGTACATACCTTTTATTACTCCTTTCTGTCTTTGCTAATAACCATTGATTACCACACCTATAATTTGGAACAGTGTTTCTGCAATGGAAGTGTATTTGCCTTTGCATAATGTCCAACCCAGTGCAAAGGGAACAGACATTTCACATTTAATGGTTCAGTGAAGCAGTTGATACTTTTATGTCTTTTGCTAACTATTTTTGTTATTTTTTATTGCTGTTTGTACATCTAATAAAGGAACAAAACACACATATTCTCACATATTGTGCATACATACACAATTTCTGTATAGGATATGCAATAATCTAACGTATTGATGTATTAGGGAGACACCTATTTTTCCTGAAACGGTCTAAAAATTGTGTGTTTTATATTTTACATTTGCAAACCTTTAATTTCCCGTTATAATTTATAACAAAAAATTACAGATAACGCAATTTAAGTTCGTCCGTACAGGCAGAGTGCACATTTAGAAAGGCATGAGAGCCGTTTTATTCATTTAAGTAACTCATTTAATGCACAGTTAAATTCAGAAAATAGTTTCGGTAGGATGATAGAGGCCTAGAATTTGGGTTGTATAGCACGACGCTTTCAAAGAACTTTCAAATTACTGTTGTAAGCGATGGCGAACGAGGGTGGAATGCGGTGATACCATGCAAGTACATTCGATGGTAGTAACAATAAAACAACTCAACAATAGATTTGGCTTCAGTTTCTTCAACCTTTCCAACACGCTTTCGAATAACTTGTGAAGTTACTCTGTTTTACGGAGAATAGGTGGAGGGAAGTACCTCTTACACTTACTTACTACTCCGAGGCAATGTAAAGATATGGCCTCTCTACTGAATGTCACACCAATATTGTCAATATTTGTGCCAGACCTGTTGCACTACCAGCTAGGAAACACCTACAAGCTTATATTACGCTTTAATAAAACAAACTCCGAAGAAGTTGCCCTTTCCCTGAATGACTATGAATTGCGAATCCATTCCTTCCTTTGAATTGTTAAGATGTAAAAGCGAATCCAATTGCATCAGTTTTGGCAAATCCAATAGCAAATTTGTGAATATACAAAAATTTGTGAATATACAAAATTGTGAAGAAATATTTTGTATTGCATATACAAAATAAAATATGTCGCGTGCGAACACTAGAATTTTATGGGCTTGCATATGCTCTAAAAAACTGAACTAAGCTTTTAATTTTTTATTATTAAAAAGAAATTGGCTCTATTATAAGAAATAAAAATGTTATATGTCTAATGTATGCATGTAAGTGCTGGTGTAAAATATAAAGGTACAACATTAAGGACAAAGAGGAACAATACTAATCGCAATCCACACCTTTTTTCTGTTAGTTGTTTGTGCATCTAACTCCACAGGACTAATCAAAATTGGTATGCCCATTAAGGGGAAGAATAGCAATAAAATAACGAAAATAGTAAAACTAATAAAAAATCAGCACAAAAAAGTACTTCTTTGAAGGGGAAAAGAAGAGATTAAGGAAATAGTTAAACTTCTATCTTGCCCATACTTTTCACTGAACCTCAAAACTCACTTCGTATGCATAATCTCTCAGTTTGCATTAAAGAAAAGGTATTTTGAGTGCCGAAAATTCAAATATTCGATCTTAAGGCACTGCCCAAATGTGTTTGTTATACTAAAGTTTGACTGTATTTAAACTTTGCTTTCTCCCGGCATGGGTATTTTTTTTAATTAAGAATATTTGTGTTTGGTAATTTTCCCAAAATTTAAGTAAAAGAAATCATTCTTTGTCAACTCTGCAAACGTTTTCTGTTTTACATATACCTAAGTCCTGTTTAATTCCTATCTGTTTCGTTAAGTTGTGCTTTATGTTCACCAAAGCAAACGTTATTAATTTGCTTTGTGGATTAACTGACTTTAGCGGAATCTATGTGCATATGATAACATAATTAATATTCCAAATATTTATAAATAATTCCAAAGTTTGATTTTTAGTCTGCCTTTAAATCGTGCATTAAGATGGTGTTATGAATAAGTAAAAGTAAAAAAGTAAACGTAAAAAAGTAAAAGTTTTATAATTATTTATATAATATACAAATAAATAAAAATATGGATTTGTAGCTTATAATTAATAAAGAAGAATTATTTATAAAATATTAATATTATTCGATGTCAAAAGCAACAAAATTGCTTGTACATAAAAAGTGGTGCCGAAATTCGGCGTTCTTTAAGATCTCACGCTATGTGTTAAAAAGTAACGCAATTCTTCTACATTTTGAAATTCTTTTTTGTTTGCACTTTTTCTTTATTATAAAAATAGGACAAGCTAAACTTTCAACGCCAAATAGTTTGTCAGTCACTGACTGAGAACAAAAAATATGGGAAATAGATTAACTGAAATGAATAGTTGGTTTCCAATAGCCGTTTAAAGTTTCAGTAACTGCACACAACATATTATAGGGCAGACTAATCATTGTTAATTGTAGCAGATATTTTCTATCACATAATTACTTAAAAGATCAATGTCAAGATCTTTTAAAATTTAGACAAATTTTTGATTAGATGGTGCAATTTAACTCGATAACGCATTAACAAAGTAATCGATCTGCTTTTGCGGATGTTAATGCTGATTCGACAACGTATGAAATGAGTTTATGACTTTAATAATAATAAAATAAAAATATTTAATAAAAGCTATGTCGATTTCCTTTCATTTAGTTATCCTTGCCCTTAAAATGTCTTCAAGGCTATTCTCATAATAAAAAATGATTTTTGTTTGTAGTTTTTTCATTAATAATAAAATTTTGCATAAAACAAACAGCAGAAAAAAAACTATTCGAAAAAACCGGAGGCAAACAACAGATTTCAATTTAACTTTTTTAAATTCTTTGATGGTGTAATGTGCATGTATATGCATGAATGTGTGGATGCACTTTTTTGTGGAACTAAGTTGCCAAATAATGGCTTAAGTTGTATGATGTCGGCTTTGCAACTTTAGTAAATTTCCGTTTCCGATGTTTTCTGTTCATTCGTTGTTCTTCCACATTGTTCCGTTTTCATTACAGCTAACCAATTCTAATATTGTCGTATTTCCACACGTTTTGTGCCCAAGTTGAATGGTTGCTCCTGTAAACAGCACCACATACATATACCTTAAAACTGCAAAACACATGAGAGATGGTTTATGCTGAAAACTTTGTTTTGAGTCTACTTTTACAGAAGGATGTCAGCTATGGGGTGCACCAAACGTAAGTTGTTTAATCCTTTTTGCTTAATATGTCTTTCGTTATGTTTATCTTTTAGGGCGAATAGAAAAAGAATGCAAAATATTGGTAGTAATTGATAGAAGAAATGTTGTGCCGGGTACTTAGTAGCGTGAGAAACTGAAATTTGACATTTCCGATTTTGTATTTACCACAAAGCTTTTCATTCTCGATGCTTTTAAAGCAAAAATATTTATTTTAAGGCTTGTAATTTAAATTGGCACTTGTTTCGAGTTGATGAGTTATACATTTTTATTTACTCGTATTTTCAAATATTGTAATACAAGTTACTTATTAGTACTTCAGACATTGTTGCAAATATTCAATATAATATTAATAGTTAAAATAAAGTTATTTAAGAAGTAGTCACATGGAATACGTCATACGTAATTCTTTTTACTTTTACAACTGGCAACTAAATTGTATCATGTATATCAATATTAGCCTGTTTACAACCAAGATGTGTCTGTTAACACAAAGTACTACAGTTGAGCAACCTTTAACTTTTTGCATGTGTTCAGTACTTTGAGAATTTTCAGTTGTCAAACTACTCGCACGTGGATTAAAAATTATTATGAGTACTAGCAATAACAACAACTGATGTAACATCCGCTAGCAAAGTATCGATTGTGAAAAGCATTCTGTCATCACCTTGCAGTCAATAGAAAAAGTACAAAGTATACATATCAAGTATTCTATGTTAATCGATCGTTATATCCCGCTAAGGGTACGATAACAGAGTGAAGGTTTTGTTATTCATTAAATGTTTATGTTGAGCACGGCTCAACAATAATTTAATACTTGTAACAATAATTCAATTGTATATTAATATTTTACAATAATGTTGATAACGTGGAAAAATATACATAAACATGTAAACTTTGATAATATAAATGTACAAGAATTATTTCGCTTTGTCCTGCCTTGGAATCTGTAACTTAGATTTAAATTTGCTGATTCAGTAGTTTTATTGAATCTACGAAATATGTTCCAACTTATTTCACGAGAGAACTTTATTCGTATTTTATGAAAACAAATAAGCTGAAATATGTTGCAATCAATCACAATTAGAAAACAATTAGAATGCAAAAAAGTGGCCAATAATCCCATACGCAAACTATATTGTTAAATTGTAATTGACATGGACTACAGAGATATTTTTCAAGAGCATGCTTTTCATATATATATAAATGCTCAAGAATAAATAGAAATTTATTCCAAATAGATGATTTTGTCGCCAAATAATTAGTTGATATGCAATACAGATATCGCAGAAGTATCAAGTGTACAATTCGTGTCAGTCTTTGCCAAACATGACACCATTTCAAGGACAATTTCCTTACTGTGTAATAAGAATTGGTTCAGATTTCCAGTTGCGGACTGCTCTTATGTTCTCACTTTGATATTTAAATTTGTGTTGGTCTAAAAGCTGAGTTGTAGCATTTACAGTTCTTGGATTTGCAATAATAAAGAAATTCGCTCCAAGAAGAATAAATAAAAAATGTGCAATTTTATAAAAATCAAAATCAAATCAAATAAATTGCAATATAAAAATAAAAGAGAATCATATAAAGAGAATTTAATTTTTTTAAAATAATTTCAATTGAAAATACATCTGAACTGTTGTAGCAGAATCGCAAATATTTCTTGTTACTCCAGTAAATTAAATCGCAAATGTGAAATGTTCTGCAGTAAAAAACAAACAATTGAAGTATCGCTTCATGAAATAAAACTCAACATACGTTGTGTCCTGTTGTCCGCTTAAAATGAAATCTATGCAAATAAGTTAGATTTTGACAAAAAGAAATTCAGTGTTTTTCTCATGAGCATGTTTTTTATTTGTAGTGAAAATATGTGAAACCACAGAATATTTACAGGGCCACCAGCATACCAATTTTACTTGTAATTCCTGCAGAATAATGCTAAAAGTTATTATTTTATACTCCATCGCAACTTTTTACTCCATCGAAATTTTAAAGCAATTTTTATTTTGCTTTTTTGGAATGAATAATCGATGCCAACACTATCAGTCACTTGTTTAAGAAAAATAATAAACCATCCTTAAAATTTATAATGGAAAAATATTCGATAAGCCAATGAGTCTTATGCGTTAATAAATTCTACCAAATTTAATAATCCATTACTGTGACCATAATTGGTCTCCACGGTCATCTGATTTGACTGCTCTAGACTTTATTTTGTATGGATATTTGAAAAGCTCAGAAAACTGATCTTACTCTTATTTCCCTTCCACTTTCCATTTCTCTATATGATGTTTGCAAAATGCACTCAAAACTTTCGATTTATGCACGTAATGGCGGCAAATCGTACTGGTAACTGCTCGTTCACTGTTCATTTCCCAAGGCTTAGCTCTACAAATTGCGTTTCTTCTACTGTTTCCACGTAATACATTTAAAGTTGAATAATTAGAAGCGATAAGTTCCATTCATCTGGTTTTTGTTGTTATTGAAGCCTACTCAAAAAAAATATTATCCCGCCCTCTATGATTTGTACTTGCTTTCTAATAGAGTATAACACAATTTAGTTTTGAATTTACGCAAACTTACATCACAAATAAAAAAGAATTCGTGCAATATCGAGCAGCTGAACTTTAAATACTTTAAATATTAAATTACAAACTTGTATCTACAACTACAAAAAAAAGGGGGAAAAAGGTTATTTCTACTTTTTTTGAAATTCCCTATGCTGAAAATCTAGTTAAAGAACTGTGTGCTCAGAATGCGGGCTGGAGCGGAAATAAAGATTGGCATCTGATCAGTTTATAACATCAAATTACTTTTAATCTAAAAATAATTTTTTGCTTTGAGTTCAAGTTTTTTTTAATTAGCAAACAAATTCCCAAGTCGTTTTAAATTCCCGACATTCTCATATGTTCTCAAAGTAAGTCGGCTCTGGGCTCGGATCGTTGAATTAAACCACAACCATCCAAAAAGTAAAATTTAAATTTAAAATATAATTTTTACAGAAATTGACCGCAAATTTAATACAAATAGTTAATAGTATGTTTTGTTATTACCGATCCGTTTTGTGCGCTTTTGCTTAGGCCCTTTTCAGGGTATATTTTATTTTTGATATTGTATGGAATTTACATGCCCATTAAGAACTAAGAACTCAAAAATTTTTTCATTCCGTAATCAAAGTTTCGGCATTGTTAGTTGCCAAGCTAATAGAAAGCAAAAAGGATAATGATCTGCATATTAGAAATGTTACGAGTACTTAAATTCCAGGTAACTCAACTATCAAACTACAATAAAATACAAAACACATTAAACAGTATAAAGAGTATAAGCAATTGGATTTTAAAAAAACATTCTTCTCATCTTTATTAAAAGGTTTTACTTAAATTTTATTCATATTTTTACCAATAATGAGAATATTCTCCACTAATTCGTCGTACAGAATGGCTTGGACGCCATGCATCTACAATTGCAAACTTAAATTAATTGAATCACATTTTTTTTAATTATTATTTAATACACTTATTTAATAAAGAAAGTAATTTAAAGGCATGTAAATTTTTAAAATATCGAACTCCACGTACCGTCATTGATTTTTTATTATGCTTCACTTTTTTATAAATTTAAAAAAGAAAAGAAATTGTAGAAATACAGTTTTATGCCTGAATTGGTTTTAGACTGATTTCAATCTGTTTTACTTGTTTTATCCGCTTTTTTATTCAGTTTAGTTTTATTCTGTTAGTCTTTTCCTTTTTTCAGTTGTTTGATAATGTGTTCGTCTCTCATTTTGCAAACAGTTGTTTTCGTTCCGTCTCCTCTGATTTCCTACTCCTTGAATTGAACAATAGAAATAATGGCGAAGTCGGCTGCGTTCATATTAAAAATGATGACAACAATGCAACTGTCATTTATACAAAAAAATTTACATTAACGCGAGGTTGGACATCAAAACAAAGAAAGTAGAATAGCCGAAAGGATCAAAAATTACATTTATGTTTGTGTGATGGTGTGTGTAAAGTAGCAATGAAGCAAATGGCAATTCTTTCTTTCAATTTGCGGTTATTGAAAAGAGCAAAAGCAGATTAAAAGCCAACTAAAATTGAGTCAGTATGAGCAAATGCAGCAACGAAATGAAACATAAAAACAATTAGATATTCATTCAGCCAGTTGCAGCATCGTGAATATGGCCAGTTGATGATGTCGGCCACTCCAACTTCAACTCCATTTCCAGTTTAACTAATTTACTAAAGTTCATTTTGAAAGTAATTAAAGCCCGACGGAAAAAGACAAACTATTTTGTATTTAAACATTTCTTTCCCCCCTATGGATCCATAACAATAAATTTTTATAATAAAGGACATTTTTATGATTTTATATTTTTTCTCTTCGTCGCAAATAGAGGAGAAAATGTAAGAGAAATTTTTCAAAGCGACAAATATTTCTTTTTTTGGCAACGGAGGTCTAACGATTTATAAAATGAATGCGAACAATTAATTATTATTGAAGAAAAGAAATGAAAAATTTTGAAAGTTGGCATTAAATTTTGTTTTCTCGCTGAAAGTGACCTTAAGGAAAATGTTTCCATTGATTAATGCGCTTGATAAATAGGTTGTGCAATGGTAATGCATAGTGGGATAAAATGTAATTACATGCATAATTAATAAAATTTATTTATTTAAATTATATATTTATTTATTTTTCCAAAAACTTTATTTTTATTTATTTACTTAAATTATATATCTATTTATTTTTCCAAAAACTTTGTTTGATTCACTGCAACGCCAAAGACGTCTGGTTGTAAACCAGTCCAAATATTATTACTTTTGCATGTCAAGATACAAAAAACGTAACCGCGCACCCAGGTTTCTCCGGTGAATAATTAAAAATTTTTCACAATGTTATTATTTTAAGGTATGGCTTCCTATACAACTCTTGTATTTCCCTGCTAAGTATTTAATTGGGATTAATTCGGAAAATTTTGATAGAGCAGAAAAAATTTAGATGCGAAATAACTGGAAAAATTAAGTTACAAGTATTGTACGCAATATAATATACATACATGTAATGAAGTAGTATACAATGAAGCAGCGTATCCATCAGAATGTTCTTTCAGAAGTTTATGGTTCATGGTCGATGTTACCTGGCAAAAACTCTGAATATATTTCACCAATTAATAACTCCAACTAAAGAAGAGACACTCAGCCTTACCTGTCGGCTGTTTAATGTTGGTAACTTTATAAAACCAAAAGTATCCTCATATTACGCCACGTAAGACAACGTAAACCAAAAAGTGTACATGCATACATATAGAATTTTAGACCGATTCCGTACTGCTTACATAAAAGATTGATAATAAAGAGTTGGATAGACTTATGAAATATACAGATGGCTTGTGGCACATGATCAAAAAAATTTTTTTAGACCGTCTTTTCTCAAAAGTAAGTAAATTTTCTTACAAAATTTCCCATACGAAATGATAAATTCTTTTTTTACTAGGTTTTGGCAAAATCTGGTAGCACTAAAGAGCCCAACTCCGTGTACACTACAGCGTACAAGAAAAAGTTTGAGTGATAAGAAAGGAAAAAATTTTAAATTGTTCTTTGTATGTAGTTACTCGTAGAGTGCTCATTCAATTATATTTAACAAACGTTTACTCTTCTTTTGCACAAAAATGTTACTTCCGATTGAGAGATAGTTATATTTTCCAATTTGGGTTGCTTTTAGTGTGAAAGTAAGAAAAGTAGTGTAAACGCTCTAGATTTTGAGAGGGGTTTCGCTTAACATTTACTATTTCCAATGCTAATCTATTTCCATAACAGATTTTTTCGTACGGTAATAGTGTTTTCACACTGAGGAAAAAACCTGGTTTTAAAACAAACTTTGGTTTTAACTTTAAAACCAACCCTTAAAACCTAGTTTTACCATACAAAATAATTCTCATAAAACCATCTTAAAACCTTTTTTGAATTGGTTTTAAGTAGATTTTATAATATACAACCTTGTTTTATTCAGTGCTACCAAGTTAGAAAGATTGAAAACAGCTGATAATTCAATCACGATTCACAAATATTCATTCACAAAATGTAAAATCATTTCAATTTTAGATACACGTTTTTAAAATTTATGTTTTATATATACAATAAAAGCTGTCGTACAGTTTCTCAAATAAATGTGGGAAAAATAATTACAACAAATACATCTATTTCTTCAAAAAATTTATTTTATCATTAACAAATATATTTGACAAACTGAATTATAAAACCTGATTTTATAAAAATTGTATGTGAACACAAAATCAGCTGTTTGTAGGTTTTAACTTCAGGTGTGAAAACACTATAACAAAAGAAAATAAGAATCAAAAAACAGCCAGTATAATTTTTTAATCATGTCGATACACTACAAAAATGGCGACGATATCGGTGACAGTTTCACAAGCATCTGGAGTTCCAGAATTTAATACTAATTGCAATTGGAAAATATGGAAAGAGCTAGAAATTATTTTTGTAAAATTATAAGGTAGACACGCGACAGAGTTAATGCGCATTAAACTTGTTAATGTGCATTAAAATTTTACCCTGACAGACGACGGTTTCTGCATTTAATACACAATTGTTTGTTTTTTTAATTCATTTTTGTTTGCATTTACATCGAGATCAACTGGATAGAAGGCAGAAAATACGGTTAACAGCCATGGGGTTGGTGAAAAATCCTCATTTATTTGAAAGAAAAAAAAAATAAATAAATACTTTTATTTTTTTTGAATATATAGCTTTTTATATATATTTTTTAATGTATTTATAAATAAATATATTTATTTATTTTATTAATTTTCTTAACTTATAAATTCCAAAATTTTTTAAATTGATATGTAAAAAAATACCCTGTATTTTGCGTTAAATTTCTTATTTTTATGTTAGCTTCTTCCGCAGTAAATTTATAGAGCATTTGTACGTTAATTTCTTTGTAGATGGGTCCATTTCTTTTTATGCTTCGCAAATCGGTAGCACAACTCTAGCAGAACCTGTGCATTGCTTTTTTGGGAATCTTACAATTAGTATAAACATTTCTAAAATTAATATTTCTTTTTTGTTTTGCTGAAAATAATTAAAAAAACTTAACATTTCTCCATTTGAATTCCTTTTTATTTTGTTAATTGTTAACTAATTTACCGAGAGCTGATTAATTCTTGACGGTATTGCCATATTGAAAAAGCTAAATCCAGTTTAAATGCAGCTCCATTTACTGCGTCAACCTCTGTCATAATGCACATTAGAATGGAGATAATGCGCAATTTAATCTGCATTAAGGCGGTTAATGCGTATTAACTCCACTGTGTGTCTATCCTATTAGTTGCACTGAAGAAAATGCAAAGAAAGGTACTCTTGTAAAGTCCATTGGGGATGAAACTTACTCAGTTTTACACACTTTATATGATCCAGATTCGCTTGTAAATGACACATATAAGGAATTAACTCAAATTCCTGAGAGGTATTTTAAAACATTAAAAATTTTATTCAGCGAACGGAAGAAAGGTCATCATGCTCAAAAAGAGGAAGGAGAGTCAGTATGTGAATGGTATGCGAAAGTAAAAAACTTGGGAGTTACACTCGTTTGCGACGCAAAAGCGTTTGCGATGCGTAAGTAAGATGCGTTAATAAGCTAATTTGGTACACCATAACATGATCGCAAGTCTTTTCGCAAAGCATATTGAAAAAGTGCCAATACAGACATCATAAAACTAAAAATGGCAATGATATGCTTTATCAAAAGTTAAAATACATATAAGAAAGCCGCCAAGAAATTTTGTCATAACTTGATATTAACGATTCTAGCAATGATCAAACAACTATAGCCAGACAAATAAAAAATGAAATAAAAAATAATTTATTTTTGAAATCATAAAATTCATGTTCATAAATAAATATTGCTCTATAAGAACATAAAAAAAAATTTTGTGCACTTCGTCGGCATAACAAAACTTAAACTTATCAAAATTTAAAAACCGACAGTAAACCATTTACAACAATTTTTGATGAGCATAAAGGTTTACCAAATATGTTATCTGCTAGAATGCAAAGGTGCACGTTAGTATTTTCAGCTTTCAACTATTCACTTGAATATTTAAAAGTGGATCTGAACAATGCAGACGGACTTTGCCAAACCCCTCAATGTTTTCCTGCAAGAGACTTTGAAGAAAGTAATTATGTGAATCACCTGTCAAGCTTTTCTTTGGCCGAACATTGAAAACATGTTTGAGTAAGTTGAGACCTCCAATGATAAGAAACAGAACTGATCTCAAGGCACTATCAAACAACAATCCGATCGTCGTTCCTATACATGTATCTTAACTCACACAAATCGCGAAATAAAACGCCATTTAGACTAATCACGTAATCGAGAAATGAAGGAAAACGAGACCAACGTACAAGAACCAAACAATGAAGACCTTAAAGAATCGGACAATTTGATATCACGCCGAAAGGGAAAGGTAGTTAAGATACCTGAAATTGATTGAATTATAAATTATACTTTGTATTGAACTATAGTCCTGTCATTACATGTTTTATTTCGTTTTTATCAACCTTGATATGTATTTATAAGCTTCTGGGGGATTAGATAATAAATCTGCCATCTTCACCCAAAAACATAGAATAAGTAAAGATCTAAATAATATAAGAAAATAAGAATCAATAAAGATCCCGTATCATTTTGAACATAAGTATGTCGGCATACTATAAAAAAAAGATACACTACAGTCAGAATTTGGCTAAATTGGACTGCAGAGAATGTCGGTGGTTTTAGATATTTTAACATCATCCGCATATATCAAAACTTCAGAATATATTATTCGGAACTCAAATTATTAGACAAAACTGAATACTCCAAAATGTGTAACTAATTTTATGTAGCAAGGAAGCTATACGAGACAATATCTATCTACACATGGAGAACAGATTCCGCATAAATACTACAAACTCCTATGCAACCACCACCAGACCACAAATGTTGAGATATACATGAAATATTCGTAATAGTTGGGTCAGGTAATCGTGTAGAAATTCATTGAATTCAAACTTTGTTTTTTTTGTGTAATATATTAATGCAAAAACGGTAATTTATGAGAGATGAGATGAACGTTCTTTTGATAATTCGCTCTTGCTATTCGTGTAGTACCATTTTTGTCAAACAAAGTGAAAATTTCTTTTGTATACCCATAAACAAACATTGAAAGGGTTTTTTACATCGTGCATTTCTAAAAGAGTTCAATGAAATTACTAAAAGTCATTACAATTTCATGTTATTTGACATACCTGGTACCGAAGTCTAATAGCAGAACACTCTCTATTATCCCACCACTTTCAGAAACGAAGCATGACCATGTAAGTCATGTGCTAATAGAATTATTGTGCAATACAAAAGAAACAAGTTTCATTATCGGCAGCACAACAGCATACACGATACATTCATTAGCGATGTATACAATCTGTCTTATAATTACGAAGAAGCACCACCAATAACAAACGCTGGAAGTAATAGAATTATAGAGAAACAAAACATAGAAAATCATATTTTTTCAGTATCCCAACGCATGAAATAGTTAGTAAATGAGAACCCTATACCGTCAGTAAAAGCAAATAAAATTGGGCTTTGTAATGCAAAAAGCTGTTTAGAGTACGCCAGAGTTCTAATATATGCTCGTAGGTATCCGTCTAAGATTTTCCGGTTGTAATAATTTTCTGTATTTATTTAACACCACAGCCCTTTTTACAAACTTCTCGTTTTATTATCCTTCCGCACTCTGAAATTAATCAAATAATCTGACATAATTGTTAATAGTTCTTTTGCTAATTTGCATAATAAATTTTATATTCCTTCTTTATTATTTCTAATAACAAATATTTATTATGTTTTCTTTTTTTCACTTAAGCTCAACCAATAACTTATTTCCCTAACGGTGCTACAAACTTTCACCACAAACAATATTAGCATTTCTTTTAAAAATTTTTTATTCCACTAGTGCCACCACAACGAGTAAACAAGCATGTAAGAATTTACATAAATGAACGTAATCCATGTGCAATGGAGTACAGTGAAGATTAATGCAGGCGCATGAATTGTTATAACAAGGAAGATGGAAAGTCATTTCTGAACTTGCACGACGTAGAAATAATTAATTGGATTGTCTTAACAAAATATTTGTTACTTTTCTTTACTTGTATGTTTTATTAGGAAAAGTTAGGAGAGGACACGAGTGAGAGATACAAAGAACTGTGCAATGTAATTTAATTAGAAAATGTATGAAAATTTTACAAGCAATAAAAAGTTCAATATTGTGTGCACGCGCTTAAGTTTTTATTTCTAAATATTCCAAATTAATTTTGCATTTCTATTAAAGGCCGTGTTTCACTATCCTACACAGTATTATTAGCACATGTCAAATTTGGCATCTACTATGAAAATTTATTATAGTGTAACTTAAAACTGTATTATTTTTTTAACAGTCGAATACCACTTGCAAAAGTTTTTGAAAATGTTCATAAAATTATAGATTTCGTCTGATCAGAGTTGATTTCACTTCAAGTGGCTGAAAAAAGAATTATTCTTTTGTGACGCAAAGCAACAAAAAAAATTCAAAAAGTATATTATTATTATAGTTTTGTTTAAAGTTTAAATTAGCATGATAATCAAGCCTTTTCCCCAGCGCCAAATATAATAAATAACTTCCTTTGCATGGAACACACATAAAATATATGTTGTCGTAATACATGGATAATATGGTGTACCACCATTTTAAGATACCACCTCTTTTATTTGATTTCATAAAGTATAAGGCTATGACTTGACTTCACTTTCATGTGAATGAGCCGTTCGGCTGTGTGGGATAGTAGAACCTTTATAGTAATACTTATTGCAACAGCTGTTCTGAAAGATAAATTTCAGTTTGAAATAACAGTTAGGACCCCTATGACGGACCTCTATTAGCTCTAAAAATATTAATAATTGGATAAATGGGAAATCTAGCAAAAACAACGAATTACCATTTACTTCCAATAAGTATCAGTATAAATTATTTCTTGCCAGATGTTCAATCTGGGCAGTCTCTATATCTTTGCACCTGAAACACTTCAACTGAAACTAACAAAATAGTTATTGAAAAACATGGCAAAAAATCTTTTCTAAGCAAATTACAAATTATTTGCCTTCTGAAGGATAATCTGCTATTCGTGTATATTAGTGATTAGTGATAGTGGTAGTATATAGTGATGGAATACTTAAATGTTATGTCAAATCAGAAATAAATATATTTTTTTGAAAAGCATGTATTTATAAAATATTGTGAATATGACCCTGCAGTTTTACTAGTTTCATATTAAAAAGTTTACAAAACCATGTAAAGTCGTATGTTATTTAATATTTAATAGAACTTTTGGTGCATTGGAGCTGCTGGTTTCTTTTGTCGGCAAAATAGGCACTGGTTTTGTAATGTAAAGCATTGATAGTTGTGCCTTTTTTGTCGGTCTGTTTCTTATCTATTAGATATGTGATAGATAAATTTTGCATAGAAATTCTATGCAAACATTTGCTTTCCAAATTTATATGCTGAATTATTACGTATTTACATACTTGAGTTTGTGTTAGTAGGGGAACGATACTATTGGAGAATATCGCAAAACTTTTCATTTCATTTCACTAAAAGAAAAGTAACGCTTTTCTAATTATTTGAGAGCTCTTAAAAATAATTTGCTTACAAAATATGTTGCCCTCTAGAACACAAAGGCTGACATAAAAGGATATGAGTGCATATTGTAAGTGATTAGATTTTCTGCCATTTTTTCATTTAGACATTTTTCGTACAGTATTTATCCTTTTTTATAAAATTTTCACAAAGTTAAATTAAGTGCAACATAAGAATACATTTCAAAAACACAAACTTTCAGAACACATTTTTCTGTGCAATCCGCAATTACACGCTGCTACTTATTTCGTTGAATTACATCAAATGCAAAGAACAAAAAAAAAACATATTTTCCAACTAAGAAAATGTCAAAATTTACTTCCACTTTTGCTCGCAACTGCATTCTTCAAACTGTGTGTAAGTAGTTTTATTGGCAAACACATATTAATACTCGCATCCTGTACTCGTATACTCTTTTTAATACTTCAAACTGATTTGCATAAGTATAGTGTAAGTAGAATTTTTGCAATTTACCTTCATTTTCTCCGGTCTCATGTTCGAAATGTATGTCCGAACACTCGTATCAGTATGTGTGAATGTTGGAAATGATTAGATTTTCTCTCAATTTTTCATTTACATTTGCACATTTCCCGTACGGTAATTTTTCTATTTTCTAAAATGGTGGCAAAGTGAAATCAAAGTGGAAGCGCAAACAAAATTCATACTGTTTCACATTTCTGTTACATTTCATGTAAGAAGTACCTCCACTACTCTTGCCTTTTGTTGTTCACGCATATGTTACCATTTATTTACGGTTCATTTGAAAATCAATTTTATTTTTACACATCCAATTGCAACTGAAACTGAGTACAATTTTTTTTTTGCTTTTCATCTCCCTTTTATATATTTGTGTAAGTTTTTTTAACGAACACAATGACATGAAATCACATTTGCAAAGACTCGTGTATACACATACAATTGTGAATGCACATGGAGTCGTATGTTTGCTTGAATAAGTACACACACAGAAATTGGGCGATTTATGATTTAGATTAAAAAAAATGTTTTATTAAAAACTGTTATTTCTCTTTCATACATCTAAATAAGGGAGTACTTATGAAAGATGGATCTATTCTGGAAATTGATTTTATAACAGACGTATGACAATCCCAAGGCATATTCTGCATAAATCAAACATTTCCATTGTCGCACCACTGCTTTCTAAAATATAACATCGTTCACAATAGGTAGGTACAGGGAATTTTTTTCCGAGTATTAGTTACCACTACTCTTTTAGGCCAGAGGTTTCTTTATCATTACGTATTTTTAAATACAAAAAGCGCTTTAAAATAAGAAAACGGAGTATTAAAAGACATTATGCCGTTTTCGAAAGTTTAGAAGTACCATGTGATGAGGAAATTCTAAATGAATGAGAAAGATAAAGTATACATGGGGCGTTGCCTATGTACATCGTACGTCCTTTGAAGGTGCTTAAACAAACATCGTCACACCTACTTATTTCTTCGTCATACGTAAGCTTATGAAATGCAACTGGATTTTTTTGGGAAGTTCACTGTCGGATATCACACAGCATTGGCACAGCATTGGCACAGCATTGACTACTTATCGAAAATTGTGTGGTAAATATCGGACAATATGATAAGTGTGAAGGTAAATATGCCGAATTAAATATGTTTTGACGTAAGAGCTTATTCCATACTTATATGCCATATTTGACTCAATATTCTTTGAGAAAACCTTATTTAATATTAAAATATTAACTTTCAAGCTAATATTCAAAATTTATTTCATATTTAATGAGATTTCAATTAGATTAAAAAAAAATATAGTATTAGCATGGTATGATTTTTTCCCCATATCGGGACTGTATTTGTGACATTTTTAAAAGAAATCTAATATATGCACCGTATAACTTTTCGATGATCTTTCGACGGCAATAAAATATAAAATTTTCTTTCATTTTAATAATATTGTTATAGGCATGTAAAGAAAATAAAAAAGTGTATAAATTTTTGAAAGTGCACCTTGAGACCTATCCAATGATGTACAATATGACGTACTTTGTTGTACTTTCAGCACTTGTATGACAATTATACGACGTACATACTTCCTATATAAACAATGCAAATACATTGCACTTTGCAGTATTTCGTGTGTGTATGTGTGTTTGTGTGTGCGTGTAGTGTTTGTGGAGTGGTGAAAAGTGAGAGTAGATTAAGTGTTTTATGTGATTAGTGACACCTTTTACTACAATAATAAATGTTAATGTTAATAAAGAAATAAAATATTAATCCGTCCGGTCCTCTATTTTTTAGAATGAAATGTTTGACCACATTTCCTGATACTCATTGTTGTCCATCTTAGAATGAACCGTTTTGACAGAATAAACATTTCTGCGCATTCTAAAACTGGCCCTTTTTGACCGAATTAAATTTTTCCCCATCTTTTTCATTGTTGTCCATCTTGGTTTTCAAAATGCATTTATTGCCCGTCTATACATTATTGCCCGTCTATTGTAAGACGGATTATGGATTCTTTATGGCACAGACAAACGTGCTCCTAAAAACAGCCAAAAATTCCTCACAAGGTTATCGAAAATTCAAACACAAACTCTGACTTTAAATTGCATAAGTCAAAATTAGAATTTGATGTCCTAGTCAGCGCTAACCAAAGATCGAAATTTCTGTTTTTATATGTACCTCTTACGAGCAAAGTCAGGCAAAAAGTTTTTAGCAGAATTCAAAACTTAAGACAGCGGCATTGCCAAATATTTGCAAAAATATTTTTGAAATTGCTTTTTTTCTGAATTCCTAATCCTGGATAACTGACTCAACTATTTTTGTATGGAGGCTGAGAAGCACAGCAAGCTCGAAATCGCTTGAAGTTCTTGGATTTTTAATACAAAATTGCCCAGAGAACAGTTTCCCGCTAGTAATTTTATCCATGGGCAAGTATTTAGAACAACAATTTTAATTAAATGCCACTTTTCTAATCACTTTTAGTGGATCTGCTTCTTTGTAAACATTAATTTCGCAAGCAAGAAAAACTTTTCATTAAAGTTCAGCACAATCTTTAACGTGAAATTTATATAAATTTAATTTTAAAGGTATGCAACTCAAGTGTGCAACGATACGAAATGTTTTCTTATTGTTGCCTGTTGTTTGCGCCGGCTTTGCACATTGCCACCTGATTTATGCACCACGAAATTTATGGTAACTTTAATCTAAGTATTTTATTCGTTGTCTTTAGAATTTAGAGCTTCTTAAATACAAAATATTTTAGGAAAGAAAAAAATCGTTAATGTTTTTCTCCAACAACCATACACAAAAACCAAAAGTCAGAGCAAGAACAACAAATGAAACGTGGTGCAGCAAGCAGGAATATCAACGCCAGAAATTAAATGGTTTAAAAACATTAAGAGTAAGGAAAGCTTAACATGATGCTACTGGAGCGAGCTATTTCAAAAATGCACTGCTTTTTTCTGTGTTACTTGAGCTTTCAAACACTCCCTCCCCAGAACAAAAGAATAAATGTGAATTTGCACCTGTGGTTTTTATTTGCACGATTCAAGGCTTGGTCAGACTGAATAAATATTTGAGCAATAATATTGTACAGCAGACGTTTAGTGCATTTCACATTGCGCAAGTGGAAATGATAAAACAGTAAATAAATTGTATTAAATTTTTTAGAAACCTCATTTTCACAGTTTCCATATACGTAAAAAGTAATTAAATAGTTAATTTAAAAACAAGAAAATCTTATTTTATTCATACAAAAATTGAAAATTCCTTTATGGTCCAAGAAAAAGGTGATGATTCCTCAAAAGCAATTTCTTTCAAATCATATCAATAATATTAGCAACATTGTGAATTGCGATAACAAAAATACGTATTCGGCATTTGAGAATGCAACAGAACTGGAGAAAATTTTTAAAATGGTTAGATTCGGTTTGGGAATAATTTTTATGCCCCTTGATTAATACAAACAAATCGTACGTGGTTTTTAAGTCCATTTTTATTTACTTTTAAAATTTACTTCTACGAATGGCAGATGTATAAGTAAATCTTTAATAAGTTTTCATTGAAACATATTTTAAATTATATTTGCATTTTAGAAAATATTTGACTTTCTATAAGAAATTGAAATAAATTTTCGATTTCTGTGTAAAATAAACCATTATAGGGAATATTTAATATTTATATTTTATTTATAATTGTTTATACATAGAAACACTCTAGCTTTTAAAAAGAGCTGATATAAACTTCATGCTATTGTTAAAAGTCACGCTCATGAATCGAAATTTTATTGTTTTTTTTTTAATTTTAATTTAACGACAACATGAGCATAAAATAATATTATTTCAATATGAGAAATCCCCTCAAAATCTCCCAAAATCCATCCTGCACTTTTTCAAACTTATAGACAGTGGATCGATCGCGCCGAATTGCAAATTCTGCAACTATTCACTCTTATATACAAAATAAGCCACGTATGATATCACATTTTAATCACTTACGACGTATGGCTGTGTTTATTCACAGAATTCTATGTTTTACTTTGTGGTGGGGAAATTTTTAATTTATTTTTCTATGCTCCACTATTTTTAACAGCTATTTCTAGCAACGTGGTCTTGTTATATAAGAAAAATTATATTTTCAGAGTTCGTATTTCGAATAAGTGCAAGCAATAGATGAAATAAATTTTGTTCGATAATCTACAGTGTTTACGGGGCATCCTAAAATGTAAAAAAATCTAAAAAGTTAACTGTTTTATGCGAAATTTTATCAGTTTGTAATCTGGATTGTGATCGGAATTTTTCTAATTTCTTTAATCCATGCGCAATTTATTTCCCGCCGTTTACCTCAGAAAGGTCAACACTTTTTATTTTGATTTGCGCATACTTTATTAAAAAGTAGCACCATGTGGCCGCGTTTTTACAGTTAGCATTACCTGTTGGAGGCATGAAATTTATATTCTGCCATGAAGTCATTTAATGCCCTCATATTCTACAGATGCAACGCGCCTAATCTCGTTAGAATTGCATTTATTTATATGCCTGTGTAGATGGCACTGTAAAGTGCTTTAAAAGTTAAAACAAATGGTTTCAATACTTTCCGGACTGCTTTATATCGTAACACTTTAAAGAAAATATAATATATATTATCAAAATAATTATGCTTTCGGTAACAAAAGTATATGTAATTCTAGTGGGTGTATATGCAAATATGTATGTGCTTAGTTGTGTAAGTAAAGTGAAGCAAATTGGCTGCACGAAAGGATAACTACTTGTCTGCAAGGAAATCCAACAATAATTTCATCTCTTATCTGGACGAATCCGACACAATTGCAGCGATGCACTTGTCTTTGGCTTTGTGTACAATTATCATACAATATGATTTTTCTTCCAACACATGCATATATCTTCTTTCGACATCTACATAATCAATGTTGAAAATTCACAGGATTAAATCAAGAAATCAATGCAACAGAGATGTCCGTATTATCATTCCAAAATGGTCAATGGCTTGTTAAAAGGAGCATTGTAGCTTATTTTAGATAATTCATTAGCGTTTACAGTTTTTAGCACTTTGGCATCAAAGTCGAAGGATGACTAATGGCATCACATTTTGAGAGACATACATAAATATGATATTTTGGTCTTATTTTTACCTAAAAACATGTCTCTCGAAATTTTTGCTTTATCGGTATAAAGAAGTCTATGCAAAAGGGATTGAAAGAAATGCCGTCAGAGTGTGGATAACATTTTTTTCTCATATTACCGGATCACAAAAAAAAATTCATAAACGGAATTTCAAAATGAAGACCTTTTTACAAGATCCGTTTGGAATATGGCTGGAAAACTCACATTTTGCGTTGAATATTGGCGTAGATTTCAGGAGTAATGGGCATAACTTGATATTCTTGGTATGTCATTGAAATCCTCCACTCTATTGTTTAACAAAGTTTTAAAGTTATGAAAGTCGTTGCCAAGATAAAAATGAAATTCTTATATCTTTCATAAATATGCCCAATTGCAAGGAAAATGCAGATAAACATTGTCATTCGGTTTAATTTATTAATCTAACAAGTTCAGTCAGCCAAATGAGTACAGTGGCTAGTAATGAAGTGATTCACAGTAAATTTTGTAGCGTATTTTCCCCGAATTCTTAACTACTATTGTATAAGATCCTCTTTACAAAACTATCAACGACTAATTAAATACAAGACAAAACTAAAACTATTAAAAATATTAATTCGATTTTAAAAGCAACGGTCCTAAGGTCTTTCTTAGTGCTATTAAGTTATCTCAAGCAACCGGCCATTTGTATGACAAGACAAGGCAGATGCGTAGGCAAAATTAGTAGCATATAATACACAAAATGATATTATTGGCTAGAAAACTTATTTTTGCCAAAAATAATTATACTTCATCTAATCGGGCTTCGTAATTTTTACTAAATAAAAATTATTCACATATTTAAATGCAACTCACACCGTAACAATATCTGACTAGTATAATTTGAACGCAATATTAAAATTTAAAAAAAAAAAACTTACTAAGCCATTTTAAATCTTTTGTGTTTACATTCCCATAATTAATTTCTTATTGGTATTGGATTAAAATGAAAATATGTACCTTATTACAAATTATTTTTGCTGTATTTCGCCAATTGCAGAAGGGATTACTGTTCACCCGATATACCAAACAGACCTTCTCATTCACCACTTCTTTCACGTTGCAATTTTATTGCAAATAATGGCATGGTAAACACACTCAGTTAGATATATCTGCAATAGCGAATATTATACACATATTTAAAATTCTGATCATGTGTTGCGTTTTTCTGACGTCACTTCATGTTAATGAGTTTGTGTTTGCCTAAAACATCAAATAAACCATGGTAATTATTTGGATAATACCAATTTACAAGTGCACTAGGAGAAGTAGGGCCAAATCACCGCATTCGATATCAAGTACCGTTCGTATAGAATACATTTTTCGATTGTAAAAATTTTTTGGATCGGGGCATTCAATCGTAATTTAAATGCCTACTACTATATTTTAGATTCCTGTAAACATATGAGAATAAGAAAAACAAAACGAAAAAAAACCAAAATTAGAGAAATTCACGAAAAATTGTTAAATTAATAAAAATTGATTTAAGTGCTTTTTTGTGTTCCTCGTCTTCGGAATCAGAGAATGAACCCAGTACTGCCACAATAAGAAGAAATATTCGCGACAGAAGCAATCCTTCTTCATTGCCTGAGATTGAGTAAGTGGTAAAAGCTAAAATTTTTACTATCCATAGATTTGAAATTGATTTTTTACTTAGACTATCAGAAAGCACTATGAGCAAGGTTGTGAAAAACATGGCCAACGAAATAGAAAGGAGTTTGTGTTCCAAAATGATACAATTTTTGCCAGATCGATCGGAGCAAAGTATGCAATATTTTATGGACAATTTTAAAATCCCTGGTGGTATTTAGAGTAAAAAATATTTATGTATGTAAATCAACTATATATGTATAAAAGCTATTACCACTGGTCGGATGTGTAGACATCCACTTCTTCACTACCCATTTCACACCATTATCCTTTTCTTCTAGTTATTGCACAATACATTGCATGAGTTGGCTTCACCTTTATAACAAATACACCAAAGAAAGTTCTATCGATGTGAATCTATTCAAAACTAATAATCAGGCATTTTCATTTTTTCAAAGTCTATGAAAAGCTAATCGTGTTAGCTGACATGACATTTACTTAGACTTACCAAACTCCAACGCACAAACAATCTTGTATAAACATAAGTTTTGCCTTATAAAAAAATTTTGAGGCGTGTATGGTTCCAATTAGATACCTGCATATAAATATACCATTATTCTCTAAAGTTTGTTCATATGAATACATTTAGATATATATGAAATTCATTCCAATATTTTATTTTGGCACCCTACTTTATATAAGTATAGAGTAAACTGCTTCTTCGCTATTTGCAGCTTTAATCACACCAAATGTATTTTATAAACATATTCAAAACTTTAACTGAACACGAGTTGGAATCGAATAGACATTATCATTTTCACATTATATCACTTAATAAAATTAAATTAGCTACTGTTGTAAGCGATATTTGTAAACGATGTTTTACTTTACTTCTATCCTACGTCCCACTACCCTACCAATCTCAATTCAAATAGAACGTTTCAGCTGGAAAAAAGTAATTGGGATTAAGTTCAAGAAAGCGACATTCGTCACTTACCTTGTGTTTTTATTAGCAGCGCTAAGAAATAACTGCATATTAATAGCATAAAATCCATTAGTAATCATTCATTAATATAATAGAGATGTAAATCGGTAGTATGTTGTTTAAATCGTTGGTACCAGGATACCTCACCCTTTGCGGTTCCGTGGATGCGGTCAACCAATACCAAAAACTGTTACAAAGTCATCTTTAAGAGCAATAGATGAAGGGAAGTTTCGCTCTCCTTTATGCTTAATATTTGAAAATAATGGTGTCGACTTTATTTTAGAGAAACAAAATAAAAATTAACGAATGCATTCAAATATTTTACGTAAGCTGGAATGAAAAAGAAAAATTGAAAATTGGTTTATTAAACTTTAAAATAAATGTATTTCTAAAGAAATTATAAATATTCATGAATGTTGAGCAACAAACAAACACAAAAAACAATTTATTTTTCATCTGTTCAAAATTTATTTTATTATGACTTTCGTGATATATATAAAACACTCCAGCTTTTGCGGTATTATTCTCACAAAAGCTAAAATTGTACAAACCAAAAGAAACAAAATAAATTAAAAACATAAATTCTTGAAATGTAATTGTTGCAGAAATATTTATGCTTTCTCTGTATTTGATTGCTTGGAAGCAAATTTCAATTCAGACTCAAATGAAAACCGAATCTCAGTTCTTCAGCAACATACTTGTACTCGTACTTGCCCGCTCTTAAAATTCCGTGTGTGAACAGCATGTCTGTATTGCACTCATGCTTTATTTGCAAATAGCTGAAAGTTCTTAATTACAAATGCATACATCATAAATATTTGTATGCATGGCTGTGCAAGCGAATATGGAATTTAGTGTTCAAAATTCTATTCCCAATTGTTTGGCCCCCCAGCAGCACTATGAATATTTAGGAAACCAAATCGAATACATATTTCATTGTAAGTATTACACTGTCTAACATCAACTGGAAGTCTATTCTTTGGCCTACCAAATTTGTGTGGAAGGCATTTGTTTAAGCTCGCCAAATTTCTCTTTCTAGGACAAGTATTTATGAAACGGTGCAACCTATTTGGCTATTGTAGCCATATAATAGCCAAATAGCCATACGGACCATTGGATACTTCTTAAACGAATTTTATTAGCCTTACAGAATTCTACAGCATAATTCTTATTCCAAGTATTTTTAATCCACACGAAAGCGGGACCATTACTCTTCAATAATGAACACATATAATAGAAGATTTTTCAGATGATGTGCGTCTGCATTTCATAGATTTTTTCCATTGCGAAGTAACAATTCAGTGAATAATTTTACAGGTGATATCCATTGCAGCATTTTACTCATGCGAACTACTAAAAAGCCTATCAAAAGCACTACATTTAATTTCCTATCAGTCGCAGGAAATGGGCAATTTCCATCTATATATTATTAATATTTTTCAATACTCCCATTAATTAAATATCGAAATTTCCTTACATTTCTTATTGTTTTCTATGCCTTTTTCTTATTATTCTCATTTTCAAATTTTAATTTAATATGCCTGTTAATGTTGTTACAAAAAACAATGAAACAGATATCATTCAAACACGCTCAGGAACCCAGACAGAAATATTTTTGAGGAAAGACTGAATTAGACTATTCGTCAATTGTACGATCGAATCGGAATACATATGCACTCCTCTTCCCCTACATCAGACTGCTTTCTTGCAGGTTGGTAATAATAATTGCATTTAAAGAAGATATTTAAAAAACCGCAACCGTGGAACACAACTGCCTCTGATATACTTCTTACTGACCTACGAATTTTGGCAGCAAGAACGCATTTAGTTTTCACATCAGTCATTGCCATTGTACTCAACGTGCATAAGCCGAAAGATCACCCTGTTTGTTATACCAAAAAATACAGTAGACAATTTCTAGTAACTCAGTAAGGAGCAAACAGTATATATAAATAAAAACTTATTAGAAATGGATAAATCGCAATCCCATATAATTTTTTTCAATTCAATCGTAATAGCGAAGTACATCATCCTCAATCTCGCTGAAGAGATTCTTACAAATATTATGCGGTATAAGAGATTTAAATATTTTTACTGCACTGTAGTTTTTAATTGGCCTTCTTCTAGACATGTTTTGCAGTTACAGTTACTCAACATCTTTTGAACTTAAAGAAACACCATAACAACCCTGCTGGTATTCAAATATTAACCTCATTCAAGATCGCAGTCAAATAAGGACGAGTTGCTAATAAATTGACATTTTTTAAGACGGCTAAATGAAGAAAATATCTTACTACAACTGTCCTTTGTATTAATTTATTATTTCCCATTTCACTTTATATGTCACTTTATTATTTCTGCTGTTATTTCTTAAACTGATTTAAATTTCCACAAATATTCCGAGCATTTTTCATTTGACGTCAACTAGGAATGAATATCGACTATGAATATAACTAGGCTTTTTTCTCCTCCATTATCCCATTGAATTTCCTACACCTTGTAACGTTTCTCATTGTTTGTTTGCCCTTTGCTTCCGATGAATCATTGCATGTTTATTTGAAACGCACAAGCATATTTATCATACAAAGTGTAGCCTATTCCATGCACTTTAGAAATGCAGTGAGAAAACAATACTATAACAAGTTACTAATTACAAAAACAAGCAGCAAATAAACATCTCAGTTTGAAAAAAGGAAGGAAAAGGAAATACCGAATACATTGTTATTGCCTTGGTATCGTATGACATGATTGCTGGCTGACAATCGCATTAGCCGAACGCAGTACAAAAAGTGTCATGCAATGTAGAAGCAATAAAGATGACGTATAATTGAATATAAAGTAGTGAATATAAAATATACATATATTCCAGAGAAAAAGTTGCAAAAGATATTTAAATTTGCAGTTGCAGCAGAAGAACTGAGGTTATTTTGTAAATGATATGCGCAATCTTTAATTATCAATCTTCTATCCAATGCTCCTGCCAGCAAAAATTCGAATGAGGTGAGTTTGTGAATGCAGTCAAAATTTTAATGAAATATGAATGGTTTTCGGGTTGGTGATGCAAATACCATCACTTTTGTTTAAGCCCATCGGAGACTCCCTGTGCAAAATATCTCTTTGAAATTTATGACGAATCTTTTATAATAGTAATTGACAGCACATGTAATGGAGTTATAAATGATTTCACTTGGGCTAATAAATAATTAATTCAACTACATAAAATTGTTCCTCATGCTCATAAGCAAGTATCCACAAACATTTCTATTTCTGAAGACGAAGAGACATCAAACTTACGCGGTTGTTCAAGAAAAAGGGGATCATGACTGATATTTCTAAATGGTGCCAATTTAGCAATTATTTTCCACTCCTAAGCAATTTCACTTTAATATACCAATTATTTTTCCCGTCATTGCCATTGGCATTTTCCACACGAGCAGTTCCTAATTAACGTAAAAAATCTCTTTAAAAATAAATTCTGATTAAAACTCTTTAATGTCAAAACAACACGAAGATCCAGAATTCTCAAAACAACTTTTTGCAATACTAAATACTATTTAATTATAATTATTTCATAATATTATACCAATTAGTTCACGTATTCGCATAAGTATCACTATCAAGTATATGGAAAGTTAATGGAAAAATATATGGATGAATATTACTAAACTTTCCGATTAATTTTAATCAGAAGTTACTTAATTGTGCAGTTGTTCTATGAAAACGCGTACTGTAAAATTAAAATTTTTTTATTAACTGAAATCTAATTTTCGCAATTGAAGTATTATTGTCAATTCTCACAAATAACATGAATAAATATTATTTGAGGCGAATTGAATTCACAGCACAGTAATTACCGTTGAAACGAAACCGCCTAACGAAAAGCGATTTTCTAAATAAATAATTGAAAACAATGGAAATTAAAAACTCAAATATTCAATATGAAATTGCAATACATGTAAAGTTGCTACAAAAACAATTTTCGACAGAAGTAACGAAGAGTTTAAATAATGTTAGAAATTTAGAAAACTGATCGAAAATAACATTTAAAAACTACAATTGCATACTGATCGCACAAGACAATGAATAATATTTTTAATATTAAGGTATAAGTTGTTATGGGTGTAAGAGGGGCATATGTAATAGTCAATAGTAGCAATAGTCTCAAAAAAGGATAATTTTGTATAAGTGAAAATATTAAATATTGTGGCGCAACAGCGTGTTAAAAACAATAAAGAAGGCGATAAAAAAATGGAATACGCCCCTACAATAACTTGAGGGTACACTTTTGCCATATTCGAACAAGATCTGCAGTAATGCTTTAAATCACGCATACACATGTGTCTTGCCCTCCATCTGCATATTTAAAGTATGCAAGGCGAATTGGCAGAATTGAAATAAAATATTAAAAGTCAAGCACGGAAACGTAATAGCACACATATGCAATTTTTTTATATTTGTCATGGGATAAAATTATTCCCCTGAAGGCGTTGAAAAAAGATGATGAAATGTTGAAAAACATTTAAAAAGTTATATTGTGTATTCCATCAAAAAATAAATAAATAATTCTGACCAGAATGAATATCACACATACCGATAACCGACATCGGTTTTCAAGAAAAAAATAATTGCAAAACAAAGAACTAAAAAAAAAGAATTGAATAATCGCCAATGATTTGTGTTTCATTGAACTCACTTTATTATTCCAGAAAGTATAGTGACACATAAAATTATAAATTACGAAACACCTGAAACTGTTTACGTCGAGTAAACGGTTTCTTGCTGCTGCATACACGGTGCTGACAGATTTGTTTGCTTAGCTTGCAAATAAATCTCATGACAGGTATTCTCTTCGAGACACTTTTCTTTCAATTAATCCTATAAAAATTGAATGGAACTCCTCTAAGCTCAACCAGGGTGTTTAATTCTTTAAAACAAATTTGTTTTAAAAGTAATTTACGAGTACAATGGATTGCATTTAAATTTATGAAAAAGAATTCAATTTCATTTGCACGATTGTGTGAAAATAAAATTAATAATACGAGTGTAGTGAAGCTGCCAGCAATGACAGCAACAAAAAGGAAAACTGAACTTGAAAATCTATGGAAATGCATTTAAATATTATTGCGTATAATAAAAACCAAAAATGAAATAAAATGCATTATACGTTAATTTTTCACAATAACTGACATTGCATTTTATTTTTCTTTATTTTCCGTATTGTTTTGTTTTTATTTCCGCTACTGTGTCGTCCATTGTGTTGCCTTCCAGTGAGGCGAAAATGAATTGCAGGGAAATGCAATTAATCAAAATAACGATAAAAAAAGTGAAGGATGAACTATTGGTAGCAACAAAGCAGACAGCGGAACAAAATATAACTTGATGAAATGACTGAAGTCGTAAAGTTATGCATTCTAAATGACAGACAGTGAAGCAACTCGTATAAAATTAATTCAAAGCTGAAGAAGGAGAGTAGTATCACAGAGAATATATTTTAGAAATACGATTCTAATTTACAATGTTCATTATATATTGACATATTCATATACATACATACTATATAGTCAAAGACAAAGACCAGAGAGAAACCTTGAAACAAGTGTATCCAAGTCGCCAATATTGTTTTCTATACATACATTTTCATCGCTGACATATATTTCAGAAAAGTAGCAAAAATGTGAACCACAATTTCTTGTACATTCTAATAAAATAACTACCCGGTCAAAATGGTACCAATGGCAGCAGTAAATTTTCTTTGGCATGCAAGTGGAAGTATAATTAAAATAAAAAGTCAATTGAATTCCTATCGTATAATCACAAATTATTTACTATATATCTGAATATAGATAATTATATATAAACATAATAATTATAAATAATAAAAGATTTTTTTTTTTTATTTTTATAATTTTAAATTTTTTTAAGGATTTCACCATGGGGGCATGCAGACGTATATATGTAAATATGCATATAATATCAGATATTTTTAAGTGCAACTAAAAATAAAGTATACCAAAAACTAATAAAGTTTTTCGCAAATAATTAGCTCTCGAATATTTTCAAAACTTTTCGACAAAGTAATGGAAACATCAAATCATAAAACGGGTAAACTGCTAATAAATTTCTTAAACTTGAAATTGGTAGATCTTATAAGATTTTAAGAAAATAAACATTAGAGTTCCAAAATTTCAAATCGCAATATATTGAAGGTTATTTAACACTGTCGCCTGTTTGCAGATATTTTGTTATAAAACAATCAAAAAATATATTTTGTGGGTTGATCTTCCAGTAACCATAGAGTTATGAAAGGAAAAATAGCTAATGAAGGTATCCTAAGAAACGACAGAGAATTTCAAATGCACAGCCACAGCAATTTTCATTCACAACAGCACCACAAATAAGTTTCATTCGCTATACATTGATTATATTGAATGCAGTTAGAAAAGAAACTCATAACAAATAAAATAAGCTATGGAAAAAATTAATTGGCAGAATATTTTGAATAAAAAAAATTTTAAATATTAAAACAAACAAATTTAAAATAATTTTTTACCGGCTTAGCTTATTTTATTTATTTATGCAAACAATAAATAACAAAATTTTGATTGGGTGCATTCCAAGCAATCCATTGACCACATGGCTTTTAATTGGAATTTTTTATAAAGTTCAATTATATTGGACTGATTTTGTGGAAAGACTGCCCAAAAACCTCAATACATGGTTTACTTAAATTTCAAGGCAGATGTGCATAAAAGAGTGATAAATTTAATATCATATAGTCGCGGTTCGATTTTGTGACACATTCACTGCAAGTTAAAAAAATATAAAAAATTATAAAAAAAATTAAATAAGGAAATTGCTCACAGGTCGCAAGTTAATAATCATGACCTCTTTTCTAAGACTTCGGTCTACATTTTGCAAGAGCCCCCCACATATCTCGAAATAGGCGTCACAAAACAGTCCATTCCTTAATGAAATTATCTGTACAATTCCAGTTGCTTGTTGTTAATTATGTCCCTGATGATAGAGACACCACTATATATCGAAAACTATTTCAGCTTAAAATGCTGTCCTTCTCCAGCATTCCAAAAACTTTAAGCACACTGCCCTACACACTCGATTGTATATCTGTGGAGAATAGTGAAACATGGTTTTAAGCAATATTTTTAGTTGATATAGGCATTAAAAAGGGCAGTACTGCAACCAACTACACTGCAAGCATATGTGCAATATTCAACCACAATGTCGGTGTCAAATCACAAAAAAAAACTGTATTACAAATGGAACACAAAAGGAATAATATAAATAAATGAAACAATAAAAATAAATAATGTTATACATTCATGCAGGTACAGGACTAATTGAACGAATAGATGCTCAGTTCATCACACACATGCGTGCATAAGGAACCCAATTATTATTTGTTTTAATTTTCTTCCTACACACTTGACACTGTTGTTTCCTTTGTTAAGTTTTGTTACAATAAATAATTAAAAATATTTGCCAAAAAAAGCAAATATTCGAACACCCGTGTCTGTATTTTCATTGTATTTTCAACTCGTATGCAGAAAAGTATAACTGCAATTAATGGTAGTTAAGAAAATACAAATATATGGAGTCAAATGGAAATAAAAATATTTTCCTTCGAGAAATTCTGCAAAAGATCTCGAATCAATTTGTGATTTCTTCCTCCATTTCCATTTGCTGGAAAATAAACACGATAATGATATTCAGTAACTTCTTGTGGCAATAAATACACCTCTTTATTAATTTTTATATTCATTGGACTTGCTTTGGCGAATAATGTCATTAAATTTCAAATCTAAATTGAGGATCTTATATGAAAGTCTCCAAAAGGTCTTTCCTTTCTCTTATTTTCGTCTTGTTTTGAACACCTTGTTATAACAGTTGATTTGGAATTGCAAGAGCTCAGCTTATATAAACAAGATTTTAAAATACTTTGATATTTTCCCGGAAGACAAATGAAGACTTGTAAAGACAATGCAACGCTAAAGGAATATGCATTCCGATACAGCGAAGCATCTCTCCGAACTGAGAGAACCCTAACAAATCTCCATCCCGCTTCATATGCTTTGTTTTTGGCTTCCCTAAGAAGCTGCAATCAATATATCATTTTCGTATATTCTTTTATATTCTTGTTTGTTTACTGCGTTAACGACTTCATTCTCAGTATGGCCTTTGTTGTTGTTGAATATATCTGCTTTCAATTTGTGCTTTTTTAATTTATACATTATTCCTTTTTTTTTATTCCAAGAGCGAAAGTCAACAATAATATTCTCTTAATTTTTGAGCATGTAACCCTTACATATGTTAATGCCTTCTAATTTTTCCCTCAATAATGCTGTTATAGTTTTAATTATAGGAATAATTTCTACACGGATGTTGCATATGTTTTTTATTTCGATGTTATTACTCAGAAGTTGATGTTTCAGATACGAGATTTAATAGTTAATATTTAATAGTTTAATATTTAATAGTTCGTTGGTATATATTAAATATAAGATGGGGCCTATCTTTGAGCCTTGTGGTACACCATATTCGGCGCATGTTTCTTCGCTAAGATTATTAGATATCTTTACCTTGTACAATCTATGTGAAAGATAATTTTTGAAAAATTCCAAGCATGACCTCTTACGCCTATTTTTTTCAGCATGTTAATCATTTTTTCATGTGGTAATGTATCAAAAGCTTTGGTGAAATCTATGAAGATTACAAGACAATGGTTATTTTTACTTAATTGATTATTTATATAACTGGCGAAGTTGCCGAGTAATTTATTAATATTTTTGCCTTTCTGGAAACCATACTGATTATTATTTATTATATTATATTTTGATAAGTAATCATTCAATCTGCTGCAAACTATTTCCTCCATTATCTTTTCTACTACTGGTGGAATGGATATAGGTCTGTAGTTTTTAACTTCCGATTTTGATCCATTTTCATATATTGGGCGCACATATGAAGTTTTAAACTTATCTGGAATTATTGCTGTATCAATAATACGATTGATTAGATCCGTAATGATCGGTGTCATGATTTCCCAATTCCTTTTCACATCAATTGCCCTTATTCCATCACACCCAGCACTTTTCCTAGTGTTAATAGTGTTAATTATATTGAAAATTTCTGCCTTATTAGTATTTCTCAGGTAGAATGAGTTTGCGATGTTGGTACAATTACCGTTTATTGTTTTAATTTGACAGTTGTGTAAGATGTCTTCTATATTGTTTTTAAAGTTCATAGCAAATTTGTTACATATATCCTGTAAGTTCATATTTTTAAAATGTTTTATTATTATTTCATCAATATTTGCCGATTTTTTTCCTAGTAATTCATTAACTATTTGCCACGTGACGCGTATATTTTTTTTATTTTGATAAATTAAATTCTTATAATATTGATTTTTTGTATATTGTATTTTTTTATTTAATGCATTTCTGTAAATTTTATATTCATTTTCATAATTTTTATTGTTTTTATTTCGGTACCATTTTTTGTAAAGTTTATCCCTAATCTCACAACTTTTGATTATACTTTCACTTATCCAGGCACTTGGACTTCTGTTTTTCCATTTTCTTGCAGTTGAGGTACATTGTTCATATATTTTGTCATAATTATTAACCATAGCAGCGAACATGGTATTCGGATGTGAATGAGTTTGAATTTCTTGCCAGTTTGTTGCTTGTATTAGTTTATTTACTTTATTGTTATTCAGTCTTGTTTGTTGGGTATTAATGCATTTTATTTTATTATCATAATTATTATCACTTAGACAAGAAAAGAGAGCGAAGTGATCTGATATTTTTGTGTTCACAATTACTGAATGTGTTTGTGCATTGATTTGTTTTGTTCTTACAAATATGTGATCAATGCATGTACGTGTTTTCATGCTTATATCTTCTCTTGTACAACCATTTATTAAGCATCTCATACCATTCGAAGACAGAACATCCAAATAGTGAGTTGTTGGCTGATTTTCTCCTAATATATCTACATTCATATCACCAACCACAATGAGATTTTTTTGTTTCTTATTTACTCTTAGTAGATCTTCGAGCTCATGAATAAATAAGTTTGCATTTGAGGATGGAGGCCTATATATTGCAATCAGCGATACTGTTTCATTAGTATTAATTTTTACATTTAGAGATTCAAATGTGTTTGATTTTATGGAAACATCACTATATTGTAAAGATTTTTTTATATATATGGCTAATCCGCCTCCTCTGCCTTTTCTGTTTTTGAACACCGAGTTGAATCCCTCAATTGAGTAAAACTTGCATTCATGGTCATCAATATTTGTTTCTGCTAGTATTATTATTTTTATATTAGCAATTATGCCTTGGATCGTTGCAAGAAAACTATCGAAGTTTGTGCGCATTGAGCGTATGTTTAAAAATATGAAAGATATTGGATAACTTATGAGTTCTGGTTCAATTTGTTTAAAACTTTCCACTGTATATAATATTGTCTCATCCATAATCTTACTTTATATATATAAAAATTAAACAATTAGCTCAATATCACATGCATTCCTGATTACAATTTTTGTTGCTTCTTCACTCTTCTTAGCATATATATATCCATCACGAGTCCAACTAAATTTCCAACCTGCTTCGCGCGCTTTCATTTTTGTTTGCCATAAAAGTTGTCTATTCGTTGCGGATAATAGATCATTCACGTAAATCATGTTCAGACGTTCATTGCTTGTTGGGTTATTGGTCACCTTATAATTATTACTTTCTTTGTTGTTATTCTCTGCTATAAGTTTTTGTTTTTTTACTTGAGACATTAACTCTCTTTTCTTACCTAACGAGCAGAATTCCACTATAATCCTCTGGTTTCTTTTAACCCTGTACGCATTACTAATGTCTGAATCCTCAAGTTTTACATTTACTGCTACTGCTATATTTTTAATTACTTGGTTAGCTTCCATATTGGTATTGCTTACATTTGTTACTTCAATGGATTTACTCAGTTGCTGTTGTTCAAGTTGGTTAACCTTTGCTTCCAAAATTTGTATACGGTTCTCTTTTTTTTCAATATCTTTTTTTAGGTCATTGACTTGTGCTGATAGGTTTTTAATGGTTTCCGTTAAATTTGAGAACGCCGTTATCATTTCTTCTCTTAATGATTTGTTTGTGTCTATAACGTTACTGTTTAGCTTGCTTATGCTGGCGATTATATCTCCTAAGCTAGTTGAGCCTGTGTCCTCTTTCATTTCCGACACATTCTTATTTTCCAAATGGGGACTTTTTCGATTCACCACCACATGGTTATTTACACATAATGCACATAATACTATAATAATAATAATAATAATAATAATAATAATAATAATAATAATAATAATAATAATAATAATAATAATAATAATAATAATAATAATAATAATAATAATAATAATAATAATAATAATAATAATAATAATAATAATAATAATAATAATAATAATAATAATAATAATAATAATAATAATAATAATAATAATAATAATAATAATAATAATAATAATAATAATAATAATAATAATAATAATAATAATAATAATAATAATAATAATAATAATAATAATAATAATAATAATAATAATAATAATAATAATAATAATAATAATAATAATAATAATAATAATAATAATAATAATAATAATAATAATAATAATAATAATAATAATAATAATAATAATAATAATAATAATAATAATAATAATAATAATAATAATAATAATAATAATAATAATAATAATAATAATAATAATAATAATAATAATAATAATAATAATAATAATAATAATAATAATAATAATAATAATAATAATAATAATAATAATAATAATAATAATAATAATAATAATAATAATAATAATAATAATAATAATAATAATAATATAATAATGATAATAATAATAATTATAATAATAATAATAATAATAATAATAATAATAATAATAATAATAATAATAATAATAATAATGATAATAATAATAATTATAATAATAATAATAATAATAATAATAATAATAATAATAATAATAATAATAATAATAATAATAATAATAATAATAATAATAATAATAATAATAATAATAATAATAATAATAATAATAATAATAATAATAATAATAATAATAATAATAATAATAATAATAATAATAATAATAATAATAATAATAATAATAATAATAATAATAATAATAATAATAATAATAATAATAATAATAATAATAATAATAATAATAATAATAATAATAATAATAATAATAATAATAATAATAATAATAATAATAATAATAATAATAATAATAATAATAATAATAATAATAATAATAATAATAATAATAATAATAATAATAATAATAATAATAATAATAATAATAATAATAATAATAATAATAATAATAATAATAATAATAATAATAATAATAATAATAATAATAATAATAATAATAATAATAATAATAATAATAATAATAATAATAATAATAATAATAATAATAATAATAATAATAATAATAATAATAATAATAATAATAATAATAATAATAATAATAATAATAATAATAATAATAATAATAATAATAATAATAATAATAATAATAATAATAATAATAATAATAATAATAATAATAATAATAATAATAATAATAATAATAATAATAATAATAATAATAATAATAATAATAATAACAATAATAATAATAATAATAATAATAATAATAATAATAATAATAATAATAATAATAATAATAATAATAATAATAATAATAATAATAATAATTTTTTTTTTTTTTTTTTTTGTTTTTTTTTTTTTTTTTTTTTTTTTTTTTTTTTTAATAATAATAATTCTTTATTATTCATTCTGTAAATTGGGAACATAGCAAAAAAAAAACCCCGCGAAGCCCATTGGCTTGTCTGCAGGTATATTAATGTTAACAAATATTTAAATATTTTTCTTATAGTACTACACATTTCTCCTTAAACTCTAACTTATAATAAAAGTTGCATGTGTTTAAAGATACTTGTCTTTCCTTCTTTTTTCTTTCTTTTTTTTTTTTTTTTTTTTTTTTTTTTTTTTTTTTTTTTTTTTTTTTTTTTTTTGTATTTTGTTTTTCTTATATTAATATATACATTTCAGAAGTTATTCAAAATCTTAATCTATTTAAATATCTAACATATGTTTTAATATTTCATTTGTTGCTTTCATGTTGATATGTATTATGTATGGTAATGGTTGTAAGGCTTTTGTTTCTACTTGTTTGCATCCGCTTGTAGAGTAATGATATAAATATAATTTAAATATATTGTGTATTGTTTTTATTTGTTTATTGTGATCTTATAAAATGTTGTTTTATTAATTTTTTTCTTTTACTCGTGTTGGGCATATTAAATATATACGTTGGTAGCTTATTTAAAATTGTTGGTAGTGAGACCGAGAGTTTATTTTTTTCATAGTTGTTTCTGAATTTTGCTATTTGAAGTCTACTTGAAGTTTTTAATCTTGTGTTGTGTCTGTGATTAATGAGCTTTATAAATCGGTTATCATCGATAAACTCGGCTATTATTGAAGTCTCGTAAATGCTTCTTACATTCAATATGTTGAGGCATTTAGCCAGGTTTGTGTCGTATATATTGTGGTTGTATCGATCTGTAAAGTTCATAAGACTATCTGTATCATTTCCAATGTGATTTGTTCTATTCAAGTTATTCTGGTTCTTTTTCATTAGTTTTTTCAGTAATCTATTTTGGCTAGTTTGCAAATCTTTACAAGAAGTTGCTCCACCCCATGCTGTAATGCCATGTCTTATATACGATTCTGCCAGCGAATAATACACTTGTCGCAAGACTTCCGTTGTAGCACAGTAGCTTAAATGATGTAGTATATAAGCCGTTTTACGTAATTTTTTTTGTACTGCAATTATTTGTGACTTCCACTTAAAATTATGGTCTATATACACTCCTAAATATTTGTAAGTATTCACCATCTCTATATATGTGCTACAGTTATCTTCACTATCTTGGCTGCTCGTGTGCAGACATTCAGTGTCATGAAATTTAATTTTAATGTCTGTGTGAATTATATGCGGTGGTTTTATATGCATAATCTTGGTCTTAGATGCATTAATGATTAACCCATTATCGTGGCACCATTTCGCTACGGTATCCAGTTGCGTTTGCATCATCTGAGTTGCCATATTTAAATCTTTGTGTGTGACTACAAGCGCAGTATCGTCTGCATAAGCAAAAGGTTGACAATTTGATAAGATTTTTAATAAGTCATTTGTAAACATTATATACAGTATTGGGCCCAGTTTTGATCCTTGCGGTACTCCGTACTCTAATGTGTTTTCTTCACCAATGCTGTTGTCTATCTTGACTCTGTATGTTCTGACATTTAAATAACTTTCGAACCATTGAATGCATTTGCCTCTGACACCTATTCTTTCCATTGCCGCTATTAGTTTTTCGTGCGACAATGTATCAAATGCTTTTCTAAAGTCTATAAAGATCACTAGACAATGTAACTTATTGCTTATGGACTCATTTATGTGATTTGCGAAGTTTCCTAACAATTTATTGATATTTTTTCTTTTTTGAAACCCGAATTGATTTTTATTTATTATTTTGTACTTTTCTATATATTCCTTCAATCTTTTTACAACAACTTCTTCCATGACTTTTTCAATGGCCGGCAAGAGAGAAATTGGTCTATAATTATTGTATTCCGATTTTACTCCTTGTTTATATACTGGGCGTACAATTGATGTTTTTAATTGTTGCGGCACAATGCTGCTTTCCAGACTTAAGTTAATCAAAGCGGATATAACTGGTGCCATTACAAGCGCGTTATTCTTTAAGTCTTTTGGTCTAATTCCATCATACCCAGGGCCTTTTTTATCGTTTAAACTGCTTAACAAATGGAATATCTCTTCCTCATCAGTAGGATATAAGTAAATCGAATTTTTTACTTTTTCCCTATTCCCATTTAGAGTTTTTATATTACAATTATGAATAATTTTATTGACATTATCTTTAAAGTTTATTGCGAAATTTTTTACAATATCTTCGATATTTATGTTTTTAAAGTTTTGCAAAATCACACTGTCTATGTTACTATTCTTTTTGCCTACAATTTCATTTACCAGTTTCCATGTTACCCGAATGTTCTGTCTGTTTTCAATAAACTTATTTCTATAATAATTATTTTTCACATTATATATTTTCTTATTTAGATAATTTCTATATTGTTTATATTGATTTTCAAAGTTTTTGTTGTTTGGATTATGTTTCCATTTTTTAAAAAGTTTATCCCTTACATTACAATTTTCAATTATTTCCTCACTTATCCATGGGTTATTAGATCTTGCTTTCTTATTTTTTATTGTTTTAGTTGAGTTATTATAAATATTGGTAAAAGTTTCGCTTAATTTGTTGTATAAATCATTACTATTTTGATGTATGAAATCTTTCCAATTTATTTCTCTTATCTTTTTATTTACTTCTTTGGTAACTATATTACTGGCGCACTGCTTTGTACTTTTTTCCCTTCCCTGATCAATTTCTTTATTTATACTGCAGAAGAGTGAGTAGTGATCCGAAGTTGTAGTTGTTATTATAAACGCTGTGGTATCTATTCGACGTTGTTTATTACTTCTTATAAAAATATGATCGATACACGTACCTGTTTGCGTACTGACATTCTCTCTTGTGCTTTCATTAACTAAGCATTCAAAACCGTTTGATGAGAGCATTTCCATGTATTTAGTTGTTGTGATATTTTGCTTATTTATGTCAATGTTCATGTCGCCAACAATAATCATCTCCTTTTTATTTTTTGTTTTTTTTATTGTGTGATCAATTTCTTCTATAAAATTATTAACGTTTTGAGAAGGGGGTCGATATATTGCTAAGAGAGTCACGTTTATGTCTTCTATATTAATATTTATTTTTGCTGACTCGAAATTAGTATTACTTGAAGAGATATCAGCAAAAGCTATATTCTCTTTTATATAAATTGCTATTCCACCTCCTGATTGGTGGTTGCCATGTTTGTCTTTTCTATTAAAGAAAATAGATTTAAAGCCTTTTATTTCATATAACGTGATCTCTTCATCAGTAATGCTTGTTTCAACTAATATTATAACTTTTATTCTTTCCAAAACTTTATGTATATCAACTAAAAATTTTGGAAAATTTTTCCTCAATGATCTTATATTCATGAAAATAAATGTTAATGGATAACTTAAAATTTTTTTGTTTATTTCACTAAAGTTTTTTAATTTTTGTCTTTCCACATCCATATTTTGCAAAAAAATATTTTTAAAGTTTATTAATTAAAAAATTATTGTAGTAATTGCATATCTTCATCATTCTTTATAACTTGAGTTTTTGAGTTTTCATTTTTGCGTACATAAAGGTTTCCATTTCGAAACCATACAAATTTCCAATCATTCTCTCTAGCTTTATTTTTGGCTTTCCAAAATAGTTGTCGGTTGAAACTAGAAAGCTCATCATTGACATATATGTAGTGTTTTTTTTTGTCCTTTGTTGATGAGTTTTTTTTTACTACGGTCATCATATTCGAATCAATTTTTTTTCCTTTAATTTTTCCCATTAGTTCTAGTTTTTTATTTAAATTAGAAAACTCTACTATGATTTTATGACCCTTTTTTACTTTGTACGCTTTATATATATCAAAATTCTCTAAAGAGATTTCCATTAATGATGAAATTTTTTTTATTATTTCACTGGCACTCATTTCATCATTTGGTACGTTTGTAATTTCAATGTTTCTTTTTAGGGCGTTTTGTTCTAGTTTATGTACACGTATTTCCGTTTCACTTATTTTGTTATTGTTTTCTTTATCCTTATTAAAAATTTCATCGACCTTTGCTTCCAAAAATTGTATACGGTTCTCTTTTTTTTCAATATCTTTTTTTAGGTCATTGACTTGCGCTGATAGGTTTTTAATGGTTTCCGTTAAATTTGAGAACGCCGTTATCATTTCTTCTCTTAATGATTTGTTTGTGTCTATAATATTACTGTTTAGCTTACTTATGCTGGCGATTATATCTCCTAAGCTAGTTGAGCCTGTGTCCTCTTTCATTTCCGACACATTCTTATTTTCCAAATGGGGACTTTTTCGATTCACCACAACATGGTTATTTACACATTGTGCATGCGCCTGTTCTCCTAGATCTTCCTGTTCTACATGAACTAATTCTTGGTACATGTTGTTTGGTGACTTACTTCTAACTTTATCCCCTCTACACAGATGACATTTCCATGACTGTTTCTTCTCCGCGGTCATGGTCGTGTAGGTGGACTCAGATAGCGTCGCGCATGACGAGTAGTGGTATTTACGACCACAATTGTGACACTTAATGTGATCTCCTGTTCCTGGTAATGATTTTCCACATACCATACATGCACTAACAGAGAGGTATCCACAGTTTTTACTCATTTTTTATTAGTTAATTTAATAATAAAAATAAACTATCTATTATAATTCAATTCAGTATTCAAAATTGAATTCAATATTATATTCACTTTGTATATACTTTATCAATATTTAATTTAATCTTTAATTTAAAAATAAAATTTTCTCCGCGCACTTGGAAACACGTCCGTTCACAATGAAAGCACAAATAATAATAATAATAATAATAATAATAATAATAATAATAATAATAATAATAATAATAATAATAATAATAATAATAATAATAATAATAATAATAATAATAATAATAATAATAATAATAATAATAATAATAATAATAATAATAATAATAATAATAATAATAATAATAATAATAATAATAATAATAATAATAATAATAATAATAATAATAATAATAATAATAATAATAATAATAATTTTTATTTATTATTCTTTATTTATTCATTCTGTAAATTGGGAACATAAAAAAAACCCCGCGAAGCCCATTGGCTTGTCTGCAGGTATATTAATGTTAACAAATATTTAAATATTTTTCTTATAGTACTACACATTTCTCCTTAAACTCTAACTTATAATAAAAGTTGCATGTGTTTAAAGGTACTTGTCTTTCCTTCTTTTTTCATTTTTTTTTTTTTTTTTTTTTTTTTGTTTGTTGTTTTTCTTATATTAATATATACATTTCAGAAGTTATTCAAAATCTTAATCTATTTAAATATCTAACATATGTTTTAATATTTCATTTGTTGCTTTCATGTTTATATGTATTATGTATGGTAATGGTTGTAAGGCTTTTGTTTCTACTTGTTTGCATCCGCTTGTAGAGTAATGATATAAATATAATTTAAATATATTGTGTATTGTTTTTATTTGTTTATTGTGATCTTATAAAATGTTGTTTTATTAATTTTTTTCTTTTACTCGTGTTGGGCATATTAAATATATACGTTGGTAGCTTATTTAAAATTGTTGGTAGTGAGACCGAGAGTTTATTTTTTTCATAGTTGTTTCTGAATTTTGCTATTTGAAGTCTACTTGAAGTTTTTAATCTTGTGTTGTGTCTGTGATTAATGAGCTTTATAAATCGGTTATCATCGATAAACTCGGCTATTATTGAAGTCTCGTAAATGCTTCTTACATTCAATATGTTGAGGCATTTAGCCAGGTTTGTGTCGTATATATTGTGGTTGTATCGATCTGTAAAGTTCATAAGACTATCTGTATCATTTCCAATATGATTTGTTCTATTCAAGTTATTCTGGTTCTTTTTCATTAGTTTTTTCAGTAATCTATTTTGGCTAGTTTGCAAATCTTTACAGGAAGTTGCTCCACCCCATGCTGTAATGCCATGTCTTATATACGATTCTGCAAGCGAATAATACACTTGTCGCAAGACTTCCGTTGTAGCACAGTAGCTTAAATGATGTAGTATATAAGCCGTTTTACGTAATTTTTTTTGTACTGCAATTATTTGTGACTTCCACTTAAAATTATGGTCTATATACACTCCTAAATATTTGTAAGTATTCACCATCTCTATATATGTACTACAGTTATCTTCACTATCTTGGCTGCTCGTGTGCAGACATTCAGTGTCATGAAATTTAATTTTAATGTCTGTGTGAATTATATGCGGTGGTTTTATATGCATAATCTTGGTCTTAGATGCATTAATGATTAACCCATTATCGTGGCACCATTTCGCTACGGTATCCAGTTGCGTTTGCATTATCTGAGTTGCCATATTTAAATCTTTGTGTGTGACTACAAGCGCAGTATCGTCTGCATAAGCAAAAGGTTGACAATTTGATAAGATTTTTAATAAGTCATTTGTAAACATTATATACAGTATTGGGCCCAGTTTTGATCCTTGCGGTACTCCGTACTCTAATGTGTTTTCTTCACCAATGCTGTTGTCTATCTTGACTCTGTATGTTCTGACATTTAAATAACTTTCGAACCATTGAATGCATTTGCCTCTGACACCTATTCTTTCCATTGCCGCTATTAGTTTTTCGTGCGACAATGTATCAAATGCTTTTCTAAAGTCTATAAAGATCACTAGACAATGTAACTTATTGCTTATGGACTCATTTATGTGATTTGCGAAGTTTCCTAACAATTTATTGATATTTTTTCTTTTTTGAAACCCGAATTGATTTTTATTTATTATTTTGTACTTTTCTATATATTCCTTCAATCTTTTTACAACAACTTCTTCCATGACTTTTTCAATGGCCGGCAAGAGAGAAATTGGTCTATAATTATTATATTCCGATTTTACTCCTTGTTTATATACTGGGCGTACAATTGATGTTTTTAATTGTTGCGGCACAATGCTGCTTTCCAGACTTAAGTTAATCAAAGCGGATATAACTGGTGCCATTACAAGCGCGTTATTCTTTAAGTCTTTTGGTCTAATTCCATCATACCCAGGGCCTTTTTTATCGTTTAAACTGCTTAATATAAGGAATATCTCTTCCTCATTAGTAGGATATAAGTATATTGAGTTTTCTACTGTTTCCATATTCCAATTTAGAGTTTTTATATTACAATTATGAATAATTTTCTTGACATTTTCTTTAAAGTTTATAGCGAAATTTTTTACAATATCTGTTATATTTACGTTTTTAAAGTTTTGCAAAATCACACTGTCTATGTTACTATTCTTTTTGCCTACAATTTCATTTACCAGTTTCCACGTTACCCGAATGTTATGTCTGTTTTCAATAAACTTATTTCTATAATAATTATTTTTCACATTATATATTTTCTTATTTAAATAATTTCTATATTGTTTATATTGGTTTTCAAAGTTTTTGTTGTTTGGATTATGTTTCCATTTTTTAAAAAGTTTATCCCTTACATTGCAATTTTCAATTAATTCCTCACTTATCCATGGGTTATTAGATCTTGCTTTCTTATTTTTTATTGTTTTAGTTGAGTTATTATAAATATTGGTAAAAGTTTCGATTAATTTGTTGTATAAATCATTACTATTTTGATGTATGAAATCTTTCCAATTTATTTCTCTTATCTTTTTATTTACTTCTTTGGTAACTATTTTACTGGCGCACTGCTTTGTACTTTTTTCCCTTCCCTGATCAATTTCTTTATTTATACTGCAGAAGAGTGAGTAGTGATCCGAAGTTGTAGTTGTTATTATAAACGCTGTGGTATCTACTCGACGTTTTTTATTACTTCTTATAAAAATATGATCGATACACGTACCTGTTTGCGTACTGACATTCTCTCTTGTGCTTTCATTAACTAAGCATTCAAAACCGTTTGATGAGAGCATTTCCATGTATTTAGTTGTTGTGATATTTTGCTTATTTATGTCAATGTTCATGTCGCCAACAATAATCATCTCCTTTTTATTTTTTGTTTTTTTTATTGTGTGATCAATTTCTTCTATAAAATTATTAACGTTTTGAGAAGGGGGTCGATATATTGCTAAGAGAGTCACGTTTATGTCTTCTATATTAATATTTATTTTTGCTGACTCGAAATTAGTATTACTTGAAGAGATATCAGCAAAAGCTATATTCTCTTTTATATAAATTGCTATTCCACCTCCTGATTGGTGGTTGCCATGTTTGTCTTTTCTATTAAAGAAAATAGATTTAAAGCCTTTTATTTCATATAACGTAATCTCTTCATCAGTAATGCTTGTTTCAACTAATATTATAACTTTTATTCTTTCCAAAACTTTATGTATATCAACTAAAAATTTTGGAAAATTTTTCCTCAATGATCTTATATTCATGAAAATAAATGTTAATGGATAACTTAAAATTTTTTTGTTTATTTCACTAAAGTTTTTTAATTTTTGTCTTTCCACATCCATATTTTGCAAAAAAATATTTTTAAAGTTTATTAATTAAAAAATTATTGTAGTAATTGCATATCTTCATCATTCTTTATAACTTGAGCTTTTGAGTTTTCATTTTTGCGTACATAAAGGTTTCCATTTCGAAACCATACAAATTTCCAATCATTCTCTCTAGCTTTATTTTTGGCTTTCCAAAATAGTTGTCGGTTGAAACTAGAAAGCTCATCATTGACATATATGTAGTGTTTTTTTTTGTCATTTGTTGATGAGTTTTTTTTTACCACGGTCATCATATTCGAATCAATTTTTTTTCCTTTAATTTTTCCCATTAGTTCTAGTTTTTTATTTAAATTAGAAAACTCTACTATGATTTTATGACCCTTTTTTACTTTGTACGCTTTATATATATCAAACTTCTCTAATGAGATTTCCAGTAATGATGAAATTTTTTTTATTATTTCACTGGCACTCATTTCATCATTTGGTACGTTTGTAATTTCAATGTTTCTTTTTAGGGCGTTTTGTTCTAGTTTATGTACACGTATTTCCGTTTCACTTATTTTGTTATTGTTTTCTTTATCCTTATTAAAAATTTCACCGACCTTTGCTTCCAAAAATTGTATACGGTTCTCTTTTTTTTCAATATCTTTTTTTAGGTCATTGACTTGCGCTGATAGGTTTTTAATGGTTTCCGTTAAATTTGAGAACGCCGTTATCATTTCTTCTCTTAATGATTTGTTTGTGTCTATAATATTACTGTTTAGCTTACTTATGCTGGCGATTATATCTCCTAAGCTAGTTGAGCCTGTGTCCTCTTTCATTTCCGACACATTCCTATCCTCCAAATGGGGACCCCTTCGATTCACCACAACATGGTTATTTACACATTGTGCATGCGCCTGTTCTCCTAGATCTTCCTGTTCTACATGAACTAATTCTTGGTACATGTTGTTTGGTGACTTACTTCTAACTTTATCCCCTCTACACAGATGACATTTCCATGACTGTTTCTTCTCCGCGGTCATGGTTGTGTAGGTGGACTCAGATAGCGTCGCGCATGGCGAGTAGTGGTATTTACGACCACAGTTGTGACACTTAATGTGATCTCCTGTTCCTGGTAATGATTTTCCACATACCGTACATGCACTAACAGAGAGGTATCCACAGTTTTTACTCATTTTTTATTAGTTAATTTAATATTTGTATATACTTTATCAATATTTAATTTAATCTTTAATTTAAAAATTAAATTTTCTCCGCGCACTTGGAAACACGTCCGTTCACAATGAAAGCACAAATAATAATATATTATATAATATTATATAATAATAATAATAATAATAATAATAATAATAATAATAATAATAATAATAATAATAATAATAATAATAATAATAATAATAATAATAATAATAATAATAATAATAATAATAATAATAATAATAATAATAATAATAATAATAATAATAATAATAATAATAATAATAATAATAATAATAATAATAATAATAATAATAATAATAATAATAATAATAATAATAATAATAATAATAATAATAATAATAATAATAATAATAATAATAATAATAATAATAATAATAATAATAATAATAATAATAATAATAATAATAATAATAATAATAATAATAATAATAATAATAATAATAATAATAATAATAATAATAATAATAATAATAATAATAATAATAATAATAATAATAATAATAATAATAATAATAATAATAATAATAATAATAATAATAATAATAATAATAATAATAATAATAATAATAATAATAATAATAATAATAATAATAATAATAATAATAATAATAATAATAATAATAATAATAATAATAATAATAATAATAATAATAATAATAATAATAATAATAATAATAATAATAATAATAATAATAATAATAATAATAATAATAATAATAATAATAACAATAATAATAATAATAATAATAATAATAATAATAATAATAATAATAATAATAATAATAATAATAATAATAATAATAATAATAATAATAATAATAATAATAATAATAATAATAATAATAATAATAATAATAATAATAATAATAATAATAATAATAATAATAAAAATAATAATAATAATAATAATAATAATAATAATAATAATAATAATAATAATAATAATAATAATAATAATAATAATAATAATAATAATATAATAATGATAATAATAATAATTATAATAATAATAATAATAATAATAATAATAATAATAATAATAATAATAATAATAATAATAATGATAATAATAATAATTATAATAATAATAATAATAATAATAATAATAATAATAATAATAATAATAATAATAATAATAATGATAATAATAATAATTATAATAATAATAATAATAATAATAATAATAATAATAATAATAATAATAATAATAATAATAATAATAATAATAATAATAATAATAATAATAATAATAATAATAATAATAATAATAATAATAATAATAATAATAATAATAATAATAATAATAATAATAATAATAATAATAATAATAATAATAATAATAATAATAATAATAATAATAATAATAATAATAATAATAATAATAATAATAATAATAATAATAATAATAATAATAATAATAATAATAATAATAATAATAATAATAATAATAATAATAATAATAATAATAATAATAATAATAATAATAATAAAAATAATAATAATAATAATAATAATAATAATAATAATAATAATAATAATATAATAATGATAATAATAATAATTATAATAATAATAATAATAATAATAATAATAATAATAATAATAATAATAATGATAATAATAATAATTATAATAATAATAATAATAATAATAATAATAATAATAATAATAATAATAATAATAATAATAATAATAATAATAATAATAATAATAATAATAATAATAATAATAATAATAATAATAATAATAATAATAATAATAATAATAATAATAATAATAATAATAATAATAATAATAATAATAATAATAATAATAATAATAATAATAATAATAATAATAATAATAATAATAATAATAATAATAATAATAATAATAATAATAATAATAATAATAATAATAATAATAATAATAATAATAATAATAATAATAATAATAATAATAATAATAATAATAATAAAAATAATAATAATAATAATAATAATAATAATAATAATAATAATAATAATAATAATAATAATAATAATAATAATAATATAATAATGATAATAATAATAATTATAATAATAATAATAATAATAATAATAATAATAATAATAATAATAATAATAATAATGATAATAATAATAATTATAATAATAATAATAATAATAATAATAATAATAATAATAATAATAATAATAATAATAATAATAATAATAATAATAATAATAATAATAATAATAATAATAATAATAATAATAATAATAATAATAATAATAATAATAATAATAATAATAATAATAATAATAATAATAATAATAATAATAATAATAATAATAATAATAATAATAATAATAATAATAATAATAATAATAATAATAATAATAATAATAATAATAATAATAATAATAATAATAATAATAATAATAATAATAATAATAATAATAATAATAATAATAATAATAATAATAATAATAATAATAATAATAATAATAATAATAATAATAATAATAATAATAATAATAATAATAATAATAATAATAATAATAATAATAATAATAATAATAATAATAATAATAATAATAATAATAATAATAATAATAATAATAATAATAATAATAATAATAATAATAATAATAATAATAATAATAATAATAATAATAATAATAATAATAATAATAATAATAATAATAATAATAATAATAATAATAATAATAATAATAATAATAATAATAATAATAATAATAATAATAATAATAATAATAATAATAATAATAATAATAATAATGGTAGAAAGAATGCTCGAAAAAAGAATTCTTTTTTAACACCGCAATATTTGCGCGTTTTAATGCCGCAATTAACAATAAAATGTAGCTTCTTAAACAATTATAAAAAGGAAAACTGAAATAAGTGAACGCATGAGCAAATGGCTTTTAATTTCTTCAATCAATCATATTCGTATGTGTAAATGCAATTACTTTGCAAATTCTTATTATTAATTCTACAAAAAATGTGACTCAAGAAATTTAAAATTAATATACAAAAAGTTTTATTGAAATAAAGCTGTCATAGAAGCGGTTTTAATTTTTTTGCAATTGTTTTTTAAATAAAATTGTGACGATTTTACAGTATTGAATGATTTAAAAATTCTAAATGCAGCAAAAACTGTTTGAACTTATATATTTTCATGTATATCTCTATTGTCACATTAGTTTACAAGTACACCGATTATGGAGATGATTATCAATATTTTGTTCTTCCCACGCAACTTGACATATTTGACAAGAAAGGATTCTTTCTATGGGATTCTTCGCTGCGTTTATAATCACTTTTTCAAAAACTAATGAAGCTGGTGCTTGCAGCAAATCTATTACAAAACGATAACTTCTTCTCGTTATTAATATATTTAAGAAAATATTAATGGATTTGAATTTTATTAATTTGTGGTATTCATTTATTGAAGAAGATTTTGAAGAAGAATCTACCTTTCATTTGAAGTGCAGTCTTAATATCCATATGACCCAATTCTTCAATTTAAGGAAAGGCTGCTTGCGAGTACTCGTACGTTTCCGACTGAAAAAGTAATAAACATACTATCCAATATATGAGAAATTTGTTAATAAAGAAATGAAAAATCTATAAAAAAAAATCCATAAAAAATACATGCAGTGTTTTATAGCGCATTCGAGCTGTAACTTTGTAACAGAATGGTCTTTTCGCAATTAATCAACAACATATTTATAGATTTTGCATCACCGACTGGGGTGTTTTTATAGCTTTACGCCAAAGTAAAACAAAGTAAAGGCGAACAGTTTGTTTTATGAACTCTGCTGACAGTGCTTAAGAAATTTCTTGAAATCGGAGTCACCCATAAAATTGACAGCATGACTGATAAGATAGTGCAATGTAAAAATTTCTTTATGTTGCTTTATTTCCTTACGAATCGCACTTACTTAGCAAAAACAAAATGTTTGGAAATTAATTATGGTGAAATATATATTGTAAAACGAAACAATATGCGACAATACGGCACTAAGCTTTCATATTTGAAGGTAATGCTTTTTTATCCTTTTTTAAATTTTTTTAATGATACGTTATCAATAACATGCAGAACACATAGTTCAAATTAAAGAATTTGTGTGAAATACCCTTTAAGTAATAGAAATTCTTTTCCACGACTTCTTTTTGTTTACATAGAAGCAGATAACACATTCCTCTCAAAGAAATCCCTTTTTTATATATAAGTATTACGAATATTCCCATTTGCCGCGTCCTAATTTACTCTTCAGAAAAGTTTCATAAAATTGGAACCAAGTTCACAATAAGTTCTGATTTAATTTTTACCATTTTACGGTCATCAATCCCTGAATGTTTTCATGCCACTTTAATTATAATCATTAAATTATAATATCGTGATGTACGAATTTCTATTTCAAACTGCAACCGTACTGTCACTATTTCGTAACTCCGAAGTATTCAAAGTATCCTTAACCACTGTGCACTGCTAGAGAATATTAATGGCGTGAATATTAATTAATGCAAGCAAGACGGAAATTTACAAATGAAAAAAATCCTTTTTGTATGCAACTGCCATTAACTGCAAAGTGTTAAAATAATAATTTGTCTTTAAAAACTGAGCACGGATCCAAGTAAAAGCACATACAAAGATATGTATGACCGTCTCGCTAACTCCTACCCGCGCCAGAGCAAACAAAAGTACGCCACACACATCGGAGTGAATACATCAATTTAAACGAAAAAAATTTAAATGGATTTTTTAATTTTTTTAATTCACTTACAATGAAATTTATGCATGGCACGAGTTAAAATAATAATATCAATCGGAATTAATGAGATAAATGTAAAAAGAGTGACTACATCCAAAACATAAAAGCGTCATCTTCTAGAAGGTGTCGAAATTTTAGCGTGGTCTTTAATGTTGTTTTATTTTTTCCACGAGATTGAAAAAAATTTTTAGCAAGAACTTTATTATATCAAATATAATTTTTATGTGTTCTTTTATTTTTAACGGAAAGCAGGGAGTTCCGTAGGCAAGTGCACTTAGTGGTGATTTTGGAAAGACGCTTATAGTATCACGATATTACCGCCTATACTCTTATGGTCAGCTAAAATTGTTTTGTTAGAAGCCATTGACTTTAGACAAATGGAAAGTGAAAATTCATCATGACTGAAAAAAGATGAAGACGTGACCAGAACAAGTTACTTCTTTCTCCCTGTATGATTTGCATTAGGCAATTTCAAATTTATAAAAATATTTTTCAATTAAATTTTAAAGTTAAAAGAAGGTGCTCCCAAAAGATGCCACTAAGCAACCACATCTTATGAGGGTCCGAATGTATTTCAGCAAAGAGAGTCCGTGACAATAAGAAACAAAACATCAGCGCTAATCATAAAAAAAAAGTTGTCATGAATTTTCCTGAACACCTTATAATACTTTAATAATTCCTAGTCCAACGTGAGAGGGGCTGTAAAAATCTGCTCGGTCTTTCCTATCGCTACCGGTGCAGTGATTTGTAAAAGTAGGACCTACCGCCGACCTTAGGAAAAGACTGAAAAGTTTATACAAAGTTAAATCAGAATTACGCAAAATAACACATGCTTAAGAATTTTTAAAGCAATAAAAATATATCATGTCAAGAGACAATTATTTTTTTCGTTTTGCTTACAAAATTAATCTCTTTGTCTTCATTATTTATTTTTTCAGTTTTGCGGTTGCATTCCCAATCGCTTTTCTCCCGTATGCTTTCTCAATCGCTCTATCGAAAGCTGTTAACCTGCAGTTATCAACAAAAACTTTTTTAGTTTCTGGCAAAAATATCCCGTTTTAAATCTGAGATCAAGTGCAATACCAAAGGAATGTAATAATGCAACAGAGATGCACAATTTTCTCTTCGGTGTCTGTTAACTCATATTTCCAAAATAGTTCTGCAGCGTTTGTCCTGGTCTCAATTTTTCCTTGCGCCAACATTCTTTTCACTTCGCTTTTCTAATCCGTTCACATTAATATTAAAAGTGTCATGCATTTCGTTTACCATGCATTTTCATTCTTCCACTTTGTTCAGGTTTTCAGTCACTTGCCTCCAAACACAATCTGCAGTTGCCTAATCCGTCTTTGCTTTTAAGACTTTTCCACTGTAGATACGGACGTATATTTCTACAAAATATAAATTTTCAAGACAAAAATGAAAGCAAGGAAATAAAATCTGTCAGCAGTTGCAGCCTCTCAACCTCTTCCATACCCTTGCCGAAATATCAACATCTTCATATAAAAAATGTACAGTAAAATAAGTCAAAATTTTTACAAGATAATCACTTCTCATTTTATAACCATAAAAATCGTATAAGCAAATAAGGCATAGTGGCATGAGAACTTACTTAACAGTGCCGCAGCAATTAAATGCAATACTTGAATACTCGAAAAACTACTAAATAAACCGTATTTTATAAAAATGAACCGCCAAGAACTTTTTGCAAACTGAAAAACGTTATCATGAAACGTGATAAAACTACTGCAACTACAATTTTTCTTACCAAGAGAGCTCTCAGCGGCTATCTAGTAAATTTCTTAATTCCTAGTACCTGTTTCAAAATCCGGCAATATTTCATTAAATGTCTGCGTCAAAACAGTCGCAAATGTGTCAATCCCCTTGTATATAATTCTACTATGAAGAGATTCCATTGGAGCGGATTTGTGAAACTTCTCCGGTAGCCTCAGATTGGTATAGAATGAATGCTCATACTGTAGAGTGTGGAAGAAAGCGCTATGGGTGGGGCAGATGTATCCGAAAAGCTTTTTGTCTACTATAAATCCTTAATTTCTTCTATAATAGAAACGATACCTCCTCTGCCATACAACACTTTTCTGCCGTAAAATGTATTTGCAATGTCAATACTTTTCTGACTTCTTTTATTGTTTTTAATAAAATTTTGCCATTCCTTGCGGTATGCAAACTGTTCCGTGGTAATGATTTAATTTTGTTCTGCAAAATCAACTCATTTTGATGTTTAAAAATTAATTTCTAATTCTGGCAAATCTAATCTGGGGCAATAATCAGACATTTGCCTATTTTACGCCTTGAACAGAAATTATTTCTTTCCTTATTTTGTTTCAATATCTTTCGATGATTTAATTGTCAGCAGTAGAAAAATGTAATGCTACAATGGGAAAATTATATGTTTCAAGATATACACAACGAATATAAAATTTATCTCTTTCACTATCATTCTCGAGCAATATTATTTACACTCTGCATACTGTAGTAACAACTTTTTTCAAGAGAAAAATGTTTGTAGGATATTAAAATCACATGTTATTTAATATTTATTTCCACAAGCACGTGAAAGCTTATGTAACGCATGAAAGATGTTTTCACCCCTTCCGCGTACTTGTCTAACATGCTGACAAGTGTGAGAAGCCTTTTAGTTGTTTAATTTATTTCAATAAATTTGAATTTTGTGGTACCTATAATAGTTACCAATACATCACTACATAGCGATCATCACTATTGGTTTCTTGAATTTTTAATCCACTAAACTCAGTGCTGTATGATGATATATTAGTAATTTTACCAAGTATTTTTGGGGCAAGACCACATTCCTACGACAATTGTAATAAAACCAAGTTTTTCTATCAACGTATAACGAATACTTAAACAAATTTATTACTGCTAGTTTATTTATACTCCACAAATATTCTAAAACGATATTTATCCAAGAAACTTGAGATACTATATTTAAGCAAAGAGAGTTATGAACAAACTTAACGAAAGTATTTAAAAATATGTCATAGGCGTAGTAAAACAAATTAATGGTATTTCTTCGGGGGCAAAAACTATGAATATTATAATGGCCTTCGTAATTTAGTTAGGGGGCAGCAGTGGGTGATAAGAAGTAAATAGTGAAAATTGCTAAGTAGTTGTATTTTTTTATAATTTTAAGTTTAGTTTATTTTAGTTTTAGAAAACCTGTCATAACAGCTACACACAAAACATGAATAGTAAAACATTTAATTGTATTTTGCTGACAATATATATTAGATTTTAGCAGATTAAAATATAGTGCCGTGGATTTGTTAAAGTTGTAAAAACCACCGTAAATAAAACACACAAGCTTCTTCGTTGAAAGTTGAAGTCAGAAAAGGGTAGACACAACAATCGTTTTATTACATTTACGTTTCTCTTTAGACGATTTGACATTTAACAATATATGTAACTTGGTGTTACCAGACTATTTACATTCTAATAATATATGCTCTAATTTAAGAAATCACATATATCTTATCACGTTCATACATTTTATTTTATCAAAATTTTCTTTATAGGCTTTTCAAATGAAAGTAATAAAAATCACTAAAGATGTCTTCCAATTATCACATATTTTGTAATCGATTATTGCAATCAATTTGAAAAATATTGTAATACTGACATCCGACAAATATTCTTCGAAATTTTTTTGATACAATCTTTTGGAAATAGTCTATAAGTTATTATTGCATTTTTATTCAAAATAGACACATACAAACACACACTACTACATCAAACATACGAGTAAATAGGATGTCGAACAATAAATATAATTCTCATTCACTTTTCATACTATTGCTGTAAGCAGGCTAATTTTAGAGTATGGCAAAGACACGTTACAACAGTTATAAAATAACTGTAAGCTAATGTGCAAAAATCGTAAAGAAAAGCTAAATTTTCCAAAAATTCTAGCAAATTGGTTGTTGTTTCATACATTACTTTCAGTTAAAAGTAATTTATTTTTACATTCAAGAATTTTTTGAACTGAATAATTTTTTATAAATATGGGAATTTGTTTAACTTATATTGAATGTATGTAAAATAATAAATAATATTAAAAATATTTCATGTGCAAAATGTTTTATTCAAAATTTTAATTTGAAATCCCATTATTCGAAGTTTTATTAGTTAAACTGACGCATGTATAAATTTGTATAATTTACATCCAATTATAGATATATATACATAAATTATGGATTTAAAATAAACATTTATTTTTAACAAAATTTCATGCAAACATATTTTGTTACTTATTTATATAGAAAATGATAATGGAAAATCAAATGTTTGTATAAAGTTTGCACAGTTTTATTAGTTCGATTTAAAAAATTCTTTCAGTCATTTGCGTTTTTGTGCATTTGCTATAAATAATACAGCTTTCATTAATTAAGGTGGATTAAACAAGCGAAAAAAAATCCAATTATTATGGATTTTCCAATGCAAAGAGAAAAAACACAACATTTTTAATTATTTAAAATGCAGCATTTCCCTAGTTGGTCATGTGCCAATTAAACACATGCACTTTATTCAGGTTTACATTAAATTATCATTTATTATAATTATACATAAACATGTATTGATACCAATATATACTGTTTTGTATATATATTTGCAATCTACTAGTCGTTCCTAGTACATGAGATGCTACAAAAGTGAATTTAGTTTTCAATTTGTAATCAGTGAGCTTCAACACTAACTAACTAATAACTACTATACTTAATAGTCTTGTACACCCGAAAAATAATATTAGTAAATCATTTACTCTTATTTTTAACGTAATTCTAATATAATTCCTGTAGCATTTTGTCTTATAATTAAAAAAAATACAATATATTCAATTCTTCAGTACATGGTTTCTGAATATATTATTGCTAGTTGGAATAACTGATCATATTGGCTAAAATACTTATGCAAGTGATAATTTAAATTGCGCTTTTATTTTAACTATTATATTGTCATATGCATTATATGTTATATTACTTGCACCCTTTGCTGAAAGGTTTATGTTCGTTAGATTTATTGCGTTTTGCTTCAATCGAGTTAAAATATTGATTTTATGCCGATCTATTGATTATTACATGAAGTTTCCATGTGATTGTAGCCTTAAAGCAAAATGAAAAAGGAACAGACACTCCAAGTATTCTTTCATGGAAAAAATAAACTTTCTCATTTGTTTTTACAAGTACAATGCGTACAACAACCAGCTCTTCCATCTAGAAACGGAAGTTACAAATATATATGTAGCTTCTAATAGCAGGCTATTTGCAGTGACCTTCAAGTTACTGTCATTCAAAAAAAATTCCCAAAAACAAAATCCGTTTTAATTAAAAGACATTACTGCTTTTCCAAACACCACTCAGTATATAATAATAAGGTGTTTGTTCACTAATTTTTGGATATTTTTTCTATTTATAAGGAATAGAATCACGACAAAATGAATGCAATACAAGTGATACCATTTTGCTGTTTATTCGTTGCTTATGAAAAGTTGCTTTTTGAATGATCTTGTACAAATTAACTGGAAGGACATTTCTGCAATACACTGTTTTCTCAAATAGTCTCAAATAAGAGTCACATACATACTTATTGGATTGCAATCACCTTCAATTTAAGAGAACATTATGTTGGAAATACTTTAAATAATAGTGATTTACGTACAATATAAATCAAGTTAGCTTTGATTACTTTGGTACTTAGAATGTAATTTAATGTAATGTTCGTTCGTGTATATAAGTTGTAATAAGGATATCATAGAAATACTATTTTCTCAACACATTATTTGAATGAAATTCTTTTCCTCAACTGAAATTTTATTACAGAGATAAATGCACTGCATTCGCTTCACTTTTTTTTTGCCCGCACAGTAGCATTATTATTCAGAGATGAAATAAAGACAATTTTGTTATATAAATTAAATTTTAACTAAACAAGCATCCGGTTTAAAATACCGGATCAGGCAATCATCGCCTATTAATTTATAGCGTTGTTGTATCAAAATTTTATATTCCTGTCTGTTGTCTTTATTTTTTACTTGGCAAAAAATCAGCCAATGTAGAATTGAATAGGAAGACGTGTCTTAATTTTAATTGGAAGTTGATGAAATTTCTAGTTGTTGTAAGAAAATATTTTTGTCAAAAGTTCCATGATGATCTGCATTAGCACGCAGTGAAACTACTTCACAGTCCACAACAATTCACTTCAATGTGGTTTAAAAAAAAATGATATTCTTTTGAATATTAATTTTTGGAATTTTGTGCAATTTAAATATCACATAATCACTATCACTATTTTTTTAAATCCCATAAATGAAATAAAGTTAAATCGTTTTTTTTTATGTAATTAAAATAGCATACTTAACAAAAATATCATTACGGAACCAAATCCATATTTAAAAGAATGAAAAAAATATGTGCTTCTGAATTTAGGCAGCCTTAAATATACGTTTCGAAATTATTGAGACAGTCATATATTTAAAGTCATATCTTACTGTCCCAGGCTAGTGAAACATGATAGTAAATAGATAAAATCTTTACATAAGATACTTCAACACGTGAAAACTTAACAAGAAAATCATTTCAATGTGCTATGCTGTAGTGGAGACAAATGGCAAGCGTCGCCCTTCAGGTGGGAAGCAAAAGTCAGGGATAATATGAATCATAGTTGATTGATAAATAGTAGCTGTTGCAAGCACTTTATGAAAAATATTTAACCCTCATAACAAGATAATTCTAATAATGTATTGGAATTACTCGCACATTTTTATGAGTGTACTTAATAAAAATTGCAAAAGTTTTCATTTAAAAAAAAAATCATAATTCATTCATACTTGAAATACCTTGACTTTTAAATAAATAAATACCGGTTTTTGTAAACAATGAAAACAATATGATTTAAAAAATCCATTACCACGAAAAAAAATTTTTCATTTTCAACTTAAATACCTGATGCAAATGACCGGTTTTATAATTATTCACTCACAAAGTAAAATAAACATAAAATATATACAAAAATATATATACAATATACATAAAATATACATATAAGTGAATTATAAGTGCATTAATTTGTAGCTGCGGTACGTTCCGCCGATGGGTGGAGGATTCTGGTTAAAATCTGCTGTAACTTCTATTTGTGTGCAGTTTTTGGATTTATCGGCATTACTAAACACAATATTTCAAGTTCTTTTAACCTTTCAGAGAAAAGTAAATTGTTAGAAACTTTTTTGTTGACTTTTCTTTAAAAAGTCTGTGCCATTTTATCCTTTTCACAACTTATTTAAGATCATAAGTTAGTTAAGTGGTAATCCGGTCGTTCGGTTACCACTACTTCTACAATTGGGTGGTAACTTTTGGGGTTCTTTCATACGATGCCCAATTAACTACAACATTACGGCTCACATTCTTCGCATTACTTTCTTCAGCTTCAGCTTTTTTATTTGCTATTTGTTTACTTTTCTAAAACAAAATTACAAAATATATCAAATATACATATGCAAGTCTTATCATTACATTATTTTTTTAATCCTTTATATTTTATCCTGCGCTATACAAGAATAATCAGTTCTTTATTTATTTCGCATTAAATATATATCATTATCACTTCTATCATCACCACCATACGGGTATAAAAATTCTTTCAAATATATAAAAGAGGTGTAATTATTTTACATGCTTGTTGAAACTTTTATCAATTAATTGTGTTAATTGAAAAGGCCACATTTTAAAAAAAAATCAATAAGACATGTATTGCATTTATATCTTCCGGTATTCATTATACACAGTATTAGACGTTGATAGACTATGTGATCCTATTCGGCGATGAAGGGAACACGACCAATTACAAAATATTAGCATTAGCTCGGTCGGAAGTGTTGGCCATGTAGCTTATATAAGATCGTATGATCTTATATGATCGTATGATCGTATGATCGCTCTGAGTAGATGCTCCGGCGAATATCTGATAACGATTATGCACAATTGAAGTAAATTAAGTTGCGAAACCGAAGTAATTAGTCCTCGTTACCATTAGAGAAGTTAAATTTATTCAATGTTAAAATTTATTATTTACTATTTATTATTTATTACTTGCTGTTTAATATTATAGTTTTTTGTCAATTAAGGATATATTTTTGCCTTTTCTAAATAATGATGCGTTGATTGGTATTGTAATTTTTAATGGTTCGTTGTAGTCAACAAGGATTAGCAAATTAAATAAATATTTAAGGCAAATAATCGTAGTAAATGTGTAAACAATCTGAACTAATCACAAAAATAACTAAACAAATAAAGAAAATCCTTTAAAACACACCAAGAATTATCTCTTGCTCATACACATAAGAACGCATATACATCGATATATATAAATATATATTCATGTATGTATATATGTACATATTTAAACGTTTATTAGGCTCGAGTAAACATTGATTAGTAAAAACAACAATAATAACAAAGTAAATAAATATTTGTTTTTCTTATATACACATTCCCACACACATATTAGTTGACCTCATATACAAGTGTTTGCACGTTTGCACATATCTGCTGGTAGATACATATGTACTTATAGAAATGAGGAAACAGGTCCCCTAATGACATCTGTCAAAGTAACTTCCATGCGTGAGACGTTTTAATTGGGGTGAGCTGTCAAGAATATTAAGAATACAAAGTAAATGGCTCATTCCGGGAAAACCGCTGGAACAGAAAGAAAATGATTACGTGAATTTCTACATCAGTCAGCTGTTGATGTCAACGTGCGCCTCAGATAACACCTCTTCAACTATGCTCTCGACAACAATGACGCGCATCCGGAATGCATTAGCGTAAATCAAATTACCAACCGTACTTTCTTTCATTGCTCGCGTTATTTAACCAATAAAAATCTCATAGAAATAACTTAAGAGAGATGTGAATTTCTCTAGGAGTGTTTATAAAAATGTCTTAGTAGGGCAAAATGTCTTAGAGATCGGCAATACCACAAAGCAGCATCCGCTGAATCACCAAGAATAAGGTAGAATTCGCTATCACTCATCCATATTTGGTACTGCTCCCTGCTAACATTCAAGATTCTAAAGCCTTTAACTAGCAATACACATACACATTTTTCAAAAGTGAGAGATTTTGATTCACAAATAATTATTACAATCTGCTTCGACGGTGATTTTTCAATACATTTTTTTATTCCGATATTAGATATTCAGATATTAGACAACCAGTCAGCATCTAAAAGTACATGCCCATTTATACATACTATGTACATATGTATATATGTACATTTATGCAAACATGTTTAAAATAAATGAATTTTCGTAAACTCGAAGGCGCGTTGTTATTAGTTCCATGGAGAAGCAATAGAAAAGGAACGTACAAAACGCAGTACGCACTTGCAATCTTCACACACTTGCAATCCATTAATTAACGGGAACATTACTCGAATTTATTTAAACTGTTATTTTCTACTTACAAGAACACAATCATGCGCAACTTTCAGTTACATGCTTACCTATACGCCACATGCACACATTGTAGGGTGATCAATTATTTGACAATTTCGTGATTGAATATTCGCATATAGAAGCAAATGGCCTTTCAAAATGTATTATTTATTCAGATAGACTTTTGGCCGCATATTAACTACTAAAATGATAAATGGTATTGGCAATTCAGGGATTTTCAATTTTATTGAAAAGAACTTTAAAAAGTCACAAGATATGTGGCAATACGATATAAATTACTGTTATTCGCTTTTTCTCAACTTTCCATTTTCTTGTATTGAATCGAGTACACATTTTGTTTCAGATGTATAAATATCAAGAATTATTGGCAGTTATTGCGATATTAAATAAGTTTTCAATACAGTTTCTTTCAGTTTATTTTAAACATCTCCACTTCTTGGGGAGCATGGAAATATTTCTCAAAGTCAAAGTAGTAAAGGATCATCATAAAATATATACAAAAGAAGGAATATGTAAACTTCTTTCTTTGAAGAGTTGATAATTTGTTTGCATTTTTAATTTATAACAAACACAATTTCAAAAAATTTATTGGCTAAAATGTATAAGAATCTACTGATAACATTTATGTGAACAGACATTTATGTGATGGCTGAAGTCCTTTAAAAAGATTTAATATTCCAAGATATGACAAGCATTAGCTTAGATCTGCAGGGAAAAGATTAGAAAAAATTCTTAATATGTGGCAAATTGCAAAGATGTAATAACCATTTTGAAGTTTATCTTTTTTCAAAAGTTCCACTTTCTTCCCTATTCTTTTCTATTCCATAAATTTTTTACTCCGTGAATCTCAAAATAATTTTATTTCAAAATCTGTTTACTCATATATAACTTTGCAGTAAATAAAAGAACGGAAGATGTATACTAAATGTTTGTGTTTATTAAAAGTCCAGGAAGTCCATTATATGTAATTTGTGAAGTTGCAGTTCCCGAAGTAACATTAAACCTTGTATAATATTATAAAAAGTTTTGGTTCACATCAAATCTTTTTTAAACCTTTACACTATGCAATTTTATTTAAGTTTTCAGATCTGTTAATATGCTAAATTATTATTCATAGTAATAAAATATTATTCAAAAATGATAGTTTTAGTAGCGGCGCGCATTGTACTTCCGGCGAAATGGATTTTAATTTTCCCAGAATCAAAACATTTCCAGAATGTTTTCGATTTAAATTATTATGACAGTTTATCAATTTTTAAGTGCCGTAATTCTGGCGGACTTTCACAATTTTCCAAAAACTGTTTTAAAATATTTTAGAATCACAATTGCATCAGCAAGACTGCACATGACATGCCATTCCCAAAGGCACTTAAAATACATGACGGTTTTTCTAAGTTCAGCCGTGTTAACGCCGACCACATGATCTGCCTATTTTCTATTTCTACTACATTATTAGTTGTGCATAAGGGTAAGTTTCCAATTACACATTTAGCAGACAAACGTAACTTAGCAGGGGGAAGTTAAAAATGCTCATCAAAAAACCAAATGGATAACCCTTATAAATCCTTGTGCATGCACACACTTAAGCATGTATGTGTATGAAATCTTTTTTATAGGGAATAAAGTTTTAATTACAAAACAGACAGCAAATTAAAAAAAAAAAGTTTATCACAATTGCTTTTGTTTCTAACGATGATGATAAGCCGTTACAAATCAAAGTAGGGGATAAAAAATAAATGAAAACGTATCGCGTTGTTATGTTAAAAAATGCAGTTCAGCTAGAGAGCTGCAAGCGAAAACTCCCTCTTACAGAAGAGCCCTTGAACGGATTGCCACCTAACGGGACGTAGTATGAAATAAATGAAATACAAGCATACAGTAGGCTAAGAACTATTTTACACACAAGAAGAAATTGGGCTTTTTATGTTGTTCATTATATAATTACGGATTTACTACAATTACTTAAATGTTCCTAAGAATAGTGAACAAGAAACGAACAAAGTATAACGTAAAACAATTAAAAAATAACCCGTTTTAAGTCATTTACTTCAAAAGCATTGACGAGAAAATGTAAATTTAAAAATTTTAAAATGATAATAATAATAATTATAATAGTAATTTATTGGTTAAAAATAAAATAATATTAGAAAATATAAATTAAAGTTCTAGCCCCCATGGCCTCGTGAGTACATTAGTTAATAATTTTTAATTATTCTCTATTTGTTTGAACAAAATACTCGTCTATAACAAATAACATTTTAAGTCATCGTATTTGCCGAAATGTTACTCTGAACATTATTTTGAAAGTCAAAAAAAGACACAAACTCAAACGGCCCATTACCTTCATTTAAATCCTCCGTATTATGTAGAAAAATAAATTGTACCCCTGCATTTTTTTGTAAACATAACCTCAAATACTGCACGAAATCTTAAACTATAAATAATATCACTACCCCAAGAAAATAATCTACTTTGTAAACTAAAATCCGAAGTATTTAAAAAAAAATCTATCGATTTATAATACAATTATAATTAAGTATTCTTTTAATGAAATCTATTCCAGATGCAAGGAAAATGGAAAATTTAATCTAATACTTCAAAATAACAAGGACTCCGAACTATTAAATGAAAATTGCTGAAAGGAAAATTTCGTATAACTAAAAGGAAAATGTCGTATAACTTTTTCTTTAAGTCTGCCCAGAAGACGGCAACCGTTTTTTCGAAATTCAAGTTGAAGCCCTTTTTAACCAACCACAAACCGGAAACAAAAATGAAAACAAATGAGTGCCTAATTATTGGTTTACCAACATCGACTACGGTTTTTCCATCATTTTAAATCACACTACCAACAGTGAGCAAAGGAAATTATTAAACATTTTTCAATAAAAATGACAATAAAACAAAGAGAAAATCAACATTACTTATCAGTTAATATTATTTTATTTTGAATGGTTGAGAAATATTATTTGATATCATGTTGTGACGAATCTCTTGAGGGGAACAGAGTAATTATGAAGTCATTTATAAAATTATATTCTGTGAAAAGTATTCAAATTTAATTTAAAATAAAATGTTAATTTTTGGATGAGGCAACAAATTAAATTGCCATCATTTAACCATATTATGTAAAGCGGCTTGTTACAAAAACTATTGCAATAGAAAAAGAATGTCAATTGCCTCTATATTTCATTGAACTGGAGTAGCATACAAATTGAACTGTATATGATTACTTACCAGGAGAAAAGACACAAAAAATCTGTAAAGTGTTAGAAACTCTTATTGTGTATGAAGTTGATGCTGCACAAACACGGCTTCTCTGTAGTATCTGTATAAAATAAACTGGTAATGCACCAAAATATAAAGCTATAGAACTAGGTAATCACTGATACAAACACAAATTAACAAAACAGCATTCATATGCTGTTTTACGTGGTCTAATATGAATTGGCAACTACCATTTTGTAATAGTTAGAACACCGAGTGAATGGAGTAATGAATGGAGTAAATAGAAATTAAAAGCTCACTAAAGAACAAACGAATTGTATGCAATCGTTCAAAAGCAGTTGCATTGTTTTACACTTGCTTACACTTGCATACAAAACTCCGTTGCTCGCTAGTACTTTGGCATGTTAAAGCTTAACAAATATTTTGATATAAATTCATATCCGGTTCCGGCTTCACATTTGCCTAAAACAACATAATGGAAATATTCCTTTCTTCCGTTGAAAATTTCAGCAGCACTTTAACACACCGCCCCGAAAATCTGACCAATATTAAAATGTATACGAAAACACATACGAGTACATGCCTTAATAAAATTATGCACTAAATTTTTTAAAATTATTTGATTATTAAAATAAGTTAACGTCAATAGTGCTTTTGGTAATCAATTTAAAATTTCCCAAGCAAACACTCACAACAATCACGATAAAAATTCATATTCCGGTCACAAAATGTGCACGTTTTTATATCGTCCGTAGTGGCGCCAATAAACATTTTCATTACGTTCATTAATTTCTTTTGAACTTTTATTTGTAACTATTCATTTCTAGTTCCGCTTGTTAATAAATAACTTGAATGTCAACCGCATTTTATCTATTCTTTTATTTCTCTATTGTACCAAAATTAATTTCTTTTCATTTATCTATTTTTTATTTAGTTTCCATATACTTTTTCATTATTTTATTTAAAATAATTATTTGTTTTTTTTTAGCAAAATAGGGGTATTACAACGTCCTTGCATTAAGAAAGCCGATTTATAACTAAACACTTGTTATCCTGATGGCTTACATCGCAATATCAAATGTTCGTTTATGGCTTGAGTTTGTTTATTTCATTTCGTTTTCAATTCACGACCGTCCAATCGTCTGTTAAATTGCAATAAAAATGAACGCTTGCGTATTTTGAAAATCGCTCCCAGCAATAATTCACCTCAGTGTTTTAATAAACTTTCAAGTTGTTCGGAAAGGTTTCTCTCTGTTATTGTTGAGGGGATTTTTTCTCAAAAAGTTTTTCTCACAAAATCCATGTGCTTTTTCAAAAGAGTTTAAAGGATATTGGAAGCTGCTAAAAATAACACTACATTAATACTATCACATTAAAATATTGGCACACATATTCGTGCACATATGCCGCTACGTATGATTCCATGTACATGAGTCATAAACTTTTCGCTAACCGCTATCAAAGACAATAATGTTAATGTTAATCTCAATACAAGCCAAGAAGGATATGTGTCTACTTAGAAATTCAAATTATTATATTCAAATTATTTCTGAAACTTCATAAATAAATTTCGTTTTCCATATACTATTTTAGTTATTACTTGTCACACTTGCGCAAAACGGAGCTGTTATCCCACTTACCAGTAAAAATTTATTAATTTTTTCCAAATTTAAATGTCTTTAATTCATATATTTTTATATTATTTCCATAGTTTGTTCAATTCTTTGATATTGTATAACACTTTTTCGATTCTTACTTAATTATTTGGTTTCACAATATTGCAATAATACTTTTCGCAATATAAAAAGTTTTTGAAATTTTCTTCATTCTCAATAAATCCTGCAACAAGCGAAATATTCTCTATAAAATATAATTGGCAATATTTTCCTAATGGAAATGTATTTTTCTAATTCTTTCTAGTTCCTCGGAAGAATTTCCTATTATTTAGTAAAATTCAGTTCAAAGCTATTGAAGAAATTAAAGTGATAGGTATTCCACTGCATCCCAATGAGGATCAGCAGAGAAAATTGAAAATTGTGTGGACAAATGCAGTGCAATAAAAATTGTTCATAAAGGATATCAACAAGAATAAGACTTTATTTACGGAAATTATAATTGCATGTACTCATAACATTGAAATGCCTAACCCAATGAGAGTATAAGGCACTGAACCCCATCAAAAAAAAATAAAATTTCACATATTAAAGAGTTAAAGCGTTTGAATACCAAGGAGAACAGTTGGGCACTCTGGCCACGACATTGTTGGAGAATGTGCTCATAATAATAATTTTTGACTTTCACTTAAATGGTATTGAAATTTCTTTTTTTTACTTCAGTCCTTGTGAAGCTGCGTTAATTAAATGATAACTTTTTCTTTCCCAAAATGAAAACTTAATTGTATTAAGTGTGCAAATTTATAATTATATATAACCATTTGTTTGTGCACTCATGCATATGTGTGTGTATGTACTGTTAGTCGTTCATTTTACTGCCACTTATTAATTCATTTATTTTATATGACATTCCACATACAGCAACTAGAAGACCAAAGTAAACATTTCATTCAGCTTACGAGTGGGTCTATTGTAGAAATGCGCACACGTCCATACTGATTCAGCTACACTTTCACAGCCACATTTAATATTTTTAAGTACAACAACAACAGTAACAACTACTTTTTCAACACAAAACATTATTAAGTTAACTGTGAAAATACTTTTTTCAAGTTTTATTCAAACATTCTTCAATTCCATAAAACTTCCCTTTTTCTGCTGTTTGTGGGCATTTCAAACAAAAATTTCACAAAATATATATTTACGAGAACTACATGCATATATTTTACAAACTTAAGGAAAGGCATTGCATGTTCATACGGAGTCATACCGAATGTGGGAAGGCAAACAAGTATATTTAACTGCCAATTTCAGCAAATGGTAGTATAGTATTTTTCTAATTCAAAAACAGAATCAAAATGATATGCGATTGCCCACGTAGACATACACATCCACAGATATGAGACTATTCGCACAGGAATTTCATGAATTCACAATGGGCAAATAATATATACTCTCCTTCACAGGACAGACGTGCAAGCCATAACATCTTGATTTGGCATAAACCACTTTTCGCTATTCGCAGAGGAGGAACAAAAGTATTCGAGTTTAAGTTTTCTCTAAATGATAAAACGAATTTACACGCTCAGTATTTTATCAAATGTGACGTAGGCTGAACAGGCAAATGCCTCCACATACGAAATACGATATTATTATGGCATTATTCTGTTTTAACGTTCATAATTTCGATTTGCGAAACCGCACTACTAACTGATAACTAAAACTTCAGACCAAATAAGTGTATAAGAATCGAAAATATCTCTCATTTCAATTTCGGGTTTCACCATAGCAATACTAAATACGAATTTCTCGAATAAAAACAAATGTATAAATATTAAATAGTGTGAACAAGATCGAAAAACCATACTAAAATCCAGGTAATTATTATTACCTTATGCACTAGCTTATATGATCTATTAGTTTAAACAATTTTCTCCTTTTATGTTCAATTAATTATATAAAAGATTAACTCTTAAGTGCGAAGTTAGACTATTAGAAATTTTTAAGGTCATTTGGTACATTATTTCCTTGAAGAAACGAATAAAATGGATACCGAAAAGTTGCATCACATTGCGTTGCAACCCTCAGAGGTCCCATTTGCTGCGAAAGATATGACTTCATTATTCGGTTCAGTACCAAAAATGGTTTTAATCGAAGTGAAAAATAATAATAGTGAAGTGAAAAATAATAATATTCAGTAGCAGTTTTAATACGTATTAGTTTCTTTTTGTCTTCGAAATAAAACATTTTCAAGTATCTGCTATTCCGCTAAACTCTTTCCTTCGAATTTCTGAGAAAGTCACTTAAAAGTCCCGGTGTGCACTTTAGCCGAGCATTGGGTTTTTGATGATTTTTGCATGGCAAAAACCAAAATGAGAACAACAGTACAGTTGAGGAAAAATTATGTAGCACAAACAACCATTGCATGTTAATATGTGTGCGTACTTAAGCTAAGATTGAATTCATTTGTGCATTTGTGTAAACGAATGTTTAAATGTTTGCAAGTAATCCAAATACTTTCAAATATATTTCAGCAGTATGATGAAAGCTTTATATGCCAAAAGCTGTACTTTTGTGTTTCAGAGCATACCATTCAATTTCATGTTTGTTTTGTTTTATAATAAACTCGGCAAAAAATAGTAACAATAATAATAAAACACAAAAGTAAAATAGCGCTACTCATAATATCGCTTTAGTAGTTTTGGTTCTCCAATTTTAGTACCAACAGCTACTGCAACAGCAATAAAATTGCATGCATCGACTGCAAAATCAATAAAAATACCAACAACAAAATCGTTTGGATTCGCACTTGAAACCACATTGGAACTCTATTTTATTTCAACTGTTTTATGTGGTCAACTTTTTCGCATATCCGTTTAGGCAGGTGGGTAGCCGGCTTGAAAGGTACTCAGACAAGCAAGTAGTCTAAAATATGTTTGGAAATGAATATGGAACATTATGATGATGCCCTCATATTTCACCTCCATTGCATGTTTGCAGTATTGGCAGTTCATAAAGTATATGTGGCTGTCCGCTAAAATGCCAGTCTACTGCAAATGTGTAGGTGTGTATGTCTATATTTGCTGGCAGTCTGTGCCGAACCAGCGAAACCACATTTGGTGAAAAGTATCCACGTTTTACCACATTCCCCATATCATTTCTACACCAATACACACTACACTCAACAACAGTGACAACGCAAATAGCTAACATTCGTGTGATTGTGTGTGCGAGCATTATTGAGTTGTGTAAAAAGTCTACAGCATACCAAATGAAATTTTTTAATGCGATGCATTTCTTTGAAGATGTCAACTGGTTTTTTCCTCCCACCAGCTTTAAATCTCCAGTTCAATTTGTTTGATTTGCAACGGTTCTACATTTGTAAGAGCGTAATATCAGTAGTGTTTTCAACGTTAAAATATTTCGAGTAAAAAAAAAAATGAGAAAATTTTTTTAAAACCATAAAAACATGCAATTAAGAATTGCGGGGAGAAGAAAAGGCTGAAGAAGGAAAATAAGTAAGCCCATTAATTATTTATACAGGAGCAGCCAACCGTTTGATCACTATGATTTTTGTAATCGGTCATAAACCGATCATACCAAAATTTAAATAAAATCTCAGAAGTCTCAAAATATGGGTACATCTTCAGGTAATAAAAAACACATTTTTAATCAAGTCGATTTCTAATTAACCATAAAAGTCTTCGTTGTCCTGAAAAGAATTCCAACGCTGTCCTAAGCAAAGTCAAAAACGCAAAACGCAAATACTCGTTTGGCAAATCTTGTGACTGGAATGCAAGATTGTGCAAGACATTTCGAAAATACACATAATCATAGTAAGTAAATCTATATAAAATATTCGATCAATTTTTATTTTTCTATTTTTAATAAAACTTATAAATTTCTGCAGAGCAGCCTTTGGCTGAACTCTTTTATGCCGAGTAATAGATTCATACACTAAAAGGCTTAGTTCGAAATGTCTTTGTCTCGAATAATTATTTGGCCAACCATCACATTCTGCATTGGCTGTATGCTATTGTAAAACATTTAGTTTGAAAGTATTTCCTGTTTCCGCTTTCCTACTTTATTTGAAGAAAAAAATTAAAAATTTATCATAAATGGATAAGATGCGCAAAATTAAATGAAAAACAAGAATTTCATACTAAGTGGAAGCCTCCATTATATGTAACGATTCAAGGAGACCAATCTTTTTTGCCATTAAGTTTAATTAAACTATTTTTTTTATTCAGGATATTTTGCGAAAAATATAAAATCTTTAAAATAATACATTTTTTTATGTTGACGGAAAAAACTATATTTTCGGAAATTAATTTTAATTTATTTTATTAATTTGAATATATTTTATAGGTTACAAATTATAGTTGGTCCATTTAAAAATTATTATTATATTTGTTATTCGATTAAAAGGATCCTTCATTAATCGAAAAGTTATACAAGTATTGAGTACTTTAATAATAAATTCTCACCAATTAATGTTTGCATTTAACACAGGAAAATCTGTCCATATTTAAATGGTTTTCTCAAAGGATGTCAGCGCATTTAAAATTTTTCTATTTGTGTTATGGTTTTTGTGTAATGGATTCTGAACTATATTTAATTTATTGCAATCATCGCAAAGTGCATATATTTTTAGTAACAGTTTCCCAATTTGAGTTTGATTCAGCATAATTCTAAAATGCAACCAGAACGTCATTCCGCGGCATACACATCGCAATGCACGACGAACTCTGATTGACGCATTCCAAAAATTGCCAAACAAAAATACTTTTATGCGAGTTACTTTCTGGATAACGATCGTAAAATTTGCGGAATTGTTGTAAAATTAAATTGTATTTAGTTGCAGTATAACTCAGATCATGAAAGAAATCAAAGAAAAGCTTACCTAAAAAGTTGCAAAAAAACCAAATAATGCACTTGAATGCAATTACTTTTTACTTCGATCCTAAACTAAAATATTCTCTAAAGGAAAAGAGAAAAGTCTAAGAATAAAAGCTAATGATTAGTAACATGTTATTTTTATTCTTTTCTTCGAATGAAATAATGGGAAGCAATTAAGTCTCATTTCGTTAGGAATGTACTTTAGAAGTGCCCCAAGAATTCTTCAAATACATTTGAATTAGAATTTATTGCAAGCAATTCTAGGTAAGTACTAAAAGTTAGAAGAAAATAAAAGTGGATGTTTAATTTCCCCAAAGTCGATTGTAATAAAAGAAAAACTTATCTTATCAAAAAGACCTGCTTTAAACCGTAACTATAAATCGCAATCGAAGGAAGCAGTCTGTTGGTAAAAATGAAAGTATCTGTACTTGCGAAGTCGAGGATAGCAAGTAGTCCATCAATAGACAAATTTAGAAATTTACATGCTGGTCCAACCATATTCTATTTAACTCCAAAGAAGGAAAACAAAATAGCCACCATTCGAAATGCTAAAATGGGGAACATAAGCCATTCAGTTTCATTTGAGACAGAGATCGGGATTGATTGCCAACTACTTCGTCCTCGAACGTCAACTGCTTCAAAATATCATATTTAAACATCTTATTGAAGTTCTTTCTAATTGCGGAAGATTTTGGCGAGTTCAAGTGATATTCCCGTAATATAGAAATAAATTAATAGTTGTCATGAATCAGCCAGTATCTACTTAATAAACTAGAAGTAAAGACAGTGAAATTTAATAAAAATCACTTGTCTGCGTTGTATAAAACGCAAATAAATCATAAAAAATATCTGAGGAATTTGGTCTAATTTGTACTAATATTAATTAAATTTTTTCGGTGTATAAAAAACTGATTAGCCAATCTATCAATTTGTGAATATTTTTCTTAAATAAAGTATAATTAGAATATGTTTCTTTTATATAACACTATTAACAAATTCTTAAAAAATTATATATCTAACTCGTACTCGTATGTGCCGTGGAATCCATACATCGTGCAATTACATGCAAGTTCTTGCAAGCGCAGGCAAATATTTATTTTATACAATATACGCACACTTTGGGGTATTGTTATTAATGGATTTTAGTAAAAGAAAAAAAAGTAAACCCACACATAAAACAGCTCATACTAAAACATAACGCTAATTTCCTGTCCTTATGTCAAAAATTCTGCAGCGATAACCTTGGCCAGACCATTAACAAGAATTTCCCATTGAAAAAGTTCCCAATCGCAGCGCATTCTGACATGGCACTACAAATGACTATTTTAAACTCCAGCTCGTATGCAGTTCAAGAGAAGGAGGTGGAAATATAAAAAACAAACATAAAAAATTAAGGATTTTTTAGTTTTCTTTTTTCGCTACCGAAATAGGCGAAAGCTCATGCAAACCTGCCCAGTAAAAATAGGCGAATGACGGAAAAAATAGTAAGAATTATTAACGAAAAGTAACTTTTACTTCTCTCATCTCACATATGCAAGACATTTAAAAGCCAATTTTTTAGCAAAATTCCATTTTTTATGAACAGGCAATATTTAGTAGCAGTTGATGTGCTTTGATGCACATATCGAAAACAAGTATGATGATCATCACGTCTGCAAAGTCGGCTATGACGACAGTGAGTAAGTTGAGTTAGTTAACTTTATGATTAGTTTGTTATATTGCAGCTGTAGGTCAGGCCAATGTTTTTTTTTATTGCTGTTTCTCCTCAAACACAGGCATGATTAACTGGATTTAAATAAAAATTTCCTCTTTTTAAGTTTGAGGAAGCAACACATTTTGTGGACGGCTCACATAATCAATTGTAACTTTATGTTTCATAACAGTGCAGATTGCGCAAGGATACTTAGCCTTTCCTTTGAAAAATATTTAGATATCATATTTAGATATAACAGTTATTATTACATTCTGTGGCTACATTACGGTTAATTCTTATACATAATTTTGTAGGAGTAGATGTTGATATGAAATTTACACTTTCAGAATGAAAATTTTCTTTGATAAACTTTACAACTCAGGTCACAAAATGGTATAAAAGTGTGGTATTGTAAATGCAAAATATATCGCCTGCACTAATCGATGTTTGATCCATTCCAGCACATAATATTTTTTAATAAGGGAAGATTACAGAATCTTGGAATAATAAAATTTAAATTAAAAACGAAATACATTACTAGAATTTATAATGAGTTATTAAAACCTTCTACAAAACTGTGAGTTTAAATCAAAATGCATTTCGTGCACTTCATGATTTTTTTCCAGCATAATCGAACAAATGTGTCGTCAATCGGAAAAAAGAGATATATCGCCAATGTAGATATATCGTAAAGATATATATTGGCCGTTACGATCACGTCATTTGACGTGAATTGATGTGCATTGAATGCACTGCAACATTCTTTAGCGATATTTAAACTAAAGCTCATTTAACCTGATTTATATCATTGAAGATGTTTACAATATTTTGCTTCACATATAATTATTAGAGATCCTTCTATAATAATGAAAAGTATTAAAAAAATTCTCTTTACTTTGCGGCTACACTTTATTTCTGCATTTAATTTGTGAAGTTTATTTAATTATTGTGCTCTCTACTGGCAACAGATTTTAAATTGCAGTAAAATATATAAACAAGGAAGCATAATTACATAATTAAAGTGGGTAAAATTTCCTCTGTACGTTAAATCACTAAAGTTCCTCATTTAACATTAACTACACTACAGATAACACTGCACTATTCAGTGGATTGCATAAAAATTATGCTCCTGTTATGAATTACATTGCAAGCCGTCAAAGTTTAAATTTCAACTAATTGCAGTCAGTATAATGAAAAAGGATCATTTTTTCAAACAAGTAAAGAGCAACTTAAAAAAAACAGCAACGAACACCACGAAATTGCTTTTGCGAGTAGCTAATGTAATATAAATTAGAGGTTAAAGAAATATTTATCTTTACAAGTAATAAAAAAGATGAAGACAGAGAACAGCTGAAAACAAATTAAATATTTTTTTAATGGGCGCTCCATTTTTCTTTTTGACACTTGTAAATAATTTTAAAATTTTTGTTTTTCTTTAAAAACCAAAGTAAAAATATCATGTCAGAATATTAGACATGTTTTCATTTTATAATTAATTTATTTCTTTGGCCGAAATTCTTTGCCACTTGGTGTTAACTAAATTGAAGTCAAATATTAAAAATCAAATATGACCAGCCTTTTCGTTTTGACTCAGCAAAATAATTCTACTCAACAACACAGGAAGAGATGAAGAAGCAGGAGGAGACCAGAGAATTCAAAAAGTTAAAATAACTTGACTACACTTAACTAGTTTAAAGTTTTCCCAAAAAGTTTTCATCTCCATATCTTGCTATTCCCTTTGTACTTTCATGCTTTCTAATTTGACCAGCCTGTTTTCCCAATGTTTCACACTTGATTGGTTGCTCCTCTACAACCATACACATGGTAAGTGTTTGTGTGTTCCATTACAAGGCTAGAAAATTTACCAAAAATTTACTTGCATATTATTCATTTCCGTAAAGTTAGTTTGTTCTTAAAAAAGAAAAATATAATACGAGAATTTGTAGCTTATGACGAATACCAAATGCCCTACTATGTCAATAAAAAGAGCGAAATACCTCTTAAACTAAAAAATATTATCTTTTATTTCCGGGAGGCTGTCCTTTGCATGTGTATAATCTTTAAATACTTAAGTTTATAAATTGTTTATTTTATTTATTATTATTTGAAATGTTTCACTTTCTTAATGGCAAGCTTCTTCACCGAACAATAAAAAATCTAAATAAGAACAATAATAAATTTCTTAACTCATCAAATAAATTATCCATTTAAAAAATATCCAGAAATAGTTGCACAATATTATTTTATGGTCCAACATTTGTTGTATTAATGTTATTTTTAATAAAACAAAAAAAATAATGAAATAATGAAAAAGAAATTTTTCATTATTTTTTTTACGAAGTTCTAGCAAAAAAAAAATGTTGAAACACCAAAAATTCTCAGAATTTTGGTTCTAAACAACACATTCCCGTCAAAATATATTTATAATATCAAGTTGAATTTGCAGGGTTATGAAGTAAATGTGTGCCACTAAAAAAATTAAGTGAAGCGAAAAAGATCTTCGATCGTTTGCTTACAATTTTTGATTAAATGAAAGACAATGAACCTTATGAAAATAACTTTTTTATTTATTGTCGGCATTTATGTATGCAATACAATATCAGATAAATGTTCGCCTCTGTTCGCCTAATGAAACTCTCACACATTTTGTGCACTATTTCATTAACTTTATCACAACTTCTTTTCCCAGATATCCCCGTAAAAAGAAGTCCGGAGCACCTAAATCAGGCGACAGTGGAGGTCAATCAATATCACCATTTCTTGAAATGACTTGTTGAGTAATCCTATTGTAATCCTTCTTGTATGTGGTGTGACACTGCCTTGTTGAAATCACATGGTAATCAAGTTCAAAGCTTGCAGACTTAAAAAGTTTTCAAGCATATCACATTATGGCTCCTCATTGATAATTATCGTTACGCCATTTTCGGTTTCAACGAAGTAAAGTCTAGTGATTCCTTTAATGAATAAAAGGTGACTGATGAATAATTTGAGGTTTCCCATTGCTCAGTACTGACCATTCTGCTTATTGATATACCCATACAAATGAAAATATCCCACGTCTTCCAAAGTTGTTCTTTGAAAATCGAGTTCCAGATTATTTTGAACACTTTCTTGATTTCACGTAACTTTCTCATCATCACAATAATTGATGATTGCTATGAATTGTCAAGATTAATGTTTACCGAAATGGCGGCAAAACAAAGTAGTACACCTTCCCGGAGGACGCTCTGCATTTATGAAACCCTTAAAAAATTTAATCTTTAATTGTTCGCCTGTTTGGGGGCACTACCTATTCCAGTACGTTCAAAATGTTAAACCGTTCGACATTTAAATGAGTTGCTCCTACACCCAATAGAACTGACACACACACATACTCGTACTAGTAAAGTAAAAAAGCAAAATTAATAAAAAGACAACAAAAACAGAATGTGTTGCAAGTTACCAATATTATCTATCGTTGCAGATAAAAAAAATATTTATATGAGATGAACGAAAACAAGCAGTCTAATGCAAAAGAGCAAAAACTAGGCAGTCTAGATTGAAAGCGTGATTGGTAAAGTAGCGAGGGCAAAGAGAATCCCGAAAATATAGCTTTATGTTATATTCCGGCTTAGTGGTTTTTGTGGTTACAAACGAGAAAACTCATTAAACTTTCTTCATTTCAACACCATCCTTTCGCTTCAAAATGATTCGTTTTGTTTTCCATTTTTCAGTAGAATAGTTCAACAACAAACCGCCTGCTAAAAAGGCAATAACAGCAACAACATCAGCTACAAGAACACAACACGCTCTCTACATACAAAACCAATCGAATTACTTTATCCCACTGGACATAAGAAGTGGAAACGACATTCAAAACAAAAATATAATAACGAAATATTCTAACACTTTAATTAGAAAATACAAGAAAAACATGAATGTATTTTTAGGAAAAACTCTTTCAAGCAGAGGATAAAGTTTATGATCAGACTGCATTTTTGCAAGCATGATGCTTTTACTTTGTCATATTTAAGACGAATTTAATTACTTTTTTTATTGAATCCCACAATGGAAAGAACAGAAATTAAGCACTTTCATAGTGTTGATACCCCTTAAAAACCTAAATTATACAAATGCAGCTTAATTAGCATTTTGTTTATTGCAATAATATTGGATTATTTCAGACGCGATTTACAAAATTTGTTAACTGTTTCATTACTGTTGTGTGGATTGTTTGAGTTGTAATTTTTGAGATATGATTAAAAAATATTATTGTAAATGAAAAGAAGAGAAGTGAAATGGTGGAATTTAATAGATTTAATTGTCAGAATTCAGTTGGCTTGAAAGCACTTCATATTCTGGACGTGACGTGTTCTGCCGGATAGAGTAACACTGATATTTTGTTTTGCACATAATTTTCATAAACCTTTAACAAGGGAAAATATTAAAATAATTCTCTGGTCTGGTTGCAAGGACCTTGAAAGTCCTCTTCAATATTAGTGTACTTTATAAAAATTATAAACACAAAAATAAGCAACATAGTAATCATAACATTAATTGCCATAGTGCCAGCCCAAACCTCTGTTGATCGTCCACTCCACACTAGGTGTACCGTTAGTACCACCTTCGGTTGGATTTTCTATAATACCATCTTAGACCACTTTCGAAAAGGGAGCAATAAATAGCAACTTTTTTGGAATTACATTGAATTCTTTTGAGTAGACATGTAGTCTGCTACATGGCTATATGCTCGTCGGCAGACCACGTCCTCATCTTTTATTAAAATTAGTCAATTATAATTCTGCACAGTTGTCTTGAACGGCAAGAAGATAATGAGAAACATAATTATGTACAAAAATTATTAACAATTGAATGGTTATATCGGTCTTAACTTCTACTCACGTATTACTCCCGGTATTCATACGGGCCGAATTTTTTATTTTTTTTTTATTTTTTAATTTCTTAGCTATTTGTTTTATTTTTAAGGTTTAGTTTTAGTGTAGAATTTAAGTTTTAGTGTTAAGTTTATAAACAATAAATCCAAAGAACCAACTCTATTAGTATAGATAAGTGCCGGGAGCAAGCAATGATTAGACCATAAAGTTGCATAGGCAACAACTAGTAATGTAATTAAAATAATACATGACAGTTTTAAGTTTTCAAAATAAAAAATAAATAAGCATCTGTAAATAAAATCCTATGTAATGGAAAAAATAACCCTCAATAAATAAATAACTAACTAACTAACTACAAAAATTATTTGTTGTAATGAAAATGTCGATCATCTTAATATTTTTTAAAAATCTTTATAGCAAAGCCAAATCCTTAAAGATTTAAAGTCGTGTAATACAAACTAAAAATTTAGCGAAAACAAACGCCTAAGTAGGTAAGAATACATAAAATCTAAAACAGTTAATATGCCTAGAAATCCGAATTATTTTCTCTCGATCAATCCAAAATTAGTATTAACGCTATTGCTACGTAACATCCTTAACACACGACGACATTACGCACTTGCGTTCTGTACTTAAAACTGTAAAGTTTTCAAACTCGAAGTTTCTTTGCGGCAGTACATGTACAAACTTTACCACAATTCTCAATCTACAAATTTCTTATGCCACTTTCTTTAACGCAAATTTATTAAGACGGACTAGGAATTTTAATAATCATTACTTTTACTTTGAAAAGGTTTGCTTGCATTTATTTAATGTAATGATTGTAATTGAGAATCCATTTTTAAAGTAAGTTTATAATTTAATAGTTTAATTAATAAATAATTTCCGCTTTTTTAAATAAGCATCAATAAACAAACTTGTTTCAATGTCGAAAAAATACCTTATTTTGTGTTGGCGAGAATTAAAGGATAAAATAACTCTTTGTTTAATGTGTAGTATTCCCTCACAATACATTTGATGTGCTGTTATTTGGTGCTTACGGATTCTTAAATTTTAAATTCTCTTCCAACAGCTTATCTGTTTATAAACAATTCTTATCTTATGATAAACCCTCAAAAAGCACAACAACAACAAACATGTCGAGAAATACTCGCACTTACTTATGTGTGTGTTCGTGTATTCGTGTGTCTAACTGTGTTCACCTGCACATTTTATCGCCTCTAAGCGTCGTCAAGGATAAAGACTTGAGCACACAATCCTACAGAAGCAAATTAAACACATTCGCACACAGAGACAAATAATAAACAAATAAAATGTTTAAAAGACAAATAGAAAGAGAGAAAAGACTTTTTAAATCTATTTATTTATAAAATCCTGTTTTTCATTTTTTTCATTTAAGTTGCTATCACACACGTAAGTACAAGTGCGATGTGTATTTGAACACACACTCCTGGTTGCAGACATTTGAATGTATTCTTAAAATTCACATGTTTTCCGTTTGTATGTATTTTCTGCTTGCCATATTATTTACACATGACTTTGTATGCGCGAAGTCAAACGTGCTATAATTTTTCCACTCTTCCAACTTTCAGACTTTTTCCATCTTTATTATTTGTTTTTTAGCCTTAAAGAAGTCATACGTTTCTTCATCGGTTTCACGCTCTTGGCTGTCTATGGCATTTAGTCTTCCTTTGCCATAAAGTAAGCGATGAATGTGTCATTGTTTGAATGTTTTCGTTTCAACTTCTACAGTCTTGATAAAAATATCAAATATATCTTTACAGGGTGTCATTTCAGGACACTGCTTATTTCAAATAAAATCTGAGGAAATACGTAAGCTTTTTTTAACTTGTCAGAATTTCAACCGATTTGAGTATATTCTCGATTCAAAGGAAGAACGCCAGTAATACTCAAATTTGCACAAATATTAATGACGTATGTTACATTTGGATTTACTTTTCAAATGTTCTTCCTCAAGTTCAAATCTTGCCGCTGAAGAGACAACCACACCGAGTACAGTAAAACAGCAAGCAAAATTTAAGTTTGGCGTATTCGCAGCTTCTGCAGAAGAGGAACATTCTTTATTTTATATTTGTATACCTTCAGAAAACACCTTGTTTTATTTTTTATGCCGTATTCCCCCAAAAAAATATCCTCTTTAAAAAACTTCATGACTTTTAAATTCATTAGCATACCAGCGTTTCTTTTATTGGTTTGATTTACAAAGAAACATTTTTTTAATTAGTTTCTTTGAACTTTCTTACTGTTTTACTGTAATGATTTGCAAAAATCAAATATTACGTTTCAGGTATTGGTATTGACGTTGTTCCTCTCAGCGTGAAAAAATGCGAGAAAAATTGCGCACAGAAAGTAAACAAGTTCGTTGATGCGTGGCATGAGCATAACAAAGTAAAACATTCACAGAATTGTAATTGTTAAACAAATAAAATATTTACACAATTAAATTATTAATGTTTTTTACAGATCTTAAATCAATTTTATGATTTCTTACGGGGAATAAAATATTGCTTTCCAGTCAAGTTGAACGATTTTACAGGGTAATCATTCTGGAGGTATCCATACAAAATACTAGATTTTCTTAAAAACGCACATGTGCAGTTTTAAAACGTAATTTTAAGTTTTAAGCCCCAAACTAAAATTCGTCCGTACTAAAAATATTTTGATTTCACCGAAATCGCAATTTGAAACGTTTCAACTATTTCAACTGTATTTTAAAGTATTTGCGACATTATTTATTACTACATACACAATTTCAGTGGTGATTGTTTTGAAGAGTATTCACAACCCACACCTTAAGGTTTTTCGGAGTTTCTCTTATATATGTAGCCCAGAACCGATCATGTGAGAAAAAAAAATCATAACAAAATGTAAAAAACATTTTTTAAATCAGCGAGATCTCATGGAAGCCGATAGCACTAATCCTCATATGCGATATTATTTCACACTTCCTTTAAAGTACAACACAATATTATAGAGTGAAAAAAATGTTACTGAAAAAACATTGCAAAAATAGAAAAAAAAACAGTGTAAAAAAATAAAAAATTAAATCAATTTATAAAATTTATTCTTTAATTTTTGATTTCAAGGGCTAAAAAATTATTTCAAGTCTTATTTACTTGCGTAATTGGGAGCAGGTGATCACTTCACGATCACTTCATTTCTCTATAAGGATAAGAAGCAAACGAAATTATTTGTAGCCAAGAGCATATTATATGTGCAATTAGGATTTTAAAGAATAATATTTATAGCAACTGGTTCATTTATATTTAATATGAGCTTTAGTGCACATTAAGTATTTAATCTACTATAAATACATGGGCAATAACATTAGCTTGCCTACAACTGTTCATAATAAATATTCTACTGAAAATGAAATATAAATCAAGACAATAATCAAATGAACAAAAGGTTTTTAGTTCCACGAAATGGAACTAGACGAAATGTGACATTTCGAAGCCAAGTACACGTTTTGCATTTAAATTTGCATACACTATTAATAACTGGCCAAAAATCAAATTTATGTTCTTTAGATAAAATAAATTAAGTCTTGTGACAAATGGAATTATATATGAAACCCAGCAAAGGTACTAATCAATGACTAAATCATATTTATTTAAGTCTTCTTTAGCACAACATTTTTCCAATACTTGTCAATCAAAGTAGATTTACAACCTAATACTATTGTAAAACTCCAGTTGCAAATGCATAAAGACACTTGAAGAATTATTTACTTTTTTAAAGTTGGTATGAAGAGTGCTCACATTCAAAAACCTCAAAGCATCAAATAAAAAAAAGGCAAAATATCAGTGTTGCGATTCAAACTTTTAGTGTACGTATGCATTTAATTCATCTTTACATGCGGATGCACCATCGGCAGTCTCAAAAGTGGTTAGACCAAACATACAAAATTGCTTTAGATAATTCTGAATAAACCATTAATCCCTATCCGTTGAATAAACCATGCATCCAACGGATTCTTTCCATAGTACATTCAAATATATGAAGATAAGCTCATTACAACGCCATTTAAGAAACGGGTCGATTATCTAATTTGTAACCAAAAAGAAATTGAATAAAAAATCATCATAAATTTGTCGGAAAGAAATGCAGTGGTTGGTCTGTAACAGATTCCATTATAACAGTTTTTAAAAGTATTTTTCTGACTAACTTTCCTCGACATTGATTTATAAGTATTCTTAAGAGTTTTCTTTATATTTCATGTATTAAATTTTATTGTGGCAATACTTCTAGTAAATTTCTATAAAACAAATAAAAAATATTACATAATTAATTCTATTTGTCAAGTGTACCACTACAAATGATTTTGTGCATCAGTGTATTTTAAATAAATCAGTTCTATCAATTAATCATCAAAATGAATGCGTTTTATCTTTTTTATTCATTAAACATAAACGAACATACAACTTAAAATGCTGTTGGCTACTGCTGAATTCCTTTGGGCAGCTAAATTATTATTTCGCATTTTATATACTATATAAAAAACATATAATTTCATATATTGGATGCAATTTCGCCGTGTTTTTACATTCATGGTTTCGCCTGCTGCGCTAAATGTGTTGTACTGCTCACAAAAACTATATTGTCAAACTTAATATAAATATACTTTTTCCTATTAGGACATTATATTATGGCTCGCTATGTTTCTAATTTAACTTGTGGTTTCTAAATAGATGCGAATATAAAGCTTTTATTTTCAAAACAAAGCAATCACATATGAAAAGGCGCAAATAACACTTTTAAGAATGCACATAATTATGTTGGAAGTACAATAGAAACTGAAGGGCAAACGGTATGCATTTTCTCGCTGCTCCATGGTAATGAGTCCAAATAAATTTGTGCTGAATTGTGCTTCCGTAATGGCTCGCAGACAACTCATTCCTGCGAGTTGTCCCCGACCACTCAATTAGCAAACCCAATTGAGAGTGCAAGAGTTCCATCACTAATAAAAATATTTATGAAAATAGTTTTAAACGTAAATTCGTCCAATTTCAATATTTATTTAGTTTTTAATAAAAATAATTTATATATTATCTTTTCGATTTTTCTTTTAATTATTTAATATGTGAAAATAAATATTTTTATTACTCATAAAACCTAATTAATTCTCATTGTTTAGCAATGCAACTTCACAGGTAACTTCACACTTTAAAGCGTTTTCGCAACTGAAATTTCCACCTGTTTCGGTATTTTTCATAAAATTTGTATGGGCGTAAACACTTTTCATAGTTAATAAAGTCACACGGTTTCTTTTCAACAAACAATATTTTTCCTTCTAATATTAGTTCAGAAATACTAACAACGTTAATTAAATATTAAACGTTAAACTTTAATACAAAATATACGATATAAAATGCACGTAACCACGTAACTAACATAACTGCTCATTATCATTATTTTAAAAACTGTTGATTTCAGTTAAAACAACTAGTTTTGAGAAATGAAATAATGTCATAAACTTGTTTGAAAGCTGAACTCCAAATAATAAAAACTAATAAGTAATAAGTAATAAATAAAAACCTTTTCGGAGACTTTAGCCGATTTGTTAAAACCAGCAAATTTTTTTACAGTGTATTATCGTCTTCAACAAAAATACATTTATATTTTTTGGCCCAACAAACTCTTGATAAAACAGACGAATTTTCAACAGGTCATGTACATTAATTTGGCTTTTTGCAAGATTACATTCGAGAAAAATGAAATGAAATAATAATGAAATTTCTTTTATCTTATTATTATGTAAATTAAACTTCTTCGGTTTTATTTGATTTATAATTAAATAGTATTTACTTGTTGCAAAATCTATTTATTGCCTTCACAATTATCTTTTAAAAAAAAAATTATTGAAATGTGATTTCAAATTATTGTGTGGTCATCATGATTTAGTACAGATTTATTGCATACAAGACCCCATACGAATCCATGTAGTGATGCACTCACACCTACGACTGGAAACATGCATATGTATATTTAAGCATTTCTTTAGAAAAATATTATCTATTCTGTGCTTAAAATATTTATAGTTGTTAGTAGAAATGCATTTTAAAGCAATTTTTGTCTTTAAATTTATGCATTCTATTGCTATCCATGCTGTTGTGCCACACTTGTATTAACTGTTGCACAAGAAATAAACTGCCATTCAAAGATTTTATCTTTAATTACAGTTTGATTTGCACTACCAAAGAGAATAAATAATTGCTAATAAATAGATCAGCAAATAATTATTGGTAAAAAGCCAGGAATTTACTGTTGATTACTGTCTGTGTAAGTGTGTGCCAAAAGATGCATTTAAATGAATATTAATATTAATTTAAATTTTTAAGTTAATTTATTGAAAGCTTTTTACAAATATTGTGCAAACATCAATTGATAATTTGCAAATTAATAACAATTACTTACTAATCGCTGTCCGAGAGAAACCAGATGGAAAATCGAAAGTAGCAACATGTTAATTCTTTCACGTTGCTAAAGCTACAATGACCAAAATGTAAAATGAGAACTTACGATTGATATCAAAACGATTGTCTTTACATATTAAATATACATATTCATAATATACATATTCGTACATATTAAATGCGAATTAAATCAATTTATATCACTGACCAGGGACCCGGCTAAGAGACCGGATTGTAGATTTTAGCAACTTTGGATAATTCTTTTGGTTTCAAAATGAATTTTTTTTTTAGTTAATAGCTTTTAGCACAAAATATAATATTTAAAATGGTTGTAAGTGCTCTATATAAATAATTTAAATTAATTTATATAATGTTTGATGTAGTTACTGTGTATTTTATGCCTAATGCGTATGAAATAATATGTGGAATCCTGCGATGATATAGTAGTAAGGAGTGCGCCTATTTCGAATGAGCTGTCTAATTCCATCGGTAACTTTGTCAACTATATTTACAATATCATGCTTGAAGGTATGGAGAAATGCATTCCTTAGTACATACGATGTTATAAGACATGCTCAAATTGCAGTCAATTTTATACTCTGCAACTGAAATTTAACAATTTCCTATTGTGCAGAATACAACTTGCTTAACACACAAATGCATTGCAAAATAAATTTTTCTGAGCCCTCTTCCAATTGGCAAACTTTTTTCCCTACGAAATGTACTGAAGCTGCACATGTACTGGGAAACTGACGGTATTCGAAGTTGTGTACTAAAAAATTATGCATTCGCCTTGATGACTCCACTACCAAACATCTTGAATGCACTGATAATCTTCCTGTTCTCTGCAGATTTACGAAATAGATTCGAATTTGTAAGACTTAATTTATTTTCTGGTAAAAAAATTTGTACAAATGTTGATTTGTACAACAGTTTCAGATTTCATCAAACGAATACAAGGTCAATATTTTGTAAAGTACATTTTAAACTAATTTCAAACATTTCTTTAAAATCCAAAATTTTTTTTTTGTGTAATTACATTCCCATTTTGCATTCAAGTTTTAAAATGAAAAAAAAAAATTAAGCAAGCCGAAGGATCTGGTTTTATTTAAATTTCTACACCAGCATTTAAATTTCACACGAGTCTTAAAGTCTACAAAAAACAATATATAAAAAAATTTAATTTCAAGGGAAAAACGCAAACGAAGAGAAGAAACCTAATAATAATTAAGTAAACAATGCCTGCCGCTTGTTACAAATTTCAGTTGCTCAACATCCTGCTACCATAGGAGCCAGCTAATGCTCCCACAAAACACCAAAAGCTTTTAAGTAATACAATGTTTAAATAAACTAAGCGACAGAAAAAAAGTAAAAAAAACATGCATCTAAGAAACATTGAATAGAAGGTAAATTTCATAAAAAGCACCAATAGCAGCATTAAAAAAACCAATGACACCTACTTACATGTACTTAAAAACCATCTAAAACCAAGATAGCAAAAACAATAACAGCAGCCATGACTAAAACAAAACACCCAACAACAAGCGATGTAATAAAGCAAAATGTATAAAAAATAAAAAATAATATTTATTTTTAAAAAGTAGTTAAATTTTTTTTTAATTCACCATTCTTATTTGTTTCTTTGTTTTTGATCGCAAAAGCACACTTTTTAAGAAGCATTAAATAAACATATGAAATAAATAGTACTAATGCGGTTTTTCTTTCATGGAGCTTGTTTGGGTTTTCTCAACAAGGACAAAGACAATTTCCAGGAAAGAAATGATAATTTTTGCAACAAAAAAGTTATCAAAGCTCTTGTGGAATTTCTGAGTTCGCAAAAAGAAATTTAAAAACATCAAAACTATTTCTAATTTTAAATGGACGTCCACTACATTAAAATAAATAAAAAATGAGCAGCGAGGAAATAATGAAACCGACAACATAAAATACTGGAAATTATAAATTTTACTTTAACTTAATAATTTAAGTGCTCAGACATATTATTGCAACCGAAATAAACAGTTTTAAAAACAAAAATTTAAAAAGTTACGAACCACATTTAAGTAATAATATATCCACCACACGGTCTAAATTCATTGACAAAAAAGCTGCCCGCAATGATACCTAATAGTTACACATCAAGGAACAACTTATGTTCACGCACTCTTCATTAACGATATTTTTATAAATTTTGGGAAACGAAACCGATAACACTACAGAGAGTCACTAAAGCAGCTACATGAAAGAATTATGAGAACTTGCAAACTATTCTCTAAAAATTCTCTACTTATAATCTTATTATGCAAATAGAATAGTATTTTCAATATTGACTCAAGGCTCAACGATGGGATATCCTGCGCTGACTGTAAATCGGCTAATGGCCGATACATTCGAGAAGTTTCCGGTTGCGAACAATAATTTAAACTTCAATAATGATAACAAAACTATCTGAAGCTACTTACATCTGGCAATGCCACATTACTCAAATTTCTCAAAAATGAATAAATTGCAATAAAAATAACAACAACAATAAATACAACCAAAAATGTAATTCCCAAGCCACACAAGCACTCATTCCTCCAATAACAACACTAATAAACTCCTCACAATTCCTGATTCTTTGCCAATGGTGAAGGCAGATTGCTTTAAACAAAAACATGAGCTATGCGAGCGGTGTAATTTATATTGAAGCTGGATTGGATGTGCTTTTAGCTTTACTGGTCATACTTTAGTGTTACATATCGATTAACAGTACTTCCCGTCTATTTTTCACGCAGCAAACAATAACTTTTATTATTTTTTTTTTTTTTGCTCTACTTGTGGGATCTTTATTGTTTTAGTTAATAACCCACTAAAACCAAAAAAAAAATAAAATATACTTAAAAACAAATTGAAATTGATGTTTGTGCGGTTATTATTTCAGCCTTAGAAAATATATAAAATAAACGAAATAAAAACTCACTCATTACTATTCATTTTTTGAAAATGGCCGAAAAAGCAAGAAAAGTTTCTTCAATTACAAGCAAAATGGTTTTTGTTTATAACTGCAAAAAGGATGTTGGCTTAAAAAAACTTGGACCACGTTTCCAAAAGAGATTACGAGGACAGTTTTAAAACTGATATTGGTTATGGGAAATTTTGAAAATCTACATTGTTTAATATTTGTTGTAATGAAACCTCCAGTAGCATGGCAGCTGGATAAAAGCTATCATAAGTCCATATCATAAGTCCCTTCACAATTTTTCATGCTAAAGGTTTTCTATAAATGACTCTTAATGCTCCTCTCTGTATAAATTGAAGTAAAATTGCTTTTTCAAATTCGAAATGGAGATTTGTGGAATCTTTTTGTTTCTCGCATTTATTACACACGAAAATTTTTGAAAATTTTTGAATTTTTTTATTGTTTTTTTGTTAAACGGAGTGTTTAGTTGTTCAATTAGCATGCCAATTTAAATTTAGGCCAATCAATGAAATAAAAATAATGATAATTTTTTTTTTTTTTTTTTTGTTGTAGCGGATGGCCGTTGTCGTTGAATTTGTTTTGACAGGCATCAAATCTGTACATGTAACAAACGCATAGCAGGAATGCCTTTATTACCTAAATAGTGTAGTTTTTCTAAACAAAAAAGAAATATTATTTTTACTTGGCAGCTTAAACTGACATTTTTTTTAAATTTATTCATTTGACAGACGGTTCTTTTCAATTTAAATAGATTTTCCTGTTTTCTTTTGTAGGTTTTATTTTAAATTAAATTATTCAATTATAGATATGAAAATGTATAAACTTTTTTTATAACTTTACTTCTATTTCATACATATACATCACGTAACACTCTAATGCGTATTATGAGTGTCAATCACTGAAAGTCTTTTACTGTGTATATCAGTCATATGCACGGAATAATTTATTTCACATTTTATTGCGTATTTGTTTTAAAAGCCTGAATGCAAACCCGACAGTCACAGCTTCAGATATCAAAATATGATCACTCGATGGAAAATTTTGTTCTCAATAGTATTTTAAATGTGTCAAAATTCATATCAATTGTTGTCGACAAGTGCCTCCCTTTTGAAAGGAATTCATGAAAGTTTGAGTAATGAATTTAAAAATGAAAATAGTTAATGAAAATAGTTAATTTTTATTTAAATTGGCTTGAATTTCGAAAAGTAAATTCTCAGCAGAATATTTGAAGTACATTCAAACTGAATGCATGATTATTTCTATCCACATTCCACCACATTCTAAGCAGATATTCAGGAAACTTTCAACGAAATGCTTATTACATCAAACAAAGATTCATCCGCCTTCTAAATAAAGATGAACGGGATTTAAATCTAATTTGCTGAAACATTTGCTTAATATCTGCAGAGAGATGGCAATTTATAATTTTTAAATAATTAATTAATAAAGAAAATTTCTCGGTTTTGCCAACCAGCTACTTTACGCTCGCCATGAACAATAATTTTGCGTTGTTGTTACTTCCTTTGCATATTTTACAGCTTGTGAGCGTTACAAATGTATCATGTTGTGTCATGTTGTATCATGTTGTATTTATGTCTGCCTAGAAATATGCTTCGTAACAGCACACATGCAACATTTATTAGTGTATACATTAATATTAGATAAAAGCTTTACGTTAAAAAAGCTTTTACCGTAAAGTGCTAGACTGCTAAATATTGGCAGCAGTTGCAATGGCTTGACACATTCTGCCAAGATATTTCACAAAAATTCATATGGGCTGCGCCCAATATGTATGTACAAGCCCATCAATAATTACTTTGCTGTATAGAAAATATTATATGAGAAATATTGAAAAGAATCACACAATGGAAACATTATATCTTTATTCATTTGTAGTTAACGAACATAGCGAATATATTTCCGATTCGTGATGCGACTTATCAGCTCTTGAACCGATTTACTAAAAACAGGTTATTCCTCTCAACGATGCAGTTGCTGCAAAAAAAATGTTCTTTTAAACTGCAAATTCAAATTTTTTATTATAACATTAATAAAATAACTAAACATTTATAAAGTTTGTTACAAGTTAGTTAAAAAAAAATGCGAAATACGGTGTGCTCTAGTTTTACAAAGTTTCCAAATAACGCAAGTAGGTTGATATTCTGCTTAAAATAATCTAATCTAAGCAGCTCTCTATCATCCTTCAATTATTCCATAGTTCTTCTATTATATTGTTGTATTCAAGCATTTACGTTAAACAAACATCAATTGTGACCACAACCAACATTTTTATTGTTTGAAATGAATAATAAATTAATTGAATGCATTAATTTTAAACGTTATTTAAAATGCGACCAAAACGCGCATTATCTCGAGAAAAAGTCAAGTTTATTGTGCGATGAATTGGACTTGTGCTTCCTTTATGCTACTAAATTACAAAGCGAGTGTCAGCCTTTAATATGCTCACATAATATTCTAACCATTTTTTAAAAGGCTGAAGCAGCAAAAACTACACACATTCGTAGAAAATGGTTGCCAAGAAAGCTGTGAATCAGAGGAAACAAACTTGCGGAACGTTAAAATTACTAGACACAAAATCACATTAAAAATATGTAAAATAAAAAAATTATGGAAATACTTGTAGAAAAACTTGTGGTTGTTGGTGGAGTGAAGGAAATTGAACAGTGAAAGTTTTGCACGAAAAGTAAGGCCAGAAGTAGATGAAAATGGAATAATTCAAATGAAGGAGTATGGATACACTAAAGTTTTCTTTTTATTGTTTGCTTTATGTTGCTGCAATCCAATTTAAGTTTTACGAGTTTAACTCGTATTCGAAGCGAACAAGCACTTAGCTTTAGCTTGGCCAAAGTTATGACACGACTCTAAGAAGCGTGATGTTCTTGCTGTTGACATGACTCAAAGAATACGCTACACAAGACATTTTACAAACATTTTTGTAAATATTTTGTGACATTGTTAGTGTTTAGTCGTAGGATGCTTTGCCAATTTTGCCAAAAGAACTATTAGTGATGCAAACTATTCGTATTTTATATAAATAATATTATATATGAATTATTTTTAACTTGAACGACCTAAAGTAGAGTGCGATTACACTTTCATTTATCACCTTCTTAAATACACTCAAAACATGCAGTCAATAAAAAATTAATAGCATGTACAAGCATTCTACTACTTCGATCCAGCTATATATTGTTGTTTAGAAGGCATATCCATAGATTAAACTGTATAGTGAAGAAGGATTATATCAATAATGTCGATGAAACTTTTTCCGGTTCAGCAAGTAAGTACAGATACTACTCGAGTCCTGTAGCCTGTCCCGTAACTTATGCCTTATATTAAATTTGCAAACTATAATAATTATTAATATTGAATCAAGCAATTTTTTATCCATAATAACTTTTTGTTGTTTTCGAGCTTTTTAGGATCATTAACAATTTTTAGAAACTTTCGCTACATATCATACGTATGGAAAAGTGTAAAAGATTAAAAGTGAAATTGTTAACTATAAAACTTATTAAACTTTTATTTTAATTTCAAGTCAATTATGCTGCAGACATGCAAACTTAATACATATAATTTTTTTAATAATTTTTATCGCGCAACAATCACGATTTCGCTCACCTCGAGGATATAAAAAGATTATCACACTGAAATAAAATTGTCTTCTCAGAACACATTTTTTTTTTTTTTTTTTTTAAGAACATCAGCAGGTTTATAATTTATTTGTATATAATTCATTGTGGCTTCAATCTTGTAAACTAAATTTCGTTTAAAGATCTCATACGCAGCAAAAGGTTCGGGCGTAAAACTATTTTGCCTTCGTTTTACACCAGTAGGCCAACAATTTGTACAGTTATAAGTTGTTGGTTATAAAAAACCACTTTTAGCTTGAATAATAATTGCAAGAATACTTTTTGAATTATTTACAATTTTTCTAAGAAGTTTTAAAGAAACATAAACAGCAAACAAACAAAAAAAATATAGAATGAAAAAACATAAAGTTGAGAGTAATAGTGACAATTTATTACTTTTGCAATAAAACTTAAGAGAATGGAAAATAAATCTGGGAAAAAACAATTTAACAAATTCATTTATAACAAGTGGGCATTTAATAAATTTGCTAAGTTGAATGTGATTACATCAAAAAGCAGAAAGAGTTTGAATAATTTCTTGATAAGACTTGTTTTTTCTTCTGAACGATAATATTTTCAAAATTAAGGCATCTCTTTAAATCTAATTCAACTAAATAATTGTATATTTTCCTTTGATCAGAAAGAATTTAATACATCAAATCATTTTGTCATGGTTTTCAGAAATAAGTAGAGTAAAAGCAATTTCACAGCTTATGTTAGAGACACCCCACTGCTTGGCATTTGCTCACTGTTTTGGGGTTCTCTTAGAAGAAAAGCAAACATCTGTAATGATATAGATTAATTATTTACAAAATAATTTAAGGCATCATTGTTTTTTTACAGCACATTGAGAACTTTGTAATCGGAATGTCAGCAAGTAGTTTTTAAGCCGCATTTGTTGAGGCAAAAAGAGATACGCCACCCCAGAATACTTCAACAGGAACAATGAACTCTGGATGTACAAAATTGAAATCGGTTCAGGCTGCTACTGATACCTCTATTTTCATGAGCTTTATTTTCGTTGCAGATACTTGTGTTAAGGAGAGCATCATTGAAAGATAATAATCTTTCTCCCGAGTGAAGAATCAAAATTATATCATTATTACTTTACAATTAAAAATGAAAACGAAACATTCTGAAATAGTTTGATACTAAAAGATACGAGCATTCTGTACTCGTCATGTACATATATAATTAATTATACACACAAAACTTATCAACTCATTGCATAATATCAAAAAGCCAAATGCATTGAAGTGTACGTTTTACAACAAGAATTCAATTCAGAACAACAATAATAAAAAAAATTTAAAAAACTAATGAGGGAATTACCGTGGAAAAATCACAGTTACATCATGAGCCAGACAAAATGCTCGTATATCGTTTGGTCATATTAACAATTGCTTTTACAGGCGACATGCGGTTAGCTAATCACGAGTGTGCTTTTGCAACGAGTTGCTTAAAGTTTAAAAAGCACAAGTGCAAATCTTAAAGTAATGTGTTCAAATGTGCTCAAATATAATATAAATAAAATTGGCCAAAATTAATTGCAATGATTATATTTCAATCGTTTTATTTTTTATCGCAAAAAGTTCAACTCGATATGCGCAGCGGAATGCAAACCATTTACAAATAAATATGAGCACAACGTTCGATCAATTATAGCAAAATCAATTAACTTTTTGTGGCCAGACAGACACACTACATTGTAACAGAAATAAAAATAAAACTTATCACATTGATTTCATTGAAAATAAGAGTATTTTGTAAGAAATGCGATAATTATTGTGTGATCACTTTAAGCATGTGCATAATTTCTAAAACATTTCTTTTCAAATTCTGCGAAAATGTATAAAAATACTTGCTTACAACAAGACTAAGTAGAATGATTCACTTTTCATTAAATTACCTTATTAAGCTTCAAGCGGCGATTTAAAACAGCTCTTAGCAACGTATGGAAATAGTGGGAAATGTCGCGAGTAGCATTGAATTGAACAATTATTTCTGTTAGAAAAGAAAGCCCAGTAAATTTGACCGGCTACTAATGGTACCTAAGCGATTATCGCCATCCCCCAAATGTCATTTATACATTTAAATATTATAATAATTACTTTGACCCCCTCAGCCATGTGACATGTGCTTTAACGAAAATAATAAATTATTTTCAGATTTACACATGATTTTTAAAATTCCCATTTATTTCATACATAAAACGATCTAAAATCGGAAATTCATTACAGACAATATAACGACCACGATTCACACAGCAGTGATTATGCTGATTACTAACCCGTAAAACGTATATTTTAACCCACATCTCTCTAAACATTCCTATTGCACCTCTTTGTTAAATTTAATATCATTAAATTTTACTTTAATTCCCCATTACTCTCGAAACCTACAAAATCGGTAATGCTATTCGTATTATTTAAATAAAGTTTTTTCGTCGTACTATAACAAAAAACGTTAAAAAATGTTTGCTCCGGATCTGCTTTAGTTTGGATGGAATACACCTTTTTGTAATCACTAATTTTTATAATTCTCGTAAGAGAAATACCAAGATAACAAAACGAAAAAAAAAATTTTTTGCAAGGCAGCAACACTCTTCCATTCACAGTGGTCTTGCGTATTTTGTGCACTTTCTTACTTTTTCATGGTATTTACAATTCTTGTCTTGCAATTTTAAGTCGAAGATAGTTTAAAGAAATGTCATTCTCATCTTCCCGTCCAATGTTTTCTTACCAGAGCACTACCAGCTTTCAAATTAGCATATTATCGAAAAATAGAAATAGATTGCAGTGGTTTGTCGTATGGAAGTAAGTCGTGTTTTGCTGCACACTAATGCTTACCATTAGAGAGCCTGTAGCTAAATGTTTTCAAACAACAACAGGAGATTTCAGAAACTTCTAAAATGAAATAACTGCGTTGTGTCAGTAAAGTTAATGTTTCAGCATGAATTACAAGAACGTTCTCTATCCAAAATTACCGAATTGTAATAAAAGCTGTCCGAACACTCATTAAGTACATTAAGGACATTGCATGTCTCTCCCGGCCGTTTTCAAATGGATTTTTTCCATATCACCTATACTAATTTAGATTCTCTGCTTTCTTGAGAAAAACATTAGAATAAAATCTTAATAAAAAATTATTGAGAGGCGATTGCTAAACAGGTGAATAGTGAATTCAAAAGAAAGAAGTTCTAAAGGAAAAATTTTGCATACTGCCATTAAATAAAAAAAGGTGAGAAATTTCAGCATAATTTCATTGTTAGAGATTTTTTTTAAATTTGACGAATATGTGATAACTCTGCAAAAAAAAAATTAGTTAGAAGACCGCAATTATATTCACGGCATGAGTTTCATTTTTATTTTGATACTTTTGTTGTCAAAACCATCGCTGAGCAATCAAGAATATGTTTCAGATCTTTCTTGTCATCTTCTTGATGAACTAATCATACAAGAAATAATTATATAGAAATATGATTCCATGCATGTCTGTTATATTTAAAATCATTTTAAAAATGTGCGCTAAAATCAAACCAGCGTTTGCATTACTTAGCGAACGTATTTGGATCGACGAATATTTACGAAAAACTACCTGGTAATTTCATCATCTACAGCCTTCTGTCATACATCCGACAGGCGAAAAGTAAAACATTATCATGAACTTATTATATTTAGGCTGTGGAAGCAAAATCACAAGTCACTTAACTTGTCACTTTTTTATTAACTTTTAGCTTATTTCGCCGATCATTTTTTATAAATAAAGCTTCATGGTATATTATTATCCTTTGCCAGATGTTTCGTAAACTTTTTTTTGTCTACATTATGAAGGGAGCGCCGTCGTTACATTTATTTTAATTTGTCAACAAATAAAAAAGTTAATAAAGTAAAAAATTAATTAATTATAAAGTGATGGTAAATAATAACTTCACTAACAATAACAAGCACGTGGTTATCCATCAACATGTCATTCGCCCAAAAACGTTCTGAGGAAATCTTCGACAATAAGTTGAGGGAGCATCTTTTATATGAAGTGTAAAGTAAAGTAGAGCCCCGCTTCCATTTGCATGAAATGGACATTTACGCCACTAAAATAGATCTCAACAAAATTTGTTTCCGACCAACAACAGCAAGGACACTTTGAGTGAATAATCGCTCATCCACGACTATTACAATACCAATTGAATGAATGCAATTATTGATATCGTTGATGATTAAATTGTATTAAACATAAAAACACCTTACAGTATAAAAAGTCATGCATTGCAGTTTTGCACAAGTAGTACACCTCACGCGTCGGCATTACTCAGCTGTGAATCGCGCACAACGTGTATCTGCTTGTTTTTCTACATTTAAATCCAAAGAAAATCGTAAATAACCTTCAGTTTAGTTGCGCTGGCAAAGTCTATAACATCTCAGATAATTAGTAAAGAAAATAATATCTTGTAAAACAAAAACAAACTACTTCAAAACATATTTAATTAAAACATGAAGTTAATAAAAAAGCAAAATAAAATGATAAATAACATTTTGATAATTATTTTATTAAGCTATAAAATTGTGACGGCAACGAGCGCAACTTTAAAGAGAGACGTCCGAAAAGCTACAGAAAACACAACAGAAAGTTCTACAGCCGTATTGAAATCTGATAGAACTGCGAACGAAGATTATTCGTTTAACGAAAACTTGAAAATAGACACCGATTCGCTGATTTTAGATGACATCGATCGCCAACTAAAGGACATTTTTCCACTCAACATACCACTAACTACATCAGCACCAGCAGTAAGCGAAGAATTTGATTCTGTGGAAGTAATAAAAGATGAATTTGGTGAAAAATTATCGCTGGGCAGGAGAACAAATTTTAGATCAATTCCTAACTGTCACTGTATTATACACAAACGCTGTGCTAAAACTGATTCCTGCTTGAGGATCCGAAATAGAAAGTAACATTTTTAAATCCAAAAGCTTGAAAAATATAAACAAAAAAAAGTATTAAAAGAATCTCAATTAGATTTACATCAATTGCAAAAGCTAATAACTGAAATATTTTTACTGCATATCATTTAATGAAAATTCCCACTTGTAATTTTATGTGACATACTCGTATGTAATTAAAACTTTTGCCCAGTGGACTCCGTTTGTGTGCGCGTTGAATCAAAAAAATTAATTGTTTTATTTTATTTATAGGGACTAAGAACACTTTTAGTTAATTAAATACATTAAATTCTTTACAGTTAATGCATTGAAATTGTTTCTTTGGTGCTTTTCTGATGGGCTTTTCACTGCATGCTAATGCAACGATCAAAGTACTTGCAACAGACGAATAGCTCAAAAAGTGAAAAAGATTCATATTCACACTTTTCCCTACTTATACGCGAGTTTCTTCTTTTATTGTTCTCATATTCAAAATATTTTAATATCGACAATTTACATTGAAGAGTCGTTTAAGTTATGGCTAAAGTTACACTACTGAGGCGCCAAGAGCAAGATTATAAGTTAGCACAGCAGCAATTCTTTTGAAATAAAATATTTCAAATATAAAAAATAATTGTTATTGTTGTAAGAAATAGTGTGTGTGTAGTAGAAATAATTTATTTGTAGAACAAGTTTGACTATCATTAAATCAGCAACCGTACATTCAACAGCACGCTGTTATAAAATTATATTTAGTACTACTTTCTATAAAAGTTGTTAATTTTAGATAAACAATTATTTATGCAAAAAACAAGCGCACGTAAATAATGCTAATTTGAATTTGATTACTCAAAAATATTAAGTGTTGAAATTCTGAAAAATAAAATCAAAGTATTTTAAACATATCGAAGTATTTTAAATGTCAAATATCTGTCCAGAAGTCGGTGGATGCAACAAAATAAAACAAACCTGTGAAAAGCCACATTTGCTTTTAGTTCCTATACGGAATATCAAGTGTCTTAGAGAAGAACATGTCGCCACTGCAGCATAATCTACATCAGAATGCTCTATGAGCTGCTTCTATGCTTTTCTCATTTTTGTGTCATATTTTAAACTGCCATTAGCAGGCTCTGAAATTCAGTTGAGTCAAGGTGACGAAAGAAAAAGCTTCCAATGTTGTACTTGCATGATATTTAGAAAAGAAAAGTGTCATTATATATTGCCGTAGGTAGTGCATTTTACCAGTCGCTATCATTCAAATATGAATCCCACACCACATGTATCTTGTTTGTTTCTCAACATTTAAATCCATAGAAAATTGCAACTAACCTTCAGTTTAGTTTCATTGATAGAGCTCATAACAACTAAGACGATTTCCAATAAAATATCTTGAAAAACTACTCTTTAATAAGTAAATAAATTAATTGAATAATGAAGTTAATAAATAAGCAAAACAAAATGGTAAATAATTATTTCTTAATTACTTTAATAATCTGCAAATTTATGACTATAAAAAGTGCGAGTGTAACAACAGAAAGCATAAGGAAAAAAGGATTAACTACAGAAGGCTACGACGTCATAATGAAATCTGATAAAATTGCAACTGAAGGCCCCCCACTCAACAACGAACACATTTTGGAAACCAACTCCCAGATTGCTGATAACATCGATCGACAATTGCAACAAATCTTCGTAGCAACTGTTGGTCCAAAGCCAGCAACTACATCTGCACCAGAAATCGGCGGCAAATTCAGTTCGCTGGAAATTATAAAAAGTGAAGGTGGCCAAGAATTGTCGTTGGGCCGGAGAACAGATTTTGAGACAGTACTCAACTGCCCCTGTATTATACACAAACGATGTGCCAAAACTGATTTTTGTCTGAAGAAACGGCATAGAAAATCATTTGCTACAATTTAAAATTCAGCTGGAAAGCAGTCATATAAAATCGTATTTGATAAAGTAAATGGCAGTAAATTTCTTCACGCATTTCTAAAATGTTCTATATTATTTTTAACCAACTTCATGCAATAAAATAATTTATACTGGATCCTACAACAGTGTCAGATATTCCAAAAAATTTTCAAAAAACCTAATCAATAAGTAATTTTAAAAGGTTTTTTTTTATTTTTATATTAATATTTTGCATTTAAATCAATATTTTGCCACTCTTTCAATATCAAACTTTTTTAAACCGGTATTGAACTGACAAAATTCTCAAAATTTTTTTCGTCTTAATGTTTCTCATCTCGTCTTATTTTTATATACAGCCGCTCTAGTCCACAATTTCTTTACTGCACTTTTGTGCCATTAAAAAATAACAAACCATTATTTCGTTAAAACATAATTGCTTAATGTGTGCAACCAATGCAGTTCTTAATAAATTTTACAGAACGATCGATTGTATTGCACTTATATACTTTATATTATTAAATATTCTTAATTCTTAACCTTTCTAAAAATTACGTTTAATAGTCACGTTCGGTTATTTGTTGCATTTTCAAGTCAAAAATTAAGTGAGTACGGACTGATTGCCTTCAGAAACATCCTTAACATCGAAAAAAAAATTTTAAATTCAAGCTACTGCACTTTTATGAATGTTCATTATTTTCAAATAGTTAAATATTGAATTTAAAAAAAAAATAGATATGAAGTAATTGTGGCCCAGTCAATGCTACACTTTCAAAGTCAAGTTGAACAAATTATGCTTTTAGTGATATACACAAAATTAAAAAAACCTACAAATTAAATCAAAAGAAGAATTATATTCCAATTTCCTTTGTATATTTATTATGTAAGATAATAATTTAACATTAAAAAAAATATTTAATTGTATTTATTAAATATCATACAAAATGATCCAGCTGCTGTATAAATTAATTACTCTTGTAAATTATTTTAAAAATCAAAGCAACACAATTCTCAATTAAAATGAAAACGTACAACTATTCCAAGAAATTTACATTTATATGGAAATGAAACAAATTTCCACAGATAACGCTAATAAATTATATTCAAGTGTAGTTAATATTTGCAATAAAGTCACTCTTACTAATATTTATTAAATTTTATTTCTTTATTGTCTTCAATCACACTTAACATATTTTCTTAATATTAATTACAGAACGTATTAATTTCTGCATTATAAAACTATTGAAACAATATTAATTGCATTTTTATTTTTGATGTTTTTCTAATCAAATAAAATTAATTAATTGCAAAAGCTGAAATGAACAATTTTTTTCAATTTTCTTTTTAAGGGCAAAGCAGGTGGAGCATAATTTCAAAAGTTTTCTTTATTTAAAAGTACAGTACCAGAGTCTAAACATCCCTGGCAAGGAGGGTCTTTATTTTGTTGGTGTCAGATACGGCACCGTAGTATACACGGCGTAAATATTGAAAATATCATGATTAGAAAGTTATGAATTAAATGTTTGGATATTTGGACGACTTGGGAGCACCTCTCTGACATCACAGGTCTTTATTTCAGCAAAGTATTCTGAAACACAAGACAGAAAAAATATTTAAGAATTTTTAAAAAAAGAATTACCAGCACTTGCTGTAGCTCCATTTTATACAAAATTCTTTATTCAATTTGAATTTTTCCCGCGCAGTTATTTTTTTGAGATTCCCAATTTTAATATCGACTTGTCGCCAGAAAGGAATTTACTTATTTAGGTGTGGCACTGTCTCCAAGGAGCCCGTATGCAGTTGTGTCTGCATTTGTGATTTCTAAATGTGGTCACTATTGAAAATCTTTCGGAATTTGCAAATTCCAATTTCTTTTCAAAATGAAAATGGAGGCAACTGATTAGTAAAAGCGATAATTCGGAGTGAATTGTAACTTTTAACAATGAAAAATTTGAAACTTTTCTGTGGAATTACATTCGATTTAAAAATGGCTGATATACCTGCAATTGGCACTTCAAACCATCCAGTTGCTGTTAAAAGATATATAAACATTTAAAAAAACCTGTAAAGAAACTCGAGACTCCCTTTTGCAATTGTTAGTCAAGTTCGGGGTTCTGCTCAAAGTTATTTCGCTCTATAAATGCAGAAGCATCATATTGAACAAGAACATAGAAAATTCAGGTAGAGTACAAAATATCCAAAAAAGCGATTTATAAAAGAAAAAAGATTGTAATATTTTTATGATAGAAGAGTTTAAAGACCATTAAATGTTCTTTCTCTTTATTCTACTGGGATTGTATTGTTTCTATAATTGCAAATTTCAGTACCATGTTAAACGGCACACCCGATTTATTAATTTTTTATATTTTTTTTTTTTCCTTTGTAATTTTAAAATATTTTTCCATCAGCAGCCTTTCCAACATCACAATTTGTAATTTCTTACATGGCCGTTACTATGGCTGGTGGTGGTAAGAGTTGGTTTTGTTATAAAATAAAATTCCTCAAATTAAACTGAAATTTGAAAAACAAAAAATAAAAAAAATGGAATTTTCCCTGGTTCGGTATTTAAGAACTGAACCAAATAGTTAGCCCGGTAAATTGTACGCTGCCTTACCGAGATGCTAAGTGTATCCGTAAAGTGCACAGCCCGCATATAAAATTGTTTTCATTCGGTCAATAAAAAATTAAAAATATTTCCACTGGCTAAATCAGAAAATAAAATGCATTAAACCATCTTGATAAGAAATTATGAATAATAAAAACAAAGAAACATAACAAGTGAATTTTTAACAAACAAACAAAAAATGATTAAATAAATTGACATGGGAAATAGTCAATCAAAGAACGTTGATCTGAGTGGAAAGCAATTTCACTAAATAAGTCTCAAAGCTTTCATAAGTTTTGAAATGCATAATGTGATAAAACTTTTCCTTATTGTCTTAATAACAAGCGACAGCTTTTATTACAGTGCAGGTGCCGCTGCAAATCCTAATCGAAATAACATAAATTTAAGAGCCAACCGGAGTGCAGCTAATTATCAGATGCCAGAAGACTTAGATCAGAAAAGTAATGATAGGCAGCATCGAAGTAATGCAGGACTGGTTCATACTGGAACAATATTTTCCAGTGCATCTAATTGCAAGTGTAAAACAGTCTTCGGAAGATGCCTGCGACACACTAATTGCTAACGCTTCGAGTAATGCAAGTAATAAGTACGTGATCTCATACAACTGTATGCAAATCAATTAAAAAAAAAAACACACAACACATTCAGTACATAAAATTAAATGTTATTTATCAGCATATAATAAAATTAAAATAAACTAAACACAATGTCCTTTAAAGTCTTTCTTTTGACAATTTGATGGTGTATTAAAAATAGTGCCTAAAGCGATATTTATATCTCCAGTGTTTGTTTCATTAATGGAATTAGTCTCCACGCCATGCTCATTGTCCGAATACGTAAAACGTTTGCCGGGTGCCACAACTAAGTTCACCTCCTTCTCATCTCGCACAAGATTAAAAATCAAAAAACTTCTCTGATGATTGGATGTATTCTCGGAACCAGAGGAACTCACTTCAATCTCTTGCCTCGTAACAGGCTGGCCATTTACCAAATATTTTGATTGGTTTACCAATATAAAAAATAAAACCAATTTAAGCATTTTGTATTAAACAACCGCACTAGTATTATTTTTACTATGAGCCACTTTTTAAATTTTAAACATCTTTGCACAGTGTCTAGCACATTAATAAGTATGTAATGCATTTTTCGGGCAAATGCTTGCACAAAATTTCTTAAAAAAATATTATCAGCAAATTATACAGCCAAATTTAGGTTTGAAATGGAATAATAAAAAATAATGGTAATGACTTTAATTAATCACTTGAAGAGAACACATCTTACACAAAGATTCGTCTCATCATGCACAAAGAACTTTATATAAATGGGTTCCAATAGTTCAAGCAAATAAATTTTAAAAAAATCCTAAAGATTACGCAGATCATGGAGAAGATATCATCGGTTGAAATTGTGATGGGAAAAACTGCAATTCGTTGCACATCTCAATGATTTCCAATGCATCAAAGTTCGCAAATAGCTGGTACAACTAATGGGAAAATTCAAAATATAATTATAAAAATAAAACTGTCGATTATTCGATTAAAATAATGTTTAAACGGTGTACAGAGCAGGAACAAAATATTTTAGCCTTTTTTTCGCCGAATAAATATATTTTTAATTAATACTTCACATTAATTTTATTTTATTCACATTAATTTTCAATAATTAATTAATTTTCAAATTAATATTTGAAAATTGAAAATTTTGTTCGGAATAATTTATGAGTTAAATATATATTTTTCAATAAATTGTGTGTATAAAATTTCACATTTTCATATTTCAAAAAAAAATTTACAAATATTTTAAAATTTTGCTCAATAATTAAATAACTTATGGTTAAAGAACTATTTATTTTCCAAATTGGTATCAATAAATCTGTGAATTCCATAGAAGGGTTTAACTCCTCAGGAGGATCTAAATATTTTAGTATACGAGTACCAGCAAGATAAGAAAATTATACGCAGGAAGTCATTTAACTACATTATTAAACTATAGCTAAAAGAGTCGAATATTCGATTACTAAGAAGAAGACTTCGTACATCCTTATTTTTTTTACTTCACGCCGGTAACAAAACTTTTTTTGCATCACGTTTGTATAATGTAAGGTTTTAAAACGAGATGAAATTACATCGGATTCTTGTATTAAGAATCGTATAACTGCATAGGATAGTAAATCATACCCCTAATAATATAAACCATTTTTAATCATCAGTTTTTTGTTAAATATTTGGAGAGTTAAGAAAGAGATTGGGATTACGAGATCCTTGTAAATAATGGCCAAGAGTAATGAGAGAATGGAAACCAAATCGTAATTTGAGTCGCTTCATAAGAATACCTTTTATGAAACTCGTGTTACAAAGAATGTTTTCGTCTAACAAAACGCTTAAAACTAAAACGGTCATCAACCAAATGAATTCTTTTCCCAAAAATTTATTTTTATATATGCATGTACGAGTATGTATGTAAGTATGTACCTATTTATGTGCATAATACGAAAATATATTTATTTATTTATTTATTTATAGCAAATGAACTCAAAAAAAATGTGAGAGATCTTAATTTAAATTAAAGTAGAGGATTAAATCGTTAAATGAAACTGAGTCTAAGTCTGGAAAGAAGAGTGCGAAATTTACAAAATTTTGCAGAAATTCTATGATAAAAAATTTCAAATAAAATAAAAAGTTTTTGCTTGAAATTAATTACAATATACCAAATAACTAAATTCTGAAAAGTACTGATTTAAAAATTATTTAGGAAAGTTTCAAATTTACTGGTTTTACTTTTCGAGCTCGTAAAGGCGGTAAATAAAAAATATAAGACCACTTGCAAAAGCTTATGGATAGAAACTTAAGAATTTCTTCCCTTTAAATTCCGTAAAAAAGTTTTGAACAAACTTTTTAAGATTTATCAAGGGACGTTTTGCTTGAGCGTATGTAATTAAGGTTCGTATAATGACAGAAATGCTCAGTAAAAGTTAGATATGGAACCAATATTCGATTCTCTTGCATGTCTTTTAATAAATCAAATATAATATTGCAATAATATAACAATTATAGTACTTGTGGCTAAGAAAGCTTGACTCGACTTTTAATGTAAAAAAAAAAACTAATTAAAATTAATCTTTATTTAATTTATTTAATTTACATTTACATTTGAAGCGTTTATAAAATTTACATACGAGCCATCACCAGCCAGCTATAAGAGGTGTGCTTAGAAAATGTTTTGGTTCCAGTCTTACTGGCCTTAAAATTTCAAACTACATTCTTTTCACTTCGTTATAAATAACGCACAATGAATTTAATTAAAATAAGAACAAAAAAACATACTACTTTCGGTTGTGCATCATGACAAACTTTTAGATGACGATGTACGACGTTGAGGTTGCTTTAAACCTCTTGAAAATCGTTTATTATAAAGATGGTTATTTTGATAGTTCCACAAATCAATCCATCTAAACACTGAAAGAGGCTTTTTCATTTTGAATAAAGCGACTGATGGTGACAAAATCTTATCATCGTTCAAATATTTTCTTCTTGCTCCTCAATTTTTTGCAAACACAAGTACACTCCGCAATTTGGCTAAATTAACATCTTGTTAGTTTCGTTGTTGTTAGTGTCTTGTTTCTTTAGGAAAATTCTAAATATATGTGAAGTATTTGTAAATTATTTGTAAATTATTTTTAAATTTTCGAAAAGCTGTTGTAACCCACATCTCATTAACACACGATCAATAGAGACATGTTTGTTCCGTACAATTAATTATTCAAATTATTTTCTCATTATAAATTGTAATCAAGCGGCAAATTTATATTTTTTATATTCAAATTCGTTATTATAGTTTTTCCTTATTCTTTATATATGATTTTTACTTTAATACTTAATGCACTTCCCCTTAAAGTTTTTTTGCTTGCAGTTCGCAGTCTGGTCAAATATTGTGCGAACACCAAAATCAACTTCCTCTTCATCATAAGGAGCAGCATAAATCTCATTTTGGTTTCGATCCTCATGCGTTATATTACTCGATTGGTTATAGATTGTATATTCTCCTCCATAATGCTGATTGTGTGCTATTTTTTGCGAATCATATTCAGGAATTGTCTGCGCAATAGCAGCATGAAAATCATGATGATTGGACTCATGTTGATGACCGCATTTATTTTCGGGCTCAGTCTCAAAGTTATAATTATTCAAATTTCTTCGATCTGAATGTGGTTCACTTTTAGCCCTATAAGGAGAGCTGTGGCACAGTTGCAGCATAGCAATTATAAGTGAAATATACAGAGTCAATTGCGTCATAATATCTATTTTCATAATTTTATTTTATTATGTTTTTTTATTAGAACTTGAAGGCAATTATAATATAGTTCTTTATTAATCAGTTTACGTTGTAGTACTAAAAGCGTACGACAATATTCTAGAAATATACTTATACGCCGTTCGCGACATTTTGTTTCCAGAAGTTTAAAGGAATTTTTCTACGAAAGATATAATTTCTAAAATGTCTTTTCATTATACAATAGTATCGGAATAGTGACGCTGCACTTTATCAAATGTTTAAATTGAGTGCATTGCTAAGATAGTGCTCTTTTTTCTAATATTGAAATAGCTAAATTAGCAAGTTCAGTTCAGATAACGCGTACACAGAACAAGGGATTATTACTTAGTTCATTTCTAAATCCATTAAGTAGAAGGGCTTTAAGCAGAGTAGAAAGTTTTCACCAAAAGAAAAAGCTTTGCCTTACATTTAATTATAAGTTGAATATTAACTGTGGGACCACAAGCATTGGAAGTGGGGCCTGTGGAATGGCAATGACGAAGAAAAGAGAAGTTATGATTAAATCTTTATTGGATTTCGATAAGATCAAGAATGATTTTTTCCTAGAAACTATTATTTGCTTGAATAAAAATATATAAAAATGTATAATATAAAAATATTAATTGAAAAAAACCAAAAAAATTATTTTGAATATTTTTGGTGGTTTGGCGTTTTGAATTATTGAGTTTTTCTTGAACTCAAATTCACTGCCGTTCACTTAGTATCAACGCGCCTTCATCAGGACTCCCAAACCGAAGGAAACATATATATGCAGTTTAAAAAAGGTTATAAATAAGCTATTAATTTAAAGCTCACTGACCTCAAGCTTCTAAATTTTTATAATTTTAAATAATTGTACTTGCTTGTTGACGAAATTATTAATTAAATATTCTGTTTTTCATTTGATGTTTCTTATCAGTTTCATAATTTTTTTCCAACAATACGTTTGAGTTCTAGAACCAAATTGATAACGAGATAAGGTTGGCAATATTTGGTACTTTGTTTGCGTTGCTAATTCTTGGAAATTTTGACATTGTTAATCGTAATGAAAAATGGTCTCTGCTCCTCTTTTGTGAGAACAATGCATCTAAACACATTAAACACGGCAGGCTACACGAACACAGGATTTTAAATGACGCTAATTACTGTTGTAGCCCAAAAGCCGGAACGTAAGTTTCTTGAAAGACGTATCGACAGCATAAAGAATTGGTATTAAGGAATTATAATTATTTTTTTTAAATATACTTCCAACCGAAGCGAATTCATTAACGGCTGAAAAAAATATTTTTCAATAAAATTCTGTTTGAAAATTGTGTTTTATACGTTGGTTATCTCTACATATGAGATATGTGAATACATTTAATAACAATTATTTGTGAATATCTGAGGTATTCCAGATCGAAAATTATTTCTCTTTCAGCAATCATAATTTCTTTTCTGATAAAATAAGTATAAAAATAAAACTAACATTTTTTCATTTATTTTAAATTATAATTCTTTAGAATCTTGAGGTGATTGAGCTTTAAATTCACCGATTATTTATTCATATTTTTAAACCGCATATTTTTATTATAATATTAATAATAAAATTAATAAAAATATTTTTATTATGCACCCATTTTTTGCGCAAATCAGTATGCACGCTATATGAAATCGCTTTGCCTAAAATTGTTTGTCTAAGAGTTGCCACAGTGGTAAACAAGATTAATTAATACCAGTTGAACTCTTCACAAGATTTCTTCATTGTCAAAAATTTATTCACCTCTCATATCAAAATAATCTTTTGTTTAAATCAAAATTATTTACTTCTTTTAGGCAAGAAACTACATCCACAAATAAAAGTATTTATATGTATATGTTAATGCATACATGGAAAAAAAGTTCTATTGCAGATGGAAAACAATTAATAATGGATGTTCGAATAAAGTAAAATTTGCAAATTGCAAATTTACTACACAAATTATTTTTTTTAAGAAAAAAAGTAAAAACCAATTCAGACATTTTACGTTGCTAAGACCAGAGAAAAGTAATCATCTTGCTTCGACTTGATATAAAAAGATTTTATCTGAATATGACAATTATTTACATACACATACACTAGTAATACGACATCTTAGAAGGTAAATAACTTAAAAGCCAAGTTTTTTTTAAATTTTATCTATTACACTTGTTGATTGGAAATTTAAAAATATGTGTACTTTAATCATCTTGCCGAGAAGGGATTTCTTCTCTGTTAAATATTTCCATAGAAATATTTGACTCGTTTAAAGCAAGTTCACATTTACACTGTTAAACATGTATTTCTGTTCTTTTTGTAGGTAAATAAAAAATGGGAATTATGTTTCAGGTTGAGTTTGCTTATCAACAGAGTTAAGAACAATCTAGTGAACTGAGTATCCTTCACGGTTAAATTAACTTTTCTTGGGCAGATATGTTCATTCATATTAAGAAACTAATAAGAAAAAATTTTTTGTGTTTTGCAAATTATTTCATTTTGTATTTATTTGTTATATATTTTTACTTTTTTATTATAAGTACACTTAACATATATCTCTTTTCAAGCACTGGCCATTAATTTGACAAGGACAATTCAGAACAGTTTTAAGTAAAAATCGATTTCCAAATGTAATATTTACATCACTTTTCTGAGCATCTGTTACATTTACAATCTGTTGATGGTATTTCTGATTATCTTCTACTTCTTGATTGGAACTCTTGCTTATCTTATCAGGTGCAAACATTTCCTTCTGATAGTTATCTGGTCCGTTGTTGTCATCGAAACTATCTTTTGGCTGAACAATGGGTTCATCCGATTTATTCATCGTGCTAAAATATGTTTCCTCATCTTGCGGTTCAGTGGGAATGACTATCGAATAAGTATTTCGGTTTGCTTTTGGGAAACCAAATGTTAAATTTATTACCACAATCACTAAGAAAATTATTTTAATCATGATTAAATAATAAATTTTATTTATATTGTGTTTATGTCAAAAGTTATTTTTATACTATTTCTTGCTGGATATTTATTTTATATTTATATATATTTGGTATTTATATGTTTTTTATCTGCCGACATTGTTTTGTAAGTATACGTTAAAACTTGCACCACGTTTTACAAGTTATTGCGCGGAACTGACTCGATCTAACCGCCATAAGATAAATGAACTTATGGAACAGTTGATTGAAACCACATTACATACGTGGAAATGCACACACATGCATACCAATGAGCGCTTATAAGCAAATATAAATATTATTATCAAGCTGATGTGCATTTTATTATTATTTATTATAAAGAGTAATCAATAACGCGGAGTACAAGTACTGCCCCTGTATGTGTTTATTAATGGGATTTATAGGCATATGTGACTTTAGATTTTCTCTTTTTTTCCTGTTCAACTACCATATACATTAAACCGATCTGCCTTTAATTGCAATCATCAACAAATTATTTTCTTAAAGTTTTATTGGAAAAAAAAAATTAAAGCCAAAATGGAGTTTGGTCGAAATTAACAATTGTACTGAGTGTGTTTCATAATAAATAAAGAGTTCGATTAAATTAAAAATTATTTTTTGCGTGACCGATTCCACCATTGTCGTGTTGTACAGAACGCCATACTAAAATACCATTTAGGTTTCAATTGTATAAAACTGGTGAAGTAAATCATTCTTATTCAGATTTAGCAAAAAAAATTGCTTTGCTTTCTCTCTTTCTTTCAAGAAGAGATATTTCTTTCTTTTTCAAAGTGAAAATGCAATCTCGCAATTAACACACCTTCAATATTTATGGCAGTATCAAAGATGGCGTCCAATTTCGAATCATCTATCAATATCTAAGCTTTTTAAAGAAATTATGTCCATGTCAGGGCTACAGAAAAAACAACATCAATAGGTAGAGAAAATCAAAATTTGTAGCGAATAGCAAAACGATCTCACATCTTAAGTCTTATTTTACATGTTTTTCAAAAAAAATTCCCATGTAAAATGTATGCAGTGAAAAACGTCCACCACTGTACTTTATATATTTTTGGAAAACATCTGCACCTAAATTTCCAGCGAAAATTTTATTGTTTTTGTAAATTGCATACATAATAATTATACAATAATTAAAAGAAGTGCTTATTAACACAAACAGAAGAGAGAATAAACTTTTCTCAGGATTTGTTATATTTACAATCTGTTGGTGGCATTCCAAATTGTCCTCAAGTTCTTGATTGCAACGCAGGGCATTTTTTCTGTCCTTTTCTGGTTTTTGCCTCAAATTAGTCTTTTTTACATCTGTTATCTCAGGTAACTCTCTTTCTTCACACTCGTATTTGTGTGTGTGTAATAAGTACTATTATAATTTTGTATAATTATTTTATCAAATCAATATCTACATATACCTACATATATCGTTTAATTTAATTGGAATAGATTTGAATAATAATAAAAAAAATAATTATTATTTTATATATTAATTCAATTTTAATTATCAATCTACTAATACAAAGATTACATGGTTACAATGAAATCACTAAGAATTTCTTAAGAATTTCTGAATTTATACTGAAATTTTATTTTATTTTAAATACGCCCAACAAGACCAATAAGTCAAATCTACTTGATTTAGTTGTAATGCTATTCCAATATGCCACGAAATTGTGCTTGAGTGCGATTTTAAAATCTGTTATGTAACAATTTCAGGCATTTTTAGTTTTCGACTGGAATAAATAACAGGTTTTTAGTTTAAATTATTTCTAAAAGAAGGCATTGTTAGCTTTTACCTAGAATTATTAATCATAAAGTTTCAACGCCAAACGGCTTAGCAGAAATGATGTAAACCCAGAAACTCCTTCACATCTATTGCTAAAATAACTAAAATTATTAAAAATTATTAAAAACGATTCAGCAATGAAATGATGGCTTAGCTCGACAATAATTAATCAATTTGAGTAGGTCAGGTTTCATTTTAATCTGACCAATACGCTTCTTCGTATCATATTACTTGCATAGCACTGCAAGTAAGTTTTATATTCATACACTCACCAACTGTCGCTAAAACAACAAAACGATTGTGATTAAAAATATCCGCTGACGTCAAGAAATTAAAACCGTATGCGAATAGTCAGCGAATTTATTATTTTGTTCCATCATCAATGATTAGCAAGCAGTCTTATTTTGAATGAAAATACTACGACTGCAGTAAAGGAAATTGGCGCGAAAATCTAACTTGTCTCTGCTACAAATAATGACTGATTGTATTTCACAAGCACTTCTTTGTCATGAGATGGAATTTAAAACAAGTTGTGAAATTACGGTAGCTTCTTTGCAAATTGCCACATTAAATTTAATTATTTCTTACAATCAGAATATTTAAATATAACTCTCTAGTAGTTTAAAAATGTGTTTATTTGATGGTATCACCGAAAATCAAAATCTTTTACAAATACTCTGAATATAAATAAAAAGCACATCTTTTCGATACAATTTTTATAAAGACATAATTTTTCTAATTGATAACATTCCCCAAAAATTTAAGAATCTTTTACGCGCACGCTTTACAAACATGTTGCACTACGAAAACTGTCAAGGCCCCTTTATCATATGAATCTGAATCGCTCGAAGTCACAAATCATGAGAGTTTAACGATTTTACTTGTTGAATTTTCAAGATACTGCACAGAGATATTACATACTCATTTAAGTGTTCCCCACTAAAAACTTGTCCTCTCGCGTTCGTTGATAAGTTGGCTGAGTTTACAATAACAAATTGATAATAAATTTACAATCCACGTGAAACCGTTTTAAATTTTTACAAAAACCTAAAAAAAAAAATTTTACGAAAAACTTAAATACACGGCGAGGCTTAAGGATAATAACACAAGAGGTGCATTCTTTTCAGAGAGTACACAGTACTCAAAACTTGCGCGAATTCGAATATAAATCCGGCAATAAATTTTATTTATTAGTTTAGTGGTTATTTTAAAGCCCCTAAGCTTGAATTGAATATTGATAGAGTACGTTGCGAAAAAAGCCGCTCTTAAAAACTCTAAGGATAACTGTTAGCACTTCTGCTTCTTCGCACATCTTCCAGAAATGATGCAATCACAATTCGGCACAACAGTGTAGACTGTTCTGATCCTAAAAGAACAATCAAAAAGTATTAAATCTAAAGCAAATTTGAAGAGATGTAATAGATTCATTTGATGGTTTTAAGGTTGAAATATTTTCCATCAATCTTACTTTCAGTTTGGAAATGACTTTCAAATTATGACTTTGAAAATATTTTTTTACCTTCTGACTGCTAATTGATGATGATGGGACAGTGTCAGCCCTAAAACATCTGTCTCTTGATTTCCCTTTGACATATCAGGGGTTGGCATCTGGCGTGAAATGATTTGATGAATTTGACCGATTAAAAATATAGCTGATAAAATTGCAAAGAACTTTGACATTTTTATAATACCAAATATTATATTTTGTAATTGCCTAATTAATATATTGTCGCTAATAAATCGTCTTGACTTTGAGAGATGATAAAAGCCACTAAGCAAAATTGCTAAAGAATTATAGTTGTTAGGCGGAGTCTCCCCTACTGACCGTTTTTAGCAATAGTTGCAGTTTATATAATTCTTCTTGTCTTGTATCTCATTCAAACAACTAAAGAGTGAGTAATAAAGTGCAGTTTTTCTAAATTCATTTCACTTATGAAGCAATTGTGCTAAGTGAACAGCTTTTAAATTTTGTAAGTATTAAATACAAAACAAGTTTTTCTAAGACTTTTATTATTTTATTTCTTTTTTAAAAAAAAAATCCAAAAAATCACCGCTTCAGTCACGGCAACTAACTGAACGGCTGAGATTCAAAGAAACTCGAACCAACAAATTCGTTATAAAAGAATAATATAAATGCAACAGCAATTTGATTAGATTTATTATTTTCTCTCCGATTCTTAAACATATCTTATCTTTACGTTAATGCTTGCATTTAATAGATCTGAAACTAATAGCAGATACCAACTATGGCACAATGATAATCGCGAACTACTTTGTGCTTATTTTCATGTTCACTGCTTCCAAAAGGTTATAAGGCAAGGCGTATATATCTATATCAAAATTTCAGCGCAAATTATTGCCAATTCATTAAAAGTAAAGTCGTATTTTAATTTCAGCACTTTTTTTAAGTTTTTTGTAACACATTTCGTGACGTAATATTAGATAGAAGCATGGGAATTAAAATTGAACGTTATCCGTCATTATAGAAGTTCGCGTAAATGTTTATATTGCAACTGATTTAAAATATTACACGTATTAAAGCAAACTCCGTCATTTGCTTTGTTTTTGTTCGAGTCGCAATTATTTTTGAATTATTTTGTTTGAAGCAGCAAAAGATATATGTAATTGTTCAATAAATTATTACACCATGTCACAATCAATATTTGTAGATAAAGCAGAGTGGAAGCATCCTTGTGATTTCTTATGTTCTAACTTATTTTATATATTTTAACCCGATTATTTAAAAAAAAAACCTAATTTCAGGCTAATATAGGTATATAAAATATTGAATAAAATACTACTGACTCCATTAAATTTTAGAAATTTTCAACAAATTATTTCGCTTAGTTCGAAAAGATATGCGTGTTAGTTTTGTTTAAAAAATTTCATGCAAAACATATTCGACAGCGTTTTATAAATTGAATTTAATTTTTTTAATTTTATTGGTGCATTTAGAAAACTGTACCTTTTTCACTAATATTATTTATTTCCTTTTTTTAAACAAAAATTTAATTACTCATGATCAAAATACTAAACCATTAATTAACATAACAAATTAACTTTTTTTTTAGTTGAAAAAATGTTTTATACCAAAAATTATTTTAAAAATTTTCTATACTGTGACAATTTTGCGTTGCATAGAGAGTTTTCTGTATATAAATTTTTATAGGAATCTCTGCTTAACTGACGTGTATAACTCTTTTTCTGGCAAAAACCTAAAAAAGTTAAGCAACTCTATTACTTGAAACAAGTTGTCAACATTTAAATAAGCATATTGTTGGTTTCAAATATAAAGGCCCTAACTCACATATTTCTTGCAATAAATGTATCAACTGAATAGACATTGCAATCACTAAAAAAATATATTGCAAAAAAATTGTACTCTTAACACTAACGATATGTCAATTGCATTAAACGTGCACTGCAATGCCATACTCTCTTCAGTTGCAGTGTTAGTTTCGTAATTACGTAGCATACTCGCATGCTTTTCGGCTTTGTTAGCGAATAACAGAGCTTACAGATATAAAAATCGATTATTAGTCTTGCACAACGTAATGTCATTAAATGTCTACGCTGCAAAACGAAAGCTGTCGTACAAAAATCACAAGTACGGTATAACTTTATTAAGTTTGTATTTTATTAACTGAAAAAAAAAGTTGTACGCTAATCCAACAACAACAAACACCGATGAATAGAAAAAATAATTGAAATATAATAATATAGTAGTTATAATGAAAAAAGACGAAATTTGATAATATTGTAATGCAACCAAATAAATCATTTAAATTAATAAATTTCCTTAAATCTGCCTACTACATTGGCAAACACACATATATACACATATAATATAATAAATAAATATTAATATAAATAAATATTTCCGTTTATAATGAGAAATTAAATTTCATTTAAAGTATCATTAGGACCAGCCGTTGTTGTTGTGGTGGTGGTGGTGGTGGTGGTGGTGGTGGTGGTGGTGGTAGGATTCTCAAAGCCTTGCACCACCAAAGCATCACCAAAGACAGGTTTAAAGAATAGCACAAAACGAGCGTAACGTCTAGCAGAGTTCTGTAAAAGAATTTGAAAAGTATTAAATTTTGAGAGCAACACTTTTCAAAGCTTTCTGTTACTCTATAATTCACACTTTTGTTATAGCACCAGAAAAGCTTTTGCTTTCATCTACTTGCCATAATAAATCGAGAAATTGATTTTGAAACATTTGTTAATGTTGCAAACGACTTGGTAAAGAGTTCATCAGGAAAGTCTAAAGAAACGTTGCTGCGGTCAAATTCAGGTGTATCTGCGGGGTAAGCTTTTCCTTTGCCACCGTCAGAGCGTTTAAAACGCTTACGAGCAATCTGAAATGACAACATATTCAAAATATTATTATCTTCATATGAAAGAACGTTACAAATGCAACAAACCATATAAAATATATGGGTTCACGTAAGCTTGTAAAATGTGGCAGGTAAATATATTTGAATAAAACTATTCATGTGCTTACAACAAAAATTTTAAAATGTGAGCTAAATAATAAATAAAACATAATATCATAAAATAAAGCTGAACAGTTTTCTATTTCCTGTAAAGAAGAAAATATATCTCACAGCTGATATAAAATATTGTTAAGTTTATAAGCTTCCAAATTTATATGATGTTTACATAGCATTACGATTTGACAACTGTGGCAATTGTGTTGAAAAAATGAAGTAGTGTTACATAAAAACGTGCGATTTTTATAACAAGAAAAAGTTTATGAAAATTTTCATAAAATGATATTTTTCGTGCGATCAGAGTTGCTTTTAATTCAAGCAGCTGAATACGGAAATATTCCTTTGTGACGCAAAACTAGAAACATTAAAGTTTTTTTTACGATAATCAACACTTTTCTACAGCAAACAAAATATCCTGTTTTGGAATTCATTTAAATTATAGTTTGCTTCCAGCAAGCCTATTTTGATTTTATTTCTTAAAATAGGAGGTTTCACCATCGCACTTTCATGTGAATGGGTTGTACTAACTACAAAAAGCATATTGTGGATGCTTATACTCGACCGGATGCATGACTTTAATCCCTAAAAGTTTCTACTAAAACATTTCTATACTGAGACATTAATTTAAGTCCCAATAAAAGTTATAAATATTTAAAAGCTTTGGAATAATTACGGTAAAAGTAATGACAACCATAAGCACTACAAGTAATAGGGCTATAGCAAAACGCAAGGGTATAACAGGGATTCGCTGCAATTGTCGTATTAATATGATACAATACATATGTGACATTTATGTGCCGTAAATATATCTATTAACGCCTTTGCAGGCACGCAAAGCATTAAATTCGTATTTCAGAATAACCCAAGTCTAATAACGGTCCAATGCTAGTTAAGTTCAGAACCATAAGTCTTCCAAGCTTAAAAGCATGCAAGCAGATTATACAATGCCTTCTTACTTGGTCGAAGTGCTTTTGCGAACTTTATAATTGTAAATATTTTTATTTAAATTTATTTTCATACGTAATTATGTAATAAATTCAAATGACTGATTCCTGAGTTAAAACCGAAATTTTTACATCGTCCAGATTTATTGTGACAAAACCAACAAAGTTAAAGGAAAAAACCATACCGCATAGCAAAGACATTTGCAAGACAAAAAATGCAAAAAAAAAAGGACATAAATTCAATTTAAATTTTTGTCCATTAAAAGTTTTTTATATATATTTTATTTTTATAATTATTATTATCTTTATTTGTTATATTTATTTCTAAATTTATATACAGTAATATAAAAGACATAATCAAACCATTTTAAACAGCAAGTAAAAGTGCGTTTACACTGATTCAGGATTCAAACCGCCGGTATTCACCATTATCCACAAAATCTCATTTTTTTTAAGGATAATTATTTAATGTGCTTGTAACTTTGAGTACAAACAAATGCGACCGAGTATACATATATACGATACGCTGCAATGTCTTGAAAAGATACCAAAGAGAAGTTGGAGTAAGATCCGAAACTTTTGATGGCATATGATTTAGTATGGCAGCTAGAGGCTTGGTAAAAATATGTGATTATGTTACAATGTAGGAGGCGTTGCTTCCAATATAAATGTTTTCTAGCTCTGACTATTCTTCTGGCGTTTTACTCTCGATAAAAATTTCTAAGTGAATTATGTATATTATCCCGAGTTAACTAAAAGAATACAAATATTGAATACTCAAAACTTCGGTAGTTAATTTCGTCCGTTATTGAATCAAATGGTAATTAAAACAATTACACCCTAATTGGAATGCATATGTAAGCGAAATAATTTTAAAACCAATTTCAGAAAAACCGGACGGCACACGACGAAAAATCGAAAGTAAATAGAAATCGAATGGCGCGGCCACTCATTATTTCCAATATAAATAGAGTTTATATATGGCCTGCGAAGCCATTAGGCTTGTCTGCAGAGTATTAATTAGTTATGTGTAATACAGTGTTATAAAATTCAGATATTATAAAAAAAAATAATTATATGCAAAAAAAAAATTATTTGTTTTTGTTTAAGCTAAATTACAAACTTTACAAATGGTAATTGAAATGTATATATATAAATGATACCAATACAGGAATCTGTAAAATATGTTAGGAGACGCGTGAGTAAACTCAGTTTATTAATGAAAATAAACCTGACATTAAGCTCATCTGGGACCCTAGTAAGTCCAAATTGGAGGCAATGAAGCGGCGGATGTGAAACACAACCACTGACTGGTACAGGATGCCCACAAGCTAATCAAAAATATAGACCACAACCAGGTACGAAGAAGGGGCCAAATTAAAATAATTAGACTTAGACTAGGTCATACTAGAATTTCACATTCTCATATAATTGATAAAAACCTTCCCAAACAATGTCCTTTTGTGGATTCAATCCAATAAGCATTGATCATCTCTTTTCAAATTCTGCACACATTAACACGTTCAAAAACACCAATCTCAGTAATAACGACATTTCCCAACTAATTGACTGTTTTATGACAAATGGCAATATTAATATCTTTTAATAACATTTATAATTCCATTTAAGACTAACTAAAAAATATTGAGCTTAGGGACATTGCTGCTACTTCTCTATTTTACTAATAATTTATAACTTATAAGTATAATATGTAAATAAATAAATAAAAATAAATAAAAATAAAAAAGAAAATATATACTAAACAAAAAAGAATGGTGTATAAAGGAAAATGGAAAAATATTAGAAAATATTTATTGACGAGCATTTTTCTCTTTTTCGTATTTGCCATGTTCACTATATAAATAGGTAATTTGCTTAGAATTTTTGGTAATATAACTCCCATTGTGTTTTCTCGTAATTACTTTTATATTTCACTACTAAAAATCTACCTGCTGCTTGTAGTCTGGAATTGTGATTATGGCTTATATATTTCGGAATTGACTATCTGCAAAGAATTCATTGACTACAGTTAATTGGAATAAACCTGTTACTTATAATACAGGCAAACACTTTGTAACCTTTGCCGTCTGCATTATTCACATTGGTTCTTACAGTTCTATTGTTGTTCTGGTTCCTCAGCAGTATTTTCAGTATTTCGTCTTAGCTGGCTTGTATGCCCTTGCATATGTTGACCGTCCTCACACAAAAGCAAAAGCAGTTTTTCGAAGCTTTTTCTGCAGCACCTGTATTTGTGTTTTCTATGATGATTTATTGCATTTTTCTCTTGGATATAAATTGTTTTGAGTGTTGTAGTGCAGACATTCTGCGTTATGAAATTTACTCCTATAAAAATTTCCAAAGTGTTTACTAAATTTACATTCGGTATTGTATCGAAGGATTTGCGGAAGTCAAGGAATATTACCAAGCAATGATTCTTCTTATTCAGTGAGTCGTTGATGTGGTCAGAGAAGTTTCGCAGGAGCTTATTAATGTTCTTTCCTTTTTGGAATCCAAATTGATTATTGTCCAAGATTTTATATTTTGTCAAGAATCCTGCTATTTTTCTTACAACAACTTCTTCCAACACTTTCTCAATTGCTGGTAATATCGAAATTGGTCGATAATTATTGTACTTATTTTGATACATGTTTGTATGTCGAGCGCACTATTGATGTTTTCAACTGTGATGGTATTTTTGAACTTGTAAGACTTGAATTTATTAATTTCGTTATAGCCGCTGTAACAAATTTGGCTTTATTTTTCAAATCTTTTGGTATAATGCCATCGCACCCTGTACCTTCTTAGCATTTCAACTCCTTAATATATTAAGTATTTCTTTCTCATTAGTAGGATGAATTTTCCGTTATTGAAATATTCAGGATTAAAGGTATTATATTACAGTGTTTCTACGATTTTTTTACATTTTCTTTAAAGTTTATAGCGAAATTTTTTATAATCGTTTCTATATTATCATTTTTAAAATTTTGCAAAACGACACTATCTATATATTTTTATTTTTTTAGCCAACAATTTCCTTTATAAGTTGCCATGTAATACGAATATTATATTTTCACTCTATTATTTTTATAATAATTACTTTTCGTATTCTATATTTTCTTATTTAAATAATTTCTATATTTTTTATTTATAAATGTAAATGTTTGACTTATTTTATTATAAACATCACTAGCGTTTTGATGTATAAAATCGTTCCAATTTATTTTTCTTATCATTTTATTAACTTTATTAGTATTTAGTATTGGCACACTTCTTTGTATTTATTTCCCTTCTCTGAATTATCTCTCCTTTTACACTACGAAAAAGTAAGTAGTGATCCTACGTTGCTGTTGTTATTATTGCCCCGTTAATATCTGCTTGTTGTTGTTCATTGCAGTTTATAAATATATGATCGATACAAGTGTTTTTTTTGCTTATATTCTCGCTTGTACTTCCATTTATTAAGCATGCAATTCCATTGGATTTGTGGTTTACTTATATTAATATTTATATCACCAATAATTATCATCTTTTGTTTCATTTCTGATTTGCTTATTGTATCATCCCGCTCTACTATAAAATTATTAACGCTTTGCAAGGGGTCGGTAAATAGGAAAGAGTACCACATTCAGATTGACCATAGTCACATGTATTTTTGCTGATCCAAAAGTATTGTGTTTTAAAGAGATATCATTAAAAGTGATAATCTCTTTAATATAGATGGTAATGCAACCTCCGGATGTATAGTTACGAAGACTTTCTTTTCCATTAAAAAATTGTTGATTGGAAACCCTGTATTTCGTACAAGTTTATCTCACCATCGGTAATATTTCTGTCAACTAATATTATAATTTTTATTTTCTCCCATATTTTATATATGTCAACTATAAATTTTGCAAAATTCTTTCGTAGTGAACAGACGTTCAAAAAAATTAATAATAAAGGATTTTTTTTAAAGTAATTTTTTTTTTTTTAACCCAGAACGTGCAACACTTTCGGCTTGTTAGCAGGAAAACGCCTAGGGTCTAGGCATGAGTCGAACACGCGACCTCCGGTTTAGTAAGCTCTAAAGCTTTATAATTTTTTCACTTTCGTATTATTCATATTAATTAATATATGAGAAAATTAATTCAAAGGCATTAAAGTATTTTTATATATTGAATGATTGAATATCTGCTTCTTTTGTGACAATAACGACGTCGGAATTTTCCGTTTTGCGTATATATATATTACCACTTATGTCTGACATATTTCCAATTACATTCTCGAGCTTTAGCATTTGTTATCCAAAATAGCCATCTGTTGTATTTCGTAAGTTCATCATTTACATATATATAGCTTTTGATTGTGCTACTCATTGTGTCTCCTTTTTTAAAATGTTCCACGTATCCGCATCGCTCTTTTTACTTTTAATTTTCCCATTAATTCTCCCTTATTGTTTAGTGTGGAAAGCTCTATTATTATCTTGCACTTTTTTTTTAACTTGGATGCATTACTAATTCCTGCACTCTCTAAAGAGAGTGGTAGTAGAGATGCAATTTTTTTAATAGTGCATTCGCACTCCTTTCATTTCTTTTTATGCTACTTATAGCAATATTTTTCTTTAGGGAATTTTGCTATTTTTATTGATACGTGTCTCAATTTCAGCAAAAGCCTTACTATATCCTTTGGTATGTTCGCAGATCTGTGGCGTTAAGATAGATATTGTACTTGTTATTTGTGTTAATTCGTTTTTCATTTTGTTTCTTATTTGATTATTAGACCTACTCTTATTCATGGACAACCGTTGCATTGTGGTTTTGATCCCACTTATGTCTGATTGGAAGATCAATAGTTTGACATTGATATCATTCAGCACTAGTTACATCACCTGCATCACGATGCTTTGAGAGCTCGTATCATCAACTATCATGGCCGGCATCAGAGATTTACTCATACTACACTCTGACATTTTCATTCCGCTTTCCTCTCTGTATTCATTGCATCAAAAGTTTTCTTAGCAAGAGGTGAATAACGGTAATTGGGTTTTCAATGCAAGCATCTCACATAATCCCCACTTATGGGAAGCAGATTTTTGAATTAATCACACTTTGCATTCATATTTTTTTTTATTTTTTACAGTATTTCATTGACGATTATTTATTTTTCCGCACTATTGAAAACATGTCCGTTTACAATGAAAGCAATGCCAATAATATGTCTTGTTTCAATATTATTTTTAATGGTGTAATAATTGTAAATGTTAACCACGTTAACATCCTGCACTAGTGCACTGCTGTTCCTTTTCTCCTAATTCGGTGCAATTCATTGCATGAGGAGGGGCCTTCACATGTGTGTTGTTGGTCTGAGAAAAAAATAATCGAAATCGAGATATTTTATTTACAAATTTGACAAATTCAATCGAGACTGATGGAGTTATAGCACAAATCGTTGATTACTTGAGTGTCTTAAGCACACGCAAGCTGAAAATATGAGCAAATAATCGTGTCTAGTCCTTAGAATATTAGTTACTGCCTAGACAAGAGTTTTTGTGGTTTTCTTTCTATATTTCCTTCAGCAATACGTTCACTCAAATTAATTTTATATATCTTGTAAAGTATTCCTATAGAAAAACATAATTCAAACCCACAATCTCAATTTTCTTTACTCTGGAAGTATTTTAATCATTAACAATGATTAGCTCTTGCTGACGGAGAGCTTTAAACAACATTATAAAGTATCCAGCAAAACAATTTCATCAGCATCCAAAAAGTTACAAAAGTTAATTAAGTACAGTCGAACTGCTGTTTATATTTACAATGCAGATTGTTTCGGTTTGGTCATTTTACCCTTTATTCTTCTATTATGTATCATATATTTCACTGTATAGTAGAATACACTAACCCGTATTAAACAAAATCTATAACTATGAGTTTAACACACGGTAAATTTTTAGAAATCATTTAAATCATCTTTCATTGTGGTTTCAACAACACTTGTATTGTCTTCTTTTGCTTTTGTCTCCATTTTCAATGTAACTAAATGATCTGCTTCAGTAGAGGTGCTTGCTGCCATCCTAGTAGAAGCTATGTTTAGGGCAGTATCCTTTATAATTAAAGAATCACCAAAAACTAGTTTGAAGAAGCCAGAATGTATCGAAACACGTCTAGATGAGTTCTGTAGAAATATGTATGTAGAGAAAATTTCCATTTTACAATTAAAAAATTATTATAGCAAACAGAAAATTACCTTAATTAAGTCTCCAATCATTTTTGCACCTCTTGTTGCCGTAGAAAATGCAGTTGCAACAAGTCTCTCGGGTAATTCCAGCGAAACACTAGAACGGTCAAATATGGATGTATCATTTGGGTACATCTTGAATGTGGTGTTTGCTGACCTTACAGTTTTAATTGGGTTCTTCAATAAAATATCATGTTAGAAATTTTTCTTTTAATTAACTTACATATTATTACCAGGATGATGGTTGAAGTTTTTTTAGTTCAATCTAATAAAACACCTTGCACAAAATACAACTTAAAAACCAGTAATAAAATAACCCGTAACAAAAAATCGTTAATACTACTCAAATCTACTTAAATCAGTGTATGACAATGAAATCAATAACGTTTATGTTCCGTTAAATGATAAGGCATATCAAACATTTTCGCAAAGCTTATTATTTGTTAATTTTACCTCTCGTTAATTATTATAGCATTATATAGTAGATATTTGTATCATCAAAAATTCGATGCTATCCATAAAAATATTGTGTAATTGGGAAAACTTGTAGTTATAACAGAATATATATATATTTTACAACTCCAGCCAAGAACTGCCTTTTCAAAGATATCGGCCCCACCTTAAATAAGTAACAGTATTGAATGTTACACTTCCTCATTACTTATATGAAATCTGGAACACATATTAGAAATAATGCTTTGGTACTATAAAGATTTTTCTAGATGAAATTAAATACATCTTATATCTCATAAGTTTTCTTATTTAAAAAGAGGACGAAATACAGCGTTGAAAAAGTTTGGAAAAATTTAATTTTCATACCCTTCTTTATACAAAGAGTGAGATTATTAATTTTCGTATTATTTGTATTATTAATTTTCGATCCCAGTATAACTGATTTTATAAAAGTTTTAAAACGCACCAATTTCATTTTACATAATCCCTCTGTCATATAAACACTACTAAAATCGACTGATGAATGAAAAAATATTGCAAAAATTATTATTATGCGAAAATTTAGCCTTTATTTAGCAATTCCGTTATGACAATATAAATAAAGCAGCCGGCAGGATGCTAAAAAACTTTTAAGGATTCAGTGATACGGACTTATAAACAAAATTAAATTATAAAATTCTGGGACTGCTACATGTCTAGCCCTGTTGAAGAATTCAAAAGAAAAGAAAACAACACAATGACCAAAAGGATATCTTAATTCAGTGTACATTATTAAAATTAAAATATTTAATGAAAATAAAATAATATTATTTTCAATATTATTTTTAATGCGACTAATACGTATTAAATAAAAATATTTATACGGAAGTTTATAATGAGAATAATGATAATAATAAATCACGGCCTTAAACAATAAAAAGGTCAGGAAGGTAAGCAGTGGTGTGATATGTGGCATTTATGCTAAAAGAAAATTAAAACATTTTCGTTATTGTAATGAACTATTTCCTTTTTTTTTAAAAAACTTTCACAAATCAACATGAAAGTTATTAGAAGATTTTTTTAATAAAACACAGACTGCTAAATATTATCCCTTTACCCTTCTGGAGATATTGGTGACTGTGTATAATGATGTCAAAAGTAAATATTTTCATTGTATGTTAATTAAATTCACCATACTTATTAAAAGAATTATTACATAAAAATTTTCTTTCTATTATTGTTTCTATTGATTTTTTTCGCACGTACTGTATTTATCAGAAATATGGAATGGCTATCACAATTTCTTTATCGTTTTATCCTTTAGCTAAAATCTTAAATCCCCGATGGGATTTAACTTAAATAAAAATAAATAGAAAAAGCTAACTTATTCACTCCACCAATGTATATAAAAAAACACCAAGCTTTCTTTAATTTCATAATTTCTTTGCCAATAATTATTATGCCTATATTAATATTTATTTTCAAATTATAAAACAATTTACAATTATTACTAAGTGTTTTACAAATATAAGAGTAGGACGATATTTTTCAGTACTTATACAGTAAGAAAATAAGGCAAATATTTACATTTATATTCAAACGAGAAAGTTTAATTGTAGAATACAAAAATCGGGTATGTACAATTCGGGGAAAATAAGTGGAGAATAATAATTGAAATATAAAGAAGGTCGTTTGAATTTTTAATTAATAATTAAGAAAAATGAAGTTTGTGGTAAAATCACAAAATGTTTGTGAAGGAAAGTTATAGTATTTTCTTTTTTAAAGTAATTTTTTGTTGTTTCTTCATTAAAGTACCGTTTTTTTCGAAAAATATTTCACGAATACTAAAAATAGGATGTATGACGAAGATTCTTAACTAAGACTAAAACATCTACAAACATTTATAACGCGACTTCTGTGAGTTTTAATGGACCTTTCTGCGGGTATGTAACATGACATTACAAGTGTACTTTTCTAATGCTTAATGTTGTCCCATTTAATAGCCAGCCTCATCGGAATCAGGAGAAGGTGTAGTACTGCCACTGGCACCGCCACCAGCAGAAGAACCTTGTAAAATAGGGCCAGAAAAACTTAAAAATTTGGATACAACATTTCCCAAGCCATTATTGGTGCCACCCTTGCCACCAGATGAGCTGCCACTGAAGGCGGTAATGGTTGTTAAAACGCCAGTAGTCAAGTCATTGGCAATATTACCAATGGAACGGATTTTGGGTGAAACAATGGCAGTAATTAGAGTTTGAAAATCATTGATGGGCACTGGTTTTGGAATGTTATATTGCTTATTTTTCTCAATATTAGCACGATCCAATTGTTCGATCACTCTAGTTTTAGTATCTAGAAGATTGTCGATTTTCTAGAAGACATGAAGAAATATATTTAGAAATAGAGAAAAGAAAGAGAAAAAATACAGATTAAAGACATGAATATTGAATTGAAATCAATTTTGAAAACAAAAAAAGGAACTATACTCACGCCAAACACAAAACCCAATACAGCATTTTTAGCCTCAAAATGGGCTTCGGGTAGTTTTCTTTTGTTTCGTTCTAACTCATCACTAGGTAAAGCCTAGAAAATATTCAATTCATTTGTTTATGGATACAAAAAAATTATACAAATCATTTATATGATAATACAGTGAAAAGTAAAAAATAAAAAAGAAATAAAAATCCTTAAACACCTCTCATTCATGTATTATATTCCTTTAGCCTGTTTTTGTTATACTTTTTAAAATGAAGAATATTTTTTAAGGGATTTATGACTATGAATCCTTTCATCGTAACTATTTCGCTGCTATACAAGCACCCATGCTTTTCATTCCCCCCTTTTTTGTAAACATACAAATTTATAAAGTTGAAATATTTTTAAAAAAAAGTTTTAAAGCAAACAGTTGACAGCCAAATACTCAATATTCGAAAGCAAAAAATTATGTGTTTGTATTTTCAGTATAAATTAATTTAAGATCATTGAGAAGAAAAGAAAATTATATTCACATGGAAAAATTCTGATTAAATTTAAAATCCTCTGGTGCAATTTTAAATAAAATGTAATATACCGATGGTACATTGGTACATGGACATGAAAAATTGACTTTTGCGATCTAATTACTACAAAAATATTAATAAACAATGTAAAATATAAACATCTTAATTTAAAAAGATTTACTTTGCTTATGGTTGTATAAAGCAGCAACTAAAATAATTCAAGATTATATATGTATGTGTGTTGATTATACTCGTATTGGCATTAAAAGAACGATTATTCTCTGCGAACAACAACGTTTCGAAAGGTTTGAAGAACAAACCCCAACTATTTAGTGCTTTCGAACCAATTTATGTACGATTATATATATCAATGCACGCAAATAAATAGTTGAACCAAATATAAAACAGTTCAATCTGAAGTCATGATTTATTCATTTATTTATTTAAGATTAAAGAAAAAACAAAATAAATAAAATGTCTCAAGTATGTTGAAGTCCGATTTATATAAAATATTTAAACCAATTAAATATTTAATTTCATTAATCTATGGCAGTTAAACTTGACCCAATATCGTTCATATAATGTTATCTCAGTAAAACTAATGTTAATAAATTCACTCGTGAAGAAATACGGATATTTACACACACATATACATCGATACATTTCTATGCATGCATCGATGCAGAAAGAATTAAAATATTAGACTAAAAATTCACTCGAGAACGAAACCCTTTTACAATTAAAAAGGCCCCTTTTGTTAAAATATCATCACTTTTACTCTAATGACCTTGAGATACAATTGTGAATAGAAAACGATTTAACTCTACAAATGTGTATGTGCATATGAATGTGCAAGTACACAGTTTAAGCAGAGTAGCAACGGCAACGACATCTTTGCGGAGAGAAGACAAAATTAAAGAAAACATAAAGAAAAACAAAACAATTAAAAATGACAATAACAACAACGCAAAACAAGCTTAAAAAAAGAGTTGGACTTCAAACACCACGATAACCTACCACAATATTACACGATTAACAAGACGAATAATAGGGCGGTTCTTATTTTATTTCTTTATTTCAGCACAAACTATTTTTATATTAAATTTTAGAGAATAACATTTTTTATTTTAAAAACTTGAACGAGAGAAAAATAAGGTGCGATTGACCAAGTGGTGACCTTACCACTTGGATCACAGATCAAAGCCAGGTTTTTGCAAAGAAAAGAAATAAATAATAATTTGATTCGCATTTGAAGTTTTCTCAGAGAAAACAAGCACGAAGATGATCTATATCTCAACCTCGCTCCTCAGCATTGCAACTTCCGCAGGAGTCATTTTATGATAATATAATGTGCAAGAATGGACTACACCATGTAATTGATATACTAAAAAAGATGTTATATAAACAGCCGATCTTACACTTGCAGTCGGCAAAAATTTTTTCCATAAATTCAAGTACTACGGTATTATACTCTTTCTAAGGGTTGTAACACCTTTTAAATTGAAATCGGGCCCCCCTACTTTAAAGCTGTTCCCACTTGCGTTCTAGCCAGAAAATCTTTTACACAACCGACCAACATTCGCTGTTTGACAGGTCATACTTGCACGTAGATCATTAACGAATTTCTTAGTTTTAATGTTGTTGTTTTAGAAAATGTCACATAAGACAATTATTTATATCATTTTAAATGTAAATAAAATTTAAATGAAATTTGACATGAACTGTTCGATACTCTGGAGAACCTTTGGGAAATAATAATAACAATAATAATAATAATAATAAAAATAACAATAATAATACTAATAATAATAAATATGGCCTTTATTTATATCAATTATCAAAAAATATGTGTTTATTTAATATCCAAATTTCAATATATGTATATTTAATTAATAAATTAATACTAAAGACTAAGTATTTAATATCAAATTTAGTAAGAATTATTATTTAGTTTTACTTGCTTACTATTTACAATTACGGAAGAATAAGCATCTTTATGGATTTACAAATTAAAATAATGATTTTATGTAAAAGTTGAAAAACCATTCTTTTACAATAAATTTTTATGGAAATGTAAGCAGATAACGATTATATCTCGACAAGAGGCACTTTAGTCAGTGTATTGGAAATGAAAAAGAATAAACCCTGATGTATTTAAGTTACGTAAATGTTAAAAAAATGAATAGAAGTCTATTCTTAAAGTTGCATTGAAATTTATATTTTCCGGGCATCAATTGGTTCCTACAGAGATACCACCGCATGCAAAATTCCCTATCCTTCTTGTCATAAAATTAATAGAAGTCTTGTACTACCACTATACAAAATTAACTATTCTACTACTATATTTAAATCATTTAAATTGATATTAAATTAAAGTGAACTTTGACTTTCACCCAATTGACATCCAAACAATAGCAAAAATAGAAAAAATAAGCTAATTTTTATTATTTTCAAATTTGTTAACCGCTTATATAGTTTAATAACATTTATCAAATATAAATATTTTAGCGATGGTAAAACCATGAGTCTGGCGAAAATCATAGAAAAGCGATTTTTTTAATTTTGGGTTCTATTTTTTAAGACCCCAGAATATTTTAGAGCGTTGTCATTTAAATGCTGAATATCTTGCAGTCATGGTTTGCAATCCTAGCACAAATATCTGTATAGAGTATGCTTTTCAAAATAAAATTATAAAACTATACTTTTAAATTGAAACGAATATAATATAATTCATAATTATACTTCTAATAATACTTCAACTGGACAACGTGTCATGAGTGCACCCATCTTACACACACCGCCTTAAATACTCGTAATAAACCAATTTTAACCAACTTTTTTACCGATTGGGAAAATGATACAATGAACACATTTTAATGAAAGTTTTTTTTAGTAACGATTTGAGCTCTGACCGTTTTATTTCTTTAAACTATAATTTCATTTAAAATTCATGTCGCATATAAAAAAATTTTTTTTGGAGGTTTTCTTAAAATACCAGACTACTAGAAATCTATTATTCAATTAATATTGTGGTTTTTCGTTAATAAATAGCAATAGCATTGATAATGAAGGCAAACAAATAAATGCTAAAGTATAAAATTATTTGATAACAACTACTGTATTATAAAAGACGATTATTAACTTGCGAAAAGTATTAAGAATTTGTAAATAATGTTTGGCATTTCTATCATTGTCTTTTGCTTTTCCTTTCTTTCGTAAATTTATTTCATCACATTTGTCATTGAATCCACTTCTAATATTGGAAATTATTTCAAAAATAATTAGCCAATAATATTTACTTATATCTTATTTTCAGTTGGTTGTGAATCAATTACTGTCAGCTAACTCGCTGCTATTACATCACTAATAATACTTTACATCTCGTTCTTGTTGCGAATTTGGTTGCATTATTTCTAAACTCAACATTTAAAGTTTAACATTTACGCACAACTTGTGCCACAATATCAGCCGCTTCTGTATAGATGTCATCATACTCCTTGTATGGTATCTGTAATTATCATGTTGCTACTGCTATGATGCGGCATACGTAGATTATTCTTGAATATCGCCCTGGCTGGCGGCGCCATTATTTATCTCAATGCTACTACGGATATTGCTACACTACGTTACAGTCTACAAAACAATGGATCATTTTATTTGCAACAATTACTATCACCATACGCTTATTGGCTCGCATTAGTGTTATCTCACTACCAGACCACCAACCGCCAGTTAATACGGTTTCGAACATAAGTGATGCAAAAATTGCATCTCGATTATATGTTGAACAAAACATGTTAAAGGGGGCTGGTTGGTCTCTATAAAAGTTGAGTAAACACAATTAAACCATTTCCTTATCACTCGGCGCCACTTCGCGTAATTATGCTATAAAATGAAACCTGCCAAAAGTTATTGGCGGTCATCAATTTATTTTTCAAACGAAAGTTCTAATACATGATTATTTTCAATTCGTACCTTAAACCCAAGCTTGTATACTTTTTTTACAGAATTCAACAGTTGCTTGGCTTGTTTATCATATACATACTCACTTGTACACGTTAGAACTGTAATTCCTACAAAGTTCAACAGCAAGTGATTTGATTTTTCTAGCTTTAAAATGTTTTGGCACTGGTTGTTTGCGACATAAAGTTCGTTCAAAGCATTTATCAGGCGAGTATTCTTACCAAGTAGAAACAAATCTTTGCAGTGGAGGCAAACTTTTCTCTTAATTGATAAGATTCTATTAGAACACAATGTAATAGAAACACAATCATTACATTAATGAAATATGTTTCATTGTATTTATGAATTGGAATATTAAAATATAAATTTAAATATAATTAAAATATATAATTTTATACAAGAAATGCGAGTATGTATTAAAATTATTAGTGTAAAGCATTAAGAAAAGAAATTTTCAAAACCGGTTACAAATAATTTAAAAATTTAGTTACGTTTTTGCCAATTTAAATCGGAGCCGAGATGCTTCAGTTTTTAAATTTTTTATACGTGTTCGTGAAGTTAAAAAAATTATTTATTTCAAAGAATTATAATATATTCTTGAGAGAATATATTATAATTGGTTGGTTTTTTTTGTTTTTTAATTGAAGTTACACCCGGACAACTTAAGCCAATTTGTAACATCTTACATGTGGTGAAAGTACGCAGGGAGATATAATTCTAAATTCTTTTACACCTCTACACAGGTAATGCAGCTACTTAGTCAAACAAGTTCAATACAATTTTTTATGACTTGCTTGGAACATTGTTAGAACACAATAAAGACTTGAGTGTCAGAACCGAAAATCAGACCAAGTTTTCACTTTTTTCCAACCAAAATTTACAAAAATCGTTTCAGATTTTAACTTTTTTATAATTTTGTATTTTAGTAAATTACAAATTATTATTTCACTACATTTTTGGGGGCAGCGAATAATTAATTACATTAATAATTAATCGTTCTTTGCTATTACGTGATAATGAGGCGCACTACATCTCCTAAGAATTGAAAAGAATAGAATTGAATAGAACTGTTTTTTAAGGCAGACTTCCAAAGTTCATTTTAGTGAAGAATTTTATTCTTTGCGTGTTTTAAGTAGCTCGTTATCCATCACACGTACAAGAATTTAGTGCCAAATATTTACTGAATTGAATTTCAAAGTTTGAAAAAAGGAAATATATTTTTTCACAATAATTAATGGTCAAGTATATTCTAAGGAAGTATAGCAAGAAATTATTACACGTTATACTTTTTCTGTCTAACCGGACACATCTTTGATCTTATAAGAAGAAGTAATACAAGTTAAGCCTTTAATTAACAAATTTGTCGCACTAGTTTACACATTCTTTATTCGCGACTAACAAAAAAAATATAATATATTTACTTTTTGTTTATTAATGTGTTAATAAAGAAGAAACCTATTTTGGACTTTTATCCATTTCACAAACATTCACTTTTAGCTTTCTTGCACTTTAATAAAATAAAATAAAATTAAAAAAAAAATATTGCAAAAATTAGTGCCACAATAAAGTTATAACAATTTTTTCTTAAAAACCATTCCACAATAATTTAAGCCAACAATTAAATTATCACTAAATTAAAATTATGTAAACAATTATAAAATATACATACCACGGCATTGATAGGATTCAGGTCTTGTTCGTTGTCTTCGAATTGTAGTGTCACTAAATTTTCATCGTCAGCAGCGCGTAAATATCGTCCTGGCATGGCCATGCACATGTGGCATAAGCCCAGTGCAATAACCAAAATTAAACTGCATTTGAGCGATTGCATTAGGCTAGGTTGGCTGGCTTGACTAGCTGCAGTTGTTGATTTCTGGAGTTTGTCGATTTTTTATAATTTGCAAAATAAAATTTTCAGCTACTATTCGCAACGATTTGCTTTGCTCGAAATTACTGTGTGTTGCTTTATAAAAAAAGATGACTTTTTGCTTGGCTCTTGTTAATATCGGTTTGTAAAACTTAAATTGTTTTACGTTTTACACGCGGAAAGAAAAAAATGTTTTTGAATCGCTCGAAGTAAAACTTTTTTCTTATTTTAGTAAAACTGAAAAGAAAAAAATAATAAATTTTTGATTATCATTGTTGTTATTATGAAACTGAAAAATGTTTATTTTGATGAAAAGCTCTGGCAAAGAAACTGCTGAAATTCGTCATAAAGTTATTTACCAAATTTACAAACACGATACGCTAAATTTTTGGCAGGAGCAACTGTAATGAGAGGCGGTAGCAGAAATATGCGGTATAACAGCGTTCACTAACTTTAAGCAAATGACTGCAGACAAAAGTTGTGTCTGGCCAAGAAATACGCTTAAACAATCGACTGGCAAGCGTATTACCACCACAAATGCAATAAAACCACCACAACACTATCTTGATACCGAACGCTCAACACATTTTGGGTAGTGGACTCGGTTCAGCCAAGTTTTTTTATGAGTCCAAAGGCTTCCTTTATGCGATAATCTTTAACAGCAAGTTAAAACAAAAACTATTTGTATATTCGTCAATAAGCGATTTTGCTTCAACACTATTACGCGAAAGAGTTTTAAACTATAATATGCTCATTGGCCCAAAAGAAGCAAAGCTTAGGCACAGCTATTTGACAATAGAAATAAAATCTAAAAGCTCTCATACAAAATAGTTGTTATTAAAGACAACCCAATCATAAAAGTAAAAGACACGCCTGTGTAATGGTGTTAGTAGCAACACCATTCTCTCAGTTGTTTCAAAAGCAACACCAATACAGCAACGTCGTCTAAACTTGTTCAACTTAAGTTTTGAGTTAATTTTTTCCTTTCCAGAAATAAACTCAATCATTCGAGTAGATTGAAAATAAAACTGTATTGTGAATGTACAAATACGAGTACCAATGGAAAAACACTTTGCAAAATTTTGTATGTTAAGAAAAAATATCATTTGCATAAAATGCATTTATGTATGCAGCATGAGTCATAAGTTCAGTTTTTCCTTTTATTTATGAAATTAAAAAATATGAAATAAAAATTATCAACCGCATTTAAAAAAGGCTTTTTATATTTTAAAGCCAACTAGTGAAACAGAATAAATCGCAAAAGACCTGAATAAAAATGATTGCAAGCTACTTAGTTCAGACCGATTGATTAGAAAGACACTAACCTCTAGAATTAAGAGAAAAGTGTACCATCGTTGTATTCACGTGCAATTTTTGAAATTGAAGTTGAGGTAACTGAAACAATTTCGTTTCACACATGAAATTTCAATATTTTTTGGATCTCGTTGGCTAAACTAGTTGATAACTTTGCTAATTTCAACTGCCCAAAGTAATGGTATTCAAAAGCTCATGATTTTTTTTTTAAAGTTCTTCAGCGTCTCCTATTTTATATACCTTCATTTTTTCTAATAACGCGTTATTTATTTAAATTTAATCAATTTATTTGAAACAATAAAATGTGAATACGACGCATTCTCAATTGCTTACTAGTCAGAGTTAGTAAGTTCATGAACTATAAATGCCCAAGGTAGTGGGTTCGATACTTGCCTCCGGAAACCATGAAATAAGAAATTCTCATGTTGTTTTCCAATTTTTTTATTGACAATTATTTTTTACTTTATGACTCCTGATTATTGAGTCGGAAAAAATTATTATAGAATTCTTATTTATTCTTCTACTAACGCATTGATATATTTAAATTGAGTCAAATGCACTGAAACTGCAATATGTGAATACATAATCCCTTCAACATTTTTATAAAATTTGAAGCCCAAACGCAAATAAAATACACTATTTGCTGTTAAACCCGCGAAAGTGTCAACAACGATGAAAATAATATAAAACACATTTATAAATATGAATTTTAATAATTTTATTTAATGTAATTTTTAAGAAAATCCTTGAAATAAAATTTCCAGTGTATTTAAATTAAATAAAATAAAAATAAATATCAATAGAAAATGGGAAAAGAATGCTACATTGATTAATTAAGACGCAAATATGCTTGTGAATGCGAAGGATTTTTGCCGAAAAAATCAATACAAAAATCTTAAGATATTTTTTAATAAGAGGAGTGTTTTAAAGTGTTTTAAGAAACTACGGACTAATAATTTGATACAAAAAAAAAAAAAAATAGTTCTACACAAAAATAGATGTAAAAGATGAAAACCGCAGAAATATGCCAGAACAGTTAATACAAAAAATCATAGAAGGTTCTGAACCGAAAAAAATCATATATATCTGCATGTATAAATCGCAGATGTAAAAATATTCAATTACGCATGTTGTTCCTTTCCCTAATAAAAATGAGGAAATGATAACGAATGTGATTTCGTTCGAATAAAATAAGTTACCACTCCAGAGTAATTTTCTAAAGGTATAATGTGCTTAATATTTTTATTCAGAAAATATTTCAATTATGTACTTTCAATAGACTTTTGGAAAGGCAGCAGCAATACATCAACCGTATACCGTATGTTTCTTTCGAAACTTTTAGGATAACACATGTGAGAACAGGATAAAACAGAAAATTTTGCGATGAAAATATAGGAAATTTTTACCCAATAGGGAAGTGTGGTCTCACCTTATGGCATCTGTCTTGAATAGGGTTATTTGTGTTCATATCGAAAGGAAAATGATCTCAAATGGATTAATAAAGGCAATCCCAGTGTCAAGCAGCCAGAGGAATCGAAGAATCAGTAAAATGAAAAAAATAATATCAGAGGAGTTGTTGTTCAAATACAACAGAGGGATACTGCTCATCAGAGTGTCGAGCAACCAGAGAAATCATCATCATATTAATTTTATTTTTGCAAAAATTTTAAATTTCATTTAATAAGCAAAGAAATAAAAGTCTGCTATGTAGTCTTGTTTTTTAGAATACTACCCTAGAATCTTTTGTTGTACATAAAAACTTTCAATAAAAAAAACAATTTGACTGCTAAAATGATTTCATCAGTTCGCCAATGCCAAAGCTGAAACAACAAAAAGAAATATTTGTGTGAGAGTATTTTTATGTCGCGGAATTAACAGTCTCTGCCAAAATAATTAAATAATATATTTAGTTCGCAATCTAAAAAAATTCGTAAGTATTTCATACTCAACAGTCGAATGAAATATTGTTTTAATTACTTTTTAGACAGTGTTCATTTTTAAATGTGTACCAATTAGATTTTAACATCACCTTCATATTTTGTAATTTAGTTTAAGCAAGGCTGCAGATTTTGTACTTTAAACGTATAATAAAGCTACTGTAAAACATTTCAGTCAGTAGACTTCAGAAAATCAAGGCATATTAATAATGCAAAAGTTCAATACTTAAAATAATGCAATGAAACAGTTTGTAAACATTTGATTTGCAATAATTGGATTCTCAGCTTCGTGACTTTTATTCATTTTACATTAACTTATATTTTTCCTTCCATATTCAGCATGAGTTTCAGTTAATTGCTGCGCTACGTAGAAATACTACGAAAATTAATAATATTGTTATCTCAAAAGAAATCTAGCTTATTTATTTAATTTGAATTATTTGCATCTTCTATTAAAGTACGTATTAAGAAGTGCACTTAGCAACCCCAAAGGCAAGTTTCCTTGGAGTATACACAGAACCTTGGCAATTAAGTGCCAAACAGCAGATTACTAGATTATGCAACTTTATCAAGTAGTCCTCTCGATGTCAATAGCAGAGGTTTGTATGAATAATCTACAATAGTAGTCCACAAGGAAGAACTCATTTTCTAGATTTGCTGGCAATATTTTTGTATTATATTTCAAAAAAACTAATTTAAGCTTAAATTAGGTCTTGTACATTCCAAATAGTTTATTTTGAACACTACTTAAATAACACTATTTTACAGAAAGATTTTATATTTGTTAACAATTATTTGCCGCAGCTGTGAATTGGTGTTTGGAATTAAAACAATATTCGATTCAAAATACTCCGCATAAACTTGAATCCATTTCATTTAATTCTTGAAAAAAAAATTAATAACGAATTTGAGTTTGGACAGAAATATAAATTTAATGATTACAAATCTACAAATCTGGTACGATCGAAGCAGCAAACATGAAGCAATAGAAACATCCACTGAGTTTGAAAAAAAATTTCCTTACATTATTTACAAACTTTAATAACTATAAAAACCATAGTTAAGTAACATGTGCGAATTATTAAAATTGCTTTACCGAAATGAAATAACACACGAGCGCTTATAAAGATTACTAAGCTGATAATTACCATGCATTGCATTATCATTTTTATTAATAGGACTTTAATAAAAACTATATTATGTGTATTTATTAAAGTCACCCATGTTTCAGAAAAAGTTTTCTTAGCAAAATTGAAAATAATTTTTGCAATCGAATGCTGAGCGTCATACTAGATCATCATCATCATCATCCTCAAAGTGATTGTCATTATCATAACAAAAGTATCAAGAAATCTATATACAATATCAAATGCTCAAAAGAAAACAACAAAATTTAGGTTATGGATACCAAATCGATTAACATGACTTTAATAATGAACTGGAAACTTAATTACACAAATATGCACGTAAGCGTATTGGTGTTAACCATACAGGCCAACCTCTTTTTAATTGCAGTACCAACTGCCGCCTTCAACAGACACAAAAACTCAAAAAAACTAAATCGTAGTTGGAAAAAGATGCAAACACAACTGAAATAAAAATGAAAAAAAGCCATAAAGCAAAAAATTGAAACATTCGAAAATAAAAGTTTATCAACGCGTACGAATAACTAACTCAGTTTCTTTTTTAAACCGGTAACAATCTCAAGGTCATCTTTTAAACAAGGCAGTTGCTGCTCTTCAGAGTGAGTTAATGAAATTGTAACAATCGTGAGGTTAGTGATGATGATGATAGTTCTGCTGTTGAAGCGACGATAATGCCCCTTTAAAGTTTTTGCAGTTTTTAATGAAATCTATTTGATTAAAATTAAATAAATTGTGCTTAATCGATTTTATAATAAACATTTTCGTTCTATAAATTGGTTGAAATTTCTTTTAAAATAAAACAAAAACTGTACCATCAACATTCGTAATTCGATAATTGTCAACATTCTCCATTTAAGATTTTAAATGCATATAAAACTCTTCAACTTCATTTTTCCTAAGTATTGGCCACTTTCCATTATCCTATTTATATTTCAATTTTAACAATAATTACCATTCAACATATCAATGTTGCATCAAAAATTTGACCAAAATAAATGGAAAACCAATTGAAAAATATAAAAAAAATCGGCTCAACGAAATATGTATATATGTGACATATCATTTGAAATCATTTTTAATAAAGACGATATTTTTCTACGGCGAAGTGATACAAATAGAGAAAAAACAAATACTGACGGTAGTTCAATAAAATTTAAAATCCATTAAGGTCAAATGATTCTAATTGCATCAGTCATAAAATTTGTAATCATCTCATTATGGAAATGAAACCAAATTTCTAGCAGTCTTAAGCACCGCCAAGTATTTAAAATGCTTATTTTTAAATCAAATTGGTTACTTTTTATTTCATTGTTAAATTAAATTTTAATTGGTTTGAAAAATAATATGGAGATTTTTATAAAAGTTTGCCATATTATCAATTTAATAGCTGACTTTATTGGAGCAGTTTTTATTTAAAATATTTCTTTAATTGGCCTTCAGCTTTTGTATAATATTTAGCATAACATTTATAAAAAATACTTATTCGAGGTGTGATCAAAAATAACCGTTATTTTTAATTTTTCCCAAAAATATTTCTTTATTCAAAGTAATTCCTTCACATCTGAAAAGCGGTTTTTGATATCACCAACATCTCCAGCTCCGATTTTTTGATGAAGGAGATGAAATGGGCTTTGTTTTCAATAGCATAGCCATACATCCAAGATTCGTCACCAGTTATAAACTTTTTGAGTAAAGCTGGATCGTTATTGACGATGTTCAACAGCACGCAAGTAATGTTTTTTTGTTCAAAATTTAGTAAAAAAAAGTAAAAAATCGAAGAGCACAGCACAAAACACGACTAATTGTTTTATCTGTGGCAATCCAAAATGGCTAATATTGCCAACATATATAACAGACATGTGTACCAACAGAAAAATAATGCGAAAATCGAACACACGTAACTCACGAAATTTAAAAATAATGTTATTTTTTTTATCATACCTCGTACATCTTTGGGCCTTCCCAAGCAAATGAATTTCCATTTTTCCAATTAAAAAACATATTTAAGTATATTGTTGGCAAAAAAGAGTGCTAAAATTACCCCATTGGGTCTTCGTTGGATCATGTATTTTGTGTATCTTTAAAAAAAAAGAACATCTGGTTTTTAGGTCCCACAACGACGAAGAGGGCAATTTCTGCTCCTTTGTGACATTAACCAAATTGAAAAAAAAATCCGAAGTTGCAAGTTTAAATTAAAATAAAGTAAAAATATATATTTGTAATATAAATTGAATGGGATTTATTGTATGAAACATTTTTTGACGTTTGCGTTTAAATATTACTTCGGCATTAATGTGGCCGCTGTTATCGCGTACTGGAACACACATTTTCATAAAATTTTCGTAGTATTACGGTCGCATTTAGTATACAACTATGCGAATATTACCTCTCAAGTTTTCAACTGTCACTGCTTTATCAAAATATGCAAGTGACTTTGAATAGTTCAATGCGGTTGAATCACGCATTTTTTGTGGTCAATTACTTGCATCATTGCGTGATTTCATACGTGAAAAAGATTATTTGCAAAACAATAGGTATTTTTAAAATACATAAACAAATTTTGGAAATAAAAGATATTTGCAACTGGTCGTATTCTCTGATATTTTGCTTCCTTAAGACAAGACGTACTTTTTTTATACCATTGTGACTTATACAGGAATAGGAATCATATTCATTATCTTATGGAAAATACTTATACAATTTGAAGACAATAACAATATAAACGGTGATGTTTCAAATGTGAATCTGTTTTGCTCAAAACGGGTGCTTTGCTATCTGTATACCCAAACATTTTTCATGTCCGAAAAGCATTCAGAATTAGTAAATTTTTTAAAACATTTCGAAAGCTTCAGCAGTCTTCACTTTGACTGCGCTATCAATTAATTAAAAAGTTACGTTTATATGCCTTATATGTATGCGTATTTCATCGTATTGAAATTACAAAGTGAGCAGTGTGTCTGATAGTTAATTTAAATTTTAATTTTAAAGAAACTTAATTTCGTTTTAAACAAATTTCAATTAATGTGAATCATATTTTGGTGGGTATTCAACTAATATGATTTCCAATATAGAAAGCTTTAAAGACAAAAAGCTTCCTTCCGATATCCATATATCCATTTCATATGCCAATGGAAGTTATTTGTTCAGACCAACAAATGGAAGTTATATATTACAGATATAATAAAAAAAAATTAAAAGAAATCACGTTCTTTTAACATGGATTGTAAAATGCCCCTGAGGCAGTTGTTATTACCAAATTTTTTTTTATCGTGCTTTCCTAGTAAAATTGATTAGTATGAGGGCATATAGATAACAATTTTTTAAAGTATTACAGGAGTACACAAACTGATTTATACTTTTTTAGCAATCTTAGATTTTACCTTTAATTTATCAATAAGGAAAAAATAAGTAATATATAGAGTGGCACAAAAGGAAGTTTACTATTTCATGGACTGTTTGTGGAAATACAAAACTAGAACATGATTTCTTTTAAAGTAGATTCCTTAAGCAGCAGATTTCAAAACTACAAACTTTCTTCTCATAGAGTTATCTGAATTCTAAAAATTAAAGCATAAAGGATACTTATCTCGAGCTTTAAAAGAAAAATATTTTTTGATGGAAATTGCAGCCTCGACCCACTGAACGAATTAACAGAATGTTACGAACTTGAAAGCTTCATATATAAAGACGATGTTGTTCTTACAAAATAAATTACAAACTCTCTTCTACGATTATTAAGGACATTTTCCTTGTAATTGGTTCCTTTGAGTAACGTGAGTGATAAGGCGACTTTAAACAATCAACAATGATTAGGATTCAAATACTATAAAAGAATTACCCATTATTATACGTATGATTGCGCTTCTGTGTGGGGTTGAAGCACCTTTTGTCAGGTTAAATGCCAAGTTCGTTGCTTAACTCTTATGAATTAATACTCACTGCATAATTATTCTAAGACCATTTAAAAAAAACCTGTTTATATTTGTACTCGTACATGAATTAATATTTTTTTAATTATTCTTAAAAAAAAAACTTAGCATTGAATAATAAGAAGTTTTTCTTGAAAGTTAGAAACTTTATATGAAAAGTCGCAGTAATTAGCTGTTCGAACTCTCCGCAATCAAAAGCTATAAAAAAGATAAAAACAAGTAAGTATCCAAAATGTATAAACTTGAAATAAATCGAAATAGATTGTATGTAAATATATACATACATATATTTCTTTACAATTATTTAAAATTTAATTTAACTTTTAGCATTTAAAAATTAATAACTAATAAGACAAGTCTAAAAAATTGCAATGGGATTAAGAATTCTCTCAACGTAAAATAGACAATATACTCACTCTGCGGCTACTCAGGAGACGAATTAAGCACTACTATGCTTCGTTTTTTCTTTTCTAATATTATTATTGATTTTGCTTTCGCAAATAAAGCGCAGAACTATGACTTTGTCGCTACTAAATTGCAACAATAATTAATACATATTTATGAAAGTTTTTTTGTATTAAGACGTCTGGAGAATATGATTGAATCCCCCGTTTCAGCCATATGGCGTCGAAGAACTTACTAACTAGTTCAGCGAAGCATATCTTAAATTAAAACTGTAGATAAATTTGAATAAATTTTTTAATAAATCGAAATCAAGAAGTTCATTTTTTATTTATGAACAACCTTTTAGTTCTACACAGTATATTCTGCATCCATTTGATAGTTCTTCTTTTTGACATCAATGAACTTGATATTCTTTTCACTTCTAATATGTGTCTACGTTTATTTTAATTTTTAGTTTTAAAGTTTAAATTAAAATGTAATGTAGCAGAATGGGCCGATAAGCCAATTTTCTGAGATTAGTATTCAAATTTAATTTTTCGTTGTTTAATCTCAATCATCGCATTTTAAAGCCAAATTTAGCCAATCCAATTTTTATATTCAATTCATTGTCTTATAATAAGCTATTTAATACTTTACGATTAATTCTCCAAAATCATAGCGACCTTAAGATTTTTCACTTAAAATTGTAAAACAACATTAACCTTTAAAATCAGCTGAGTTTTTTTTTAAACAGATTTCTGAAATTATTTAAATTTTTAGGAATGTGGCAATTAAAGTTCATTCAAGTCAATAGCAAATTTAAAATAGCCGTCTAAAGTTCTTTCTGTATCTTTTTTTATTCAACTATAATTTTTATTATCGTTTTAGAGAAACACTTTTATACGACCTGAAATAATTTACACGGTATCAGTGAGGCTATTAAAACAAGTCATATTTTAATACTTGGGTGCGAAATAATGGTTTCAAGAAAATTTATAAAATATATTGTGAATAAAAAATAAAATATATTCTTCATTATTTGATAGCATATACATAATTTCACATAATAATTTAAATCAAATTTAATACTGTACATATAATACTTTTCAATAAACAAATCTCGTTCAAAACATTCAATCAATTTCACCGACCAGCATAATCCCAGGAGTACAGTGGTTACTAAAACTTGTTAACCACTGTTAATGTAATTTGGAACGGTCCATGTAATCACCAGCCATTAAAAAGGAATATTTAATGTAAAAATTCTTTAAATGCTAATTCGGGGTCGTGCCTTACAATTTACCCACACATGATATAATTTGAAAGTAATCGTCTGTGTTAAAAAATCTATATGCCGTATAGAGATCTACAATTGGTAAATTAAAAAAATTATATTATGTCCCACATTCATCCGCACTGTAGATTCTTATTATAACATTTTATATATGAAACGTAAAGTTCACTACAGCTTTTTTGATTTTTCCATTAATTTTTTATAATTAACTTTTATTTCTGTTGACTTTTGTGCTAATTTCGCTGGCGCAAAAATAAACTTTTTAAATACGAATACGTTTACTGTATATTGTCATGTCAAGGGCAAATCGCATATCAAGAAGCTGTCATATCGTAGCATACTAACACACAATCGCAATAATCTCGTGTATGTTAAGCATACTGAATTTAATAATTAATTAGTGTCGATGCAATTATTTCGCATTATAACGACCCCATATTAAAAACAATTCGCTTTTTAAAATTTCTTTTTTACAAAAACGTAAATAATTTATAGTAATTTTTGAATGCCTTTCTTGATTTGCAAACCGTTTTTCAAAAAGAGCGCTGAAAGTAAAGCTAAAGCTGTCTGAAATTAAAAATATAATTAAAGCTCTTGATTGCTAAAGCAACACCGAATTTCGAACCAACTTCTCAAATACTGCATTTGCAAAATAAGATTACCGCTCTAAGTAGGACGAGAACTTATGCCGTGCTAATGCAAGTCTGGCAATAATAGACTTAGTCGTCGAAAAAGTGTTAAAATGATTGGGATGGTATTAACTTCTAAACAACACCTTGACACTATTTTCTATGAAGCCACTGTGTAATGCAAATAACTTTGAACGAATTAGTTGAAATATGTATCCATAATTTGCGAATCAAGTCATTTCAAATCATAATGCCTTTTAAACACAATATTTTATTTACTTTTGGTATTCACTAAATATATATTAGTCGGCTTATAGAGTCAAGCGATTTTAAACATGGGCAACTCCTCTACCATGCTATATAGCATTGTCAATTACTTGACAATGCCCTGGTCTCTACTATCGACTTTAACTATTTTATTTTACTAGTTTGGAGTGCAATTAGCACAGTAAAATTTTTTACGCTTTTTCTTATCTGAGTGCATTAAAAATATTCTGCACTACAATCATCCCACTGCTAAATGCCAAAATTAGCTTTGCGTGCTAATCAAAAGACTTAAGAATGAAACATGATGGAACACATCTCGTAGTTTCTCAACTTCCAGCAAAAATTATGCAATTAATTGCATTTGCTAAAACTGTTTACCTCTTTCAACATTTAATATCATTTCACTAACTGTCGGATAAAAGTCATTGCTACTATGAAATGTGCAACAAAATTATACAAACTAATTTTAGTCTACGAAATATTATTAACTATTTTTAATTTAAATTTTTTTCTTGTTAACTATGAGAGTATCAAGTATTAAATATCAAAGCCGAGAGCAGTTGTAATTCACACATTTTCTCTTTAAACAATTTGTTAGAGGTAGTGAAATACCTGGCGTTTTTATTTCCTTGAATGTAACTAATATATTATTTCTTTTATGTTTTGTATACTTTTCTTTCTTCTCAATTTATCACTTTTTTGTTAAATTATTTTATATCAGGTACTTTCTTTTATTTTTGATTTCTTAAAAAAACGAACAGAGAACACACGCAGATATATTTTTAATTACTTCAAGTACATGACTTATGAAAGATCCACGCGTTACTGACAAAATGGATTTAATATTTACTATGACTCGCACTTCTAGACGCTGTTTTTTATTGTCTTTTAACAACGCATTTCAAATTACAAAAAAAATATATAAATTTTAGGCAGAGTGTTACAAAAATAAGAGCGACGTTGAAAAAGCACAAAAGCAAAATTACATTAAAATGGTTAAAATGAAAAAGTAAAAGAAATATTGAAGCAAAGGAAAGCCATAGCACTAAATATTTCACTTGGCTTACATGTAAGCACTATACTTAATGCATTGAAATAAAAGTATGTATGTAATGAAAAATGGCACCAACCACTTAAATTTCACCTTAACCCACTGTGAGCGAAATTTTCAGGAACCAGCGAAAATGTCGGGAACCAGTTACATTAAAAAAATGTGTCTTTTTGGGAGTTATGAGAATGCTCATTCATATTAAAGTTTAGTTATTGAATATTTAAATGTACTTTAAATTCGGCATACAATAGCAATAATGAACAAAAATAGTAATAATAAACAATGAAAAGGGTTAAAAAATTGGAAAAATTACTTTATCGCAACAGGTATAATTATATTTAAATGAAAGTAGAAGAGAAAGTGATCCACAAAGAGCAATGCTGGTCACGCTAAAATTCTCTTAATATACTCTTGAAGTTTCAAACCCAAATACAGGAAAACATAAAAGAAAAGAAGTGGCAAGAGAAGTTGCAAACCAGAAAAAAAGCTTTTTCGTAAATAATTGCCGTTTTCGTATGGTTACTTCCGCCTTTTAAATTATATCAGCAACTATTTAGTTTCTTCCTAATACATTTTCAAATGTCTCTTGGCTTAAATTGTTATAGCATACACAGAGCTTTATGTTTTATCCGAAATAAAAACAGACACAAAAAAACAAATAATTGTTTTTCTTTATTTTCATTTACAATTTTTTTTATTATTTAACTTTCGCTTTCATGAACCCGATTCGTACCACTTACTCTCTTTATTTCAAGCAACTAAAGTTTTATCATTTCGTATCTGCAAGGCAGTTAAATTTACAAAGTAACTTTAACATAGTTTTTAGTAAAAAGGTCAATGAATTTTTAAACATTTTATTGAAAAGAAAAAGCACAAAAAAAATTATACGCTTAATCACAACTTAAAGAAACAGATTACGCCTTCGTCTCATTAAATTCTTCTGAATTTAATTCAGTCGTAACTACCGATTTCTTTTGCAAATTTTTATTTATTTTAGTCTGCATGCTTAACAGCTGCTTAAGAAGAAAATGTAAAAAAATTTCTGATCCACTTCAATTTGTAAAATGTGTCCGTGTCTAATAAACGGTTTACTTAAAAATATTTACAACAAATGTACAGGTAAATGTTTTTATTAATAATACGTCTAATTTCATAACACATCTTTTAATTCCTCTAATAGACGTAAAAGTTACTTTAAAAGAATTTAAGGACCTTTTGAAGACCTTTAGAACTTTTTCTAAATGTTCTTTATAGCATCTTTTACACGCAAGTCGGGAAGCAGTTATTATTTTGACTGCAATTTGAAAGAGGTAAAAATGGGAAATTTTTACTGGATATGAGTTTTACATCCAACAAAAATTTTCTTGGAAACATCTGCATTACATCGAAAGATCCTTAACATGATCAGGTTATTTCATGTTTCCACAATGCGAGCAAGCACTTTGAGTAAAAAATTGTTTATTGACTTCCATACTTTTTTTATTTCCAAATGGACTGTTTCCATAACGAAACAGAACAAAATTTTAAGATTTTTCTTAGCAAATTATAAGTAAATAAATATCAAATATATGTATTAACAATTTGACAATAATAGTTTAATGGCTTTCTTATTTAATTTTAAATATTGCATGCAGAATTCTGACCTTTATTGAATTATTGTGGATTTTTAAGAAAATACCAGCACCTTTATATTGAGCTTTTTTATTAATAAAAATTTCGTGTAAAGAAGAGAAAACAGTCATAACAATAATAATATCTGTAAGTACGTATCGAAATCTAATTTTACATCATAAGCAATTAATTAAATTGAGCATGAATACTGCTGAACTCGAAATCAATTAGCAAATTATGAAATTTACTGCTTCTTTTTATGCATGGAATGTGCTTTAAATTTCCCAAACAAGTATTAAAGTTTTAAATGTCTGAACTCTTGAAATGAAGAATAAATTTTCGTCATTTCGACTTGTAACTCGGCGTATTTTGTGAAAGTATTAAAATTGTGTTTTGTATATCAGAAAAAATGAGTGTTTAGGTTTGGATGTAACAATAATAAAGATAAACAGCCTGGAAACATTGAAAATGTACGAGCCAGTCGGACATCATCGACCTCTTCTTAATATGATCGTAAATTTAATGAGGTTTGCTTTTTTGCCAATACAGTTTTTAATATCCAGACAATATTAACTCTTGACTTGAACACGTGAATTTTGCAGGGAATACATTTAAAAAATGCTTAACTTGAAAACTATTCAGTAACACCTTTTTTTATTACTTTTAGCATGACTTTTAAACGTAACCTTAAAATTACTTTGGATTAAAAAGTGCCCATTTAAATAAAAACTATTACCCAAAATTACCTTTAAATTTTGACCACAAAACTATTTAAACTACTCGTTTATTTAATTTGTACATCCAACCACCAAAAAGATACCCTAATATAAATGCGCAAAATATGCGGCGTATTTTCAAATAGATCGCCGATTTTCATGAGAAAGATACATTGACAGTGACTACTGGGCCACTCAGATGAATGCATTGTATTATTCGTTTTATGAAATTGACTATGTGGGATTTGCTTAAACGTGTTATAAAAAATTTAATAATATGGATTAAGTTTCCAAAGATTTTATGCAGTAAGCTTATTTGCAAAATAGGTTTCATCTGGTCGCAAGTTTATAATCATTTCCCTCCTTTTGCCTTTCCCTCCTCAATTACTCTGGTTTTTTAGGAACGTGAGAAAATGTCCATGAATTAGACCAAAATTTAATATGCATTCAGTATTTAAAAAAAAGGCTGACATATTTATAAAAACAATACTATTTATAGAACGGGTTTATTATATATTATATTAGTCGTGAACTAAATTTACCTGCGCGGAATTTTTTTTTGTAATGGTGTTAATGTTAAGACGAGGGGAAGCCCTAATACAATTGGCAGAGGCGTTTTTTATAGTAATGCTCCAGGACTTGACAATAGATTTGCCAATAGGATCACAGTTTTCGTCACCAGTTTTGAAAAAAATTATGCTTAGATCTGGGAAAATTGGCTTCTCACTTTAGAAAAGTTTGAGAAATATTTTAGAACCGTGAGGGTGCCATGATATAAAGCCACATCAAGAATTATTTCTCCCTTATTTAAATGAAGCTGAATTAACTTTATTTAGGCTACTAAATTTTTAGAAATTTTCTTGTTTTTCTGTAACTTTGAGCAATTAGCATCTTTGAAGTAAAAAGAGGAGCTCTCCACCTCTGCTGGTATCTTCAACAACTGTGATGCCAGAAACTAAAGTCAACTAATCGAAACTTAATACTGAAATAAAATTTAATACTTTCATTATATTGTGCAAAATAATCCTAATCGCGCTTAGCCTCATTGGACGACGGAGCAGTATTAGACAACAAATACAGAAAATAGACATTACCAGGTCACTACATCTCCATGGAGTCTTCTAGTAAATAATATAATTACGTTTCTATAATCTTTGTTGAGAGTAATGACTTTCCCATTTATTTTAGATGTTACTTGTAAAATTAACACATGAAATATGATAATTAAAACTACTGTAACTGTTTCCTATAAATTCCCCCCAAAAAAAGTGGCATTGTCATTGATCTTAAATCTATTTTATGTATGTGCATCTATACGTAGATCGTTGAAATTATTTATTAAATCCTTCAATTTCCTTTCAGTAATTGAAATTTACTTTTACCATAAATAGTTATTCTGTTTGCATTTTCATGTATTGTTTTTCTTTTATTTACAATATTTAATTTGGATTTATTTCTTGAAACGAAAATAATTATTAGTAAACCAATTCAAATTACTAAGTATATGTAGCGTAAATACATTAACTGTATGTAATTTAAAGTCCATTTGTTAAATAATTGTTATAAAATCTCTATTGGAAACAAAGACGTAAATGCATTATTTCCGCAAAAAAAATTAATTAAAGAGTATAGGCAGACTGTACGAGTAATATTTTACATAAATCTTTACCAAGAAATCAATCACCCTTAAAATGATATTAAACGTATCGCCAGTGTCTTATAGAGTTAACGAGCGTATAAAAAATAAAAATTGAATGCCATCAATCAAATGTGTTTCACTTAATAAGATGAGGCAATTGCACAGTACATTAAGCATACAAAATCGCAGCCCATAAAGTATAAGGGACACGCCCATAAGCTACGAATAACTTAAAATGAAATTTTTCCTTCATAAATACAAAGTGAAGATGTTAAAGAAAAATAGTTATTGGCAGCAAACTCAAACGGTCGGTTAAAAAGTGCAGAAGTTTAAAATAAATTTTATAAAATAATTATAAAATGCGTAAACCACGTATATCGGTATACTTCATAACTTTAGCAGTGTGCGTACCTTTTTGTCACTCAGCTCCAGTTCGAAAACTCCCTAGTCTAAATGCTCATATAAATCCCTATTATTTTAATGCCATGACAGCCTACAAAAACTTAGAACCGAAATTATCGCGCAAGGAACTGCGAACAATCACCACTATTGGAATTTTAAATGGAGCTAAAAAGGCAGAAAAGCAAATAGAGCAAAATCTAATCGAAAATATGAAAGATCTGCTGTTCAACACTAACATGACTGATACAAATTTGGTTTTACCGAAAATTCAAAAAATTGAGAATCAATTAAAAAGAGATCATCTTGCTGTCGAGATTTTATCAAAATCCTTGGACATGGCCATTAATTCCAAAGATTCGAAAATGTTTCAGCTAGAAATGATAAATATTGCAAAAAAACACAAAATCTCTTCTACGCCTGACAACGACTCCAACAGAAACCGTGAAAAAAATATAGCAAATAGTTTGAGTCAGCTAAGAAGGCAAATTTTGAAACAAGTAGATTTAATGAAAAATACTTTGAACTATAAAATCGATTTGACTTTAGAGTACTTAGTCGATCATGCTGACTTCGAAGGTATCTTGGATAAGGCCAATAAGAAGATGCTGAAGAAAAGGCAAACCGAAGAGGAGCAACCGGCAAGAATAACACAAGTTAAATCCATATTGTCAGAGGTGATCATACACACTCGTAATTCCATTTAAAATAAAAAAAAAAACATTTTCGGATATTTAAATAATTTTCTTTTATTTTGATCAAATGGAGAAAAAACAAATTGCTCATAACCAAAAATTTGAATAATTTTTTCCTTCATTCTCGCAACTGAATGTTCTTAAAATACGAAATTAAATTGTAAAAATACTTCGTTGCACTTCATATTATTAGTAAATCTTATTTGGATATGATTAACTCAGTTATCTCATAAATTGTGCATAAAAAAAAAACTAATTGATTACATGGTTTCTGTTTCTAGTGAGTTTTAACTTTGAGATGTTATTTTATAAACTTGTACTGCATTTTTAACATGACGAGTTTATAAAACGCACTTTAGTCACCATCAATAAGTAATTCCAAAAAATTCCTCTCCTACTTTTAATTAGTATACGCACGTGTATCAATTTTTTTTGTACATACTAAATAAAACTTTCATATATACAATGTTTTCGAATGCAGGTATTTTTTTATAGATTGAAAGAGTTGTTCTGATTAATGTATTTGTTGCATTTATCTTTAACTCTTAAAGAAACATGCACATACGAAGGAATACACATATTCAAACTCTTGAATGTGTATAAGAAAAATAATGTGATAATCTCAAACTCTTTTTTAAAGCCCTTAAAGTCATTGAATATTATTTATCTAAGCCAAATCATATCTTTAACCATATAAATGCATATAAAAGTACATTTCACATATGAAAAACGGAAGATTTAAGTAACAAACCTTAATGAAGCGGTAAACTTGCATTCGCTTTTCGTTGTCAAACTTGATTATTTAAAAAAAAACAAATTTTTAAATTATTTCTTTGTTAATATAATTTAACTTCAGGATGATTTTCACAACAATATGATTGAAATGCCGAAAGCAGTCAACAAAGATGGCCCTTTAGCTAATGGAGATCTATTATTAGTAACCGATGTAAGTGTTACGAGAATTGCTAAACCAAACATTTATGTGGTAGCAATAAAAAGGGTGGGGTATACAACAAATCTTTTATGTAACTGTAACATATATTATTGTAATTATTCCTGCTTACCTAAATGTTATTTAATAATTAATTTTAATTTGTAAATATATTTTTCGTCCAAGGAAGAATGGTATTGAAACAAATAATAGTAATGACGCACAAAATAAAACAGGTGTATCCACTTTAAATAGCAAAAATGTGGCTAACGAGAAGGAGGGTTCATCTGAGTTTCTTAATGATGATAATCAGCCAACGGATGGAGCTGGTGCCGGTGGTGGTGGTGGTGGTCTTGTTGGCATTATAACCAGTTTAAGTGGAGTAAGTATGAATAAATGGAGCAGATGACAAATTAATATTTTTAAAGGTGTAAACTTTTGTGTGCATTTGTAATAACAGGGAGAAGGTGGTTCCGATATTGGGGCTTTAATAGGCGCTCTAACAGGTGTTATATCACAAATATTTGGTGTAAGTATTACAGAGAAAAAAAAAATATTTTCATTCATGCTTGATACTTTTGCAGCCTGGAGGCTTGGATATTGAAAGCTTAATTAGTTCGGCAACAGCATTGATATCGGGTCTTTTAGCGGTATAATATACTTTTTAGCAAATTGAACTTGTAACATTTAGCGATTTACTTTGACTAGGGCGATAGAAACTTTGGCTCTGTTTTGGGAATTTACGTTGGTACCGCTTTCGATGGTCTCTCCGGCGGTGGAGGAGCAGTAAGCAGTAAAGCAATGCCTTATTGCTGCATTTGCATTTATTCGTTTTTTTTTTTCTAGATTAACAACGGTAAATTTATAGGCAATTTTTTGGGCACCGTGGTAGCTTCATTGAGCGCAGTAATTACTCTTTAATTTCCTACATTTTTTTTATGTTATTTTATTGCTTAACAAAGACTAATGATAATTTGTACCCCAACCTTTATGGAAACCAAAAAATGTCTTTTCTGGTTTAGTAATTAATTCAATTTATATTTTTTAGGATCCGGAAGAGGATGATGAGCCTCCAAAACCATTGATATTCTTAAAAAATCTTGTTACTAGTTTTATAGAAGCCAAAAATAGACCTCTAACAGATGATGAATCCGCTGAACGCAGTGATAAAAATGAAACAGATAACAAAGGTGGATCAGATTCAGCCTATTTTATTAAGCATATCGTATCACATGTAGTGGGCGGGGTAGTAAGTTTAATATTAAACACTGCTTTAGGAGCCTCTGGTGGTGCTTCGAAGGCTTCTCAGTCTGTATTAGCTGGCAGTTCAGCGTGGCATATGCCCGAACCACCAAATATAAAAATATAATATTAGCGGTATGTCATATTTTACTTTATAATTTATTTGATTGAAATCATCATTTTTATATTTTTGTTAATAATATTATAATATTATTATAATATTTATCATAATATTTTGTTTATGCGCAGACATTTTCATATGGATTTGATTGTAAAAATTAAAAATAAATATAATATATAAATTAATATAATTTAAAAAAAAGTGGATTCCATAAATTTTTTTTTAAAGTAACCATTCACCAAAAGTAATGAGTCAGAAATACAATAACATCGCATTATATCGGCGATTAATCGAATCATTAGTTGCAATTAAGTAAGAAACTTAACTTTCTTTTAATTCCCCTAAGCCACTACCGGCAGCATTCAACTGAAAGGGAGGATACTTTCTTGAGATGTAACAATTATATATTTTATAATCACAATTTGAATAAATTCAAATCAATTAATTTATACTATTGAAATTAAACCTTAAAGATGTAATTCGCTTTTGCTCAAGCCCACAAACAAGATACTTTTGTAGATTGTTGCACGCAATCAGGTATAAATCTTACTGAGTTTTATTTAGGTAATCTTTCAACTTTTTTTTATTATTCTAATTCATCTTTTTAATACATTGAAAATTAATTGTTATTTTTAAAAGCATTATATAAAAAAGACTTCGTCAAACATGTATGTAAATGACCTTAAAATATAACTCGTAAAATAAAACTCCAATCAGGTATATTAATATAAAATTACTGCATCAATAAAAATAATATATAATTGGTCTCGCTTAATATCGAATATTTTTCTAGCAAGAATTCTTCTTATTGTGAGAGGTGAAACGTTGTTGAGAATTTGCAGGTATCAATCAAAGCTTTTCAAGACAATTTTTTTGAGCGTAAGGATAAACCAAAATTACGTCTTCAAATCAACCACGAAATTTTAATTTATGACTATATTTTATATTATTAAGGTAAACCAAAAGTGAGAAAAGCTGAAAATAAATAATTAAATAAAAAAGATTAAATTAATAAATTAAAAAATTTATTTTAAAATGCAGAAAATCTAAAGTTTTGTAATGTAAAAATCTTATTTACTGCAATGTGAGATAATACTCGTGTAAATATTTTCATGAAGGATCTCTATCAGTTTATAGATAAAAAAAACTACTTTAAATCTAACGACTCATGGAGTTATAAAGATACTTTGACTTTTTTAAAACTTTAAAATTATTTTCGCATTGCAATGCTGAAACCTTCAGTAATTTTAATGGAAATTAGATTTTTTTAAATTTGAAGAAGATGATTAAGAAAATCAAAGCAAAACATTATTTATTCATTCATGTTATCTAAAAAAGCCTTGAGCTGTTCGCAATAAAATGCTTGATTTATAAATATTTATTTAATGGGATTTGAAGCAAGCAATATGTTATTATTCTCGAAACCTGTTTATTATTATATTATTATATTATAAGTTTTTTAATTAAAATAAAATGGTTATTCTAAAACTGCAAAAAAAACTAGGATTTCTAAAATTTAAATCATTTACATATAAAAAAAGAAGCAAACTGCAACCACTTTATTTTCAATTTTAAAAATCTAGAGCAAAATCGTAAAAGTTGAATGAACTAAAGAAATCAATTCATATTTTTCGAAGTAAAATATCCGCCGCAGACAATCACTTTTGAAGCTTTTAACATACATTTGCAAACTTATTTTAAAGGAAACCTAAACCATTGTATTTGAACACAAACACTTACTTCAACTAAATTTCTGGTTAAAAATATATAAATTATTTAAAAAATAATCAAATGAAAAGATTAATGTCGAATGCTCACAGCCTACAACAAAACATTAACTTGAGTATTTTGCAATTAAAATTTGGCACTCCTCTCAAAAGCGTTTAAATTCTTATAAACAAAATAGCATTTTTTAGAATTTATCAGTATTCTAGAGTTGTAGGCAGCCAAACTCTTAACAGATTTCAATAATTTCGATACTTAATTATTTTATATAAATGAAAAGTAAATTAATTACATCCAATACATCCTTCAAAAAACTATAATCCGCACATAACGGTCCGTTGTAATTTAAAGACGACAAAGAAACGTATGCATCGGTACGTACAATGTTAAATCATGTTCACTTTCTACTGTTAGGTAATCATTTCAGAAGTTATTCTTTAAAGTCAACACACAATTAAACAAACTTAAGTAATTTTCCTGATTAATTTGTTTGAGTCAATCATTAATTTTACCCACTTTTACCAATTTATTTCAAAATTACCTCTTTTGGTTTAACAGCAAATAACAAAGCAAAATTAATATTATAAATATATTAACAATCCAGAAACTTATGGCTACATTGTTATATGAATGTATGCTGTATATAAATATTTTTAATATATATATAGGTTTAAATAAATTATTTTATATTCTCTAATGTAAAATTTGGCATAAAATTTTTGTAAGACGACAAACTCAAGCCGGAGTAGAAAAAGCGATTGGGAGAGAGCAGATGGAGTACATTTTTATAGTGTATAGTATTTTTGCAATAGATGGGCGACAAAGCAGGTCATATTTACTAGCAACATTGAAGCACTTATTAAGTCAGGTGATATTAAAGAACTTAAGAAAATTCGCGGAATTGTTTTATTGTATGACTAGCTATGATTTCAGTGCATTTATTTATTTTCATGCAATTAATACTACATTATTTTTTAAGTTTTGAAAAAAGGATGGTATTGGGCTTTTAGAATTCTTAATTTAATTTAAATAATTGTATTATATAGAAAAAAAAAATTGTCAATAAATAAAATTAATGTGCGTCTGAGTTTTGTCCAGTGCCAAAAGATGCCAAACTACTGGCTACAACTAATATAATCGGCACAGGCCCATTCACATTTATGATGGATAGTAAATCTGCACTTACAAGAAGAACTGTCAGCTTGTAACAATATTCCTAAGATCTTTAATTTCACGTAAAAAAAATTTAAAACGCTTTTTATAAAATTTTTAAAAATGAGTCTACTTCAAACCTGAATGTTGTATTTGATCTCTGAGAGTATTTTAATTCTGATAGTAATTAATAATATTATTAACTACTTTTATTTAAAATTTAACAGAAATAGCAAAAGTTTTTCTTAATTAATTTACAGATAATGAATGAATGAATGTTGTATTTGATCTCTGAGAGTATTTTAATTCTGATAGTAATTAATAATTTTAATAACTACTTTTATTTAAAATTTAACAGAAATACCAAAAGTTTTTCTTAATAAATTTACAGATAATGAATCTCATAATATCCCAATTAAAACCATTGTAAATTAAAGAAAAATTGTTTTAATTGCGCATGATACTGCCAGTTTGCTGCAAAACAGAACAAACTAAATAAACATTCATCGGTTAAATAATCGACACAATAAAATTGTAAATTAAACGTTTTTTGCCAGAAAATTTATGATACAAAATAAATTATTTCACCAACATGCTCTAATAATTTTTAAGACAAAAATTATAGTTCTTAATGTTGGCACTTGTGAATATTAAATTGCTGCTTTACACACGAGTAAATTTTTTAATAAAACTTTGTTTCCATTACTTGAAAAAAATACTTTTAGCAATAAATACAGATTATATTTTTAGACGCATGTATACTAAAAGAGTTCAAATGTTCATATTTAAAAAAAGTAAAGAAGGCCATTGTAAGAGGAGAATCAAATTGTCTTAAAGCGAACAGTAGAAAAGTTATTTTGACACAGTAAATGCCGGATTTAAATAAAAACTAATATTATTTATATTTTGTATTTTGTTCTGTATTCCAAGTACAAAACTTAATTGAACGAAATTACACTATAAGCACATTTTGATTCTTGAAATTCAAATAAAATAGAGTTTATTCATTAAACTAAAGACTTAAGGTAGAAACTTGAAAATCCAAAGACTTAAGACACAATATCATACAACATTTACTATCAAGTCGTTGCATTGAAAATATAAAAAAGAAAAAATTAGAGAAACCTGATTTAATGAAACTATTTACATTTAAATAATTATATAAATCGCATTATTCATGTTTGTAAAATCAATCAAAGCTCATCATGCATACAACCAGGCATATGCCTACAAGTGTATGTACTCATAAATATTATGGTTCAGGAAAGTAATTTAATGACTGCAGTGCAAAACCATTTACTGGTTTCTTCAAGTATTAATTAAATTATATAAAAAATAATTCTTATTTAACTTGAAAAGTCATTAGAAAACTTTTCGGTATACTTGTACTACAAAGTATGCCTGAATTGCACTTCCCTTAAATCAATATTGGATAAACTTGTAAAGAAGTATTCAAAAAACCACATATTTAGAACCACTAATTATTATTATTATTATAAGAGGCAAAGGTGTAAAATTTACCTCCGATAATAAAATATTTTCAGTAACATCAGTAAGATATAGCAATGGAGCCCACCAATAAAAATTTATAGTTGCCATAATTGCGCAACATAAACGATTATACTATGCTGCAAAAGAGTTTCGTACTGATAAGAATCTTAAATTTCCCGGCGATCTTTATGGTGAATAACAATTATGAAAGCAATCCTAATTGTGTTGCCCTCATTAATGTGAAGAATTTTGATATACAGTAGAAACCTCTTTTTATAATCAAAATTAAATGTTCTATTGTTCGAGGGAACACACTTTACTTGCAAATATGCAGTTTAAAAAATGTTTTTATATTTTATTACACTCTTAATTACAAAATACTCTTCAAAAGCGAAAATACCAACATCCATAACAACAAAGCGTTGACAAAAAAAAATGTAACACAGTTCCATCTTAAGGTGAAGGTCATTGTGGCAAAAATTAGTTTCAAGCGACTGGTTGAAGACTCCATAAATTTATTTCGACGCATTTTATTGATACTGTTTTTTATCTGTGTATTAAACTTTGCACAACTTTTAATAATTTATGCCACTCGAAATCAAGTCATTTCAATATTCACTCGAATAATCAAAACTTTTCGTTTTACTATAATTTATTTTATTGTTGTTTGTTATTGCAGATGTTTGTGCTGAATTGATATAAATTTTGCATTTTGCCATGGCTGAGACTGTTGATAATACTCGTGCCAATTATGTTGTGATTGCATTAGTTTTAAAAGAAAAACAAAAAATAAATCTCAATCACCTTAAACTATTATTTAATGCTCGTGTTAATACACATTTATATTAACGAGTATCTAAACTTAGTTTAAGTGAAATAAAAAGTTTTGTGTGGCACATGAGAAGCAGTTGTTCTTAGCCTGTAAACTTATGCTTTGAGTTTTTTGCCCATTCAAAATGTACTTTAACATCTACTAAGATTAGAAAAGCTAAAATTTTAAAATAAAATATCAATAGATGGAAATTTGGAGATTTCGAGTGCAAAAAATAACAAAAACATGCATAGCATAATCTTTGCCTAATAAAATCATTGATGATATTAAAACTCTGAAGAAAAATTAAACGTTTTGTATTAAACTCTAGTTTATGAAGTCCTTTTGCAATACTATGAGATACTGTAAAGAAAATAACTTCAGGATTGAGATTCATTTGGGATTTATTTCCATTTCTAGAAACTAAAAAAAAGCAATAAAATGTGAAAATAAATTATACAAAAGAAGAGGTGTAATGAATTGCACAAAAATAAGCATTGATCCTTCTGTTCAAGTATTATTGCATTTTTTTTTATCAAAGATTTTGAATGATCTTTGATAAAGATACGCGACACAGCTGCTTGAACTAAAAAGTTTATAATTTTTAAACAAATTTCATAATTTGAGGGAAAGCACAATAATTTCGCTGCTCTTCAATTTACGTTATAAAATTGAAAGTTGTTCAAACTTACACAAAAAAAGCTTAAAACGGCATACTATAAAAATGTTTGAGAATCTCTGTTGCAACTTTTAGCATGAAATAAACTTTAAACTATGTTATAGGATATGATGCACGATTACTGTGTGTTATTGTGTGCAACGAACAAGTTTGCTCTGCACAAACCAATATACTCACAACCACATTGATTTAAAATACAATATTACAAATCATTTACAATATTAAGAAATCATATGAGTACATACAGATTATGATCGCTACGATAGTCATGCAAAATTATATAATAATTTGGCTAGTGTTCAACCTGGCGTATACTTGATAGAGAATCACGAATAATACAAGCGAAGAACAATAAGATAAGCGCAAGTACGTAACTGAAGACAGCATATGAAAAAAACAAATAGACTTACATAAAATCAAAGTCTAATTAGAACCTTTACTTGCGCACTCGTGTGACTGCAATTCAGCCTAGCTTAAAATTTGAGCCGATATATATTTTATTCTTACTTATTTGTTTCAGTGGGGTAGTAAGTGATTGAGAGTATTTGTGGCCTTACAGTCGATAAGCGAGAAACTACTCAGTATACAACTGCAAACGAATGCAGTGCCTTAAAGTTGTAGTCCTTCAAAGTAAAGCAACAATTGATAGTTGTTTCATAAGCGTATTCGAGATTTGCCTCAACTGCTCTGCAAATGATTTGAAGGTAAGCAAAATAAAAAACAAAAGTATTTAATTATAGAAATATAAAGCAACCAAATTAAATGCAAATTTGCTGGTAGCAGAATGTAATAAAAGTCGTCCAAAACCATAAACCAGAAAACTTAAAGAAAATTTAATTGTCAATATACATTTTAGTGACGATTTTCAACATCCCTTCCTATAACGAAGTCGAATGCTATTCATATTTTCCACTGATTTCTCAAGAATGTTAACTATTCAAAACAAGTCACCATTAACAAGTAATTACAATTAAATATGTAATACATTTTTACTTCATTTAGAGGGTTTTATTCCTTTTTTAAATGATCATTTTAAATGATCAAATTCTCTACATTTATTTGCAGTACTTATTCATACTGGATGAATTAATTTTTTTCTTCAGTTGTAAATTTATTTAAAGGCGGCAAGTATTTTTATGGTACTTAACTAGTACACTTCATTTGCTTTTTAAATATTTCATAACATTCATAAGTTGTTTGATATTTAAATTTTATATTTTGTGACATGCAGTCAAACTGGAAGTTGCAACATTATTTTGTTGCACTTCACATAAAAACATGAACCGGAATAGAGGTAAATTAATGGTGGTTAAAATAAGCAACAGGTATTTGTTTGCAGTTCGAGTTAGGCATGGTTTCTGATGAGTATCTATACATCAATTCTTTAAAATTGACGAACTATTATATAAAAATGTAGGGTAGTTAAGCTGAACATGTTTCTATATTTACTCTTTTGGCTCTCACCTGCCAATATATATATATATATACACACCCATATATATATATATATACATATATACATATATATAAAGATGTTGGTGCCCTAACAGCGGTTATTCGATCTCTGTAAGTCCATTCAAACCCCCATTACCTGCTAATTGTATGTTTTTTGATCTTTTTAATATATTTGTCTATCAAATGTGGTATTTTTCCTACCAAAGCTGAGTGTACTTTTATTTGCATGTCTATCAGTTAGTGGTAGAGGACTGTTCGCGCTTTAATAAATAACGATAAAAAAATTTAAAAAACTACTTTTAGCCAGAATTAAAACGTACTATTTGCGAAGGTTTTTATATAAGATGAAATATGAAGACGAAATTACACTTTAAAACTTTTTGAAAAACGATTTTTAAAACTTAACTTTTTAAAAATAAAATTTAAAATTAAAAAATTTAATATCAATATGCCAAAACGAATGAGTTGCTCTTAATGGCATTTAACGAAGATCGTAATTTTACAAAAATATGCATTCATTTTTAATAAAATTCCACTTGGAATACGAAACTTTACTCCCAAAAAAAATACTTTTTTTTAAAAAATTACCTTTTAATATCACATAAAAAATATTTGAATAGAAAGAGTGGAAGAAATGGAATATTTATATCGTTTCAGCTCTAATTTCAATATAAAAAACTCAAAATGTATTAAAAAAGTTATTTTAAAATCTTCATATCGCAGAGTTATTCGTCACTTCTTGAAAATAAATAGTCCCAAAAAGTGTCAGATATCTGCTTACCTGCTTTTCTGTTATAAAATAAAATATTCACTATATATTAACGGATAGTCTAGTAAGTATTTTTATTTTATTTCCTTTCAGTTAGAAATGAAAATTTTAAATACATATAAAACAGAAATCTGATAATATTAATACATAAGTTTTTTATTTTATTTTAAAAGGATTCAAAAATAAATATACTAGTTATTTCAACTACGTGTCATTTAAAAATGACAGAACGGAAAACTTATATAACAAATGCAATCATACTTACTTATATTATATGAATTATAGTATCAGATTATTAATTATAATAATTTATTTAGTGTATAATTAATAATATGTCAGTTTAGTAAAATCGTATTAAATGAAATGTCTGTATGTAGACACAAGAACACAGAAATTATATAAAAGTGAAATACTTCCATCACACGGCCGTTGCGTATTTTACATCAAGCCGCATGGTTTCACTTTGAAAATCTGTTTAAACCAATAGCATGCGCGTGTGTCTTAAGTCTTTTGTTTGGATGTGTACAACAAGTGATTTTTTCTAAAGTTTTCATATTATCATTATTAATTAATAATTATATTTATGGTTTTTTAACATAATGCAAGAACTAAAAATACAAAAAAAAAACTATTACGAAATAGCTATAAGCAATAAGCCGCTGACATTTATGCATGTGAGACGAATTTATAAGGTTTTTGTCACTTCTCTACCAACTCATAAACATTTTTGGCCATTCATAAACTATTTGAATAACACAAGAAATATTAACGAAAAATATAACACCATTTTAAGGTTACATCACGACGACTCTAATATTAGATATTGTCAAAGTAACTAAAATTAAAAGAATGCTTTTGAGAAAAGCAAGTACGGTGCAGTTTCTCTTAATTTAATGTTAAAAACCTAATGCAAAAACCAAATTTTGAAAAGGCGGAAAATACCGTGCTTGATATTTCCATTATCAAATATTTTCCTACATACTCTTGATGTGGTCGCCTTGGAGATTTTACATCAAGAATGATGTTGGTAAAGTTTGATGCAAATGCAAAAATGGATGAGGACTTTGTTGTTAACTGGGGGTTATAAAAATCAAGTTTTTCTTTGCAATATACTACATATATTTTTTTTCTTTTTTGCTAAAAACAATTTAACAAAAATCCAGTTTGCATTATGGGCGAACTTGTTTAGTTGTTGTTTTTGTATATTATTTTGCGTAAAAACGGTGTCAGCAGTAGCAGTTAAACCAGAGTTGAGTCTCAATTTGTTTGCCTTTGTGTGTTTTATATTTGTAACACTTTTAGTTTCAGTTCGAGTGAATGCTGTTCAAATGTCGAGTGTGAATATTTTACTTTCAATTTCATTTGAGTGAGTGCATATAGCAAGCGAAATAACAAAGCTTTAGCAGCAGTACTCGCAGCCTAAATGAGAGCTTTTGCATTAAACTCTTTTGTTTTATATTACCTAGTGCTTCCTTTTCGTAACACTTACCCTCTTTAAACACACCATTTAAGTAAAACTTCTTGGCAATCACACGTACGTGTATTCATATACGTATATATGAATATTTAAGTGTAGAAATAAAGCGGGGCTTTATGACTCTTGAATTTTTCGTTAAATCAAAAATTTGCCTGCTTAAGCTTTAATCTATTGTGGTGTGATAAAAATAAGTTAGTAATCAGTTGCAACTCAAACAGCATAGACATTTGTAGTCTTTAAAAGCGCGCCTAGTCGTTGTGTTTTCTGAAAATTATATCGTGAATTTTTAAACTACTGAAATTCACACCGTAAACAGAGGATACTCAATAAATTTATAATACTCTTTAAATGTACTAAACCAAAATCAACAACATATCTCTACGTTCCTACTAAAATTGTACGTGTATATTGAATTCAAAATTTTTTTACATATAAAGTAATATTTTTATCCAAAATATTAAATGCAAGAAAACGAAACAGAAAATTAACCCAAAATGAAACTGGAAAATCATTAATTATAGCTGAAAGAATTTGAAATCATGGCATGATGAGAAATTATTTTAAACAGAAAACTTTTTGAAATATTGCATAATTTTATCAAATAAAAAGTTACGGCTCTTGCAGCACATATCATTAAAAAACTGATTCTGTGACGTATAATAATGTTTTTTTCTGTTTTGTGCAATTTTATTTAAAAGACATCCCACTAAATTCTTATTTATAAAGGTAGTATAAAATTAATTTTTTTAATAACTTTTCTTAAAAACGAATGAACATTTTTATTAAAAAAATTAAAATATTTAAATGCAACTAATTAATTATTTGTTTAAACTGGTTATTTGTATTTCAAGTCTAGATAGAACAGCAAATGAGAAGTAACCTTTAGGCTGCAAAGAAAATTTGTTCGCAGCAACATAACACAAACCACGCTGCTTTTCGAAAACGCTTGCAACACCATGTGACATATTGAGCATTTAATTTGGGAGTTATCCACTTTATACTAATTATATTATTTTTTTATTGTGTGAACACAATCATACTCAACCACGTTACCCGACAAACGGCAAAATATTAAACTGTACAACGTTGATGTGCAGATGTGATGTGTGGATGTTTTTGTTCTGCCATCTCAGTTGAGATTGATTGCCATTGAAATTTATTTGAATTTTTCAATATTAAAGAATTTATTAGATTTTTTGTTTTAAATTGATTTCAATTCAATTATCCCTTTAGCCCACTGTTTACCTAAAAAAGAAGAGTTATTTTCCAAGCTAAAAGATTTGCTTCAGTATTAAAAGAAAAGTTCAAATAAAAATAGCATTTACTAGATGAATCATTTAATTTATATTTGATTTCGAAATATTTAAATTTTTTCCCGAAATTAAAAACAAAAAATAAATTTCTGGTCAGCTGTTAGCAAAGTGATTATCCTAATATCTTGGAGGTCTGGAAATTTGTAGGAAAATAGATTTTTATTATAATTATTCTCATTTGACTTTCAATAATAAATCATGATCTATACAGGGCTCTGAATTCAATAGAACTAGTAACCCTGTTCCTATAAACCTTTCAATTTACTGAAACCTAATTAAAATTTATATGGAGCTGTTCACAGGTCTTAAGATATTCGACAAAGTCAAATTTAATTTCACTTGCTTCCAAAAAAATATGACACATTGGGTCGATGAGGAGCACTACTTTATTAAGAGGTTTGCTTCTGTATTTCCGTTTATTTTATCCAAAAATTTATATTGAATTAGGTTAATGTTTGAAGTTTTTTGTAGTTGTGATCGAAGATTTTAAGTTTTCCCACAATTTATTATAAACAATTATTAAAAATTATAAATTATTCAAAAATAAGTATAAGTGATAATAAACTTAAACTTCTTTCTATCTTTTAATTCCTGCAACAATTACTTACCATACTAAAATTTGTTTTGGGAAATATTACTTTGAAAATATAATTTGAAAATATTTGTATCAATAAATAAGATAAAATTCTACCGTACTATTTTTAATTAAAATTTAAATTCTTCTACTTTCTACACGTATCATACCCTGAAATATTACAACCAAATTCGTAATTTGTATCGCAGATACACAGAGGAGGCTTATTTCCTATTTTCCTATTTCGAGTTGTCACTAATACATCTTGCCGCGGATGTGACCATTTGATAGTTAAATGTAACGGGGTGAGAAACCAGTTACGTTGAGTCCATAGATCTTATATTTTATTAAATTCACCACAATAAATTCAATATTTTTATCTTGAGATGTCGCAAAAGTAGAAGAGGCCGCAATTGGTGCATTGTTTAATGCACCAAATAAAAAGTTCCGGCTCTTGCAGCTTTAAGAATCTTATACAGTGCAATAATTCGCTTATGGAACCAAAATAGTTTGTGTAAGATATTCATTGAGTAATTTAGGGATACAACTGATAGAAAATGACTAATCAAGACAACGAAAAATGTGATATTTGAAAATTTAAAACCATTTATATATTGAATAGATAATACAACAAACTTATATGCATACAAGTGTTCTTATATATATTCACGGGAATAAATTGAAGGTGTCACCACTGTATGCATTAATTGAGTCTAATCTTGAGCTTGTCTTGAATAAAAACAATTGGCACCAAATAAACTTTTAATATATAATGAATGCTATAATGTACAAGCCAAACTAGAATAAAACCATCTTTAAATTAGCAATTAATAAGATTATAGGGAAGTCGTCTAGGAGTAATGGAGTATAAAGTTTATATGGCTAATTGCAAATGCTACCCAATGTAACGTGTTGCCAATTAGTTCAAGCAAAAATACTTTACAACTGTAATCAATACATTTTGTTTAAAGAATAAGTAGATAAAACGTGAAAAAGTGAATACTTTCAGTGAATTCTAAAACATAAACGGAAAAACAAAGATTGTTTTTGAGATATTTCTCTCACTGTTCAAATATTAACAAAAAAATCAGAAAACATGTTACCAATAAATACTCCTGTAAAGCAAACACCAGAAAATAAAATAAGTAAATAATAAATTTTGCATTTTAAATAAAGAGCAACAATCACAACCTCACTTATGAAATAGAGGTTGTAAGAAAATTAACATATTTTCTGGTGTTTTGTTTTTAAAATATCCAGTAGTCACGCTTAACCAGCGGGAATTATTATTTTGATTATGGAGAAATATGTGCGAAAAAAAAAATTTACACATAGTTGCTGATAAACCTAAACTTGTATTTTTGTAAACTAAAAGGCTTCCTACAAGTTTAAGTAAAATTTTATTTAATTTATATTTATTAAAAAAGTATAAACTGTGTTCAACTAATTGTAAAATTTACAGTAGTTTTTTAGTAGTATTTATTGGAATTTCTAGCTCGAAAAGGACAACATGGTACTTAAATTTCCTTAACTTAAAAACAATTTCCAAAACAAAAAAAATTACGAACAATTTTTACGATTTATATCCCGTTCCTAGTAGAGAATAATAAAAATCTAATTCTACTTTTATTTTTTCCCTGAAAAAGAAATCAAACAAAATTAAAAGAAACGCTGACAGCACCACAAGTTACCCCACTGACGCAAATTGTACTGATTTCCCAAGACCGCTAGAAAAATAATGCAACAAACATCATTAAATTAACAAAATTTAAATAATTTTTACTTTTCAAATTTAACTAACAATAGAAATTGTGTACTCGTATGTATTAGTGTTTATTCAAAAAGCTTATGCGAGAAAAAAACAAAAGCAAATAAAGCACGACATGTACCACAACCACACTTTACTATTTACGGATGACATAATATCTCTTTCTATTTGAGTTGTAAAAATTAAAAAGAAAAAATTAACAAAAAAAAATCAAAAAATAAATAAACAAACTGGAATCTTTCAAATAATAATAAAAAACCGAAACTACACATTGACAAATATGTTTAAATACGCAACTCATTTGCTTGTGTATCGGTCTCTGCCTCTTTACACTCGTGTCTTCAACCCGCTTGCAAATGCCGCCGGCGATAAAGAAATCGGCAAGAAACAAACACACGATTATTAAACGCATGGCCGGCAAAAAAATTTCATTTCGTATTTACCTCCCTACTTGGCAGTATTGTTTTCATTTATTTTGAATACTTCATGCTTGCATTGACACTACAATTTCCACTTACGATGTGTTGTTACTGAAGTTTTACTAAATATTTGTCGTATCTTTTTTATTGCGTCTCAATCTTGGCGTGACAATTTTTGGAGCCGAAACTTAGAATTGTGTTATATTATTTGTTGTATTAACAGTATATTTTCGTCAAATTCGTAAAGCGCCTAATAAAATTCCTTCCAATCACTGTCACTTCCACTTTCTCAAGCATAATAATGAAGACTTAAAACATAACATTTTTAAATGACATTGTTTTTGGATAAATCAAGTGATCGTCGTGTTTTGAATATTCTATTACGTATTAACCTCTAGGAATACAGAGCAATTTATATACTATTTTAAAAACGCCTGTGATGCGAAAAAACGTGATCTTGTTCTATTCTTGTAAACCATATTCGTTTGGTTTTTATTTCTTTTCTATTCTGCATTTCTATTTTCATATATTAAATTGGAATAAATTGCAAAATAAAAATATAATAAATTGAATTAAAAAATATTGTAATTGGCATTGGAATAAGTAATCCACTTAATATTGATCTAAATGAATTCAAATTTACGTTACGTTACGTTTTGAGCACAACTAATAGATTAAGCCGATAATAAGTAGATGAAATATAAAAACACCCAATCATAAAGTGTATTACTACTTTTTTGAATACTTCAGCTATTAATGCACTGCTCCAATATGATGAACGCAAATGGATTGGTCATAGTTAGGACCCATTGCGACAATATATTAATTAATGGAACTGTAGAGAAGTGCAAATAGTACCCTTTGAGTATTTCATTTTAACTTTTCCTCATAAAAAAGAACAATAAGTATCACTTCGAGAAATACTTTAGAAATACTTAACTAGAGATTACACTTTTTCAGCATTCTATAGTGCAGTTTAGGCCCAGTGCAATAGCTAACAACCATGGTGTGGTGGGAAAGTTGTAGGCAGTAACAAAACAGAAAAACTTGGCCAGTTTTTATTGTCAAAATTTTCACATGACAACTTTGATGAGTAAATAAGGAAAAATTTTCCCCTCAAACACTTATACCATTCTTATCTATCCTTCAGGATGGTTTATGAAGAAACACGAGGATTATTTTTAAAGTAGTACAAGTGTTTTTTCATGCTACACTAAGAGCCTACTAATGAGTTAGTTAACCTCTCATTTTGGTCTTAAGTATCAATAATGTGTAATTAATAATAATAATTTCTCATCAACATTGATTCTGAGAACGACACGATGTCAAACACTTGATATAAATAACATCGAATCTCATGTGTTTTCTTCTTATTTTTATTTTTCATTTCGTAAAGACCAATATCTAAGTCCCTTTATAGAATGTAAAGAATATACATAAATGACAACTTAACACGCATAAATTTCAAGTTAATGCAATAACAGCTTAATTAAAATTTTTGCCTACGAATTTTAAAACTATTCTTTATTCCCGATTACTTTATTACCGCGTATTTGAAATCATCCTTTCAAGGAAACATACGACCTGCAAATAACATTATACGATATATGAAAACCGAAGCTGTGGTTACCATAAATTAATCAGAATAAACATATGAATGGTTCAGTATACTGAACCATTCATATGTCAAAATGTCAAGATTTGTAATACCACACAATTGAACTTAAAGAACATACAAAAGCCTTCCCTCTCTATGTTTAGCATAATTGCATTCCAGCTTATTAGCATCGCCAATTGCTTCACACTTAAAAAAAAAAAAAGAATGAAGCATATTTATTTATTTTTGCTGTATAATTTGCCAACATAAACTTATTTTTCTACGATTTTCTTGGCTCTTTTTAAAACATTCACATTTCGAATTTAAAACATCACCTGCTTTTAGTTACAGAGTTACAGGTTAATACTTTTTTCTTACATAATTAGGGAGAGGCGTGTTAAAAATGATATATATTGCTGTATCACTTCAAAAGTGACTGATCTATTATTAAAACAATGTCAAAAATTTATACTCTCTACCTGAAAATACATGAAATAGAGTACAGTAAAAAAAAAAAAAAATCTAAATAATTAAGATATTTCGAATGATAATTCAATAAGAAAATTTTCACAAAAATTTTTTAAATATAAAAATGGAGTAGGTTTTAATGAACTTTAATTGTACGCTAATTACAACATAATCGTATAATTTAGTAATAATAAATAGATGAGTTCCAATGCATATAAAATTATTTGGCAAATCAAACATCGCCAAACAAAGCGGCAAGATTGAAGGTTAAACTACACATTATATATATATTATATACTTCAACTTAAGTTATTAAGTTATTTAGTACATGGAGACTCTTTGTATTCATACAGTGGGTAACGATAACATTATCATTTCGTTAATTCCACCGTTAATCTCTTGCGGAGTGGGAAATAGGGTATATGAAAGGAAATTATACGCCAAATATGGTATAGTCTACGTATAATATTTAATGGATCTGTTAGAGAGCAATGAAGGTATTTGACAGGGGCAAAGAACTTGCTGAGCTTAAGAGTTCCTTACGAAATAAATGAAACATCTATCAGCATCGCAAACAGGCGCTTTATGTGAAAAGGTAATGGATGCAAAATACATCATGAAATTTTAGAATCCTTTACGATTGAAGTTCTCAATAAAAAACCAACAATGACAAAGTTTCTTTAGTTTATTCACTGAAAGGCCGTACTATTCAGTTGTAACTCTCAATCATTTTGCGAATTATTCTGTTCTTTCTCCTGCTTTCACATATAATTTTCCGCTCTGTTTGAGTTTTTAAATCTGTTTAGGAAGATTCAATAACTTTTACTTGCAGTTCTCACAATAGAGTAATACATATTGAAAAGTAGTTCTTCACAAAATAACAAAAAATGCAATCTATAAAGGGAAAAAGATTTTAAAAAGTGTTTTTCCGGGAAAACCGAACCTGTACAACTTATTAAATTCATAACATTATTATCACATTAATAAGTTTTAGTCCGGCAGAATCGATATTCGTCCAAAAGTAAACCCAAAGCTAACTAAGTAACAAGTAATAACGTTTTTTAATTTCATGGGCACTCACACGATGTCTTTAAATGAAAAGGTATCGAACATGTTATGAAAACAAAGTCATTGCATCTAATCATATGATTAACGATTTCGGATGTACCAAAAAAATTCTGCTCCTTCTGCAGTGTCTCCTTGCAGTGCTAACTGCATTTTCATTATCATATGAAATAACCTCTGTACAAATGCATTCCAGCTAAGACATAACATTCTCGTAGCTTCCAAAATCATAAAACCTACAACTAACAGCGTAGCACTCTGTGAAGAAACCTGCAATACCTTAAAAAATTTATTTTATGAATCATCGGATACCTCATAATTATATTTCAAGCATTTACATGTTGAAAGTCATAAAAACCAGATAGGCCTTCTTAACGAAAGCACGTACGAAAACCTTTAATATAAATTCAAATATTTATTAATTAAATTTAACACAGAAAGTGAACAGCTGCGTACAAATTTCAGGTCATAATATATAAGTTCGGAGTAGTAATAATTTAAAATGCATCCAAATAATTGTTAAAACTTGTATAAATGAATTTCGTGCACTATTTATATGTCTATTGACACTAAAAATTAACATAATTGCGTGCTTACCATGAAGCATTGAATGAAAAATTTACAAGATACTGACCTCTCCAGACTGGTTAAAAATGGTAAAAAAAATGGTAAATGGTGCTTAAATATCATAAAATATGATCTTTTGGAAGTACTACATAGCACTAAGCATAGTGTTATGTAAAATGCTCGTTTTCCTTTCGAAATGTTTTTCAAAGAAATATTAAAGATTGCACAGATTTTTATACTCGTATATTAAATAAACCTATATTATTAGATTTCGTTAAGTTCTCTTGCTTTTAATAGGAAATATAAATAAATATTTTATATGTATGCAAAAATAGTACGTAAAAATTTAACAAAATTTTATTTTTATGGGTTTTTTTAAATTAGTTTAGTCAACGTGTTACTACAAGAAACGCATAAAATTTGTTGGTTTGGTAAAACGTTTCAAAAAGTTTTATAATCACCAAAACCCTTCTCCAAAAATCCAAATACACTCCAAGACATCCAAAATGAGACCATATTTAGTAATAATCGCCTGCCTTGTATCCACCCTCACTGTTGTTACCGCCGTTCCAGTGCCCGGCTCCAATCAGGAATTAGATGTACTGCAAATTCCACTTGCAAATGGAAAGGTAAGTTTTTAAACAAAATTTATTTTAAAAATACAAAAATATTTCACAACATCAAAAACCAATTTGCGTTGATGACAAGTCATAAATCCGAAGAGGAGAGAAGAGCTCATCAATTATTGTGAAATTTCTGTCAAAAGTAAGTCACAGTTAAGCTGTTGTGAGCTTAACACGTGTAATATGAGCCAGTGTAAAACGGGTTCCAATCGCTCGCATGTTTGTTACAAAATAATTTTTCAAAACTGTTTCTCGTAATTTATTTATATAATTTCTAACAAAAAGATGTTTGGCAAAACACGTACAGAATTGCTGTATTTAAATAAAATTCAAGTGCATCTTAACAATTTCATAACACTCTGTTACACTAGCCTGCATCAAAAATTATTAGGATCGGCTGATTGTCAGCCAGTTGCAACCGTTTAATGGACAGTTAAGTTTGCAATACGTAATTTTATCAAATGCCTTGTAAATACTGGACAATGTGGAGATATCTATTGCATAAACACCAAGCACTTTCTGTTTTCGTGTTTAGATATTCAAATGCGATGACTTTAATTGATTAATGAATCATGCAAGCAAAAACAAAATTTTATGAAAATTCTTAAAAGTTTTAATTCTGAATGTTGAAGATTTCATTTTATTTACGAGGTTGCTATAAATTACTCCAAGAAATGACAACCATCCCTGTTAGTGGTGTTTGATATCCATCAAACATACTATGATATGCACAATTTAATTTAATTTTATTATTATTATTCAATTTACTTTGGCTTCCTTAATATTATTTATTCATTTTTCTTAATATTTCTTTAACGGTTTATACGCATAATAATAAAATGCGCAACTATAAAAAATGTTAATAAAAAATATAACAATTATATTTCATATATTATTATCAGTATTACATAATTATACATCGATCAAAAGGATATATTAAAACTTTTGCTAATATTTGCAGCAAAAAGCTGCATGTAACAAGTCTAAACATTTTTACGAGAGAAGCCAAAAATTTTCTGTATTGTAATATTGGAGGCGGATACAAGTTAAATGTTTGGAATTACCGGCATTTCTTAATGCAATACAACCTTAATTTTTTTCTTAAAAGGCACACACTTTCTTAGTAGAGCACCCCATAGTTCAGCAGTTTGAACTTTAGAACTAAGTATACACCGGAGACGGTTGTAGTGGAAATAAGTAGAGAGTAAAACATTTGCAAAACCTACTCTATAAACCATGGGGTATTTCGCTATTTTTTTCTAACCATGGTCTTAATTAGTATGTTGCAATACGGACTCGTGGTATTGTATTTTGAAGGCCGCCACATACTCCAATTTGCAATAAAAGTCTTGACGTAAAATGTCATTGTGTGTAGTTATATATAAGTTGTTTAATTAGTGCAGTTTTTTTGAGAGTCTAAAACTTCCTTGAAACAAACATTAAAACAACAAAACATTTTCCTCCAAATTCTTCCGTATACTCGTAGACCAAAAAAAATTGTGAGTGGTGCTCATGAAAACTTGCAAGGTCTTATGAATTCATCGCTGTTTTATACTCGTAACTGCAATTGCAACTCATAATAACAATTTTAAATATTTGCTCAACAAATATAAGCAACAAACAAGCGATTGAGGATGTTATTGAAGTTAAACTAAACAAATTCATAGTGGAAAAAAGATTTTGTAGAAAATGTTCACACTTTCATCTTGCGATTAAAATAAATATACGTCTTTACAATATGACCCCGGCAAGGTTAGTAAACTTTTAATGAACAATAAAGGTAATTTTGCAGTCCCTCAACTTTTACAATCCGCTTTTAAATACACAATCGATCGAAGAGAGCAATGTGTGAATCATGAAATTTTGAACTGCCTTTTTCTATAAAATGCCAGTGGAAAGACTTGGAAACGGTATTGAGGTCTTTAGGTTTGCATGGCTAAGCGAAATATAGCAAAAAAGCAGGCGAACAACAAACCAGTTCCTAGCTTATTTTACTCTTGCCAGCACCAAGTAGGTTTTAAATTGACAGAAATACACTAAAAGAGAGACCAACAAAATTGAAAGTAATTTTCCATGAGCTCTTTTGCTGTTCAGCAATCAGAAAAAGCTTTTTTTAAACTACAAACTTAAACATTTAATTGATGCATCGAGTACGAGTATCAAGTAAAATTCCACTTTTTTACTTAACAAAACAACAATTAATTTTAGTCAGTTTTATTGCAATTGTTACAAATATTAATAAGCCTGTTGGAAAATCTAGAAACTCAACTGGCTTAAAGTCTTATATAACAGGAAGGAGTGAGATAAATTACTTGGCAAGCCAAGATGTTTGTTGACAGTTCTTAAGGCCCAAAAAAATTTCATTATAAATTTTAATGGCCAACAATGTAGGCTTAAATTATTGAAATCAGTTTACAGATAAGAAGAGGGGAATGCCATTGTACAAACATGTAGAGAAATAGAGAGAAATAGCAAGATTGATATGGGCCTGGATTAATGGTTACATTTTTTAAAGGGAATTATTTTTGCAAATTTCTATGATTTTGGACAGCATTTTGTGATAAATTTTTTATTAAAAATAAACATTATGATAGGGAGCAGTTATGGCATGAGAGTCGTTAGAAACAGCGTATTAATACCATTAGCTGCTGCTACATCTGATTTTAAAGACAGCAGATTAGAAAGCACATACCTTGCATGAGGTTAAAAAAATTAAAATTATTTTTATAGACGGCTTTTTGGGTGCAATACTAATTTGGCACGGATACAACTGTGAGAATGTCCAATAAATGTTTATTCAAAGCAAAAAGTATTTACTTCAATTCCACAGGATTTGAAACAATTTGATTTGCCAACTACGCTTTCAAGGACAATTTGTTTTGCAATTGTAAAAAATAAAACCAAAATGAAAACTATTTATATTTGTCCTTTTTAATTAACTTGCTTGTTTTCTTACGTAATATGAGATAAGAAACATGCAATTTATGTTGTATTATATTGCTTGAAAAATTAAAGCATTTTCCAAACAGTTGTTTCCTAACAAAATTAGTTAATGAGGAAAAATAAATTAACAACAAAAACGTTAACACTTGGAAAAACATTGATCTAAACTAATTTGTATACATTTACATACATGCAGTGTATTAATTCAAGCTCCACATGTTTCCCAAATATATTTTGGTCCATGGAGGTATAAGGAGTTTTAATGGTTCCAATGGGAAGAAATTCATTAACTTCATTCCACGCCACGTATTGCTTTGATTTACAACAAATTCAGTAAAATCTTACAGTAACTATTTGAAGAAATATTTTTTAGAAATATTAACGTTCTCTTCAGATTATATCAAGTTATTTTAAAATCATCGTTTGCCGCCAATTTTAACTGATGAATTCCAAATGAGAAAACCAGAACATGACAATAACAAAATCAAACGAGCTTACACAAGTCTACTCTATAATTAATAGTTCAGTTATCTGATTTAGTATTATGGGTTTATTTTCGATTATTTTTTATTATTTGAATAATATAATTTCTTTTAGAATAAAATAGCCTTAAATTAGAAACTTGAAAATTTTTAAGAAATTAGCATATTTTGAACATGTTCTGGTATAATTTATTACATTTTTAATCACATATAAAAATTTATTGGCAATACAAACCAATTAGTTGCAGAATATTTTTGTTCTCATTTAATATAATTTATTCCTAGATCCCGATGTAATAACATTATGAAAGCCTATTAAAAGGCATTGTATTTTCATGTTTACTACCAGCTCTACAAGCATCGAAAATATTGGAGTGTTTAGAAATGGTTTTGTAGATCGGGAGTCTAGAAGCACAAATAATTAGGCAACATTTTTATGATCATTTAAGTTATTTGTTTTGTTATTAATTTTTTATAAAACATAAAATGTTTTAGTTGTTGGCGGTTGACTTTATGTAAATTTAAATGAAAACATTAAAATTTCTTTGCTCTTCAGTAACGTAGCAATGACGTAGCTATTTCTGACGGCAAAGAACCAAAAAAAAAATTCTTTACGCTTAGAAAAGTAAACTGGTTACAAAAACAGGAAAGAATTAAACTAGAAGTTTAAAAATTCTTTCGTATATGCCTAATTAATAAGAATACAATAATTATTTTAAGGACAATAGAACACTCCATATAATATTTTCCTTGTGCATAATGCGAATATTTTTATTTGTACACAACATATGCTGCTTTCTTTGTATTACATATTTCTGATATAATAAGATATGCTTAGAAGGTATTAAAAAATTCTCTTTTAATATAGATTTGTTATCTATAACCATAACATAGATTTTTAAATTTTAAATATTGTGAGTCTGGCAGTTAAAGTTATATAGATGTAACTAGATGGCGCTCCAATTGCTTGAGGAAGATTTTTACTGCATTAAGATAACATAAATATTTAAAGAAAACTGATTGCATATCAAATACAAGAAATAATACTCATTGGAGAACACAATTACTAAATTTTTGTAAAAGTACGCAAAACACTTATAACACCATACAGTTACATAGATCGATGAGATTGTACTTTAGTGGGTTCATCTAAAGGACAATATGGCACCTTTATATCGAGTTTATGTAGCCACCATCTTCAACTCCTTGCGACACTTAAACTGTTGGTGTGCGATAGTCTAGTTATTGTCGATTGTTGGATAATGCAATTCTCCTTGATTTGATATCTACCCGAACACAGCAAGTCATTGTAAGAAGTGACTTCTTGATATGGATTTGGACACTGGTTATCAATGTCGCCATACAAAAAGATATATTTTATATACGTGATGGGTTATTCACAAAATGTAGCGCTTTCTTCGAGTCCGCTATTCCATTCAACTACTATTTGTATCTTCCATTCTAGGAGCATGTGCTGGGTGATGAGGAAAGAATTCGGGAATTAACTCTCAACTCTCAGAAGTGAATAAGCAAACAATAATAAAAAAATTATTTTTGTTAATTTGTAAATTGTAGCAAAATGTTTCTAATTTCTAAAGCTTTATGCTCAATTAATAAATAATTAATTTTGCAAAGAAAAAAAATGGGAACCAGCTGAATCATTTAATTGTTAAAATTCCCATTATTGCTGCTGCCATGGCTAATAAAAATTGGCTGTAATATAAAAAGTTGTATACTCTAGATTTCACATGCAATCTGAAAGAGCTAATGCAATTATTAATTTCCAGCGATTTTTTTATTTTCATTAAGCACTGCAAAGTTTCATAATCCATACACTGTTTTGTAATTTTTGTATGTGACTGTGTTTCAAATTAAACTTTTATTATTGTAATTTGTCTAGGATCAATATTTTCGCTCCAACAAACTGGCTTTTAATAATAAATACTTGTTTTTATTGTTACAATAAATGTGGTCCAATTATATTTCTTACTTTTCTTAACAATAAAAAGAATGTGTGTATTTAAGTTAGCGTGTGAACTAGTAGTGTTATTTTAAACTACTTGTTTTTCTGTCTTGATTGTTCGTCATAGCAAATGTATTGGTTTTCCTTTACAACCAAATATCCTTCAACTGCCGGAAATGGGGATTTATTAATGAAAGTTACTGTTTTAGAAAACAAAAAGCTCTACTTGAAAGAATTTTTCTAATAGTTTATCTTAAGTCAAATAGTAAATGACAAAACTTCCCTTTAAAAGAACTCTCAGGAAGTATTTCTAAGAAAATAGAAATAATTATTAAAGACGTGATAATATAAGATAAACCACTTTAATTGGGCTATAAATTATCTACTAAATTTGGCAATTCGTTTGCAGTGCCGAAGCTCTTACACCTGTGGCGTAGTCATTATGTGAGTTACTTGTGTCGGGAATGATAACGCCGTCTTGTACTTGAAGTATTTTTGGTGGGAAACGGCAGCTTTTTAATCCTTCCCCAATTTTGCAAATCGAAAGAGTAATTCACAGATTGGATGATTATCTCAAGACTACAAAATACTCTTCAACATGAAAATATTCTCAATTAAATAAAATATAATGTCATGCGAAGAGTTAGATAATTGATTTGTAGAACTGCCACACCCCAAACGAATCAGAGCCCAAAATGCCAAGCTGGAACTTTTGTTTATTCATCTCATATTTACATTTTGACAGAAGCACCAATTTGTGGTTAACCCTTTATCATAATATAAATTGTTCATTAACATTTTATTAAACGAGCAAAAAGTTTTCTACAATTCCATATTTGATACAGAAACAATGACATTTTCAATAAAGAAATTCAAAATTTTTAAATTGATAACTAAAATGGTTTTTTCCTCTTTAAAAAATTTTGCACACTTCTTTGTAAATAACCTTTGTTATTTCATCAAGGGCATAAATAAATTCTCTAAAAATAAACTAAACCAGAATTACGTCATTGTTGTTATTGGCTTATAACTCGAGCGCGAAAAAGTGATGCTTAAATATTTTTTAATTAATTTTTCCATTTTTGTATTCAGAAAACAATTTTGTGAATCCACACAAACTTGTGGTTGTATATTAAACACTCTTTACCATCTGCTTTAGAATTGTTAATTAGCATTAATGAGTCTATTCATATAATTTTAATGGCACAAATTTTCATTGAGGCATTAATGAGCATTTGATTGGTGATTAATCGTATAATTAAGTAATCGATTAAAAAAATTAACAGCACTGGCCATGCATTTAATACACTTGGTGTTATATAATGCACACTTGTACTTATTACGAATGGTATACTACACATGTAATTATTTTTATGTATACAGTTACATGCAACAGAAGCACAAGCATTCTTTTTACACATTCATTCGTATCTTGAAACGCCAACTTTCAAGGAGTTAATAATTTTATATATGCCGTATTTATCTAAAATAATATAAATAATTTTTTCCTAATAATTTTTTTTTTTTTTTTTTTGACTAAAAAACAATTTTTTTGGCATGTGACAAATAGTACAACGGTTTCTATTATTATTATTAAAAGAACACTCTCTTACTATCAGCTTTTACATTTAAAACATTTAGATTTAATATAATATGTTTAATATTCAAAGTAATTCGGTAAGTCTATCAAAATTGAGTTCTGCAATTTGTTTGTTTTATTCTTATTTCTCGAAGAACTGAGTGAGCAAATAATTTTGAGTCCTGTAAACAACACATCTGCTAATAATGCAAATAAATGAGAATTCACTTGCCAAGGAAAATATTTATTTACGCACCAACGATTATTTGTAAAGTTCACAATTTCCAGACAAAAAGTTTTGAAATACAGTAACCATTATGAAATATTCTTCAGAAAGTTTATGAAGTTGCACAACATCCCTACCACGTGTGATGCGTAAATTTATGTATTTACATATTCATCTCAGAAAGCTGCTATGCAAAACCACCTGATCGTGCTTGATCGAGAACTCATCAAAATATTTCCAAAAGGCCACAGTCACACAGTGTCATATGTGGCCTAAGTAGACTCATAAGGGGCATAAGGTTTATGTGCTCAGCTCTTAAATAACTTTAAGGAGAAGTCGCTGCAAAAGATGGCGCTCAGATTTATTGCAATTGCTGCTTGTGTGATTATTAAACCTTTTTTCCATGACACATTAAAAGATCTGAAATGTGTTACTAACCTTGAAAATGTACCGAGAGTATAAAGTCTCCACATTTGACAATTTTGCTAATATTTTATCAATCGTGAATAATTTGCATGTTTAGGGAAGTTACATAAGCGCATACCAAGCAATTTATTTAAGTATTCATTTATTTAAAAGATGATTTTACAAAGCCAGTAAATGCATCCTGTTAAAAAAGGGCAAATAAATATTACAATGTAAACAGCAGGCTATGTGTGAAAAAAGTAATCATCTGAGCATCCAGTTTCATTCCATATGATGTATAAGCTAAAAAAAATAATTAATTAATGCCTTTAACAAATTACACAATGTGAGTGATTAAGCCAGTTGCAGAAAATTTCTTTAATAGTGACTATCTAAATTCCATTCATTCTATAATCCAATTTATCTTATTAACGTGTCTTCTCATCAATTCCTTCTAAAATCTTTTATGGTTATGAAATAAATTTGAAGTTAGTTTGAAAATATGCGCATACACTCTTGAAGTACTTTTCCATGAGTTTATGTTAATGCAGATACGAGTACACCGATCGAATGTTTTGTATTCCATTACGTATTTATATGTAGCAGTGTGCCTGTTGGGTTGTTTATATGAGAGTAAGCAATTATAAATTATAATGCTGACTATTTTCAAATGCCATTCAATTTTATTTATTTTTTATTATTATTGTTTTGTGTGTTCCAAAGTACTTATTGCTTTTATGTCGGTTAAGGTCACACATACATTTAGTGAAATATCTGTGGTTCGAACAATTAAATATACAAAATCCAAAAAAAATCACAATTTTATATAAAAAAAGAATAATTAATAGACTGATTCAAGTTTTTTGCTTCTTCTTATTAAAAATGTATAACTTATTAGCCAGTTATTTAGCCAATTGATTTAATTTAAATTATTATTATATTAACATTGGGAGCACTTCGTTTATTTACGGTAGTTAAGTGCAAATAATATTATTTGCAATTATTTTATGTTCTCTTAAGACGTTATTCGGTAGAGATTGGCCATTAGCGGATTTACACCTCATACTTAATTGTTTTAATTGGAAACTCACTTTTTATTAACAATTTTTATACTACTAAAATAAAAGTCAACTATCTTCATGTTTTAAATAATTGTGACATAATTGAAAAATTATTGGCTAATAATATTATATTTTTATACTGATTTTCTATCTATTTTTTTATACTTTTATTTAAATAATTTGCTGCTTCTTTGATTAGAGAATTTAAAAACAGCGCACTTGCAAAGCACTTTTATTACCGTACCACTTTTTTAAGTTTTCGATATAATAAACAATACTAAACAAGAATTAAAAAACAATAACAGGAAAAACTTACAGAAACACATTTTTCATCACAGCATTAAATGTAATATCTGAATATCTCTACTCCAAGCCGTCGCAAAACCCATTCAGAATGGTTTCTTTTACGGCAAGATTTTTATTTATTTTCTATATCTTAGAAATCATAATTTGTTTCTTTAGAAAATGAGAATTGTTTTTAATGCCTAACTTTTTATTTATTTTGCATTGTTTCTGTAATTCAATTCCTTTGTGGCCCATATAATTATACAGATTTAAGATATTTTCAATCGGCCTTCCAGTGTTTAAGTTTGCGAAGAATTGCAAACGAAGCACTTCGCTCAGTGTAGAAAAGCGTTTGACTGTACATGTAAAAGGACAGCGATAAAATTATCTTATGCTGAGCACTCCCGGAGAAAACAATATTTCAGAAATATTTAATCATGCAGCAATTTCCCTCCACAGTTGCGTGTAGCTCGCGCATTCACTTAAAATTAAATTCTTACTTGTAAAATATTAACACTTCTGTTCCATAATCATAATTAAAAAGATTACTTATGGAAATAGAAAAAATTACAATTATTAACATGAACAGCAAGCAGAGCACGTGCCATCTGGTACGAAACTCCCACGATTCTAGTGATAATGGGAAGTATATATAGATAATAACCACAAACTGCACGATGAACATGAATAACAACAAAATTGTCATTGAAAAGCAAAAAAAAAAAGTCTAATTTACAAATAGTAATATGAGTGTGAAAACGTGCAACTGCAGTAGGAGTAAATAAACTGGCAGATTTACTCATTATATTAGATTTTATGCGTATTGGAATACTGTTAGTGCATTTTTAACCAAACCATTTTATTCATGCATATGGATATATTTAACTAATCCACATTTTCAAAGGCTTCTAAAAAACTTCACAAATCTGATTAAGATAGTCCATAATTGCAGTTTAATAACCAAAGTTATGCCGTTATAGCCACATAGCCCTGATCCACTTCGGAAGAACAGTTTATCTGCAGTAGCCATATCGCTATTAGAAGTCATGTATACTTTGTATTTTTAAGCTCCAAAAATGCTTTTAGAAAGAATTTAAAATGTTAAAAAATCAGTGATTTTTAACACCTCATTTTACTTAAATCACTATTAAAAGGATAATTTGAGCGGCTGTTAAAGTAAATAAAAATTACATCATTTACTGCAAAATATTTTAACTCCATTTATAGCAATAGAAATTTTATGCGCAAAAGTGAAAATGATCGCCAATTGTTGGCAACAGTTAAATATTTCTGAATAAATCACCACTTATCTTTACAGTGTGTAACTTTTTTTTGATATTGCTTTTGTTTTAGCTAAAGTTAAATGGTAAGCAGTGTGCAATAAAACAAATAAATATTAAAAAGAAGCTTCAGAGGGAAGGAATCAAATAAAATTAACAGCTGTCATTGCAAAAATTACAATAGATACGTGATTAAAATGTCACCGCTGGCCCTCTTTGCAATTGAAATTCCAATTTGAATAATTTATATATAAGCACACATATACAAATATACATACACGCAAACTTGTATATAGGAGGCGTGATGAAAAATAACCGTTATTTTCAAATTTCATGAGTTACGCATGTTCGATTCTCGCATTTTTTTCTGTTATGTTGGTGCACATGTCTGTTATATATGTTAGCAATATCACTCCTTTTTGGATTATCAGTTTGTTTTTGACAGATTAAAAGGTTAGTAGGGTTTTGATGTGGCCTTTGACTTTTTACTATTCGAAAAAAAATATCAAAGAGAGTGAATTAAGTTTTGTGAAAAAAATGAAATTAAAGCGCAAGGACATTTGAAATGTTGACTGCGGCGTTTGGCGAGTCTACAGTGGGCGGTTTAATGACGGCCGAGATGTCAGAGACGATGATGGTCATAGCCACCGAGCACATCAACAACCGATAAAAATATTGAAGCAGTGAAGAAACTGATTTTGAATAATCGTCGAATCATTATCGTTCGGATCATGCGAAGCAACATTTACGGATGTTTTAGGCATGAAAGGCGCGACAGCGAAGATTGTTCTAAAATTGCCAAATTTTGGGCAAAAGCAATGTCATGTGTATATGGCTATGACATTGAAACCAAAGGCCAATCATCCCAATGGAAGCATCCAGAAAAGCCAAGACGGAAAAAAGCATGTCAAGTTCGGCCAAATTTGAAGGTTTTGCTCACAGTTTTCTTTGATTGCAATGGCGTGATGTATCATGAATTCTTGCCATAAGGTCGCATTAACTTTCATCCAACAAACAATGTAAAATTTTTAGCTCAATGCCACACTTCACTTTAAGTGAAAGACAGCAAAGCAAAGGATTTATTCATTTTATTAAATTAAACTTGTATTGCTAATTGTTTAATTTTAGGAATTAGACGTTTTAACACTGGGATCCATCGACCAGGAACAAATGATAGCAGAACGTAATAAAAGAACAATAGGCTTATTACGTGAACTGTTTCCAGATATAACAAAGGTATGTTGTTTTAAAATAATATTTTATATTCTTTACATTATATAAAAAATTGAAAAATAACTCTACACAATTAAATATAAACAAACAATTAATTATTAACTGGTTTGATTTTATTATTAAATTTATTAAATTTTTACTATATGAGTAAGCGATTTTATAGTCGCAGTTTTGTTGTATACATAAATACTTAAATAAAGAAGTGTGAAATGCAGTAGGTTTGTATATCAAAATTTAGGGGATAGTATTGTACATTCAAAGCGACAAGAATTATGAAGTTTCTGATGTTGAATAAAAAAAGCAAGTTAAGGAATAAAATTTTAAATTGGTGAATTTTTAACAATTTAACAAATAGCAATTAAACCAGGAAATAAACCGTTTTGTTACAAATATTCTCCAACGAGTGGGCCCTATTGTCTTGGGTACAGCTTTAAATCCAAGCAATGATCATCCTCGCTTGCCACTCACAGAAGATGATGTTGATGACGATTTGGATGTAAATGGTAGAAATAGCACAGTATCAAAAGAACTTTTAGTTTTTGAGCCATACGATGATCCTGAAGGCCCCCAGAAATCCGCAGAAAATCAACGCCAACAAAAAATAATTTCAACTAGAGAATAATGTTTCAAAGAAATTTTATTGGCCGTACTTAAACAGAAATCACCAAATTGGCATACCACCTCCACATAAGAGCAATTGGCTGCAAGTTTTATAAACATAAAATGGCAACATTGGAAAAAGAATAATATTTTTAATCGGCAACATGTGCGTGCGACAAAAAGTTAAACTAAACAAGAACTGCGAACTTATTTCAATAACAAGGCATTTGTTTTTCTGCAGATATTTTTGTTCAACTTGGAATTGTAGATGATTTCTACACTAAACTTAAAATACACGCAACTTTCAGCAGTTGTATTGTTAACAAGTTTTTTATTTCGTCTACAAGGACCAGACAGTCTAGGCAGGCATAACATATACGGCAAATATATTGAACTTTTCTATGACAATGTATGTATGTATTGAAATGTAAATGTATCTTTAAGAATTATTCTTACTTTGTTATGATTGAGCTCAGAGTTTGAACAAAAATATTTCATATTACATAAGAAAAATAAAACATGATTCAAACGTGGAAACATTTTTATTTAATTTATTTAAGCCTCTATCGACAAAACTAGTAACAGAGGTTTTCTAAATTGGCAATCTAATTTTTATTTTCAATCAAAATTTCTTAGCAGCAAACATTTTAAATTTTCTTTAATTCGAGCCAATAACTTTCTTCAAATCAGACAAAATAGAAGAACATTAGAATAATAAGTTGTGTTAAAATCAATTACAAGTTTTTTAAAGAAAAAAAAAAGAAAAAAATTCTATATAAATATCTTTGCAGAATAAATACCAGTTATAACATTATATGAAGATAATCGATACAATTTTTAAATCTACATGAAAGTACTTGTGCACAAGTCAGTAATGAGAGAATTTTTGCCAGAAAGATAAATAGCAAATAGGAAATACGGAGCCGATCACATTGACCAAATTCGAATTCTAAATGGTAGGGGCTTGATCTAACACTTCTTAAAAACTGCGTACAACTTGATAGCCCTTTGTTTAATAAAACATTTTAAAAGTAATTAGAAAGTAATACAGGGAATTTCCGTAATTTGCACTTCTACATAAATATTTATAGTACCTTTTTGAAATTCCCTTTAAAATATTCTCCACGACTTTATACAAGTTACAACTATTTAAAATTAGGCGTTGCTTCATACTGTAATATAAAATTTAAAATATAAAAAATTGAATTTAATTTGCCAAAAAACTGAAATGCCTTGCGAATGATTTAAGTGCCGAAATTGGTTTCAAATAACATATTAATTATTTCATTTTAAAACAAAATTAATCCCAAGTCACTTATAAGACACTTATAAATATTACAATATAGCAACTTCTTCCATACCACAAGGAAACGCAAACCAGTGAAATAATAAAAATTTGTAAATGTAAAATGCACAATCCAAAATATACTAATTGATGTTTCTTTCACAAAACTTCAGCGAGCAGGGTAGAATTTCCAATAAGCATGCATGGATGTTAATAAATTTACGATTAATGCAAGTTAATCACTTTCTCTATTACACTTACAATAGCAGATTGCAAAAACTTACACAGAATTAATATTAATGTTAAAAGCAATAAATACCCCACCAATGTGTTTTTCCGTAAAAATATGTTTTTTCAAACAGCAAATAGATGGTATAGTAAATCGCATCATAGCTCAGGTTATACGGGTAGCTGGGCCCGATGTTTTGCGCTCTGTGCTGGCTGGTAACCGTAACACAACGCCAAGACCAAACTTAGCCGCCGATTTTGATGATGATGACGAGGACGACGATGTGAATGCAAATACTTTAGGGGCTGATAATAATTCAGCTGGAAGTTCGTTGAGTGATGAAAATACAAGAATTTCAATTGATTTACCCACATTCCCACCAGAAACTTCGCAAGCTGAAGCTACCAATAAAGTGAGTGCGAGCAGTTTACCAACCAACTCTATATCAACCTCAACAACCGTTCCTATTACCACAAATTCAACAACTAGCAGTTCTTCAACCTCTACTACCAAATCCTCTATTATCAGTACAACAACAACTTCAACTACTACAACTAGTCCCATTTTAATCATCTCTTCCACAAAATCCCCACCTTCTTCCACAACCACCGACTCAACGACAACCGATAGTCCCATTTTTATTATAACGCCAACCACTAGTACTACTACCTCCCCTATTCCTACTACCAAAATGGTCAACAATATGCCAGACATTAACCTTGACATACCCAATTCATTAACCTCATCAATGGTGAATTCATTAACAACATCTGTGCAAAGCGAATTAAATTCAAATTCAGCCTCCAGAACAGGAGCCGTTAATGAATTACAATTGATGGCCATTGTTGAAAGCTTAAATCGATTATTAAATTCTACAAATTATTTTGTTGCCACCAGAGATAATTTGAACTCAACATCGCAGCCAACAACAACTTCTTTAACTACATCAGCAGATTCAACTACAACACCAAAAATTACAAAATTATTACCAATAAATAATTAATGGCAACTCCATAATTGTCAAAAACAAACAGAAAGCAAAATTGGAATTCGACATTTAATTAATTTTATTAAAAACTCCTCGATTTACATTATTAATATTCAATAGTTTAGTTTGTCTTCTCTTGCATTGCTATGTTTTTATTTATACATAATTATCGAATGGCAGATAAGAAATTGTGTATTGTTATACCAGCGCACTTATACTCATTTCCTTTTTTATTTCACTCAACAAAATAATATTTAATGCTACTTATATCATTTTAGTACTTATTTGGAAACAGTAGTTCCAATTTTTATATATTTATTATTATCTCATTGCAACAACACATCATTTTTCGTTTCACGTTTTTTAGATATTATTTCGATATATTTTCTTGTTTGTTTCGAAACAAAAGGCATGAGAGTTTAATTGCAAATAAATAAGATTATATTAAGCATGTATGTATGTGTGTATTAACGAAAGTTTGAATTTCCGCAACTGCATGTTATATTGACAATGAAAATAGCTCTTCTTTTATAGGCAAATGCTTCACAGCATTCTACACGAATGCACCACTTCAAAAGTCGCTTGCTACATTGTATTAGTGTCGGCGGCAATACCGTTATTTCATAAGAGACATTGTTAAGAGTTGACATTGAATATTTTCCACAATGACGCCGCTCTGAAAAATCTTGCATTTGAGAAAATAGAAGTGTTTATTTCAAATATACGAGTACTTGCAATACACAAAAAATGTAGAAATATGTTTCTGGTTTGTTGCTTCATTTATTACATTGTCTGCAGTTAAATACAAAAATTTAATTTTGAAATTTCTTTAAATTTTCTATTTTTATTATAATGGCAGTACTATCTCGTATCGTTGTAAGTTGTAAGTTGCAAAAGTCTGTGCGTAGACAGACTATTGTGGTGAATTGCCACCTCCCCCCTCCCCCACTTACATATATGGTATTGACAGAGACTAGTTTATTAATTGCTTTCAAAACGAATGGATAATTCAAAACACAACATAAATTGATATTATTTTGTAAATATTCCAATGGAAAACTTTTACGACCAAAAAACTAGTAAATTTAATCAAACATATTTAAATATAACTTAAAAAAATGAGATTTTATTGTTTTAAAAACTACCGTCAGTAACCATCTGCTTATGAAGATTTCTGTTTACTTATTTGCTCTCGTTTATAGGAAGTTAAAGTATTGCAGAGCTGTAGCTATAGAGCAAGAAATGCTAGTTCAAAAATCCATATAAACAAGTATAAACAAAAACAAACTTGCAAACTGTTTTTCATTAAAAAAAAAAAAAAAATAGAAAAAAAATGTGATAGAAATGTTATTAATATGTTGAATTATTAAAAGTAATTTGAGATTTTTTTTAATTAATCCTTGGCATGTAATAAATGAAAGAATGAAACACCCAAGCAATATCACTAAAATTATCTTCACACGATTGTTGTTGTAGCAAATCGATGATCAAGCTAATAAGATCATTGCACAAGTTTTGCGTGTTCTGGGCCCCACTGTACTACGTACCGCCATACAAGGCAACACCGGCAATAGAGCACGAGCTTCTTTCGATGCTGAGTTCGATGATGATGAAGATAACGATGATGATGGCATTAACAATAGCAATAGTTCTTCCGCAACTAAGGTTGTAGTAGAGTTGCCCACTTTCGAGCCCGAAGATGATGATAATGAAGTAGACAGCGGTATCAAATCTAAAACAACAACAACAACCATACCGCCAATTACTATTACTGCTACGTTAACAACAGAACCCCCAAAATGTGAGAACAATCATTGCTACAACAACTTTAAGCGAAAAAATTAAGAATTTTGAAATGAGTTCTGACTTGTTTCATAATTGTTTATTTCTTAATTTCGCTTAACAATGCATTAACTTTTTTTAACCGAATTTTTTTTTTTTGTTTTGAATTTTTTGAACAGAAATCAAAAGTCTCACAATCTGAAAGTAATTGGCAATAAACAATAAGGCAAACAACAAAACATTCTCTTACAAAAAACCTGCAGATATTATTATAAAATATAATAACCGAATAAAGTGTGCAAAATTGTTCTTCTTATAAGAAAGTGAAAAATTTAATTTCTTCTATTACAATCTTTGGGCGCTTTTTATTTCAACCGTTTTATCTAAATTTAAGTTTAGTTTCGTTTATGTTTTCTATCTTCCAGGATATTTTCTGTTTTTAGTCTTTGCTATTGTAAATTGCAAAATTTATGTTTAGTTTGTAACTTCTATGTTAAAAAAAATTGGCTTTTCTTAAGGAAAAATCTAAAACAATAATTAACCTTTCGATTGATCATAATTTCTCATGCTTTTTGTTTTCTCTTTTCTTTTTTTCTTTTTCATGCGCATACTACATACCAATATAAACCTAAAAAATCAACTTGTGAAATAACAAAACTCGTTTTAATCAAACGAAAATCCATCAACCACAAATTCCAAAAAAATAATGCAACCAAATTAATCAATTGACCCAAAATGTATACAAAATACATCATTATGCACGTGGACTTATTTTAATAATCTAATAAAAATATTGGGCTTAAACAATAACTATTAATAATGATAAAATTTAATTCTTGTAATAAATTTTGTATTTTAAAAAATTATTATGGGAAAACTGTTAATATGAAAACAACCTTGCCACGCATTTAAACTTTGCGCTGTATGGCTTTTGCATTACTCAATAACACTGCAATATTAATTACACAATATTCTGCTCGCATTAATTGTATCTTTGCATCGAAACATAAACAACATTGCCATCACCTAATCCTTCTAATGCACTTCCGTACATATTGCTGTTAAACAATTTTAAAAACTATCCTTCACTTCTCCTTTCCATTTTTTATTCCATGCTTTTTTAATAAAATATTTACACGTTATAAAAACAAATTAATAAAATAAAAAAAAACACTATTAAACACCCCCCACATAATATGGCAACCTTGGCTTTCGTATCAAATTAAAAATTAAAATACAATAATACCGCTATTCCCTTTCGCATGAAAACAACAAAAAATCGAAACAAATGAAATAATTAATGCGCGAAATAACTCTGTTAAAAAAAATCATACGAATCGTTTTTCAAAATTCAATGCATGTTGATGTTCAAAAGAACGCTGCCACTGACACTCAAATTGATTTATCGGCCATTAACAAACAATTGGAAGAAACAATACGCGTTGCCAGACAAGTCAAAGAAGCCGAGGCCGCCGCACAAGCAGTAGCTGCTCTGCAACAACCATCACAACTCCCAATACCCACACCAAAAGTTGAAGAGACGATTCAATTGAGTTTCAACAATGAATTAACCAACAGCGACAAGCCCAAATCCGTCAGCAATGAATTGCAATTGAGCGATTCCAAGTCACCAGCTATCGATGAACTGTCCTTGGATTCAAGTGAAGACAACGCTGACTTGGATGATAGAAACAAAAGGTATTTTTTCTCAAAATGAAACAATTACAAACGCAATTGGCTCTTTGGACGATTCAGACACATACATCTGCCAGGCATGCACACTTATAAACACACATACATAACATACATACATACCCTGCTACGAAATTTTTTTAAACGACACTTGTATTTTTCTATCCCAACCAATATTCATGTTTAGCAATATTTTCAAAAGGTTTTTGCAATTCGGAGGGGCCGGCGCAGCTGGCAGCAGTTCAAGTTCCGGCAGCACTGGAGGCGCAGGCGGTACAGGCGGTTCCGGTAACTTTTTATTCGATATTGTCAGAGTAAGAATATACCATTTACTATCAAATTACTCATATAGATATTTTTTATAATAACTTAAACTTTACTTTATACCAAAATAGTAATTGTTAAATCATAAATTGGCTTCAGAAGACAACGTAACTGCTTAGTTATTTTATTTACGTCACGTTAAGCACAATCACTAAAAGAATAAGCATAACATAAATATAGGGAATCACTACTTATTTTCGCAAAAACTCGTTTTAGTTAAAAGTTTCGTTGCGTGCACAATTTAAAAATGTCAAACTATAAGAAATATTTACAAAAACCTCTCACATGGTAAACATTGTATATAGTATATAGCACATTTGGTTTTGGCTTTATAAACAATCCTTATATCTTTGTTCGTCTGCATTTCTGCACACATACATATGTATACAAATGTACGTATTTATGTGAATCGATATTAGTTCTTTGAATAAATATAACAAGCTTTTTCGACGTACATACTTCTGATTTAGAGCTCTGAAAATATTTTATTTTAGTCCAGAGTATACATAACTTGTTTCTTTTAAATGTGGAATTTAATCAAAATAAATTAAATATAGATACACATGTACATGTATCTGTGTATGTAAATAATTGGAACAAAATGTTATTGCTTTATTTTGACAGTTTCCATCGGATTTAAAACATCTAATCTTTGTCCAAAACTTTTTAGACGAAAACGATGTTCGTAGTTCAAATACTTCAAAGTTGAATACGATGGGCTTGATTAGTTTTCAAAGTATTCCAAGTAATATTTTTAATTATTTAGACCTTTTCAGACACGTTAAAATAGCATCTACAAATTGAAAATTGTACAGACAATTTTTGTCTTCACAAAAGTTTGACTTTATTATCGTCTTGAATACTTTTATCATTTTTGGAAGTTTTATTGGTATTAAATAAAATAAATAAATTCATATATTATTAATTTTTTTAATCTAGACTTGTATAATTTGTATAATTTTTTTTTCGGGCTTCTTTGTATTTTTCTCTTCTTTTTCAAATGTTAAAGCTTTTCTCCGGTAGTGTGCAAACACAAGCTGGTGACGAAGCAGCCAACAGTGTAAGCAGTTCCTCAGACAGTGATTCCGATAGTGATAGCAATCGTGCTAATGACGGTTACACGGAAGGCATACCCGGCCCTGTAACTAGATTAGTCGTTTTAGCCAACAGAGGTTTAGCTAATTTAGTACAAGATTTAATTTTGGTAAGTTAATTAAAAAGTCACCAAATATTCTCAACTTTATATAATTTATATTTAAATATCTCTTATTATTTCTCATATAGCGTGTGGCTGCCACAAGCGAGAAATTTGTTAACTTCAAAGCCAAACTTATTACTGCTCTCATTTAAGCATAATGCTTAACTCTCGCTCAAAACTTTTACTGTCAACAAACGTTCATATCGAAATTAGTCAAATTTCTATGTTTATATAAAATAAAGAAATATTTTCATTTGAACATAAATAGTTTAATTTATTTGCAAAAGAAAAAAACGATTGCCAAAATTTATTTAAAAACAAAATTGTTACAAAAACTTCACCACTCACTATTAATAATTTTATTTATTAAAATTTATTAAAAAAAATTAATCGTACTTCTATCAAAAGTTCAGTATTTTGTTTAAAACTGAGAAGAAACGAAACTATTACTGACAACACATTTATAGATAGAAGAAACGTATGTATACATATCGTAGTATCCTGCTTGTAAATATAAAATGCCTATTTTTATTATTTTTGTATTATTTTTTTATTATACTATTAATTTCTCCTAACTTTTTAAAATATATATATATAAATTAAAAACAAGTTCTTGATTGTAGTGTTTCACAAGACATTTCTACCAGTTTCTAAATGAAAACTCATCATTAAAATAAATCACGATTTAGAATGTTTTAGTTGTTCTCATTAAGCACTCAGTAGCAGTTACATATCACGACACATCCCATATTGTTAAGATTTTACCGGACTTGTTGTTACAAGATTTATAAAAACTAAATTCTGCTCAATTACTGCTCAATTGATAAATAACTACACATTTAAAAAATGTTAAATGAACTTATATTATTATAAAATTTGGTATTGTTTAGCTCTTAAATCACAAGTCATTTTTATTTCTTTAGATATTAAGTTTATAAAAATGTATCGTTAAATTGCTTAAGGCAAATGCAAATTTAATTCGCTTCCGATTTCAACAAATATCTTTACAACTTTGGTATGGACTTTTCACATTTTCTTTCTTTTTACTTTTTTTATTAAGAATATAATATTAAGTATAACACACTATATCTTTGTTTACGATGTTTTCCCTTTTATAAAATGTTTCGACTATTTTATTTTTATTATAATCCTTATTGTCTCTTGTTATTTTTTAAGTGTTGTAAATAAAAACAAACAAAATTAGTTGAAGACAAATAAAATTTAAATTAAACCAAAATCTGTTTAGAGTTTATTTCCTTTTCCGATGATATCGTTTATGATTTTAAGATTTTTGTAGACATGTGCCACAATGTTTACATCTCTTTAGGTAAGTGCTAAGAGGATTACAAAATTGAATCATTCAAGTGGTCTTCTTATCTTATGTTCGTATGAAAAAGGATAAAGCAATATGTTTGGTGTATTGTGCTAAACACAATCGAAACGAACAACCACATTTCCATAATGATTCATTGCAAAGTACAAGTATTAATTGATAATAAATAAAAAAAAAAAAATTATAATAAATATTGAAAATTAGGTTTAAGCTTTTAAGAAAACATAAAAAAATTGATAAGTAAAATTTTTATCACTTGCAAAATTTTATACAATAACTTATTTACAGCTTTGAAAGTCCCACTATGCAATTGAACCTAAAAACCGCAATTTTTATCTCATAATGCGTTTTTATTCACGAAAATTATGTATGCATTTATTTGAACTGAGAGATACAAATAACAATATATCTTTTGTATGTCTAACAAAAATAACAAGTTCACAAATTAGTCATTAATAAACAATGACAAATTATAACGACCCGAAGCACACATCGAAGTTTGTGCAGAATTGCTTAGAGCTAAATAAGATTCAAGTGCTTCTTGATTGGGCAGCACAATCGCCCGATTTGAATCCGATTGAAGATTTGTTTTCCACTTTAAAACGACGTTTAGGTTCAAAACGCTCCAAAAATAAGGTCGAACTATTTTTGGGCATCAAAAATGAATGGAGAAATATTAATAAGTCATATTTAAACAAAATTAGTCGCATCCATGCCCAAAAGATGTGCTGCAGTTATTAGAAATAAGGAATATTACACTAGGTAGTAAATAGTTGCTTAGGTATTGCACAAGCATATTCTGAGTGAAATTTGTTTTTTATGATTTTCTCTTATATTTTGTAAGAATAATAAACTTCTGTTGTTGTTTTTTTTACATTACTAATGAAGCATCAAATAAATACTAAGCCATTCAACCTAACTGCTTTTGTGTTTTAGAAACTTTACAATCAGTAACAATACTAGGTCAGTTGCTTAGGTTTTGCACAATACTGTATATAGTTATGTATGTTCTTTAATTAAACAGCACTCTCTTCAGTGGCTCAAAAAAAATTGATTTATATTTTATTGCATCTTATTACACAAATTTACTTAAACTTCTCCCGTGAACTTACACTAATTTCTCTTATACTAAGTTTTATAATAATATATATGTATGTATACGTATAGGCATATATGTCCATATGTATATCTGGAGGTATACACGTACATAGGTATGTATGTAATATATACAGAGCTGATATTCCACTTGCGCACAAACTGATCATATCTTATAACCAATATATTATACGGATTTGGTTCTCGATTAGACAAAAACCACCGACAGAGATAAAAATTCTTAACATTAATCAAGGATGTTCTACAGTTACTCCTATTCCAGATTCTATGCAATTTAAATATTGCTACCCATCATTATTATGTGCCTCCATTTCTAAAATTTGTTATTGTTGTTATTCTAGTCATTTCGTGGATTGCAAAAAGCACGCTATTGGTTATTGTGTGTATGTGTTTCCAAAAAAATTCTTTTACCTGTAGTGTTTGCTTTCATTGCAATGATTACATGGCTTCGAAGCCTTATTATATGGCAGGGCCAGATGTAATTTATTTTGCATAGTTCTGTTGTTATCACTGAAATTTAAATTAACCTTCAGGTTATATATTTGCAGTCGGTGTATAAAATTACACTGTCGACAATATTGAATATAAAGTGAACATAAAGTTTGCCTAATAAGTTTATTTAATTAAAGTGATGATCTTGTAAATTAGGACAAGGAAGCCGTTGTCTTTTATGTGATTGATATAAATGAAAGGTAATAAACGTAAGAGCGTTTTATACCTATTTACAATAACATCTGTAGACACGGCGTTTCCCGCTCACAATTAGTATATCAATAACTAGAGGATTAAAAGTAATAATGACTTCGCATATTTTGTTCATTATTTGATCGGATTTTAAAAAAATATTCTCTAACATTTTTAATTTCTTAACTATTTCACTTGACGTTAAAATGTTTAAAAATTGGGAATAAAAAAAACTTTAAAATGTTTCGTTTTTCCCCCGCTATAAGTTATTATATTATTTACAGTTAAAGATTTGTGTATGGTAGGACTTGTTCACCAAATAAATGAATTTAATTCTTCTATTGAATTTCCCCAAGTATTTCGTAAGAGAATTTTTTTAATTGAAAATAAAAATTGCATGTACATACATGCATAATTAAAGTTTATTTGCAAACAACAGAAGCAATTCTAATTAATTAATCTAAGAGAACATCAACAATTGTAATAAATTAAATTGTTACTTATACCCAGCAAACAAAGTAAAAAGAATATAAATAATTATAAGTAATGTACAAGAACATAATTTATCGAAAGTTATATTGAAAATAAATTAGCCGAAATCATTTAGCAAATGTAAAAAATAATTATTTATTTGCAAATACTTGCGGATTGGCTAGACTATATGAATGTGATCGTTAGGTAATTATATAATTAGACCTGTGGCTGACTAATAAAGCATCTCTACGTAAATTTCGTTAAAATTACTAATGTACACTAAAATTGGTGAAAATATCACATTTCTTTAAAATAATTGATAACAAATAAATAAAAGTATTAAATAAACATTCTTAAATACTATGAAATTTTGGCAACTGTTTTAAGAAATTTACCAGTATGTAAAAACGTTAACATCGTAAAATACAACAAACCGCAATAAATCAACCAGTGCGAGCGATTTTTTCAACGGACCTCTTTACTCTAGAGCTGCTTTACGATTGAATAATAAAAAAAAATTGGTGTACATAAAGAAATATTTTTAATTAAAATAAAAAACTAGAATTAAACAAATAAATACTTCCATAAGGAGATAAATTCATATTGACAAGCTCGCGGAAAAATATTAAACTATTTGGGGTGCTATCGTATAAAATACAATCAAGGATAAATGTGACCGGCGACTCTTTACACAGTCAATAGAATTTGTTAAAAAGTATAAATTTACTCTCTATAATACTTTGCATTACAAAATAAATTTTCAAATAGGGCGTGGCGGTCAAAATATTTTTACACAAACACGTGTATGTACATTCATATACACATGCATGCGAGTATGTGAAGCTTCAAAAATCTTCAACAACTGAATCTTAACTGTTCCGCTCTGCTAGTATTAGATTTTTGTACAATTTAATACCAGTCTCCAATCAATATATATCACCTTTATAAATGTTTATTTTTAGGTTAATCCACATATTTCTCGCTTACATTACGATTAGAAATACTGTATAAATGTTTTTCTCAAAGTGTCATAAAGAAATGGGTAATACACATTTTCAAAATGCCAACATGTAATAAGTAATATGTGCATACTAGAAACTATAATTGGGTGATGGTACTGCATTACATTCATTTTGGTTGTAATAAGTTCGCTTTGCCCTCCAAACAAACACAATTCAAAAAAAAAAGTGTCCTTTTCGACTGTGGCGAATTTTGTGTACCCTTCTGCAAACGCATTGATTGTCTAACCAAGGAAGCAGAAACGAATTCTATGCTTATTCCACTTGGCAGAAAAGTTTAAAAATGTTTTTTTTTAATTTTTGCTTCCATAGAATAACTACTTCTGAACAGTACTGCCCCACTAATTTGGCAATATATGTTTTCTTCGGCGATACATGGTGCAGAAGAATATAAAGTATATATAAAGTATATTGGTAGCCTTAATAGCCAAGTAGTCCAAGTATTAGGGTAAATGTAGAATATTTAAAAGAATTTATGATTTTCATATCTACTTACACGTAACATAAAAAATCTATGCGTGTCTGAAAAGAATTGAAACTAATGGGTTTAAAATTTTGAAGAAAAGTGTATATAAAAAAGTATATAAAGATCATATCCTTTTCACTAGAAGCAGTGTATAAAAATGTGGCCACCCAAAGATATCTGCAGCATTCAGTGCAGCGTAAAGGAAACCGTCCATTGACGGAGAACAAGAAGATCTCCCGTTAGAGTAAGTGAGTACCATCAAAAAATACAAACGAACATAAATTCATCAGTACGCAGGCATGAAACAAATATGTATCGCATTTTTATCCGTAGTTTTGTTATGAGTGCATGTATATAAACATTGCATGGAAAATATGTATGCCCATTGCTCATACACATCTCAAGTGCTTATGGGCAATTTGTCGTCATTAATGACTTAATTCATTTTACAGTATTTATTTAAGTACTCGAATAGAGTGTGGATTCCACAAACAAAAGCAAATAGCAATTAAAAAAAAAAACATTTAATACATTTGAGTAAAGAACAAAACAGTAGCCCAATCCCCATCGCAATAAAAAATATCTTGTATGACCATCAGATGCCGTCTCATCCCAAGCCTCACTTTTTCCACTCTTATCGAAACGAATATTTTAAATAAACAACACACACACTTTCTGACACACACATATTTTTTAAAAGATCGAATCTACAGTATAAGTGCAGATACAAACATTGTAATTTTTTCAGTGTTGTGGGAGAAAGCCAACAAGTTGCAAGGCAAAAAATCTACTGATCTACTTCCTTAATACTCTAAAAAGTTAAAACAGGCAGAAGATCACACAAACAAAATAAAATATTGTGAACTTGACAGCATAATGGAATTTTATGCGAATTACGCTCAAATCGATATGTGTACGAATAGTCGTATTAGTCCTTCAGAATCCGATTCATCAAATAGCACTGCTAAGCCAAGGCATGTTGTTAATGCAAGAGAACGTTGCCGCACACAGAGGTATTAGTGGAAGATATTTTGTTTCTTTTCTTTTTGCCTTGTTTTGCATAAATAATAAATTGATTAGCTTTTCCAGTGTCAACATAGCATTTAGCACGTTACGCACTTTAATACCCACTGAGCCTTACGATCGCAAACTATCTAAAATTGAGATACTACGCCTCGCTAAAAGTTACATTGCCCATTTAGACGCAGTCATTCTAACAGGTAAACCACTATTTCAGTTTTATTCATGAAATAAAAGAAATTGTGAGGGGTTTTGCGGTCATAATGAAATAAAATTTTACTTGCCATATTTCACTTGCCATATTTTCAAATAGTTTTGTACACAAACATAGTAAACCAGAAATAGTTTTATTTTGATATACATAAGTATGTACATATACATATATGTATGTTTTAATACATTGTCTTTATATATACACATATATTTAATTACAAACAACATTAGCTTTCAAAATAAGTAAGATTTCAACGCTATGCGTACGAGAATACACAGTAATAATTATTGTTTGATTGACTTTGTTAGCTTAATTTATGTTATATAGTCACACTGCATGTATTTAAGGAAACTCAAAGTCCACTAAACTTCTCGTAACGCTCCTGCCAGTGGAGCATGAGGCATAGGCTGCCTTAAAATCAGAAGAACCAGGCATTGAATCAAGCCTAGGATAATATTGCCCACTTGATACACAAAGAGATTCTAATGTAGGAATTAGAGGTATGACAGTCTAAAAATAATATTTTTATATAGAAATCACTAAAACTATCTCTTGCAAAAAAAAATTTTAATCGGCACCTTTTTACTTGAGTCGGACTATAAGTTTTGCCACTACGAGTTAATTTAAATTGTATTTAAATTGATTTTCGGAAACTAGACAAAATATCTAGTAATTAGGCAATAAGACTTTTAGGCTCAGAAATAGAAATGCATAATTGTAAATTGTTGAATTCGAACAAGTTAATCCTTTTTTCGGTCAAAAATAAAATATATTAACAAGTAATTGACAACTAAGGAACTTGTTCTGGTATAGCTGGTATAAAAAGTATGCTTTTCTTTGGTTTTTTATTTATTAGCCAAATGCAAAATATTTCACATTACGTAGGAAATGTATTAACGCTTCTTACATATTTAAAGAACAAATTAATTAAGATACTTATCTATAAAGCCACCGCGGCAAAAATTTTATGTTTAGTAAGAGTGGACAATCTAAAACTTTAGAAGACAACATTATCAAGCAGATGTCCACTATTGTCAAAGATGAAGTAGCTCAGCAGCCTCAGTAAGTAAAAATTAGAAACCAAAAATTAGCAAAACAACGAAATTCGACAAAGAAAATGATAAATTTTTGTAACCAAATTCACTGATATAAATATTATCGGTATTGTTAAAATAGCCATAAGTAATTTATTTAATATTCACAGTTATTTTTAGTGATAACTTACACATTAAAGAGTGTCAAAAATTAAAGTATTGTTCTAGTTTTAAGAAAAAATTATACTTTAACGCGGTGGCATTAATACATAAAAATTAAACTCGCATTTAAATGGAAATAACTTAACTGTAACTTTCAATAAATCAAATTTATATATACACATATTGGAAATATTTTAGGCACTATGGAAAAACCATGCAGTATTTATCCCGGAGAAAGCCATCAACGCAATGAAAATACAACAGAATGCAGGACAACAATATGCACTTTCTGTGCGAACAATTGTAACAGAAGTTAATGAATTATAATAAATATTCGGAAACTTTTCATTACTTTACTTTTACAAAACTATATATATGTATGCATGTATATATGTCGGTTTTCTGCATATTTTTTAAGTCTCTTCAATATTTCGTAGAAATAATGTACAAAACTGTATATACCGAAAATGAATTTTTAATATACTTTTTTTTCATGTAAAAATATGAAAAACTGTATAAAATATTGTAAATAATTTTTAGTCTCATGAGAACGGAATTCAAAGAAAGAATTTAAAAATTTATAAAAAATTAACTTAAGATGATAATTTATATTAAAAAAAATATTTTATTTCAAATAAATAAAAACTATTTTTTACTGCAAATGTGTTCCTATTTAAGGCCCTTATATTTTTGCGGTTAAACATCTAAGTCACGGCGGAAAACTTAAATAGAATCGCCGTTAGTAAGTAAAAGGAAATTAAAATTACGAGGCTATTATTATTATAAAAAGGGGAGTATAAAGCAGGGTTGCATTAGCGTGTAGTCAATCGTGGAGATGAGCGTAAGAAAAGGCGGCAATTCAGTGCTGTGCAGATGTATTTCACTGCGATGATTGATATTACAACGTAATATACTATTTATACGTTTTATACATAAATTATTCCTGTATTTGTACAAACACAGCACTTTATTTAAATAAACTTGTTGGTCATTGCTAGTACTGACTGTCATTTGCATAATGTTGCTATTTATTTATTTTACCTGATACAATTCTGGCAGTTAAGAACAGAATATTTTATAAAACATAATATCAAAAATTATCGTGTGTGGCCACCTACTTTAAAATTTAGCAAAGCCAACATCAAACCTATGGAAAAATTACAATGAAAATAATAACAAGAATCATTACAATCAATAATATTTGTAAGAAACTGACAAATGCAATAACATAAAAATTGATTAAAAGTCAGAGAGACAAGAAATCTAAAAAATATCAAAGTACTGTACACATATTTTTAGCGATCTTCACCTTATCAACGTTTTTAAAATTAACTAAAAATTTGCAATATAGTACTTTTCGTACATGTGGAAAGCAAAGAATAACACAGAAATCGGCAAAGTGGCAGTTCAAAAACGTTCATGTCAGTTGTTAGACCCGATTTTTGGAAGAGCGATGTTGATATATTTCTGTTTTTCTATATGCAATATGTTAGAATGTGTTACATTTAGCAAATGTAGACAAACATTAGTTAAAAAAAAGTGACTAAGCGAAGAACTTAATAAATCAAATGTTCTTGTTTTATTTGCAGTCATATTATTTACCCTCAATGGTCAACACATTTTCCACAGTGAGCTACTGGGTCATTACTGTTTTTGGAGTAAAAATACAACCATGTAAAACATTCGCCATTTTCACCTTTTAATACGGGTGTTTTCCTTAGCTGTGTTCTGAAAACAACAGTAGATCAATCCAATTTCTTAATAAAAATGGTAAATTAAAGCAATATTTTTAAAAGTTATAATTAAGAAATTTTAGTTTGATCTATGGTGATTAATAAAAAACCAATCTAAATTAAAATTATTTTATATCCGCAAAAATCTTTAGGAGTAATATTGCCGGTGTCGAATATTATGACGAATTATGTGTATCGGGAAGCACAATGACCGCATCGTTACAACCAGTCTAAGTGCTGATGAAACAGTTGCACGTGAAATTTTTATCTTAGATTATTCTTTATTTATAACAAGGAACAGTTACAGCTTCGGGTTTTTATGTGGTTAATTAATAAAAATGGTTGTATTTAGAAACTAAAAATACATTTATATATATATATATTAATAGTTGCATGTATTGTGCGGCATAGTGGAATATTCTAGGGGAAATCAAAGAAATAGTTATGCCATTCGAAATATAAGCGTGGGTAGAATTTGCAAGGATATTCAGAATTCTAAAGACAGTCAGATGAATTTGCAATAGATTGAAAAAGTGAGGTTACGTACGTTAATGACAATGCCTCTGAAGTTTTTTGCCAGATGGTTATACTTATAGAGTTTGAAAAGAAAATTCTAATTTTTTTTTATAGGAAATGTCTTTAAATCCTGTGCGTGTTCTCAAAAATGAGGCACAGGAAGAAAAAGCGGAGATGGCACGCCTTTCATCGTTTATAGGAGCCATTGCAATTGGTGATCTAGTTAAAAGTACCTTGGGCCCTAAGGGTATGGATAAAATTTTGGTCAGCCATGGGCGTGAGTCGGGTAAGGTGAGCGTTACGAACGACGGCGCTACTATATTGCGTGCCATTGGTGTAGACAATCCAGCAGCTAAGATTTTAGTCGATATGTCGCGTGTGCAGGACGAGGAAGTTGGCGATGGAACAACTTCGGTCACTGTTTTAGCAGCGGAACTTTTACGGGAAGCTGAAAAGCTAATTGATCAAAAACTTCATCCACAAATAATTATTGCTGGTTGGCGTATGGCTACCAAAGTTGCGCGTGAAGCTTTGACTCATTCTTCGCAAGATAACTCATCGAATGATGCTAAATTTAAGGAAGATCTTATGAATATTGCCCGCACTACATTGTCGTCAAAAATTTTACACCAGCATCAGGATTTCTTTGCCAAGTTGGCAGTTGATGCTGTTTTGCGTTTAAAAGGTTCTGGTGAATTACACGCAATACAAATTATTAAGAAAAGTGGGGGTACATTAGATGACTCATTTTTAGATGAGGGTTTCTTATTGGACAAAAAACCAGGTGTACACCAACCGCAAAGGGTAAATTAATACCATATATATATATTTTATACCAATTTTTCAATGAAATGAGTAAATAACCGCTATTTGTGTGAAAAAATGTGCATTATGGACCCGTTGAATTGGTTGTGGCTTATGTTTTTTTTCACCTATCATATCACAGCCATTTTGACGAGTTTGATGGTGTATTCCAAATCGTCTACATTTTAAGAAACAAATTTAATTATATATGTGAAATGAAATATTAAGCGTGTGTTTTTTGATTTTTGAATACTTTCATTACTAGATAGAGAAGGCAAAAATTCTTATCGCTAATACTCCAATGGATACAGATAAAATTAAAGTTTTCGGTAGTACTATTAAGGTCGACAGTTTAGCGAAAATTGCTGATTTGGAGTTAGCAGAAAAAGAGAAAATGAAGGATAAAGTTCAAAAAATCCTAAACCACAATTGTAATGTGTTCATTAACCGCCAATTAATTTACAATTATCCGGAACAATTGTTTGCCGATGCTGGCGTTATGGCGATTGAGCACGCCGACTTTGATGGCATTGAACGTTTGGCTTTGGTAACTGGTGGTGAGATTGTGTCAACATTTGAGAATCCCGCTTTGGTTAAATTGGGCGAATGTGATCTCATAGAGCAAGTAATGATTGGAGAGGACACCCTGCTCCGTTTCAGTGGTGTTAAGTTGGGTGAAGCATGCACCATTGTAATACGTGGAGCTACACAACAAATTTTAGATGAGGCGGACCGGTCGTTGCATGATGCTTTGTGTGTATTAGCTGCAACAGTTAAAGAATCACGTATCATTTATGGAGGAGGTTCATCAGAAGCATTGATGGCAAACGCAGTATTAAAAAAAGCTGCTGAAACCGCAGGCAAGGAAGCTATTGCTATGGAAGCTTTTGCACGTAAGTTTAAAAGAAATTGCTTTGAAACATTTGTAAATCACTTTTATGTCACAGGTGCTCTATTGGCGTTACCTACTGCTATTGCAGACAATGCAGGCTACGATTCAGCCCAATTAATTTCAGAGCTTAGAGCTGCTCATGCACAAGGCAAAAAAGCAGCTGGCCTGGACATGAATAAGGGTAAAGTGGGTGACATGAAGGAATTGGGAATCACAGAGTCATTTGCTGTCAAACGTCAAGTACTTTTATCTGCTGCTGAAGCTGCTGAAATGATTTTACGTGTAGATAATATCATTAAGTGTGCTCCAAGAAAACGAGTTCCAGACCGTGGCTATTGTTAAGGTCCTTGCCACTTGATATTTTTCTTACTTGATTCATGTATTTTCTATATTTCGTTAGTTTTTTAATTCACTTTATTACTTAACCTCTCCAGCCTTTATAACAAAGCAAACAGTTTACAAACACTGTCGGTTTACTGTACGTTTTATATTTAGTTGATGTTAACTTTTTAAATCAGTTTTCAATAATTTGTATAATAAAGATTTTAATTTCATTTAGGGCCAGAGGAGCCTTCTTAAACATATTATATCACTGAATGCTTTGAAAGATTATTTTTGTAAAATGCGATGTGATATCCACAAAACCAAAACAGCTTGTGTAATCCTTAAAAGTGAAACTAAAAGCAAACATCTCTTAATCATTCTTCTAAACAAAAGAGAATAATAAAAGTAAAAAAAATGAATTTTCGACTTATTATTATGTTGGGCAAGCATTATGATGGGAAGCTTGAATGTTATAGCTTCTTGTTGGGAAAGAAAAATAAGATATTTACTAAAAATAATCGTGCTTTTTTACTTTTAACTAAAAGTTCAAATACGGTTGAATTGTTAAGTTATAATACAAGAGTAATAAAGAATAACCAATATAAGCGTGCAACATAGTTGCATTACCGTTATATAATAACGAATAATGTGAGCGAAAACCAAATACGAAACAGTATTAGGACGCATTTTCTTAACCATAGCAGAACATATGATCAATAATAATCAACCATTTATTATCATAACAGAAGATGCAGATGCGCTACTAAAAGTCTTTAAAGCAAATGGGATACCATACCAACAAAACTGGCGTGTTTTGTAGTGTCTTGTTCGTGCCTGGACCTACATGTTTTCTACAGACAAGCCCAATGTTTCGCATTACGTGCTCACAAAAAAATAAGTAAAAATGAATAAAAAAAATATATTACAAAAACTACAAAATTTCTCATTAAATTTATCAACTCCAACTTATCAATATTGCAATATGTGAGAAATTCAATGAATAACTTTTTTTTTAAGTTAGACAATTATTTTTTTTTGTTTTTGTTTAGATATACAATTAAAACAACCTTTGAAAACAAATAAAATATATGTATGTATATATGTAAGTACGAATATATTTGAGTTTCAATTATTTATATTAACATTTAAAAAACGACACTAACTTACAAAACTCAGTTAACTCCGAGTGAAAATTCGTAAACATTTTTTGAAATCATTATTTTAAAATTGTTAAAAAATACATTCCAAAAAGCATATAAAATATGTATTTCAATTAGCATATAGCACATTCCATTTCACCATGTTTGGGCACACAATCCAAGACTAACGCTACAGCACGCGCCATGTATGTCATTGTACCATAGCTACCACTAGGGGCACTTACAATAAAAACAGAATGATTAATGTGAAGAAAACCTGAGTTCATATGGAAAAGAATACCTATCATATAAATGTTGACAAATGTATGCCGCACCACCGCACAGTAACATGCCAGAGGCAGCCTGATGCTGTTCCTTACTATCCTTAGATTTGGCACAACAGAGTGTAGCATCACCCTGCACTTTGCGTTGATCTTCCAAAAATAATTGATTGGCTTTGTGCACCAAGTGTTCAACATATATTATGCCGCCCAAATTTGAAACCATATTATGTTCTGTTACCAAAGTCAAAACCATCAAAGCCTCTACAACCAATTGGCGATATTCCGGTTGGGGTATTTGATTCAAAGCTGTTTCAACTTCTAAAGCAAATTTCAGTTCACCGGGCGTCATTTCTTGTGTTAAACTTTGCTGCAAAATACGACCCTCTATAGCCAAACCTTGACACTTTTCCAAGACTGACCAAACACGAGAATAAAAATCACGCGGTACGCGATTAAGGGCACCGTCTAAACGACGTCTACGTAACCATTGGCCTTGCCTGTCATCAATAGTCGCTACAATAGCATCTTCAGCCTCTGGATCTCCCAACCCGATTTGACTTTTCTTGCTTACCCGACTTGATTTACAACTCACAATTGAGAGATTGCCGCGAGCAACTTTAAAATTTTAGAAAAATACTTGTAAATGGCATTCAGCATAAAAGGGCCGTGCATGTAAATTAAATAAATCTTACCACTGCTTACAGCAAATTCCTTCCCACTTAATATATGATACAAAAGATTTTTCATTTCAAAGGGTGACAAATTCAATAAATGTTCCGAAGCAGCTTCGCCGTCGCAATTTAAAGTACGTGATAACTCTTTGGCCATTACTTGTATTATAAGGCCCACTCTTAGCCGCAACATTTCATGAAACAGTTGCGGCTCAGTGCGTATAAACATTGCCAAATAAACCATTAATTCTTGCGTCAACATAGCTGTACTCTCGTCGTCCCCATAAGCCTGATCATGTAAAAATATACAAAATTTTATATACATATAAGAAACGTCAATATGTGTATATGAATAAAAATGTTGGCTTATATACAAACATCATGTATTAGTTGTCTTAAATCGGTTTCCGGCAAAGGCGCTGTTATTGTATACTCGTTATTCGGCGGCATTCCCACAGTCACTTGTTTCTGCCGAACCAGCAAATCTGTCACTGCCTTAGCTAAATCCTCAACACGCTTGCCCAACATACCAGCGGTATGCCGCACTAAGCCCCACAGCTTTTGTTGGCAGGCCTTTTCGTATAAACCCTTCAGCAAATCGCGTACGGTAACGATACGACCATCTTCCAACATTCCTTCAGAGTGAGAAGAATTAATATTGACATTGTTGCTATTATTAGATGTAGACTCATCAGGCACTACCAAGAGTGCAGATGGTGGTAATGGCGGTTTGCCTGCAATGCCTTTTGAACTTACTACATCTACTGAACCCTCCACGAGGACTGCCTCAATTACTTTTGTTGGTATTACTTAATTTTTTTTTTAACAAGCATTAAGAAAATCACATTTAGCATGCAAAATATGAGTTCATTGATAAAAAACCAAAAAAAAATTATTTATTTGTTTATACACGGTGATTTTTTTAGAACAATGAAATATTTTTATTTATGTGTTAATGAATTAATTATATTTAAACAAGCCAAGCAAATATTTTTCGAATTCAATTTAGAGAACAAAGAAAAAATAGAGAAAATAAAAATAAAAGATGAAAATTTTGAAAATTAATTTAGTTCTATTTAAATGCTATTTTAAAAGCAATGTATGTATGTTTGTACGGATGTATTCATGTATATATATGGTTTTGTGAAAAGTTGCAGTGCTTGGAAAGTTGGAAAACCAATGTGTGAAATTTTGTTTAAAAGGAAAATAAGGAATAACATCATGCGAATAGAAAGTGTTCCATTTTTTTAGCTCGAGAGTGACAATGCTGGAATTATGGATACCTTTTATACAAAAAGAAATTCAACTTTTTTCTGCAACATCCTGCACGAACATGTTAGATTTATGTTGCAAAGGATTATGCCATTCAGTGAGGCGAGCCAGTAACGATGCGTTAAGTAACGCAATATTTATAACATTATTGTAATAAGGAATATAATAAAAATTTACAATTGTTTATGCAGTTGAAATCACTAAGTGGGAATTATCAATACGAGTAGTATGGAGTAAAATATAAGCAGGCACATAGCATTTCTAATGTTATCTTCAAATTTAACCAAGATATTCATTTAATAACTATTTAACTTGAATAAAAGAAGAACAAAAGAATTCAAGTTTGTATTTTGCTAAACGTAATAAAAGCATCAAGTATCAACTTTTCATAAGTTCTAATTTGCAAGATAGCCGGGAGATCAAAATACGAGTGTATGATATCTAACGACTGTTCAAAAACATGCATTTTTAATTTAATTTACAGTACTGCGGTGTCAGTAAAACTATTAAGTGCTTTGTTACAATTTGCACTCCTTTATTGGATGTTAATTGCATATGAGTAATGCCCGCATAGTGTCTTATTGGAAATAGTTCTTTGATTGTTTTATTATGCATTTCAAAGTAATGGGTTTTTATTAGATACTAGGCACTTTGATAGCCATAATTTTATTCAAAACAAAAACAAAATCACATGGCACAAAAAGTATAATTATCTAAAACAATGAACAAGTAGCAAAAATTTTAAAGGGATTAAAATTTCCATGTCGAAATTATTTTTTTATACAACTTTTATTATCCATAATGACAAATTAATTTTTCTGATTTATTACAAAAATCTCTTTTTCCAAAATTTTATATGTATAGTTTTCGCTTCTTTAGGATTTAGGTCAATTAATAAATCAAACCATTTACATGTTCAATTAAATAAATATTTTAATATTATTATGTCCAATATTTCGAACACCTTCGGTGCTAGTGAACGTCTTTATCACAGAGAGCAGCTAACGCTGTTTTTTATTGCATATTGTATTGCACCCCGATCTATGTACAAATAATTTTGTACGTAGATTTGATTTTGTTGTTCATACATATGTATGTACACTTTCCAATAACTATTTTCTTCAACCTGTTGTTAGTCTTTATTGCAATACTGAAATTTTTATTGTCATATACGAGTATGTTGGAATGTACAACTGGCGATATTTGTAATTGACTTATAAATGTGTTTGTTTTTTCCGGAAACTCCGTAATAAAATTACCTAACAAAATATTATTATATAATAAAATCAAAAAAAAAATTATTTTTATTGCATAATAAAATCACAAAAAGTTTTTCTTATTGTTAAAGTTACTCTGACCCCAAATCATCACTAAGTCATCCTTTTAAGAAGTTCCGAAGTCAACAGCTTATCCACAAATGTTCATTAATTAAATGAAAATCACAAATGTACAACGAACAACTTTTAAGAAAATCGTTAAATTTTCCTAACAATCTGTATTTACTGTGTCACTTAATGGTTAAGCCATAAAAGAATTTAACAGATAAAATTAAAAATACGATTCAAAATAAAGTATGCAAAATATTATATGAAATATTCTCCCAATTTTTTCTCCCACATACATATATGATTTGAAATGTGGCATATCGACTATCTTAAATATACAAAATCAAAATTTCTCTTTTAAATAAATTAGCAGAAAATCTCGTAACAACCAATTTACTGCACTCTTTTCTTGCTTTAGTTATAATTAAAAATTACTTTCGCTTGGTCCTAATTGTGTGTTTATATTTTTACGAGTTCTTTAAAAGGAAATACGATTTGAGATTAAGTATAAATAATGTTTGCATGTAAGTAATGATGGAAGACCTTTTAAATTTTATACATGTACATACATATTTTGTACATAATAAAATTATATATATAATTAATAAAATCATACACCACATATATCGAAATACTACAAGGATAAATAATTTGCAAGTCCATACTATGCTTGTAAATATTAAAAAAATCTTATTTTAACAATAATTTACAAAAGAAAAAATAAGAAAAATAACGCAATTTAAAACATCAATTAAATAATCTACGTGCACCACATTCATTCTACGATGTATTTGTAGTAGATGAATAAAACAATACCAAATTCTTGAGGAAAATTATAAGAAAATCGCAATCGTATATAGATAAGTATGCGGTTGGTTGTACTGAGAAATTAAAAACAAAACAGCATAGAAAAATACTGGTAAGAGCCCTTCGCATTAATATTTGATAGTGGGACATTATAACCAGGACGTCAATAAGATTGAACTTACCCGAAGAAGAGGGCGATGACGATGGTGATTTACTTTTAAGTCCTAAGCCCGCTAATTGTATGTGATAATTAGAAAATAAATTGACAACAAAATTATAAAACATATTTTTGAAGAATATCACAAAGTAAAATTGAAAATGAAGGACGATTGAAATTTAAAGGTGGTAAATGAATGTTGAATGAAAACTTAAAAAACAAATATTTTTGGATTCATTATATGAGGAAATCAAAGTGGACTGGAAAGTGTCCAAAAGTGTTGTTGTTTTTGTCTTGTTTAAAATATATGTATACACATCTATGTATGCATGTACATAAGCATGCATTTATATACATGTATAGATTAATAGATGCATCATTTATAAAATGTATAGAATAGTGTTATATAAATAAAGAACGCGTAAATTGTGTTTACTTAAAAATATATATATTTAAATTATATATACGCAAATACATACATATGTATGCGTTGTGCATACCTGTATTGAAGTCTAATCCTTGTGTGTCCACCAAATATTGTAATATATCGCCTTGCTCTTCCAGATTTTCTGTTTCTCTTAGCATTGCTATAAGCTCTTCGACTTCTGTATCGGCAAAATTTGTGTCCGTACGATGGCGTTGCACAAGAATTTTAGGAACATTGTTGACTATTTTAGCATATTGTTATTTACAAGGATTTTTAACATTTACAAACGTCAAAACAATAAACATACCAACAAATAAGGTGGTTCACATATAAAATATAGAAAATCATTAAAATTATAAACAAAAAGTACAAAATTTAAGAGTAAAAGCAATATACATTCCAAAAATCTTGGCATAATTTTGACATCACACACACGGTTGACTTGAACACAGGTTATTTTTAGGATTTCAATGTGTGTCTGTATCTAATAAATGTATTTAAAGTTGATTTAATGCAAATTTTATGCCAGGTTTTTGATATGAATAGAGCAGTGAGAAAACAATGAATTCAAACGATATTTACCCTACACCACCACAATTTAAATAACGTTCATATTAGGCTTTGTGATCTGCATGTACAAGCCAAACATATCACTCCCTCCGTAACCTATACTCTGTAACAATGTTATACATGGGTAACAAAGCAAATATATATTTCGGTTCTGAATGCCATTAAAATATATAATTTGTATAGCTTTTAAGCTAATGAGAAATTTGTGTGCACACAAACATACGAAATTTTACATTCATATATACGATATACACACATATTTACTTATATTTGATTAAAATTTTGGGAACAACATTGGCAAATGAAACCAAACCATGGCAAATCTATTTAACGAATTCCTTTTTGAGAAAGAAAAATTCGGTGGTCTGACAACTCTCAGATAAAATTGTCTACGAAATATGACTGTGAATTAAACCTACACAGTTTTTCTGATGTGCATATACAAATATATAATATATTAATATAAAAGAATATAATACATATATAACAATTAATTTTATTAAAAATTACTTCTTAATTATCTTTAGTTAATTTATAAAAAAAAAATATTTACAATTTTTATATCTGTTCCGTACTTTTTTTTAATCGATTTATGTTCACTCTATTGCGATGAGTAGGAAAAACTGTACATTACGGTTTTTCTCTACCAACCTCTTCTTTGTCTAAATCAGACGTTCTGCTGACTTCTGTAAAGGTTGCTAACGGAATACAGTAATCTACTAAATCGCACCATCTGTGCTTTGCCCATCACATGCAAGTTATTGCTACATAGTATGTGCATTCGCCTCATCCTGACTTGCAGCTAGTTTCCTGCTTTCACAAATCTCCTAACCTCCTTACATAAAAGCTCCATACATTATTTACCTAAGGATAACTTGTTATATCGGTTACCAGTATAGGTTATATTACTAGTTAATTAACTGAAAGTGCCCTTATAAATATGTTACATATTTAACAGTTCAGGAAAAGTAATTTCCAATAACATCAATAAAATATGAGTATGACTAATCTAATGTCTAAAATTGCATAAACGACAATTAGGCTAAATTATTTATACGCAAAAGTTTGGTAATTTTTTGATAATGACTGTTCAGACAAAGAGATAGACGGGGTTAGGTTATGATAGATTGGTACGGAATACATTAAACAAATTTTCATTCAAACTTTAATAACTTAAAGTGATGTAGGGCATAATAATTTTTTTTTATAATAAAAATAATTTTCAATGCTTACTTTCTTGTTGCCTACAAAACTCACTGCGTTTCTCAATAGCGGTACGACTGTGATTAATATCAATTGGATAAATGTTTTCACGTATCAAAACGTCTGATATCTTTTGATTTTCATTTATATTGCTTAATTCGATTGGAGTAGTGAACGTATTTAATCGGCTTTGTTGATTGGGCTGCAACCAAGATGGTGGTATTATCGAGGACAGCCGCCTCTCCGCCAATGGCATAGGCCCTTCCATACCCAATTTATCAGCTGCAGTAAAAATATTAAGAAAAACTTTAAACATATTAGCAGAAAAATATAATATTTTGCTTACAGTCTACGTTAATAGAACGAGTTTTCTTAATAGCTCCTTTGCATGACATGCGTCGTCTTAAATGTCTAGGACGCAACTGACCACCTCTAAAGGTCATTGTATTGCGATGACTAAAGGAACGCAATAAATGTTCATCCAAATAAGTTTGCACATCGGGATGTAAATGATCTGGGTAGCCATCTTCGGTACTGCCCAAGAAGCTTAAATCCGTAATGGCTGATGTATTAAGAAAATCCTTAAGGTTTCCCAGCATTACACGCGTGCCATTAATGTATCCCGATTTCAATTTACGCATAGTTTGTACCATAGCCAATGGTATTTTGTCTTGATCTATAGATTGTATAAAAAATGAAGAGAACATAAAATTAGTATTTATTGTAAATAAAGCAATTAGTAGGACTCTTGACATTAAAAATTGTTAGTTACTTGTACAACTATATGTAAGTTACAAAATATGCGAGTATATAATCGTCTACCTTTCTACAGAAATATATAACATATATAAGTAAAAAGGACGCGGCAACAGGATACAGTAAGCAAATGTAGAAAGACCTATATAGGCAGGTAGCAATGTGTTCAAATTAGGAATATTAGGAATAAGCGTACTATATAACACTTTTAATAGCAAAGTGCAATTATATTTATTTGTTAGTAAAAAAAAAATTTGCAAAAGATTTATAATAAACAGAAGTACACAACAGAGAATAGTTTTACAATTAATTATCAAAATGATAAATATTATTATACTATGAACACTTTCCAGAACACAGCAACTTTTTAGTTTTTGTCTAAAATTAGTGTTCTTATTAAAATCGATAAAAATGTTAGTAGCAAAAAGATTTTTTTTTTTTAAATGTTGAGCTTTGGCAAGTTTCTGAAGTTAGTTATACCAAGCCATATACTAACGTTTAGTGTGAGTATTTCAAGTGGATGTTACGGTTAGGTAATATCACCTTTTGTCTACACATTCCTTAATTTTTAATTGAATCCTACATGTTTCACTGTCTAAAAGCATACAAAATATGCTTGGCATGTAAATTTGTTTAAATACTTCAAAGGAATGGTTAATCGCATCGTACTAACCCTAACTATTTTAAACAACAAACTATTCTAAGATTTTGGAAACACGGTTTCAAATTATATAATAATTTTCGTAGTGATGATTTTTAAATAATACAAGGCGTTGGAAAATGTTAACATAATGAAAAAAGTGCTAACAAGCACAATTAAAATGATTAACCAGAAGAAGATGAAGTTGGTTGAATAAATGCATATAAGTGATGGCACGATTCCCTTAAATATTTAAAAGTCTTGAACCAACTTAAAAAAAATTATCTAAGGGTCTTGTAAAGACAGTCTAAGTCATCTTTGATAGAAATATTATTCGCTGTCAAAAACCGGTTGTATTAGAAAAGCTGTTCACATTCTTCCAATAATAATGGGAACCTTAGAAACTACTATATAGAACAGTATACAACACTATACAACCAGTACATACCATTTTTATTGAAATTCACAATGCAATGCATAATTTTGGGTACCTGCTTACAAATATACGTACAATATATTTTTGTTGTTTTCAATGTTATTAGTTACACATTTTTTAAAATAATGCAAAGATCTTATTCCGATAAAAATAATTTATACATATAAAAGAAGAACTAAAAAGGACATGCAGGACAACATACCAATTATAGAAAATCAAAATTGATTATGCGTATATTTACATACACACAAACAGCGAACTGCAACAGAAACAAGTTTTTAAAAGCTTTGCAATTTATATGTAAATGATTTGGATAATTTAAATTTAATTTAATAATCATAATCTTACATAACATTCCGTATATATGTGTAAGTATCTATGTGTATTGTTTTTTTTATTAACTTCTGGATTCCAAAGAGTAATTACCTAGCATATAATGTGTTGCCATTAGAGTTATAGTGGGTCTTCCTAACATATGACGCCAATTATTTGTTAAGAAAGCTAAATTGGTGGTGAAATTACTTGCAAGCAAGTCGGGATCACGTGTGGTGTAATATTCTTCATAATCGATATGCTAATTAAATTAATTCGAAAAATGTTATAAAATGTAAGATGATATTGCTTTATTATTAATAAAATACTCAGATCCGATGTAATGGCTTCTAAATTCTACTATGTGCAAACGCTAATAAATTACATGTTTTATGGAGAAGATCTTTTAACATACATTTTCAAATAAAATCAGAAAATTAAAATTATTAGCAGAAAATAATGTAAGCAAAAGCAAGTTTTTATACTCAAAAGTACAAAATTGATACTACAAGTATCAATTGATTTGTAAAGCATGATCATATTTTTTTCAATTTCGATTACCACTTTAGTGAAATTAAATTTTTTGAATTTATATTTATTTGATTTATTATATCATTAGGTACTTTCTTTGTTGTGTGAAGATTTATACTTGCATTCAATTTGGTTTTAAAAGCAAGCTAATCAGAAGACCATTAAGCAAGAATGTTTGAAAGGAATAATATCCCTGTTCCCAAAAAAAAGAATTGAACATTTTTAGAGCGAAATCTCAGCTAGTTCTGAACATTTTTTAAGCTACATAAAAAACAAACTTTAACCTAATGGGATCTATTTTGGTTTTCCTTATAGCCAGTAAAGAATAATTAGTTGCCCATTGGCTAACAAAATAAAAATGTAAAATAAACTTGTAGAATAATAATAATATAATCTATAAATTAATAATCTATAAATTTTTTATTATTATAATTCACCGCTTTGTAAGTTTATTTTAAGTTTATTTTCAGCTTAAGTTGGGTTTTTTATATTTTATTTCTCTCTAGGGCTATATTATTATTTACTTAAAAATTTTTGAGTGAGTTCGGCGTTAGAGGTTGGCCGTAGCTGACATAATTAGTTATTTCCCAAAATAGAACTGGGAATTGTCATTAATTTTTCTCAAGTGTGTTGTTTGAAGGTTTAAATGACGAAGTATTAGTTAGTGGTCAATTAACATTTATCAGTAAATAGTTTATACCGATGATAATAAATATTCATCAAATATTTATCCTTTTTCCCAAAAAAAAAAAAAAATATAAAAACATCAAAATATCAAATATTTATCCTTTTACCCAAAAAAAAAAAAAAAATATATAAAATGTGAATTAAAAAACATCACAAATAAAACGCGATTAATCCGTATTATTTAATTAATTGCTAAAATAAAAATCTTACTTAATTTTGATTTTATCGGCTATTTAATTGTATTACAAAAATATTTAAACCATGTGCCACATTTATAAATCTCAGTTAATTTCTACTTCTGATTAATTAAATAGCAGAAAGTAGCAGCTAATCAGCAACTTGCTTTTGCTTAAGAAACATTTAAATTAGACAGATATTATATAAACAAAATGCATCCTTTACAATAGAAAAGGAGTAGAAACTGATAATTAAACAAAAACAAATGAATATAAAATTATAACCTGACCTAAATGTATTTTCTTCAAAACTAAAGTAACCAAGGGGCGTCCAAGCAAATCCCAAGCGGATTTAAGAAAATTAATTTCGCCTTTTAAAATATCAATCATTAATTCATTGTCGGACGCAATATAAAAACGTGACAAGTCGACAAACTATTTGATTTTTAAAAAAACAAAGTGAAATGTACGTATTAAATAAGAAAAAAACAATACAAATTTTTTTTTTTAACAATTTAATTTAGTAACCTCGAAAAATTATTGTCTTACCTGTGGAGTAAAAGCGAATATTCTATCTTTTAATGAATACAATTTACTCGTACTTAATATGCCCACATCACGAGACTTACGACCTGTTAAACCAAGTTTACGATTTCTTCCCAAATAAGTGTATAAATGGCTCAAGACACGTGCTGGTTGAACTTCAATTGGAGCTACATCTGCTATAGTTTGAACATGTAAATCGTATTCGGCTAATTTATCGCGTATTTCGTTATCTTCTGCAATAATGACAACCTGTACTACAACGTCTGGCTTTTTCTGTGCACCCAGGCGACGATTAAGTGGATCTAGCTCACCCACAGCTAAGAAACCCTGAAATAGAGAGTTATTTCATGTAATTTGACATTTTTATATATGTATATGCTGTGTGCACATTCTTTTGTAATACATGCCTCTTGTAATAACCTTCCCAAGATGAATAAAGACTGACCCCACAAAAATGGGCATCGCCCAACAACTTCTCTTGGCTGGGATCCTGGCATTTTATACTCTTGTGGCACGGTATCATGTGTAACAGCATAACTTTCGGGAATCAGAAGTATTCCATCCTCTCCTCGTACCATTATTTGCTGGAAACGTTCAACACAGAATTAAATTGTAACAATATATTGCGTAGGTAATCTCATACATATGCAAACAAATGAATAACCAAAATGAATAAAATATACATGCTCTAATCTGTAACAAAATTTAAAGAGAAATTGGGATCACATCCATTTTTTATCCCAAGTGGTGTGTTGTTTTTGGCAATTGCCACATTGTGTTCGGCCGCATTTTTCGGGCCATGAGGAGTTACATAACATTGCCCACAACACGTTTCATTTTGAGATGGTTTTTTAAATTATTTTAGTTTTCAATAATTAGTCACCGAGGCTTTTTTGGCACATTAAAATAAATATATCACCACCCCTTAGTTGGCTGCTAGAATCAATTAATGATGATGTATGAAAAATGCACAAGTTCTCTCACTTCCTTAATTTATAATGTTACAATTAAATAATTTGAATCCTCTAATGTTACATTAGGTCTAGTCATTAGATGATGAAGTTGATCAAAGAAATTGTCCACTATGGCAATCGTCTTTGATGTACTTGTTGGTGGTGCCGTGGCGCAACGGCCAATAATTTTTTTGTTCACGCCACCTAAATGGGTTTGTTGTTCAACTAGATAAACTTGTACCTTTCGAAAAAATCTATAGTAAAGGCCTAGCCAAAAATTTCGTTTGCACTCGGAGAATAATGATCGATGGACTGATTTTGGCATTAAAAGACGATGTGTTATAGAATTACCCACTTTTAAAACTATTCCCCATTGTTTTAACAGATTCGGGATGGTATGAAAGTCAATGTTAGAGAGACCATTGATTGAAATTATGACAAATGTAATTTATTTGCAAAAAAGTAATTGATTAGGTATAGAATTTAATTAAATTAGAGGATTTTCCCTTAAGAGACCTACAATATTGGTGGTTATCGCAATATTTGGTGTGTCCAATCAACACAATCTATTTCAAATACTTTTGTCGTTTGTTTTAGAAAATCTGTATTAAGAGATTTAGTTTTCGAATAGTAGTAACTATAGTTCTATAACGCCTTTATCATAATTTGAAATATAAGTCATCGTAGCAAGTTAAGAATAAGGAGAATATTTTTGCCATGTGTTTATTTCGACCACTATTCGCAGAAACATTCGGGTGAATGACTTTAGTTGGTTATGCGATTTTTTATGGGGTTTATGTGTTACAGATTTATAGAATTCGGTTTTAAATGATGGGTTTATTCCATAGGAAAGGCAATGAATTCTTTTTAATTTCAAGTTTCGTAAATCTTTTTTTTTTCTTTTCTATAATTGAGTAATAAAATTTTGTAAAAACATTTTACACTATAAATTACCTCTAACCGATCAGAGTATTCCTTAACTGCTAACTTATCCGATTGAAATGCATGAAACAATATTAAATAACAATAAAATAATGGCCATTCGCACTCAATATTTTCGAACATTCGCAACTCCCATCTTTCATAATACAAACGCGAGGGATCTTCTTTAGGTGTACGATACCCATCACGCAAAAACCGTTTACAACCATATTTGCCCTGCAAACGCTGTAAAATTGCATCCTTAGTGTTACGTATCAATTGGGGGTCATCTACCGCGAATGCTGGAAAACCTATAACACACAAAAGTCCTGAATCTAATTCTTTGCTGTTTGATTCTCGCGGCAACATCGATTGTAAGACAGCTTGACATTTATGAGCTTCATCGGCTAACACATGAATAACACTAGCCGGTCCACCACGAGCGCCAAACAAATCTAATTCATTCATTGCTTCCAATGCAGCTTTGGCCATCCCAATGGAACTTGCATTAAGTTCTGGTTCTCCATGATTCGTTTTATCACCACGTTCCCATATCCCATAATCGGGAATACAATAAGCAGACTCAATATAAAATACTAAATTTTGTATAAATGATACTTCGTCTAATGAAAATACAATTTGTAGACCAGATGCTGTCATCTGAGCTAAAATCAAGAGATATAGTGATACAGCATCGATTTGCAGGTGACCCCACTCAGAATCTCCCACAACTGGTTGTCCATTTTTGCTTGAGTATTTGGCGTGGAGGGAATCCAATGGGTTCTGTGTTATTTTAAACTTTTCTACTTTATCCTTCTGATTCATCATTGCCATTAAAAGACCGCGCATTAGTTTAACACAGCTTTGTTCAAGTTCATAACATTTCGCACGATCTTCGTCTTGATCAGCAATCTTTTTATAAGCCATAGAAAGCCCCCATACTGCCAATATGCAGTATACATTATCCCTTATCCAAGCATGTGAATTAATATTTGAAGCTGGAAATAGACCTGTTACAGGCTCCTGATGACTCATGATCAAACGGTGAACAATACGCTGATAGTAATCCAGGCGTACACCTGAATTACTCCGTGACCGCATTATTTTTTCTCTATTCACTTGGCGCAAATCAAATTGAAAGAACCAGAAAAACAATCTAGGCGTTTTAAAATTCCTGCGTAAATTGGTCAGACAAGAAAATTACATAATTCCCATTTTCTTCTCCGCTCTATTATTGTTTTGTGTTATCTTTTTCTTAGAGGATATCAGCCTAAATTTACCTATAATTCTTTTTTCACTATTAATAATTCTTATTTTCAGAAGTGTGTCTGTTTTTCAGCAATAATTTAAATTTACACAGAACTTTAATGCACTTTAATGTATGTTATATTTGTGTTGTAAATAGCACAGGGTAGACGTAAATGGGAAATAAAATTATAACAGAGCATGACAAGTAATCAAGCACAGTTTCGATTTTGGGGATTCAAAAGGCTGAAAATGGGGAAATTTCTGGATGTTAAAATATGCGTCAAAGAAATTTACCAAAAATTTTTTAGACGTCTATTTTTATTATTTCCTTTGCAAAGTTGATATAAAAAACTACTTGAATTTATACCGTGGTTTCATATTCATACCTAATTTTAAAAAATTATTTTATTTATTCATTCGTAACACCCAATAATAACAAAAACTCTCTGAGCATGTATATGCAGCACAATAATTTAGCTTCGTGGAAAGTCAGCGAAAACTGAGAAGGGAAGCGTAAAATATAGTGCAAAGCAAATATTTTGTGCAAAGGCAGTCAGTAAGAAAATTTTCAGTGAGGTTGGCAATATCTGCCAGTTTCGGACTGGCGACTTTGGTATATAGATTGATGCATATGCGATTGATATGCAATTATTTTTCTCTCTTTTTCAATTTACGAGGTTTATTTATTTTCTGCTATTTGTAAATTTTTTTAAAAGATTTGAACATATTTATTATAAGACGAGCTTTATTAGTATGTTCAGTTCTTAAAAAAATTTATATTACAATGAATTAAATACAATAGGGCAAATTTATAAACCATACAAAAATCATTTTTTTTAAAGACCTTTATACTTATGTGTTATTTCTTCTTTAGAAATTAACTAAAATTATTTTCTTCTATGGGTTTAGATGTTTCTACCGCTTGCCTTTTGGTTGTCGTTGAAGCATTCGTAGCTTAAGTTGCTTCTTAACTTAACATCTCAGAACTTTTCCGAAGAATAATATAATTATTTTACCACTTTACTTATACATAAATAGTTATTTACATTTTTGGTAAAAAACCGAATTCATCACTATGTATTTACCCGATAGCCTACACAAATTCAATCCAAAAACTAACTACATTCTGCTTACGTATCCGAAAGTCAATGGGCAATCAAAAAAACATAATGACAAAGGCCTTGAAAAGCTATTTAAAATCAAAAAAATTTAACGAATTTCATTATTTTTCGCTTTTCTACTCTGTGTACAATTAGTTGTTCATTGGTTGACAGCAAAAGTATTTGTTAAATGAATTTTGTTAATTAATCTCGTTATTCTACACAATCCCCCCGAATTATTAAAAATTCATAACAATATTTAAAAAATAAGGTTACCTTATATGTACTATATATGCAAACATACGTTCTTATGAATTCTATTTTCCACAACTGCGAAAATAACGACTTTGTAAACTCTTAAATTAACCGATAAAAGGCACTGCCTATTCATCTACGAATGTAACCATTTTTCATTCTAAAAATCTCTTAAAAAGGAACCATTTTTAGTTTGGTCAACTTTTATTCATGCCATTTTTCATCCTTATAAAATTATAATATAATATCATTCCTTAACTATTTAAACGCATACGATTTATTGGTCGGCGTCCCTGAATGCGGAAACGCTTTGAAGTATTATGATGCGACGTAAGGGAAGCAGCGTCAGGGCTCTTTGACTCAGTCAGATATGACACAGCCATATGGTCATCCATCGTAAAAGTTCGTTTTCGTTTTAAGGAACTATTTTCATTTTCAACCACTAATGACTTAGAACGGGCCAACGAACCTAAAATGTTAAACAATATTACATAGATATTCATATGTAAATACAAAAGTTGCAAACTACTTGCCTGCAATAGATGCACATCTTTTTATTATAGACTTCGAATTGGAATTAGTTGAACTGCATTTTTGTCCATTCGCGTATGTTTCCTTTGAATGCATTATTTTAAGCGATGGTAAACGCATTACTGAAGTCATTAGCGCCCACAAACCGTTGGATTGCTGAGTTTTTTTTTTATTTCCATCACCCAATTTCTCTGTTAAATATGATTTCCTTTTTTTATCACTATCGTCGTCCAACTTATGAAGATAAGGCCTGGTACTTCCTAAACTACTAAAATCTGTTCGACGACCGCAATCTTTAATGGAAGAAGTTTGAAGCGGTGAAAAATTCCCATTTAAATTAGGTTTTCCCGAGAGCTTACATTTTGATTCTGTGGAAGCACTTCCACTTACATTTGGAGATGCATTTGGTGTAAAAAACAACTCACTTGGAGAATTTTGAACTTCACTTGAATCACATGCTTCAATTTTTGGTGTCTCAAATTTTATAATTTTTTTGTGTATGACTGATGCTGGAATACGAGGTGTAAGCGGTGGTACTAAATTACTTATTGCATCTCCTCTATTATACGATTGCGTCTGCTGAATTTGTTCCGTTGTGGCGGTAATTATTTCCACACTTCTACATGACTGGAATACTGAACTACCTGTATCACTAAATCCAAAAGACCGATAACAAGGTTTTGTTGATTTCGGATAATTTTTTGTTGAATTCATACTATAATTTGTTTTGGTGGAAGATGAAAAAGATGAAAAGTGTTCCATACGTCTAATAACAATTGATTCGGTTGTAAGTTTTTGCGATGATAGATAAATGTAATCCCTTGGGTGATTATTAGAAACTGCCCTCTTTAAAGATTTCCCAATTTCATTTTGACTACGTCTTATTGCCGGCGACATACGTAAATCTAAAGCTGAATATGAATAAGATTGCTCGTAATTATTTTCAGGAGATTTACTGCTTTCATACACTCTATTACGTCGAAAGTTGTCAGAATTTCTTACAGAATTCGAAGGCGGAAACTCGTGCTCAGCAAAGGCTTTTTGTATGCTTTTAGACATTACCTGACGCAGTGGTGTAACCGCGTACATTTTGGGTCGTGACCCAACCACTTTTATGTAACGATTAACTGGGTCAAGAGCTTGACTAATACATTTCATAAAGTGAAACAAAAAAAAGAAATTATAAAATTGTGCATCCTTTAAATAAACGAGACCTTTTGATCGTTACGATCTTCATAAGAAGAACATAACCAAACATACATATGTATATATGTATGTACATTTCTGCATTTTCTTAATTAGATAAAAATCAAACTCATATTTAAAGAAATTTCTATATTAAAAAAGGGGTAGCCGATGGCCCCAGTGCTTCTACTCATATTGTAATTATATAATTTTAGTATTAAATTATTAAATAAATAAAATGGAATGCAAATAAGATATGAAATTTGGTTTATAAGCATCCGTGCTTACTTTCGATATCTAATGTTGCTTCAAAAATTTTCCATTTGTTATGTATGTATGCATATCTACATCCCTATATATACATATATGTATGTAGACATATACATACATATCTTTGTCGAAACTTCTTTCTTAGTTATGATTAAAAACTGTATTCTTTGTTTAAAAAAAATTTTTAAATAATTGAAACATTTTTATACATATAACAATGAAAATCTCCAATATTTAGTATGTAAGTTAACAATAAATTTGGTTTTTTCACCAAATTCTATTTTGATAAATTTGCAAAATTTTGATGTATGTACAAATTTAAAGCATATGTATGTACAAATGTAAGCGTAAACATACTTACATATAATATAACGACATTCAAATTATTATAATTTACAATTATTTTTTAAAATGCACCTACATATGTACATACACACCTGTATGGTCGTGGAAAGGGACTAACGTCTGATTCACATCCACTGTTATAGCGAATACTTGACATATGACCACCGGTCACATTGAAAGTTTGCTCTTTTGGTTTAGCGAAAATCATTTCTAGTTGAACAGGTGTTGATGAACATCTTATCATCGTATCCTTAACCTTCGGAGCAACTTCAGTTCCACGTTTAATAGAAGAATTATTTATAGATGATATATTTTTTATTGATGAGACACTATCGGTTATACCTTCTTCATTTGTCAATTTCTTTTTGGCTTTCCAGCGCATATTAACTATAGATATAGGTGTCATATTACTTTCATTAAATTCTTGTCGTTTGAAAGGACTTTGCAATACCATGCAATGTGGCATTTCTGTATCAGTAGCAGTTGCTTTTAAAAATTTGTCAGTATTGCAAATCGTATTGTATGCTAAGGAGTCTCGATTACATTTTGAAAATTCTTTAAGATCATTTATTTTACTATAGATTTTAAAGCATTTCTGACATTGCAGTGGTAAATGGTGTGCTCCTATATGTAAGATAATTTCGTTATTTATATCTCCCTTGAGAATTAAGGGCCGTCTTTCGCAAATAGGACAAAAAATACATTTGGAATCATAATCTACTTTGGCCCCATTCTGGTATTCCTCGTCATCACTCTTAATACTTTTTGTATTGATAGCAGATTTTGAACCGACTATGCCATGACTATTCTTTTCATGTTTCACACGACAGAGAACACAGCAGAAAACACCTCGGCAAGCTTTGCAAATAGTCTACGGAAAATTTAATATTATTGTATGTTTTATGTACTTTCGTAAATGCATATATATGTACATGCATATATCACATAACAAATATTTACTTACTTCATCTGCTACACGCATTATATGCTTTTAAAAATTTAGAAATCACAGTTTTATTTGAAAACAATTCTTATACATACATATGTAAGTAAAACAGTATTTACATACATACGTTCATAAGTCTGTAGTTAGAAACACTCTGATAAATTTATGAAAAAAAAAACAAAAAAAAAGTGTAATCACGTCCATTTTTTATGTACATGTGTATGTCAATTATAACGGTAAATACTAAAGCATAAATGATTTGGACTGCACTAACTAATTTTCTTTATTTATTATCAGTAATTTAATGCAACTGCACTTAAGCACTTTTACTACATTGTTAACTTGTTATTTGCTTAGGAATAACAGTAAAAATTCTAACCACATTGTATGTATGTACATACATACATATGTAAGTATGTGCATCCCCATATCAATTGTACAAAAAAAAATACATCTGTTACATATAAACTGTAAAATTTAAAAAACCGTGCAAAACAAAAACATATGTAATTACATATGTATGTCATTTATCAGAATGTATATGTATGTAGCTACATATGTATGTTCATATATCCATATACAGTGGATCAAATGCAACTAGGCACATTTTAAAAAATTATTATTATAAAAATTATTATAAAAATATTATATAATATATAATAAAATATTTATAAGAATTATATATATATATATATTATACTTTATCGTTTTAATATAAAACTAATAATAAGCTTTATTGACGACAATTCTTAAGCATAAGTAGAAAATTATAAAATGTAACCGAAGATACATATTTTAAAACAACAAAAACCAGCAACGTTTCAATGTGAAAATGAAAGTCGAACACGCTGTACAATTACCGTACGATATATTCACTCGAAAATGTGAATACTATTATTAAAATGTACTATCATTTAAATATAATAAAAAAAACATACGTTTTCTGGTTGTGAAGTGAAGCAAATATAATTCAATTTATTTGGTGCTGTAGAAAAGGGCTGATTGGCATCTTAATAAGACTTCTAATAAGAAAAATATTATAATAATTAATAATTACGTACATGGATACTTTTAGCTTCATACTCTTTTTTTAATAAATAAAAAAAACTTTAAAAAAATTACTTTTTGTCAAAGTATTCTTGTTGTGCGTCTTGTTTTGTGTCTTCTTTTGTTTTCCTGCTTTCTTTGTTCAAATGCTTAAGGTAATAGCAACTCTGATTCCATAGAAACTATTATAATGTCACACACTATTTTTTCTGCAAACATGCCAAATTTTACCAATTTTACAAGTGGATAGTGAACGAGATCTTTAATAGCATTTTTTGGCTGTTTTGTTGGATTTATTTTTATTTTCTTCCAAGTGAGGCAAGCAATTCTAAATCGGGATTAAATTAGGGTACAAGACAGACGTTGTCATGACATTGTAGCGGTTATCGTAAAGCCACATAAGAGCATTTTGAGGTTTTTGCTTATGATCGTTATCGTGATATTGAAAGTTATCAGCAATTTCTGATTTTTAATAAAAATTATTTTAGTATATTTTAAATAATGTCTAAGTACCCCATTCGATTCATATTTCTATTGCTAATGAATAAATTTCCTAGTCCAACAATCTATATATAACGTCATACCATTACGTCCTGATTTTACAATAGGTGTAAACGGCCACAAAAGTTTGAACATAATCTTAGCAAATACAATACGAAGTATTTCGCCGGCGAAGTAAAACCAATTAATAAAATATTACAAATATCAACTAATTGTAGAAAAATAATCGTAATTCGTTTTCACTAACAAAAAATTCACGAAATATTTCTCCTTGAAAATAATATTGATTTTTTTTGTAATGAACACGACGAATCCAATTTCAATTCGCCTTTGTAATTATCTAAGTTGATTTTAGGAATACAAAAACTGTGAAAAGTTGATAAGGCTTAAAAAGAACTGGCATCACTGAGGGAAATTTATTTGACCGAATTTCGAACTGTGCTTGTTGCATAGATTTAAATATATGCTGAATTCTATATCGAGTGTTAAAATAGATATAATATCAAATAATAAAAAATATGGACGTGTTTGACAACTGCCGTATTTGTTTACATCAAATTAATTACGAACCTATAAAAATGACTCGTTTAATATTAAAATTTCTTGAAAACAGTTTACAGTTAACAAATGTTGCTAAACCGAATTCGCAAGATAATGTAAAACAAAATTTATGTGCGCCGTGTTTTAATCTATTATCACAATTTCAAGAATTCCTTGAACAATGCAAAGATTCTGATGAGTTTTGGAGAGCACAATTTGATGATTTAAAAGAAATGTCTTCCCAAAAGCAATTAACTTTGGATGAAACTATATTATTACCTCTGGAGGAAAACAGTAGTTCATTAGAGGCTGATACTACGGTATCCACAACAGAACTGAAAAATGATATATATACGCAATCGAAAGAAGAGAGTTACGGAAGTGCTCTTTCGCCAGAATATGGAATAGATCAGGATATGCATCGTAAAGAAGAAGAGCTACTGCAGACGTGCCAAGAAAACCAAGAAGAAACATCACAAATTGTGGGTTTTAAAAGTATTAACTTAAACTGGCCGAATGAAAGTAATGAATACAATGGGGAAATTCAGATTATTGCTCGCAGTGTTTGTAATGAGAACACAAATCAAGTAAGCGATGAAATAATTGAATACGAGTATCAAATAGAAGAAGTTGATGAAGATGAAATTGAAGAAAGTCGAACCAATGAATCCACAAACACAAATACATGTGATATAGATTATCGTTCATTTTCCTATGAAAAAATTGAGACGGAAAAACCTATTACAACTGATAAACTTCAGGAAAATATAGAGGAGAGTACTGGAACTATACAAAATAGCTTTTTCACATCTATAGATGAAAACGGCAAAGTAAAAACGATTTACAAATGCCAACACTGTGGTAGGTATTCTTATTTATTAACAATTATGGCATAAATAAAGGCTAGCTTTTTATGTAGCTTCTTAATAACTGAAAATCAGTAAAATTTAATATTTACATTGCATATGAATATATACTATGCACACCCATACACATACCAATTAAAATATTTTTGTACATTTTTTTTTGCTTTAGGATATTTATTTATTTTGTTATAATAATTTCGTTTGGCCAATAAAATTATAAGATTTAATTCTACAACAATGGTTAATAGCACCTTCAAAACTGTTAAATGGTAAAGTTAAAAGATAATCTTTGGTATGGTATTTAGTGCATAAACTTAATGGAACCGCAATGCTATAATATCGATTCGAGCCGTATGATTCCCTCTTGTATCTGAAGATTTAATGTTCGCAGTAGTATATATTTACGTAGCCCATAAAGTCTGCGTTCGTAAGTAATATTTTTAGCAATATGAAAATAAGTAACAAAAATGTAGTTAATATAAATTATATTTTTATGAATTTCCAACTTCCAAGCCATAGCTAAAAACCAAAAACAAAGTCTTTATTCCTCTACTTAGTTTTCCAGTAACGGGGTTTAAGTTCAACAATACGTAAATATTGCAACCAGAAAGTCTGTGTTCAGTATTTTTAAAGTCTATAATAACAATATTTTTTAAACATTTTTTTCTTTATTTTGCGTTATTTTCATTTCCTTTTATTAAATCGATCGTATAAAAAGTATATTAGTACATTTTGAGTTCAAGTAAATGTAAATTTTATAAGCATGGAAGCTAAAAGAAGAGAAATTAGTGTTTCGGAAAGAAAAATAATTGTAAAAGTTTGGAAGAAGGCAATAGCTTCCGAAAAATTGGTAAAACGATTGAGAGAACATATTCTTCCGTCCAACATGTAGTAAATAATTTCCAAAATACTGCTATAATTACTTCTAAGCCGCGATCGGGTCGCCCAAAAATACTTTTTTAACGAGAACAACGCAAATTTGTAATATGACAGAGCTTAATACCCGTATAACATCCAAAAATATTGTTGGAAATATTCGTCAATCCTTTAACAAGAGAACGATATTACAGTAGAGTGGCCCGTTGAAAACCATTTACATGAAGAGTCAACGGACAAAAGTGCATTGAGTTTTGCCTATATGAAAAAGCTTCCGGAGTTTTGGAGACAAGTAATATTTTCAGATGAAAGCAAATTTTGCATATTTTGAATAAAGGGGCGTCAAATAATATGGCATAAACCCGGAAATATTCTTGAGAAGCAAAATCTAGTCAGTACAATTAAGCATGCTGGTGGTGGGATTATGGATTGGGGTTCTATGACTGCTGGAGGTGTGGAGTTGGAGTTTATTGAATCTACAAAATTTGAAACAGAGTACAGAAAAACTTTGGTTATCATCTACCGGATGAGATAAAAAAACTGCAACCAACTTCAGACTGCTGTAATTTCCAAACCACTCGTCCGACAGCTGTGAAAATTATTCCAGTGCCAGCTCATTATATTGTTTACAAGCGTACAAAGGCATTTTGGTGAGAATTTTCCGCAAAAAAAGTTATTCGTGATGGAATTCAAGCGTGATAGTGTGATTTTTTATATTTGGCTTGAAAACCACAAGTGGCTATCGTTAGAGCACTCCGTCGTAGCCAGACGTCAAGGAAGTGGACGGAAGAAAACAGCAACATCAGCAGAAATGGTTCGAAAAGTAAAGAAGCGATTTGATCGAAATCCGCGTCGCAGTGGCCGAAAAATGGCTCGTGAGCTGAACATATCGCAATATTCCATTCGGCAAATATTGAAAAATGAGCTCGGGCTAAAGACATTGAAGTTCCAAAAAGTGCAAGAACTTACACCGCAACAGAAAGAAAATAGACTCAAAAGAGCCAAAGCGGAAGTAGTCAAGCTTTGGCTCCTGTGTAATGCTACAAGACAGCTTAAAACGCCCCACATCACCCAAGTTCAATCCCATTGAACACCTCTTTGATTTTTTTGAAAAAAAATTCGTCTGCAGGTCATAACAAGCAAAGAAACTGAGGTATAACCTCAGAGGAACCACAAAAATTTGTCAAATCCATGACAAACAGACTAAGTCAAGTATTAAAGCAGCGTGGGTATCCAACAAAATTTTAAATAAGTGTTTTTTTTTTCTAATAATTTGAAGTTTTACGGGAAATAGTGGGACTAAACGCAAACTTTTTGGTTGTAATTTCTTTGTAATTATGTTTTCAATTCACGTTTTTCAAAGATTTGAAAAAGAAATGTAGCTTTCGTTTTATGGTGTTGAAAATATAGAGTTTAAAAAAGATATACGTGATAACAAATTTAATTTCAATTAAACGTTTGCATGTTTTTTTAATATCAATTAAAATTTTATTAAGACGAACGCAGACTTTATGGGCTAAGTGTATGTGAGTGTTTTGAACAAACAATCCGAAAATAATGCACTCGAAGATTATTATGACGAACACTTTTTAGCAAGAACGATGTAGAAATGAGTAAAAGTTTTCGTATTATACTTTATACGAAGGATTTGGAAAATTTCTAGCATAACTAAATGTTTAATATTACTTATTCTAAAAAAATATCTAGACTAAATATAAAAGTTTTTCAGAAAAAACATTCAACCGCATTTATGACATTGAATCTCATTACAACATTCACAATGACGTTAAACCTTTTACGTGCCATGTGTGTGGTAAATCATTTCGGCAAAAAAATATTCTTACAACACATCAAGTTTTACATTTTGGTAAAAAAGTCGAATGTGTTGAATGTGGAAAGAAATTTGCTCGCAGATCACAGCTGATATTACATTACCGAATGCATCGTGACGAAAAACCCTTTGTGTGCAACATCGATGGATGTCAAGCAGCATTCCGTCAAAGAAAACAGTTAATTGATCATTCTTTCATCCATACCGGTGAGAAGAATTTCCAATGTGTAACCTGTACAAAATCATTTCTTACGAGAAAACGCCTCCAAGATCATATATACAAAGTTCACTCTCAATATCGTTATCGTTGTGAGTTGTGTGAAAAGGATTTTTTGAAGCCACACTTGTAAGTATATTAATGTAAACATACGTATAAATATATATATGTAATATATATACATATGCATCTTTTTAGGCTTAAACAGCATATGATAGCGGCTCACAATATAGAGGTGGACGATGTATCACACCTTAAAACTTTAGTAGATGTAGCAAAACCAATTAGGAAAATAATAACTAATTAAAACCAAAACCTTTTTATTGTTTCACCGAATACGTTCTTTATAAATTATCATTCATAGTTGTAAATGAAACCATATTTTCGATGCTGTTGCAGGTACATTTTTTTATAAGACATTTGGTTTTTTTTTAATAACGATAAAAGACTTCAAGTGCAGGAAATAGAAAAATAAATAGGAAAAATAGGTCAATATTTAATATTGGTTTTTTTTTCTATTGTCGATATTTTTACTACATTGATAATAGTATAATATATTAGGCAACACATTCACACATATGCATACGCGTACACATTTTTAACCAATATATTTTAACTTACATATATCATAATAAAAACTTCGAACAAACCTACTGCAATCCAAAGAATGCAAATTTATGTATCTAATTTAATATGGCGTGCCATAATGTTCGATATATTATTGATGGCTATTAAGACTGCCAGGCTACCCGAATATATTAGAGTTAGTCGTGGAAATATTTACTATGCGGATAACGTATATTTTTTTTATAATATAATTAATTAAAAATTTAAGAGAAAAATATTTTTTACAATAGTTAAAGTTTGTTCATTCACTTTATTATCAAGACTAAATAACAATGTCAACATATGTGCCCTTTATAAAATTCGAATCTAACCTTCTTAAAAGCCATTTTGTTGACCTGTGTAAAATATCGTAATTTAAAAATTAAATTCTTTGTGTACTCTCCTTTATTACCGATACAAATCGTTTTGATTTCTTACCAGTTTGACGTTTATGCTGCACATTAAAACTTGAATTTCTTCAATACATTTTTAGATTATGTTATAAGCATAAAGTCTGCTTTTATTTTAATATATTTCCTTTCAATATTTCTTTAACACTATTGACATCATCGGAAAATTTTAATATTATGAATTTCTATATCTACAGATATAAGTTTATAAATATTGTAAAGCTTCCCTGAAGATCTGCTTCAGCATGCTGTGAAATGCGCATAAGAACTAATTAACACCACTGCAGTTAATTTCAATTTATTTTTAAGTTATATTTAATTTTTTGCACGGTTTAGTGCATTTTGAAATAAAAGCAAACAACTTTAAAACAATGACAATCCCACAAGTAAAGTAAAGTATAAGCTCAGTAAGCTGTAGATGCTAACTGCAGGAAATAAAATAAAACAGCAGAGGAAGCTGTAATAAGTATTCCACAATTATTGTTGATCTTAATAACTGTATTCAACGGTAAAACGCATTTTTTCGTGGTTGCACTTGAGAGCATTGTTTTGCTTAGACTTGAGAATACAATAATAGACTACTTTTTGTTAAGAGCTCCGCTATCGTGTCTTCTGCAGATGGAAGAGCTATCATGTGTCATTCGTAGGGTGGCGAAATCAGTTTATCTGACTCGGGAGAACTATGATTATTATCGGAGAAATACACGTCGAGAACATGTTCTTGTTGTTGAATCATAGTTTGGTTATTCCCTCTGTGATGCAACGTAAGGTACAGTGCTGTGCAAAACCTAAGCAACTGACATAGTGTAGTTATTGATTGTAAAGTTTCTAAAATACAAAAGCAGTTAAGTTGAATGTCTTAATATTTATTTGATGCTTCATTAGTAATGTAAAAAAAACAGCAATAGAAGTTTATTATTCTTACAAAATATAAGAGAAAATCATAAAAAACAAATTTCACTCAGAATATGCTTGTGCAAAACCTAAGCAACTATTTACTACCTAGTGTAATATTCCTTATTTCTAATAACTTCAGCAAATCTTTTGGGCATGGAAGCGACTAATTTTGTTGAAATATGACATTAATATTTCTCCATTCATTTTTGATGCCCAAAAATAGTTCGTCCTTATTTTTGAAGCTTATATTTGAACTCTTGCAAAGAAATACTTGGGTTGGTCCATAAAAAAGTGGTTTACCGAATTATTCAGAGATGAGGTCAAAGTGAATTTATTTAATTCAGTCGGTATTGTAAGAGTTTGGTATGCGAAAGGTGAACAACTCAATCCACGGTATTGTAAAAAGACGGTAAAGCATGGAGGTGGCAACGTCATGGTCTGGACATGTTTTTACGGAAATGGACTTGGTCCTTTGCATAGAATTGACGATAGAATGGACAGATTGATGTATAAAGATATTTTAGAGAATAAAATGTTACCTTTCGCAGAGTCGAATATGCCGCTTGGATGGGTTTTCCAACACGATAACGACCCGAAGCACACATCGAAGTTTGTGCAGAATTGGTTACAGCTAAATAAGATTGAAATTCTTGATTGGCCAGCACAATTGCCCCATTTGAATCCGATTGAAGAATTGTTTTCCACTTTAAAACGACGTTTAGGCGAAAGAGGAGAAATATTAATAAGGCATATTTAAACAAAATTAGTCGCTTCCATGCCCAAAAGATGTGCTGCAGTTATTAGAAATAAGGAATATTACACTAGGTAGTAAATAGTTGCTTAGGTTTTGCACAAGCATATTCTGAGTGAAATTTGTTTTTTATGATTTTCTCTTATATTTTGTAAGAATAATAAACTTCTGTTGTTGTTTTTTTTACATTACTAATGAAGCATCAAATAAATATTAAGACATTCAACCTAACTGCTTTTGTATTTTAGAAACTTTACAATCAGAAACTACACTATGTCAGTTGCTTATGTTTTGCACAGCACTGTATATATTTGACTACATTCTCCATATTTGTAAATAAAAAACATGCTTGCTCGTGCTCGGATATATCGGAAATATCCTATACAATAAAGATGACGGGAAAGAGCCGTTGAATTAGGAGTTTGACTCTTTAAAGTGTGACCTGGAAAATCGCATTAATGCGTCGTTATGGAATTTTAAGGCAATTAAATTGCAATTGATTATTTCGCGGTATCAGCCAGTTCCAATTATGTGATATACCGATACAGAATAGATTTTATCAATATTTATACTGGTATTAAGAGGAGGTATTAATTACTTTGCACATTGCACTAGTAAGTAATAATAATAAGTTGTAATAGCAAAGTAATGTGTCATGTTTTTCTTAAAAGTAAAAATGTATAAGCTTATATCTATATTCAGTTTGCATATAACAATTTGCCAAGTGTGAAAATTCTAGCTGCAAATAAAATGTAAACAACTTAATTGTGGTATAAATAGGAATTCCATTTTTTTATTGGAAAAAAGATATATAAAAGTTCAAAAAATAATTGTTGTTGTTAAAAAAAAAACATACTAATAAGTTCAGGAAAATGGATCATATTCATCATCATTTTGAATTGGGTTATAAGTCTGATAAAATTCACGTTCATTGTCCGAATCAGAATTGTAGTTATCCGTTTGTTGGCAACCAAAGTTTAATTCATTGCCTAACATTGTATGTAAAATGCGCTGAGGCATTATGTAATCCATTGAACTGAGAGCATTTAAATCATATTTTAACCAAGAATATTTTGTAGATTCTTCTAGTAATCGCGGCCATTTTATGAAAACATTTTTCTTTAAACGTATAACAACATTTAATCCTCTTATTTCATGTGAAACACTTTTTGTTTCTATAGAACCCAGAAGATTTAAAATTAGGACAAATTTTTCATAATGAATTTCGGCTGTAAATATTATAGCTTTTGAGGATATTTCAAGAAAATAATCTTTTATATCTGGTGCATACACTGAAATAAATATCATATAATCGTCTTGGTGCCATGTGCTTTGTGGGCGTTTGTGTAATGTTTTTAATGATGGTAGAGGTGTTAGTAATAAATCTGATGCAGAATAATATGAAACACCTGTGGATAGCACAGAAATTGCAGATTTGTCACAATGGCCTTCTTCATACATTTCACTATAGCACATTGGTAATTTAGAGTCTGAATCCACCAATTTTATATCAACAAACTCTGTCTTATTAACCTTTTCTTCTGATTGTATATCTTCGTGTTTAGAAATCATAGTATTGGTTTCAGTACTAATTACCTCAGCAGATTCCTCTACATTCGGTATTACATCATTCAATTCATCATCAATGGCATTAGATTTAATGAAATCAAGAAGTTGCTCATACGTTAAAACTTCATCTTTATATGATTTTGACATATTCTCTTTAGATTCCATTTGCTGATTAATAGTGCGGCTTAATTTGTCCTCTTCTTCTTTTTCTTGCATATCGATTACATATTCCAGAAAGCTTTTGGTTTTCTCATCATACATAGTAATGCCATTATCTACTATAGCCTTATTAAAAAGTAATGCATTAGAAAAGTCACTTTCATTGTCACACTCATAAAACAAAATTTCATATGATTGTATAGGAAAATTAAGAAAATTTGAAGTAGATTTGTTCTTAGAATCGGACTCTAATACAGCACAAGCGTATAAATACGGTTTTGTTACTTGATATTTTTTGCAGAAATTATCCCATTTTATACCCGCTAAAGTGCAATGTACTGCCTGATAAGGAGTAAAAGTGACAATTTCATCTGTGGTTTCATATAGAAAATCATTGTACAATTCCTCGATTTTTGCATTAGTAAAACATGCGTAATCGCACAAGAAGAATTTGTACAAACGTTGCTGTAAACTTTCACCATAAACTGCATAGACTTTAGCTCTCAAATAATTATTCTGATATTTTACTATACAATTATGGAGTGGCTCAAAATCAAATATTTCCTTTTGCTTCTCTGTACTCGATTTCAATTTTTCCACATGTTCATCAATAATAGTTTGCAGCTCTTCAAATAAAAAAGTTGATTTATTGTCAACCATTTGTAAAAATATATTTTCCCAATGCCCATTTTCTGCTTCGTCTCCAATTTCAACTTTAACAAGCTCACATAGGGGCAACTGACACCATGTTTCCTTTTTCTCTGATTTGCTTTTATCAAGCGTGTCAATTTGAAGTGGATCGAAAACCTGGTGGAATAAATTAATTTTTTACAGTTTTTGAAAATCCACTTCTTATATACTACAACATCCAAATCATAGATATTTAATAGAGAGCTAGAATATATTCGACCACCTTCTAACATTATCAACCTTGTCCTACTTAAAATCAAAATAGCCTTAGTAAAAAAATTCCAAATGTCTGATAAATAGACATAACATAACTATTAGCGATTCTTAAGAAATTGAAATACGAATTTAAAATGCTATTTTATTGAAATTATATTTAAATATTTACTTCTGTTATAACATTTCATAAAGTACATTTGAATGTAGACGCTTATTTAATAATTTTATTTTAAATCCCTTTTGAAGCAACATTGAAATTTTGTAATTGTTTATGTATGTATGTTTGGTTTTAAAAATGTCATGCTTTTGCAAGCAGGAGCTTGTGGTTTTTGTGCTTAGAATAAAATTCGCTAGAGAAAATATTGTCATCAAGCAGATGACTACGAAATATAAAGAGAGTGTATCCGTTCATGAGAACAGAATCGGAATTTATTAACGTTCAACGGAAAATATAGTAGCTTGAAGCGGCAGTGTTGATGAATATCCACAAGCATTCATTCGTCATCGTTCCACTTGCCACACATTGTTTGAATGAAAAATTTTGAAATCGCATTATTTCTCTTACAGGAGGAAATAAATTGAAATTGCTTCTTGGTTTGTAGTTTCAGATAAAGTTAATCTATTTTCCACACTTTTTATTTGATTTGACGCCTTTACATTTTTTATTGTGGGTTTTTTTGAAATCGAAAATGTATAGCAATAATTCCACAACAGTTGAAGGGCTTAAAACCAATCTTATTGAGGAGATATCTACCATTGGCAATAGTCTATTGAAAACCGCGATTTATCATTTTGGTACGACATTGGGAACTTGCCCAACAAGTAGGGAGTCACTTGAATTATTACATTATTTTTCGTTTTTAACGGGAATACAGTTGTAATAAACTAAAATGAAAATATTTTCAATATCTGAAAAAAAGTATTTTTTTTCTCTTAAAATCAAACTGATACATCAATTTTTCAAACACCTTAATATCAAATACTTTCTGCTGGCCCCCAATCTATCGAAAGAAAATTTCGGCAAAGGAATTAACACAAGTACAAATTTTTGGTTTTCTTGCCATTAAAGATGTTACATTGTAAGACTTAAGGCCGTGTCGAATTTGCATCCATATTTTTTGTGTGGTTATTATAAGTGAGCAATTTATCAAAATTTGCATAATAGATTGTAGTAGTAAAAATACTTTTTGACGGTGCTGTTAATATTGCCTGTAATTTTCTTTCATGATTTCAATCTTTGATCACGATGATTAACATACTGATGATTATGCTGATTTGCAGACGGTTTCATTTATGTATATATGGAACAACTTACCGCTGCTTTTTCTTCATTACTATCTAATTCATCGTCCCAATTATCCTCTTTTTGATTAGAAGGCATTTCAATTTCCACATTCGCAGAAATGGCTTCTTGGTTTGTAGTTTCAGGTACAGTTAATTTATTATCCACACTTTTTATTTGATTTGACGATTCCGAACTGCTGTTAGCTTCGTCGTTTGAGGATGAAAATTTTATTAAATTAATACTTTCATTTTGGCTTTCATTATCAGAATCACCGGTAGCAACTTCACCAAACTCTCCAAAATTTATTGAATCGAATTCTTCGACAAGTTCACGTACATGCTTTCTGTCACCATTATATATAACACCAAACTTTTCTTTTACCAATGATCTTTTCAAATTAACAACTTGCCGAAAAGCATCAATGCCATTTAGCTTTTCCATGACTACAATATTTTTCACCCATATTGTATTTGCAAGAGAAAATTCGATACTAGCTTGAACAACATAATTCGGTTTAATATCTTTCATTATCCATTTTTCCACTTGTTGAGTGCCTTTAGAGTCCCAGCTACGTTCATTATCAAACGGAACTACTTTCAGTAAACGAACATCAATCGCTTGAGAAGGGAAATCTTTAAATTTTTCGTCACACACAAAGATTTCATTACATTTTACTGAATTAATTACATTGCCGATATCTATTAGTTTAAGAGTTACTTTCAAATTAGATTGCACGACATTAGTATCTGTATGTTGTAACGTGGGAGCTTCTAAGATACATGCTCTTGTAAAGTTTTCTGCATAGTGATATATGCATAAGTCATTAATGTGTGGTGGCCAATGTAAAAAGATATTCTTATCATCGTGATAATGCAAATTCAGTTGCACATTAAAAGTTAATGCTTCACTGGAACGACGAGTTTCTATCCATTTAGTAGTGTTAGATGGCTTGTGCTTTAACAGACGCACTGCATAATACGTAGGAGAAAATACTTTCGTAACATGAATGCGTATTTCTCCATCACGAGGTATTCCCTCCCCTTTTTTTATAACATCCAATCGCGTCAATTCATGCCGATGATCACAAAGTGCCTCATCACACTCCCCAAACTCCAAAAGTTGTGGGCATAAAATATTCAAAATTCGTTCTTCCTCACGTCTTATTAACACTCGTCTTGATACCGCTAGAATTTCGTCTTGCACTAGTTGGTTATGACTGCGCATAAAATTAATAAGGCGTGGTAATTGCAAATTGTTATTTTCATCCAAAAGTATCATGGAACGGGCACAACTCTTCTTAAGTGTACTGGCCATTGACAAAACACCGTGTTCGAAAAGATTTACGTAGTTGTTGTAAGTTCGAGCTAATGCAGAAAATCTTAACGTAAATTGTGTCCAAGATGTTGGTAACGAATAGTGAATAAGATTATTCACATTTTGTATTTTCAGCCCGCAAAAACGTGCATCAGTACAGATCAAAACTTGAGAAGATATCTATAAAGAAATCAAACAATATTAGAAACATCCACTTGGGAAAAATTATGTGACTTAAGTATGCTTGCACATGCATATATAGTATATGCAACTATGGATCAAATAAAAAGTAAAAAAGACACTATTAGGGCCCGCAAGGAATTCTTAACCGCAGATAAGGCCCGGCATAAATTATATTTCTTTGAATTTGTATAATACAAAAATTGTAGTCATTGCACTCGTTGCATACATGGGTACATATGAATTTATATTTAAACGGTAAATCCGAAAAAAAACTATGTGCTTATACTTAATGATGATCGTTTAAATAAAAGCAGGTAAAAAAGAAGTGCATTAATATATTTAATAACAAAATATATAAAAAAAAATTTTTATTAAATACTCGCCTGTTTTTTCCACTCTTCAATTATAACTTCTTCATTTTCTGCTGAACGACTATAAAGACTCAAGCACGGATAGCCAAAACCTTTTAAAAACGTATATATATCTTGAACATCATCATCTACGTTGCAAATTATTAGTGTGCGATTATCCATGCCTAGCGAAGATTCTGAAGCATTTTTTAAAAAATTCAAAATGGACTTATTTTTTTCGGTATTAGATTTAAGTTTTACGGAAAGAGTTGCTTGCCCATACACAGCTGCTTCTAGGAAATCTCCAATCAAAAGTAGGGGCTGGTTAGATATTCGGATAAATTTTACCATCCGACCATCCCAACATCTGGATGTTATAATCAACTGCGGCGATAATTTTTTTGCTTTAGATTTCTTTGTCATTTTGAACAAAATTCTATATGCACTTTCAAAATCTTCTTGTGCTCTGCTGATCATTATATCCATGTCATCAATGACAATATGTTGTAAACGTTCAGCGTCAAACAAATGTTCGTTTTCATTTTCATGTAGTAAACGCAAAACACTGGAAGGTGTAGCAATTAATATCCCACAACCATTTAGGAGTTCGATTTTAGTTTCAATTAAATTACGCAGCCCATATGATGGTACACATGTAGGAGCTTCGGCTTTAAAGCTATTCATCAAGCGGCGACAATAATTGCGTACCAACTCAACATGCTTCAATGAAGCTACTAGTATGATTGCTACGGGTCCATAGGAAGGTTTGAATAAATCTCTACGGCAACAAAGCAGGCTACATAAAGATGGCAAGTATGACCAAGTTTTTCCTGACCTCGAAGGATTTACAACAAACAATGAGTTATTTCGCAGGACATGAGACCAAGAATATACCTGTATTCTGTACACTTTATTTACGCGCATTTGTTTCAGTTCTTCATGAATTTCTGGTAGAAATGGTACGTCCGCTATATTTTCTATTGGCATCAGGTGAATGCTAGAATGTGCCAGTACTAAGTGATCAATAAATTTTGTTTGTATTTTGCGTTCACCATCTACAACGGGTATGTTATCACTACTCTTAATATCCAATAGCGATGCGCAATTTAAAACTTCTTCATTGCACACTTCATTCCGGTCGTTGTTTATAACAGAAAAACCAGGGGAACCACAATTCTCAGAATTACTTTCCTCTGTATATGGCACAATTTCACTCTTGCACGAAACATTTATTATTGTACTCGGCAATAAAGATTTTTGTAAGCTGGAGCTTGCATTACCATGATGTAAGTCCAAAATACTATTATTTCCCAAGTCCTTTCCAATATTATGCTCCATTAAAATTTTGTCAATTTTTTCTAGTTGAGAAGCTGGAGATTTCAGTTGTCTTCTTTTGCATAATTTCTGAGTAAGTCCAGATGAGTTTGAAGAACTGGTGATTGTTTTAAATATAAATAGATATCTTTATAAAATGTAGATGAATGTATGTATGCATGCATATCAATAATTAAACCGAATAAAAACGACATAGTATAATAATACAGTGTATAAACTTTACCTATTTTTTCATTTTTACTTTCACTAAAAAAAATTCTACCTCAGGTGCATCTGACTTCTTGATAATATACTAAACACAGTTTCTGTTACAAAAAACAAATACTATACAAATTTCAAAACAGAACTCGTACATACAGATTTCTATTCATAATCAGAAATCAGAATCCAAAATATTTGTCTGAACTATTTGTACAGAACACAATAACAATTGCTGTCGTGTGCGGCCGTTTCAAACACCAATCCAGAAACGGATCTTTCCATTGCTAATAAAAATGTCAGCCAAATTTATGTAAATACTTTGAATGAACTGAATATTTAGTTTTATTACCTTTGAGTAAATTTTATTAAATTTGATTTTATTGTTTTTTTTTCTATTTTCTTATCTACTTATACTCAAATGAAGTAACTCTTTTGTAAATTGTAGTTCATTTACTATTTTTACCAAATTCTTAATAATTTTACAAAAACATTCTTTTGATTTATATTTAGCACGAACTGACCCATTAATTCAGAGGTCAGAATTCTAACCAGGCGACCCCCGACTTAAAAGCATATGAACCTGAAACCAAATCTAAACTACCCCGAAAGGGGTAATTCGGCAAAAAAAAGACAATATTATTTATGTTCTTGGTTTTATCCACTTTCAGAATTCATTATTACAACTATTCTAAATAACTTTTAAATTTATTTTAAAATTGTTAGAAAATATTTACGCAAAGTTTTGTACACTTGAAAGACAATGAGATTTTTTGAGTTATTTCAATACTTTTCAAAACAATCAAATGTTAATAAAAACAAGTGAATCCTAAAACTGCAAGCAAATGAAATGAAGTAAACTAAAATGCTTTTATTATTTATTAAAAATTATTTGACCACTATTAATTCGTTCAGTGCATAAATTGAACTTATTCTAAGTAAAAAATCAAAATGTAAACACAAATTTTAAATGTACAGTTACAATAAGAGACTAGGAATGCAACGCAACTAACTTCAACTTAATTTTATTTTAATTTTCATAATTTCTAAAACTGGCACGTGTAAGCCTGTTTGATATCGTTCCAATTTTAATCGTCGATAAATTCAAATCGGGAATGACATATGGGCAGATATCAACCGATCTTAAAATCCCGAGATCTTCATTACAATGTATTGTTAGAAAATATAGAATAAGTGGAAATTTCAGCAATAATCTGCCAAAGGCAGAGCGGAATAAGTGATCGCGATAAAAGCGCTTTGGCAAATATCATTAAACTTAATCGTTGATTCACTGTTCGAAATATAGCATTAAAGTAATCTGAAGTAATTGGAAAGCCCGTACATGGTAAGTGGGCTAGACTGTAAATAAAAAGCGTAAGTTATAATTTTTATAAATTAAGTTAAAGATTAATATGGTTTTTCGAAATTCACTGCTAAAAAAAAGAAAAATTTGCTTGCGGAAAATGGAATTCAAGTCGTATATAGTCCATCTTCTAGTCTAGACGTTTATCAGATAGATAATTTGTGGAATATTATGAAAAGAAAACTTGAAATGAACACCAACGGACTGGAACTCGATAATCACAGAAGACTGCCAAAAACGTGTCGAGACCGTCTTAAAAAACAAAGATGGCGTAACGCAATTCTAACAATGGAGATTGGCGACTGTACGAATTTATACTGGTCACAATATTTTTGTTTTTATTATGGACCACGCCTTTGCACTTGAAGAAAACAATGAGCAAAACACTCACATTTGACCGAAGTTGACGTGTTTTTTCGGCCTTGCCTATTCTGGACGCTTTCACTGGGATGATTGGACTTTGCTTTCAATGTCATATCCCATCATTCGTCACCAGTTACGACCTTTTTAACCCCCGTTTTACATGATGACTTTAACGACGTCGTTTTTTCTCTATTCCCTTTTGAAGTTGCTTCCGAAAACTTCTTGCTTTCATACCATGACTTTAACGACGTCGTTTTTTCTTGTTCTCTTTATTCTTACATTCGCATTTTTTTAATTCTTGTGTGCAGCCACGAAATATTGTTGTTGTTTAACTGAGTTTTGTTTATGTTAAAGCTTTTGCTTATTTTTGGTTAAGTAAAATATTTCAATAAAAATTGAAATATTATAGTAATAAAAATGGAGCGCATTTTTGATTTGACGCAAACGACAATAGAAAATTTCGATTGGGAAAAGAGTGAAGACGAGGAAATTATATTAACATTGTTGGACACTTGTAAAAGTGTATATAAATCGGATAAGAAAAAAAAGAGGCAGTGGCTTAAAGAATGGCGCAAAGATCGTGTTGAGCGTGGAACATTTTCTTTTCTTATGAACAACCTCATGGACGACGCAGATTCATTTTTAAATTATATAAGAATGAAACGAGAAACTTTTGATCTTATTCTTTCAAAAATTGAGTATATATTATGATATATAATATTATGAAATATACTATAAATTTTTATTACTACATAAATTGTTAATTAATTAATTTAATTTTTATAATCACAAAAACCCCTTTTTATTTTATTCTTCCGTTGATGTTTGATTTGGCGCGTACGAATAAGAATAAAGTTTAACAACAAAACCAAATGAGCATAAAGAGGAATGTGAAAAAAAGTCATGAAAAACAGAAATCGTGCCTTTTTTCAACCCCTCTTGCTTCTCACCGCCGCTAACCACAAACAAAAAAAGTCATGACTTTAACGACGTCGAAAAAGTCATCATGTAAAACAAGCATAAGGAAAACTGGATTGTCGTTGACGACGCTCAAAAGCTCCCTCCCAACAAGACTTTTTATCTGTCAAAAACAAACTGACAATCCAAAATGGCTGATATTTTCAACATATATAATATATATGTGTAGCAACATAACCGAAAAACAATGATGCAAAATCGAGCATACGTTACTCACGAAATTTGAAAATAACGGTTATTTTTTCACCACACCTCGTAAAAAAGTTTTAAAAACGAGTGAAGAATAAAATAATCTTAGAAATAAAAAAAAGAAACAAAAATCGTGGAAATCAAATAAATTCCAAATGAGAGAATTAATAGTTATTATACGGAGAAGTAGTGCTGTCTTTGCAGATGTTCTGAGAAAATTTAAGTTATCCTAGGGAGCAGAAACTTCTGTTACAGCTTTAAGCAATCATTATTTGTAATAAAAATGCATACGTTAATTATTTCAATTTCGCGGAAATAATATAATTCAAGTAATGGGGGCTAGTTATATAATGACTAAAGAAAACATAAATGATATTCATATCGTTAGATTTAAAAAACTTTTTATGGCTTCCTATGAGAATATATGCATATCATTACCGGGTTTCGCATTATTTTTCCAGGTGTACTGATCAGTTTGGTGTTAGCGCTTATAAAATTGCAACATCTACATTAGCTTAACCATACCAAATACTACCAAATACTTATGTATACACGTAATAGAAGACAAAAAGAAAACAAAATAATGAAAACGGGTATTTTTCAATTTTATACCTAATTTCATTAATTTGTATACTACTTGTACTTTTTATTATATGTAAATTAATTCGATAAATTTATTTTAATATTATTGCAAAATTGTACACCACAATAGCACTTCATAACAAAAGCTCTTGAAACCCATGTCTCATTTATTTTAAAACTGGATCAAGACTTTTTGACACTGTTTTTATAACACCAAATATCTTCATAAAAAACTTGATTCAATTTTAAAATAAAATTCTAAGATCTTATATACCGTATTAAAATTAGTGTACCTAAGACTTGATCCATTTTTGTAAATAAATGAAACAACATTTGTAATTATTACAAGAAACGATGGTATATTTGTATTCATTAAAATTAATAAGTGACTATTCATATGAGTATTAAAATTACTTAAACAAAATTAAAGTTTATTTATTACAATGCCGATCTACGTAATTTAAAATTAAAAAAATGGGTATTATTATTGAATTGAAAAATAAAAAATTCAAACTTACATTGAAAGTTCAGTTTGTAAGACTTTTTCGCCACAATTCCCAATTTCATATTCTTTACCAGAATGGCTTTGTGGGTTAGTTTGTTTAAAATTCCCAGAGTGGGTTTCGCTTTTTACTGGAGCAATTTCGGATAACCCTTTAAAAGTTTTTGTTGAAGTTGATTTCGATGAAGAAAATCCTCTATCCATTGTGCTATTGGAAAATAATTCTTCTGTTGATAATATTTCGTGCGGGATGTAGTAGTTACGTGTAGATTTTTTACGGTGCCAATGGTTTTTTTCGTCCTTGTAACTTGCCAGGCGTGTTACATCAAACCCTGCTGGAACCATATTTAAACTTTCATAACCACATTTGTAAAGCTATATTGTGAAGGAAATGAAAAATTTACTGCAAAATTTAAATAATATTTTCCTATGCGTTATAATTACATGCTATTACTAAAATTAGCTTATCAAGTTAAATTTTTGCCCCCTATTATGGTTCAAAACAGTTGTAAATTTGATGTTGTATTTTTGAAATTGCGATTATGTTTTACAACACTTGTTTTTAAGTGTTGTTGTCAGATGCATTTTTTTGAAGAACAACCCTGTGAAATACACAGCATCTAGAAGTTGTAAACCATAATCAGAAAAAGTATAAGTGTTGTGTTGTCTGCTCTACAACACAACACTTAGGTGTTGTAAACCATAATAGGGCCATTTATTATATATAATACCAAATAAAAATGTTTGAAAAAAGCAATAATTTACATATGTACGAGTATAATGATAAATATGTATGTAAAATCGCCAGATTGCATCGATACCTGAATATGCAATTGTTTTTATTACCAGCATTCACTATCCTACACAATAACAGATTTGCCAAATATGGCATACTTAACCGTATGGAAATATCAATATATATTGAATATATACATTATGACTTTGACTTATTATTAACATTATTTTAAATACAAATATTTGATATGGATTTACGTTATAACTAATTGTAGCAAATATGTAGATATATACCTCTAAGCTCTCATTTATCGAATTTTTGGAAATCGAGCCAACAGAAGGTGGTTGGTTCATCGTTGTAGTCACTATATTTGGTTGGTTTTGTAACGTTGTATTTTTATCCACATTATGCTGCGGTTGTTCAGTCTATAAATGTATTTGTAAAAATAATAAGGAATAAAATTAATAACTTACATAAGTATGTATTTAAAATTGAAGTATGATGCACCATAATGAAGCATCCTTACTTAAATATACTATATATTTTAACTTTTCAACCACTTTTATATGTTATCACTGTAAATTCTCAAGTAAAATTCTTTGAACATGTTTTATAACGGCGCAGTTTACTAACAATCACTATAATCAAATTTTTCAGGGCGAATCACTGACGTTATCTCATATAGAGCATAAATTCGACGGAAAACCAAATTTAAATTCCTCAAAAAAAAATAATTTCTTTTAATTTAAATACTATTTCAATATATTCATCGCTTTGCCTGTTTTGTCGAATATTGTATTTCGTTTTATAATCACTTGACAGCTGTTAATAAGTGATCAATTCTTTAAAGTAAAGAACTGTATGTTCTAATTGCCATATTAAAATCTTCTCATTATTGGGAAGAAAATATTAATTTTGGTAATTAAAACAAAATTAAAAAATATACAAGTTCATAAATAAAACATTAATAAATCACGTCATTTTTTGGAGAAATTAACATCTATAAAATAGCGTCTAAAACAAGCATCTCGCCAAAATAATAACTACCAATTATTTCATTTTTGTTAAATGTTTAATATTGTTGTAAGTTAAATAGCGTAAAAAATGTTGACGCCAGAGCCTGATAAAGCAATAACAAACAACACATTCGGCTGCTCTAGCATTTTTCAATAAAAACTTTTCTTTACCTATAAATATTCACGGTATTTATTTATTACACAAAATAAAATAAAACTTGTAAAAAGTTGTCTGTATTACCTTAATACTGCTATTATCCTTAACACTGCTTCTTTGGCCAACACCTTTCGTAGAAGATGTGCATGCAACTTTCCTTCGCATGGCTATTAACTGTTGAATTCTTATATTTTTCCCTAAGAATTCACTTTGGTTTTCCTTAAAATACATAGATAGTTTTAAAACTATATTGCGTGAACGTAGAGAGTACAATTTAATTAACCTTTACATTACCAATTGTTGAGGTAGATGTCGTTAAAGTTGAGGGCTGCTCTAGCAAGTGGCACTGGTAATTTTCTGAAGTTCTTGAGTAACTTATAGTTGAATTAGCAGGATCATTTTGATTGTTCTAACATAATTATATTAAAAAAAAAAATTAAGAGTTTAGTGAAAAACAAATTTAAAGCAAACGCAACTTAAAGTCTTTTTTTTTATAAAGAAGATGATGCTGCACTTTAAGTATTGCAAATGCTTTTAAACTATGTATATATAATAGGTATATTTGTACTCACATTTATACTATCTTTCATTGGCTTGTTAGATATTGATAAATTTGATGTCTGCTCTAGTATGTTGTATGAGTCAGTTTCTGAAAACTTTGATTTAGTTATTTCTGAGTTATTAGTTCCACTTTGATTAGACTAAAAAAAAAATTGTACACGTATTTAATATTAAAACAATAAATAAAATGCAATTAATTATAATGTAACCATTGACAATAGAACTTTTCAAAGACGGGAACCAATGCCACAAAAATAGCATGAGGATAGAGTTTTTGGGCATGCATAATAAATTTTCAAATTAACTAACTGCAAAAAGTTTATTTACTTTACATGTTTAATAAAAATAAAGAGGCTTAGATGTGATTAGATATATCATATATTATTTCCAAAAAATTTTTCTGGAATTTGAACTTCTTTCCTAAAGATATATATAATTTCTAAATTTACAAAAACTTAAGTGTAGGCACGTGTTTCCCATGGATTCTGGAGTTTTTACAAAATACTTAAAGTATTTCACTTGTACCAGGATTTTTTTATTCTACAAATAAATTTGGCCAGAATTCAATTTAGAATGTGCACTCCCCGAATTAGGAGTCTAACAGAGCTAGTTATTACGTTAACAGAAGTATATTAAATCATATGGTTTGTATACGGGGTGATAAATTTCGAAATTTAGCTTCACACATATTTATTTCTATGATTGATAGTTTGCAGAGATTTCCAAAAAATTTCTAGTAAATAAAGTATATTTCTTGAGTTTTTGCTGTTATGAGGCTTTTTGCATAAACATATAATAAAATATATTAGAAAGACTCTTACCGGTAATGTATTAATTTTCATTTGTTTTTGCAAACGTGCAGCTTTTAACCGCATTTCTAATAAATTTTTCTGGCGTGTTTTTGGACTTGAAGATCGTGATGATTGTGATTCCAAATCAATAAGATTATTACTACGATCGTTGTTGTTAAAATGCACAGGATTTAAAATATGATTTTTTTCTTTAAAAACATTTTCATTTTTATTGGGCAAATCCAATATAAAAGAAGAATCATCGCGAAATTCTGAGGAGAATGAATGACAAGGTTCTGCCGCTGTATTATCTTTAACCATTGTGTCAACTTCAAAGGCCTTTGAAGGAGCAGGTGGAGGTAGACTTTTTTCTGTTGAGTATTTCTCTTTTTTAATTCTCATTAACATTCCAACTTTTTCAATGTAATTTCTCTCCTCTTTATCAGTTACTGATACAGAGTCATCGAATCTGATACTGTGTACATTTATGTCACTTAATTCACTACTAGCATCAATCATATCACTCACTTTTCCAATTTGTTGATTTTCATTTCGCTTTTGCCAATCTTCCACCTTACGTTTAGCATTCTCATCAATTAAATTCCCATTTATTTTATTTGATTGCTCAATGTAATTATGTACACTAGTATTGAATTTCATTTTAGTATTACGATTATTTGACAGCCAACAGGCAATTTTAGTACTCTTTAACTTAGAACAAGTCTTTTTGAACATGATACCATTCACATCGATAGAGTTTTTTGTATTTAATAAATATTCTTGTGCATGAATTCGGATGCCCTTGTGGTTTACTACAATTAAATCACCCCATGTATGACCATCTTCACTTTGATAATGTTCAACGAAGCTTATTGAGATTGCATCTCCTAAGAGTTTTTCGAGCATATTACAAGTTTTTTGTACCCACTTATCTTTGTGAACCATAACAAGATTACCCTCCATATCATCATATTCTTGCTCAGCTGGATAAATATTTACAATGCCGCCACGGCGAACACAGCCAATATCAACCTGCATATGCAATGGCAGGTTTCTTAAAAACTCCTTTTTGGTAAGTAATGGAAATCCATAGTCAAGAGCCCATACTATAAATTCGTCCTGCTGATATTCTGCTTTATGTACTATTTCTGCGCGTATGAATTTGTTCCAAGTAATAAAATTAAGAGCTACCTTATCTCCTATCTCCGGGCGAAATACATTATTATACGTCGACTTGTTCTTATAAAGTGCAAGTAAGTTTTCCTCGAACTCAGTCAACACATGCAGTTTTGATTCACCAGGAACTTCGAGTGTTTTATACCAAAATAAATGAGGATTTATGAAATGGGTTATTGTGATACAATTATCATTTTCCATTGTGTATGCTAAATTATTTCATTAACATAATAGGAATATTTATCCAGTAAGAATGAAATAAACTTAAAAACACTTCTTTTTACAGTTATTTAGAAGGAAAAAAAGTATACTTATTGGTATAAAGTGCATTTAGTCTATGCCACTACTATGTTTGTGCCGCAGCTAAAACTTGTAGTCCATAAACAAGAAAACAAAACCGCCGTAGATCCAATCGCCTTGAATGTACTGGATTTGTAAATGATAAAAAACGTGCCATTAGTTTTTGACAACACATAAATATTTATTAACCCATCCATAAGCATGATTGCACATGTGAAAAAAAAACTTCAACGTATTACACTGTGCTTTAATTTAATTTTAATTATTTCAAGTGCAAACTTCAGAATAATACATAATTAAATATGTATGGAGATTTCGTTCACCAACTATTTTTGTCTAATAAAATAAAATTGCAAGAAAAGTTAAACAAAATATGAAACAGCTGTTTGAAAAATGTATGGGAGGTCATTGTATTTACGTAATTTGTGCTTCTGTGCATAAAGCACGAACATTATTAAACGGTTTTATTTTAACGACAATTTAAACCTTATACTTTAGTATTTATTATATTATAATTATTTGTAATATTTGAACATTTTTGGCCCATAAAAATTTCCTTAAATCTGAGTTCCATGCAGTCGAAGCAGATGTTTTGCATTACAAGACCATTTTGTTGAGGACAAAATCAATACGAAAACATATTTCATCATCTACATTAAACTACGGAATAAATAATTTTCTAAGGCACGGAAGCCAAATGCAGTACCGCATTTTCTTAACTATACTCTGGCAAAAATTATTATCCTCGACTTTTGCTAAGGTCTTGCAAAAAATTACACGAACTATTATTCAAATTCATCATTTTTTATATATGTGTGTATTATTCAAATATTGCCGTTCCCTATTTTTTATTCACTATTTTAATACGTAAAAATTATTTTAAAAAAACGGTCGTCAAAGCACAACCGCGTTTGTTGCTGTTCTATTTTGGAAATACATAAAAAATTAAATGCGCTTCATTGTCAATGGGTTTGAATTCGCCCTTATAAAATCAAATCATTTTTTTAAAATGCGAATCCATTCAATTCGCTTTACATTTTCGTGGAATAGAACCATATTAACCTTAAATACCTAGAACAAATATTAAGAAGTTGCAGATTGGGTTATATGTATTTGTCGTTTGCCAAAAATACTGAGAATTGTTGTTCTCATAGAACGGTAATGCTGCAAAATACGTCACTATTCCAAATCCAAAAATGGACATTTTCAACAATTTGTGTAGATCATGCAATACTAACAAGGAGAAGTTAATAAGCATTGACCATATTCAGGAAACGTCGAAATCTATTATATATATGTTAGAGTATTGTTTACAAACAACGGTGTCACACGAACCTAAATATCCGAAATTTATATGTTTTGAATGTTTGCATCAACTGGAGATTTCTTATAGATTTTTAAAGCGATTTAACTTATCACAAAATGAATTTAAAGAAACCTACAATCGCTTACAAAATGTAATAGCTGATGAAAGCGCCGATCCTGTAACTCGAAATGCGGAGGGAGATGCGTTTGGCTATCACAAAATAAAACGTAATTCAACAAGCAATTTTTCGATGTTTGACGTTCCATCAAAGTCGGAAATTTGCACAATTACTTGTTCGTTTTGTAATAAAAAATTTTTAACGAAAAAAGCACTGAATTTGCATTCAAAATTAAGTCATAAGCATATTTTGTAGAACTTCGTGTATGTACGTATGTACATATGTATTATTATTTATTCATAAAGCAATATAAGAATTTATAATTTACATCCCAATTACAACATAATTATATAAAGAAAATTTACTCGAAAAAAAACTATGAAAAGGTAAGCCTAGGGCGAGCTACGTCAAAATATACATTGGTTGAGGTAAGCTAATAAATATGGTTGATATGCGATGATTTCTATAACTTAATAATTCAGCCATATACTACATCAAAATCGTAGAAACTGGAGGCTTCATGTGGGAAAACTACAAAGAAGTTTGCGTACCATTTTCCAAAGATTATTTTCAGACACTAGGAGTCTTAGTATGGAACGCAGCAGTAGTAATTCAATCATGAGCAAAATAACCACAGCGAGTGAAAGGCTTATTTTAAGATTACTTGCTTCCAACGCCTAAGCCAAAACTTTTGCTTATTTGCGTGTGAATTATTCTAGTAGTCGCTGTTCTCATTATTATTTTTTGATGAAGTTTTTTTCAAGCAGTACGCCGAGATTGTCATCGTTTTAATTCCATTCAGTACTGTGGTTTAAAAAACTTTAGAAGTTTTCGACGCGAGAAACACTGATCAAAACTGTAAAGTAAAGTACTTTGTTCCTGTCAAGGTTTACTATATTTTATATGTTAAAAGTACATATATTGGGTTATATGTATTTGTCGTTTGCCAAAAATACATAATTTTTAATAAATAAATAATCTATATCTCAAACACAGAATGCGGTTTATTCTATTTTCAATCCTTATGCACTTTTGCTGCTCTGGGATCATCGGGTCGCATTACCACATATCCCGTTTTATATCGACGGTTATCACCATCATTAACATAATAATTTCTCAACCCAACAACAGCTAACCCCACACCAATAATAGCCAACACTGTTCCACCGACAATATCTGGGATTTCGTTCCAGGCTCTTTTAAGAAGCGCTGTAGAATTACGAACTCCAGTAGCGGACATGGTATACTGTAATAAAAAATAGTAATTAACACAAATAATCTTCAAAGGATAATTAAATACCTTAAAGGTCTATATTACACAACAGAAAAAAATTTTATATTTAACACAATAGACATCGAAGCCGATGTGAATACATTTACACTTTGTGGTAATACCATAGCGAATTTATGCAATGACAGCGTAACGCAGGTAATTTTTGAAGTCTGTTTACAAAACACCTATGCCTGTCAATTACTAACAATACAATATTTCTACGTGCCTATAGTGTTTTCACACTGAGGATAAAACCTAGTTTTAAAACAAAATTTGGTTTTAACTTTAAAACCAACCCTTAAAACCTGGTTTACCATCTTAAAACCTTTTTTGAATTGGTTTTAAGTAGATTTTACAATATACAGCCTTGTTTTATTCAGTGCTACCAAGTTAGAAAGATTGAAAACAGCTGATTCATTCACAATTCACAAATATTCATTCACAAAATGTAAAATCATTTCAATTTTAGATACACATTTTTAAAATTTATTTTTTATATATACAATAACAGCTGTCGTACAGTTTCTCAAATAAATGTGGGAAGAATAATTACTACAAACCCACCTATTTATTCAAAAAATTTATTTTATCTTTAACAAATTTATTTCACACACTGTATTATAAAACCTGATTTTATAAAAATTGTATGTGAACACAAAATCAGCTGTTTGTAGGTTTTAAGTTAAAACCAGGTTTTAACTTTAGGTGTGAAAACACTATTAGAAATGATATTTCGTTTTTTCAGCACATTAAATTGGAAGTTGAATTATTAAAAATCCCAAAATTAAATCTATATCCGTTGAAATTAAACTGACGCAAATAAAATTTCAAGCATATTCTCATGAAAATTATATAAATTGATATATATAAATGTATTTTATATTAGATTTGTGTGCTTTGCAATACTTTACATACAAATGTACGCGAATATGGAATTCGTTCTAAATAAAGCATTCTTAATAAATATTATTTTTGCATTAAAAAGAAACGATTAAAAAATGTATATAACAGTTAAGTTGAACTACATGATCATCCTTTGTCGAAAGATGGTCACCTAATGAATACGTTCTAATAATTTTTTGACATTATGGGTATTTCTACTTTTACGCCGTTTAAAGTTGCATTTAATAGATATTCTCTGATGCTCTCTGATATTCTCTGGTTTGCCTTTTGTGTCTTGACTTTTCGTTTTTATTTATACCTTTTACTACCTTTATGTCGTTCATACAATTTTGAAGTTTTTGTGTGTGCGTCTATTAAAAAAAAGTTGATATGGGAAAAAGTATTAATTTTCGTTTGCTTTAAGAGTAATTTTTTGTTACAATTTCTTTCTAGGGAATAAAAGAATTTAAATTCTTGTGTTTTCCAATTGCGATTAAATACAAGTTATGTTCAAAATAAGTGTGAGTGTTACGAAAAGTCATAGTACATAAATATAAAATATACACACTAGCATACATCAGTGCGTATATATTGAAGTCTACGAGTAAATATATGTATATATATACATATCTATTTAAATAATTGGTTCGGTGTTTAATCGCGTCTTGCAGTCATCACTGGTACTGCGAACGTTCAATTTGAAAATAGAAAATTTTTAATAGGCCCCAAGTGACATGCTAAAGAAATTGAACACTCAAAATAAAAAAAAAATTTACGGTGTAAAAATATACATGCAACAACAATAAAGTGTAATAAAAATCCCCAATCGATTGCTTCACTCCGTTTCGACGAAAATCTAAAAATTCATGAGCTAAATTAGTTTGTAAAACAAAAAATATCTAAATGTGGCATTATAATTGAAAAATACTTAGAAAAGAAAAATGTAATACTATAAATCCAACAGCCAAAAACGGACATTTTTTTAAAAAAAAAACTATTTTAATTGGAAGAAATTAATCAGGCGAAAAATCTCAATTTGAAATCAAGAGTGCAGAGAATAGGAAAATTAAGTTGTTAAGTAAATGTGTGAACATTTTAAGTAAGTGACTAATGAAGTTCAATAAAAAGTCGTTAGTTAAAAGAAAAAAAAACGAAAATAAAAAATGAACAAAAACAAAACAAGAAAAAATTAATTATTTTATTATAAAAGTAGTAGTATTTTTAAATTGGGCTAGTGTTGCTTGAGAACACTTAATTCGACAATCCTAGATCTAGAAAAATCACCACAACGCACCGGTGGCAAAAAATCGTTTAAAGTGGCTAAATTAAAGTTATGGCATTAGCGCGTAAATTAGCTGAAAGAATATGTAAGTATTTGCAAATTTGTGTATTTCCATTATTGTTAGTTAATAAAAATTACGCTTTTCTGTAACCTCATATTCAATTTCAAAATATGTATGCGGTAAACAGCTGGAAAGTTTTGTAAATCATTAAATTGTGTAAATATTATTTATTAGTAATCTAATGTTTTGAGCGTTTGCAACTAGTAATGCTAATGCATTCGCTATTTCCTTTATAATTATATGCCTGCTAAGTTAACCTTTGTTTTCCCTTAAATCCTAAATCGCAAAAATATTTACTGCATATTTTCTTCTATGTTTGGATTTTGACATCCCCAAAAATATGGCTTTATCTACATAACGAGCAAAAAAGCCAACAAATCAAAACCATATACAGTCTGTCAAGAATGAGTTTTTACATTGGAAATAAATAAGAGTTTTAGCTTCAATAGAAAAAAATAAACACTTTTTATTTATATTTGAATTATTTTTACTAATTTATTTTTATTTTTGTTATTATATTTTTAATATTTAAAAAAAATTAAAATTCTTTAGTAAACCAAGAACTAATGACATCAAATTACAAAAAAACAATTTACCACTTTTTGACACTGTCAATAAACGGTTTTTACAAATTAATACAGGCTGCTATATTAAACTTATTAAGTGAATACTTCATTTTTTTAATTAATTATTATTTGGAATGATAACCATTAGCTTCAATAACATTTTATAGTCGCATTTTCATGGAATACACTGGTTTATTTATAAGTTTACCGCCATTCGGATAGTTATCCTGGTAAAACTTACCATTTGGTTTATTCTCAGTGACCAATTCAAATTTTTTAGCACTGCCGACTAAGTTTTTTTAAATATATATTTAAATATAGTTCAGCGTCCATTGTGCCGCCAAGTCTCCTACTACTTTACTAGAAATACATCCCCAAACGGATAATTTTCCAAATTTGACAGTTGGAAATATACTTCGAATTTGCAAAGCGGGGAAGAGTTGCGCCATACTCTGCTAGATCCATCCTTGTAATATAGCATTTTCTTCATCTCGTCGCAAAATATAATGCCGTCCCAATATTCTACGAGTTTCGGAAACGTTGTTCAAAGCAAGTGAGAGGTGTTTTTCAATATTTTGTTCAGACAGCAATGGTTTCTTCCGTGATGATCTCGATGAATATTTCAGTCGCAGTATAGGCTGACGAACTGCTTCATGAGAGACAATAATACCACACTCTTTGTTAATAGGGTTCTCAAAGAAATGTTTGAATATTAATCCAATTTTCGTATTGTCAATCAGTTTACCCGTCTTTTTTTCCGCTCGATTTATAACATTATAGTATATCGATTACGTAATATCAAATGCTAATCATTTAGTTTTCTCTAGATTTGTTTCTTTTATAAAATTTGTTTATTTACTCTTTAAAGCAAAACGAACTTTGGTATTTTTTTTAACACACACTTTTTTACTCGACTCTTGCCAGTATTTTGCAAATTGAAGAAATGGTTTGCTGTTTTTAATAAGTTCATCCTCATACAGTCTAATAGATCTGCAATTTAGATATAGTAAATCGTATGTGTGTGAATTACTTCTTATGGCCCTTGCACTGCTTAGGCCATGCCCACTGTTCTTATCTGAAGTTCCGTTCCAGCAGATGATTTCTGGTAAATCGTCTAATAAAAATTTGCGTTACCGGGTTTTAGTAAAATTGGATACTTTGCCTCTGTTAAAATCTGCTTTTAGAAGCCTGTTCTTCAATATTGTTATATTTTGGATTAAAAAAATAGGAAGTTTTCGGAATTATTTAAAATAATAAATGAATAATTATTTAAAGTAATAAAACCGCAAGTTTTCCATTCAAAAATATATAAAGTATAAATAAAATAAATATTTAAAATAACACTTAATTTTATTATTTAGTATTTTTTAATATATTCTTTGTTCTCCAACCTTTTAGTTCTATTTTATATTTAAATGTTATATTTGAAATAATGAAAATTTATTACATTGGGTTTATAAAACAATTTAGTAATATTCTCTGAAAAAGCTCAGCAAAGGTGAGTGAAATATGAGACAATAAAATAGAAAAATGAACTTTTTGATTCAGATAAATTAATAATGCAAAGGGGTCTCAAATGTATAACAAATAAAAAATTAAGAATAAAAAAAAAGTGCCAAGAAAAATATAAAATAGTTATTACTCTTAGAGTGGTTTTATATTATTTTAATAACAATTTTTTTAATTCTTAGAATTCATAAAACACACAACATAAATTACATTTCACATTTCTTCCTATATTGTTGATCCATTAATCCAGAATCACATTTAAATGACTGGAAATTAAATACGATTGTGTTGTAAGCAGACTTTTAATATCAGTTGTTCGCTTACCATTAAAATCTTTTGTTTAGTTTCGTTATTTGCGTTATTTTCTAAAATATAAAAATGTGACTGCATATCCTTTTTTCAATGCCTGTGATGTGTGTGAAGATAAATATGTCGAGTTAGATATGACTTCTGTGACAGATTTACCTACTCTAACCAAAGCATTCTCAATCAAGTGATCAAATTTATTTGGCCCAGAAGCCAACATATAAGGCTATTAAAGTGCATTTATAAAATACTAAGCACATTTTATTAATTAGAAAGAGCATTGTTCATTAGACGTTGAGAATTGGGTGAGGCAGTTTTAGTCCGCTTGCCATACGTCCGAGTTTTTCTAGAATTCTATATTTATTGAGAAGCGACACGCACGGATAGAATGGGTCTAGTCATTCCTTTATGCAAATATCTCTTGTATTTGCCGTTGCACTTGAATCTCCTGTGGGAATTTTGATACCATCAATAATGAAAATATAACCCCCTTATTATTTGATTCCAATTGTGTAGTTATGTGTTTATTTTTAGTATTTCTTTACCTCGACATATATATATATATATATATATATATATATATATATATATATATATATATATATATATATATATATATATCCGCTTTGCTGACCGTAAAAATTTTCTTTTATTTTGAACTGCCTTTCAGAGAAAATCAAAATCAGAGTTTTTAATTAACACCACTACACGCTCATTACACAACACCTTCTGCGAAACACAGCATAGACTTATCGCCCAAATAGAGATTAAAAATTACAGATAATTATTTACTTTTTTAACTTAATTTTTTAATTTATTTTTTTCACAAAAACATGTTAGGCATGATCCGGTATTGGGCTAATTAACGTCGCTACATACCGATTACATTTTCAGCAAAACAAAGCATAGTTTTATCGCGCTAAAAAACACAAAAAAGTAGGTATTACGCCGTCTGTCGGAGGAACTTCAAACTATACAGAAACACTCCTCATGGCCCATAGAAAATATATATAAAATTAGATCAAAATCGGTGCAGTAACTTTTGAGTTTATCGATCATAAATTTATTATAAAGTGGTTTACTTTTAGATGGTGATTGTTTTCTTTTCTCCCACTTTTAGAATTGTTACTATTCTTTTTCGTCGAGTTCCTTTCCTCTGATGGCGTGGACCGTTTTTGTCCTGTAGTTGTGTTATTTCTGCTATCTCTGTAGCTTTGGTGTATCTTTGAGTAAATTGAAATGTTCGCTACTTTTAATAGACATATTTCGAACACGCGTAAGCCGTTCATTATCCATTCGCCTACGGAGGAAATTTTTGGTTATAATTCTTGTTGGTTAATATATTTCTTTTCTTCAAAACGTGTTGACCATTGAAATAATTTCTTGTAGATATTTCTTGGTAATTTTAGTTATTGTTAGTTATACGAGTACATACTTAACTTGTTATAATTTTGAATTAACTAAATATTTGTCTTTGTCAATTTCTATTACTTTTAATGGCTTCTTAAAAGTGTTAATAATATCTTCTATATCTTCCTAACTTTTTCCTTTAAAATTTTTCTTATATTTTCCTTATCACTGATTATTTAAAAATTGATGTTTAGGCGTGTTTGTACTTAATATGTATTTACTTAGTTATTGCCCGATGTTTTCAGGATTTTATTACATTAATATTATATTATTATATCAATATTAATAATGTATCTAAGGATGGTACCTTTCTACTCTTTCGAAAACAGAGATACAACGTTTGTATTATTTTTTTAAATCCCGTTTGTGGTTGTCGCTAGTTTTATTTAGGATTTTATATAATTAGAAAAAAAAGTTTAGTTTTGGTGGCGGTATTATTGCGACTGCTTCTTTATTTGCATTTCAATTGTTTTAATAACAATTTTTTAAATATATTTTTTTAAATGAATTGAAAATATTTCTTAATTTGTTCAAGCCAAAATATCAAAACAAAAATGTTTATGTTCGTGAGAAAGAAAATGCGATTGACAAACTAAGTTTTAATTCTAATATATGATAAATATTGTACCAACTAACCAAATCCCAAAAAATTAAATTGCGATGCAATACGGACGTTTAGGATCGAATGTACAGATTTCGAATTTTTGGAACCGGTTAGAAATAAAAAGTTAAATGTATGAGTATACTTGTATACACTTTGTTTAACAAAGTACCAATTACAAACCGCTGCTATACCTGTAGCATATCACCCTAATTAATTTTCTTTAATGTTATTTAACCTCTTTACTTAGATGAGATAAAAGCACATGATGGCAATGTTACTTGTCTTGATGTCGGTGAAACTGGTCGTGTTTTAGTTACAGGTGGTCAGGATCGTAATGTTAATTTATGGGCAATAGGACAAACAGAGTGCTTTATGGTAAGATTATTATTATTATTATTATAATTGTTATGGTATTATTATTATTATTTTATTACAATGTGCAACGTACTTCAATGTGCAACATATGTTTTCAGTCACTAACTGGTCACAATCGTCCCATAGATTGTGTTCGTTTTGCATACAATGATGATTTTGTATATTCTGCCGATGATATTGGCATTATAAGACGATGGGACTTGAATGCTCAAACAATATGCTCCACATTAAATGGTCACATGAAAAGTGTGCGAACATTGGATTTCAATCCATCAGGAGAGTATGTAGTATCAGGTAGTAACGATACCACAGTAAGGTAAGTTGAAAAATAGTGCAATTATAAATTTAAATATTGACAATGCTAAAAAAGCAAATGAAAGTACAATAAATGATAGTAAATTGCAAATAAAAAAGAAAAGAAATGTACTGACAAAATTAGATACTGTGCTGTTTAAGGAACGGCACAGAATGGCAGTTTTCATGGAGGAAATTAATAATCAATGCAGTAGACAATTGTGGGACTTTTCTTAAAAATCCACAGTTATCTTTTTTAAGATTATGCAGATTCGCTTCTTCTTTCTCTGAGTCTCATGTCATTGCATTGTCTCATGACAATTTCTAAAAAAAATAAGATTTTATTGCTGAAATTTCTTGTTTTCGAGGGATTGATCCCATCTATTTCTGCGATTACATTGTCGTCCGGATTAATTCGTGTAGTTCGAGGTATTTTTGACTTTGACCAGATGCTGATAGTATTTACTTATATGTTTGTACCCTGCTTGTATGGAGTTTCTGATAATCTTTTAGTAGCCTCCTTCAGTAAACCGTGATTTTACTAAAGTATCTAACTTAGCCACTTCACGTTTAGATACTTTGTTGCGATCGAATCTGATCAAACATATTGTGTTGTAGTCTGTAGATCTTTTGGGTTGTATTTCTCTTAAACTTACTTACAATTAAATTCGGCTATAATGTAATTGATTTACTTATGGCGGCCAAACGTTTTATCACCCTTCAACTCGCGCGTGTAGAAATTTACGTTTTTAGTCTGTAGCTTTCCCAAAAGACATTAGTTCTTATTGACATCCTTTGAAGAACTAGTAGTCGCTAAATAAATTTACTTTTGCTGAAAAGGGTTTCGTCTACAACTATTGGTGTTACCTTTTTTTTATCGGATTTTCATTTCTCTCGCTGTCGCCAGTCTCACAACAAATCTGTTGGGCAAGCCTCTTTGATTGTTTATGTTTAGAATTGACTTTGCAAGATTAGCAAAAAGTACATAAAGTTTCCATTTTGGTTTATTTTGCATAAAAAAAAATTGACTACAACAGACAGGAAAAAACATAACGATGCTATCTGGGGGTGCAGAGTTGATATTATTTGATTTTCCTTACTCTATTTATTATATATTCATAACATCAAATACTGAAGAGTTTTACATAAATAAATATTAGAAATAATAAAATACATATATGTACTTTTATGATAATTTATATTATTATATTTCCAAAAATCTTTTTCGCGAAAAAATTCCCTTGGTATTCCCTTGGCGTTAAATTTCTAACACTATATATATATGTAAGTTATAAAAAAGTAAATATTGTAAGAGAAAATAATAAGAACCCTAAAACAAAACGTAAAACGACGTTAAAGTGAACAAAATTAAATGATTCATTACATTCATATATGTACATGTCTATGTACTTTGTTGTAAAAGATAAACGTAATTAAAAGAAAATCTGAAAACAGTAGTTAAGATTGATTACGCTTTGGAAAAAATTTGTGAACAGCTGTTTAAAAATAGAATAATGCAATTTAAAGGGCCTTAAATCTGTCTTTAGACACGTCGAGTCTTATTGTAAAACTTATCAATGGCGTTCAATAACTTATCAAAACTTCTTTGGCGTTCACACAAAGCGAATCTTTTTTACATTTCTTTTCATAAGAAAATTCTTTTATTAAGCAAACAACTTCAGTGTTGCTAAACAATGCAGAGCTTTTTGTTACAAACAGATGTTGCTTGATATTAATATTTCATGTTTAATCATGTTTGAATGTAACTTTTGGTTTCATGGCGATATATTTTTTTCTTAACTTTATTTATCAGGGGAAAAATTTTGTGATATTTTATATGTACATATACGATTTCCATTGATTATTCCATTGATAATTCCATTATTATTTTGCTAATTATAAAATTTTTATTTATTTATTTCTAACGGTTACACATCCATACATATATAAGAATGAAATGTATAAGTATATGAATGCCATTAGTGTTTTAGGAAATAATCAATAGACTTTAATTATAGTCTGAAATATTAAATTTAATAAATTTTAATTTGAATATAAAGATAATTTTAAAACAATTTTAATGAAATAAGTTTTTTATTATTGTCACCAAAATTCACATTTTTATTCGTTCTACTTCGATCGGAGTTTTTCAACCATCCACTAACATGCAATAACGAATTTTAAAATAATAGAGAATGTCAAAATTTAATCTCAGCATTGCGAAAGAGAAAACAAAACTTATCTCCGCGTCTCTCACATAAAAGCTAGCAATCTCAAAATTAGGACTCGACTTGTGTAAACATAGACCTAATGCAAAACTTATGTTTTTTTCTTCTTTGAACTATCTTCGGCATTCACGCTAGATAGGCTTTATTACAAAAATATTGAATTTTTATGAGTGTGACAAAGTGTGTTTTGAGAAATCAAAACGTATCGGCAGTACATGATGTGTATTTGTTTCTTTTCGCCTTTCTCTCTCGCCTAAAAACTGGCAATTTTAAAATGAAGACTCGACGTGTGTGAACATACTTTCAGCATAATAACGACTGCAAACAGAGATAATATGTGAAACCAAATGAATATCGATAACTTTTTAAGTTAATACATCGCCGTTTTTAAATCAATTTTCCTACATACATATGCATGTATGTAATTCAATTTTTTATGACAAATTATCGTCGGTTGCATAATACCCTACGTACATATGTACATATATGTAAGGGGATGCACCCACGTAAGTATAAATTGATTAGTATGAACTGAATTTTAAGTAGCGAAAACAAAATACATACATGTGTACAACTATTTTCCCAGTTGGCGCAAAGTATTGTTTCTTTTGACTTGGTAGTTAATATACATTTTCAAATTGATACTACTTCATACCAGAAGCACATATTTTATTTAAGGCGCGATGTTTGATACCAGCTGCAGTTACCAGTACGGTAACTATTTGTTTTCAAAAGAACTACATAACAGGTATTGTCGAAATTATACAAGTATAATATTTTATCTTATTAATATATTTTTATCAAATTCACAACAAAATGTATAGGGAAGAAAGTCCACACCAACGCAAGAATATCAATTATAAGTAGGCACTTGCTATTGGATATGCAACTTTACAATGAGCATAAAATGGCAAATTAAAAATTTTGTAACAAAATAATAAGGTAGAAAAATTTTAAGTAATAATTGTTTATATTTGAAACATTAAATTTAAATTCAATTTGATTTCGTTTAAGATTTTAAATAATTGAAGAAGCAACTCAGGGCACAGTCGAAATATTCTGATAAATAAATAACAAATTTGTATTTTTTTTTAGAAAATTTCTTTTGCTTTGAAAATTTGTTTTTTAAAAATTCTATGGGGGGAAAAGCAGCGAAAAAAGTTTTTACATGTTTGCTTGCATATATATATATACCTTGATTTGGAATCAGTGGTATTAATATAATTTTTTAATATCTTTCATACCTACCTCTTTAAAATGTAAAATTATTGTACGGAAGTCTTACGTGCAAATAATAATATATTAATATTACAAAAAAAGGTCTACATTATATATTTTTAAAAGAGAAAAAAACTGAAAATCGCAGCAATTATAAAATAATGTAACTAAAATTTGTACATGTAATAAAATCAATAACCGTAATCACCATCAACCTGCGTGTGCTAAAGAGTGCTATTCAATCTATTTCATTTAATTTTTTGTTAATAGGCATTTTAATTAGAATATAAAAGATATTTTTCAGCTGTTTAAAAAATGTAGGTCAGTATTTAGCTAGCCAACATTTTATTTTATATTAATGAATGTTTTGAAACAACGATAAAAACTATTTCGAATTGCAATGTGCTATTTAAGTTTTTTTACAAAAAGAAATAGTTCTTTGTATTTCTGCTTTCGATCTCCATTTAAACCTTTAGAATTGATGGTGGGTGTATAATTTACTATTGGCGCATAACATGAGGGGTGCAGTTTTTAAATTGCTTTTTAAATTATATTTGGGAGATTATTAATTTTTAGCTGTTTTTTTTATGCAATTCATATAATTTTTCAGAACCATTGACACTTCTCTTCATTCGTCAGCTTTAAATTACTCCTACAAAACATTATACATTTCAAGTATAATTTTTGGAATGCTACATGAAAATGTTATTTTCGTAATATACATAGATTTATCTATACGATTATGTATCTATACGTCATATGTATACACCTATGAGATAATGCTCTTTACTATAATGCTTAGAATTAAATGAAACAAGTAAAAACAACAAGTACTTTTCCGAATTTTATATGTATATGTATGGATGTGTGTGCTTCTCTTACCTATTTCTGTTCACTACAATGTAGTGTATCGAAGAAAACTAATTTTGAGATAAATTTCTCATTCCTAAGCTATTTTAAAAATTGTAATAATAAAAATAAATAAATAATATTCTCTTATATTTTTACGTTTACTACAGCCATACACACACACGCACAGAACTCAATCAACTTTCTTATTTGGATTCATAATACACATGCATATGTAGATATACAGTAAACGTCAAAAGAAAGTTTACAATTTTGCAGGCAATACTGTTGAAGTAAATTAATAACTTAACAATATGTACATATGTTGAAATGTATGAAACTATTTTTTTTGAACACGGTTTTTACTTGCAATTTCTACAAAAGAAACAAAACTTATAAAAAGTAAAACAAAAAATATGAGAGGGAAACAATTACGAGGGCATATTCTTCGCGTCAAAAGAAAGTTTACACTTAATCCATTGAGTATTGTAGACTTGTGTTGCAGTAACGAAAATGTTTCGATTGCCGTTATTTGTGGGATTTAGATATTTTTGGATACTATTTCAGTCTTTAAGTATATATCGTAGTAATGGTTAAACAGACTTCATACTGACGGAAAGTCATTACGAGAAATTGGCTATATTATCAACGTAAGCCATGCAGCGGAACTTCACTTTTATGGAATTTACAATGAATTAATTTTATTACTTCAATAACTTGAAAAATAATTTGGAGCCAAGCGTTGAAAATCCTGCTGAAGTTACTTAAAATTTAGTCAAATCAATGCCAAAAAATAGCAGCTGTTTTAAATGCAAAAGGCAAACAAACTAAATACTATTTACTAATTTTTTCCTTTTTTTACTGTAAACCTACTTTTGACGCATGAAATTTGCTTCTTGTTTTACTTTTTAAATATTTTTTTGTTTCTGTAAAAATATAGTTGCTTTTTGTTATTTAATTGGAACGATCTTTAAAAAAACTTTCTTTCAACATCATTTATTGAACTGTTTTTTGCTAAAAAAATTTGTACAATATCGTAATAAAATTTAAGTATATTAATGTAAAATTATTTTTAACGCTTACTGTATATTTCATACGGAGCTGTTAAATAAACATATGTATGCTATCTAATTTCATAGACCTTGATTAACTCAAAGCTTTATTTAATATATGTAGTCTATATATGTACAGCCATATACATATGTTTGTATGCATTTGCGATATCTTTTTTTTCTTCTTTATTTGGTATTTCTTTATTTAAATTTTATTTAACAGGAAGCTTGTTTCAAATAGTTTAACCGTAAAAGGAGCATAATAATCATAGTTTTTTTTAAGAACAACAAAGAAAGTTAGTATTAGATCACAATAAAACCTGTTTGGATTTCTATTATAATTTATGTACATATGTACATAAATATGTACCACGCCAAGTACCTTGTGACTTAAATGAAAAACAGAAGTGAATTTTGTAAAAATTATAAAAGTTAACAACCAAGTTAAATTAAAACGAACTATAAAAGAAATTCACAAAGAGAAAATAATAAACACTAATACAAATAGATAAGAGCTTAACAAAATGTGTAAATATATACATATGTATACCACAGACATTTGTATGTATGTACCAAGCCAAACTTACTTTACAGGTAATGCTAATTCTACGAATCAATTCTTGCTTTTGTTTCAGATGATCAATCTGTTAAGTAAATTTATTGGAAAATAAAGTAATATATTTACTGATTTACCCGTTTATTTATTTATGTAGGCCTACAGGTATGTTTTAATACATAAAAGAAGTTTTATTGTTGTGTACACTTCGTATATAGATTTTTGTCAACTTGTTTTAACTGTTTATTGGAAGCAAAATTTCTTTTACAAAGAACATACAATACCATAAATTAAATTTGAAACAAAAGTGCACCGTTTGGTGGTCGGCCTACAAAAGCGGAAAATAAAAGATGAAGTGGAAGAGTAATATAATAATTGCTGTGCTGAAAATAAGAAATATAGCGTAGTAAGAATCAATAAGTAAGGCATACTAAAGAAAAGAAAATAGAAAATGTTGAGGTTGTTGTTAGTTTTAATTTTATATATCAAAATTAAAAACTTTAATAGATAATGTTGTGAGAAAATGTGCAGTATATGTATCTTAGCTGAAGGAAAAAAGCATGTAAACAAACAGGTTTTTACACCCAATATCAAAAATAGCGTTACCTTGACGGACTTGTCAATAAATAAAAATTAACCCACTTTGTAGGGATTCTTCCTACAAAGTTTACTACTGTCGGCAAAACATTACATGTAACGAATGTGTAAACCAAAATTTTCGGGAATCCGGGCCGATTGTTGCAGTTGACGGTACTGCTTTTATGGCAGATGTATTTTAAGAACTTTGCAAGATTGAAAATGTTTATGTGAAAAATCAAATATATTGAAAATTTTAATGATATTTGATATTGTTTGTTTGTACATTTATGTTTTACGTGTAATTATTAGGCTAAAATAAGTAATAAAAAAAAGCCAAAAAAATTATACATATACATATGTACATACGTGTATTTAAAGCTAAGACTATAAATTTTTAATTTAACTGGAGTATTATTGTATGGCCAGTGTAATCATGATAAATACTTCCGAGGTATACTCAAGAAAATATTGTCGTATAATGTCAAACCCGTTTTTCTTAAAAAATATATGAAGGATTTCACAGTTTACTTTAGTTAATTTTTACGACTGTGCATACTGGTCAATTATTAGTAAACATTATAAGTCGATACATTTACCAAACAGATATTACGCCTACTAACGTAAAATTTCTTTGGAACAGATTGATCTTTATTTTTAAAGAAGCTTACAAAGGATTCCAGGAGCGGTGACAGAGAGAAATTTCCGAAATTTACTGCAAATGCCAAATAATTAACCGTTAAGGATAATATTTTTCGGTTTTTTTTTTTTAAATATATAAGATTTTTTTTAAGGATATTAACCTTACGTGATTAAGTAATGAACAGGTGATATATAAAATATTTCTTAATTTTGCAGTACAAAATAATATCATGAACAATGGTATCACAAAATTAAACGTGCTATTAATTTATTTGCAAAGGCATTATAATTTTTGTTTTTGGTTAACTATTTTCCTCAGTATTGAAACTATTTTTGATGCTTTTTAGCCGCATGCTCTGATATCTAAACTCGACACATCAATATAGTCTTTATATTTTGGTTTTTATTTTCCTTAGTGTTCAGGTGAAAAGCCTTTTCCCCATTGCTTTTTACGGAATTTCTTATTTGTTTTCCTTGAAAAAATATTTCAAGGAAAAATAATTCCATTTGAAAAAATTATAGCTAAAAAAACATCTTTACATAATTATAATTATTGCCATTATGGGCGACATTTATTTAAGAAAACCGAAATTACTCTGAATTCTTTGCCGCCATATATAAAGAAATATTGAAAGAATAAATATAGAATAATAATATCGATAGTTCAAATTAATAATGAGCTGTGATAGTTATACAGTTTACTTTATACTCTTTAGTAATGCATCTTAAAAGTACAAGTCTTTCAATATAAAATGAATCATAAGAATTATAACTGATACAATATGAAAAAGTTAGCAGGAGTATTCGGATTCGTTCTTGTAAAACTACTGAAAAGTTCAGTTTTGCTATACAATGCCTTTTTACAACCAATTAAAAGACTAATTGTCTTTGCACTTCATGGTGTCGTAATAAGAATAAAAATATAAAATCTTATCTTATCTTATTTGTTTGCCATTATTATTTACATTTAATTACAATAAAAAATTATTTATCTCCAAAAAATGTTAATGAAATTAAATGCATGTGTTTACAATTTAGCACGTGTATCCTTAAGGTCAACATAAGCACCGGTTATTATATCCTTACCAGTTTCAACAATGCTGGTTTTGAAGTGAATACGTTTCCCTTGTTTCCACATATCAATTTTTAAAGTTTGTCCAGGTAGAACAGGAGCTGCGAAACGGGCTTTAACGCACTTAAAAAGTGCTGAGTTATTATCGGCATATTTAGTTAGAACTGCACGAACCGAGAATCCCAAAGAACAGAGCCCATGTAAGATCGGTTTTGTAAAACCAGATATAGCAGCAAAGTTAGGATCAATGTGTAAGGGATTAGTATCACCTGATAAACGGTACAAAGCTGCTTGATCTTCAGAGGTCTTATATTCAATGAAGTCGTCGGGCATTCGAGTGGGATTTGGAATAGTTGGTATGACACCCTCCTTGGCATTCTTTTTTCCACCAAATTTACCAGCACCAACAACAAAAATTGAGCTTTGATTTTTGACAAGCAAATGCCCACTTTCATTGTAAGAGTTACAATTAGTAACAACTACAGCACCAGAACCCTTATCCATGATGTCATAAACTTTACCGTTGGTATATAATTTACCACTGGTGGGAATATCGTCACATATTTCCAAGTATTGTTCACCATGCAGAATGTTTGTGAGGTCAGCTTTCCCTTCAGGCAAAGCGTTTGATACTAAATCAGTAGACATGCTTAGCAAAAGGCCAGGCATGACGAAGAACGTGGGAATAGGTGAGAATGCGGTATCGCTTTCATATAAATATTTCAAGTCGTTAGGATTCTTGACGGTGGCACCAACACCCAAAGCGTATAAAATTAAATCCTTACATGTAAAATTAAATCCATCTTGAACATCGCCAATCTTATTATCTTTAAGATTTTCTAGAACTTCAAGTAAAGTACCAGATGCTTCTGCGATAGCATTTAAGTGTGTGGCATCGCTCATATCAGTGACTTTGGACCAAACACTTTTAACGTATTCGGGTGTAATAACATCCTGTTCTATAGAGGTGCGAAGTACAGATCCTTTACCACGGATCATATGAACCTTGGTAGCCCAGCCAGCAGCACTTTCAATGTAAGAACCTGATAATTTAAAGTAGAGCAATATATACAATTTGAAAACGTTTGATTATACTATTCAACTGACCATTATCTTCACAAGATTCGTGACACAAATAAATTACAACGGGCGCGATCAATTGAGGTTTTAATTCAGTGAATAAAAAGTCCGGCAGTATGCCTTCAGTCATACGACTAGCGGCAGTAGGAATAATAACATTACAATGAATATTATTCCTTGCGCCTTCAATAGCTACGGTATTAGCTAAACCAACCAAACCCATCTTGGCAGCCGAATAATTCGATTGGCCAAAGTTGCCATAAATACCGGAGTTCGAGGAGGTCATAATAATGCGACCATAATTTTGTTTTTTCATATGAAGGAAAGCGGCCTGTGTGACTTTAAAACTTCCCTTTAGGTGGACATCATTAACCAGATTCCAGTCTTGTTCACTAGTCTTTAAAATACTACGATCGCGTAAAATTCCTGCATTGTTGATTACAATGTCTACACGTCCGTATGATTTAATAGCAGTTTCAACCACTTTGTCGCCGTCTACGACAGAATTGTAATTCGCTGTTGCTTCACCTCCCTTAGACTTAATTTCATTCACTACTAAGTCCGCGGCTCGTGTTGAAGCACCTTCACCATTATGGGCTCCACCTAAGTCGTTTACAACGACTTTAGCACCACGAGATGCCAATAGTAAAGCATATTCACGACCTAGACCAGCACCAGCACCGGTTACAATTGCTACGCGTCCATCAAAGCGTAATTCTTTAGATGACATTCTGCTAATTCCTGTTTTTTAAATACAAATTAAACTAAGAATAATTTGAGAAAAAAACAAATTGAAATTACAAGTACAGACAATATAAGACATTATACATTATTAAAAATCGTGCCGAAAGCCGAGTAAATTGTTTATCAAGAGAGGTAGTGGTACAAAAGGAATGAATAGATACTTGGAGGGCATACATACATAATTAGAGAATTATAGAATTTATAAAGATATTCCGAAAAAGGGAATTAAATTAGTATGTACAGGAGTAATATAGCAAAATTGGTGCTAATGAAAAGTACCAGTTATTGTGAAACAATAAATAATTTTCAACTCTTTCGGCTATAAATACAGAATTGAAAATTAAATTGAGGCTGAATATTGGGATAATGGTATTTTCAGCAACGAAACTGAAGTTATGGAATACTATCAGGATGTGTCAACTAGAATATGGAACAAAGCCTGATTTTCTTTTTCGAGCAAAGGAATAGTAGAATTGTTTGTTAAAAAAGCGTTTACGCATTCACGACATTTTTGATAAAATGTAATAAAAGAAATTTTAGATGTGGCTCCTTTATTATTGTGAGAAAAGGTCAGAACCTGCTCAAGTTGTTGCCTTAATCTCATTGAAAATTTGTGGGTATATTTGAAACACAACCAAAAAGCAAATAAATTTTTACAAGGCTATATATGTATATATATATGGGAAGAGTGGCAGATTATTCTTGCCAAATATATTTTAAAAAGTTGCTTGATTTCTTGCAGAAGGATGGTATCATAGAGAATACATATCCATATACACATACATATAAACGGAAATAAATAAGTTAATATGTATTCAGATATTAAATTTTTGTTCCGCTGATGCTGTATTATTTTTCGCTTTCTCTTTTTATTACTTTGTTGCGTTTGGAGTTTGAGTAGACGTAATTGGACTTTTAAAATATATGGTCAAAAATCTACTTTTAGATTCTTCACATTAAACCTTGTATTAAATATGTACATAATTTTAGTGCCCAAAGGTCATGTAGTGTTGCATTTACAGATGGGTGTAGATATGTACATGTATATGCATGTGTCTATCAAATAACGTCTTATTTGTATTTACATGAACAAAAAAACTTTATACTTTGTACTCAATGTACAAATGTATTATCTAGAGAATTTTTATTCAAGTTAAATTTTAAAACAAACCCATATTTTGGTTTGAAACGAACATTGGACTTTTGCTTGAAACTTGCTTGCCACTTAACATGACGAACTTTGCCCAGTTTTAGTTGTTTATTATTTTGCAATTTTTCATAGCAACTACCTAAAAAATATTTTAAACCGAAATTAATTTTATATTCGATTTTTCTTATCGTCTATAAAATTTTAATACATTTATATGCACCTTCGGCACAGAGAATAGCCGGGGGGAATGCTTGTATGGAAAGTAAAAATTACTTACTCAATTTGTTGCAGATGGAAGAAAGTATTTTTTTGTGTTGCTTTTAATCAATAATCCAATTTTTATTAATTATAAAACAAATCTAAACTTTTATTTATGTATGGACTCAAATGTTATTTATGTAGTTCAATTATTAAATGATAATCAAAAACATTAATTCGTAAAATTCGACTGGAACACTCAGCTACGACTTGTTTTTGACGAATGAATGCAAACATGGTTGCAAACACGAAAAGTATTATTCTCATTTCCTTTTGTTGTTATTTTCATTTGTAGCATATGTTTCAGTTATTTATGGGGTGGCAACGTTTTGAAGGTGCATGCCTTTACTAAATCTTAGGTTGTTAAAAAATTTGCGAGGTTACCACAATAAAAATGTCGAAAATCGTCAAATTTAGTTAAAAATATGGAAATCGTAGAAGTGTTTTTAAAGACGTCACATATTTATTTTTTTATGCATTTTTGTCAACTGGCAGCGGCAGGCCAAGAATTTTATTTTTTCAGCCACATACAATTTTAAATTAAAATAATTACATGGTAAATTAATAAGATGTACTAAATTTACATCAAAATTTATAAATTTCTAAAAAATTAAAAATTAAATTATATATTACCCGATGGCCTTAGGAGGCAGTGCTTCTACTCATATTATAATTATATTCATTTTATTGTAATTTTGAGTAAATAAATAAATTAATTATATATATTAAATAAACATTTAACTCGCAGATACATGAGCTGGTTTTTAATCAAGGTTATCGCGTTTTCAATTTTGTTCCCATTTTAGATTGCATTTTTGATTTTAATTTTGAAAAGAAAGAATTTAAAAAAGGAAAAGCAAAATAATTTTTTAAGATAAGAAAGAAATGTGTTAAAATTATTTCATTCAAAGATTTTATATAATATTTTACAAATGATTCTATTGGTTTGGATATTCATTTGGGAAGCTAAAATAAAATCGGAAAATTTGAAATTTGGTTCCAAAATAAGAATAAATAATTATTTTGGAGTTATAGGTCGATTCATTTTACTCTGCCGAGATTCGGGTGGTCTTAAGAATTTTTGCCAGCCTTTCATTTTTCGAAATGGTTGCTTTCAATTTGACAGATAAAATTTACATTATTAGTCGTTGTTGAATAATTCGGAGCCGGTTTTACTCCAACTGTAGAGAACCATGTACTGATTTCAAAATTATTTATATTTTACATATATTATAATTTAATTATTATAATTTATAATTATAATTTATTTATTATAATTTATAATTATAATTTATTTATTATAATTTATAATTATAATTTATTTATAATTATAATTTATTTTTTATAATTTATAATTATAATTTATTTATAATTATAATTTATTTTTTATAATTTATAATTATAATTTATTTATAATTATAATTTATAATTATAATTTATTTTTTATAATTTATAATTGTAATTTATTTATAATTATAATTTATATGTATCATTTATTTATTATAATTTATAATTATAATTTTTTTTATTATATACATGTAAGATTACTTTTGAGTATTTCATACTCTTTAATCCATGTGTAGTTAACCGTGTATTAGTTGTCAAGTTGAAAATTTATATACATCATTACATATATTTATATACAATTGATTTTTATATACATCGTTTTTAAATTATTTCCTCCAAATTCTGTGAATCAACAACTTTTATTCCTATAACCGTTATAAAATGTGATGAGCCACCTAGGTTCCTATTTCCTGCAATCCATTAACAGTTAAAACCAATTCATTTACCTGCGTTGCAAATTTTTTATGCGAGTCAAATTTAAAACGAATTAACCTTTTAAACACTTTGACTTTCCTAGACGCTGTGTCTGCTTTAAGCAGTTTTAAATCAGTATCAATTAATTTGATTTTAACCTCAAATTAATATTTGCCAGAGCCTTAGCATCAGTCTGAGACCAATTATCTGCATCCTCTTTTGTACAAAGAAGAGTTATCGACATACTTTTTATTTGAATCGACCAAGTTGCTAAACTAACGGAGATGACGTACTAATACCTCCTTTCTTTTTTTCACTGTAACTTTAAAAATTAACCAATTATTTTTTTGTTGTTGTCGTGCTTCTGCCCCCATAACCTTCGCTGTTATATCCAGTTAGAATTTCAAATAAAATAGACGACATATTGGTCCCATAATCTTTGTTTTTATTTCCAGTCTGAGTTTCAAATAAAATATTTAAAACGTTGTTTCAAAACCAATATTTTATAGATATTAAAACACAATCGTTACATTTATTTTACATTTTTACATAATTTTTGAAACAAAAAATTTATGCTTTTGATACATTTATACAATTTGCTGGAATTGAAAAGAAACGAAAGGCCGCCAAATAAAAATTTTTCGGAGTGCCAATGCTAAAGAATTTTTAAATTTTAAAAATGAAAATTTGGAAGAGGAAGTTCCCATAAAGTTTGCAAATTAGAAAATGCTCTGAATGGATTACGGCAAGCAGGACGTGATGTGAACGTGATAGTATTTTATTTTGGTAAGGAAATTAATCGTGATGGCTTACGAGATGATATAACGATTCATCAAGGGAAGTACATTAAAGGAAATATTAAAAAGAAAATATTTTGAATAACTGTAAGAATTAATGCGAAGGTACAGATGCAAAAGACTAACAAAGTGTTGTAAGTGCTCTGATGTACTTGGTTGTGATAATTATACCAAACTCAATTCACGTTGTTTCTAGATTGTATGAGTTCAACTTACAACCTCATAAAGAACATTTCCAGTCTGAAACACATTTTCTGAGATAATTATAGAAGAATCCAGCAGGTAAAATAAGATTTTCTAAGAATAGCGACGAATTTTTATGCTTGACAGACTCGATTTGGAGAGTGATACACACGACAGGAAGTGGACTATATCACGGGAGACTCGCAGACCATCTGTTGTAGCTCGTAGTGCATTGGACGCCGCATATATTGCGATATGTCAGGGATCAAAATTGGTAATATTTTTTACATTATGTTGAAAATTGATTTGTAGACACGTTGTAAATTATATAGTTTGGTTTGTTGGAGAATCAACAACTCTTGAATCCTCTGAATCAACAAATTATTCCAATTGATCGTACTTAAATATCAATAAAATATTTTTTATTGAAACTCCGTTCTAAATATTTTATTTGAAATTCTCACTGGAGTACGTATTTAAAATAACAAGTGAAGTGAAGGTATATGATTTTATTGCTTTCATTGTTCATCCTAAATTTCAACAATGAGCTCCTTCTAGCGGTATATATAAGCAGTCATATTTTAAAAACACAACATACCGGGTGTCCTTCGGAGAGGTATACGAATTTGTTTTGCCGCCATTTCGATAAGCGTTAGTTTTGACAGTTCATATTGGCAGGCGTAAAGTAAAATATTATTGTAAGATATTCGGTAAACCAATGCGTTTTAACGTTAACAGATTTTATCAAAATCAATCATAGATTAATGTGACGTAAAATTTTTGGAAGAAACCATGTGCCAATAAGACGCACTATTTATCTTGGAGTGAATAATTTCGAAATAAGAAGGGATGTATCGTGGACTATAATGTACTGTAATATCAGTTGTAATATCTGCTAAAGAAATTGTTTAAAAGAATCTATCAATCTCAATTCCGCGCTATTCCCAGGAACTCGGTTTTCAAAATAAAACTTTGGTCACAATTTTGCACAAGGATTTACATTTGATTCCATTTTGGAATCACACAACACAACAGCTTCTTCCAAGACACTATTTACAACGCCCTACATATTACAATAGGATGTTACAGTTAGCCCATGGAAACCCCGATTTTCATGAAGAAATCATAATGAGGGACGAGACTCATTTTAATGTTTTGGATAAGCAGAATAATTAGTTCTAGGCAATGGGAAACCCTCAAATTTTACTTCAGTCACTTTTGCATTTATTAACAGTTGCAGTCTGTTGTGCAATTTGATCAGAAGGAATCATTGGGCTATACTTGATATCGTGATATGATTGAAAACTTTTTGACACCACAACTCTCATTTATGAAGCTAATAGAGGCGGACATTTATCTGACAAAAATTATAAACAAACAAAATAGTACAACTTCTAGGCGGACACCCTGTATATATGTATATATAGGAATGTGACCCAAGGATGTATTTTGTTAGTTATGCTAAGTATTAATTTAGAGAATTTTTTACTTTTTAAACAATCATGAAAGAAAATTTTGTTAAATACTAGCTCATTTTCTTTATAAGGAGGGTACAATTATCTACCTACATTGAATAATATAATAATTTTTTTAGACTCTGGGATGTCCGCAATCAAAATAGTTGCATGAAAATCTATCGTGGCCATATATCTCATGTAAACTCAGTAAAATTTTCTCCCGATGGTCTGTGGATTGCCTCGGCAGGCACAGAAGGCTCTGTCATCATTTGGGACATAAGAAAGAGTAAACAAATAATGGAATTTTGTGATCAACCTGCCGGTGCTGCTATAACATGTATACAATTTCATCCATTTGAATTTTTGTTAGCTGTCGGTCGTGTAGACGGAACTGTTTGTATTTATGATTTGGAAACTAAATCTCGTATAACTCAAACAGATTCGACAAGCTTATTTTATCGTCACCATATTAAATGCATAACATTCAGGTACTCCTGATTATTTTTAAATGCAGAGCCTTGTACAAAATTTTAATTCAAATTATATTTCTTTGATTTAGTGAAAATGGAGAGTGCCTATTTGTGGGAACCACGGCAGCGATTTCAATAATTGGCTGGGAACCAGATCGCGAATTCGATCACATCAAGTCTGCTTGGACAGCTCTGGGTGATATGAAAATTGTCAATAGAAGATTGGTAATATATATTTTTTATTAAATCGGTTATCAAATTAGTTAATTGCATACAAAATTTATTAAATAATTTTTTTAAGTTTAATCTCAATTACTATATGTAAAATTTCTTCCGTGCAATAATGTTGCATTATATTCAACAAATTTTATTAGAAAAATTTTTTTTTAAAAAGGGCATACATTTCATTAATTAAATTTAATAAAAATCTTATTGCTGTTTTGGAATTTGTAAAGTTTTGAGTTTGAGTTAACACAGTGCACTTGCGTAAGCCTATTGTATGCAAGCATACGAACTTTTTAAGCTCAAAATGTGTGTATAACTCTAAAACCATAAAATATTTCGTTGTTGCCCTTCATATCCGACTTATATTACTTAATTGGAATGGAGAAAATGCTTGAACTGTATATACGCATGAAACGTATAGCTTAGACTTTCAGCGTTATACAGACCCAACTTTCGTATTCTTGTAAACACAATCGTCTCGTTGTCTACAGGATTTCAGCCGTTTGTACAGTCTCTATTTATGTTTTATGACAAAACAATAAAGATCTTGTGTCTTATTATTATGTTAGATTTTGAATAAGTAATTGATTGAGTAAATATTTTAATATGTTCAAATTAGTATAATAAAAAAAAATGCAATTATCAAATTATTATGCATCTTTGTTTCTAAGCACTTGCTTTTAAAAGAAGGCGATTTTTTTTTCAAATATTTATTAAATTTGTAAGTTCGAAATAAAATTTTAAAAGGTCTCCAAGTGATCATTTCAAAAATCATCTTTGAAGAAACGAAATGCAAAACTATCAGGAACTTCAAACTTTTTATTTATTTGTTTATTTACTTAATATTACAATTAGGTAAATATAACTATAATATCAGAAGAAGCACTGAGACTATCAGCTAAAGAAATTTTTTAAAACAATGAATCGTGTGAAATTTCAAACAAAGCAAAGAAATTCAAATACATAAAATGTGATACAGAACGACTTTAACATTCGAAACGTTTCAAGTTGATTTATGTAAATGAAATTGCATGAAATGAAATTAATTTTAAAAATTATTTTGCAAAATTAACTCTTTTTTAAAAAAAAAAAAAATACACTAAATATTCTATGATTAAGTATTCTTTTTTTCCAATTTTAGATATGTGGCTCATTCGAACAGGAATATGTTAGCATTGATGCTCTGAGTGTTAATCGTGTTTTTCCTTTTTACAATCCATCCAATAAAACAACGCCCGCGTTTAATCACAACTCGACAACGAGAAAAAGCTTTTCGCGCGGAAATCAAAAGTTGCGACTTTCAATAGGTGGTCCGAAGCCGTCCAGATTGGTGGAAGAAAATGAAGATAATCGCAGCCCGAGCCTAGATGGTCATTCGTCACCAAATCTTAGTTTGGAATTGGTTGATGAAACGACTACAGATATAGGCACCCAATCACCAACAGTACCGTCCATTTCTGCTCACCCTCTTAATGGCCTTAGTGCTAATGCAATAAAAATTAGGTTAACTGATTTTGATACAAATTATTCGTTAATGGCTGGCAGCAATGGTGGTATTATTGCCCCTTTAAAAAAAATATCGTCACCTTATCACTTCCCTACAGTAGCTTCCAGCACCACCTATTCATCATTTGGGGGTGATAATTTGGGAGCATTAAATTTTGATGGCCCCAGCTCATTGAAAATGCCCGGTGAACGTGGTGACATTTATCAATATGAACGCTTTGTGGATCCTTTTATTCAAGGCTCCGAAGTAAATTTAAAAGAAAGTTTCCCGCCCGTGATATCAAACTATGAAAACACCGAACTGGTTGAAGACTTCCCAGTTAATACAAATTTGCACCAAGCAGCTGGTTCAACGAGTATAACGAATGCTGGGAGCAATTCGGTGAGTTTTACTACCAGTTCGATCAACATTGCTCACCCGCCTCCGAAGACAGCTAAACCAAAAACCACATCACACATTACAAAGCGCACTACCCAGGTAACCAGTGGTGGTGTTAAGACAAGTGTTTCCTCCAATTTTCAACAACGCAATAAACTATCGCAAGTATCATCTGTCAGCACAACCGAATTGCACAAGCTGGAAGATAACATGATTATCAAGAAATCAGCTTCATCTCATATTGTAAATAAAAATAAAGCACATGTGAATAAAGAGAATGCACGTAATAAAAATATAACTGTGCAAATAATAACCAAACCTCCCACACGTTCACGTACTTCGCTGGATTTAAGATCACCGCAAAAACCAGCACACAACTCGACGGCACAAAGACAAACTCAAGTAAGTGAACTTTGTGATCCAGTTACGTTGTTTGCTTTGATCCCTTCTTATAATAGGAAGTATACAATCTCTCTATTAAGTATAAATTTTTTATTATATTTATTTATTATTATCCAGGGCATTCCCCCAATCTATTTATTGTCATTTGCTTTTGTATTTTATGTGGTTAAACTAGTCTAGATGCATCCATGTTGTTGGTGTTGGGTTTGGCATTAGTTTTCAAGACTGTTTTGGTTGAAGATTTACGGACGGGTTTGCTATGGGCATGTAGACCAGCATAACCACACAAGAAAAAAAAGCAAATATAATCACACTGGTATTATCTGAAAAATTCTATCAATTTTAACCCAACAAGCAATATAATAATTAATATAAAATAAAAACTCTAATTTAGATAGGCCTCTCTAATTCTGTGTAAGACCAAAACTTAATTTCTAACGACTTCATATAATTTCGTACTTTAAACTATTTCCATATTGTTAATATAAAATGTACTTCCTTTTTATAATTTTTTTAAGAAATTTCTTTCTAATAAAAAATCTTGTTGGTTTTGGCTGATATGGTGTTGTTGTTTTGAATTGCTATAAAATTTTAATCACTCTGCTTTTTTCTTCCTTTTAAAATATAGCGCCTTTCTAGTTACAACATGGACGGTAGTAATGGCTTCGCAAATGTGTGTATTATTTAATTCATTATTTTCATTTTAAAATTCTGTTTTAATACTTGTTTCCTGTTCAACCCAATTTGAGTATTCCTGTTTACAAACATATTGTTGTTGCATTTTCTTCAATTTGAGTTTCATGGAATTTTTTTATAATTTCTAAAACATTTATTTATTCGATTTGGGTTAAACTGTCTTGTATGCATGCCATTTTATAGGCAACGATGACAGATTGTCAATAAGTGTGAAATCAAGCGTTTTTGAAAAGTTTCAAAACTTTTACAGAATGATAGACAAGCTTAACCCATGAAAAGTAAAAGCTTTAGGAATTAAATTGGGCGGACATCATAAATAATATCTTTTTTCAAATAATATAATAATAAGAATTTTTTCTTCTCATTTCTTATATAGATTCCTATAAGTTATCGGACCGATCTGCCCTTGTCAACCTATTCGCGTATGAACGAAAAAAGCTTTAATAGTCGCTACAGTGTTGATGATAATATACCAGAAATTGAATTATTATCAGCAACGCATGAACAAGTTTATCAGGAATTAAGAAACCGCAATGCGACTTTGCAAATTATACGAAATTCTACCAGGTAAGTTATTATTCACATATTGCAAATATAAAAATAACTGTTAAGTGGTCTATAAGTCCATTAATTGCGGTAACTCTATTCTAAACATTAAATTAACATTTAAATTGAAAGAAAAAACAAATTTTGTTTGGTTTTGTTACTGCTTTATTTAAATAGTATAAAAAAGGAATATTTTAATACCACCATTGAATGTAACAAATGTTATCGAAATCGAAATTGTAAAAAAAGTGCGTGTATTACTTTAATTATTACTCCATTGCCAAAAAAAGCATTCGAAGAAAATAAGATATTTTTTGCCTAACAATCAAGGTTTGTGTTAAACACTAATCAATGGCGCTATAAAATAGCTAACCTAAAGTTCTTAGTTTTGCTATTTAATAACTTTTTAACGCTATCCGGCGATATTTTTGTTCATTTATAGAACTTTAGAGTGTGGGCAGATGCTAAGAAAAAAGCATTATACTTATCTCGTAACGAACGACCAAAAGCCCATGGTAGTCCCAGGAATAGCGGGAACTTAGCACAAAGCTTTTTGGTCGTACTTTTGAAGGATATCACTGTTTGCGTTTTTATTATTTCGCCAAATATTGAATCCTTTTTTCCTGAGTTTGTCCGCATTCCTGCAGATCTGATTGAATCTAAATTTGGTACAGGCTTTTTGATTTAAAAAAATATTCGCGATTACTTTAAAAACTATAGAGATTAGTAAAAGAATTTTAATAGGATTAATTTTCAAGTTGGTGGAAATTACGTGGTGCAACCTCCTCTTTATGCCAAGAAAATAATTTATAACAAGTAAAAGTGCTATATTCGACTGTGCCGAATCTTCTATACCCTTCTCCATGGATATGTTCTCTCAAAAAATAAGCAACATAAAGAAGAACTTAAAAACGTACCCATATCGTCATAGTATTACTTCGTGAGGAGGTGTTCACCGATTACTACTTTCTAAGATTACCTTTCTTTCTCTTTCTGCTGCTCTCTGCAGCGCTAGGAATTCTTTGCGACGCCACCCACCAAATTCAAGATCTCCATTGATAACAGCTCCACGGAGGCTCTCATGGCTCCATATCGCAGGCAATCGAAACACAATAGCTATATATAGTTGGAGAAATTTTTGCAACACTGTGTGCATGCATGTACAAAAATGCTTAAGAAAACTATGATGGCAAAAAAACACTTCATATGCCAGAATACTATACAATCGTATTGCAAACACATAAAAGTATACACAAACAAAACCACCACCAAATGAATTTGCGTTTGCTACAACAAAAACAAAAAACAAAAACAAAAATAAAAATTTTCTATTCATATACATAAGCATCCCGCCACGGATCCCCAGTGGCTCCGTTGCTTTACAAATATACTCAAAAAAAAAAAATATAGCACATATGTCGTTCAAAAAGGGTAAAATTAAGGAAAAATAGTCGTTTATGTACCCAACTTTATAGTGAAATTTTAACAGCAAGTTTGGCTGCAAACGTAGACGTGCTTGTCAATACACATGCTCTTGGTTTGTTACTCAGCGTGGATTTTTTGCATTTTCTTCATATAAATATATGAAATTATTTTTTGGCTATATTTTTTTTATTTATCGGCCGATTTTGCTTTTTTTTATAAGTGGTACTTTTGAAAGAAATTAGAACAGATAGGTAAAAAAATTTTTGATTTTAGACAAAATTTAAGGTCAATTTTGAGCGCAACAAAATTACCGGAAGGAAATGAGGACAGACAGACAGACAGACAGACAGACAGACAGACAGACAGACAGACAGACAGACAGACAGACAGACAGACAGACAGACAGACAGACAGACAGACAGACAGACGGACAGACGAAATACTCCCCTTCTTATAACGATCCAGAATATATATACTTTATATGGTCGGAAATCAATATTTATTGAAATTGCATCCCCTATATCAAACTTATTTATACCCTTCCATCCTTTTTGGAGAAGGGTATAAAAATGGGAGTTGAGTGAGACTTAAGCCAAAATAACTATGCTATTTTTTTTAGTACTGAAGCAGTTGCATTACTTATTATCATCTTAATAATGCGAATTCACTCTTGCATCACAATTTTAAGCTGCTACGAAGCCACAACTATTTTTGCGCGTAGCATTACCCTGTTGTATTCTACTAATGTTACTAATGTTAAATCGTAATAAAATCCCAAAATTTAAAATTCAATGCGATATTTATGTTTTCTTAAACATACATTGAAATTGGTAGTTCGAAAGCACATTTCACTGCCTGCTAATGTACGTCATCAGAGAAACTTTGACAATATATTATTAATATTATTTGTGATAGCAATTCTGCTTCTCTAGATATTGCATGAAAATTTATTGTAAATAGTTTTACGTTAAGTTAGTGGAAAGTTAGTCGGCAATATGGTAACAGTACTCTGTGAATGCTTAGCAATCGTTATCGTTACGAAAACCAAATTAATAATTCTTAACCAAATTTTTAAGATTTTTGAATAATAAATTTTGGACTGCAGATTGGAAAAAAGTATTAACTTTCAATAAGTCGTATTTGACAGTAAGTGAATTGTTTTAATGATTTTTTCTTTCGTAAAAAAGGAAAGAATCCTTCGTCAAAGCTTAAATTTTTCTTAAATTTAAAGAAAAAACTATCCTTTAAAATGGCAATGTTTCTGCATTTTCTCAAAAATATTTTTTATATGCTTGTTGTTATATTATTAGAAATTTTGCCATTTTACAAGAGTGAATTTTTCATGTGTGCCTATTTTATATTTAAGTATATTACATAAGGAATCTTCCAAACTTGCCGACTATTTATATTTAAATGCGTATATTTTAGATCTCATGATGTTCTTACTGCTCTAAAGCAGGCCATTAAAATGGGTCGCACAGTTTTTGTTGATCTTTTGGGAGCAATATTAGAAAAAACGTAAGCAACTTTTCCATAAAAGGTATCATAAAATATTTGTGTTATTAATAAAATGTCATATTTTCAGATCATCATGGAATTTAGATTTATGTATATTAATATTACCAGAAATTTATGAATTACTTCAAAGCCAACATAAGTTGTAAGTTAAAAAACAAGACGATATTTTAGAATGACCTTAAAATTTCCATTTTATTTCAGTCATTATACACGAGCTTTTGATACGTTACGCGTTATACTCTCAAATTTCTTGCCAATTATCCAGGATAATCTTGATCCTTGGGTTAATGGTTTGGGTGTGGACGTTACACGAGAAGAGAGACATCGAAAATGTGTTGAATGTCAGCGGTGGCTTTTGCAAATACGAAATTTGCCCGAAAGCAATCATTGTGGTACCACCTTGACACAGTTGCAAAATATGATTGTTAATATTTAGGAAATGAGTACACAGGTTTTATGCAACTTTTATGTTTAATATTTCATTCTAATTTTTTTTTCTCTTTAACTTATTCATTATTTTTATTGCTAATATTCGTCGTTTGTCGTATTATCATTTTCTCGTTATTGCAATACAAAAGTTTATAGTTTATTAAAAATTATTATATCTCATTGCTCTTATTTCCATTTTTGTTCTTGGAATTTATTTTAGCAAAGGCAGGCACCAATTTTACTGACATACATATGTGCATACATACATACGTATTTCCTTAAACCACTTTGTTCATAAAAAATTATAAAAAAATTACAATTCAAACATTCTCTTGGCTTTAAACTATTCTGTTTTTTTTTTCATTTTATATATTATTTAAAATCTATAACTTTATTATATTAACATGAATATATTTTGAGGTAAAATGTAGTAACATTTTACAACATGCACACCTACCTACGCAGAGAATGAAAAGCGTGCGATTGACTTCCTGAAAGCATGTTGCAACGTATAATTTGAAAAAGTGCTTGTTCATGTCTAATATTTTGTAATTGATGCATGACTTCATAAGAAAAATTATGTATTTCCAAAAATTTCAAAAACGTCTCATAGTACAATCACTTTCCACGTAACCCTGAAGAACCAAATACCTATTGCAGGTGATGTCGAAAATTTATTCACTATTCACAAACACGCATCGTTTGGTCATGTTAATATAAATCACTATCAAAATCATTACGAGTCAATTTCACTATACCTTTTATTTTATTATGTCACCAGATGCTTTGTGCATTTAGTTTACATAAGGTAGTTCGTATGATGTTAATGTTGGATATGAAATCAGACCGCGGACATTTACGAAAAAAACCATCTTGCATGCACTTTGTATATAATTGCAGTATGGTATGAACAAGTTGTGCGTAGAAGGTTGACCTAAGCAATATCAAATGCATTGCAAAATATACAACAAAATTCATTGTTGGAATTATTACTGTGAGAACGGGAATACAGTACTTTATACGAAAAACGTAAAAATATTTTACGAGATGTAAAAAAGAAAAATAAGCCAGTATCCCTCGTAAAATTTCCAAATCGTGATAATAGTTATTTATTCTAATCCTAAACAATTCACAAATTTCTTAAGCTTGTAAGTAATAAATATATCAGCAATCATACTATCCGTCGGAATGTTGTAAATTTTTATTTCGACAGCTCTAACAATTTCTTGCTCATATTTTAATAACTTCTACCATGTACTACCAGATGCTTTGCCAAATGTTATCCTCTTGTATCATCATCATAAATTTTGACTTTTTCTCTTGAAAGGAATTTTTCTCTGACATTAATATCTTCAAATATACCGATTGTTTAGCAGCTGTGGAAATCGCAACAAACTCAGCTCATATATTTCTTAATGCAGATTTTCGATTATTTTTTACTTTCCCATGTTAATACAAAACCAGACGATATCCTTTAGTAAACTTACGACTTTTCGTATATATCAATTTTAAATTACTTGTGGAGAGATAACCTAACGAATGCTTAACAGCTCTTTGATGCTCATATGTTCATCTAGTTTTTTTTGCGGCAGCTTACATACTGAAAGTAAGATTTATGACCTACTACTTATTGCTAAATTCGTAAGCGTTGCAAGAATAGATTGATATTGAATATTTTTCATACGTACAAATATCAGATTGAGATAAGCGATTTGAAAAAGAGGATCAAGTCGGTTAGAAACTGTTCTAAAAATTCTTATATTATGCTGCCGTAAAAAATTCTTTATATGTATTTAGTAATTTTTGATTACTAACAAAAAGAAATCTTTCTATTTTGATTTACTTTATTAACTATTAACTATAAATGGATAATTTAAACTTTTTTGATTTTATTCGTTGATGCCAGCAACACGTGTAGGCAGTGAGACGCAAGATATCAAAAAGCTTATAAAAAAGGCAGCAGTTTTTTAGTGAAGCCAAGCGACTGCATAGTTGACAGCTGGTAGATCAACTAACGACATATGAAATGAAAAGAAGTTCGCGGTAATTCTGTGGTATTAAAATTGCACCAGTTACACTAGCTTTCAGTTGCTATAAACTTTTTTTGGTCGATTAATGCTCCCATCACGAACTCTCATTTGCCTCACTGTTCCTTTAACAACTAATATAATTTGGAATATACCACTTTTTATACAACTTTTTTCCACTGAGGGTTTCATATGTTCTTAAATAATTTTAAGATCTGAAATTTTGTTTCCTTTAAAGGAGGAGCGAACGTGTAGCCCAGTTATTCTGTAAATAAACACTTGCTAGAGTTTTTCAAAAGTTTTTTTTTTTCAATTTTATTAAGTTTAAAAAGAACAGTGGAACCGTTTTTAGTAGCCTTTTCAAGTGATGTGCAATTTACAACAATACCACGAAAATGTAAAGAATTAAACTGTAATCGTAAGCATAAAGTATTGTTATTCAAAGTATTTCCAAAAGAAAATGTAGAGTATCACGGAAAACTTGAACGTTGATATACATAATGATAGGTTACAAATACATGTGCACGTATGCCCTACTGTACGGCGATCAATGCAACAACTGTTTTTACTTTGCGTTCTTTTATTATTTTTCAACATAATCGTAATTTCCTTGCAATTTTTAGCAAAATCGCCGCGCTTATGACATTTACAAAACTTGAACTTACGACCTCTAGTACCGCCATTATTGCTCCTGCAAAAACTTGCTGACCAATCACTGCTGTTTTAGTATTAATTGCATTTTCTTTTGACTGCGAAGATTACCTTCGAATTTTGTAAACTTAAGAGCATCAAGGGCTAGTAAAACGTCCTAGTTTCACAATGACTATGGCTATGTTTAAAATTCTGACAAGCTTCGCAAAAGAACTCTTCTGATGAAACATCCCCAGGTTCAGCCAATTTTTCCGGCAACTGTGAATTTCTTAGAGAAGTCAGGGTTTATCAGAATAAGAACTGATTTGATAAGAGTTTTTAGCTTTTCGAAGGAGACTCTGTAAGACCTTTAAGATTGATTATGGCCCCCTTTGTCAGACACTTTACTAAGGCGAATAGTACCTCTGAGTAATCTTTTAAAAACCTTCTATAATTTGGTATCTTTTTGAATTGAAAACAAAACACGCCGTTAAACTGCAGTCTTTCTTTATATTCAGCATTGACATGGCGTGGTAGGAATATTGTAATAACAGGATACAATAATCTCCCACACTTATTTTAAAGTGCTGAAGTTACAAATGTATATACAAAAAGAAATATAATATTTGTATAGAAATTTTATTGCTTGCTATAGTATTCTAAATACATCGGTTTCTTAAGCGAACGTTCGGATCGTCCTATAAACGGTTACTCACTTCCTTCCAACAGTTTTGTTTTTTTTTTCTATATGTAAGACTTGTACTTTATCTCTCACTGCTTTTTGACAAACACGGGAAATAGGTCTTAACATGTGGGTTTAACGCATCTAGACGGATTCGAATTCATGTATTGAGTTCTGCTAAACTCTTCTCACATGAGAGTGGAGTAGCGCGATATCTTTTATATTTCCTTTTATTAATACCAGATAAGTCTCTATATTTTCAGTATTATTTTTATTGCAAAAGAAATTATGCATATCAAAAATCACAACACGAAGAAGACGAACCAAAATGTAAAACACAAGGTTATAGTTTCTCTATTGTCAATTGTGTGTTTTCATAACCCTGTTTTTAGACGTAAAAATTCTTCGCGTGCATGCTTCCTGTTTTTTCACGGAGGAAGCCATGGTTGTTTTGTTTACTGGGTAACATTAAGGTTGCTTGTTTGTGGAAATTGTGTGTTAGGTGATGGTGAGGGTTTCTTTTCTCCAGCCGGTAGGATTGGTATTAGCTGTTCCATTGATAGTGTATGATATTTGCTCTTCTACGTATGCCCCAACTCTTTTGTCAACAACTCCGCTTAGCCATTTATCCAATCGATTATTATTCGAGAGAAACCAGACGCTTTGGCCGGAAGAAATGAGAGGCCAAATGAGTTTTTAAAAACTGTTTCTCAGTGGCTGTAACTGGAGTTTTGTTGAAAAAACAATTGATTTATGTTTTTCTTAAGCGACTGTTTTGTTGTCTCCATGGTTTTGAAACCATTTTTGATTGTTTGATACGATCTTTCAACCTAACCGTTTATCGCACTGTGATAGAGGACGCTAGTTTATGGAATTGAACGCCGACTCTGCTTAAAAAATCTTTGAACTTTGGCGAGGTGAAATTTTGCATTATCTGAAACTAGTGTGATAGGTACACCATATGCAGAAAATAGTGATGATCAGTACATTTGGGCATTACATTGTTCTTTGTACAGTTTTTGCAGTATTCTACATCTCTCAGTAATCTACACCGCAAAGTCCCTGGGATAACAACACGATGATAAAAAGTAAGCACGAATCCATTAGTTTGCAGTTGCTCTCCGGTGATTTATATCCGAGTCTTTGTTGGTCTTTACTGGCTTCTAAATGGTTATCTTTCAAGCTTTCCTTCGCTATTTTTCTGGCACTTACTGGCAGTTCTTGAATTTGCTTCACCATAAATCCGCAGAAATCTTCAGAAGTTCAAATGTTGTTCTTTACTGCAAAATTGTTTTCATTTATCAGATTTTTCTTGAAGTCTCGTGAACAGAAAACAGTATTAGCATTTTCTTTTGTTGGTCTAAAACTTACATCGAAATCGAAATTTGAAAGAAAGTCTGCGTAGTTTGCTAATTTGACTAATGCAGAATAGCGGCTTATTTGGAAGCAGAATTTGCGCTAGTGGCTTATGATCAGTTATGAGCATCCAGTTTCATCCGTAAAGGTAGAGGAACAATTTTTGCATAGCCTAACCTTTGCCAAAGCTATGCGATCCATTTTGCTCGGTGGATGTGAGTGTCCGACTGGCAAATGCTATTGGTCTTTCCAACCTGTTTTCTAGACGGTGTGACAGGATAGTGGCGAGTCCAACTTTAGTAACATCGATGGATGGATATAAGTAAGGGCAAGCTGGGGTCGTAGGGCATTATTACATCCGATGAAATTAGAGGTTTTTTATGTCCTTGTACGATTTATTGGGTTCAGGCGTCCATTGAAATGGTTCACTCTTGAGAATTTTTCTCAGCAGACCATTATGGGTTGATAAATTCGAAATAAAAGAATTATAATAACAAACCCTACCAGAAAATAGTTGTAGTTCCTCAACTGAAGATGGATTTGGTGCTTCGCTAATAGCTCTTATATGGGTGTCAGATTTATGAATGCCATTAGAATCTATTTTATGAAAAAATGGCGGGCAGAAGTTTTACTGGAGTTTGCGTTGTGGGAGACTTCATTATAGTCGCTCCTCCATTTCTGTCCAATAAAATTTTGAGTCAACTACAATTAAGAAAAAGTGATTCTGGGGAGAGGCGGCGTAATAAATATGCATTCTAACGAAGTTTTCAGATGCTTCATCCCAATAGTGAATTGGGGCTTTTACTGTCTTTGCTGGAGTTTGAACGGAAGATTCATTGACTGTACCGTTTTTTCAATGTCACCATCGATACCTTTCCAGTAACAATATTTTCTCAAATGCTGTTTCATTTTTGTAACTCTGCAGTGCGTATAGTGAAGTTTCTGTAATATTTTTAACTGGAGGATTTTTGGAATTAACACACGTTGCACTTTGAATACAATTCATTACTTAAAGTCACACTCATTTACGTCACATCGGAGCAAAGATATATAATCAGCTATTGACTCATCATCATTCTGATACATGGAAAGAATCGATTGGACAGAAATGTGTTTCGAGTCTGTCTACAAATTCATTGTATTTTAAGTCCAGCAGTTTCTTCGGTGAAATTAAAAATACAAGTAACTTTTAATTTGTTGGTGCAATAGAGTTTATGAGTGGTTAAAAATGGTGAGGTAATTCTAAAACTTTTGCCGACAAAGCTTAATATTTTTTTTGGCTTCATAATTTTCAAATAGCGCATCTAGTTGCTGTCGTTGTTGTGTTTGTTGAATTACAGCATTTGAGCATTGTTCTCCCCATGTTTTTCGCTATATACTAATATTAAAGTTTTGCCTTAAAACAATAAGGTAAATCCTATATTCAGAATATTATTGAATTTTCGGAATGGAACGCTCAAAAATGCTGACTGGGAAGGAAAACTAAAATTTCTTCAGAAGAAACGGACTCGTTAAAGGAATAACTTATGATGCCATTACTATCCACAGCTTCCGCGTTTATAATGGCAGCACTAATATCGTCATAATTTGATGGATCTTTAACGGCTCTGAGGAAGTATTCCGATATAGCACCGAAGTATAAAACCAAAAAAATTTCTTTATAGCGTTAGATAAAGAGGGAAGAGATCGATGGATAATTACTAACGCTAACAAATAGTCATCGAGCAATTGAAAATTGCCATACGTCCGGTGAAGGGCGTGTATCCAATCAGCCATTACGTACCCATCACCGAAGTAAGCGCCACGAGTAGCGCGAACCGTAATTTTAGTGATCACTTTTATAACGATACAATAGCAAGTGGGAACAGTACAACGATCGATGTACTTACTATCTGGTTTCCATATAGCGACGGAAGAGGCATCAGTATCTCATGAAGTAACGATACTACTATGCGATAACTTTGGTATAATGCCAATGGTAGGGACAGGAGCTGATCCACACTCAAAAGTGACGAATCGTGCAGTAAATCCCGTAACTGTTGAATCGCTGCTGAAATTGGTCGAAGGTCATTCCAACAACGGTGCGACGCCCCAAATAGCACGCGGAAAATAGTGAAATCATATATCTTGTTTAGAATATAACATATCATACATATGAGTTCCAAGTGTAATAACTTTTGATGCCATAGCGGGCCCTAATACGATGTAAGTAACATTAATCTTTTTCGCATTTAAGCGAGATTCTAGAATTACATTAAAGGGTGAGAAATCGTATATCGAGTCAGATTGGTACGAGCCGCGACCCGTCACCACATATGAATACACGTGCAGACGAGCGTGCCTTATTCTTGGATGTTGATATTCACGTTCTTGCATGACGAGAGCGCATCCTTCAGACATGATTTGCAGAGCATCAGATTCTGCTAAAGGAGATAAACGAAACAACCAATCTCCAAAATTCGCGTCAGAATGAAAATCAACATATAAAGCATCGGGCATTGAGCGCCGAACCAATCGCTTTCGGCAATTCGTAAAGTCAAATTTTGGAACTGAAACGCATGAGCGGCGGAGCGGAATTGACGTAACCCGCCATTCATGTTTGTACCGAACATGCCTTGTTGTATCAATTGACAGCTTATTAAAACGGTTTATAAGGAGTAGCTTTGTTTTTTTGGTATAAGTGAGTTTTTGTAACCATTTTTATTACCTTACCAATGTGTAGTACATTTTATGATAACTTATAGCACATCTATTAATACTGCGAAATTTGCTATATATACTTTATTATATATATCTTATAAATTCATATTGTAATGGTGCGTCAATGCAAGCCTAAAAAGAAGACCCTCCAAACTTTGGAATGTGTATTAGTATGTATTGATATATGTTCGTTAATCTACACAAGGAAATTAAGAACTTTAGCTTTGGAGAATGGCAGAATTACAAAACACATTGTCATCTAATAATCGACATATTAATTATAGATGCACTTCCCAAGCTGCTAGACTAAATGTTGAACAGCTACCCGACATAGCTAAGATTATCGATATATTTTCTATTTTCTGTTAAATTCATATAAAATTTCATATAGTTCAACTTAAAGCTAAGAAAATGTTAAGCTTATTTTCTATATATAACTTGACTTGCTATATTTTCTAAAAGTAAATTCAAAATGTCTTCTTAAAACGATGTACAAATTTCTGGGTTTTTAAGCTACCAGGGGCATACATTTTAACATTTTTTACTTCAGTATATTTTCTGTAAAACGCATAAAAATTGCTCCAAGAAACGGCATCTTCAACATCTCTGCTTATATATTATTGTCCCGCCGTGACTTGCCATATTTTCTGGAGTATGCATCAGAATCTACCCTTGCTCCCTATTTCGAGGCCTTTATTTTGAATAGGTATTTTATGGGATTCTGGATATTTCAACCATTTCTTTGGCGTCATTACTGGTTGCATCTTCCATTAAATTAGTGCTGGATGAGCGGCAAGGAATGTTGAAATTTATATCCTGATCTGCTGTGATTGATGCAGCTTCCAGGGGAGGCAAAAGTTAAATGTTTAAAGATAGTCGTTTTAGGAGAAATTGTACACGGTTTGTTTATTGCTATTGTCATATGATAGATGTAAATTCTGGTGGATATCATCATGCTACGTTGTCGCGGCTACAGCATATACCTGTTGCAGATCGTAAGTGTATTGGCAAATACGGTTGATCTGATGAATGCATTTGCAATATCTGTAATAAATACACCTACTGCTTATGTTATCATAACTTTTAATTCGTCTGTGTGCTCATAAGACATTAAGATTTTCAAAGTAATTCTATTCTTGTCCTGATATTCAGATAGAGTTAATTAATTTTTTCATATCCTTCTCCTTTCGTCTTGAAAAAGAGAAAAACAATTTTTTTTCTGCATATAAGTGACTCTCAATAGATTCGCAAAGTATAGTTTAATGAAATAAGCAATACCGAGAGGAGCGATTTCAATAACAAAAAATTTATACAGCAACGGATATTTAGCAAATGATATTGGAAATTACATTCCAAACATTTTTTTCCACAAGTAACGACATGATATGCGAAGAAATTACTCACCGTCTATGTATGGAGGGATGTATGCATATACGTACATATAATTTGTGCATGCATATACATTTGAGTTAAAATTTAGAAATCTATTATACCAAATAAATTCCAATTAGCCAGCAGTTAGAATTCCAAGTAGTGCAATTGCATGTCATTAACTAAAGATGATGGCCACTCCATTTTAAAAAAGTCATCTCAAATTACAAAATATTTATCAGAGAAGGTGAAAGAAAAATGAAAATAAAGTAAAAAAGAGATGTGAAGAGGATATACCTACACATATGTAGATCGCCTAAATGATGAATTAGTGCCGTTTAGGCGTAGAGTTTATTTATTTTCGGACGGCAGTGCCAAAAATTTAAAAAAAAACCGTGATATTCTTTTTTTTGCGTTAATTCTTTTCATTGAATATTCGTATCGTTACTCCTGTTTGTTAAATAATAGTTTCTACATGGCAACATGTATATGCATGTTTGTAAAGTTTGAAACGTATTCGATTAAATTATTTTAAACATTACTCAGAAGTAATTTCTTTATCGCTTAACATTTGGATAACTGCCATTTCGGGCTGAGATATGATTAAGAAAAGGAGAAAGAAAAAATTAAAGTAAAGAGATGTTAAGAGGATATAATATCTTTTAAACTAATATTGGAGGATTATTTTCTTTAATTCCCCCAAAATTTCGTTTGTGGCAAAGCACTAAACAACATCCAATGACGAATTTTAAAATAAAGGATTATGTAAAGATTTAATTACATCTAATTTAGGCAAAAATGATAGAAATGCATATTGCGCATTCAGGGTGTAAAAAATACAACCTTTTTATGTTATCAATATGCAGTTTTTTCTTTGTGTTTTAGTTAGGAAATATAGAGGGAAATAATTTTAGTTAAAGATTAATATTGAAATTCAATAAAATGATTAATTTTTTATTGTCTTCCTAATGTAAAATAAATCTACTAATTTCTCTAATGGGATGAAAGTATTAGTGGTGCTGTCAACAGTAATAAACGTATAACGAAAACGACAACGGAAAATCTTGAATTATATTTTCCTTATATTAAATTTTTTGGTTAAGAATTACATTTTCTTTATATTTTTTTCCTTAAAAATAAATAAAATCAATCATCCATTCAATTGGTCTTCCATTGGTAAAAAAACTTAATAAAATTTCAGAAATAATTTTATCAAACACCAAAAATCTTGCTAGAAAAAGTATGCACTAAAAATAAAACGGATTGTTAAAAAGTTATGAAGAAGTGATAACCAATAGAAAGCCATTTTCACTGCACGTAATTTTTCTTTTTATTTTTTGCATAAAGTGCCTTTTTAAAATATGCAAACCTTGAATCCATAAAAATACAATTTCTGTAACTTTTGTAAATAATAAAATCAAAACTTTTTATAAATTTTATTTTAATTTTCCCCTTTTTAAACATATTAATAAAGAAATGGAAAGAAAAAATTAATTGTAGGTATTAATAATAATGAAACAATAGAGACTGTACTAATAAATGAAAATAGGTTTTAAGAAAATTTGAGTTCTTTGTGAATATAAATTTATGAATATAAATGAATGAATATAAATGAAATTGGGTTGTAAATCGCACTACTTGCAGCAAAACATAATTCGATAAAAATGAAAGAAATTTGAAACCGTCTTGATGTTAATTATATTTTATACTAAAAGTCAATATTCATATACAAAAAACCTAAAAATATAAAATAAACAATATTTTTGCACTTAATATATTTAAATTTATACGATTATTATATAATACAATTGATTTGAGAAAGGGAAGCAAATTTGCTCTTTCGGAATCCAATACAAATAAAACACAACCTACTACCACCAGCAAACAAACCAACACTTCTTTTAATTATATTATATTAATAACTCAATACTATATCGCATATCATTATAAATATTTATCAACAATATTTTTCGCCGAAAAATATAAAATCAGTTTAACGTTGTTCTCAATAGAAAGGTTCTAACACGCATTTTGTGTTCCAAAAGATTTTTTTAAATATTCAGTTTATACTTTGAAATTTGTTGAAAAATCTATTGCGAAAAAGAAATTCGTAACTGCACACAGCTTCTTAAACTCTGACTTGAAATGTTTGTAGTCGAACTTTGTTCCTCCGAACAGTTTAGGTGCGGTTTTTGGGTGCCAGGAAAATCATTATGTCTTCATTATTAACAATGTAGTTAACAAGTCTTAGAGGCGTTTTGCCAGATATTTCGTACTTGCGTTTATCATCTTCTGGTCGAGTGGCTATTTTAACATGTATTTGCTGGAATTCCGATACTACCTTTGACTGCTCCATAATATTTCTTCACTACTGGCGCTTCACAGTTATAACGTGTTGTTATTTCGGAGATCAATTCGGTTACTTTGAACTCAGTACCAATATAGTTGATATATATTAAATGCAAACTTACCTCACTGGCTTAATTACCGCTCCAATTATTTAGTCAAACTATTGATGTTTCTGTAAATTTTCTTTCTTTAATTTAAAATGTGAAGATTATTTGAAGATAAATTATTCACCAGCTTACTAACATTTACACATTTTAAATTAAATTAAAATAACAAATAATAAATAAAATCAAATTCACATCTCACTATAAAATTCACTTGCTATTTCATATTTGCATTTAAAACCCCTTTCACTCACATTTTAAGAACAACTTGTAAAGAACAGATTGTACTTAATCATAATATAATTTAAAATTAATTTAAATTTAGATTGTATGCTTTATAATTCTTAATTAATTAAGTTTAAAACTCCTGTAGTTGCATCTAAGATTTTAAAAAACTATTTAATATCTTAGTTACTAAAATGCTAATTTTATTTATGTATTTATATGTTAAAATATTTATTTTGTTTTGTAATATATATTGTTGTAAGGAATAATTAATGACATTTAATCTAATAAAAAAACTAAAATATTTTTAAAAAATTTGATAAATTTAAAATTTTAACACTATTTTCTCAACATTTTTGTGCTCTTCTTCATCAAAAACTAGCCTATAAAGTATATATATTCTCGACACTTATAAGAATGGAAGTTGATAGAGCTTTTCCCATCTGTCTGCCCGTGCGGTATTTTTTGTCATTTTTTGCGGTCTAAATTGATCGAGTCATGTATTGGTATCATTTGACCGACATAAAATTTAATTTTTCACAGGAACTTATTGTAATAAATTGAAATAAAAATATTTTTAACATCCGGAAAAAACTTTTTTTTTCTTAAAATTAAAATGATAGCTGAATTTTGGACACATGGTATTTAAACAAATTTCGTGAAGTGGAGGAACGCAGCATCACTTCTGTCACATCGAAATTATTTAACAATTTTTTTTTTGTTTTACTAATCCAAAACCATTTTACTGATTTTGATCAGCGAAATATAAAGGTAAGACTTTGTACACAGTATTAGAACAGTAGTATTGACAGTTGGTTCAAACTATCGGTTTAATCTTGACAGTATATTTTAAAATTTACTGTCTTTTAACTAATTGGGAGTACGCAACAGTGTTAGTCAAAAATTTTATTTGTAGTGTGATTTTTTAAAAGAGTTCATACGGAATGCAACGATGTCAGATTAAGATTTTTGGCAATTTGCTTCTCTTTACCTTAGTTTTATAAAGTTCTCCTCCATTTCTGTATGCGATTTTTTTTTTAAATCGGGAATTTCTGACTCAGACAAGATCGATATGGGGTCCCGATACGGTGTGCCACTGATGCCAGGCAGACTATAATCTAAATTCTGTGTATTTTGTCAAATTTTGTCACTTACCAAATTACAAATAAAAGCTTGAAGAGGGTTTTGTATTTTTTACATAATCCTTTTTATTATGTATGCTTTCATTTGTCATTTTTTTGTGTTGAGTACATATGTAGTATGTATGTATTTATATATAATAAACTCTAAGCAATATCAATAATTTCCTTTTTTTAAATATATAATTTACTTCTTTGATTTCTTTTTATTTATTTAATACATTTTGTAACTAAGTTTTGTTCTTTTATTATTATTTTAAATTTTTTCCTTAAATTCACGTTTTAACATTATCATCACTTTGCAGAAAATATAAATTTTAAACTGAACAGGTCGTTTGAAATGTTCGTATCGGCTCGGTTTTCCCTTTACGCTCAAAACTTTAATGAATGCCTAGTACAATGAAACATCCATATGTATATATAGTATATATATATATAGTATATGTATACATATGTATGTGTATAGAAGTATACTATATTCTACTTTCCCAGAGCCTCCCCATTTCAAGTAGCCATTGTATTGACATGGTTTGAAATCCGCTTCCAGAGAACCCGGTTATTTGAAAAATTTATTGCATTTGAATATGTTACACTCCAAAACCAATGAGAACGAAGTTTCAACTTGCGTTTGTTGAGAGTCTAGTAAAAATCTTTCCAACTTTTATATAATGTAATTGTAAATGCTGTGCATTGTGTACAAAGCATTAAATATTTATATTATATATATATGTATATTGTTGGCAATTGTAAAGATCACAACATTTGCCAAATGTTAATGTTTTGATGCTTTGTTTTGCTAGTTTTATGCCCTTCAGAATTGTTGTTCGTATAAATGAGGAAATGCCAAAAGGATTCCAATATTTAAATCAAGTGGATGCATTTTAGCTTGCTCTGTATTTAATATAACTAGACTGGTTTTTAGTTTCTTGCTGGTTTAAATAAAATATAGAAAAGCTTATTAAAAAATAGTTTCTTATTTATAAAATAGACAAGATTAATGGTTTTTAATTGTAAATATGATTTTTTAAACAATAAATTTGTTTTCTTATAAAATGTTTTGTTTTAAATATTTTAACTTTAATTACATGAACAACGACTAATTGCTATTATAAAAGAATTAATTTGTTTTAGTCAATTTATTAACCTGTAAATATTCTTCTGCCATTACTTTCATTCAAACGTATTTTTGGGATTTATTTGAACAAATATAATATTATTTTTCAATACAAAGTTTTTAATTACAACATTGAAACTAAGCGTTGGTTTTTTATAATATTTATTTTGTCTATGTTCCGTTATTCCCAGAAAAAGTTTGTTAAAGTTTGTTTAACTTGCAACCAGCTCAACTGTTTGTTGTGTTATATCATTGATTATTTATAGATTATTTGATACAATTTGTAGACTATCAGTAAACATTCAACGGTTGTAAATTAAACAACAGATTTAATATTTTCAAATTAAATTTTTTTTACTAATTTATCTCGATCTGAGTTGATTTACTAATAAAATTCAATTCATTAATGGTTGTTGCAATGAAAAATTTTAAACCGTTTAAAAGTGAGAAAAGCAAAAAAAAAGCAGAGTGCAAAACAGATTTTAAATAATTAAATTGGCTAGATAATATTTACAAATTGTAATATAATTATTGATACGTGTTCTCTTTATTTATTTGAGAATATCTGTTATGCGATGAATAATTATAAAAATTTGTCTATTAAAAACACAAAACTTTTCTGAAACAAAAATTGTTTAAATTATTAATTAGATATACGATGTGGCAAAAATGGCATTCGCAAACTAATATTGAAATTACATGTATTCTGTATGCAATACGTAATAAAAAAGTACTGAAATCTTACCCTCCGCTAGAGGACATGCATATAAGTTGCTAAATCGTGAGACATCCTATAACTTTGGTCAGAATTGTTTTGTTGAATCATAGAAGTAGTAAAATGTAATTACATCTTGATGCTACAAATGGCTGTAAATATTGTTTTGAACATTTTTGAAGATCTAAAGTTAAACAAATTATATATATTCAACATAACACCTGATATGACTATTTAATTATAATAAAAATTTCCAAACTGATTTCAATGTCCATATGTATTTGTATATTCAGTTCATACTATACATTGAAATCACAAAAAAACAATTAAAAAAAAAATGCGGGTGATGTTCTGCCTGCTTGGCACCAACGATAAGTCGGTTCATAAGCACAGACTAAAAGTAAATACCCAGATATGTAAAAATAATAGAGTTTCCTTCTTGGCTTAGTGCTGGTCTGAGTAGAAATGAGTAGGCCGGCAATAAGTCAGTGGAAAAGTTAAACATTTCAAATAAATTTTTAATTTATGTTGTTACTTTTTCTTCACTTTTATAATTTTATTAAATATGATTATGAAGAGCAAAACTAGAAGACCAGAATTAGACCTGATTATATAATAATAATTAATAAAATTACAAGTAAGTTTATACGTAATATTTTCGCATTAAAAGAAATTTTTGTGCAATGTTATTTTTGGTTTTATTTGCATTAATTTTTGGGAAAGTGTAAATTAATTCAATTATAGTTTACTAGTAAATTAATTTAATTATAATTCACTAATTGGGACTTGATGAAATTAAAAAAAAAATTATATTTTTGTTAATATCAATACAACGTTCTATATTCTTTAATATTTTCTTTTCAACTGTAAGAATACTTAGTAATCTAATAATCTAATTTTAGTTTATGCAAAAAATCCATAAAAAAAGAAATAAAATTAACTGTAACCAAAAGAACAAAAACCGATCAATAAAACTAACTGCATTTATAAATAAACATTTATATTAGGGGGCAACAATTGTTATTCTTTATTGGTATTGGTATTGACACAGTGCAGCACTTTCTTTTTTTTTTTATTTTTTTTATTCTTCTAGATTTTTAAATCTGCTTAACAAATTTTATATTTGTATACCATTCTTTAACTGGTTTTAAAATTTCAAATTTAATAAATCGATAATATTGTGAACTTAAAAATGACTACCGATTAGCGGCAATGCCTTGCACACAACATTGAAAAGTAGTTTTCATGTTTAGTAGGCCTGGAACTTTTTTGTTGCAGTTTGTATTTAGTTTTTTTTTCTTTTCTTTGTTTTGAAAAGGAACACCAAATCACGAAATTTGTATTTTAATTGCAGATGATAGTACATTAATTTTTTTTTATGTTTTTGGTTTTTATATTTCTTTTTATACGTGGAATTTGTACAAAGAATTTGTGGGAGTTTGAAAAGTTGCTCTTCAATTTTTCCGAATTCCAATTTATTTATTTAAATTATTGATTTAGTTCTGCAAAAGTGCGGAAGAACTAAGTAGCCAACAAAAACCAACATTGTTTAGTTGGCCCACACTGACGAACTTCTTTCAACACGTAATTGCCCCTACTGCGACCCACTGAGAAGTAGATCTGTGACCGTTTCAATTGACGTGGAATTAATTTGTTAATTTAATTTTAAGTCTTTTATGCTTTCTTCTTTTTATATTTACCAGTTTTTAATAATTTATTTTCTTTCAAGAAATTTAAGTAACTTAAAAACCACTTGTGTTCTATAATCGAATAGTGAAAAGTCTGAGTTAAATGTGCAATAATAGTGTGGACTTTTCATAATAATTGTGTTTTTAATAGACACATTATTATAATTATTCATTCCATAATATATGGGCAAGCAACTATGTCTCAGAAATAAGGACAAACCGAATCTAAAATTATTTTACAATTTGTAAATAATATTTACCCATTTCTTTTCTGTATTTTTTTTTTGTGAAATAAAATATGTATGTATGTATGTTTATTTTTAATCTAATATTTAAATCGTTTCATGCATTTGCACAGACTTAAAAGATCAATAACTACTTGATCAATAATTACTTGATCCAAAACTACTAAGCTATTGGTAAAAGTATTTCGTTTTTTACTACTCCGCAAAGGTCTCTGAAAGAGACTCCAATTTATCTGCTATTAATTATTTATTCCTTATAGTGTGGTTAAGCTGGCCTCTTCGGCTGTATTTCATTTAGTGCTAAGAGGAAATTCATTAGTGACCATAAGTCACATGGTTTTGATGCATCATTTCAAACCCAGCTATGTCAGAACAATTTGAGCAATACAAGAACAATTTGCATTAAAATTTTGATCTCTGAAAATGTTTTTATGAATTTGCAATTGTTATACGAATTGAAATTAAATAAATTGCAAATATTTGAGTAAATTATAAAAATGTTTAGGGTGTATTATACTGTGACGTATTACATTTGTCTTATAAACTTTAAAATAATAATTAAGTTACACATTCAATATAATTATTTAGTATGTATTTTTTATGTTAAAGGACGCTAAAATTTTCCATTCAAAAGGTCATCATTGTTGTAATATTCGTTATGTTTTTGGGTCTTTTTAAATTAAATGATTTGTTTCATTATATTTTAATTATTTTTATCTTATAAAAATTAAGAACAGAAATAAAGCGAGTGTTTGTTTGACAAGTTTAGTAAATGGAGAGTTTTTTAAATATATTTTCTTTTAATTTTAAAGTGGAACTAGTGCTATAATAAATATGTATATATGTATATGTATGTGTGTATATATATTTATATCTTTGTATGTATGTATTTTTTTTGATACTTCAGAAGCATTTATTTTATTTTTTTTTAATATTAGCTCTATTGATGGACGTCTATATAAAAAAAAAGATTTTATTAACACAATTTGTTTAGTATTTTAATATATTTAGAAGGTTTAATACTAATCAATATTTGAATTAATTTCGTAGTTCAACTATTTAGTTAACAAATTATATATGCAGCATGTTAGTATTTTTTGTATACAGTTTACATATACAAGTGAATAAATATATTTATGTAGTAATATGGTAGTGTTCTATAGTATATATGCATGTATATGACCAAGATTTACATTTCACGAATATATATTTATATGGGAAATTTTCTACACAACTCACACATCTCATATGCATCTATATGTATAAACCGTATATAAAGACTGCAGTATTTCCATCCTAATTTGGTTATATTTTTATTAGTTTTAGCGTGGAATGCTTAGTTTATATGTAGATTGGATTTTCCTGGCCAGTTAACAAGCGAAACATAGATGTAGGCATCGTTTTCATTAAGATCTGTTGATTGCAAAAATTATAATTGTATTATTGATATGTTTTAAATTCGAAATAAGAGAAATTAAAATAGCAACAAAATTTTATATATTGGCCTGAATAATTTTTGATATTTAATTAGTTTCTTTTTTGATATAAAATTTTATTTAAAAAAGTACATCAGAATGAGACTGAATTCCAGTATAATTTTTGTGCCTCACCTCACCAACTGAAGTTGCTAAAAGATTTACAATTTTCTCATGTGGCACCGCAACAACACTTTGATTATTTATTTCTATAATACGATGACCCACTCGTACTCCTCCCCTTTCTGCAATGCCACCCCGAAGTAAACTGCAAATCTAAACAACAAGTAATTAGACAGTTAAAAGGAAGACCATTATATTCTTCAGAAGATACTTGCCACTCCGTTCTGTACACTAAAGCCTAGTTGATATTTGGTTTCGGGTCGCTTTATTTTCACCTCTACCACTGGTGGACAAGGTACTACGGTGAATTTTACGACGGTTTGATTTTTAGTATTTTTTATGTAGTTCTGACACGTTGAAAGCGGCAAACCAACTAAGCTTAAGCCATTTATAGCTATCAATTGGTCGCCAATATTCAGTTGACCACATCGGGCTGCCGCGCCACTGGACATTAAATTTGCTATGACGACAGTCGGTAACATGGATCCCCAGCCAGATTCCACAATTACTACGCCAAGTATTTCACCTTTTGCCTTCGGCACCACCACTTCTTTCTGTAACTCTTTTTTAGCAAAAATTTCCAATTCATCACCAAAAATTTCCTGGCTGTTTAACACCTCTTGATAGTCCATTTCTTTAACAAATCGATGATCTTCAATACCATTTGCTTTAAGGAATTCCATGTAAGCTACTTGAAAGGCTTGACCAATAGACTGAGCAATAAATTGCGCTTCATCACTTTCAAAGACATGGCAAATCATTTTAGGTGTTCGATTCGGTTTAGGAGCATCATCAATATCCTGAGGCACAAAACGACGGCGAGCCATTAATACAACTAAATCGCCAATATCGGCTATATAAGAAATGGTACGCAGTGCATGATCCATCATTATTTCTTTTAAGTCGGTATTCAAAACCATAATTTTTTCGGTTGATATAAATAAATCTACTTCAGTACTGGGTTGTACATCACCATCGGGGGCCTAAAAATATGAGAAGGAAATTTATTTATATTATTTAAAATAAAAGAATACTTATGTATGAGTGCGGGTGTACATACGAATTATTAAAAGATTTTAATAATAAAATAGTAAAATTTTTCTAATGCAACGAAAGAGTTTAAAAGCGAGATGCCGTATGATTGAAACTAAGAACGAATAATGCTGACTCTATGGAAAGTTTTACTTACCAGTGCCTATTGGGATGATGTTTATAAAGTAGACCATTGTTTTAGATCCATGATTTCAATATATATAAATACACATAAAAGATACAAAATAGTTATAAAGTTGGTTATTATGAATTAAATAATTTTAAAAGCAATTAAAGTATTGGGATTTGTACAAATATTAATCGCAATGTTATAGACGAATTTTTGTATTTCTTAAATTCTAGCAGAAGAGGAAATAAAAAGGAATTAGGCGAAAGACCGATGTCAACATCAAGTGTTGTTCTTAGGTGATACTAGAATTGATAGGATAGAGAAAGCCACTATAACAAAAAACTTTTACATCAATATCTATTATTTGGAAAAAACTTCCCTATATAGAACGTCATTTTATAAAAATATTGCTGAATTTGTTGTTTAAACATTTTAAATGTGGATACAAATACGGGCCGTTAGCATATATTTTTCGGATCTGTTACAATACTCGTATAATGATGAGGAGTAAGCATTATCCTCTTACCAAAGAGAAGAAAGATTCAGGCAAGCCATGGCTATCAGTTGTAGAGTAGATGAGATGGGTATGGTAGAGATGGAAAGAGGGGCAATTCTTTTGCGACTCAGGTATTACGTGTATTATTAATACTTAGAGTTGCGCTGTAGCGACTCTTGTGTCAAATAGACGGATTAAGTTAAATTTCGTAACCATACATATTATTTGACTTCATTTAGAATTTCGCTATATTGGAGTAAGTCCGAAACATAGTTGACATTTGCACCGCTCCTTATGCTGCAGATGGTAAAAAAATATATCGTGAGTGATTCCATAACTTTGAGAAGAACACACGGTTTTGTGTCAAAGAAAACCGACTTGTGGCGAAAAGAAAGATTCTGCGAACTATAGGAACTTTGCCATCTTTTATATCAAATTTGAGCATACTACGAATAGTTGAGAAATTGGATCGCAGATTATTAAACATCAAAATGCCTTTAAGACTTTTAAGTATTTCTTCCTATTTCATTAACTTTCGATTAAATTTATGTTTAAGTATTTTTTAAGCCAAACAGATGTTTGATAAAATTTTTATGGCACTTCTTCAGCTCTCCATTCATTTCATTATCGTGGAAGTGTGTATGAATGCATGAATAATAATAATAATAATAAAACAATGCAGAGGATTAACTAAAAAAAAATATATTCCTTTTCCATTTGATAATGATTAGCAAGTGTCAAGGCAATCTCTATTGTTTTTCTTTTAAGCAAAATGTTATGAAATAAAACCAAAAATACAAAATTAATTGATTCATACTTACTTTAATTCTAGAAACCGCCTCTTCGGCTTGCATCATTCTAGTCGATTTAGTGGGCTGACCTTCGCACACCAGTTGCGTAGAACCTAAGTATTTTGCGCGAAATAGAACCCCTTCAATTAACACTGCACCACCTGCGTTTTTCCATTAGGAATTCAAATTTAAAATATAATTGAAATTAAAGTTAGTGGGGATTTCCAACAATTTATTTTTCTTGCTTCTTATTATTGGAATGGAAAACAACTATAACTAAAAAGTTTTCAAATTATCTACAGAAAAGATATTAGAAAAATTGTTTTATTATTAAATAAATGAAATTATAGCTTACAAAGTATAAACGTTAATCGGTAGACATCGAGATCAGGAGTTTAAGCGGTTACACAAATTGTTAATTATTTTATTTTAGATATTTTTATGTAAACGGAAATTGGAACGGAAAGCATGCAAAAGTAAACATTTCATAAAAGTTAATTATCACAATTTTTCGGACATTTTTAAAAGTTTATTACAAATTAAAACCAAAAACATCTAAAATGTTTTTGTAATTATTAAATCAAAGTTCTCTATATGTAGTAAAATGTAAATGGATAGCATCATTGATTATTCTCTCTTTCTTTTTTAAAATGAATACATTTAAATTAAACATTTTGATCAATTGGAGGATCGCTTCCGTAATACAAATTGTAACTAATGGAAGTTATTATTTATGTACCTTTTTCCGCCTTATAATAGAACTAAAGTGTACATATTCTGGATTCATATAACAACGGAAGTTAATCGTTTGTCTATCTGTCTCTCTGCCACTTGGGGGCATTTTTTTTGCTGTATAAATTAAGTTTAAATTTTGCTTAAAATCCAAAATTTTAAAACTCATCTGCTGAAACTTTTCTGAAGATTATCTAGTATGAAAATCACCGAAGTCGGGGTCTGAATAGAAGAAATGTAACCAAATTATAATTTTTTTTATTTATAGCGGAAAATGCACAAATAATTCATGAATTAGAGAATAAGAGAATTAAAAAGAATATTTGATCGGGAAGAAAAAAATTATTTAATTAATTACTTTTTAATCCTTCAAATTAAGTTTTTTTTATTTTTAAGCGATACTGAGAATGAGTTGCATTATGTTATGTATTATCATAACACCAATGTTATGATTTTTTTGACCACTTTATTAACTAAAGTTAATTATACTTTAATTAATAATAATAATAATAATTATTATTAATAATAATTAACTAAAGTTAATAAAGTTACATTATAAAGTATGTTATAATAAAACATAATTTAATTTTATAATATAGTTAATTTATTTTAAAAATTCCTTATTTTACAAATTTACTTAAATATGAAGTAAAAACTTTGCCTTGAGTTTGCACTGGAATTCTTTGCACACGTACGCACAACTATACTTAGAAATACATATTTAAATGCATATAATTCCTTTTCAATGTCTACCAAAACGATCAAAACATTAGTTAAAACCAGTGCTCGTTGCCGCCATGCCATTTACATTTTCCAAATTTCATTTTACTTTTAACTACAAATAAAATTTCATTTTATTTCTTTCACTAAAATTGGAATTACGACTTTTTCAAACGACAACACTACAAATGTTGGCCGGGAAGATAAACCCAATAATTTACCTTCTTTGTTCTTACTCTTTTTAACTTTTTTCTCGCCTGTTGCACTACCGGTGCCAGAGCCGATACTGCTGCCATTACCCCCCGTATTACCATTTGCACTGTGTACACCATTTCCACTGGCTGTACTGCTATTGCCGCTGTTTTGCCGAACCACATTATCTAAGTCCTTCTTAAGACAACTCGAATCGGCGGATCCGCCTGGTGAACCTAAATTGAGGCCACAATCTTGGATGTCAATAGATTTAATAGGAGATTTATCGCTATGTTCCGAAGACGATAAGGAACCACAAATATCTAGTAATTTGTTAGATGAATTTTTTGGTGGTATTGGTGGTGGGACTTCAGGCGTTGATGATAAGAGGGCATTGTAGCCATTGCGCGTTTTGGTGCTTGGTACCTGTTTAGGCGAAATTTTTGATAATAAAGATCTCGTTGGTTTACGATCCCAAGATTTATTTTCATCATAATAGCCTTGATCGTCAAGTCTCTGATGCCCCAAGAGTCGATCTGTTTCTAGATCTGTATCTACATCATCTTCATCAGCACTAAAGTTCTTGGAATGGTTTTCCAATGAAGATTCTAGTAATCCTTTATTGCTGGCAGTAACATCTACATGACGTGACAACCAAACAGGGGAGTTCATTACAGGCGATGGGGAACGTTGAACATTACTTTCTGGCAATGGTGGTGGTTGTGCTTGTGCTGTGCGTTTAACAATTTGAGCTTGTTTTGGCGAGGTATTCGTTTGTAGCCCACTACAATTGCTATTGCCAGTTGATGTCACAGTGGTCGTAATATTGACTTTTGTTGGTGAGTTAGAATTATTTGCACCCGTACAAGTCATATCTCTATAAGGAGTTGGTTGTAAAATATCAGGCTCAGCTGATAAAACATTTGGTTTGCGGTGAGGGGCTGGAGCTGGTGGTGGTGGTGTCATTTGCACCATATCATTACGATGAAACACGTCTTAAAGTAAAACAAAAATTATTAACAAATTTTTTATATGTGTACATATGTATATATGTGTACATATGTATATATGTGTACATATGTATATATGTGTGCGTAAAGCTGGTACTGAGTGGTTTTTCCTAATAATAAATTTAGTGACTAATTAATTACTTGCTTTGGCTTTAATTTTTTTTCATAAATTTTTGGTAACTTCTGGAGAATTTTTATGAATACACAACATTATTTATAAACCAATATAAATAATTTTTATATTTTATAAATATTTATATTTTTAAATATTTTGCTTTTACTATATCGGGATAATTATTAAATATTTATTTACCGAAGTGTTGGACGAAATAATTGATTAAATAAACTAATAGCAAAGTAAGTTTTCCATTTAGGTTCTTAATTTTTAATGTAATGAAAGAGTCAAACTACCTTTGAAATCTCTTTCAAATCTAAGTACTTACTTATTGAGTACAAGGAGTCTAAGTCGGGATCAATATTTTTAAACACCTTATTATTGCTCATTGCACTTTGGGGACTTTGTCCTATAAGCTCCCTCTCTCTAGTATCTCTTATTTCTGATTGGGGGCTCACTGAATCTTCTAACGATCCATTTGCTGAACTTGTTGTTTTGCGCAGATGCGTTGTAGCATCATTCTGTATATTGTTTGTGGCCACCTTTTCAACTGGCATTTCAGCTCGTGTATTCTTCATGCTATTAATGCTATTGTTAGTTGAAACACGTTTAATGCCCATTAACATGGAAATACCACCTTCCATTGGAGTATGGTGTATGGTAGAGGTTTGTTGGTTTAATAAATTCTTTTGGTTGTTATTTTCGGTATCTGAAGTGTGACCTGAAGAGAGCCCATCCTCTAGTACAGGCATAGCTGATGCTGCACAGAATTTTGCTGCATAATTGGAGCATGATGTAGAAATGGCAGCGTTTAATTCCCCTGAAAGGCCTTAGGGAAGTGAAAAGTAGGAGTAATACTTATCAAATGACAGATTTTGTAATTAATTAACAATAAAATTTCTGCATCCGTGGATTTTATGAATAACAGCTTAAGTCTATATTTGTCAATTTGAAGTTAACGAAAACAAACCGCGGATGAACATTTTTAACCGGTTGCAGTTTTGTGTTACAAGAATATTAATGTATTTAAAGTCTAAGAAGCCATTTTATGTCATGTAGATTTACCAATATATTTTTGCAACTGAGTACTTCATTCAATGCATGTTTTGAAAGGTAGTTTTTCTATTTTATGCAGTCTATACGGATGTTCATCCTTCCAAATCTAATAAACTTAATCTTAACCAGAAATACAGTCAGCCCCGTTTAAGTTCCTATTGATAAGTATCCCTTTCATTTATTATTGTAAACGACACTTTTCGGTTAAAGATATAAAAGGTATTACCTATAATGAAACTAACTTTAAATATTCTTCGTATAATTTCAGGTATAGTTCGTTAAAGCACTGAAATTTTAGTGAGCTAATTACCTGATGCTTACTGTGATTCGTTAACTAAGTTTTACCTATGTATAACGTCTACCGACTTGTTTCAAAATTATTTATTTATGACATATACAATTATTCATGAAAACCACATGCAAATATTACTGTCATTTTAGTTTACTTTTTTTTATAATTTTGTAAATACTAACTATCGAGGTCGCCACAATTGGAATCATAGTCAGTTGTCTCTGGAGAATAGCGACAATTTTGTCGGGAACTGGAATTAATTTGATTATGATTCATGCCACCAATTTGCTGATCAATTTGCTCGCAACTACTGCGACTTACTGAATCCAAAAAGAAATCAAAATCACGCATAAGTGGACTGCCAGTGAAATGACGCCGTGCATTACGATGGCGAGCGTTGTGGCGGTTGTTTATTAAAGAAAAATTATGATGATTGTGTTCATCAAAATCGATGCCTATTTCTCCATCGCAATCTTGTTGAATATTATGCTCGGATTCTTCATGTTGTTTACTAGACGAACTATCATGATTAATATCAATGTCATCAATGCCATCCTCACCGTCGCCATCACCATCGATATCTTCATTGCAAGGGCGATACGAAAATTGTGTCGGTGACTGCAAGTGATTGCGATAATTAACATGGTGTTGATAATGATTGTTTTGTTCATAATTGTGATGTTGATTATTATAATTGTCAGTTTGCGGAAGAGTGTTATGTTGCTCTTGCTGCACATGCAGATATTGTTGCTGATGTGATTGCGAATATTGATTATGTTGTGGTGTTTTATCGTTGTTATTTGCACCATCTTGTTCCTCATCATCCAAGTTTTCGCCATCTAATTGTATATCATCCTCATTACCTTCAATTTCCGCGTCAACTTCTTCTTCGCCTTCCCCAACGCCATGCCCTAGATTCGTATGGAATTCGTACTGTATATCCTGAAGCGAAGGGAGACATACAACAATTTCAAAAGAAAAATTACAATCATTTTTACAAAAGAATAAATGCAATAAAAAGAACTGAAGTGAAAATAATAACATGCTTCAAGAGTTACCGACAATACACGTCCATATGAATACACAATACACGCCAATGAAATATTATTAATTAACATAGGAACCAATGTGAAGGTTTAGCTTATAGTTAATTCCTGACTTAAAATTTAATTTTAAAATTGTAATTTGAAAACTTCTATATCGCATATTCTTCGCGTAGGCACAAGTAAAATAAGTATGTTTTTTTAGTTTACCTTGTTGATAACAGAACTTCTTACAAAAATGTCAACTAATTTGGTATAATAAAAGTACAATTCCATAATATCAGTTTGGATTTCGCAAAAAACTCGGAACGGTCTTATCTCTTGCATATACTTTCAATATATTTTTAAACAAAAAATTAATTTTCAATTGGATATTAAATTTGACAAATGAGGAACATTCTGCTCTATAAATGTCATAAATAAAATAAAGTGATCGTACTGTTAATGTTATGTGAACGTCGCGGTATTACTTAACTTTAAGCAAACATGACCTGCTATTTTTCATTCTCCGCTTCCCATGCTGTTTACATCGTATTTATGCAACTGCCATTTTTTATTTAAAATGAATAATAAAAATTGGGAGTTATCTGAGATTAGCGAGATTGCAGATTAAGTACAAGGCAGTTTACTTATATCAGCCCTTTACGCATATGATATGCCTTTATCAAGCGATGTTGTTGCTGCCACTTCAAATAATAATTGCTGTATTAAGTCTTCAAAATTTAAGAAGAAGAACTTAGGGTTTATAAAACAATTTACTAGAAACCTTAATGTGACAATTTTATAGATAAATACGTAAAATCATCTGCACCAAGAAGGTTCTCGCTAACGAAAATTTATACAACCATAACTAATTATTAATTTCTCAAATGTTTTATTACTTAAAATGATATTTTAAAAATATTTACTAAAACTGTAAATAAAGAAATTAAGGTTTTTATGAAAACGTCGAATATTTTTATGGTAGAATGTGGACAAAAAAATTAGAATTTCTTATTTAATGCGAAGGACGAAATAGACAGCAATTGGTTTTGTTACTACAATTGCAAGTGCGCAGGTTTTTTTTTACTGGGCAGTGTACGTAATTTTTGAAGCAGTTTAGAATTTGTTTAGAATTAGTGTCTTCTTTAACTTACAATACTATCAACGTCGCTGCTATTTTCAATGATGGGTTTATCGTCATTTGAGGGACACTTAAAGAATTCTTCCAGTACTTTGCGAGTTTCTGAGAATTCATAAAGGTAGTCAAAGGTTGACGACTTGGTTGGTATACTGAGAGGAATGCTGCTGTTCAGTAGTGTGGCTGCCGCCGCCACTGATGCATTGGTAATATTTACTGGTGCTCCAGCTGTTGGTGTGGTTCCTGATGTGTTTATTGCTCGTGTTGTTACTATTGCAGTAAGAGAAGCAGTTGTTGTTGGTGTGGTACAACTATTTGTCAAGGACGATGTTGCTGTGGCCGTTTCCTGCTCTACACAGACGTCTTCGGTTTCCCTATTATTCGGTGGTGAGATGGTAGAGCGTTCATTACTATCACTCCTTCGAATGCCAGCAATGATTGCTGCGCTGGCGCGGTTGTGGGCGACTAATAAATTGTTAGATGTTGAAATGGCCTCTTGTGTTGTCAGATCTGATATTGTACCAATTTCCGATACATCGTTGCTGGTATCTTCGGCATTGTTATCAGTTGGGGACTGTTGTGGCAGCGTTTGAGAGTTCAAATGTTGTTTGTTATTGTAATTTAGCATCAAAATCGGTGGTGAGCTCTCTGGTTGGGGCGAAATGATACGCTATAAAAACAATTTGAAAGCAGAACAGAAATGTCAACCAAAGAAAATCTTATTTGTTTTAAAAGCATCCTTAAAACGTATGTATATACATATGTATGTGTATGAAAATATACACAGTCGCACACATGTACATATCGTTGGGCTAAAGCAGAAAGGTTCTAACTCGCAGTTTATTTTTCAAATAGATTTATCTTTAGTGATTTCTATGTATGAACTATTATACAGTGTAATCAATAAAAACAATCTATTGGAAAAAATGCTAGTTAGTTCATACAGTTGTACGAACATACATACGTATGGATTTCTCTTCTTACCTGTGGAAAACCCGGCCTTGCTGCAAAATGCAGTTGTTTAGGAGAAATTGCATCAGTATTTGCAGTTGTTGATGACGGTGCTGTTGTTGATGCAACAATTGTATTATGATGATTACCTTTTCCTTCTATTACCGACGGGGCTGCTGAAGTTGCCATCAGATGTTGAGATAATTTATTGCTTACTCCTCGAATATGGTCATCATCATTTGTGTTAACTATCTGCCCAATGCGACGTGGTGACCCTTCGTACTCTACCAAGTATAAAATAAGATTGTAATATAACTATTGTTTTTCTGCGCAAAGCAAAGAGGAGAAAATAATTATACAAATGCACAGTGGACATTCCAGTAACTTTAAATAAAATTCTTAATTCTTTAATTTGAATTCTTGAAAATTCCAAAATATTTGCTCCTTGACATCATATTTCAAAGAATCTCGTTACAAGATTTTATACAAGTGCTTTAATAATTGGCAGGTACACTCAATTTTAAAATTCTTTTATGTACTCTCTAAATACAAATATAAAATGTTGTTTAACTTTACAATCCTAATTTAGGCATTTAAAATGAAATTAAAAAAAATAGGCGAGACACGCAATACAAAATAATTAAAAAATATATACAAATATTAAAATTCTTTTGCATTTTATTTTTTATTATTGTCTAGCAACTATTGCAATCTGAAACAAAACAAACGAAACAAATTTTATTTAATATTGTGGCAAGTAATTGTAAAAACAATTGCAGTTCAAATCGATTTAAGACCGCACATTCACGGCTTCTTGCAAATGAGTATTTGTGGCTGTAACAAACATTGACGACATCGTTCGAAAATATTAATCTTTCCAATTAAAAATACGAAAACCTAATCATAGTCCAAAACACTAAAAATTGTTTAAAAAAAAGGAATTATAAATCCGTTATACGTATTTGTGTGTATATCTGCAATCATATCCGATGATTTGAATTTATTTATTAAATATTCTTTCCATAGAGATTTCGCAGTAAATGTGTAGCCAATATTTTAAACTTACCTATAATGCCGTGGCGCGTCTCAATATTTATCATTTGGGTGTTTGTCAAACATTTATCTTGATGGTTCTTGAGCGGTGACATGTTGACATCACAGTTACTACCAATATTCACAGTATTTTTATCGCCCTTAAAATCACTTAACATATGTGACGACGGCGATGATGTGTCGACGTGTGATTCCGATACAAGAGGACGAGCGTTATTAATTTGGGATGATAATTCAGTGGTAACGCGTAAATCTGGAAGAAAAATTAAAAAAAAAAAAATAATAATAATAAAAGAAATTCCGAATGGGTCTTTTTAATAGCAACGCGCTAATGGAATACGAAATAGTAATTGAAAATTAAGTCCATAGATATGAAACCGAAACACTCAAACGCAATAAATATTGCGTGGCACGAAAGGCCAAAATTAGCTGAATATTTTGATCCATTCATTTATTATCATATCAAATATACCATTACCTTTGGAACGCAGATAAACGTTAAAGTGATTAAGACTTAATCAACTTGTTGAAGTGATATTGAATTACTATTCTGCATACATAGTGATTAGAAAATACAAGATTTATGCATACTCATATGGGTAGACACGTGGTACGCTTTTTACTTTAAAGAAATTTGGCATAAATTTCTCCCAAAATGAATTAATTTTTTATATTCGGACTTTTTAAAAAAATTGTATGTTGGAAATTCTTTTTAATTTTTGTTGTTGTTGTAATGCCACATAATTGTCATGCATAATTTTAACGTGTACCAATGAGATTCAACTATATACGGATTAATAATGGCTTCACGGTACAACACATTGAAATGGAGGATTTCGCTTTAAAACAACTGAGAATACACTGCGTGTAGGTAATTGTTTTAAGGGCACCTTAGATGTCCTGTATTGTGCCGGAATTAGAGGTAAGTGATATTGGCAGAGAGGACAGAGTATTCTTTTCCGAACAAACTATGCGCTCCTGAGGTATTCTTTTACTACTCCGATGAAATACTGCTACAGAAGGAGAGCAAAGGAACGGCAATTGTTTGCTGTTTAATGTTAGGTGACATTCTGCTAGATCTTTATAAATCGGCATTCCATACACAACATCACATTATATTGAATACCACATTATTTCAGATGGCAAACATATAAGCCATAAGGTATTAAATCATTGCGAAAAGAAGAGATGTTTTTATTTCTGAAGCGCAGAAATAAAATATTGGAAATAAAACTTCTTCTTTAAAAATAAAAATTAAAACCTTAGAAGAATTAATATTCCTAGACAAAACTTTTAAATTGTCAACAATTTTTGCATTCAGATAGTATTTTTTCCGCCAAGTGGGGAAATTTAAAAAAATTTGATTGCATTAAAAATTGTATTTTTCTTTTCCAAAAATATTTTAATGTTTATATATATGTATATATATTATTTAATGCATATACATTATATAAATAAATGCTTAATGTGTTTGTATGTATGTATGTATGTATGCTTTCAAATATGCGATGACAATTAATTTTCGGCAATTAGATTTCCCAATGGCTTAAATAAAAACTTATCCGAAAGGGAATCTCAAGATTAATGCAACATCGATATTAGCTAACATACGTCCTAGTGCAAATGCACACGTACTCAAATGTGCACATGCTTCACCTGCTGCCCTCCTGAGATAGTAAATTAATTTCTCCGTCCTCTCTATATCCATTTTTAGTTGAATCAAACATTTTGTTTTGCTTTAGGTTTACCAAGAAAACTATATGCGACATTTGTCATCGGTCATTGTAAAGCTAACTGCTGCTAGTCTCTACTTATATGCTAGCTGTTATATATGTAAGGTTTTCTTAATTAAGGCCACTGTCTATAATCTATTATGAACATTTTTATAAAATTTTATAAATAAAAATTTTAAAATAATTTAAACATTTCTTCTTTTCAAAAGTTTTTTATCATTAATGGCACGTTTCGGAGCAATTCGTAGCTTTAGTAGTAGAAATATCTAATTGCATGTGCTTTTTGGAATGTAGTTCACTATCCTACACGATCTGTATGACAGATTTTTTCACAAGAAATTTTTCATAAAATGACGATCCGAATAGTATTCATTTCAATCAGAAAAAACAAAATTTGTTTGCATCATATTTGTATGATAATGTGTCACCTACAACGCCATTTTGATGCTGTATTTGTACGACTTAACTTGTAAAGTGGTTTTCTAAGGGTCAATACTTACTTTGCCAACTTTCTGTTATATCGTCAAATACGAGCTGGGTGCTGTTCAAACGTTCATCATTCAATTGACGTTGAGGATGAGTTGGTTGTTGGTGTTTGTATGAATTTTGCTGATGATGCTGATAGTGACCTGATTTAGGTTGTTGATGATGTGTTTGTGTTACATGATGTTGTTGTTGATACTGAGGCGGCTGCGATGAATATGTATGACGTTCATGATCAAGCCTATCACGCATTTCTAACGAGTTGTATGCTGATTGCTCACTCACTGATTCTCTCACCAGGGCGGAATTTATATAACGTTCCCGTTCGGCATTAATAGCCTTACTGCGTTGTTCTCTTAGCTCACGTTCTCGATCACGTTCTCTTGCCAAACAACGTTCGGCCCGATCTGGGGCATGATTAACATCAATGTTTTCTGGCCAGTCATTATGATGGTTCTGTGGTGTTTCGTGCAGTGAAGTTGTACTGCCATAGAGATATTGTGCTGCTAAGGGTGTTAGTCCATCGGTGTATGCATGGGATTTTTGTAGCGAATTTTGGTGTTCCGAATTATAACTGGTACGCTGTTGTATTGTAGCATTAGTTGCTGATGTTACGGTATTAATGGTTGAATCTTGATATGAAACATCAGTATTTGGACTGCGTCCTAATCTCATGTGATGGGACGATACTGGTTGCTGTTGTCTTCCAATAAAGGCAGATTGTTGGTGTGTTTGTTTTTGCTGCATACCAGTATTGTGCTGTAGATGCTGGTCTAGTTGCAGTTGTGTTTGACAAACAGCACGCCTATTATGAGAACGGCTTTCGGTTTCAATGGATCCATTAGTAGTACTATATTCAGGCGAGTTTAAGACGGTTGAAGTGCAAGTGACATTTTGTCGCGCTTCCCAGTAATTGTCCTTAACAAAAGGATTTTGATTTGATGACGGATAACCATTTTGCTGAGCATGGTGACGCTGCTGGTGTTGGTCAATATTGTGCTGATGCTGCTGAACGGAATTAAAAATTTCGGCACTATTCAACTGGTTGTAAGATTTTTCTTCCATGCCATTGTTTTGAGCATTTAACGATTGCAAGTGATGGTAACGTTCATACTGAGAACGTTTGCGTGGCATTTCGTAAATCGTGTTGTTACTCAGTTCTTCGTGTTGTTTGCGTTGCAATTGCTTTAGTGTAGGATTAATAATGGTATGTTTCCTTAAGTCCTTCTTATATTTATGCAAGTCCTTAACTGGCAGACTGGATGTTGAAGTGTGATAATAAAAGGATGTATAATTAGGCACTGGTAATTCCTCTTCGCCTTCCTGTTCTTGATTGTCGCCAAAATTGTGCTGCTGCTGTGTGGGATTTTCAAAATCTTCTTTTGTAGTTTCCTCTCTTAATTCTGTAGTTATAAGCGTAGAGCAGAGGAATGGATTTGTTGAAATTCTCGGTGCTACTGACGACAACGATTCTGAAGATATTGATGATGCTGAATGGGGAGGTGGTGATTGCGTTATTATATTCACACTTCTATAATACTGATTGTTTGTATTTCGAACTTGTTGATGTTGTTGCTTTGTGTCTTGAATTTCTATTTCAATATTGAGGTGCTTGTGTTTCGACTCTGAATTCTTCGTACTATTTAAACTAAATGAGTGATCTTCTCCTGTTATGTTTGAATTGTCCTCTGTAGGCGACTGCTCTGTATTGGAATTATAATTGGCTGTTTTGGGTCTACACTTGGGAAACAACAGCGATATTTGATCTTTAATAGGAGGCGAGGATGACACTAGATTCTGTGACAAAGTTACAGGGGTAGCAGTTATTGTTTTAGTGGGTGTGGAAACATTTTCTAGTGTTTCTGTATCGCCTTTTGTGGTTCTGCGATTAAAATACGTTTGTGGTTGTTGCTGGTGTTCTCTAAGAAAGTGCTGCGATCCTTGTAGCTTTTGTTGTGGTTCTCCTTGGTAATAATTTGCGTTATGGTTGCGGTCAGATGAATCGTTGTGATTATCGTTATACTTTACGGCTGCTTTACGTTCACTGGAATATGTACGGCTATAGTAGAAATTACTATGTTTTGTGGTTGTATCTGTTGGTGAAGTTAATGATGATGGGACATCCTCCTGTAGTACCAATGGTAATGAAGAGTTTGATTTCGATTGGCAATGGGAACGATTTGAGTTTTCAATTGCGGTAAAAGTGTCAGGTAATGTTTCTGAGCTTGCTACCGAGGAATGTAAGTTATTAATGCTACTAGTTGTTTTTCCAGCAGCTACAGTCGTCAATGTTGTGCTGACCATTATTGAAGTCAATTAACTAAAATAGGAAAAAAGTTCAGATATTATATTTTATAAGTTTCAATCTGAGTAATTCTAGTAAATATATACATAGTTGAAATCCGGAAACGCTACATCATTCTTAAAGCGAAATCGAAAAATCCTCATAGATTATACTTGTTTTACGACTTACTACTTTTAAAGGATTTAAATTTTTTCACAATTTTACATAAAATATTAGTACTTAATAGGTACATTCATTCGAAAATCTTTAAAAGTATAAAATATACTGTTCCTTTAGGTTAACTCTATAAGAACTTGAAATTTATTTATTTATACTGAATTTTTTTTAGTTAAAAAGTTTATGTCGCTTAGTATGCTTGTTGTATAGTTAAGTTGGTTTATACGGCTGAATTCGATAAACTCAAACTTACTAGTAGATAGTCAATCAAGCAGATTATACCCATATTCGCAACAATGAATTGAGAATTACAACATTACAATTACAGCAAGTCTTGAAAAAATGTTTAAAATCTGCAAACAAGCAAAATATGTGACAGCAAATAAATTGGTGGAATGTGTAAAGTAGTAAACAATTTCATAATTATCTGCAATTTTTGTGAAAGATATTCTGAACATTCCTATTGCAAAAAATTTAAAGTGCTGCTTCATTAATGAAACAAAATTTGTTAAAATAATTGTAATATAATATTAATTATTTTTGTTTATACGTGTGGTATAAATATTGTTAGATTCGGAAAGAAGAAATTTCGTGAATTTTATAACAGTTTAAAGCCTCGTTTCACTATCCTACACAGTCCTCCAATTTGTCAAATTTTGTATGATAGGATAGTGTGCGCTAAAAATGTGTGGTATCTTGTTTGACAAACCGCACCATTTGCAAAAGTTTATGAAAATTTTCATAAAAAAACAGAAAACAAATGTTTTTGTATTACATTTAAATGATATTGTGGAAGCAGTAACGCCATTTTGATACGATTTCTTAAAATTAGATGTTATCCCTTTCACACTTTCGTGTGAAAGAATCGTACGATTGTGTGGGATAGTAAAACGAGACCTTTAGCTTGTATTCAAAATCAGTGTGGATTTTGAGAAGTCGAATTTTAAAGAATGCGAAGTTTAACATTTTATACTTATATTTTTATGGCTTCCCTATAAGCAAAACAACTCTATTTGTAGTTATATATTATATAAACTTATGTAAAAAAAATATTATGGTTACATCTTCGAATTGCGTCGTTCTTTTGGCACAATTTTTAAAGAAAGATGTATCGAAATATGGCCAAAAAACTTCGAAGCCTCATTCAATATTCATATAAAATCAATATAAGTATTATTTTTAAAAGTCGGATATTCCAAAAAGACAATTTAATAGCCTAATATATTACCCTTGGTGATATAGGTTTGTTCCGCTTACGAAAAATATTTAGCGCTCAGTGGCCATCTCCCCCCCTGAAGTCATGTACATATATGAGTATTTTGCACTAAGTAATATTTTCGGAGGCTTTTAAAAAATGTTAGAAAAACGTTTATTTTTCGAAATAATTCTTGGTAAATAAGTGTAAGAATTTTACCAGTTAGAGATTCGCCATATTTGCATGTATATAATAAGATGTATAAGCTACTAAAACTGTATGAAAAAAAATATTTTGGGGAAAAAAAATTTCTTTTGTTATTTGATTAGTGTTTTATTGTGACACCTTAAAAATAATAATAATTAAACACCTGTAGCCTTTAATAAACCAAATTACGCTATGTTTTCGAGTTTCCCATCCCAGTTAAGTATTATTCATAACATGCCCTTCCCGTGAGATAAATCCTAAAAGATCACAATTTTAAGGGTTCCTAATGGCAAAGGACGCAACCAGTTTCAACTTAATGTGAATAACACTCCTACGTTGACAGTAATACAAAATGATTAAGTCCTAAGAAGAGCGAACTTTTGAGTGTGTAACACGACTGTGAAGAAACTAAAGTTACTTTATATTAAGCAATACTCATTTATCTGAGAATACATTCGTTTTACCTATGCCCTAGATAGGTACGAAACCTTTGAAACCTTTAACATATACCATTATTCATATATCTACATATAAAAATAATAAAATATTATTATAATTTTTCTTCTTGGCCACATTTTTTATATATTACAACTAAAAATTGTCTATTGTGTTTTAAGGAAAGGAACTGTAAAATTTATCTGAGATTATTTCATTTATGGAAATAATATTAAATTTAGTGTATTTAAAACATGCAAATAAAAATATTGCGATTAAAATTAATTGTTTAATATCAACTTATTTCTAAAGGATAAGTAATTCAAAAATTTTTTTGCACACACAAAACTTGCAGCAATAAATGAAATTTGGGCAATTTCTTTGATTTAAAAGTAAGTTTTAAATAGATTTAAATATCAAATTTGTGTTAATATTGCCGTTTCCAAATGTACAGAGATATGCTCTGAAGCATCCATGCGCAGTCACCAATTGAGTTATATAGAAATTCACTTGACCATGCTTTTTTTCGTGCAATCTTCTATTTCCGGTATGAGTCGGTTGTCTGCTTTGTGACCAACCAGTTTGAGGCCTACGCTTCTTATACAGCTTTTAACCCTACTAACAGCATCGTTACGTGTTGTCTGTAGCGCGTCAATATGTTTCCCCATCATTACTAATGCAATATCATCCGCGTAAGAAGCCTTCTCAGGTTTATGCCTCAGTAAATCATCGTACATAGCGTTCAACAGAATTGGCCCAAAACCGACCATGTGGAACTCATGCTGAGACCGTATATGACTTTCTGCCATTCCAACGCAATATTCCTTGCGCCCTTATAACGAGCGTTCGCCCTGGATAGCCTCCTTCACTATCGTGATGACAGTTTCTATTGCATGAACTGTAGAGCTTGCCTTGGTGCTCAGATAACCCTACATCCTCCAAGACTGTTTTCAGCCTTTCACAGCTTATCTTCTCCAGAAGTTTTGCCGGATATCGCAGAGCCGGGGATATCCGGATGAGTCTTATAAGTTATTACCTTTAGGTATGAGTGCTAACCTTTGTCTCTTCCACATCTTAGAAAAATAATTCTCTCTTTTATGGAAGTATTAAACATCACGAAACACTTTCGGTATGATTTCAATGGGGGTCCTGAGTGATATGTTCCTTATATCGTGGTCAGAAGTAGAATCACTCCACCGTGGTTTTGGAGGGGCTACTGTAAGAGAGGTTCTTGTATAGCGCTCTTGTGGTGGCTGTGAGTGTCCACTTCAGACACATGCCAGTCGGTTGAGGTCTCAATTGTGTTACTAATGAAGTCAGATCGATTTTGAAACTTCTCAAGTATTGAAAAGCTTCCAATAGGCCTTCGCCTCTTGCGGTAGTATAGGCTGAGCCCCATTCAACTGCCCACGCATTGAAATCTCTGGTCAGTCCTTGTCGCTGCGGCAATTTCTTACAGTGTACCTAAAGTCTAAACATTTGTGGCACCTCTTTCAGATCAGCTCTCTTACTAAACAGCAAGATGTCCATCCGACGCGCAGGTTACCCACCAGTTCGGCTTTGTCGGACTGCTTTGTCGGACTGCTTTGTCGGTACGAATGCCTCCGGTACCTTTCTGATTATTTCAACGCTGAAGGATGTATTTCAGCAATTTGTTCCACTTAATCCCTAACTATTTCGTCGTTAGTGGTTACCTCGTCCAGGTATCTGATTTCAAACGTTGCCTGGTGGATAGACCTTCGTCCTCCACCCATTATTTCATTTAGCTCGGAGATTTTATCTCCGAGGTTTAAGAACGTGTCTGCCTCTTTTTCAGCGCCTTTGCTCACACGCAAGTCCGGTAGAGAGGAGCGGCATCTACCAGCACCAAGCGTCTGCGTGAGCACCATCGGTGAGCGTACCAGTTCCAATGCTATTTCAAAAGGATTACTAGTCGGTGTTGTTACTTCTTCTACCTTTTCTGCAACTTTAGTGTCGGCTGAGGTATTAGCGCCTAACGAGTTTGGACTTATCTTCTTTGTGTTGTACATTTTTTTGCAATTGGGCCTCAACTTGAAGCCGTTAACTTGATTTCGTAGTGCAGTTACCCTTTGTGTGGTCAAATGGTTATCTATGCAAAGCAGGAAGGCATTTAAAAGTATTTTTTATGTCATCAAATTTAATTAATATTTCAAAAGAAAAGCATTAGGATTAAAATAATTTGTAAGAAGAAAAATTTATCTACACCTTGAGTTTGAATTAAACACCACAGTGAATTGTAAGCCGGAGTAGGAAAAATAAATTTTCAAATGTTTTCTCCATTGACAACCAACTCTTGCTATTGTGGCGGAATAAAGCCATTTTGTAAAAACAATTCATATAAAATAATAAGAAATGTCAAACATAATTTGCTACTCTAAATATTTATAAACATTGGTGGAATTTAAAGTATATTTTTATTTTGTCACCTTCCTTCTTGTTATATCTGCAGATCTGCGGCCAAAGTACTAATGATTTTCTTCTTTGCCAACGTCTCATACATTTTTTTGGACTTCTGTTGCGTTGGAGTATCATTCACTCCTTAACAAAATCTAAATAGAACTGCAAAGATAAAAAACTGAAGGAAATTCGCTTGGCATTTTGCAAGAAAATTTACAAAACACGGAATTTAATTCTACTCAAGTGTTTTCATCATTAAGTTTTTGCAATGTTGGTTTTTCTAAAGCTCAGACAAGCTATTTTACACATACTTTTTTTAATTCATGTTCACACTTTTTTAGATCCACTGTGCGGTGTTCTCAAACTAGATATTTTGCAAGGTGAAAAAACACTACGTGCAACATTAAAGAAATGTTGTTTTGTAAGTATTAAGCCAACTTCAACTAAGTTTGGACTAATACCACATATGTACCATACATACTCGTAAGCATACATTGACATTTTATATAATTTTTGAAATGGTTTCAAACATTTAGAGTACGCAGATTAGCTGACTGACTGCTTATATCTTTCAAAAGACATGCAGTTTCAAATGACATAAAAGTATGTACATACATCTGTTATTTTAAATTCCAATTTGGTATGTTGCGAATGGAATAAAATAAAAAAAAATAAAATAATAAATATACATACATAAAGAATAAAGTTGCATTTAAATATTATTCCCTTACTATCCCCGATTTAATTAAAAATACTTTTCAGTTTCTGCGTTATGCGAGTACCTCGTGCATTCTGCATTAAAAATGGGATACGCGCATATTTGAAGAAGCTATAAATTTCAGGCTAGGGAAAATGCGAGTATACTAGCAAATCTATTTTTTTTTTGTTCTAAAATACAAATCCGAATGTAGACAGTGTAGCAAATATATTCTCATAGAATACGCTTTCAAAATAGTATAATCTTCTTCCATTACCTTGTTTGCTTAACCATGCGACTGCAAGCTCATATCTTCAATAATGTCAAAGAGTGACATTAAGTTTCGCAAAACAATTCGTAAGAATTCAAGGAAGAGTTACGTTGTGGTCGCAGATGAAGCTAAACTACTGTGTCCTAACCGTTAGGAGAGATCATCCAAAAATCTAGGTGAAAGAGTGCTATGGAAATACAACGCGTAATGGTAAATCCACAAAGCAGCTTCTGACGTGCTCTGCAGTAGATACAGAAGAAATTAGGGGGATATATGGGGCTTGCATTGAATTATTTTAATTATTTTCAATTATTGTACTGAATTGTACGGCTCCTTAAAAATGTGATTAGTTATTTAAAAAAAGTATGAATTTGGACAAAAATATAATTTTAAATACCGTGATAAAAAAGATTGATACATATACTATAGTAGTATACACGTTTTGCACAGACATTAATTAATTTTAAAAATTTATTTTGTTTTTTCAATCACTAACCGTCAATTGGAATTGAAAGGCTTTGATTTGATACAGCAGATCTTAATCAGGATCAAAAATTAAAAATAAGTATTTTTATGAGTATAATGCATTGTGAATAAAACTTCTTTAATCACTTTTTGTAAATATTTTATTAGTGTGCAAACTTTTGGAAGAGGAGGTTTTCCGAAGTCATTTTTAAAAAGTTTCGCAATGGTCATGAGCAAAAATAGTGTCTTTTCTAAGACTAGCGCTCTGAGGAACTGATAGAAAAGACAGAGTCGATTTTTGCAAAGCATCAATTAGACGCTGTTAACGGGCTGCTTTTTGATAGAATTTTATGAATGGTTTTTACTTTGCTGACAAAATCCCTACTGTTGCGAAAGAAACGAGAGAAGGCTATGTGCTCGAGGCATATATTATCGTCGATGTGAATTCCAAACAAAGTTAACACATGAGATATTAAGTATTAAGCACTTCAGTAAGAATTCACCATTGGTTATTCCTCAAATTATTATTGATAATTGACATTAATCATTAAATCAAATCAGTATGGGATGTTTAATAATATCGAATGCTTTCGTTTGCTTCGGTTTTCAATTAAAAAATTGTTCTCTATTAAACTAAGTGGCAAAATAAAATATGTGCATACTACTGTTAATCGTTGTTGGATATAAACCTGTTTGAAATTTATAAATGAAATTGGAATGAAGAGAACGATATATTATGCGCAGTATTTTCAGTTTCAAAGATTCCAAGGATTCCTTCTGACAAAATTGCACAACAGATTGACACTTTTAATGGATGGGATGGTGAATGATAAATAATTTGAAAGTTTCCAATTGCGTAGAACCAAATTTCTCATACTCATATATTCATTCAAATAAAAATGTACCTCGCAACTCATACGGCGAGTAAATGGTCTCTTGAAAGAAGCTCTTAAATGGAAACAAATGCAAGTCCTTGTGCAAAATTGAGGGTGATGGATTGTTTTGACAATGTTCTTAAGGAGGAGTAATGTTTTCAGCCGATCTTGCTGGAAATTGTAGTTTATGCCTGCGCCTATCAGCTACAATCGCTCTTTCTTCGAAATCATTCACTACACTACTTCTTGTTGGCACGTTTTTCTTCCAAAAAATTTCACGTAAATTTTTCATCGTCACAGAAATCGATGATTGATTTTGATAAAATATTTTAACGATTGAAACACGTTGGTGTACTAAATATTTTTCAGTCTTTACTTCATGACTGTCAAATATGAACTGTAAAGACTAATGTTTACCGAAATGACGACAAAACAAAGTAGCATATTTTCCCGGCGGACACCCTGTACATACGATTTCTACTAAACACAATTAAAATGCATTAAAAATTTACTGACTTATCAAATGTTTTTTTTAAGTTCCTTTTCATATCGTTTCATTTTTGTTTTTCTTTGATTTAATCACATCGGCCTGATTGCACAATAAAAGCTTATTTTAGTTAATTTAGCATTTTAATTATAAAATGTATTTTTAGACTCGTTCATCCGAAGCAAATATTAATAATAAAAAATATCTTGTTTCTTTATCATTAAATTATCTTTTCTTGGAATATTTTTTTCTTCACATTTATCAGAACTGTCGCTGTACCTCCCCACCGTGGGATATACTAACTTTGAGCAAAAGTTTAAGGAATCGATATAAACCAAAAAATGATTACGCATCTACTGAGGCTACAACAATACGACATTCCCATCATGATTGTATTAAGTATAGCAGCAGGGAAAAGTGCCAAAAAGGGGGAAAAACTAAAGATATTGTGTTGGAAAGTGGAAAGTTCAGTGAACTCATAAAAGCCTTCCCAATTGTGTTACTCATCTTGATGATACAATAAAAAACAACAAGAAAATCAGATGGATGTGCGCGTGAGTTGTGTGCACATCCATACATGTAAACCAAAAGGTATATCGAATAATAATAAAGGAAACGAATTTCTAGATCATCAACAACAAGCATTCACACATACATACATATTCACAAATATATGCATTGAATAATATTTACAACTTTTCGTCTGTAGAAAATAATAAATCTTGAGATTTTCTTTTAATTTATTTGCACCAGTTATTTGAAGATACGGGGTGGGGGCTGCGGGATTATTTATTTGCGTGAATTTTACATTAATTTGAAATATATTAAGGGATTAAAAGGAATAAATAGCTTTTATTTATTTTAAAAGAAAACCTAAATATTTCAAATTCGTAATATTTTATTTTCAAATGTAATGAATTTTATACATGTCGTATTAAAAATAATCGAATTACTGAAGATTGATGATATAAAAATACACATTTATCATGTGAGTTCAATTTAAGAAATACAGAAACGGTTTAGATAATCACGCAAATTTTATAAGTTTAATTAGTTATTAGATATTTTTTAAAATGCTTTTTGATTACATAATACATAATAAAATAAAGGATTTTGCCTTTGTTAATGGCAAGTAATCGTTTACTGTTAATAAAAATTTTACAGCAGAAGAAAATTATGAAATAAAAGCGAGATAAAACAAAAAGTATAGTCACCAGCTGCTCTGGTAATTTTAATTCGTGTTGGGTGCATCTAACCTTGACAATAGTATAGCTTTTTATGTAATCTGTTGAATTTTTTTCACATAATAAGAAAATTAAATGTCTACTGTAGGGTTTGGTTTGGACCCAAATGAATGCATTCATGCAAAATACTTTCGCAAAAAATGTATTACATTTTTCCAATGTGTGTTTCGGAACCAGTTAATTAGGATACTGGCGTTCACACGATTTTGGAGGTATCAAATATATTCCTAACATTAGTATTTCTTAATACAATTAGCCGTGATCAATTGACGACATGAAAGTAAATAACTTTCTTAATTCTCAATTAAAATTTTAATTTAATTTCTCAATTAAAGCTTGTTTTACTTCATTTTTAATTTATCATCTACAATTGGCTGTTATAAAAATATTTTTGGTTTATTTATTGCTTTATGCCATCTCTAAAAATTTTATATTCGAATGAATGACTGCTGCAAACCGCTTTAATTTCATTTTGTATCCATTCATGCAGCCCCTCCCCTAAACCAATAATTTACTTTTATACACATCTTGGATGTTTAACAGAATCCTTGTTAAATACATGGTAATAACATTGTCTGTCTGTGTTTCTGTGAGAGTGTATTTATACTTTGTGCCATGATAACAAATCAATAAATAAGAACAAGAAAAAAATTAAAAATTCATATAGTAGAAAACAAAAGCTTTGCAAAAGCAATGACAATACCAGAGGCAAAAATTAAAAAAAGTCAGAAGGCTTCTGCTTTATATATTCCACGTATTTCTAAGTTACGAACAAAGCACGAAAGCAAACAAAAATAAATAATAATAACACAGTCTTCGCTGCCAATCCTACCCTCACCCAAGTGTGCAATCAAATGCAATCGCATTTGTTCAATTCACTACCTGTTGTGGGAGTTTTATGTTGGATACGACAAAGTGTTATACGTAACTTGCTCCTAAGGATGTTTTTAAGCAAAAGTTCAAACCTAAATTAATTTTGCAGTACACGACTACTTGTATATAACTTGTAAACTGTACGATTCTCTGAAACGTCTATTCTAATTTATTCAGTGGGAATATTTTGTCGACAACACCGATTTTGTAAAATATATGAGTAATTCTCGAAACGATATGTATATAATATCGTAATATCTAATAGGGAACTTACAATAGGTTCAGAATCATGTCACCGCAGAATTCAGCTCTCTTTATATATAAAAAAACGAACCAAAAATGGTGTAAATTAAATTTATTTATTTCTTAAAAATTGTATTCTGTTAAAAAATTAAGCAACACCAGGGAATTATAAAATAAAACTGAGATAAAACAAATATATCCATATATGGATGTATAAGCAAGTTGCTAGAGTAGTCACTGTTCTCCATATGCATATTCCGTTATGGTTGCGACTGCACGTCGTGTGTTGAAGTTGGCAATTTATTAACTGTAATGGAACCAAATTTGTATGTAAAGTAAACCTTACAAACTGCGTGATGTAAACAAATTTGTATGTAAAGTAAACACTATAAACTGGAATTTAATATGCGTGGATCAGATATTAAAATTATTTGATCACAAGGACGCAAAAGCCGCTGTTATCCCTGCGGAGGGTCCGTTAAGGTTGCGAATATATGTCGAGGAAATTCGCATTTTATTAACTGTAACGTAAACAAATTTTATGTAAAGTAACACTTATAAGCTGGATTCTGCTAACAACTTTACGTTTTTTATATTGCGACTTTTCCATAAAGTTCCGGTATTGAAATTATTAATTGGCCATTTTTTGGAAGGATACGGTAGAAAAACTCAACTGGAAGATGTCTTACAGTAAGCACGGAACTCAATGAAGCCATACAATTAATTAAATGAGTCATTTTCCATATAAACATTTTTTTTCGATTGCTTTGTCCTTCGTTATGAGGTTTATTTTTTAAAAAAATATATTATTGGCTTAATTTTGCTAACTTTACGTCCACCACAAATATTAGACTGTCCTACTTGCAGGAAATAGTAAATATTTGCAGTATCAGTTGTTTCACAATCAAAAACATTTCCAAAAGTATAAAGAAGTAATTTAATAAATTTTAAATACAAAATGAATACAAGTTCATCGAATGGTGAATATAAACGTTTGTTACGAACTACTAGGAAAAAAAATAATAATTCCCGTATGGACTGACGTTAAATATATAACACAAGCGCCGAACATGCACGCTCTTTACCACACATACGATAATACTAGAACGTAGATCAGGGATGTCTTCTCAATTCTTTTTCTATTTATGCTTGTTGCTCTTGACCCATATGAAAATTAAATAATTGCGTCTAATAAGGTACTTAAACTAAAATCGCTAAGGCAGCCTTTAAAAATATAAATTTCCATTAAACTTTTGTACAGATTAAGCGTGTGTTAATATTTATTTAGTTTTCATATATGTTTTTGTTAAGTTAATTAACTTATTTAAATAAATTTTTAACTTGAATTACATGTCATTTAACATTTCCACCCATAAATGTGAATTCTCCAACCCTGACATGGATAGGGATAGAACGAAGAACATATTTGGTTTTCCTTGTTCGTGTTTTGTATTTCATGCTTTAGGACATTGTACTTTTGTGGTCAATAGACTCAATCGTGCCTTATAAAACAGAGACTTGCATAAAAACGAAATTATAATCACCAGAATAGAAAAAAGTTTGAATTAAGTGTTTAAAAGTATATATGTAGCGCATGTATGTAGTGCATTTAATTACATTAAAACTATTACTACACAGTTAATGTTTATTCTTAAAGGAAATTTGAAAAAAGATTATTCTTCAAGTATTTTTATTTATTCTTAAAGCGAGCATGGTAGCTAAATTACGGCACAAAACTGGCCATATTGGAATTCTTTAAAAATAATTTAATTACTTTTTTCCACTTGTTTGTTTGGAATTTAGATATACTCGTACATAAGTAGGCATTGCTAATAATTTAATTTTTTCTGGTGCTTTTTCAATGCAAATATTTTATTATTTTACCTCTAAAAGACAGATATTATAATTTGGGTTCCTAATACCCATTAGACAGACATTTTAGAAAAACAAAAATTAAATAAGCCCGAAACGTGTCCTAACATATGCAGAGGTTCCATTTGGATCAGAAGCAACGTCATCAGAGTTAAACAGTTGTATGATGACTTTGTCAACCGTGCCAAGCAAATAAAAACAACAGACAAAACAAAGAGAAGCCAACAACAAGCAGAGGAACAGATGCAAACAGTACAGCAACAACAGCAGCAACAAACACCTGATGATCGTGACTGGTACAGCGATATGGCGAGGGAAGAGCGCAAGCTGGACAGGCAAATATTATTGTTGCAGAAGAAACGTGAGTTGATGAGGTTTCAGCAAGAACTTAATGACATGGACAGCCGTAGAATCGACCTACACGTGCTTGATGCCATGATGAGCAAATTCGACGGATCTGATATCCAGGATGTTACAAAATTGTTTGCCGACTTCGAAAACGTCTGTGAATTGTTCCGCTATAGCGAACGAGATAAATTGGTAGCTGCGAGACACCTAATGGCGGGGCACGCAAAGAGATTCGTGGAAATAGTGCGGGTGCATACTTTCGCTGAATTTGAAGAAAAATCGTTGGTGGAATTTCGACGTCCTTACACTGTTCAAGACTTGCTGAGACATTTGAATGCACGCATCATTAAACCAGGCGAAACACCGCGTCAATACGCTGTGGAAATGCAATTCATTGCTAGTCGTGCGGACGACACGTCCGGAGAGCGATTTAGTGGACATTATTATTGACGGGCTGAATGATAAGTCAGCATTGGCTGCAATGCTATATGGTGCAACAACGATGGCCGAGTTAAGATTGAAGCTGGAAAAGTATGAAAGGAAACGAAATGCAGTGCACGTGAGACAAAGCGCAGCGGCCAGCAGTTCAACAAGTGCCAAACGATACAATTCAGCCAGTACAGATGCAGTAGCAAGTGCCAGTGGTCAAAATTTGCCAAATATACGTTGCTACAATTGTTTTAAGTATGGCCACTACCGGAGCAGATGCTTAGAACCGAGGCGACCACCCAATTCGTGCTTCATTTGCCACCACGTGGGTCACACGCGACATGAATGCCCACGAAAGGAGAAATCGACAGATGCTGGAAAAAAAGACGCGACGGTGGCAGCAGTCGTTCAACAACAAACAACAACCGCAGATGAAGAAGAAACTAGGTGTTTAGCGACGCAGTTGGAACATCAGCATTTGGTAAGTGTCGCCTTCATTAAACAAAGTGAGCGCACAGATTTTATAAGTATTTTTTGTTTATTTGACAATGGCAGTCCAATTAGTTTCATCCGACGTTTGCTCATCCCATTTCCGGTACAAAATGAATTGAAGCTTACACCGTGCAAAGGCATGGGCAATAAAAGACTAAGTATGTGCGGTGTTGTAACGTGTAAAATTATATTTAGAAAGCATATTATAATTCATGATTTTATTGTTTTACCGGATGACGAAGCACTAGTACCGAGCCTGTTTGGACGCGACTTATTAAAACGGATGGGAATTTGTTTATGCCAGACATACAAAAATGGATATAAAGTAACTGATTTGTTAAAGTTAAGACTAAATAAAGCCCATAAGCCTAACATAAATGTTGTCAGTGGACTCAATTTGTTTAATTTATTAAAGTGTTCATCAGATAGTTTTACAGATGCTCCAATTACCAACAGTTTTACGGAAGGAACAGATGTAATCTTTATGAATTTGTGAATTTAGAAGTAAAGTCAGAGTCAAACAAATTGGAATCTAGTGTGAATAAGATAGTTGAGCCAGAGGTTAATGTAATTGATGATATAAGAGCTTGTGAAAGCCGATTAGAAAAATGTATCGCTGTAGTTAATTTAGATGAAACTAATGCGATAGAGAATTACAATGAGGTTATTCTATTGGTAAGTTCAACTGAGGTGGAAGAATTGGAACAGGTCGTCGATATTAATAAAAAATTAATTAAGAAACATGCAGATGCTGTGAAATCACTAATTTTCGAGAACTATTTGGAAACTAAAGATGTAAAACAAAAGTTTAATAGTTATTCAATGCAAATTAGATTGAAGGATAATACACCGGTGTACAGTAACCCGCATCGCTTGTCCTACAAAGAAAAAGTTGAAGTGCAAAAAACGATTAATGATTTGTTGGTTCAAAATATCATAAGATCGAGTGAATCTCCTTATGCGTCGCCAATAGTATTAGTCAGGAAAAAGAATGGTGAATTGCTGTATGTTGATTATCGTGCATTAAACAAAATAACAGAGCGCGATCATTTCCTCTTGCCCCTCATAGAAGATTGCCTGGAATATTTAGGCGGGAAAAAATATTTTACGGCTTTATATTTGAAAGACGGTTTTCACCAGGTGCCAATGCATCCAGATTCAGTGCCATCGACGGCTTTTGTGACACCGATGGGCCAGTATGAATACCTGTATATGTCATTTGGTTTAACAAACGCCCCACCAGTGTTTCAGAGATTTATTTCGTTAGTATTGAAGGAGTTGATAGCTAGCCGAAAGATTGTTGTGTATTTAGATGACATAAATGTAGCTACGAAAACCATTGAAGAGCATATTGAGGTACTAGGTACCGTGCTTAAGTTATTATCACAGGCGGGACTTAAGCTTAATCTAGGGAAGTGTAGATTCGCACATGAAGAATTAGAATATCTGGGATATGTTGTGAATGAATGTGGTATTCGGCCAAACGAGAGACATCTGGAAGCAATCAAAAATTACACAGTGCCTAGAAACATAAAGGAGGTACAGATATGTGTCGGATTGTTTTCTTATTTTCGGGTTATTGTCTATGATTTTTCGCGAATAGCTAGACCAATGCGTCAGTTGACTAAACAAGGTACAAAGTTCGAATGGACAGATGAATGTATGAAAGCATTTTTAGAATCAAGAAACAGATTGACTGAGCCTCCGATATTAACCATATATGATCCGAGACGAAATAGAATTGCACACAGATGCTTGTTCGCTTGGATATGGTGCATCCTTACTACAGAAGAAGGACGATAACAGATTTCACACCGTAGTATTTTATTCAAGGACAACAACAGATGTCGAATATAAATATCACAGTTTTGAGCTTGAGACGTTTGCTATTGTTCAGGCACTTGAGAGATTTAGATGTTTTTTAGAGGGAATCCCATTTGTTGTTGTCACAGATTGCAATTCATTAGTGTTAACGTTAGATAAAAAAATGATTAACCCTAGGATCGCACGTTGGACATTGGGGCTTGCTGATTTTAATTTTACAGTGCGCCATAGACCAGGAGAACAGATGCAACATGTGGATGCATTAAGTAGAGTGGGACAAGTAGTATGTTATGTGGTGTGAAGTTCATTTGAATATACAGATTGCACAGACACGTGATTTGAAAATTCAAGAGTTGAGACAGAGATTAGAAACAAGAGAAATGTCAGAATTTGAACTAGAAAATGGACTAGTTTTTCGTGTCAAGGATCAGTATAAACAACTGTATGTGCCACAGGAGATGGAGGAAAATATAATTAGGCTGGTACATGAGAACTATGGTCATTTGGGGGTAGAAAAGTGCAGAAATCAGATTCAGAAACATTATTAGTTTCCACTTATACGTGAAAAGGTGAATAAATTTGTTAGAAATTGTTTGAAATGTATTTATTATTCAGCACCGTGCCGGTAAAATGAGCGTAACTTTTATAATATTCCGAAGAGGCCAGAGCCGTGGGATACTTTGCACGTCGATCATTTTGGGCCATTGGAAACTGTGCAGTCAAAACAAAAGCATGTACTTGTAGTGATTGATGCTTTCACGAAATTTGTCAAGCTATACGTTGCCAATACTAGTTCCAAAGAAGTAATTTGTGTATTGCGTAAATACTTTGTGGATTACAGTCGGCCACGAACAATAATTTCTGATCGTGGTTCAGGCTTTACATCAGCCGATTTTCAAAACTTTTGCAGAGATAGAAATGTAGAGCATATTTTGAATGCTATGGCTTCCCCACAATCAAATGGGCAGGTAGAAAGAGTCAATCGTATATTGAAAGCTGTGTTGGCTAAGAACTGAGCCCATAAATCATACTGATTGGAAGAAAAAATTGTCAGAAGTGGAATATGCATTGAATAACACGGTACGCTGTGCAACAAACCAGCCGCCGAGTCAGATGTTATTTGGAGTAGAACAACGCGGGCAGTTAGTTGATGAATTAACAGAGCATTTGCATGATGTTTATACAAGAGAGCAGAAAGAATTAAGTGAAATAAGGAAACAAGCAGAACTTTCAATTCAGAAGTCTCAGTCGTATAACCAGGAATATTTTAACCGCCATCATAAACCAGCAAAAGAATTTGTACCAGGAGATTTAGTAGTCATTACGAATGTGGATACCACTGTTGGCAAAAATAAGAAATTAATCAAGAAATTTAAGGGGCCCTATGTAATACGTAAGCGTCTAGATCATGATCGATATATTGTAACAAATGTTGAAAACTGTCAAGTAACGGGGGCCCCATATAACAGTGTAATTGATTCAAGTAGGATAAGGAAGTGGTTGGAGCAAGAGCAGATGGACACAGAGGGCGACACTTTAAGCCATTTAGAATGTTAAGCAGCAATCGGGGTCGATTGTTTTATCAGATTGGCCGAGTTGTAATGTTGTCTATGCTAAAGATATTGCCAGACGTTATCAATGTTAATGCTATTTGAAGCTACTGTCAGAAGTATAGTGTATAGATGTGGGAGAAAGGGACAGTCGTATTGTTCTATAGTGCACAGATTGATGTGAAAGTGACAGTCCTATTGCTCTGATTTTGTTCTTTTGACGGGGTGGTTTTTTTTTTTTTTATAAGAAACCAGACCGTATTGGATACAACAAAACGTGTTTTACGACAAGTTCAAATAAAAAGTGTAAATTATAAATTATTAAGAAATAAACGTGCCATATCAGAAGTGAACGTGTTTAATTTGCCCCCTCATTACAAAATTTCAATATGACTGAAAAAAACATTGAATAGACTGATATGGCGTTAGCTGGCAACCTTTACTCAACTATTTTCTTATTCGGAAATTTAGTAAATCAAACTTGTTACAAGAAACACTGACTATCAATTCAATTATAATTATTTTCTTTTCCATTTGTTTATTGGTTGATGTTATGTCAAGTCAAATGACGGCGAAAAAGATATAAATGAAAATGAATATGTAGATACATGTTTGAAAACACAGCAACATAGCGGTGTTTCCGAGGTTAATATTTTATTTCATTTCGATTGAGCTAGAGAAGCACTCCGAGTCTGGCACTCGTATATGAAAATAAACAAACAACGTTAAATTGTTAAACAAAGTGAATTTAATGTCAGTGCAAATTTCTCAGAGGTTTAAGGTTTGCTTGTTTTCTTGTTTTGTTGTTTTCTTGTTTGTTCTGTTTGAATTAAAAAATAATAATTTGGAGTTGACTCATCATTATGTCAACAAACACCAGAGGGATGGTTATAATTTGACACTAGCAACGAGTGGAAAAGAAACAGAGTATCAACCGCAATTGAAAGGTTCACAAATTAAATTTTACCGCACGTTTCCTCACATGAGTATACACTTGCTTAACAATATTTTGATCATACACCGGTATTAATTTAACCACAAGTAAAAATATTTCAAAACATATGCATGAGTAGATCTGAACTATATATGTAATCTATATATTTCACATATGCCGTGTATACCATATCTTGAGGTGGTTGTATGCAATTTCATTTAGTTTTACTTATTTCTTTTCCTTCCGAAGTGTTAATTACTTTCAGCGCATATAGAAATCCTAGAATTGACTTTTTAATTCATTGATTTTCATTTGAACAAACGAACACTGCTCCAAACACATTTATATAACATTTTATTTTTGAGAGCAGAAACTATAATGTAATTGTTTCGCTCTCTTTGCATTTTATTAATTTGTTTCCTACGATGTTTTGCCGTTGGATTGGAGGTTTCCTCTGTGTCTCTAATGATCTAAAAAAAAATATTACAAGAAAATTTTTATTCTGTAATGATTGCAACTTAGAATGAAAGACCTCGGTATTATTGGACGGCTTGAAAAGGAAGTCGTAATGAACCCATTCTTAATATTTGGTTAACTTTTCACGGTTGCCTTATTGCTCCGTTTTCTAAAGTACGGTAATACGTTTTACTCTTACTTGTCACATTGCATGTTGCAGGAGTTACAGTTGATATTTCTTTCTCGTAAATTAAGGTCTTGTTTCACTATCCCACACAATGGAGCCACTCATTCACACGAAAGTGTATAACTTATATGCATTATATTTTGTGAACCCAAAAAAAAAATGGCTCTCATGGTGATTCACAATATTTTAAATGTATTACGAAAACATATGTTTTATGTTTGTTACAAAGTAATTTATTCTATTTGGTGCTGAAAAAAAGATGTATTAAAAATGTATATTTCCAAAGATTAAAAAGTTAATATATTACAACTTTTGTAATATAATAAAAAATAAAAAGAAAAGTCAAATCAGCCCTCATTAGACGAAATCTATAATTTTCTAAAAATTTTCAAAAACTTTTGCAAGTGGTACTCGATTGTTAGGTTACACTATAATACTTTTTAATATTGCAGCCAAATTTGACATGTGTTAATACTGTGTGGTATAGTGAAACAAGCCCTTAAGATCCAGAAAGCAATTAAGTCAGTTTTATTAAATGAAATGTATCAAATGAAACTTTTAAAATATAAAGGTAACTGTAGCTGTCTTGAAGACATATCGAACAAAGCGGTGCTCTTATCGTATATCCGTATCATTGAAATTAGTTTTCAGAAAACTAATTTCCATGTTCCGAACGCTTCGGGTAGCAAGACGAAAGTGATTAACATGATGCAAAAATGATTACACTCGGACATATTTTAAAGCTCAACCAGAAAGCCCAATCATACATATAAAAGTTTTACAAACCCAATATTTTTCAATTCTTCTACACCCCTGAAACATTCATGCCTAATTTCTAAATTGTAATTGTTATAATTATGAATTATTTTTTTTTTAAATTATATCATTCAAAGGGTTTATGAAACAATTTAGAAATGCGGCTAATGGTTTAGATGTTCATGTTCTTGACACATTTTTCGCTTGAGCATTTGTAATACAGCCGTTTCTTTGGGTTTTCCTAATACTTTGATATTATTCTGATTTATATCCCCACTGCCACCTGTATAAAACCGTATTACTGGCTTATAAAATGCACTTTGTCCTTCTACTTATAAGTTTCTTTTAAAAAGAAGAAAAATGTACTTCCTTTTAGGTGTTCTTGTTACGGCGTGTTCACGTTTCTGTGAGTGTACTGTAAGCAAGTTGTTTTAATTTAATGCTTAATAAATGTGCTGCGAACAAAACAACATGCAACTTTCATATTCAGTTAAATGTTTTTTCGTATTTGAAATTTTATATTTTACTTCGCTGAACGTTCCCTTGTAAAACTATTAAAATGACACCCCTAAACAAGACCGAATTTTGGCCATTCAATTGCATCTGCCAAATACTCGTTTGTTCAGGTATGCCACTTTAACTGATTTAATTTAAAATTTTAGTTTTTTGGCCTCTTGTTTTTTTTTTTTGTATGTACATCTTCACTAACTAAGAGTGCGCTTCAGTAGATATTTATATATGTACATATGTACTCGTATTGTGATTAGCATGTGACCACTCTTGCTCCGATTTGTTTTAAGATGTTTTCTTGTATCGACTTAAGGTTACTTATACGCATGTGCGCGAATCTGTTGTGTTCTATTGTCGAGGATGCCGATGTTCATAACTATTGCAATTCAGTAATTTCCTTCAGTTTACTCATTTGTGAAATCAATCGATATTTTTAGTCACTGTCATGCCTAAGGAGATTACTTGCCCTTAAATGTGTTTTTTCAGTGTAATGGGGCAGACCTAAGCTGAGTGAACTTTCTGAATAAGTACAAGTTTCTGAGAAACTTTGCTTTGTATTTTTCTATTAAGCATTTGTGTGCCACAGCTACATGGAGTCCATCAGAAAAGAGGTGTTAGCCAGACTGGAACGTTGTTGCACAAAGAAGTGTTATTGAAAAAAGATACACATATGCAGCTATATTTTGGCTGTTTCATTATATTAACTGTCATGAACGAAAATTGCTGGACACCTGACCACCTGGCCACCTGGCCACTTACAACGAATTAGTTTTCTACTTTCTGTATAGAAATTGTGTTTACAAAAATTTTATATTTTTACTTTTTTTTATACTTTTCATTATAATGTTTTCTTTTGCATAAAAAAATATTATTATATTTTATTTGAAATTATCACAGGCATATTTGGGCTCAATAAGGTCATTCTCGTCAAAGCTCTGGCGCGTAGTATAATTTGCAGCGTAAGAAAAATGAAAGAAACTTGCAGACGCGATGGTGTTGTTTCGACCACAACGACAAAAGTCACTCCTTTAGTTTGGCAGCTGCTGGACTTATTGTTATGTATTTGGTTTTTACATCAACAGCCAGTTACGATAGCATTGCCCAGCTTGGTAAATTAGATGTAGTCTTTTTAAGAGAATAGTAACATTGAGTTGTCAGCCGCTGCAATTTATTTAATACCCTGTTGATAACCTTTGAACATACAACGCTAAATGAAATGAGTAAAAATGTGATTGCGGAATTATACACGGAGAAAGAGAATTTTTTTTATATCAGGCAGTTACAACACACAAATTGATACGAAAACCTTAAATACAAAATTTATGGGCATTTTACATTTCATGTCAAATTCATGAATATGAAGGGAATCAAAAATTGTACGTCTCGTTTGTGAAAGTACGCTGAAATTCGTAAATGAGAATGCAGAGTACACCAGCCCGTTGAATCTTCCACTAACGAAGATTATTATTACGATTAAAAACTAAGTTTTGAACAAACATAACGAAATCATATGTTGCGCAAACAATTTAGGAAAGCTTCAAAATCGTTAAATCCCTTGCAACATTATTGAACATGCAGCAGATGAAAAAAGTTTAAGCTTATAAAGCGAAAAAACTTACTAATGGTTTAACAATTTATGAAAAACAATAGCGATAATTATTAAAATAAAGTATTTTTATTAAAAATTTGAAGACAACCCATTCTAAACCATAAATTTTTTAGACATCTAAAAATGTTTTTGAATGATATAAAACCTGCTGAGTATTTTCTTTTCTTTAGCGCCCCCCAAGTATCAAAATATAAAGAATTTTTTTCATCAACCTGCTTTTCGCACAAAAACCAATTAACTTAAGTCTTAAAACGTTATTATACTACAAACTTTATTGTTTGTTAATTATTATTTTCAATTATGTTAATCGATGGAATTTGAAATTAACTACTATACTCGCAGATTGTTGTACTCTTTTTGAATAACAAATTTTAATTATAATTCTAAAGAATAACTGTGTTCATTGCAGTATTTTTGTATTATTATTATTATTATTGTATTTTTGTACTATTGCTGATTGATTAAACTTTTTTATTTACTTTTAATTTATTTTTTTTTTTTATAAAAATACCAACATTTTTCAGATAAAACATTTAATAACAATGTAGCGCTTCAGAGGGAGCAAACTCTTATTATTGTTATTTTAAATTTCTTATGGGCATTTCGTTTTTATTACATTAAATTAAGGTTCATTTTATTTTATTTATTTTATTAAATTTATAATAAAGAATGAAGTTCCATTTAAATCATTTTGGAACAAATTGAAAAAAAAAATTGGAAAATTCCAAAAATCGTAATAAAATTAATTTTTTATTTAAGTGTATTTTTAATTTTATTTTTTCCGTTTATTGTAAACACGGATAATAAAGTGAGGTCAGTCTTTAAATAAATTATTTACGTTTTTCCAATTAAATGACTACTTTTGCAAAATTTGTCTTCTTTAAAAGAATAGATAAATTTAATTTAAAATTATAAATATTTATTTGTACGTTATTTTTATTATGTTGCCACAACAACGAACGTTTACTTACTTCGAACTGTAACCGAAAGACTGATTGAGTTCATTCAAACTTTTATAAATTCATATTGAGTTCAAAAATAATAATGTTGCATTCAAAACCTTTCACCACCACTAACCTGCAAAAGCAATACGGGTTGTATCACTAATACTCGCCACCCCCTCACAACCAAACTTTGCCAATTCACATGAAAATGGCATACTTTAGTGCATTAACTACACTTGTAAATTTATATTTTACATCCTTACAGTGAAAATGGAATGGAGTGATTGTCAATGGATACATAAAATCAGGCAAGCGAAATCCTATACCAAGGATTTGACTTTATTCTAAATATTCTATATATAATTACATACATACATACACACACATACAACACAACGTTCACAGAAAGAAGGGAAGAAATGAAAAATAAAAAAATTTAATCGGCAAAAAAGTATGTACGTATGTAATTTTAAGCCGATGGGGATACTCACTCACGCACTAAACCAGAAACACCAAATGAAAAAGAAAAAAGCACGACAGCTTTCAACCCTAATTTTGCCCGTGCATGAGCTTGTGCTTTTCAAGTCATGGTATCTGTTCAGCATTTTAAAAGAATTGTTTTCGGTTATTGTAGAATTTTACTGTTTATACTCGTCTGAGGGTTGCTCAGCTGATCGCTGACAAATTGAGAATTGTTGACGGTTCTTGTCAATTTTAAGTCGAAATAAAATATTGGCAATGAAAGAAATATTGTTACATATAAAATGACAATTTACATATGTTTGACTGCAAGAATTTTCTTTGTTAATGCAAATTGGACTACTATACTCCTACACACACATCGAACACATTACACAATATTACTCCAACACATTTTTATACCTATTGTGACATACAATGCTGGTCAAAATTGGTTACATTTTCGCCAATGGCAAGTAAATATTAGGACAAAGTTATTCGCAGCTAAACAAATCTTACTTAGATGAGATAAAAATTAGGGGAAGTAAATAAAATGCTTAAAGTTCATGCCCTTCAAAGCGATTCACAAGTTGGCACAAACATTTTCTTACATTTTTGTAAATCTTTGTTGATCCCGACGAAAAGTTTTTTATAAAAATTAGTAATTGATTAGTTTACAAGTTCGATATGAAAATACTTTTCTGTATTGAATTTAACTTTTCATCAATCTAGAGCATAAATCTCCAATCTAGTTTTAGTTTGTCATACTTTCTTAAAGTAATACGATCAGTATTTAGGGTTAGCATGCTGCCTGTGAATCCCAGTTCAAAATATAAAGTATGAGAGTTTTCTAGTAAAATGATTTACATGAATGTTTAACAAAAGCGTTTGCGTATTGCAAACTTGTAATTTAAATAATGTCATATTTTTATCAGCAATGGGAAAATGCTGTACAAAATTGTTCTACTAAAACTATTTGGCGCCATATGGGTGCCATTTTACTTGTATAAAAAAGCAACGATTTTATTAGACCAATAGTTGACTAAGAGCGAAATCCATTTCCTTTAGTTCTAAAAAAATTTAAAGCAGACTACTTGAGAAGCTAAGGGAAGTTGTAAATGTAATTGTGGCTATACTAACTATCCATGATATCCACTGATTAAACATGATTTATAAAAGAAATAAATTGTTATTTTGTTTATTGTTGTTTTGTTATTTTGCAATTCAAACGATGATAAAACAAAGAACATGTTCTTAAAAAAAAACAATGAAATGAATACTGTAGACAGAGTTGCTGTCTTATCTATACCACATGCTCTTATCAAGTAATCAAAAACTTTCATAATTCAGGAATTTCACATATGTTTAATTACAATAAGGAAGTTGTTATAATCTTTTAACGATACTTGTATACGTTTATAAGCAATTGCACAGTACCGATTTATAGACTCTACTGAGCACACCATCAATTCCTAAAACTAGCAAAAATTTATAAAAAGTTTTACATTTTGTTTGGTAAAGAAACAATTATTTATCATTTTCCATCTGATTTTAAACTCAAATGAAAGAGAAGTTAAAATTCGCCACGCTTTAAAACAAAAAGTCTAACAAAATATTCAGATTAATTCAGAAAACGGAGTGAAGGCTTGAAAATATTAGATTAAAAATCATTTTTTTAATCAGATATTAATTTTGACATCTTGAAAGCGAAATAATCACTGAATTACCATGCCATTCCTTAGAAGTTGCAAAATCTTTCTCTCTCTACTGTAAACACCAACACAAAAAAATCAACCACAACAAAAAAAAAATTGCATCAAAAAAAAAAAAATTTATAAATATGTAAATAATAAAGCATGAGGAGTACAAAACATTAATCGTTCCACAGCTTTTGTGTTTTAACCACCAAAAAAACTATAGTAGTATACTTTTTTTTACTAATATTAAAAAAAAATGTTGGGCAAGTTTCTATGAATTGTTATATTTTCTTATAAAGAAAGAGGAGAAAATTTAAGTTTTAGTTATCAAATAATTTAGCTTTTAAAATTAAAAACCAATGACCTGGTACTATTCGTATTTTTTTGAAAAATACAAAATAGTAGCGAAATTAAGAATAGACAGAACATAAAAAAATTTACTACACAGTGGTGCCAAAATGGTCATTGATATGTGATGGAACAATTCATACAATATGAAATTTATTTCTGAAGCAATAATGTGTAGCCAGACTTTAAATTTTTTTGTTTCCCATGTTTTTTTTTGTAACTAACCTAATTTCCAAAGTTTTCGGCTTATCCAGTTTAGTAGGCGGTGCGTTATTCATGCGAATACGGAGGCAGTCTACATACAACATTTTAAATTTTATGTAGCGATACAAAACCGCTTCAAGTAATTGAAGTATTGTAATTTAAACTCTTGTAAAAATGTTTTTGTAATTCAAAGTACAGAGAATAAGGCAGAAAAATTTTCCGCCGTTTTATTTTCTTGGCAGAACAGCGGGCATATCATATGCATATCGGTCTTTTTTCGAACTAAATTTCTCGATTAAGAAACTACTGTGTTAAAGGACCCTCAGAGACCTGTGTTATCATGCTGTGAAATTCTGCTCAATATTGAAAATTATTATTATTACTTTCATTACAAAGCTTTTAATTTTGTGATCTGATTTAATTGAGCTTCTGCTGGTAAACATTTCACATTCCATAAAATTGACAGGAGAAAATATTTAAGAATTCAATATACAGATTCTTTTTCAGTGTACTGCTGCAAGTAGTAATTAAAATTGAGTACATTCGTATTAATAGTTCACAATAAGAACTCTGTCAATAATACGAAATGAAAATAAAGTTTTTCTGTTAAAGTAGTTCTTAATTAATTCTATTTAAATGAAATGTAGAATAAGCAAGTGGTGATGATTACTTTATTTGCAAAATGCTTATTAAAGCTTTGGAATATATTCAATAGTTATTAAATAATAATTTATATTACATTTACTAAAGTAAAAATGCAGTGATACGCTTTAAATTTTATCTGCCATAATCTTCCAGCAGCCACTAAAAGCCTAATATAAAAATTTATTTTGTTATTATACACCTTATGAAACATTTCAGAAAGAACTTAGAAAAACTAAAATACTTTTTAATATAAGCAGAAAAAGTAATGCTTTGTTCATAACCTCAGAGATTTACTTGTTCACTTTCGTTTGAAACTCATTTGAAAAATCTGTTCTAAAAGTAGGGGGAATGTAAGATTAACATTTTTTTAAATTAAATAATTGCATAATAATTAATTAATTGAGTTATAATTGAATATTTGAGAATTTCGGTGAAAAATTTAAGACGATAGGCAAACTACACAGTATACACAGTAATCGATTTATGTTAAGGGATGTTCGAAGGAAACGTGACGGAGTACTGAATTGGTAAATCTGTCAATGTCAACAATGACAACGGATATATGGCAGATATACATACATATGTATGTATTAAACTTTAAATATGTACAAAGGGCAACTGGTTTAGGATTTTAGACATAAGATATTGGGAGGTAACCTTTTCTCCTCTTAGAGACATGAATTAAAAAACCTGAGCAATTTGATAAGTATTTCTCTAACTTGTTTTTCGCCACTTAAGGGTTATTATTTCTGTAATTTAAAAATTAAATTATCGTACAAATGAAACAATTCATATTTGATATTGAACCAATTTTAGAAATATTTTCTTTCGTTTTATTTATGTTTAAACTTTTTCTGCGCAGAAAGGTTGTAAAAGAAATACAAATAAAAAGTCGAAATAAACTCCAACTAACGCTTTTGTATTTTTCGTAAAGATTTATCAAAATCATGTCTAATCGCATCTTGAAATTTCGTTACAGTAACAGGTGTGTGAAATGAAAATCGATTTATGTTCAAAAGTTTCGATTAGTTTGTTGTTGTCGGATTTTTCTTCTACCACCACTTTGTTCGTATACAGACCCTAATACGAAGACTTTCATTTAATCTTTTTGCTTTGTTCCGGTTTTTCTCACATTTTCATCGTTTATTGCCGTTAGAAGAAAGATAAAGTTCAACATAAAATGAATTTTTATTATGTCTGCATTTGTGTTTCGTTTATGTGGATGCTAAGCAGCACGAATGCAAACAGTGACAGCCGTAACACCCAACAAGCAAACGGAATCGATTTCCAATACGTTTCTCAAGTGCTAAATATTTTAATACAGCAGAAGCAGTGTATTTAGAAAGCAAAGATACCCAAATCAATGGAAATATTAAAAAAACGTGAAAGAGGTATGGAAAGCATTAATAAGTGAAATTTTTCTAGCATTGTAATAATAGTGCGTTATTGTGTTAATAAACCTTTTTTAATTTTGTATATTTTAGATTTTTTTTATTGATTGAATCAATTCCTCTTTTGTTCAATTATTATACATAAATCGCATAAGCAAATTTTTCCGTTGTCGAAATTTTGGTTTTCATGTCTTTCACTGCTGCCAAGAATGAAAGTTTTTTTCTTCATTAAATTCAGTGAATTCATGATTCAGACAATGTAAAATAAATTTCTTTTGTAAAATAAGTTCATACACAATTTATGAGAAAAACATTAGTGAAAAACGTTATGCCTTATACATATATATGTACATCTAAATACATCTAAATAGGAAATAAAGCGAAAATTTTTTTGCTCAATTGCTTAAAATTTTAATAATTTGCAAAAAATTATTCTTCAAGACATTTGAGGAGACAGAAATGATATATTACCTTTCGACAGTTGATTAAGTTTTGGAAAAGTATATTCTTTATAATGTAACTTTTTTATAGGCAGCTTTGCATTCGAAGAATATTTTAATCTTTTATGTTCTTGAACTCAAAACGTCATAAAAACTATTGTAAAACTGTAGAAACTATTTTCAATTTAGCAAACATCTTATTTTTAATGTAGACTAATTTTATTATAAAAAAAATTGGTATTTTCTACACATCTGACCTGATGGTGACCACATATATTTACTGAGATATATTTAGATCAGAATGTATTCGTTTAATTAGTTATCTCAAAACTATTTTTCCTAATTACCATTTCCCTAATTTTGTCAAATTTAAACTTAAAGTGTGCATCATCTAATTTCTCCTAAGCAGTAGAATTAATAAGTCGCTTCAGCGAAATGCTGCACACATTTTTGCTGGATTGGGTTATTAGTGTCTACTTTGATTTAAAACATTACTATATACGAGCACATACATATATGCATAGGTAAAACATGCACATGAATACCACATGTAACTTCTTTCCGTTAGTTGGGTAAACTTTTATTTTTATTAAGAATGGAAAAAATATGATAAAAGAATTATTTTTCTTACAACAAGCACATTTCCAATTTGGAAGATCTAATTCAGGCACGAAAATCTTAATAAACGTGCTTCGGCATTTATAGAAAAATCTTTTCGCACTTACAATTTATCACATCTACGAGGGCACAGTAGCATTAGTCCGCAAAATTTGTTCAAAAGTTGCTGATCTCGAAGGGGAGTACGGGCACCACGCAATATGTGTGCTTTTAATTTTTCATATTACTAAAGCTGTTTTATTGCAAGAATTTTGCTTCCTTTTTCTTTGAGTACAAAGGTATGTGGGCGTGTGTGTAGGTGTGTGTTAATGAGAGTATGTATGCTTATGTGAGTGGTTAATTCTCATGGTTGTAAAATAAAACTTTTGTTTGAAACAATACAACCACATGTTTAACACATACCAAGTGTAATAAGATGAACGAACCAACAGATGTCTGGATTTTTGTTTTCCACTCCTTCGACGCTGTTGTTGCTGTAATTATTGTTTTGTTGTTAATGTAAGTTTTATTTATAGTTGCAGTAAAAAGAAATACTTTTAGGAATAACAAACATATGGCAATAGAGAACAATTTAGTTATAGAACGAGAAATTCTTTAATATTGTAATTAAAGCTCACAATACCATTGTACATGTTTAATATATCCATTGTTTTTTATGTTTCTCTACAATTAAAATTTGCATATTTACCAAATTAACGTGAAATTTAGCTATTAATTGTTAGCTATTATTCTAAGTAAATTGGCCGGTAAGCAGCAATTATTTGCACTATATGTTTGTGGAAAGTTACACAAAATAGTTGAACTTTCGACCAATGTGCAATATTGCAAAGTTTTTTTAATCCAGTTTTAGATAATATCGACATAAGCTTATGTTGCTAATGACCGCTAAATCCATAATAGCTTTTAAAGTAGTAAATGCAAAAGGCATAAATTTATACTCCCATTATAATTATAGACATCAATAAATATAATTTAATTTATAGTCTCTCAAACTGCATATAAATTTATTTTCGGTTAGTATAAAATGCTTCTGTGCAAATGTACGTTCATGTTTACATTAAGTAATGAAGTAGAAAATTCTTAAAAATTATTTGAGTGCCCGGTGAGAAGCTCACAAGTAATATAATAGTGTACTATATTATGATGGAATTGCAATGTATGAAACAATAACGTACTTTAATTGGAAAGAAACATAACCATTTATGATCAGTCCTTGTACTGCCAATTGTACTGCTCCAATTGTTAACACTGTTCGTCATTAGTGTAATAGTCACATGCGGAGTACTGTGCAGCCTACATTTGTGTGCATAAGTATGCTCATAAAGGGTTTGTAACTGTCTCATGTATGTGCTTCTTCACCGAAATTCTACCAGTTGTTTCCAGAAATGCCAACTTCTCTGGCAGCGTTTACGGAATTCGATAACGATATTTCGTTTGATATTTGATATTTTCGCTAACATTTGGACACCGATTTTAAATATTTTAAGTCTAAAAATTTTCGCATAAAACCTTAAATACGGATATTACAATCATACTAGAGCTATTCAAGTTTTTATAAACTCTGAATTGAGTACAACATCAATACAATCGTAATTTAATATTTACTTGTTCTTAAATTTTAGCTTTATGAAATTAATTTTATTTTGTATTTATTTAATTTTTATAATAAAGTTATTTGGAATTGATAAATTTAAAATAATTTCGCTAAAATTCGTCGATCAAAGAAGCGTTTCCATTAACTGCTGTATTTACACACGGGGTGCCATTTTTATCGTTGTGGTGATATGATGCATTGCAAATGTTGCAAAAATTTAACACTAGAGTTTATAAAAGCTAAATAATATCATGAAAGGAATTGGCAACTTTTCGATGTTGTTTATTTGTTTAATATACTGTTTTCGCATAGAAAGTCATCTTTAAACCAATAAAAGGAGTTCGTAGAACAAAGAAGAGTTCTGCTTTGGTAAGACGAACCATGAATTTTTTTTACATTTCAAGATTATTTCTTTTCTATTGCACAATTTTAAGGCGATTTTTTGGTTTTTACTCAATGCATGTTCTCGTATTTGAAATTGCAATCCAAGAAATTTTTATACTTGCGCTTCAATAAAGCATTCGCACTAGATGATTTGATTTAGAAACTGTCTTTGGTCAAATGAAGGTTTTTGCTTCTACTTAAAAAATGAATAAAATATTTCAAACTCATTTAGTTTTTTTATATCTTAATTAAAAATTAGTATTGATTCATAATAGTTATACTGCTTACTACTTCCCGAAATACAATTTGTTTTTACGATTTATTTGTGTGTCATACATGTTTTTAACATTTTTTATTTTTTATGCTGCAGATATTTTTTTCTGGTGACCAGCTTGTGCGAATTGAAGCTATTAATCTTTTTCACATATTGACAGCCACATAAAAAATGTTAATGTTCTCCTCTATTTATTTATTTTGCTTCAACAAATATTTGTATTTTGTTCGCATGATAAAATCATTAAATGGTGATTATTTATTTTATATTGTTTATTAAAAGCATTTTTGCTTTATTGGGCATTTGCAATTTATTTAGTGAAGTTTGTAAATGGGTTTAAATGATAGCAGAAACAAAAGAATTATAAAATACCGAAGTAGTAAATAACTAAAGGTGCATCCTAATAACGTCTCTAAACCAGTGAACACTCACACCGCACGGAAGATTCTGGCTACAGATTCTAATAACTCCTACCTACAACTACAACTTTTTAGCCATTATATACAAGAAGAAAATAGAGTTTTTTATTTTCAAAAAATTGTAAAGATTTCAATTGCGAAAATCGTTATTTTGTTTGAGGACCTGGCTCAATTAAGTGACACCTTTTCAGCAGCTTATCACTCTTATACCAAAATACAGTGTAATGAAAGTATATGCATGCAATATGTAATGCATTTAATATGTATATGCATGCAATGTACCGCCATAGCGGGTTCCTTTTAAACTATATAAAAACCATTTACTTGAAAACACTACTAATAGATAAGCCTATATGGATGCATATGTAACATAGAAATACAAAGTACATAATTTACAATGTTTGTACAGTGGCGGCGACAACTGTACATGCACCCATATTAATTTAAATTATTAAAATAACCACTGAGCATTCCTCCTTAATTAATAAAACTTTACAATGGCTTCGAAAATTACATTCAGTGATGAAGATATTCTTTCAAACACGCGAATGAATATCTGAGTTTATCCGTAAAAGCAAAACGTCTAAAACACATAAAAATATAAAATTTTGCTAGAGTAACCCAATCAGATGTGCTGCAACACTGAATAAAAATAAAATTAAAAAATATCCAAGTCAATATTTGCCATATCCAGCAAAATTGGTGATACTGGAGATACCATTGCAAAATATATTTTTTTTCAACATAAACAAAATTCTATAAAGCTTAAAAATAAATCCTTGCTCATACTCGAATATCATTCTTGCTTCTTCTATTCCCCAATAATATCACTAATAGTGCATAGAATCATTCGCCTATATCTTATTCTTAAATCTATATCTGCATCTGTGATATGAAATTAAGTTTCAGGAGCAATGTGCATGTATACGAAAACTATTATGAGGTTCAATTTTATCTGAATTTTTTTTAATAATTCTGCATTATTAAATGCAATTGGCTTAGCGATACTATTTTAAGTTTCAAATGTTTTCATGTAATAAGAATAAAAATTATTGTTTTTAATAATAAAATAAGAATAAAAATTATTGTTTTTATTCTTTTTATTATTATAACAATAATTCTAATTATATTGGAATAACAGTGTTTATTACTAATTGTAAGTCTCTTTAGCCATGTATTGCATTATCGCAGAAAGAAAAAGTAACTAATTTATCACATACATTAATACGCATATACGTATGTAGGTATGCTCCAACAGGCGTACATATGGGGAAACGTTTGATACCTAAAACAAAATTTCACACCATGAATGACATTTAAGCCGAATCTCACACATACGTACGTACATAATTACGTTATAATATACATCGATACATAACATATGCACACACATACAAAACATATGTATTCACTATTCCCAAAAACTGTTTTGTTCCATGCATATAAAAATACCCTTTTACGAATTTCTGTACAAGCAAATCCACATATGATGGGTGTGTGAGGAAGGATCCCAAAATCTGTTCACTATTTCTGTGCTTGGGTGCTGGCAGGGGTATCCCATAAATTGCATGCTCTGCATAATTTTAAATATTGGTGCACATTTTGCAACAATCATTAATAAATACAAAAGAAGGAAATTATAAAAGTGGAATAAAATAAAGTTTTGAGCGAAGCCAAGAGAGATCACGGGGTATGTTTTAACACATTTTCAGCAGAAACGAAAAATACGGAAACGACATTTGCCGTCCGACATTCCCACACATATATAGTACATATGTATGACATACACACTTAAAAAAAGAAAGTAAAACAATGGAAAAAGAACGAAAGGCAGAAAACAATGCCAAAGATACAATGTAGTAAATAAATAATTGCTTTTTGTTTTAATACGATTTTATGTGTATCGATTTTCATGTTTTATGAATTAAATTGCAATATTTGAGTTAGTTTATTGTCAAGCACCTCAATGTCATAGAAAATGTTTTTTCTATGATAAATATTTATCAATGTCATAAAAAAACATTTTTTTTTTTTTTTTTTTTTTTTTTTTTTTTTTTTACGTATATAAGAGAGTATTAATAAAATGTAAAAAGAGAGAAAGATATTGACTGTAAACAAGAAAGGTTCAGGTGTGATTTTTGGTTGTGCCAGAATCGCTGATCCCTTTCTATAAATCATTAAATAAAGAAAATATTAACAGCAAAACACAACAGGAGCCTATAAAGTGAATACCTTAAATTTCGAATTTCTAGAGCTTTTATGAGTGGTTAAAAAAAATAAAAAAAACATTTTCTATGACAAGTTTTATGTTTTTTTTTTTTTAAAAATTGAAAGCATTGAATTTAGTATTGCGAAAATCCACAAAAAGCGAGTAACAAAACAGATTTAAAAATTTTCTTATCAAAATTTTTTACTGTAAAAACCGAATTGATTGTGTTCTTGGTGTGAAAATCGCTTGGGATGTTTGATGGAATGATCACATTATCTCAAAAATATCGAAATAAATCTCGGGCCCTCAAGTTATATAATTTAATACTATAATACTGGTTTCAAAGTGAAGAGCCGTTCCACACGTTTCTGTCAATTTGTCATTCCATTACTGAATGAAATGATTCTATTTTAAAGAAAGACGTATGGAATGTTATTGCTTTCAAATTGTTTTGTTGGTTAACTCTCAATTGGTGTGCAATAAGAAACTGTAAAGCATCAATATTTTTTTCTTTGTATTTACTGAGTTCTTCGGTTGTCTACTTAAAGTCGCTATAAAATTCAACTTAAAAAAATAACTTTCAAGGCAAAACATTTTTTTGTATTGATTTTTGCAACATTTCATTTCATCTAGCCAATTCGTTCTTCTTCCGATTGCAATATTTGTTAACGAATATATTTGTATCTAACGAAAAGAAAATTTTAAATTGAATTGAATTTCAATAAACGAACAAACACTTTTGGAAAGTTTGTTTTGCTTATTTACAAAAAAAAAAAAACAATAAAAACATTATTGCCACATGAGTAAAATTGGCTCTGAACCTTCGGCAAATGGCAACGGGTTTTCCAACATATTCTACACATTCATTTTATTTAGATAAACACAACTTCTGCGCAATAATTCAATAAGTGTTAACTCATTTAATAAAAAGAACTAAAATTGCTTATTTTTATTACACACAAAATCTTAAATGTTCTGGATTTAAAAGAGACTTAAAAGAGAAGCAGCAGATCCTCATATAAAAAGCAATATTTGGAACAGTTCTAATTGTAGAGACATTTTTGGTTTTATTCATATAACATTATCATCTTAATTATGTCGCCCTTAAATTCAAAAAAGTTTTGACATTGAAAGCTAGCATGATGCAGCTCTAAAAAATTTTATATTTGACAAACAAAATTATTTATTTAAAATATATTTGCAAGTGCCAGCTGGAAAATGGAAATCATCTCTCTAGATTGGTAATATATTTTTATTATTAATTGCTGTTAAACGAAATAATATAAACTTGGAACCTTTATTATAGCGTCAGTTCTATTTCGGTTTGCTGCCGCTCATCGAATATTAAGAAAGTAGTCAAATTAAGGGCGAGCAGTCATGTAACAATGTTGCACTCGACATAGTCGGCAGCCTCCAGTAGTGAATATACATAATGTTTAAGCAATCATTTAGATGCAGCTTTAAATTTATTTAGTTATTATTTAAAAAATTAATTGTAAATAGTTTGAATGCAGGAGGAAGGAAGGATTTCCTGCAAGTACATTCAGCTTTCAGCTTGGTTGGCCTAAATTGAAATAAATCATAAGTTTCTAAGCATTAAAAAATTCGAAACACATACAATAATGGGAATATCCTTTTGTACTTTCATTACAAATACACTCTGAGAAAGCTAGTCCTAACCTGTTAACTCCGGATGTCTTAAAACGATTAGAAATAAAATAATGTTAAACTTTTTAATTATTTACTCTTACTTTTCGCCAGATATTTTTCAGTTAAAAATAATATTTAACATAAAAGCGATATTTATTTTTATTTGCTGCATAGATAAAAACAGTTTACGTATCGTTTTACTACTATTGTGCGACTGATAATACCGATTACAATCAACATTTATAATTCCTAAAAATTTAATTTAATTTAATTTAATATGTGCTTCAAAGATATTCACAGCGATATGAATCCTGGAAAATTTATTCAAGATATTCTCCCTATTTATTTAATGACTAATTACAAACAGGAATACTACAAGGAATATTAAATAAGAAGTATTGTAAAAGTATATGTACAGTCCTTTTCTGGTCCTAAATTGATTTGTGGAAACGTAGTCATAATTTAATTTAAGCTTTTTTTATTGAAGTAATTTTGTAAACAATTTTAAAATTAGCACTGCTTTAAAAATAATTGTTCGCAAAAAAAAGAATCCCTTTCGTAAGTAGCGGAGGAAGAAAAATACTCACTTTAAGTGCTGTCATTCTACAAAATAAAAGTAAATATCACAGAATTTTCTCGTATTTTCGAAGTACTTTCGAGCCTAAAAAACAGTTTAATTTCGGTTACTGATTTCAACGGATTTTGGGTGCCCCCGCAGGCGAATGAATAATGCTCAGCCTACTAAACCAGAGGTCGCGAGCTTGACTCCTGCCTAGACTCTTGGTGTTTACCTGCGGAAAAGCCGAATGCTTTTTGTAAATGCATTGAAATGGAAATTTCTTTGCATTTGTCTGGAATCATTTCGTTATTTAAGTCAATTAACAAATAACTAGATAAATTATTCTGCAATTAATCACAATTGTTTTCAATAATTGATTTAAATAGAACAATAAATTGAAATCGCTTTTGTAAAAGTTTTCTCAAGTGAAGTTAATACTTATCAAAATCAGCTTTATAATTAAATCGTAAACAAATTTCATTTAGAACAATGATTGATTGTCTTATGTTGGCGCTATACGTTTATTCCCATTTACTTTTGTGTTTCTGTCGGCGGAATTTAATTGCATGATTACAAACACCAAACAATCAAATTGACAAAGAAAAACAACAACAAGGGAGTGAATCTTTATGTTACATTTAAGAAATATTGGACAAAGTAAGCGTAACGACTAAGCACTATTACAAAACTGTTTGCCGCATAAAAAGCTTTACTAAAAAGTATTATTATCAAATTAACGTAATTTTTTAATACCTGTTAGGATGGAATGACAATTTTTATTTCCACATTACGGTTATTTCATCAAATTTTTCCTACGTGTGAGCATACCCTAAGCCATTTATTAAAAAAGCTTTTATTCAATTTGCCATATGCGTATAATATAATTTCTAAATTTATTCCCTATAAAATAATGAAGATAATATGCGTCAATTTAATATAATTTATAGGAGACCGTTATCTGCAAAAAAGGTATTTTTATATATATTTTTCAAACTTAAAAAAAGCTAAATGCTTTTATACAACCGACCCATCACTTTCCTCAGACAACTATAAATCTCATCTGTAGGTGAAATTATATTTCTTAAACTGTTTAGAGAAAATTCTGAGAACTTTTGCAAAATGCTCGCTAAATACGCGAATACACCAATAGCGAAATTTTGAACCACGATTTGAAACTTAATGGGTTTAAAAACCACCTATAAAAACAAGTAAAAACAGTAGTAATATTTACATTTAACTTTAGTTAAATTCATACATTTTTTTTACAAGTTTTCTAGATAATATGATTTTACACGTAATGGTTTAAATTTTCTTCATGTCCAATTTATTAACAAATTTATATCGTGACCATATTTAGCCCCCATCTTAAGGAATTCATAAAAATGTGACAAGCAAGAATACAATATGTCTGGGTATGGAGAAATGACGCATGCATGGTTTTTGTGTAATTTTTAGTTCCTTTGTGTTGCACAACCTAGTGAAGTAATCAAGTTGTAACATTTTTGCATATTCTTATAAGACTTTTACTCTTTCGAAATCATTTTCAATTTTGCTTACAAGTGCTGTTCTGATAACTGAGAGTTAATAGTTAATAGTTAATACATGTTCTGTTTTGAAATTTGTATCAGGGTCTATTTATTTGCTAATGTAGCAAATAAAAAATGAATTCTTAAAACAAGAATTTAACATTATTTTGTAAAATTTACATACATTACGATTTCCCATGACAGAGGAGCTGTTATTTAGTTGCTTTATTTATTACGAGTATATTCGTAATAAATTTGCGATTGTGGCTGGAATACTGCCATTGTAAAACCAACCAACTTTTACCACAGTTTATGTTATTTGAAAATGTTTAAATACGCCAAGCAGAAGAAGCGCCACCAATAACAACGTGCTTACAGCACTTGCAATGCGACATTTTGCAAACAACAAAATGACAATAAATTTCGCAATTTCAGCACGAAAATTTTAACTTTAATTCTTTTTTTTCGCTTCAGTTTACGAATAAATGTGTGCGTGTATTCATGGGCGTGCAGCAATTAAAGTCGGAAAGTGTATTAATTTACTTTTATTTAATTATAATGTTTTTTATTAATGAAATGAAATTGATCTTAAATACAAGGAAGATATCTACCGATAATAAAATAATGGTTAAGCTTTTTAAATTTCCTCCCCCCACACAATGCAATTCCATTCACTTATTTCTCGCGAAAGAAGCGAAATAAAAGTTTATCGTATTTTAAAAGTGAATCTGGCGAATCTATCATTTTGTCCTCTCTTTTAAAATTATTGAAATTTGTCAGATCATTAGCGTATCTTCTTGGATACTTGAAACCAAGATATTCCCACACTTATTCACAAAATTATTATAATTCGTAGTTGTGAAGATGACTTTGATAACATCAAAGAAACGTGAAAAGGATCTCAAAGCTGTAAATTGATAACATCAAAGAAACGTGAAAATGATCTCGAAGCGGCAAATGCTTGTAAGAATATGATCCGTGCTGATCGCTGCCTAAAATGCTTAAACTGTGTGTTGAAGTAATTTTACCTTAATCCAGCAATTCGTGTTTCTTACTCTACTTTAACTCACTTTACTTCACTCTTTATAGCTACAAATGGTTGCAAGAGGGTTGCCAGTGGAGCAGGAACATTTTTACACTCTATTTTCAAAAAATACAAAATAGTTTATTTTTAAGCAGCCACTTCAAAATATGCATATAAAAATATCATTGTTCATCCCACAGTTACCTATACATTGGGTTCATTCTCTTTAGCTGCACATGAATGCATTTTCCGTAAAAAGCAATAATAAAAACAATGCACATTATACAACTTTATATTGCAGTAAAAACAAAAAGAGTGAGAGGACAATCCATTGTTGGAAAAAATGTTCAATATTGTTTAATGTAACAAAGTATTTATAAAAAGATTGAAATCGAAGCGAACAGGTAAATTCTTTGCGTTTTTGTGAGGATTAAATGTGAAGAGAGAATAATGAATATGAACATTAAACACATAAAATAAATTAAAATCTTTGATACTGAGTAGATTTAAAATCGGTTCGCTGTTCTACTTTTATTGCATTGCAGGGTAATTAATAAAAAAAATTCTTTACAACTTTCAGGTAAATCTTTTGTCTGGTGTGTGATAAATGAGTGCAAATGGCTTTCAAATTTTAATGTTATTTGCTGCAACAATTTTAAAAAGTTTCATAGCTATTCAGAAGAAACTCAATTAATAATAATTAATTATCAAAATTTGATATTCAAATTAATATACGGTACACGCTGCAGAGGTTTTATATGGGAATAGACATTTCTACAATATTAGTTTATGAACTTATAAATTATATATATTTTAGATTCATATAGGAAGCGAAGTTGGTTGAGCTTTGGCCGTTTGTCGTTGGAATTTTTGTTTAAGGTATAATTGGACTTACATTTTGCTTAAAATCAAATATTGGGAAAGCCATCTCGAAGACTTTTATCAAAATTACCCAGTATGAAAATCATCTAAATCGGCACCGACAGAAGCATTTTAACCACCAGACTCAGTATGGTATTAATTTAAAGCATCCAAACGTTAAAAGAAAATGAAAAGAGCCACGAACGAAAAATAATTTGAGGAAAATTATTATCACTGCCCAAAATTATTTTCTTTAACATCTGAGATGTTAAAAATGTTTTGTTAAAATGAATTCCCCGTCTTTGTTTACAGATTATTATTTACAATATGTTGTATGTTTTCATAGGTTTTTTTTTATAAATTCGCACACAAGTACACATGCATACATGCACATTACACAAAATAAATATTATATATTTTTATATCCTTCTGCATCAAAGAAGATTGGAGGATATAGTATATATGTTTGATGTGAAGGGATAATTTCCACAATATTAGTTGCCGACCATTCAAAGTATATATATATATTCAGGATTAATGTAAGGAGGAAAGTTTAGTAAACTTCGTCCAGCTGTCTGTCCCGGGTAGTTTTTGCCATTTTTTCGAGGGGTAAATTGAGCTTAATAAAAGAAAATTTCATAAAATATTTTAACTGGTTTAAATTAAAACTTATAATTGAAGTTTCTAACAAAATTCAAAGAATAGTGATCCGTATGGGAATAAATAATTTGATAGTGAACTTGAAAGCTGTAGAAGGGAGGGCCCGATACTCTGTCAAAGCTTGTGTTTTCTTCTGGTCAAATATTAAAACCCAGTGTTCCGGGAGCCAACAAGTTTTAAAGTTTCGCATTCAACCAGAGCAATATTATTGACGTAGAAGAGAAACCGCATTTAGTTTTGATTTTTCAAAACAACTTATGTATATTCACATGCTTTTTATTCACATGCCTTTCCTATGTAAATTATGGTTGCTTCTCTAAATCCAGAAAATCCATAAAGTTTTCAATCACTTCATATACAATACGGAATAGTCTCCTACAATTAAAATACGCTTGCTGTGTTTATTTGCTTATAATGTCGTGTTATTATGTAAATTATGTATGACGTTTTCCTGGTATTTTCATCGGGGATCCAAATTTGTTTGATATATAGTTTTATATAGTTTTTTTTTATTAATACACTTACACCCAAAATGAATCTATCAATTAATCTTCGGCATTTTGTTGTTTTAGCAAGATTATATTCGAGAATATTTACTATAATTTCGTCGCACTTCGTCATCTTTTTTGTCCTTTTTAAGGTATTAACAATTTTACGTTATAGCTGTGCTTACTGTAAAACAGAACAGCGCTTGTTTAATTTTCGATTCTGTTTTTTAGATTTGTAAATAGAAAATTTATTAGTTCGTAAGATTTGTGATTTTGGGATGTACGAAAATCATATTTTCCCTACTACTCATGTTCCTAAATTTTTTTTGATTAAAATCGTAATTATTGTCATTCGGTCACAATTTTTTAATCAAATATCTTTAATTTTGTATACGAGTATGTTGTTTTCAAACTTCTGTTCACTAAATTACTGAACTCTGCCGATAAGGTTAAGGAGTGCATTAAATTTTTATTGTATTTTATTAATCTTCCCGATGATATTGATTTTTTTGCAATTTTTAATTACTTTATTTCCGTATATTTGTAGATTAATATCTATGTAGATATAATAGCGCCTTTTTATTTTCTTCTTCAATACAATTTGATAAATGATTAATTGTAACATTTGCTTAATTTCGGCTTTAATTTCTTTCCATTAATAAATGAAAATAAATCATCGGAGTATCTTATCAGCAATTTTTCCAAGTTTTGTACTATTTATCATATTAATATACGAAAAAATTATTGTTGCCGAGACAAATTAATTATATTTGCAATTGTAAATTAAAATTTATTATGTCACGTACAAAGAAATTAACAAAGTTACAGAACTAAAGGATATCCTGTTTCTGGCTGATAGCGGCCTTCATTTGTCCTTATTTAAGCTAAAGGGTTCATATTAAATCTTTTTAATGCTTTTTTTTTTGATATTCTTACTCAATTCTCTAATTAATTACGATTTTTTTTACTAAATACATAAATAGTAAAAATCGGGACTTTTTTATTTTACAAGATACTATCAGCATAAATTATGAGAAGGAAAATAAAAGTTTAAAATTAAATCAAAGTTTCCCATATGCTGTGATTCACTAAAATACATTTACAAATAGTAAACTTTATCAGGATATTATTTTCCAATACGACTGTAAAATCTCCTGAGAAATGAGTTTCTTTGCACTACGTCGATTAAAAGCTTCTTTATCTGGAAATATTTAACAACTTAGTGGAACTAAAAAAAAAGTAGAAACAAATGTCGAAATTGAGTCATTTTGATTACGAAATTTAATAATACATCTACTCATATTTTTAAAACGTTTGATACTAATCCTTTTTTTTATTAATTTTTTTTATTCTTTTTTTTGTTATTGTTTTATTAGCACACACCTCTTATTTTGACACCGTACAAGGGTTATTTTTAAAGCATTAGATTTTTACCCAATTGGTTCTTGATTTCATATGCTAAGTTTATTCATAACTCGCTGTCGTAAAATATTAAAGAAATTTTTAAGTGAAATAAATTAATACGTTTTCCAAATTGCAATCGTTTCGTTGACTAAATTATATTTCTTTTCTAAGTTCTCACAATTTCTTAATTTTTTTTTTAATTTTAATTTTATATAATGTTTTTTTTTTTTATATTTAATAATAATAATTGAAGGCATTTCTACCAGTAGATTGTTTGTTGGGTTACACCAATAATTCGTATCAAATGCCAAGTTTGTTTAGCAGATGGTAGTGAAAAATGAAAAATAATCCAAATCATTTGCATTTTTATTATTTTCATGTTGTTGTTTGGTAAATGTCCTTTCCTTTAACGATCGCTCACTTAGCAGCAGATGCACAAAACAGCAACCGGAAGTATGTATTTTACTTGTTTATCTATTTTTCAGGTATGTGTGGAGATGTGCATGTGCGGAAACCTATACTTTCTCTATATGTAAATGTCATTTCCTATTTCTTTCAATTTCGATTTATTTTAATAACATTAGATACTTATAATTTAAATTAGAAAGTAATTTCAACGGAAATTTTATATTTAGATCCTGTCCCCCCAAAAAAAAACATATTATTATTTGAAGCAAATAGGTTACTTCGAAAGGAACTAAACGTTTGTTTTCTAATATTAAGAAATGTGCCTTCATACCAATGGAAGTTTATCGACGGATTTTTGTGGGCACAAGATATATATACATATATATTTAATTTAATATTTAATTGGCAAGTAATGACTGTATGGATAAATTATTGGCAAATGCATTTAAGGAACTTAATTTTCCATTTAAAATTTTCTTCCTATTTTGTATGATTAATAATTTTTGGATATTATAAAACACATTAAAAATACGAATGATGTTCAAAGCTGAGTCTTATGGAAAAATGTCACCAACATAACACAGACCATTTGACACATATTAGTACGTATATAAGAGAGTATTAATAAAATGTAAAAAGAGAGAAAGATATTGACTGTAAACAAGAAAGGCTTAGGTGTGATTTTTGGTTGTGCCAGAATCGCTGATCCCTTTTTATAAATCATTAAATAAAGAAAATATTAACAGCAAAACACAACAGGAGCCTATAAAGTGAATACCTTAAATTTCGAATTTCTAGAGCTTTTATGAGGTGGTTAAAAAAATAAAACACGAACCGAAAGGGTTTTTATGTATATCTTTTGAAAATAAGTCATTCTCATGTTTTTGAGTGATTATGCTTTTGTCAAAACTATTTAATGAACTATGGATTTTGCTTTTATTTTCATTTTGTAAATGATTTTAATTGAATTTTTCTATTTTTCAAAATAGTCGTTTGTTGCAATAAGAATTTTGTAATTCAAAAAAATCCAATACAAATAGGAAAAAACTAGAATAATATAAAAAGTGCTTATCGAAAATCATCCCAATGTCTCATCTGTGGCAAATTCGAAAACATCCATGCGACTGGTTATTGAATACTGTTTGATTACTTTTGTAAAAGTGTGCATAAACTTAAAGCTTTCTATGTAAAACGATTACATGTTACATGATTTGCCGATTCAATTTCATAAGTTTTGTTACATTAACTGTATACTAATCAATCATAAATGCTATATCTGTTTGAGGTACAAAACGTTTAAAAAATAATTTTTAGAACTGGAGTGTGTCTACTTTGAGGACCTTCTTTTGGCACCCATAATATGTTGCATATAACTTTTTATCCAGCGGTTTTGAGTTTAATAACTGACCACTGTTTGCCGGTTTACATACAATATTAAATTTTAAGTAAATTTTTTAAATTATTATTGATTCTTGTTATTGATTTTATGATTGCAATAATTTTTATTCTAAGCGAGAAAGGAAAGCTCCATTTCCATGAGTTAAGAAGTATGATTCCACAATTGATACAACTGCTGCACCATCTCTTATTATCACCATATCTTATTCACAGTTAAGCTTCTGATTATTTATTTTATGGTCGATCTCTTGAAAAGCATTAATTTGGATTATAAATTAAAGTACTTCACAAGGCAAGGCAACGTTACTAAAAGAAAACAAAACATTAAGAACTTGAGCATTTGTGACGTGAAATTATAAACACCGAACTAAATCTTAATTACCGTCATACATAATTTTTGTCGAATTATTAACCAGTTAATGGCTAACAAGTTCTAATTTTTGAAATGTAATGAAATGCATAGATGTAAAATTCGGAATACAAACTAAAAAGAAGCAAAATTACGAATCAGTTATTGGAAAAATAAAGAATTAATAAATAAATTCTGTTAGAGTCGTTAAAGTGTATAAAAAAATATGTTGTAATGGTAACGTGACTGTATGGAAATATTCAGCTTGCATTTTATATTCAAGGAAACAGAAAAATCGATGAGGCATATGTGTAATCGTATGAAAAACAATTCTAAAATGTACAAGTACATGGACCGAAATACCATCGGCTTAAAGTGACAGTTGAAAGCTTCTTATACAATCGAAAATATTTATGTATACAGACATACAAATGTACATTTGCAAGTGCATGACTGGGTGCGTACAAGCATATACAAGTGCACACAAATATAAATTATATCTAAAATATGCTGTGAAATGTTCGTGGAATGATAATAATAGTTTGATTGGTGAGACTGATTCCAAAATAATGAAAATGATAAATTTCAAATACATTTTTCACAATTTTTTATCTGTTAAAAAATTATAGAGGACGAAAATTATGGTTTCACAGTTGGGAATGTCAAACAGTGTTGAAATTTTTGTTCACTACAGTTCGAGAAGTTCTAGTGCCAGAAGGTTTCGAACATAATCGAACTAGTTCGAAAGCAATTATTGCTCTTCTGGAACCAAAACGATAGAGAAATGTGCGTAGCGAAGAAAAAATTGTTTTTTCAAGGCGAAGTATTGAAGATACGATGAAATGTCGATTCGTCACCCTTTCCATTTTGTTGAGTTGTCTTGTTTTTTTTTCAACTATGAATAAATAATTTTACTCGTGAAGGTATTGCAGCTGCACGGCAATAATTTCTCTCTGATTAAATGATTACTTCAATAAGCGAAACTGTCATATTTAGAGCGAAGAAAATCTTCAATTATAATTACATTCATTACAATTTACTGTTTAGAGTTGTTTACACTAGTTGTGCTAAGGAAATAATTTTTAACTGTAAAGCATTCACTTTTAAAATATTGGAAACCATAACAGCAGCGGAGATCGAAATAATACTATAAAATAGTTTACTTTCAGTTCTCATGCAGCACGAAAACACTCTATACGTTGTATGGAATTACAAACATTCATGATTGGGTTGGCATGTGTGAATACTCATACATGTGTGAATTTATTTGCCCTTAAGTGTATTCTCTGAAATTTATTTAAATTAAAGAAAATTTAATGTGTTGCCTCCCCGGTTTAAACATAAATATAATGAAAAGAAAACTTTTAAAACAACACATACAGATGTATACGTGTTTATATTCACAATATGCAATAGAAATGGTCATTCGACGGCAATTTTTTGGTGAAATTGAAGAAAATATATAGAAATTTATCTTACAAGGCTTTTCATCAAAAATTTTAGAAGAGAATAAGTATAAAAATGAGATTTTCCCTGTTTCCTTGAACAAAGTTATCAAGAAATAATGACGTGGCGGGGGCGGGAGATCATTCTTAAAGATCCCTGCGATTTGTTTTTTAGTTAATTTTTCTGTTCTATCTACCTTCTACTAATATTTCTTTATTTATATTTTGCATGTTATACTTGATTTTGTGCTACGTAAACTCAAGCAAATTCATTTTGGATTTCATTGCCGTTAGGTAGACCACTATCCTGGTTTTATTAATCTATTAAATTAAATAATGTAATAAATTACAACCGCTGTTGCATACTATAAATATTTCAGCAGAATGGAGGAATAGATTCTAAGACATAATATTCAAAAATAAAAGTTAGACGATGTTATCAGCAGATAGTGCTTCTAGTCATATTATAATTATATGAGTACAATTAATGTATACAATTATATATATTACGTAAATAAATAAATAAAAATAATAAACATATTTTTGTATAAATGAGATCTAACTCTGGCGGCGAATTCCGTTAGGTATTTAATTTTCGGATTCTGTTAGTCGTTATCGAGTAATGACATCATTACGACTTTATCGGTGAAAACAAAAGATTTATCGACGAAAGTTTATTTTTATTCAACCAAATTACCAAAAAGAAACGTAAGTAAAAGAGATTTAAAAAGAAAAAAAAAACATTTCAGATTAGGTATTTTAGGTCAAGGAGATGTTGGGAAACTTAACGGCTACTTAGCCATAAATACGAATACTACGGAGTATTCTAATAAACTAAATGCCTCCGGGCCACCAATTAAAAATGCACAAAAGTACCGGAACTTATTTGATTTTTAATTTTTTACATACATATGTACATACATATGTAAATATATTTCCATGAATGGTCGCGTATACCAACTAATTTACCAAATGTTTTTTGACAGGTTCAATGAAAGCTCCTTAAAGCCAAAGATCTTTCTTTCTGAAGCCTCCCGAATATTAGTGCCGGTTGCATTGTAGTTGATAACTACAATTTTATATTAACTCTGCTGCAGCCACTATTTATTCCCAAAGAAACAAGAACTATTTTGTATTTCTTATGTGAGTTAGTTAGTAAAATAATATTAATTGCAAACACAAAAATTTAATGAAATTAAAAAGAAAGTGCCGCATGTCAAAATAGCTTTCATGATTTCAAAATTAGTCGAAAATTTATTTGTATTTTACACTCATACAAAACTTTCGAAAATATTATCTGATTTTCGAAGGTTCGAAAAAAAATTTGAAATTATTCATAATGTTTCTTTGAGTAACTTAAAGTTGAATAGTCGGTGAAATATATACACAAATTAAATAGAAACTAAATTTAAATTGACAGGTAATTATTGTTTCAACAACTACAAAAAACCGAGTAAGGGAATCCGCTTCCATCTCTACACATAAAATCATTGAAAATATATATCTATTGCCGGCATTTTAAAAAATGCTTGTAATTTGTACGTGTGTTATCTGTTGCTACTCTGAAAGAATAAACATAATAAATGAAAAAAGACATAATTTATTCTTACTTTTAAATGTGAATGATGACTGATTTCTGATTTCATCATTATTAACATTCAAAAGTTACTAAGTGTGGGTGAAAAATACAAATATTATGAGTTTTTGGGAATTTATTCTCATTATCTACGCAATTTATCAATTTCCGTATCCGTTAGCCAACCTCAGGCAAAATGTAAATGATCCCTTTACATTTGTGGCAGTGATTTACCAAATTTTAAATGCTGGAATACAGGTGGGAGGGAAGACGAATTTTTGACCTACAATATTCGTCACCAAAAACAGACCATATTTGTGTATATACACACAGTCGTGTCGTTTGTGGCAAAGGAATTCCTCGAACCGAAATTAAATTTTTTTTTCATTTCAATCATTTATTTTTTATAGTATTAAAACAAATATGTAAATATACAAATTAGTTAATCTTCAAAAGAATAATTTTAAGATAAGCTTAAGGCCAATTTTTATAAAAAATCAAGATCGTAACAACATTTGACATTTCAATATATCGTTTGTTAAAAAAATTGTTTTTGTTCCTTGATTAAAATAAAAAAAATTCTGAAAAATTAGCAATAGATTAAAAAATAATTACTTATAAAAAATGCATTTAGTTGTCGTTCCGCTAATCTTTAATTTTAATGGTTTGCATTTTATGCTGCCCATCCAACAAATTGGCAAATATTCTCGTACTTCGTGAAGTCTACGGTAACGTTAATTGCTTTGAGTCAAGTTCTGGCACACTTTCTCTTATTTTTAAGAGAATAGTAATTTTGAACGTGGCATGCAGAGAAGCTGTTCAGTTTATATGATGTTCTCATTTATTAATGTTCTAATTCAAAAGGCTGAGAAAGATATTACAGAGGAATCTCGTTAATTTTAAAAGTTTTATGCAGATAAAAGAACTTGAAAGTAGGAAATGATATGGAATTTTATGGATGCCTCATAAACTTGTTTATACAAAAAAATAATTAATAATTAAAACAAGATCATATTTAAAGTCTTTTAATTATGGTGTTTAATTAATGATTATTAAAAAAGCGATCTTATTAGTCGGAAATAATATAAAAATTGTAATAACAATTTCTAGTTATAGATCAGAAAACGTGCAGGGAATGATTATCTTTGTTTTAATTAATCTATTACTGCTTACAACATTTATTGCTGCACATTTATAGATCATTTCATTCATGTTAATTGTGCTCTACAGAAAAATATTTTTTTTAGTCTAAAATCAATACACTTTTATACAAAAACAAATATGTTTGATAGTTTTTAATCACATTTAATGTAGTTTAGAGGCCTTGAAAATGCTCGGGCCAGTGAACAAATTGACTTAACCGACAAATACTATGATCTTTTATATAGAATTCGCTTAAAAGCATATTCACAAGATAAAAAATAATAAAGATATTTACTACTTACAGGCTCAAGATATATTGATTTGTGTAGTGAACAATGCAATTACCTGAAAATAAAGAAAACAATAGATTTTGACTTGGAAAGTAAGTAAAATATATGGAATATAAAATAGATTTGATAAGAAATTAAAATGACTATGTATTTAAGTTTTAAAATTTAAACTGCAATATCTACGAGAAGATACAAAATTGAAACAAAAAAAGAAACTGAATTTGAAATTCAATTTGAGAAATAAGTTTTGGTAATAAAAATGTAAAACTTTATCTAAAAATACGATTCAAATATTTAAAATTTTTACATTTTTTATCACACTAAAATAAAACAGATTCCGAAAAGAAAAAAAAAGAAAAAGAACATCACTTGTTAATAGTTTCGTTTTCTAATTTATTAATATTAGATTGATATGCGAAGGGGGCTCAGAAGGGATTTTAAAACATAATTTATTTCGAAATTCAGATTGCTATTGATTTCAATAGAGAACTCATTTGAAGAATTCCATTACAGAAAAATCACGGTTAAATCGAAGAGCCATTGCTTGCTGGGACAGTTATGGAGCACAAAAATCACTGCTTACTTTATCGCCAACATTAGGTAGCTTTAATGTGATAGAATTGCAGTTTTAGCAAGTCATTTAAAGAGACCACGTAGTGGCTGCTGTAATAAAACTTGTTTTAATAAAATAAAAGTCTGGTTAAAGAAAAAGTCCTCGTGAAGGCAGTATAGATTCAGATTTAAAAGGCCACCACCAGAGATCTCCAAGTTATGAAAAAAAGAAGAAATAATTAGATTGAAGTCCTGTCTCCTCAGTCATTAAGTTAAGCACACGTGAATTGACCTATTCATATTTCTTTTTCTTCCACAATATTCAAATTGTGTTTTGTATATCGGTATTTATTTATACTTTGAATGCATATAGAAACATATAGAATGCACGTTTGCGCAAATGCATAATACATTGCATTTCAAAGGTGAGTGTTGAACTTGCCCTATACCTTTTAACTACTTGTAGGTTGTTGAAATTTAAACGAAAAGCTACACTTATTTTCCACAATTTGATAACCAATTAAATTCACAAACTCAATTTGACTCACCCTCTAAATTTTCATGGAGATTATAATGGAGATGAAAAGCGATAAAATACCACAATTAAGCTTGTGTTAAATCATCAATGTTAAATGTGTATTAAGAATATTGATATTATTCTAGTCGTTTTTCATTTGAAAGAGAATTTGCGGTTTAAAACAATAATTTAAATGCAGCACTCATGCATCCATTAAAAGCGACGCACCCGCATTTGTGTTATGGGATGAACAGAATGAACATGATGCAAGTTCAAATTAAGTCATTTAGATGTGCAGATCTGTTTGTTTATGAATTCAGTTAAGACTAGTCAAAATAAAATATCGTTTAATGTGTACGTTCGTACTCGTATTTCATAAATGAAAAATTTTTTTTAGCGTTTTTGGGGCGAGTGTTGGCTAGAATTAAATCATGTTTTATTTCCTAATTGCCAGTTCCATGTTGTTGCAATTAAAATTACATATTTTACATATTTAGTTTTAATATGAAGGGAAGATAAATATTTTAATAATATGAAGTCTTAATATTTAATTTTCTTGTTAGCAAAGTGCAGTACAAAAATTTTTTACTATTAGAAAAATTTATTTTATAAAAAGCAAAGCAAAAATGTTTTATTGATTTGAAAATATTCAACAGATTTTAAAGGGAAGGAAAGATTTATATTGGACTGTATCGAATCTTACACATGCTTTTCCAAGTATACGTTTCATAGCTATTTTTGTACACAACAATTGTAAGAAGAGACATGAAAAATTTTAATAGTAAAAATAAATAAATAAAATACTCTCATATTCTTAATTATACTATTCAGAGTGAAAGTTAGCATCTAGTGGTGTGGTTGGATAATTTTGCTGAATTTTTGATTTCAAGGAAAATTTAGACTGAATTTATACTGCAAGAAAAATTCCACAAAAATACCGACGACAGGCAGTCAGAGAAATCTTAAAAAACTTTCCTTCATAAAAGGATCTAGAATATACATGTAATAATTATTATAACTACCTCAACGTTTTTTCTTCTATTAAATAAAGACGTAATTACGTTTATTTAAGTGTTAGAGAAACAAAATTCTAATATTTCAATGTAATCTTTTTTAATCAAATTTTCTTTTCATAAAAAACAATTTTACAGTTCAAAAAGTCTAACAGCTTACATTCGATGGAATTAAAGGACAAAATTCTATTTATTTGACGTTTAAATCGCACTAAATACCAACAACTAATATTCAAAAGAAATTTCATATTTTAGTTAAAAAGTTATTGATTTTGGTTGTCAGCTGGTTCGAATGCGCATTTCACCGGCTGCTAACACAGATCGTCAGGATGCCTTTACACAAATGATTTCTTTGAACAAGTGAATGCTTATGCAACTCCCATCTCTGGTGTACTCTATCTATTGCGTTCTATATAATCTTTTGTAATATATATGCGTAAGACAATTCTTTAGACCAGTGCCTTCTAAACCCAACTACATCTTATTTACAGTGATTGCAATATGAAAAGAAAATTTAAGTTTGGGATCTAATAAAATGCCAAGATCCACAATCTGGTTAACTTTTTCTAGTATTATTGAGTTAAGATAATAAGTGGAAGCCACTTTAAGCGAGCGGTAAAATCACTTTTGTTAAATTTTTTTTTGATATTTAAAACCAAAAGATTATAATTACACTATTGCGAGAAATGTTCAAAAACCGACTGCTGGAATAATTGGTCATGTCATTAAAATATATGACCAATTTAAAGTCATTCGCATCCATAATTAAGTTAGAATGCCGTACCTATTACAGATGGAAGATCATTAATACGTAATGTAAATAAAACAGGATCCAAATGTTTACCTTGGGGTACACCAGAGAAAATGTAAATATTTTTTTAATTGGGGTTTTTAAATCTAACTTGTTGCGTTTCACTCTAAAGATACGATTTTAGCCAGTATACTGCATTCTTGCTAAGTGCCATACATGGAAACTTGTAAAGGAAAGTATTGTATTGAATTGTATCGTAAGCAAACGCTTCACTAAAATCAGTGTAGATACCATCAGTTTGTTTGCGGTTTACGAAAAAATCATTAACTATAGTTGTAAATTCCAAAATATTAGTAGCAGTAGAACGTGACATTCGGAAGCCATGCTGATATGGAAATAAAAGAGAAGAAATTTGGGGATGTAAACCGTCAGTCAATATTTTTTCCAAAAAATTTAGGGAACTGAGTTTAGCTTGGCAATCCCTCTATGGTTTGACACTTCGAGCTTACTTCCGGTGTTTAATAAAAGTTTTTTTCCATGCACAATTTAAATAATCTGGTTCAATGGATTTGTAACAAAAAATCACCGTTGTTGACTGTGATATGACGATTTTTCAGAAAAGAGAGCAAATAAGTGGTAATAGATTCCCCACCGTAATCATAACGATTCCTACCGTAACTTGCGCAACGTTTACAGTTGATAAAATTATTGACAGCTCTAGAATTAGTATTTATCTTAACTTTCATTTTATGTAAGTAGTTCTTATATACCACCTTATTGACACCCTTATATTCAGAACAATCTGCTATTCATTAAGATAAATAACCGTTGATCCATGGTGGACCTTTGTTGGTGCGAACGTTTAAAATTGGATCAGGTTTCCATAATACACTAATGCAAAGCAGCGTAAAAATCAGATACGATGCTGTCAAGATTTTGGTCCAATATAACAAAGTTCCAATCAACAATGCATAATAAGTAAATTAGCTTAGAGTAGTCTGCACGGGGAAACTATAGAGCTTTATTGACTAAGTATTAGTTTAAGTTGCCCGAATAGACTACGGTAGAAAACAAAATATGTAATTGTATAACGGGATGATAACCGGAGGGACAAATAGGTGATAAACTTTGTAAATGTATATCAGATAGTAAGTTAGCAAAAGCTAGATCAAGAACTTTACCAAAAGCATAGTATACATAATTTATTTCAGAGAGCCCAAGCATAAGAAGAGAATGAATAAATTCATTAGTTCCATAATATATTACGAAGATTACAGCGTCCAAGAACAATAATTAAATCCGATGGCTTAGATTTGCTCAGTACACATTTAATTGCACGATTGTGCGTTTTACAACTTAATTTTAACAGCCACAAATTCTGTATCGCTGGTAGTTGTTATGTTTATTTGCTTCGAAGTCAAAGAATCAGCGAGTGCAACAAGAACATCACTACCAGTTTTATGTAGTCTATCGAATCTAAAAATTTTGGTAACTGGGGCATAAAGTTGTCTACATTTTTTTTTATTGTTAACTAGGTACCAATGGGAAAAAGAAAAGCTGTTGTTGTTGGTATTTTAGTGATTAGTCCACGAACATTTTGGTACCCAATATTAATGACATTGTCAGTAGATACATTTATCAATTTTTTGAAACATTATCAAAAGTTGTTATGGGAAGGCGAGCGATATTTGTTGGTATATAATTATATTTGTAGAAATTATCCTTCAAGTAGAAACGTATTGCAAGGCCAGAAATTAGTGTCAATAATAGGATCAAATAATTCAGATGGCACCATAATCTTAAAGGACGTAATGCTGCGGTCGTTAGAGTATTTGAATTTGTACGCTGCTATATTAGCATCGAGATTCACATCTGTTTTTTATATAATAAACCATATCATTGCTTGAAGTTTCATAATCAAACCGCGATACAAATATTGATTTTTTAGGACTCTTAAAGGACGAGCTGTAGTATTGTTATTAAAATGCGATTGAGGGGCTTTGATCAGGGTTTCGGGGTAAATTTGGCTATGTTTAGTTAGGCTGAAAGTGAAACTGGATAGCAGCAATATTTCTTGGTATAGCCATAGCAGTATTCGGTGAATTATCAGCATCAAAAGGAGCAATTGGTGTCCGAGATCTTGCAGGTACCAAGAGATCATTATTTATTTCACCTGATTGATCCAAACTAAATGAAAATTTATCTAAATTTTGATATTTATAAAATAATTCCCCATATTTATTGAGCTTGCTGTGTAATTCAGAGTCAATCTTGTTTTTGCTATTTCATTTTTAATACATCTGATGTTGGAGCAATTACGTTATCTAAAATGCTGCCAAAGCTACTCCAACTTTCTGAAAAATGCATTCATCAAGGTGAAGCAAATAAAATTGTAAAGCATGAGGATAAAGCATAATTATATTATTCAGATAGAGAATATTGTACAATAACTTTTGCAAATACCATCAAACTACAATATATTAAATCTGCACACATTAAAATGTATTTGCCATTTTTTATTAACTACATTTTCAAAATCATGGTTTTATAGGCAAAATTACTCGCATAACTGGCATCTTCTACTTATTTCTTGCACTATTGCTGTGTTTGGCGAATTTTCGCCCTGAAGAATTTTCTGTACGGACGGTTGTTATTTATTTTTTGACCGCCTACGAATCTGCAAAGTAATAAGTACTTCTGCAAGTACGTTTTATTGCTTTCATCCGTATCAGCTTTTCCCTTACGTTATTTGTACAAATCATTTGTAATGTAAAAATAATAAAATTTCGCGGCTATATGTTACATATTTGCACTAAAACTGGCCTCGCATCCCTATTATGCGAGTTTGTAAAATATGTAGAACAAATTAAGCATTTCTCTTGTATAATCTAACAGTTAAGTAAGTTATTGCAGGACGCAACTAAAAGAAGACCAATTGTTTTATTTACACATATATATTAACAGGAGTATATATTCTTACGAGTATATGTATGTACATATGTTGGTATGTAAGTATAAATATGGAAATTAGGAGAAAAAAAAACAATTTATCCCATTTGATGCATATCGATTTAAGTGTACGAATATATTTTTTAATTCACTGTAATATTTATTCACGTCGCGAAAACAGTTTTGGCAAATACTGGCAAATACTGGCAAATACTTCTGGTATCACCAATTTTCTTTTATAACCAAAAACACTTCCAAGTGAATCCATGAACAACTTAAACCTTAGTTACCTCAGTCTCTTATTTATACTACAAATACATTCTAAATAACTGTTACAACTATTTAGTCAGTACTTATTGTATTTACTTTGAAATGTAATGTCGTAATGTTGGTTTTGTTTCAATAATTTTTAATTTAATAAAACCCTTCATATTTTCTTACGCATATGCCCTACTCGCTGCCAGTCTCTAATATGTGCACTTAAAGTGCAAAACTAAATGTTAAATTGAAACTAACATTTTAATGGATCGTTTAAGATGAAAAGCAAAATATTCCGTAAAATATTCTCGGCATTCTGTAGTAAAACATGTATATGTAAATAAATCAATAAAATTCTCGTAGCATACAAAGAAATGTGTTTTACAATATAAATTCTATTAATTTTCTACTTCAAGAATTTATATCCAGCACATGTAAAAATAAATAAACCTGAAAAGAAATTTTCTAATTTATTCTTTGCTCACTCCAAAATTGTGTAAATCCCCATAAGATTCCTGGTTTCGCTGTGTGATGGTCCAACGAAGCGTAAATGCTTAAATAAAGTGTTTAAACACAATACTGATGTGTCTTTTATTGTACTCGTATGTATGAGTGCAAGTTTGCGTGCGTGTGTGAATTGCGTATGGATGTGTTTATTTCTGTATATGCATTTATTTACTACAAATAAGCTTAAATCCCAATAGGAAAATTCTTTTCCGCACACACTCAATCATTGAACTATAGAGAATCTTCTACCACTGTGTTAGCATTTAAGGCATACACAAAAAGTGTTTGCTTAAAACCAGAAAAGAGGAGAGCAAATTAATACTGCAAAAGTTGAGGCAGGCCTATATGTATATAAAGAATGGTAGATGCCACAATGGGCCCCATTTTTTTAAGAAAACATATTTCCAAAGTGTGTTGCTTATAATTTATCGCGAATATTGAATCGAACCCTTCCGAAAAGTGTTAAAATTCTTCAAAATTGAATTATAACGTTTTCATCACACTGTATAATTTAATTTCCTGATGGATTTGTAGTTGGGAAGAGCATAGCTTTCCAAACTTTTAAATTCATGCATTTTTAGCGGAAAAATGCTCTCGAAAAACACGAGTACATATGTACACTGAGTACACACACAATGGATTCAAAACTTCATTTTAAAATTGATTATGTAAAATTCTATAAGATTAAGTTATTCACATCTATCTGAAAAGAAGTTTTGTACGTAAAAAGCATTCTTAAAGCAGACAATACAGCAACGTTTTTAAAAATATAAAAGCATGAATGAATACTATATGTAATCGTGATTTATTTATTGTGCTGAAAATATTTCTGGGTGCAGAATCCCCACCTATTTTATTTACATGCTTATTCTTATTTTTTTTGTTGAGTTTTAAATAACAATAAAATATTGGAAGCGGCCACATTGTCTGCTTATTAGTAAATAATAATTGAAAGCTACAAAGCTACTCCTAATATTCAATACCAATTTTGTAATATCACATTTTGCACAATCAATACAAAAAAAAAAAGAACGCAAAGCAAATGTGTGCCACGCGAAAAAAGTTCGAAATAAATCAACGTTAATTCTTTTCTTTGCTCTATTAGATGATCAAAGTCACAATAGGAAATTCATGATTTACGATTTGTCTAAAATTGATATCCTTATATGCAATATACTTCATTTAGCTTTGGATCAAGTACACTCATATAAATAAATCCTGGAAGCGATACTGACTGCTACAAATGATTTTTAGTTGTCTAAGCGTGTGGGAGATTTTTAATAGTACATTAATTCAACCCCTTTCGAAGAATTATAAAAAAAACAAAATTCACATTTTTGCATAGTCAGATAAATTTCTCGCCTTAAATTCATGAGGTGTTTCAATTGGAATACTCTTTCTGTACAATTCTGTCATTCTCCAATAATATAAAGTAAGTTGCTACATGCTTTTATCAATATTAATTTGGATAAATAAGATACGGACTCTTCAGCTGCTCTCACTGTTCCACCATTCCCCTCCTGCATGTTTAACTTTGGTTGCAAATTATGTTTATATTAATTTATCTGTGGCGCCTGCATAAACGCATTTGCATCAGAGTTTGTCGGAGCAATTCAGCTGCACAATAAGTATTAAAAAAATATTTTAAAAGTAAATCCAATGTCTTTTCTGGAAAGTATGATGTGCTCGGATGCATATTATAAGCGACGTTAGTTGTTTGCTAATAAGTATTAAGTGACCTGTTACCACGATTCGTCACTTAAATATGCCAACAACCATTAACATTAATACATGTACGAGGTGCGATAAAAAATAACCGCTATTTTCAATTATTTCTAAAAGTATTTATTTCGTCATCAATAACTATGTTGTGGCCTTCAAAGTAATCGCGCTCAGATATGTCACTTTTGCCAACAGCTCCAGTTTCGATTTTTCTTTTATTTCCTCAATTGAAGCAAAACGCTTTCCTTTCATCGGCATCTTCAGTTGTGTTAAGAGGAAAAAGAAGGGGGTGGGGCAATCCGCTGAATACAGTTGTTGAGACATGATTATGGTTTTCTTTTCGAACAAAAACGGACTCAAAAGCATCGATGTGTGAGAAATCTGGTACAAAATCCATGATTGGGGTTTTCACAATATTGTGCGTTTCTGACAATTTGCTTCTCGCAAACGGCGCATAACTTCAAGGTAGTATTCCTTATTGAGCGTACGACCTTGTGGCAAGAATTTATGAATTCACGCAATTGCATTCGAAGAAAACACTGAGCCAAATCTTCACATTTCATCGAACTTGGCAGGTATTTTTCGATCTCGGCTCTTCTGGAAACTTACAATGCGATGGTTGGGTTTTGTTTTCAATGTCATAGCCATACATCCATGATTCGTTACCAGTTATGACGTTTTTAACAAATCTGGATCATCGTTGACGACGTTCTACATTTGCTCAGCAATATACATGCGATGTTTTTTTGCACAAAATTTAGTAAAAAATAGTGGAAAATCGAAGAGCATATCCAAACGCTACTAACCTTTTTATTTGTGACAATCCAAAATGGCTGATATTGTCAACATACATATATAAGAGACATGTGTACCAACATAACAAAAAAAAAAGAAATGGGAAAATCGAACATACGATACTCACGAAATTTGAAAATAACAGTTATTTTTCCCCCACATTTTTAGGTTTTTCTATGACTGCGGTGGCGCAGAATTCTTATCTAGGAATTCAAACAAAGCTTTTATTTCAGGGTCAACGCCAAAGTATTATAACTTCAGTATTTAAAATATTTTTTATAAAAGTTCTAAATAATAGACTTGTCTGAAGCTTTGAAATTTATTTCCCGACTGTAATGGTGTAGTCGGAAATAAAAATAACAACTTCCAAATTTCGTCCACTTTTTATTTTTTCAAAAATAAACCAAAGAAATAAACGAATTAATTCCATAAGTGATAACAAATGAGTCGTGGCATGTGTATTCGTGGCCTAAATAGATGCATTTATAAAATAATTTTTTGTAAAATTTTTTTGTGAAAATGTACACCATACGGTGCATGCAGTATTGAGAAATTCATTCCGAGAATAGTGCGTTCTTTGTTGTTAACGCTGCTTGTAAAATCCCAATCGAAAAATGTTCCAGCAATTACACTACATGTGTGCTGGCGAGTGTCGAACACAATTGTAAATAGACATGCCGGTGCGCACAATTTTTCTCTTCTGAATTCTCAGCAAAATTTGTTTTTACCTTATGGCCCTATCAGAGAATTGTTAAGGCCAAAATAACATTTTAAGTTTGTGCACTCTGGAAAAAGATTTAATCAAGAAGAAATCAGAAATCAAACATTCAAATTGTTCAATTTTTTCTCATATTTCGTAAAAAAATGTTTATTTTGAATAAATAAAAATGGAGATGGGATATAAAGAATAGAAATGAAGAGGACCTCATGCCAATGCATGGCTTTCCTGAGATTTATTTGACATTCTTACTGCGGGCTTCATAGAGTAAAGCATGTTGGCCCGGACGGTGATAATATCTTACTTCTAGAGAAGCCACCATTTTCTCGCTCGAGTTGTAAATTTTTATTAAGTGCAAAAACACTTCTTGATTCACTCTCTCAGGCTGGAAATGGTCTTGTCTTGTGTTTCCCAAAAAAAACAGTCTCATATTTTTCCTTCTCCAATATAAAAATAAGTGCCACAGTTCTTTCTGTAACCATCTTGTGATTAATTATGAATGTAAAGTTTTCGTTCGTTATCAGATTTGGCACAACTTGGCTCTGCATTTTTGTAATTGATTTTCATTTCATATGTTTGCTACAGAGTTTGTAATTTTAAAAAGCGATTCAATTTTTTTAATTCACTGGCTAATAATTGTCAACATACGAGTGGGAATTAAAAACTAAATGCAATAAGAAAAGCAAATCATAATTAATAAAAAGACGTCGGCAGAAATAATTGTTGTGCACTTACTTTTGTAATCGAACACTGAAGAATTAAATAAAATTGGTTAAAAAAGAACATGGAAATGATTTCTTATGAGAAACGAAACATCGTCCTTTCCAACTTGAAAATCATTTCTAATTAATTCTTTTTCAAAAATTTCATGGCTCACTAAAAACTCCATCAGAAGGTTAGCGTTCGTCTGTAAGTTGAATACTTTATGACAAATTGAAATACAATGGGAGCTAAAAGTTTAGTTGTACGAATAAATCGCAACAGTGTAAAGAAGGAAAACGGAACTGCGCACAGAAGTATGAGTACAAGCTCACACGAGTATAATTATCTTTTGCGCAATAATATATATTATATTTCTTAACTTCTAGAATAGAAGTTAAGAAAGTGAATTCTTCGCTTTATATTTCCGAACGGAAGTGAAATATGAACTATCAACACAAAACCGCTCATTGATAGCAATGATAGCTCTCTTAGTTTGCTTTTGTGAGTAGCTCCCGGACGAAATAATTGCCGCAAAATGCAATTTATTGAAACAGTTCTTTCTTATTATTACTGACATTTTAATAATTTAGATTTATATACTGTTCGACCAGTCACGGTTTCGTAGTCCTTGTTGAAGTTGTTTTGCCATTACTATCGTTATAAATGATGATATAAACTATCGTTTTTATCATCGTTATTAAAAGAAAAAAATTATGAATACTTAAGACACTTGATTGTCTTCATTGTGGATGGTAAATTTTTTTAATTTTCTGTCTGGGATATGTGCAACAAACTTTGCCAAAAAAAATTATTCAAATATATATATATTAAAGATATATCATTAGGAATTCATCTTTTTAATTTAAATCTTTATAATTAACTGAATATAAAAAAATTCAGATTTCATTTCTATACCGATTATTAGAATTGAAAAACATTTTCACTCGTTTTCGTCACAACGAATTTATTCCAGCTGTGCAAGTGCTCTTAAAGTGTAATTAATCCAAGCATACAGTATTCAAACATTTAAAAGCCTCATGCATATATTTCTCATTTAGACTAAAAGTATAATGAATTAAAAAACATACACATTCTCGAGTGTAAAGGAAAACACTAAGCGCGGGCAAAGTTTGTCTGCATAAGAATCTTAAATGAGGTCGTGGGTGGCTATTCTGTTGCTTTTTAAATAGTGTGTGTTAGTCAAATTTTTAGAAAATGCTTCTATAAACTCTAATAAGACATAATATTCGTAGATAATGCAGAACATTATCATCATTATAGTTTTACCTGCCAGCCACTCGAAAATTTATCAACCTGAATAAGAAAGGTAAAATCCTGACCACCCACCTGAAAATAATAACGCACAAAAATGTCACATACAGTTGGCGAATATTTAGCGCGTTAAGCAACTTTCAGATTGTTGAGGCAGTGTACCTATTTCATGTTGTTTCTTATAATAGATTACTTATTAAAAATTAAATTTTTGACACCCTAATGGTAAAGGGGTTCCCATTTGAGTTAGATAATGATAGAAATATGCTGACATCCTTTTGATATTTTAAAAGTTTTCTGCAAACTTTACAACCGTTGATAAAAAGAGAGTTGCCACATTTATTTTTTTTTCTACTAAATTGAAGTTTTGTAAATAAATTGTAAATGCACAGAGTGTAGCCAGAAGGCGAACATGCAAATTGCTGGCTAGCACATTACGTTACTAACGCCTATCCTACGGGCTAGCCTGAAATACTTAAATACTTGATTTAAAAAACAGATTGCGGTGGTAAATGAAAAATAAACTAGAAAAACTTGTTATTATATCCCAGTTTGAATGAACGAATCTGCTCAAAGGGTTCGTGCACAACTCCTTTTTAACTTATTTTATCTAAATTTCACATAAGTTCATTAGTTTTTTAAACGACTTCATTACATCCTCGTAGTGTCGTTAATAAAAAAATAACTTGAGAAAAAGAGGTCGGTTTATAATAAAAAATTCCTTAATTAACCCTAAAACGGTATTTATGTGGTTTCCTACAAGATGCCACATGTTTGATAAGTAACGGTCACATGAATGTCACGGTGAATGGTATGCTTTAAACACATTGCTCGACTACTGTGCTAATAAGCATCAGCTGATGATAAATGATACAGATATTGCTGTGGCATGTCAACAGTGTGCGCATAAGCAGCTGTGCCTCTGTCAATTAACTTTTTGTACACTCTTTAAATGTCATCACACTTTTAATCCTCTTTAGCCCACCTTCCGCTTTTACTGTACGCCTTTCTGATGGCATTTTGAAGCTTATCGCATCATCGTTTCTGTTCTTGCGGGTGGCTGACTTGGTATTTGCTTATGTTTTTATATTAAAAGGTCTGAACAGTTCAACTCTATAATAAAATATGACAACCATAAATCATGTACAATCGTATATGCACAAATTTATGTCTGTGTGGGGTCTATATGCAAACGAGTTGAGAGGCTAGTCACTTAATAACCCATTAAAAACTAGTTACTGACACTATAAGTTGCAATGAAATACGAATATGGAAAAAAAGACACACTCACACACAAAGGAAGAATGAAGAAAACTTCAAAGAACAGGTAGAAAATTGTTATTTATGATGGTTTAAGAGGGTCACTGAGTGTAATAGAAAATATATAAATTATTTTTTCTCTTTTATACGAGTTCTTATGAAATTGTAACAAGACGACTGCCACTAAATAATGACATTATTATATTTTTGTTGTTATTATTTTTATATTATTATTTATTATTGTTATTATAAGAGAAGTGCTAATTGTCATTTAAATCATTATCTAATGGAAATGTTTAAATACATAATTTAAATACACATAAAAATATAACCATGAATTTTCACATATTCCTTAGAACCTTAGAGTGTCACAGAAGTCTGTTGAAAATATGAATGTGTCTTTAAGCCAATTTAAAAGTTTCTTTGTGAATTTAATATACATATTTAACCCCCTACAAAAAACAATCTTTTATTTCTAGCTGCTACATCAAATTTCCGTTTCCTTTATTTGATTCTTTTAGATAAAGGTTTTGTTTTTGATGATGATTACACTATTATTTTCCGTATTTCGAAACATAGAACGAAGAGAGCAGAAAATATGTAATTTCTGTGTCTCACCACACAGCAAAAGTAGGGGTTCTAATCTTATTGCATCGGTTATTTCAAATTTTAATAGTTTTATACTCAAAATTCTCAAAATAAATACAATAAATAATTTATAAATCTGTAGGAATTATAAATTAAAGTACTTATAACAATTAAATCAAATTAAGTTACGGGTAATAATATTTGCGTGCGAAGATATATCATAAATTATATTTATATTATATTATAAGCTAGCGAACAACCCTCCAACCTTCGCAGTACAAAAAAGAAAATAAAAAATCAATTCGAATTCATTCAAATCAGTAATAAATTGCTCCTTTTGTAATGTCCTGTGCTAAACAACATTTGTTGTTTTTCCTTTTTCGGTGGAATTATACAAAACCGATGGTTTGCCAAGGCGCGACCAGGCTACATACAACTGCATACTCTAAATTCACTCTACATGTTCCTAAAGATTTGCCTTAAGCATTATTAATGGTAATGCAAACGCAAGGCGAACTAGAAAATGAAGTTTCATATGGAATTCAAATGGCATATCACATGGAGTCATTGGGATGAGTGGAGTTAATACATCTTCTCCTTTGAATTATCCAGTTAAAAAAGTAGCTGTAACTACATAAGCCATCAACCTTTTAATAACTAGTCTTGTTGATTGGTATAGGGAAGCATAAATTAAATTAACGGTTTGACGAAAATGAATTTAAAAACAAACTATATTTCTGTTTTTCAAATTATTAACTGAAATATTTTCAAATATTGTGAAATGAATGCAGTGTTCACTGCAGAGTCCGTTTATACATACACCAGTGTGTTGCCGCCACCTGAAACAAAATCGGTTCACGCATCCCGGAGAATTGATATTCGGAATTTAAAACCTTATTGATATTGCATTGGCTTTATCAATTTCTATTTTAATAATTTCACCTTGTACTCACTTAAAAAAATAACGAGGAAATCAATTTTATGCAATTAATCAATTTATATTTTGAATAATATTATCCACAGTAAGTCTATTAACATGAATTGGTGAATAGTTTTATACTCAAAATTCTCAAAATAAATACAATTTCGACTTTCTTCATAATTCTATTACTCAAAACCTATACTGACCCTGAATACAAGCTAAACTGTTCTGAAAATGATAACTCTAGAACTCTTCTTCGCCTACTGTAAAGCTTAGAATTTGCTTAGTGCTCTTTATAAACGATTATTTAAAACCTCTCGCTGACTTTGAATATGTATTTTTCCAAAAAATTCCAATATTCACTTCATATGAATTTTCGATGAGCTTTCGGGTAACTGCTTTAGTTGTATTGCTCGTAGGGAAGTCAACAATAAAAGCATGCTGGTGTGAAATTAGAAAAAATTAGAGAAAAAAAATTTTGAGAAATATGAAAATCCACAATGTGATCTATGTATATGTATTTTGTTACTCTGTGTACAAATCCCCTTAGAATTTTTGATTCGAGGAGTGATCAAAAGATAACAGTTATTTTAAAATTTCGTGAGTATCGTATGTTCGATTTTCGCATTTTTTTTCTGTTGTGTTGGTGCAAATGTCTTTTATATATGTTGGCAATATAAGCCATTTTAGATAGTCGGTTTTTTTTCGCAAATAAAAAGGTTAGTTGTGTTTTGATGTGTTCTTCGATGTTTCACTATTTTTTTCTAAATAAATAAGCGAAATAAAAGAGAAATCGAAACAGGACCTGTTGGCAATACCAAAAACGCGTTTCAAAAGTTTTTCAAGGGTTAGAAAAGACGCTGGCATAAGTGTGTTATATATGAGGAGTTTACTTTGAAGAAGCATAATAGTTATTAATGAATAAATAAATATTTTTGAAAAAAATTGGAAATAACGGTTATTTTTTGCTCACACCACGTATATGAATTTGAGGCGACTGCAGATATGTATTTCATATTCGTTATTTCAAATTCAAAAACTTAAAAAGAAAAGATGGTGATCTAATGGGAATTCCTTAAATTTTTAAATTTCAACTGAGCACAGATTAAATCCAAATAAAGAAAATGCAGTCGACGTTTAGCTATTAATCCGTTTGTAAAGTAAAGAAATTAATTTAATTAAAAACATAAAAGTTTTTTAAATTTTGCTCATTAGTACATAATACTTTTATTCAAATTGAGAGTAATTAAATACATTTACATATTTTTAAAATCTATACTTCGAGATCTTTCATATGATATGCAAATTTATGCACACAAAACTGCCTACTACGCCCTTCTCATTAGTATCAGGGTAATTTTCCAAATAAAGAATACGAAAACCGTGCTTTTTTTCTTGCGCGTATATGTGTTGTGTTGGATGGTGGTACTAAGTGAGAGTGTTTTAAAGTGATTTATATGAATATTGTGAACATGGCTGATATAAGAGAACAATTTTTATTTTTTCTTTGAGTGTCACTCATACAAGCATAATAATCCCACATGACTTTTTGCGACTCTGTGAAGAGATATTTGTGAAATAAGTGCGAAAATAAATACGTTCTTAATAAAATTGCATGCGATATATTTCTGCAGAAATGGAAAGGAGTTGGTATTGAATATTTTACTTTTTCTAGAAATTGCTTCACTTCATATAAACCATCCTTCCTTGATGGAACAAACAAAATTGTATTGAAATGCGGACACAATTCGAGGACCTAAGCACTATTTATGAATTTCTTTCCAGGATGAATATTTGCGGTATTTTTAATAAGTTTATCTAATATACAAATGTAGGAAAATCATCACCAAAGAACGTGCTAAGCTTGATATTCTTCAAAATTCGGTTACTCATAAGCTTTATTGATAATCTAAAGTGTTCTGAAATCTTTGAAAATTCTTCTTTATCTAAATTTTTTTCTCAAAATAACCCGTGTGTACATACCAGAAAATGCTCAAAATCGCCTTTCTTGTCAACCTGTCATCTTATCTTAAAACATTTTTTATTCAGACTGAATAAATATCATTTTTATTGGTTAATGGTAGCCAATTGTGTACAAAAAGTATCAGATAGTTTTCTATTTACCTTTTGGTAATACAAATTTAACATCTTTTCCATTATTTAAGCACATGATGTAGTAGCGTGACTATTGCATTAATTCCAGCAAGTAAGCACACAATTGAAAGCTGGAACTTCCGGCCTGATGTACATTTTAGAATTTCTTTAAACAAGTTATTTTAGCAAATCAAAAGAAGCTATAAGAAAACTCGTCCACGCAAATCCAGCGACAATCTATTTTTAGCAATCGATGTAAGTTATTTGCTATTAAATATTGAGTAATCAGTGATTATGACTTCAAAACTTAAATTCCCCAAAGACAAAAGTGCTGTGTTTTCTATTAATTTTTGATAGTTTCCATTTATAATGACATTATTTATTAATAGGAAAAACCAATATGGTGCCAAGAATAATTTCATTTAAAGATGTAGACATATTATTGCTGCAAAAGGTGTGAAATAGAACAGCGTGAATATCGCTAATATAAACATGAAGCAATATCTTAGGCTTTAAAACAATTTAATTGTGCTTTATAAACGTTAACAATTTTTCAATTTTTTCCATTTTGTAATTTAAAATAATTCTCAGATTTCTTGTTCACTAAATTTTTGGTGCAAACAAAAACGTTTCTCACTGATTGAGTTCTACTCACGACAAATTGGCATACGTACCAATTTTAACTATTTCGCCTTCGAAGATTTTACTAGCCGGGTCAACCGCTGCTGAAAATCGAAATATGAAACGATATTCAATTAAAAATCTTTTCACAAACACAACGTACTTTTCAGTGATAGAACGTTGCATTAAAAGATAAAAATTACTTTTTTGTTTACTTAATTACATAAGAATACATAATATATGATAAATGGCAAAGCGACAATAGAAGTGAAGGAAATAAAATACTAAAGAGTAGGAAATTTTATCTGACTCTTTTTTCTGCTTCAGTTAAGAAAAAGTTTAAAAGTTCTAGAAGCATTGGAAAATAAATAAAGAAACTTCATTTAAATTGTTCTCCCACTTCTTCATTCCCTTTGTGTTTCAAACATTTTCCAACTGAAAAATAGTTGTACGGAAGGCAATTGAAAAGAAAAGATTACAGAAGAGATTGTCTTTATGTTGCCAATTGGAATTTCTTATACTATTATGCACTGCATTCAAGATTATTCACCTCAACTGCATTTCGTTCCATTTTGCGGAAAACTTTATTAAACAGTGTAAGTGTTGGAAGCACTTGTGAAAGTTTTTTTCAGCTTTGCAGAATTTTGGTTTTCACCTCCTTCTTTTATTTCATTTTTATGATAAACTTTCTTGGCCAATACTTGAGAACATTGTATTTTATCGCGTTCGTGCACTTTCTAAACCGGTAAAATGAAATTTAATTTACTTAGGAATTTAAAATTATTTTATTTAAAATTTGTAGTACAGTCACATATGCAACAACGCAGTATTGAGAACGGAAGGTTATGCTCCAACCAATGGAAGAAATGTGCATAAAAAGGTACTAGGAGTATTGACTTTATGACCACATATCTACCAAAGGTAAACTGGGTGTAAATATAAAGTCCGCAGTGTTGTATAACAGTAGATATGGGAAGGCCTACAAAAAAAAAACATCAAAAGTTGCCAAATCGCATATAAATGCAACCATCTGACGATGTAATCAGGGTCAACGCCAAAGTATTATGACTTCAGTATCCACCTCGCGCGAAACTAAACATTTGCATATGAAAGAAGTATCGGGCGCCAAGTATGAAATATGAGACTTAGAAGTCCATAAGTTTTTTATATAATATTTAAATATACATATTAAGCGAGATTAGGTGCAAATGATAAGGACCTTCAAAAAGTCATTTATCTTTTCGTAAACACAAACTATGACGTCGGAAACTATAGGAATGTTTAATACTTCTGTGAAATACTGCAACACATTTTTCACAATTCTGATTCTCTATACATAGAAAAACACTTGTATAAGAGAGCCTGTAGTCTCTCTGAGTTCCTAATACAATTTATGTTTACACTCACCTGCTACAACCTCCAATTTGAAGTTTAGGCTACCAAATAATTTCTGGTAGTGGGGTGCAACGCATTACAAGCACCCTGTTGAATTTTAATTTATTTAATGATTCAGCATTTAAAGGCTTGTTGAGATAAGCAAATGCGAATGTGAAAGTATTTGTCTGATGGAGTGAATGGCTGTGTTATTGTATAAAACACCTCTCTCCGATCAATTTAGGCACAATTACAACCATCCTTACCCAAATTCTGGCGTCAGAATGATATTTAATTATTTGAATTTGAACGTACTTAGCCATAAAATGCAGCTGTGGGAAATAACAAACAAGAAAACAAAGAAGAAATAAAATAATGCAAAATTATTTCATGACTAACGAAATAGTTTGTGTAGATGGAACATTTCTATGCATAATATTTCCATTAAGCGTATAAAATTTTGACATAAAAGCGGCAACTTTCTAGACTGCTTATTTCTTTCATCATCACTATGAAGACTATTTTAAGATTTAAAATATGAAATTGCACATTAAAAGTTTTCCATTTTACAAGAAATGTAACGAAACATATGGAGTTTCCCGTGTATATGCCTTCCTGACTGCTTGATAGAAGATAAATTGGTTTCGCAATAAAATTGAAGCTTTCATTAATTATTTAATTAATCTAAAACAATAATTCCTTCTCTATATATTGAAGAAGGCGAAAATAGTTTTATGTTTTAGTATATTTCTATTCTGGCAGTCCTGAAAACACAACTTTTTCCACAATTATAATTGTAATTCATTTAACCCGAGCTAACTTCAGTGCCAATACTGAGTTTAATTTCAAGTTAGTTTAAATACTTATCACCTCTCCCAGTTCAGCTAAACATAAAAATTTTTTATTTCATAAAAGAAGAGGACAGTAACGATATTTGATGAAATAAAGTAGCCTGTTATTATACCCGATAGTAGACTAGAATGGAGACTGCTCTGACTGCAAAGAGATTTTAGCTGATGTACGAATGATTAACTTTTACTGATGGATGCAGGATCAGGATCCGCTGGAGCTGTAGAGCAGATGTTACACTGATTAGGCTACCCTTTTTAAACCTGAGAAATTCACGTCAATAAAAATAATATAAAGTGACAATTAACTAAAGAAGCCAAAATTTCATCAGAACCTGGTTCGTGCAAGACTAACTGTTGGATTTTTTTTTATTGAAATAATATTCGAAAACCTTTTCATTTATATAAACATAATTTCTTATATTTTGCTGACAAAAAAATTAATTTCTTATACGATCTGTTTAAGCTCAGTTCCTTATTTTATTACCTATATGATACATTTCGAATTTCTCTCATATATATTTGCCGTTTAAGAACATTTTTGTTATAAAAATATGGAAGTAAGTAGTTGCTGAGTTGATCTAAAAACTTAAATGAACGAAACATAGACGAGTACAATTTGTAAGGTTGAATCGAACGCAAGTTGTTTAAGTTCAGTTCCTTCTTTAGTAAAAATGCGTAATCCACAAATCGCACACAAATATTCGCGCAATATTCGCAATTTCTTATAGACATTTCAGCAACATATTGAAATGAGCCTCATATTTACGAACTGCAAGAAATTGTTCAAAGAAATGCTAACAGCAAACATTTAAATAATGCATTTAAGGGACTGCTTCTGATATACATATGTACATACATCCAAACACATTATAGTCCTATATGAATGTAATAAATACATTTTATTTATTTAGTTTTGCCCGATATACATTTTATTTGCAGTTTTTATGTTTTACGTATCAGTAAAGAATATTAATTAATAATATGAATTAAGTATATCATAACTGACCTCAATGTATTTGTAGACGTCATTAAAAGGATTCAAGTATTTACTTAAATTCCTGCGAAGTCAATTGCCGAATCATTTCAATTATTTTATTTTTGTCGCCCATGTGTACGTCAGCAATAGAACGTACATATTTAATTAATCATGGCAGGCTGAAATGGCTCTCATATCATACTTTGAGAAATTAAAGACTAAATGAAAACTTGTATAGCAAAAATCCTAAAACTGCTACTTTTCAATAAAAAATTGCAAAGATTCTTTAAAAAGAAGAACGTGTACGTGTTAGAAAGAAAAACCTGCAATTATTTGTTGCTCTACTAGGACCTCTTCCTACCACATTACAAGTTTTACAATAACAATAGAAAACTGCAAACAAGTTCCAAAATATAACTAAAAAATTAAAAAAAGTATGTGAAATAGTATGGAGTTGAAGACTGATCACAATCTGTGTCATTCTTATCGCAAGAAGCATACTTCTCCTTTGTAACACTTTATCCTCGGTATCATGCCTGATGGCGATGAAGCTGTTTTCGTAAATTTAATATCAACAGCTTTATTTACTATAATCAAAGAAACTTTAGTGTAGACTTCGAACTGCTCAGTTAAATATGATCTTCCTTAAAGTTTATATCAGCAATAATCAAAGGAATCCATAATTAAATTTTTATTGAAAGCCTGGATAAAAAAAGTTGTATTCGCTTTCGCTCTTATTTATGTATATATTAATGTTAGCAGATTGAGATCTGTAGGAATTATAAATTAAAGTACTTATAACAATTAAATCAAATTAAGTTACGGGTAATAATATTTGCGTGCGAAGATATATCATAAATTATATTTATATTATATTATAAGCTAGCGAACAACCCTCCAACCTTCGCAGTACAAAAAAGAAAATAAAAAATCAATTCGAATTCATTCAAATCAGTAATAAATTGCTCCTTTTGTAATGTCCTGTGCTAAACAACATTTGTTGTTTTTCCTTTTTCGGTGGAATTATACAAAACCGATGGTTTGCCAAGGGGCGACCAGGCTACATACAACTGCATACTCTAAATTCACTCTACATGTTCCTAAAGATTTGCCTTAAGCATTATTAATGGTAATGCAAACGCAAGGCGAACTAGAAAATGAAGTTTCATATGGAATTCAAATGGCATATCACATGGAGTCATTGGGATGAGTGGAGTTAATACATCTTCTCCTTTGAATTATCCAGTTAAAAAAGTAGCTGTAACTACATAAGCCATCAACCTTTTAATAACTAGTCTTGTTGATTGGTATAGGGAAGCATAAATTAAATTAACGGTTTGACGAAAATGAATTTAAAAACAAACTATATTTCTGTTTTTCAAATTATTAACTGAAATATTTTCAAATATTGTGAAATGAATGCAGTGTTCACTGCAGAGTCCGTTTATACATACACCAGTGTGTTGCCGCCACCTGAAACAAAATCGGTTCACGCATCCCGGAGAATTGATATTCGGAATTTAAAACCTTATTGATATTGCATTGGCTTTATCAATTTCTATTTTAATAATTTCACCTTGTACTCACTTAAAAAAATAACGAGGAAATCAATTTTATGCAATTAATCAATTTATATTTTGAATAATATTATCCACAGTAAGTCTATTAACATGAATTGGTGCACGATTACGAGAAGAACAATTCCAATACAAACCTACGTGAGTTAACTTCTCTTAACCTGAAAACACGAATCTAAATCTCGTTGAAAGTATGATTACTTAAATAGTCCAATTGACATAAACTTTTTTGGGAAAGGCTATTATTGAAGCGAACGTGTTGTTGTCAGTCTTCCAGATATGACATCAATAAAATAGAATTTCTCTCTCGTAAAGTTGTTGAAGCCATATTTATTGTAATAGTTAAATATACCAAACTCTTTGCAAACTCCACATTATAATTGCGTCAATAAGTAAGAAACGTTGCTGACGAAAATCACACAAAAACAGTGCTAAACCTACTTAGGTATAGATCTCTTTGTGGGAATAACGATTTATTCCAAGATTATTTCCATGCGTTGGGAAATATACTTACTTTATTGAAAAATTAGAGAGAACAGTATAAATATGTCTGAGCCCGTCTCTTATTTCAAAGCAAAAAAATCGTCATTCATAACGGTATAGGATACGAGTCGCTATAAAATTCATTTCTGATCTGCCTTTGCCATCCCAATGACAGCATGTATCAGCATAAAATTTTGTTTATTTATATGTTTATTATTGCTTTTTTTTATTATTTTATTATAGGTATTGAGAATAAGCCAGCTTTGGCAAATAGATTCATTTGCAAACAATATTTATGCAAACAAGAGGAGCTGAATGATGGGAAATATCCAGAACTCATAATGCTTGCTAAGGTTCCAAACTATCATGAATGTTGACCATTGCATGGGGCATTCATATTAACACATGTTTGGTGCTCTGAATAGGAAACACTCAATAATAGCAAATTCAACAGCGGTGGGCCAAAGTTTCTATCAACCGGTTCATGTAATGATTGCAGTACTTGCAAAAGAATTAGTACTCATTCTCTCTAAAAAGTTAGTTTATATCTTACAAGGCAGTAGATCGTTAAGAGACTTGCATTTCTGTTATGTCTTTTCATGCTGAAGGCATGACTTAATGTCTAAACTTTTGTGAATATATGTATGTATGTATATATTTTGTCCCATCCATAGCTAAGTTAGCGCCTCCCTAATGATTGTATGTACGAGATTTTGAAATAGTATTTGTTTACTTATCTTTTTTCTACTGTTTTCGTTTTGTTAGAAGATTTTCTTTAATGGCGTCAAGAGTTCATTTAACGCTTTTACGCTCTTTTACTCAAACCTATAGATCCAAGATTTCTTTTCTGTTTATCAGGTTGCCTACCATTTAATGTATCATAAAGTGTAGCTGCCATGGCCTGTAATTAAACTAAGATGACATAGGTCCACACGTATATATATATATATATATATACGTGTGGACCTATGTCATCCATAGATGAGTCCGTTTATACATAAACCGGTGTGTTGCCGCCACCTGAAACAAAATCGGTTCACGCATCCCGGAGAATTGATGTTCGGAATTTAAAACCTTATTGATATTGCATTGGCTTTATCAATTTCTATTTTAATAATTTCACCTTGTACTCACTTAAAAAAATAACGAGGAAATCAATTTTATGCAATTAATAAATTTATATTAATAGTTAATATATATATATACATATATATATATATTCATACATACTTAACAAATTTATTAACCCGTACGAATATGAATATTGTAAATATTTCATACCCACGAAGTGTTACGAAGTGTTATTTTTTATTTTTGTTTGCTTCTACGGAGTTTAGATTAGGAGTGAAAAATCAACACGCAGTTAGAAACCAATAACGCAATATATCATGTACCTCATGGGTTTTTAAGATTCCCGATTCTACACCATATTTCCCGAAACACTTAAATGCCAAAAACACGTCAAAAGACAAACACTACACAATTTCATTTTTAAATTATTTAAGTAATGGCAAAAGTATAAATTTTTAGCTATCTAACGTAATTGAGAAGTTCCTTTGCGTCAACTATTTACACTGCATACCAAATTTCATTTCCGCAAAATTTTTTTTAGGAATCAAAATTAAATAGAAAATTAACAGAAAACGCTTGAAATTGCATTTTGTATTTTGACATTTGATATAAATCGAAATACTCCTAATCAAGAGTCCGTATTTCCCTATTAGAGGATAATGTCCGAAGAAGTAGAACATATTAAGAAAATGCTTTTGTAATCGAGAGGTGTTGTTTCTGCTGCAATATAACTTTCTAAATATTTTTCAAGGACTTTTTTTTAACAATTTTTCATATTTAGATGACTCTAGGATAAAATTATATTGCTAACACAAAGCTGAAACAAATTGATAATGTGTAAAATTACTACCAAGGCGAATCGATTACTAATGTCTTACATTGTCAGTGGTACTTAAAAGCTGAATTCTAATACAGGAAGAGGAAGATAACTGCTCAACATATATTTATATCACGGTTTATATCACGTTAGAAAAACGTTCATCTCATTTGCGAAAGTCTGGTATCACCGTACTCGGGTTTGCGAAAGGGCTTGTCAAAACTATAATATTAACGCAAATATCTTGCGCAAGCTATTTACTAAACGCGACTAAAGTAAAACATGTACTTATTTATTTATTTTATACAAAACTTACATTATAAGCTAATAATGATGTTCCTTATTTTTAACAATAAGTTTATTTAAAATATATAAGTATATTTTTATCGTATTAAGTGCCCTTTTTTTTATTAAGTTTTAGTTTTTTTATGCCGACGAAGTGCAAACAAAATTTTTTTTTATGTTTTTATAAAGCAAAATTTATTTAACTATTATAAATGTTAACATGAATTTTATGATCTCAAAAACAAATTATTTTTTATTTCATTTCTTATTTGCCTTGCTATAACAATTCATTACCAGCTGACAACGACTGCGCAAGCGATTTTTATTTTTGTGCTTATAAAACGGTCTCATCAATCACCAAATTCTACGGGCATACACTTTACTTCACAAGAATAGTTGCAGTGTACTGCAATCAATTTAATTTTGCTGCTCTCAGGATAATTCATGAAGGGAATTATGTTGTACAGTTTTTCGTAGGCTTAATTGTTGACCCAAATTATACTTTTTATACTTAAGTTACTCGTATTGTCTGGTCATCTGCATTAAAATAAATGTGCTAACTTTGTGTGGAAGTGCACAATATGCACAGTTAATTTCATATTTTCATGCTTTTTTAATTTTTTTTTGCAATTTTAAAGTTGGCTTTTTCAATGTGTAGGCGATTGATTTCCTTTCTTATTAAGATGTGTATGATTTTCCTTTCGTTAATTCGAAAATGTCGTGGACCATATTTTACGACTATGTGAGGAGGCGACCTTTCCGTTTATTCGTTTTTAATAATGTTTTAAAAATAAGATCAACTGAGTCAAACTACAGTCAAGTCATTAAATATTTTCATTTCCGCTCAAAATATCCCGTTTTATGCACACATACACATGCGTATATAAATGCAAACGTGGGTAACTGTGAGAATGTGTTCCCCTTTAAATAAACATTTGAGAGCTCCAATAACACCGGAAGTAGTCGGTAATCAGTGACCCAAATACTTTTGCGAAAAATCATACCATCAGTGTTTTAAAACAGAGAAATCAATATTGAGTAATTTACAATAATGAAGCAAACATAAAAATTAATATAACGTCGTATAATTGAAATGTGAAATAGTTTTCACATACTTTTTTGTATTCACATGCTGCCGTTTATTGAAGCATTTTTTAATTCGACATTAAATCCTTTCCAAAATCAACATACAACGTTTCTTTTTTAAAACAAAATAAAAAACGATAAAATAATTTTGTGTCAATTAAGTCAAACCGACTTAAAATTCTTTTTTCATTTGCACGTTTCTAATTTATTGTACTCAGTTCGATGGCTATACTGTACTATACCCATGATAAAAATTATTTGTTCAAAAGCAATTTACTTACTTTTCCTACTTTAAAGTTTGGAAATTTTAACTTCCTGAGTAAGTCCTATTTAAAGATGTAATTATAAGATTCATATCGAAAATCAAAATATTTTAATGTTCGATTAGCAAGTTCCATATAGAAAGTAATTGAAGTCTTCGCTTCCATATAGAAAGTAATTGAATGTATCAGTTCCAAAAATATTCTTTCTACGCTTTATCACAGAGTCAGCTCAATTTTAATTCTTATATGAATTCCCTTGACGATAATGCAAAGTCCATCTCAATAAAGTTAATAAAATCCTTTCTCCGCATTAAATTCCTTAAAGGAAGTTTATAATTTCCTAAAAGTTACTTTGTGCAGTTTTTAGATCCCATTCTACTATGCTTTACATGTAATTAGTTTCTAGTAGCTCCATTTGAGGTACATCGATATCAAAGTTAGCATTTTTTCAATGTTTATCGAAAATTTAGCCCTTTTTTATAAAAATGATTAGCAAACCGGATGCTTGATAATTTTGATGCATAACATCGACAAAATGCTGATAAATCGATAAAATGGCAGCCCTGCATGTGACATTTTTTTTTTGCTGTTCTACTTAAACTTATTACTTTGCTGGTATTGTAGTTTTCTTTCGAGTATAATGTGAAATGAATTGAAATTTATTGAATGGCATATTTCGTAAGAAGATATTGCCAACAATAATATTTGCTTAAGTATATATAAGGCGTCTTCTTCGGGTGGGAGCGATTTTATAAATTCAATTTCAATTCAATTTTGCTAAAGGAAATATTTAGCAAACATAATGCACTTCTTGGAGATACGCAGTTCAGCAAATACCATTTCTAAAATAGTTTTTGATTGCTCTGATTTATAACAGAAATTTATTATTTATGACCTTTTTACTTTATATTCTTGATTTTCCCTGCATCAGAACAAATATTCATATTAGAAATTTTCTGAAGTCTTGCTAATATTTTCCCGATACTGCAGCGTATTTTGTAAAGTTGTCAAGTAACTGGGGATTGTAGTCTTTAGTTGGTCATTTTGAGGGTACATTCATTAGACGTTCTTTAAGTAGTCAAAATAAATGCATTAAAATATCATTAAACTGGAAATATCATTGGCTGAACTGGTAAGTTTGTCTATTCAAGCCACCAGCAATCATAAAAAATGCTCATACATTTTTTTCATGTGCTGTGCTATCTATGGCGTAGAAACTGGCAACTACATATACTGTCTTTTCTCGAACAAAAAACGTTCTTTCGTATTAATTTCACGATTGACTATTTCAAACAATTGACATGAAGACTTAATTTTTTTTAAATGCCGAACTCTTTTTGGAAGAGATTGTAGTTACGGCTGCTAGAAACAACTTAGACAGTCCGTGCATTTGACTATAGAAATCCGAATAGCAAAACACCTGCAACATATGAAAATATATAAGTATGCCGTGCGCAATTCAACTTGTTTTGCTGTAACCCCCCTTTGCTGGACCGACGCCTCTGAATGCACTCTTTCATTTACCTCATTCGAATTCTCATACTCTCCTACTAAATGCATTACTAATACACTAACATGATCACGACTGTAAGTTAGCGTATATTTATGCATGCACATATTTCAAATTGCATGTTTGATACACATTTGCTGTCATTGTTTTTGCCTCCTTCATTGTACTTGTTGTCTTTTATACATCCACTAATGACAAGCAAATATGTCACTATAATAACCTATAAAAAAAGATATAAATTGAAACAAAACCCGAACCATGTTTGTATTATTGCATTCTACAACGTTTATGAGTATTTTTAATATTCGTTCTTTTTCTCTTCAGTTCCATTATATTGCAAAATATTTCCTTTCAATGTATTTTTTATTTCAACTGGCATTTGAATACGTACTTTCAATCTAACGTTGGGTTGTTTTTGTAGGAAAATCACACTTGTTCGACTTTAGAAAGAGGAAATCGTGCATGTTAAAAATTGCACACGTGTTTTCAAATCATTTGATAAGAAAAAAAAAACAAACACGCCATAATTCGTTTTACTTAATATGGAATAGTCTAAAGCGAGCAATAATACAAATACTTTTCTGAATGTTTTCATTAGAGAATATATTTAAATGTAGATTTCTAGGACTTGTATGCAGCCAAAAAGGAATGTATGGAATACACGTACTTCCATACAGTACACGGTGACGGAAACAATTGTAAGTGCAATCGGTTGGCAGCATTTCTCATGTAGTCAAACGGACAGGGATTCTTAGCGAACGAGTTACGTTACGAGTGTGAGTCAACAAAACCTCCAGCTAATATTGGACGCATAATCGTTGCTGTCCACAATTAAATATTTTACCAATCAGACAATAATTCGATAATTAACGTAACATAAAGTAATTTAAACCACTATTTTAAAAAATTTAAAAAATTGTAACTAAAAATGTATGTATCAAGTTTTTTAATGTTTTTATTTATCACAACAATCAAGAAACGACAAAGTTTTTATTACTTTAATTTTTTTTATTAAACAAGTGAAAATCCATATTTGTTATAAAAGTTGCTATTTTCCCATGTAATTTTTGAGCTAAAGCGTACCCATAAGATACGTATGTGTGATAATCCACATGTGAAGACAATTTTTTTTTATGCGACTTAATAATGGCCAACATTCTACCACTGGATATATTACATATCAAAATGGAACAGACTGTAAATGAAAAATTCTGAAAAAAGTAAGTAAATTTTTTTAGGTTTGGCTAACATTCTTCATAAATGTATTTTTCAGTTTAGGAACTCTTAAAGGAGGTGGTTTTACACGTATAATTAAAATTTGCGATTGGAAAATGCCAATATTAATGCCAATTCGATTAATAATTAATATGTGACATGTTAAAGCAGTTTCAAAAAATTCATCAAAATTTTTAATTTTGTTTTATTTTTGGTGACTCGCGACATTTATAGGTGGCGCATTTAAAAGGGGAAAAAATAAAACAATTTCCAGGGAAAACGGAGAACGGGTTTCGACAACTGCACTTTAGAATGGTTACATTTACTTTCTTTAGTTACTTGTGTCTCATAATTTCGCATATGAAGAAACTCTGAACCCGATGGGCTGCTTATTAAATATATAAATTTAAAATGCTGACTAAGCAGCAGCAAAAGGATTTTTGATGTTTTCGGCCACTATTTAAAGAAAATTACAAACACCTCTATACCATTTAGGTAATAATAAACTAATTACTTTAATTACATTTATTAAATTATTTAGAAGTTGATCTCTTCTTCCAGTACACACTCCACCTTTGGTGTAATTGTGTACTGTTAAAGGAGTGATATTTGGAGAGCGTTTTACTTTATTAAGTTCTAAATGTGTTTTAATTTTTCAATGTAAATGCTTTTAGGCTTAGTGTCTGACTAATTAAATTAGTTTATTGCTAAGATGTTTATACAATATTTACTTTCTGTTTTTTCATTGTACACTGTGCAAAAATAATTTTTATTTTTAAAGCTTTCCACTTTATTACAAAATTATATTTCACGTACTCCTATCACTGCTTTTTATTGCGTCACTAGTTTGCAAATATTCATATTTAATTGCGCTTTCCATTAAACAAATTAAAATGGCTGTTGGATTGATTATTTAGGGCAGACTAACCAACACTTAAAGTTTAGCACAATTCTCTTAAAACTCATAAAATATTATAGAAAATTTTGATTTAATATATAAAAAATTAAAAAACTCATGTGCATGAATAATTTCGGAGTCAATTTTGGTCAAACTGTAGTTTTCATTTCTTGCGAAAAAAAATTTAGAATATCCTGTAATCAGTACATAATTTCAAATCAAATAGGGGGGTCTTTTTATTGAAATGATATTCGGGCATGCTACAAACCTATGGCGCAGTGGGTTTACAACTCTGATATAACAAAAGCTTCAAATTAAATAATAATGTTTTTGAATAATAATGTTTCTCTTTCGTAAGTTTAAAGCCTTGTTTAAAGGAAGACAAACGTAGGCCGTTTTTAAGCCCCATTTTCGAATCAATCCCATTAAAGTTAGTTTAAAAAGTATACAATTTCATCTCCAATCACCTATTTTTACGTTCCTGGTTGTTTCTCTATTAAAGTTAACTTTATTATTTTAGCAATATAAAAATTTTAACTTAAAATTAAAATAGTAAAAATTTTAACGAAAACACATAAAATACGAATTAATTCACATTCATTGTGAAATCATGAACATCACAGAAAGGACTTTGAAATAAAAAAAAGGATAATGGCTTTCATTAGCATAATCGTAATTATTCCATACCATTAATATTATCATTACCAACAGAGTCAAGGAGAGAAGAACTGACTTTACTCCATTTAAAAAAAAATTAAAATCAGACAAAATGCACAATAAATATTTGAAAATGTAAATTTCAGTAAAAATGCGTGAAAATGAGGCCCGTTTCATAACTTATACTTCAATTGGGAAATTTTTTTTTCTATTTTTCTAATAGTTTCTCTTTTTGTACAGGAGTTGCTTCTGCAAACTTTTTATAAAATTTTAATTCATTTAATTGCAGTGCCCTTTTCAATGCATACGAAAACGAGCTTCTAGAAGTATGCCCACTTTGTTAATAATTGCAATTAAATTGAATGAGAAAGATATACGGTTCGTAGCATTTTGGGTGGTGGGGTAGTGCGCTCATTTCCATTTCATTTGCATTGATATTTTGCACAGGTTATTCTAAATAGAATTTGTAGAAGAGATGAAGGAGAAAACTTTTTAAAACATCAAGAAAAAACACTCCTTAAAATCTGAATCTTCCATATGGCACTGAAGTTGACTGAAAAGAATCATATTGGAGTACGTCTTATTGTGTTCGAATCCAGATATTTGATTGGCTGATGTTTTTTTAACATTTACTTTCCCTTACATCTTCCATCAGCATTTACATAGGAGTTTCAATGGAAAATATATATAATATGGATCGAGGAACTACTGTGTAACACGATGATATAAAATAAAAAGGTAGTATTTACATTAGTATATAAAGTTTACTTTTTTTGTCGAAATTTATTTATGATTTTAGGAAACCTTTCGAACAAAGGTGTTGAAATAAGTTAGAAAGGATTAATATCGGAGAGAATTTATCAGCTATTAGTCAGATAATACTTTGCATTTGGTTTTCCTTCTGTAACCCTCCTAAATATTCATTAGAAAAATGTGGTACGAAATTTCATTACGTTCACGTGTGATAATTTTTTGATATGGTAGTATTCTTGGTTTGCGTTTGTATATTACCTTAATTCATATACAGGCCTACTCTTGGTAATCGAATATAGAATCAGCAAAGTCGTATATGTAAAGGGTGGCGATGTTATATGTTGCACTTTAATCCCAGGGCATTCGTTAACAGCTGGATTGCGCTATTTGCGGCAAATAAGTGGTGGTTGAAAAGTCGATGCATCCTCAAAGAGTTACTTTTCCGGGCTGTCGCCGTTATCGGGTCATACTTCTGCTGTAATGAGCTAGCCCATGCAATTACCGTCAGTAGTGCCCACAATAGCGGGGTGATAACGGACTTATTGTGGCCACTTAGAGCACATCCAATAAAGAAATGTTATCGTGTTATCTCATGTCGAGCAACGTGATAATAAATGAGTTGCATTTGTTTGTCACAACTTCTTCTATCATAATAAAAAATAGTAAAATAATTATATGAAAACAATTACGATCGTGCGTTGTATGTATGTGTTTTTTTGGTGGTTTGAATATATTTCATTAGGAAACGGATATCAAATGGTTGTTCCGCACCAGCTGTCAAAATGGTTACGTTACTTGTGTTTTTGAAAAAGGAAAATAATTAAGTTTTAGTTTGCTTATTCATTCATTTAATTTATACTTTATTTATATTATTATAATTCAACATAATTAACAATTCAAAAGCATATTATTTTGACCCCAATATTTTAAAATTACTTTAGCTCATTTAACTAATATTTTTAACAAGAAGAGATAATGTGTAATACAAAACATTTTTCATACAAGTTCTCCACAGAATCTCTTCACAACATAAAGAAGAAATTGAAAACAAATAAAAACTTGGATGTGCGTGAGTATATTGGGAAACGGGTGGATTCATATTTCTGCTTTATTGTATGCTAGGCAGACCTTCTGAGTCTGAGTGCCCTGCAGAGAATGCCAAAATCTTCTTTAACCATAAAAATTTCGTTTATGTTGAAAATGTGTCAATTTGTGCACATTTCAAATGAAAGAAATTTATTAAATTTCACTTCGAAATTAACATTATCTTTTCTGAAGCTATTCAGCATAAATGCTTTTATATTCAGTTTACTTGTAAAGTATTAGAATGTCAAACCAATTGGGGATTACTCCTTAGGAGTTGTATCTAAATAGTAAATTTCTATTTCTATGCGAGGTCTGGATAGATTAAAAATTATGTTTTTCCCCCCGTGACAAAAGTCATGATTTTTTATAACAAATTCTAAGCAACTATAAATAATAATATAATATAATATAATATAATATAATATAATATAATATAATATAATATAATATAACATAATATAATATAATATAATATAATATAATATAATATAATATAATATAATATAATATAATATAATATAATATAATATAATATAATATAATATAATATAATATAATATAATATAATATAATATAATATAATATAATATAATATAATATAATATAATATAATATAATATAATTTAATATAATATAATATAATATAATATAATATAATATAATATAATATAACATAGTATAAATCTTGAACAATCATTTCAATCAAACTGTTTCAGAAATTAATCTTTGAAAAACTGGAGAATATCGGACGTGTATGCGATTTAAATGTAATAAATTAAATAACGCAAAAAATCTTAAATAACATGAGATTTCTTAATGTTTCACTTGCTTCAGTTTTTCTTTTCCATGCCCTTTCCTATCTTGCCGTAATAATTCACATTTTTACACAAATGTTTAAAATCTCTTACTTGGTCGTTTAGCTTAACGCCTACAGAGAAATGAAATCTTCTGTCTCTTAAGATCAATTTTAAACTTAATGTTACAATTTAATGACACTTTAATGTATAATTTGCATTCGTCAATGTTGTGTTTGACGGCGAGATGACGCAAGCGTTTTATATGAAATGTTATTTTTAGCCGCTTTTTACTAAGACTGGAATTAATCATTGAAAGATATTAGCTAACTGTGGTACGCACTGTAATAATATTAGTAAAAACTTTGTTAGCTCAACTAGAGATATTAATTATAAACTTGTATTTGAATTAAGAAGAACAAGATTTTACTTTGAACAAAAAAATTTAATTTAAAAAATTTTTGGATATAAGGAATAATTTTTAAGTCAAATACTTTTTAATACAAATACTGTGAATGATATATTGATCTGGAGTGGCGCAACGTCTGTTCATCGGTAATCCCATTGCTCGCTTCCGTCATTGTTATCATATTTATAGCTAGTTTGTTCTGCAAATGTTATTTTTAAGAGTTATCTAGGGGAGGGAAGGAGTTACTCTCGTTTGCCATGCGAAAGCGTTTTCGATGCGTATCTTACTTACGCTTTAATAAACTAATTTAGTACTCTATAACATGAACGCAAGTCTTTTCGCAAATCACAATGAAAAAGTGACAATACGGACATCATAAAATTAAAAATGGCAATGCTCTGCTTTATCAAATGTCAAAATACATATAAGAAAGCTGGCAAAAAATTTTGACAGCAGATTACATTAATGATTCCAGCAATGATCAAACAACTATAGTAATGCAAATAAGAAATGAAATAAAAATAATTTGTTTTTGAGATCATAAAATTCATGTTAACATTTTTAATGGTTAAATAAATTTTGCTTTATAAAAACATAAAAAAAAATTTTGTTTGCACTTCGTCGGCATAAAAAAACTAAAACTTAATAAATAAAAGGGCACTCAATACGATAAAAATATAGTTATATTTTTTAAATAAACTTATTGTTAAAAATAAGGAACATCATTATTAGCTTATAATGTAAGTTTTGTATAAAATAAATAAATAAGTACATGTTTTACTTTAGTCGCGTTTAGTAAATAGCTTGCGCAAGATATTTGCGTTAATATTATAGTTTTGACAAGCCCTTTCGCAAACTCGAGTACGGTGATACCAAACGTGCATGAGTACCAAATGTTTTATTTTACAAAGATTTTCTAACGCATCGCAAACGAGAGTAACCTCCCTGGATTCCTCACTGAAAGACTTTTCACACATCAGTGGCTTTGCCAATTAAAGAATGGTTGAAAGAGGGTTCCGACAAACCATGTTCAGGATGCCCTGTTGAGGTAACCACTTTCGTAAATCTTATATCGTGGTGGTGGAAGACCGGAGATTAAAAGTGAGTGAAATGGCTGAAGTAACTAGGATTTCAACCGACATGTCTGCAATATTTTACATGAATATTTGAGCATGAAGAAAAACGGCAAGGAAATATTTGCAAAATGAAACTCTTCACCTCAAACTCGTATTACTCGTGCCAATATCAGCTTCAGTTTTTACATTGCTTAGAAGTTTTTTACAAAATTATTTTTAAATTTGTAATAAAGAAAAATTTTACTTTAGTATTTGAAGCTAAATAGAGACAAATATAACTTAAATGTAGCAGAGTGTGTAAGTAGAAAAGCAGTGGGCACGTTATTATATTTTATATGTATATAAATTAACATCATTGTTTCCGCATTTAACCTTTTATGGACCTTTAAAGAGATGTTTCTTTTTGTCTATTACAGTAAATTCATTTATTTTTGTTTTTATTTTAAATAGCACCGAGGATGGAAGCAACACTATTTACAGAGTTGTAATAATTGTTAAGCCATAATGAAATGTGTCATTTATAAAAACCGCTGGATTATAAATGCAATCAATTTGTTCCACCAAACTCTGACATTCAGCAAACAGCAGTTGTTTATTTTAAAAATACCATACAATTTGGTATTTTCTTACAACCATTCAAACTTATCGAATTATTTTGCTGTTTTTAGCTTGAAACCTCTAAAAAGAAATCAATAAAATAGTCAACTAAAACTTAAAACTTATGAAAGAAATGTAATCAATGCAAATGTTTTACTTAATTACGGCAGCTGTAAGTTGTTAGTTTTTATTTAAATAGGAAGCAGCTGATACTTCCAAATAATCAATTTCAATGTATTTTAGTTGTTTTCTTACAAGTGTTTTTCTTGTACAGAATAACTTTTATGGCGAAAAATATGGGAAAAGACAGTGTTTCTGCAATCATTTCTCATGAACCTCATTTTTGCTCAATTATAGGAATGACGCAGAAAAATTTAATTTGTGGGTAAGATCTTATTCTAAAATTTTTACAAATAAATAAAGTACTGGTATTGACTAGAAACTAATCGTATTACCTTCCAGGCTACACTAAACTGGTCAGGATCAAAAAAGGAAGATATTGATGAAAACCGATGGAAAGTGGATTTGAAATAATAAATAAACTATTAATTTATGGTATATCATGTTACCTCCTTACGCAATGACAACAAATTTAGCGGAATTAATTAGGATTTTCTATCCAATGTGAGAACTTAAAACGGCAACACTGTTTTCTTCTAAGTCACCTTGAAGGTCCCACCATTCGAGAAATGAAATTGCTTTTGTATTATACCGTAGAAGAGAAATTTTGTGAAACTTTTTCATGGTTAAAGAAAAGTCACCGAATGTAATTTTGGGACACATCATTCCATAGTAAACCTTTCTATTTCTTTCTTAACAAATCCAAATTCCATTTCGAGAAATATAAGTAGAACTTTAATCAAAATTTGCATTTGAATTTAAAAAAAAAATTTTATTATATTTCAAGTCGATACGACCATTCATCCTTCGTCCATGCTGTTATACGTTGAAACAAACAATTACTCAATTAGAGAAGCAAAACATTGTCTGCTGATTTTGGTCACGGAATATTTGTTATGAAATCTTAAAGAGAATTTTATTTCTTAAGAATTTTGGGAACGACTCCATCAATTTGACCGGATGTGATTTCTAGCTACAAAATGTTTTCCTTTTCCTCTAACTTTGTAGTATTTTCTATATCTGAATTTAAGAAACTTCATGCACTCACACATACATGTTCGTGCTCTCTGCAAAGTTATTTTCGGATTATAAAATTTTAATATTTTCTTATTAATAACTTTGTAACTTTCCGAATGAAAGATTACACAACATTTGTAATCTTTGAAAAAGGATAAAGTTAAAACTTTTATTTCTCTTTAAAAGGATTAAAAATAAAAATGTTGAATAGAGATGGGAAAATAGAATACATATTATTCATTGAAATGCTATTTACGAATGTGTCTGGTAAGGAAGTTGCCACCAACGACGATAAAATGTAAAACATGATTGTGAGGCATTTAATTGAAGTTTGAAGTTTATTATGGGGATTAAAGTGAAATTGCATTCTTAAGTTTTACCTAAACACTCGTTGAGTTTTAAATATTTTTATAGCAAAGTAGTCATATTTAAAAGTTTTCAAAAAAAAATTCTAAAAGTTGTCAAAAAGTTTGCATTATTTGCAAAAGTGAAACCATGGCAACAAACACTCATAAATCAATAAAAAATTGTTACATGTACATTTTATTTGGCACACCATTCACAAGGTGATTAAGTGGCACAGAAGGAAAGGCAGATAACAAAGTTTGAGCCTGAATTCCCCTACAGGTAACAAACGGATTCGTCTTTGCCAATTGTTTCACATTTTCAACTTTTCCAACACTTTGACTTTCAAATGTTTTTTAAGGAATTTTCAGTGAAAATGCACGCTCAATGGGACCGTCGAGTGCATGATGCGTCAACTAATCATGAAGGATAGCAACTGTCTGATATTCCGAAATACTAAATTTTAATCTATTTCTAATATCCTGACTAGTGTAAAGTTCTTGGCAATATAGTGAAATGTAAATAACAACTAAATAACGGAAATTGCTATGGGCTGGCGAATTCTGACGACGAAATTTGTAATGACTGTCGTGACTTTTAACAATTTTGGTACGTTTTTGAAGGTTGTGAAGTTTTATTTTTATGCCGTATTTTTAATTGGCATTTTTCAAACATTTGCAGCTCCTCTACAGTACTCAGTGCACATCTACAATGTGTTTCGGAACTTTTCAATGATTTCGGAAAGAGAAATATTGCCATGTCAATACTATGAAATGATTAATTTTCAGTGCATACCGTGTAAAAAGAGTCTGATACTGATATATTCAATATTTTGTTTGTGCTTTTAAGTAGAAGACAACTTTTTTGATGAGGCATTAATAAGTGCCTTCGTCAAGGTCATACGTCTTAAATGTCGCCTACCAAAAAAAAAAAGGTCAAAAGATTTTGTTTTCATGTTTTATTGCTAGAATTATTACTTCGGTTGTAAAAAGTTAATTGAAATCGTTGAACAGGAAGTCATGAAGTCCAAAGAAGTAGTGAAAAATTAGAATTTGAAGGAGTTGCAATTTCATATCCTTGCCAATGATTTAAAAAATGCTTGTTTTGTTAATAATATAAATAATATGGTCAAGGTCAATATAAAGTCGTTTATTTCCTTTCATAATTGTATTATCAAAATTAGCTTCTCCAGCTTTCTATATACAATGCCTTCTTCTACTGGGAGAAACGAATTAGCGATCGACCATTTTTTAAGGAAACTTATAAAGTTTTGCCGTAGAATAAAAATATTTCTTTATATTTGCAAGAAAATATTTTTTTCAAAAATTGCTAGTGTTTTTGTTAGATGAAGTATACATTTCGTTCTTTTTTTTTCATTCTAAAATTTTTACAACCGTGAAAATGTAGTTTTAAATACAATTTCGAAGGATGGACGAATTTGAACATACCACGCATCTCGTTAATAATTAATCGTATAAGGGACGCCTTATTAATTTTTCACTGCAAATCAGAAAATAAAACATTTTTCCTTTGTCTATTGTAATATTTGTAACACTAAAGGTGCATATTTCAGCAGCCAGAAAACTACAAATACATATGTAGTAAAGAGTTACTTCCAAAGAATAAAAACAAAATTGCTTTTCTAAAAATGAATTAGTTTTATTTAGTCTATTTTATAATACATTTATTTATTATAATCATACCTAAAAATGAATTAGAAACAGCATTTAATGCTTCTATCCCGTATAACTGTTTCTCTACTTTTAACTGCTCTACTCGGTATAACTGTGTTTTTGACAACACATATTTGACAGAGTATAGTTATATTAAAGAAAATAGAGGCACAAGTGATGCCACAGGTACATTTTCTTTACACATATATAACTTGCAAACGAATTAAAGGGAAAAAAATTATTTACATCAATTGATTTTGCGAAATTGCAGATGTGTTTCAACGTACCTGCAACGAAGAAGAAAATAATAATTTTGATAATAATAAAATAAAATTATTGTTTACAATTTGAAAGAAGCATCTAAAATCAAAAATTTAATTTTAATGTTAAAAAAAATGTTTCCGATTTTCATTCTCAAAAAGTTCAGTAAAATTTATATTATTTGCCATTCAGTTTTTAAATACTTTGCAGTTGAACGATTAAACACTGTAGGCCTTAAAGTGGGCATGTGGTCAATATTCTTAAAGTTGCGGTAAGAAAAATTACATTATTTAAATCAAATTATATAAACGTAAATAAAAGAACAATTAATTTAATAATTTACTGATGCCGTAGAATTAAGATATCTGTACTGCATCGTAAACTGGATTGAAGAGTGTTTGTTAAATTTATTTACCATGCAACGCACTTGGATTTCTATACTATTACGCTTTAAAAGCGTATAATGACTTTTTATTGCATGTTATTAATTTAATTTTTTAGTATGTCTGATGTGAAAAATGAAAGGGCAATACTGGCAGTTGTAGCAGTTCTTTTAGCTGAGCATAAGCCAGTTATACTTTCCTTCTCTTGTGTCAAATAATTGCAGAAAAATTTTTTGTGTTGCACATTATTAGTAGCTCAGGTGCTAATTAAGGAACTTGTGATGCGAATCGATCTTTCAGTAAAGTATTATTAATGATGAAAAATGATAATTCAACTCAATAATTCAATTCTAGAAGTATGTGAACAAGAAGTATGTCCTTACAAAGCAAAAAGAGAAGTGAAAACTCGATAACGAGTGGCAGCAAGCCAAAAATAAAAAAAGAAGCGTGATTTCGAGTAAACCTCGCATGAGACCGACTGGGCTGTCATCTCTTTCACTCTGCCCCTCATGCATTGTATGAGTATGGGTCACTCCACCACTACTACATACACGAACTCAACTGCAATGAAATAATTCTGTGGTAGAATTAAAAACATATAAACAAACAATAGTAAAAGCATTATGCGGGTTGAAATTAAAAGCTCATAGAGTTAATAATGAAGCACAAAATGCAAGAATTGTTACTGACTCAACAAGGAAATAAATCTGTCTTAGAAACTACAAGTACGAGTGCTTTTTATCGCGATAAATTGGTAATAATTCGTTATATCCCCATTCAGTACATCTCGAAGCGTTATTTAATTTACATTGATGTGCTAATTCTAAACGCGCTTGTGCGTATACGTAACATTCAAATATGTCTACGTTTTTGAGGTTGAATGTAAAATTCCTGCTGGGTAGGAATAACATCCCACCTAGTGTCATTTAACTTCATCATTTCTTCAAAACCGGAAATAAATAAGGTTGTACTAACAAATATTTGTGAAAGGAAATTCGCGAATTTTATTTTCACAAAACACTGATTTTATTAGAAACCCTAAAGCAATCTTTACTTTGTTCAATTTGTTATCCCGAAAAAGTCCATGCCATTACAAAAGCGCTCTAATGGATACTGTGAATTGTGTAAAGGGGATAATCCCTCAAATCTCCTAATTTTTTATGTAACGTGCTGTTTGCTGTAACGCGACAGCAGTGTCTTGACAGTGCGAATGTAAAGCTTTCATAAAAAGTGAAAGTAAACATTTCGTTTCGGTGAAAAGACTTAATAGAAAATGTGTAATAATAAAATAATAAACAATACGTTTCTGATACGATGTAAAGCTTTCCACGGGACTTTTCAAGGACTTGTTATATTATTGAAAGTTGGATATTTACTTTTGCCGCGCAAAGAGTGCGGAAGCATGCCAATTGAGAGTGGATTTCGAAACATCTGGAAGAGTCAGTGCGAACACCCGTCTAGCCGAAAAACTTTCGTTCTTCTTTCAACTCCTAAAAAAATTAAATTTTACAAGCTAAAGCCCGAATAATTATATTATTGCTTGAAAAAAAAAATTTGATTGAATTATTAAGAATAATATTTATGGAGGATCAGTTTTGCAGTAAACATTACTCGTCTGTGTTTATCAAGTTTTCCTTATATTTTAGAAATTTTTGCAAACAGAAATTGAGAAATGTTGTGTTAGATTTCAGTTTTTGATCGAAGGAAAATTTACTTCCACGACTACAATTAACGATGACTACAAGGAGCCTGGACAGAAGATTATTCCCACAAGAAGATTACAGACCAAATCTTTTGACATGTCTTTAAAATTTTCCAATCATCATATAAAAGCAATTTATGCAGCAACACTGATAAATAAATTCACTTTTTGCAGCTGCTCAAATCCTTTTCATGGTTGTCTTAAGTTGCCGCATTTTAGTCGCTTAGAATGACTTTTAAGTAGAATTAATTCTGAAATTACTTATAGTATGTTGAAATTCTATTTTGGCCGTAAGACCACTCTTGCCACAACTTTTTTGGTTCATTTTAAGCTCATCTCCGTCTCTCTCACTCTCTCATTCACGCTTTTTCAAACTCTTCCTCCCTTTCTTCCTTTCCCCATTTTATCAACTGTTCATGTTATGATTTACTTATTAAAGCTGTTTGTAAGTGCAGTCGTTTTACTGCCAACAAATCTCCAAGTGTTCAAATATTTAATCAGTTCCATTCATTGCAAATGCCTCTATTATATTTATTCGGAATTGTAAACCAAGTAAATGTGTGTGCGTGTGCACTTCCAAAGGCAGTAGATAGTGGTTTCTGTGTTAAATGAATTTAGAAAGAACGTTGAGATTTAAATAATGTCATGAAATAAATTGAAAATAAATAAATTAAGAAAATGCTGCTGATGCTTGTCAAACTCAAGTCTCCGACTAACAGCGGAAACAGAAATTTACTTGTGAAAGACAGGACAAAAAAGTAATTCTTGAATTACATGCACTTAAAAGGAAAACTGGTTTATACCCATCTTACAAATGAACAAACCGAAGTTTCCTACCGGCAAAAAGATTCGTAGTAAAAAGGGAGTTGAAGCCTTCTCATCCCGAGCAACTCTCCATAATGGCAAAATTCTCAAATTTTTGGCTGCCTACCCACGCACCATTCTCTTATGGATGCATGCATGTCTACTACTGTCATTACAAATTATTACCACTCTATTAACGACCCATACTTTTAATTGGAAAAAATAGCAAGAAATTTTTCAAGGACGGCATGCAATTCTCTTAAAAGACTCCTAATACGGTGTAAAAATTGTCATTATCGCTCAATAACTCAGCAGTAAAAGAAGAAAATAATATGCATGTATTTTGCAGTTTTCAGATCTTTATCACGGTTGTCATCAGTCGGAATGGATTTCATTTTGAACTTTCACAAGTTTTACAAGAGTTAAAGCGTTTCAAATTTATTTATTCTGGTTTTCGTAACAAAATATTTGCTTAAATCGGTTTGATGTGATTGTTTTATAAAAAATTGTTTTTACAAAAATTGTTTTAATTCATGTTGAAAGTACAAGGAATTCACAAAATAAATAAATACGTGTTCAAAGAAAATTAATATTTTTACTTGAATGCGAATTCTTTGGAATTAATTAGTAATGAGTGTAAAAGCTAAACGAAAATATTGCTGAAACTGGAAATGGACAAAATGTAATTATCCTCAAAAAATGGAAGACTGAATACGAATTCTTGTTTCTTTACTCTCTTTTATATCGAATTAGAAAACCATCCTAGTATGCCACATGAAATTCTGATTTCAATTAAGTTTTCCATTTAATAATGGCGTGAAACTTGATTGATACAAAGTATTTTAGAACTCTTCGTTACTAAAAAATTCCAAAAAATTTTTTTTATTTAATTTTTTTTTTTAACCTTTAAAACACACAGGTCCTAGGCAGCAATTAAATCCGCTACCTCTGATTTAGCAGGTTGTGTATTAATCACAAGCTTACGGATGTATAATATAAACGCTGCTATTTCTTATCATTTTTCTTAAATAGCTTTTAACTTGAGAGCGTTTTTAAGTTGCCAATTAACTATAAATCGTAAAAGTAAAATAGAATTTCACACAGAGAAAACACAATACACAAAATGTCACAAATTTCACGTGTGTTGAAGGGGCTAATATTGGAGGCACTTTTCAAAAATATGTTCAAAAATCCATTTTTGCTAGTTGTACTACTGCAATTTGTAGTTCTGATTCAATTAATTTGAACGAGTGCATGGCATAATTTAGTTTTCTTTTAACAACTTTAAAGCTGGCTTTTATGTTTTTGCTGTGAAAAGTATCTTGCACGCAGCCATCATTTGTTCAAAATACTTTAGTAAAATTGAATAAACTTTAACACTTTTGAGCAGTGGTGCCTTTTTAAGGGAACTGAAACTAGCAGTTTTTGTGGCATTCCTTATCCCTGAAGCAATTTCTTATAGTGTACTTAAGGTCTGAGCATTCGCAACCTCTTTTTGGGTTACTTTCATCACTTGATGGGCAGGTGCCCTCTTCCTCTAATTTTTCGGCATTTTTCAACGGAAGTTCGATTGTCCTTGAAGTTTTTAACTTTAGCTTACAGAATGTATACCTCTCTTTTTAAGCATCCCTGCTTACAGGAGAGGCATAATAAAGCCTACCAAAAGGCTGTTCAAAAGGCTTCTCGGTTTGGGTTATTTTCTCTACACCCCTATGTTACATTAGGAGTTGTTACTGAAGTAGTTTTTCAAGTATTGTTGTAGTAAAGATAACATATTGTAGGAAGCATGCCCACATTTTTATAAGAATTTTTAACTGCTCCTATGTGCCAACTTAAGTGTAGAATTCAGAGATTGTTCTGCAAAGCTTGACAAGATTTAGCTGACGGAGACAGCTAATGAATTATGCAACTATCATTTCCGGATGTGTTAGTAACGAAATAGTTTCTTCGGCATCCCATATCATGAATTCAGAATGCTGCATGTACATTAATATCTCTTGTTTTAATCGTTGGTGGGATGGCATAGTCAGTGCCCATTTAGCGGCTATCAGCTGGTAATTGATAACGATGAAAATGTACACCTGAAAATATACAGTGTCGATCGGCGCCATTGAATAGAAAAGGAAAGTAAAAGGCTATCAGAAGTAGCTCAAAAGGTTCGACAAGAGAGGCCTGGATAGACAATGACGGTCTTGAGCTCAAATCGTACTATTATAAATCAATCACTTTACGCAAACAATATTCTCTTCCTATCTATCTTCCTCACTCTTACTCTCTTGTCTATAATTTTACAACTACACCTGCTAACCAATTCAAAATTACACCCCACAAATAATTTCTCCTTTACAAATTTCTTCTACAACAGCAACTCATTATTCAATACAATATTATTTCCTTTCATTCACACAACAATGAGTAGTACATCCTTATTTCACATCAATACTTTACCATATTATTATGTTTACTTAGTCTGTTAAGCCAGAAAGGCGTTGTAAAAGGAAATTTTAAAGTGGAAATCATATCATGCAAACACCATTTTTTGTATGTAAAATTGACTTGAAAATTAGTAACTAGTAATGTAATTGAAAATTAGTTTATTAGAATTATATTTAAATAATTTTAAGCGTAATAGGTTAATTAAAAATGTGAACAGCTTTCCTAAAAAATAAATTCATTAAAATTATTTGTCAAATGTTTGAAGTGTATGTTTCACTCATTTCGGAGATTCTCCAAGTCAGATTGGCAGGAAGCCTTGCATTCTTTGCAAATAAAATTTGTTAATGAGTATTTGTTTTTATGTTTTTTTAAAAACTATTTTTAGATGTTATTAGAGTTCAAAATGTGAACACAAGTGTGACAAGTATAAGGGCTACGTCTTTCTTCATGAATCCTTAGGAAAGTATGTCATTTCCGCATCATTTTTACCGCATTTGTAATGGAAATACTACTTATTGTCAAGTGCCGTCTATGTGCATGTGCTTCTTCTAACCATATTCTTGGAATTTTGTTTGGCAACAAAAATAAGTAAACAATCTTTATACATCGTCATAAAGTAAATTAAATAAAAATTATAAAGTTAAGCAACTGTGTTAATAAGCAAAGAAATTTTACTCGTGTGAAGTTTGACTGCCATCAAACTTCTATTATCGATATCGGCTAATTTTCAATACTGTAATACGACATTCTTCTGCATTCTTTATATGCATTACATACAACTTCAAAATAAATTAGACCTCAAATGACCTTAATTGGAAGCTTATTATGCCTTCATTTCATTTATCCTTATATATTTCAGAGGCCTTGAGAGAAAAGAGCAGCTAAATAAGGATATTTATGGAATGAAAAAAATATCATCATAAAAAACTGTACAAATAAATTCTCAAACAAGAAAAAATCAGGAAAAAAGTCTACAGGAAATAAAAGTGATAAATAAAAAAATCTTAATTCAAAATTCATCGAAATATAACAATGACATAATAAGAATTATTCGTTAATATTCTCGTATGGAAAAAAATCGATTGAATGCGAGATATTATTATCTTGTATATAATTAACCTACAAAAAATAGAACTGAACATTTAAATAAATTTGCATAAAAAACAACTTAAAAAGAGAGAAACAATTGAAAAAGGAAGAAACAAGCGAAAACCAGGCGCAGGATCTCTGCTAAAAGCTGTAGTCAGTTGGCTGCGGTCATTTAGTCCTTTTGACTCCATCTTCTGTTGCTTTTTATAAAAAAGATTTACGATGAATTGCCCAAAATATTTTTTTGGATTTCTAATTAATTGTATGGACGAAATTAATGAATTAATGCCAAATATGACTAACTTAGGTATGAAATACTTCGAATATGATCTTGGTCAAGCTATTTTTAATTTTGTAACAATGCATTCACTTGTGTGTGAGAAATATACCGCATATTGATTTGAAAATGTTTGTGTTTTTTCAGAGGCGGAGACCCTTTTCCACTGTCCCCGTTTCCAGATGAAGAAATTCAGTTGTAATGCTGAAGCCAGTAAATGAAAAAATATTTTTCGAAATCCCGTACCCCATTTTATCAAAAAACGTATACAAAGAAGCACTGAAAAATACTTATTAATAATCAGTAAAAAAACAAACGGGGCATGCCTGTATTATTTACATTATCCTCAAATATATTCAAATAAAATACCGCTTATAGTCATAGACTAAACCATTTAAAAGAGGATAGGCATTCAAAGCATATTTTTATTATTACTTGTATCTTTAAATGTGCTTACAACCGCAAATAATATTTCGTATATTTTTCATGCATTAAGGACGACGCAACACTCAACCTTCATCCTTACCATTCAAAATAATTTTTTGTGTGCAAAATGTCAGTACGTCCCTGTGATAAACAAAAGGATTATAAATGATGTAAATAATTTCTATACTTATTCTTAATAAAATGACGAACACAAGAGTGTGTGCGAGTATCTACCAGGTATGAAGTAACAAGTCAAAGAGAAAATCATTTGTTCAAGCAAATATGTTGCAAGAGTACTACAACACCGAAAAGACAACTGCTGCGGAATCTTCACTATTGGGATATCTGAAGGCGGGGCTGAGCCTCGTAGAAAGAAAGAATTTTCTTTGGAACAATTAACTTTAAGTTTTAACAAAGAGGGATTATTTAAATTAGTGGAGCTTGACGAGGAAATTTGTCGGAATTCATTACCATTTTTTTTTGTATTGTCAAAAAATAAAATTTAGACAAAAACGGTGGAAAATTTTTATTGTATTCTGCTTAAAGCAATTAAAATTTTTAAATTATCCAAAAAAATTTAAATTACAAATATGGCATAAGGTGTATAACAGTGACAAATTGTAGTCGAAACTAACTGATCTAGTTGACAGATAATCCCTTTAAAAAAATTTATGACCACAAAAATTTAATAAGGAACAAGGAGCTTTCCGGTGTTTTGATTGCACATGTTATGAAAAATTTTTTTTTGGATTGCATTTATGAAAAGAAAAGAAACTAAACGGTTAAAAAATGTTGCAATTTATAAATAAAAAAATTAATTCTACAAATAAGTTCGTTTAAAAGTGTTTAACAATTTCAGACTGTCGAATTATTGCCGAAACCATATTTTTCTCTCTAAAATATATTTCAGAAACGTTTTGCTTTAATCTGTTTGCCAAAAATTGCATTTATAAAGAATTTATTAAATTTTCAATATGCATTTATGAGTACTGAGGCAAAATCTAGCTAATAAATGAGAATAATAATAAAAACTAACTACCATTACTGTTACTGTTTCGCTCCTCTGTAGTTACATAAGCAACAAAGGAGGCGCAACTGCGGGACATTTTAGTAAATTAATTACAAAGATTTGTATATACGACGAAGCACATAGTTATTCTATACTTATTTATACTTCCCGCTTACAAAATCACCAATCAAAAATAAATCGTAACCTCTAAAAATTAATGTTTTAGAGTTGGTGGCACTATGACTGGTCTGAGCGCGCATCCACCTTCATAACATGAATACTAAAAACCGCTCCACACCAAATAGTTTAAAATCAGAAAAGAAACGTTGTTCCATATATCAATTTTTCACGGATTTTAGCGTTCATGAAAAAAGGTGGCAATCCGTACAATAAATATCAACTAATTTATCAGAATGAGGAAGGAAAAGTGGATGATTCAAGTGGATGATTATGGGTACTCAAAAGTGACACTACGCTGTGCATTTTAGCTAAATTAGGCTTGATCCTTGACCTCAATGAGTACGACGAACTTTGTTGTAATTTCGTGCCTGCGATGAGATTTGCTTTTGTAGCTCACACACTGACTGGTTTAACACCAAAATGCCAGTTATCTTTAATCAACAAGATTAGATTTCAACAAAATAGATTTTGTCAGAACGTCTTTTGAAATTCTTTAAGAGCATCTGGATTTCAACACAATTAATCAAATTATTCATTTGGAAGAATTCAGCTGTTCCCGGAAAGGAAATCCACATAACTAGGAAAGCCTTTCAGCAGACGTTGTTCAGGTGCCAAACTATTTTTTAATGAGTGCTGAAGAAACTTTAGCTCAGAAAATAAAAAAAAATATGAACATTTTTATTAATACATTAAAATTAATATAAAGTGAGTTATTTTCTTTATTCCGAGTTGAAAAAGAAACTATAGGTTATTACGTAAATCATCGTAGTTTGCAAATAATCTATTGGACGGCTTTCGACTAAAAAAAAAGTCTTGAATTAAATTGGGAGAGAATTGCAAATAAAAAACTTCACTAAATGAATTAAAATAATTCAAATTTATTTATAAGTTTAAAAAACATTAAGAGAATAAATGAAATTAAAGAATAATAAATTTTTTTCTTTGTAATACATTATTAGAGGTAATGAAAGATATTTTTTTTATAAAAATAGAAATAAAGAAGGACTAAAGGGGGAATCCAGCATAAATCTTTTTAAAATGTTGGTTGGCGTTGTTGGTATTGGTGGATTTGCTGCAACTCCTTTTACTGTTGATTCAAAGGAAATAAAATACAAAATGGATGTAAAAGAAAAATATATAAAATCAGCTGGAATTATATACTCATTCGTCTATAGTTTGCTATCCCTTAACTTACACCTCTTCCAAAACTAACAGAATGTTGTTTCAACAGTCCTTCGCACAGTGTACACTTTGCCCAACCGTTTTGTTTTTAATCAATTCTGCTTCTCAACTCCGATCGAAGAATACAAATTGTTTCGCACGTAAGAATAAAAACTTATAGCATTTACGTACATATAAAGCAATCGTAAAATTACGAAACAACAGACATTTCTGTGGTTTCCTTTCATGGTTGTTTGCCACCGCTTGCTATTCTTGCTATTGTTATGCTGAGATGCAGCACTCTTAGCTCAACAAAACCACACAGAACAAACTACGCTGGTCTGAATTCTTTAAAATATAAAGTGTTGCCCTGGCGATATTATCCGATGTTCTGATACGACTACAGGGTGAATGCAATTAAAAACTCACTGCATTTTCTATTTGTTTTTTTTTTATATTTTCAATGTTTCACATTATTTTTCCTTTTGGACTCTATTGAAGTCATTGTGGGGTTGGCTGGTGTACATTTGTATAGGAAAAATTAATTGTATAGAAAGATTCCTGGTAGTTCCCCATTGTATAGCTTCTTCAGAATAAGTGTAATATTTTAAAATATTTTAGATGAAAGATAATTATTTTAAAAAATTTTTCTTTTCCCTTTCAAATTTTTCGATTTGTGTATGCACAATTATAATATTTTAAAATTATTATTTTTAAAGTTTTCTGTCTGAATTTAAAAAGCAAAGCTAAAAGGAATCATTTTTAAGAAAATAAGGATGTAAAGAGATTTTTTAAAAAATGAACTTTTTCTAAGACCAAGAGTTAGGTGATATCTCTTAGTTGTACAATGTATTGTGCTACAATTAGAAGACGGACGGAGCAGTAGAAAGGACTTTCCCAAGATGGTTACAAGTAGATCGATAAAGCAGGGTACACTGCTTAGTAGGATTGCTTTAGTTAGATTAGATTAGGTTAGGAGTCTAAGGTAAATTCCAATTCCTTTAATCCAACAGTTGTGATACCTGTGGTATGAAATGAGAGAGTAGAAACTGGAATACAGAAGTAAATGAAAACACTATAAAGCCAGAGAGATACTAAAGAAAAGTTAACAGCGACTGGTCACGCAAAAATTGAACTGCTTTTGGCTGAATCTACTAAAATTATTCGCGGTTTTGACTAATGTGCATAACAATTAGCAGATGTCTTCAAAGGATACAGTGGTACACTAGTACCTCTAGTAGAGAGGAAAGACATTCTTCCTCAGCAAAGTGTACTTCTTTAAATTTCTGTTTTTGTCAATTTTAATTGCAATTTAAATAAAATATACGTAGTTAATTGTATTTAACGCAATTGCCTTACACTTTACGCGGTTCCATATTGTAAATCTTAGAAGAACAGACGAATTTTTTTTTTTGAAAATATGGCGTTAGATAATAAAAATATTCGTTTATATCAAGAAAGGATAGCAATGCAGAATCAAGGGAACGGAGGTAAAATGAAGGAACTACTCCCTGCGAAAAATGGTTAAGAAATATACTTATCACAATTACACCCAGCAAAAGTTTTAATCGTAAGTTTGGGATTTAATATGGTGATGTCACAGAAGAGAAGGAATGATCTGGTGCACTACCATTCGTCCAGTGTTTCAAAGATTAGAGTTTATCGAAATGACTTCTTTATTTGCCTTCGAGTAATTTGCAATTATTAAAACTATTACCAAGGTTTTTGCTGGGAATGTTTGGAAAAAATATGTATATGGAGATAATTCGCCTTTCTCATACGCAAGTTCATTTGCTCAAGACCAAGCTGTTGCTAATGAAAAAATTCAAAAGAAGAATAATAAGAATATTAATACAAATTAAATTAATGCGCATAAAAATTTATTCAGATTGTCAACAGAAAATAAATGATAATTAAAGAGGAGCTCATCTGAAGTACGAATATGTACTTTATTTATGTATGCGCTTACTTTTTTTGTGAAACAAAGCAAAAAAAGAACTTTTAATTTTGTCTGTTGTCTTTATAAGGTTTCGAGATTAGCAACATGCAGTCTAAATTATAGAAGAAAAAGCGAACCAAGATTGAAAAGTTAAACTTTATGCCCCAATTAACTAAAATGCAATAAAAAAGTTCCTTAACAATTTCCATATACAAGTTTTCAAGCATATAACAACACATTTCACTATAAACTGATTTCTTTCCATTCGACAAAAATAAAAGAATCACACACGTATACAAGCAGTAGCAGCAGCTGTGTAGAAAGAATTGCATCTATGCAACATCTTCATCAACCTTCTTCAGTGTAATGCGATTTTAAAGTCGCGAAAGCATAAAATCACGAGCAGATTTCTCATAAATAATATAAAATTGTAGCTAGAAAAGGAAACACTACTCGGTGGAAATTTATATATAAATTTATATATAATTTCTATGAAAAACATGGTTACAAAAGTAAATAAAACAAATTTGCGGTTGCCAAATATTCAGTCATTCATAGTATAGCAGTAAACAATTAAGAAAATGGATATACTTTCTCTAGTGTTTACCTTGCATGCAAATTCGTGATTGCCCTTATCGAATGCTTCACGGTATCAATAAAATATTGAACTATTTATTTGTTACAATTTAACTCCTAAGACGCTTTCATCTCTTGCCATAAGTAATTTTAAATTAATAGCATAATCACTGATTATTGTTTTTGCCTTCTCTTTAGTATCACTTTTGCATTCCCTAACTGTCAACCAAGTGCATACATAAAAAAGGATGCTGCGAGGAAATGATGCAGCCAAGGAAAGAATGTCTTCCTTAGCTGACAACATTGGGCCCAAACAAAAGAGAATATCATGTCGACTAATTGTGAGCAAGCTCACTAATAAGAGATGTAGAGAATTTGCAATATATGATGAATCAAGAGACGTTACTTTAAGGAAAGTTCACGAGTCTGAAAGGTATAGTAACGAAAAAACTAAATACACATACATACATACATACGTAAGTGAGGATTCACAATAGCTGTCAAGCTTTTTTTCTGTAAAAATATATAAAATGTAATCTCTATTTGCATGATTAGGTCAGTTAATTTTTTACAATTTGAAATTCAATTGAGCGGTTTTTAACTGGTTTTCGTTTACTGTGATTCGAATTTTCAATTCAATTTTCCTAACAAAAAAATGTCTATTTACATAAATTTGTGTTTTTAAAGAAATTTCCTCACATAGACGTACATATATATATATATATATATATATATATATATATTTAAAATTTGTGAAATTGGACCGCCCTAATAATATACGATATATCATATGGGCAATACAAAACAATAGCACGATTATATAAATTAAAGGTGAGCACAGGTTTCCAAAGGCAAGAGAATTAAAAACAACTTATATCTTCTCTGCGTATTTAGTTACGGTGCAAGAACACTTGGTTATTTAGTGATCTGAATACAAACACGTGCTTTGTAAGTCATCGAAAAACGTCCTTGAGACTTGCTCTCTTTGAACAGAGAAGAACCCCTCGAAAATTTAGTGTGTGTTTTTTGCAAATGTATAGAGTATGACATAAACGGCAACTATGTATTTTAAACGCGTACGCATGTTAATTAATACACACTTGATAAGTTCAAATTAGATATGCAAATGCATGCCAAGCTCTTACATTCGCAATAGTAAGTGCATTCTGTGGGCGTTTTTTGATGGATGTGTATGGGAGCCCACGCAAATCCACTTTCCGTTAAGTTCTTTACTTAATAATCTTCCAAATTTTTTGTCTTAAACATAATAAAGTACACATCCATACATACGTACATACGCCTACACAAACACATCTGAAGATATGCAACGCCAACTTCATGTACTCATACCGATGGCAGTGCACTCAACAAACATTTTGATTAATGCCAGAGTTGTTTGAGCTTGTTATTCATAGTTTGAGGAATAATTTTGTCGTTGTAAAAACAATAGAGATGATTAAAGCGTTTCTTTTAATTGATATTTTTCTCCGCATTCTTGTTATAGGATATTTCAAATAAAAGATAAGAGGCGCTTTGATTAACCTATAAACTTCGGGACGCAGAAAAACTGATCTCCATTGATATTTACTCTTATATTCTTATGGTTTTCGGAGCGAGTTTCAGTAAATTATTATGTAAAATTTTGTTAATAAGTTAAATGAATATATTAGCAATGTAAGTTTTTTTTATTTAGAAAAAAAGTAGGATAAAGAGATCTCTAAGTAAGGAGGTTACCCTTTTCAATACTGTCCCATTTAAATTTATGTGTATAGCTTTTCGTTTCTCTTTCGTTGGTTTTCCTTTTCCTAGTATTGTTTTGCAAACGGAATAGTACTCGCGTACAGGCAGCTATCTTGTTCCATGGATTAGCTTCACCTCTTAACCCATCCTACTGTGGTTTCGAACTAGTTTGTGACGAGACGCCTATGGTCCCACAAAAAAAAAATCCACAATCCAATCATATTCATTTTATTTTATTCAAAAAAAAATTTTATACAAGAACCCTTATTAGTATGTGATTTTTCTTCTTCATCTTATTCAAGTTTGGAATAGTATAGTAAAGTTAATTCTTACTGCAATGGACAAACCTTAAAGCGACTAGCAGAAAGAAAGCAATCAAAAATAAATTTAATAAGGGAAATTATTCTGATTTTTTTTACACCGTGGTAATTAGCCATGCACAAAGTAAGTACTACTGAGAATTAAATTAAATGTATTTGTTTTTCTTTTATATATAAGAAATTGAATTAAAATAAAAATATGGAAGTAGTTAAATAAATATGTTTTGTATATTTTCTGGAAGCAAATGAGTTACGCTTCTGCACTACACTCCGTAAGCTCAAAATGATATTTCCTTCTTTTTATCTCTTGTGGTTCCTTTTTTTTTTTTGTTGCTATATATTTTTGAAAAATTCTTTAGCCGTAGTTTCTTTCACAATGGATTCCCGCTGTAAGTTGCCACTTCCACTTAAATGTATTTATAATCTCTCCATGTTTTCTCTGATGTGTGTGTTTTAACTTTTGTTGCCCCGATTGACCAAACAAAAATCATAGTATTCAGTATCCATAGTATCAAGTTGTATCAAATTATGACGCGCCATTCCCACATTGGATTATGTAATTATGTATTATGCGAGTATATTATGGCAAGTTATATAGATGAAACTGATTGAGGTATATACTGAATAACTGTAAAAATTGGATTCTATTGCAATCGGTTCTTATTAAATATGTAATTGACTGAGTGATGAGTAGGATGAAGTAACAAAAATAGATCACAGTGTAGTAGAAAACTGTGCAGACAGAGATTTGTGCTACCAGTATTGCAATTTTACTATACTATTTATTTTTATAAACAAGTCGCAGAATTAACGTATTTTAAAAAAATGAGGAATTTTTTTCTGTGCTTTTGTACACAAATATACAAGTTCAGACCTCCACCAAAATAAACATGCCTACGTGAGTGCTATATGAAGGTGTCGTTGCCTGAACTAATAAATACGTAAGTACCCACATAGCGTGATACATCCAAACAAACACCTTCGATAATAAAAGAGGTTGAAGCACATGCATTGCCATATCCAAGAGGACACTGCTACTTTTTAAATATACATATGTAGGTTCATCGCGGGCTTAAAAACTCAATAATTCTTTCGTTTAGATATTTTTTTATTTATTTTTTAGATTATATAGATAATACGTGCAGAATTTTTCCCAAATTTTGAAGTTTCATTTCAAAAGTTAGCCAGAAGTGAGACCAGATGCATTGAAAAACTGATTATGAGTGATGAAGCTCCTTTTCATTCGAATGGTTTTGTTAATACGCACATTGGGTATGGTATTACGTAGACCATTAGTTTGTATATAATGAAAGTACTCTAAAATGTAGCCATATTTTATAATTGAATCAAGATATAAACGAAAAAGTTAATTATTTTTAAACTCAGAATGGTGACTTCTGCCTCACTCTGCCTGTACCTTTTAAAAGTTATTGAGAGCATTTATGCAACATCGATTTTGTTCTTAAAGACTGCCACTTTTATATGGCTTCGAAAATACATCCGTTGACTTGACTCTCTGCCGCTGTGGCACTATTACTGTTTGGCAACTGATTATTGTTTATTCAAACCATAAGATGTGCAACTATGGATGGAAACTGCGTTTTTAATTTTTGTTGATTCACTATTTAAAATAAGGCAATCTTTGGATACTGTTTAAGTAAAGCTAGAAGCTAGAAAAATGTGGATGATTTTAAATTTACCAAGGCATAAATTACGAAGTTTTACTGTCTTCGCAACGAGTGAAAGTCAAAATATCATGGTACAGGTCGGCACTTACAACGGTAAGAGCCGCAAAAATAAAAACTAATGCAACTGTTTATCGCAATAATATGCATTAGGATTTGACAAGAATTTAAATGTTCTAATAAAAAATTCTAACCATGCACTTGTAAATTGTGGTCATCATAAGAATTGTTGACCCAAAACAACTTTATAGTCGATTAATTTACATTTTTGCAAATAAATGTAATAAGAATGGAAACCACTTCCTTATCGAAAGAGGAGAACTATAAAAGTAGAATCATAAATGAATGACCTTTTACCATTTGTGAGATGATACCAAGTCCATAGAAAGTAGAAATAACACAATCATTTTATTGCCTTGGAGCCAATGTACACTAATAATAATTGTGTCAGAATCCTTTTTCGTTTTTTTTTCGATTTCGTTTTTATTGTTGTTAACAGCATCACGATGATAATGATTCTAGATGTGCGAGTATGTTTAGGAGGCTGATTTAAATTTTACTGAATGCGTTTAATTAGCAGCGAGGCACCAGCGAGGCACCAGCGAGGCATAAATCTAGTTCATCTATATACATTGTCCAAGTAGCCTTTTAACACAAACATAACACTTGTTCCCGCAATGTGCACGCAGCTTTAGTGGCAAACAGTATTTTATGGAGGGAAAAAGTCTATTCTAATTATCCTCTTAAATATTTGTCTAAAAACACCGCAAATACTTGTTAATGATAATTTCAAATATAAACTTATATGTATTATAAAGAAATGTTTCAACAGGGGTTTCCAACTTTGAAATTTGACGGTTAAGTCTGGATTGTAATATGTGACTGCTCTCAAAGCCAACATAACGATGGTCCTACACACACTCCATATGCAAGACGATTTATAGATGTACGTAACGTATTAAGTATTTTGGGTATGTGGAGATCTTTTGACTTTTTTTATAGAAAACAATTTGAAAACAAAAATGTTCTCGTACGTGCTGCTGCACTTTAACGCAATAATAATGCATCCAAAAGTCGTTATTTTTATTTCAAATAGTTTCATTTATGACCAAAACAAGGTCATGTTGAGATGAATCAGGATTTTGAAAAATGTTATTATTAAGAAATCATTCGACTATGATAAAATGAGTTGTTGCAACTAATTATAAATTAAACAATTCAAGTTGTTGAAGTTTTCTGAACAGGAATACGTCAACGTTTTAAGAACAAAATCCAAAACATACTCATTAATGGATAAGCCAAAGTGGAAAAAATAAAATTACAAGCAAGTTCTGATACAGTGAAGGATATTTATATTATTCGTAGAAAAATTTTAAATTTTTATGACACATATTTGGTGTATTAACTTGTATAACTGATACTAAACTCAGTAATATAAATAAAAAATGCAAGGCTTCAGCAAACCCAAGTTTGTTTCAGCAATGAAAAATGTACTGAAGTCATAATATTTTCCATTTTTATTTTTACGGAACACTTTTCGTATCTATATGGAAAACTGTAATAATTATAATGGTATTCACAATTGATGAGAAGATTAGCATAATTAAATTTGTATTATTATGAAACAAAATAGGCGGGAAAAAATTATTTTTCATTTCAAAGAATCTCTAATAAACTCTTTTTTAAATCATGTTGGCATTTTATATCAAACTTTCATTTAAACAAATGAGAAGTTTAAATTATCGCTCAGGGGCATTTAGTTTGACCGGTTGTTTCCAGTTGAAGAGTAAATACTTTTCTGTAAATGTTAGTATTTCGAATTTACGAAACATATATTACCTAATTTTATAAAACTGTTTAAAATTTTAAAATTATTACACATAAAATGTAGTGGTTTATGCTCTTGAAATTGTCGCATTTACTCCCCTTCACAGATCTTCGTCTAATGCACAATGGGGCGACTTTTTATAAAGAATAAAATCTTTTCTCTTAATTAATAGCCAGCTCAACGTGTGGTTGTTTGCATTTTAAACAAAATAAATTTTTTTTAATATTTAAATTTACAGAAAAAAAAATTTCTCTCTGAAATTAAACTCATCAACAGTTTTAATAATGCACTCTTCTTCTGATGTGCACACATTTACTTCCTGGTACTTAATCTATATTTTGGTTTTGGACTTCCAGCTAGCAAGGGGGAGTTAATTTGATTTTACAGCCACTATTGCAATAACGCATCTTTGGTTGCTGTTCTTTGATCAATGCTTCATTATTGTTCACAATATAAATTCAACATATTTTGGATGTTTTAGAAAAGAATTTTTGGCCGCCACTAGCAATTAGTCATTGCAGGATAACTTTCGGGTAGCATTCCCACAGCCTCAAAAATCCGTTAGTATGCTTTTGAGTGGCTTTCATTTACATCTAAAAATGGAAATACCTACATAAATACGAGCAGAATAGCGTGTTGTGTTGAAGGCCTGTTTACATACTCGTGTGTTTAAGGACATGCGAAAAGGGCAACTTTTCATAATTTTTGGTACATCTAATTTAAATTAAAATACTTTCAAATATTAAGCGTTGTGTATAAGAGTATTTAAATAAAATCTAAACATGCAAACTTTATACATGCACGTACATACATACATGCATATGCGTGCAGAAAAATATACAAATTATAAATAAAATAATTAATGCTCTGTTGCTCCTGTAGTATAAGCATAGCCTTGGCTAATAAATCTATTTTACAAGCTGCTTTGTGTCAGGTAGTAGAACAAACACAACTCAGGTAACGAACACAAATTGTTTGTACGGCGGGAGTGCAAAGAAAAAATGCAACGCATACACTGAAAAGAGCAGGCTTTTTAAATATATACAATATTTTCGCGTTTATTTTTTGTTCGCAGCTTTTACGAATAACTTCACCAACAATTGCGAGAATACTTGGCCAACAACAAAAATATAAACATATATTTCTATTTCTTCTTTCGTTTTCTATTTTATATTTTTCATAAGCAAGTACACAATTACTTGCACACAATTATGAGGAAATAAAAAGTTTATTCGCGTGTAAGGATGCAAGTATGTTGGAGAATTCTCGTGAAGGTAAAGGAGTTGAGATTCGGCCTTGCGCCTCTGGTATTTCGTCCGCATTTGCTTGTACGCACAAGCAGTCATCTTATATTTTGTATTTTGAACAGAAATTGCAGTTTAATAGCAGCAAATGCCCCGTGTATATAAATTCACCACTTGTTGCTGTAGCATATATAGCTTTTTTATGCGAAGTTCTTATGAAGTATACTCAGAGGTTACAGCTTCTCTCAAGCTCGTCCAGCGCCAAAACTGCAAAAATAAACAATCTGCCAATATGAATTACAATGAAAAGTAACCTCCAGTACGGGAGATAAGAGTTGATATGTGAAATGGGAAATGCACTGTGCAAATGAAATCCATTGATTGTCTAGAAATGGTTGCACTCCTTAGCGTACGTACAATCTAAGTTTCCACGGTCGCGTATTAAGAAGGAAGGTGTATTAAAATACTGCTCAGATTCGCACAGGAACAGTAGAATAATTGAGAGAGAGCAATAGTAAAAGACGGCCGCCCGCGCCTACTGTATGAAAGTTCAGAAGTTACCCCTTCAAAGACTCTGGCAAGAGAATAGTGTCTCACGAGGTACAGATGGTTAAATGCCCAAAAATATAAGCTACTCCCACCATTGGATCACCATCTATCACCACGAAAATTGGATTTGGAAATACAAAAATGCAAAAAGTCATGGTCTGAATACACTCGTATTGCCGATGTGTAAATAAATGTGGTTAATTTTTTTGTATACTGGTAGGCAACCTGTTAATGCAATAAAGGAGCACCCAAGTTGGTTGAACGTAAATTTGACTATATATCCATTATAGACAAATAAATGTTCAAATAGACACATATGAGTGTCTTCAATAAGACTAACTACGTAACTGGTACAAAAATAAGGCACGGCTCACAAATTTTCTTCTCTCGCAAAAAAATATAATCTCATTTATGACAATAGATCCCTTAGAGGCGAAGGGAAGAAAATATAAATATTTGGGCATTTCATTACAAAATATGCATCATTCCAGTGAGGTTTTCATTAACAAAACAAAATGATTTTTTTTTTAATTTTTTTGCCTATTTTTCTAGAAGTGACTGCATTAATTTTAATGTTTGTTTATTTTCTTATGCAGTCGGCTGCCACGACGACCGCATTTGGAGTTTCCATGAAGTATATTGCGCTTCGTGTGCTGGGTTTAAGCTGAAATAGTGAAAGAATTCTCGTCTCTGCAAACTCGCATCGTTGCATGAAAATGCAGCAAATGGAAAAATTTTTAGTAACGGTTTTCGGGTTTGTGTACCCTGAATTCATTTACGACAATAAAATTATTGGGCACAAAGAATTACGAGTATATTAGAAGTTTTACAGGTGCGTATCCACCCGATGAATTTCATTTGAAGTCTTTTAATGTATGTTTTATATAAGCAGCTTCTTTGTAAAATAATTCTAAGCTTCTGTATTCTAATCTTGTTAAAGACTTATAGATACTAATAATTGGAGCATCTTTTACATACTTCCACCAAACTCTTTCCGATAACAAATAAGATATTCCTTTAATTTATTGTTTATTTATTTCAGTGAGTGCAATACTAAACCGTATGAAGGCACCTACAGCGGGAAGAGTTTAAAACTTTTTGTGTGTTCTTATATCAAATGGTCGAAAAATAACCCATTATTCTGAACTTTAACAGTTTTAAGACCACTGCCATTAACGACACAGATCCTCATCCCATCAAAATTTAGTTTTAGATTCTAAATGGTCAAACACTTACCTGTAGTGGAGACAAAACATTTCAATTGTTCCCAAAGTGCTTCCTCTACTGCCGTCGTCAACACGCCAACAGCGTGCACACGTAAATTTGCATCAATTTTCATTCAAATGCAGCAGTAACATGTCTTTAGAAATCAATTCCTCTTGCTAACGACATAAATGAATGTTGAGAATTTAATTTTAAAATCCGATAAAAGAACGCCAATATTTACATACAAACGTGTTTTCAAAAAAAATTGTAACAAATTTGCATTTTCTACTAAAATAATAACTGCATAAATTATTTATGTGCACACGGATTAAAAAAATATTATTAAATAAATAATATTTTCATTATATTAAGTACAAATTTTGCCAAGTTTTATACACGTACATATAAACATATGCTAACATAAATTTGTAAATAATAGAAGGCATGATTTTTAAACGTGTAAAATGGCAAAAACTACGAAAATAATGATGGAAATGTGTTTTCCATTTGACATCTGATTCGGAAAATTTATAAATGAAAGCGAGCAATTTTGCTGATGAAATATAAATGAAAAAGCCTTGACCGGAGAAAATAGTATTGACCACTGCACCCAAAGTTCGTTTTCAACCAAGAAATAGTTTACGCAATTAAATAGTTGTTTACCATGAGAAATATTTTTCCAAAAGAGTTTTGGAGTTTAGAAAAATACAAATATCTATCTCTCTTACCGAATAAGAGGGTATGAATGTGCCAAATAATTGAAGAAACTTGACGTTTTCAAGTAAATTTCTGTTGAGGAATATCAATGAATCATTAAATATTTTTTCTGGGCATAAAGTGAAATAAAAATGGAAAAATTTTAAAGAGGCTCTGGAATATTTTGCTTACTTATAAAACATTCTTGAATTTATTTTAAAGGTTTGATAGTAATTAGTAGGTTCCGCAAAACCCCACAAGAATTCTGATGTGGGATCGTATCTTTTCTTTCTAAAATTTATGTCCAAATAAGTAATATAATTAAAAAACTTAAAATGAAACCCTTTTAAATTTCCATGCATTAAGAAGAATTAGCTCCGACATAGCGCAAAACTAAAATAATATTCAGATTAAATCCGAAGGATTCTGAACACGAGTCTGAAGCCAAAAGCACTAAAAATCTCATGCCAAATCAATTGTAGAAGATAATTAAAAGTTAATAAATTGAATCCGTAACCATCAAATGAAAATGAGCCTTCAAATTACGCAAGCCGAAACATTTTCTGATACTAATTGTTGTTGGTGATCACTTTTCAAATATTTTAAAGCATTATTTTAGACAATATTTTTTTTAATTTTTACGCATTTTCGTATTAAATAAATTTAAAAATAATTCAGTTTGCTCTATTTTCAACCTGTTAACAGCACTGCCTCTTTCCCTTACTTACTGCTTGCAAATACCGTAAGCATTTTGGTGACCGATAATAGGAATCTTTACGTTTGCGCTGCACAAGCCGTGAAGAATCAAATATTCGTGACCGGTGGGTAAAAATTTATTAAGACTTTTGGTGATGCCGATCACGAAGGATTTGTTTCAAGCATCTATTTTCATTAGATGCCAAAAGTTCAGAGCATGAGGAGTAAGATTAAGAAAAATCTTACAAATTTATTCTTGTAAGAACAATAATGTAGAATATCTGGGAGTTTTAAAAGTTGGAATTAATGCCACAATTAAAAAACAACACATTAAATTGCATAAAAGATGATTTAAAGTCCTTTATCGCATTTTAGATTTATTATTTCGTGTTGAATCTAAAATAAGTGATTTACAGTGATTTCGATTAATTAATTTCAATTAATAACACAAATACTGATTAAAAATTATCATCAATTAATGTACTGTCGGAGAAGATAGTGATGTGAAAAGCAACAAAAGAGAAAAGCAAGCAAGACGGCGAGTACAGTTTTGCACTCTGAAATAACTACTTCAGAAATATTCGGCCAAAATTTAAGAAGAAAATGGTCCCACAGATTTTGATAAAAAGTTCTACTTACTTTTAATAGACCGTGAGTAGTGCATCTCCGCTGACAGTTTTTTCCAGTATATGGCGAAATAATCGAATCTTACCCTTTCAAAAATAAAAATATAACGCACTATTTGCTTCCGCTGGAAAAAATGAACTGCCGCTTTCATCAATTCACTTTGGAAACTTCTATAAAATAATTACATTATAAGAAAAAATCTTTAATGCTTTAATAACCAGTTTTGTCAAATTACACCACCCTCAAATCACGTTTGATATTTCAGTTTGTCCTGCCTAATTTGTGTTTATTTAAGTCCTGCAACAATAACAATTTTTATTTAAACAAGTTCGTACATAATTTAGTACATAAGCTCCGTTCCAAAGTATTCATACTGCGGTCAAATACGCCCATGCCACATGCCACTACATACTCGTACGTGTGAAAATATAAATCAAAAGTAGGTTTTTGCAAATTGTGCCTCCAATGCCACGATTACGATAGCCGTCATCAGCATAAAGTTAAAGCCAAACAAAGCGGTTGGTGTCAAACATCCAGAAATATAATATTTTAAAAAACCAACTCACTGGCATTCTGCAACAGAAATAAGTGAATGAAAAATGAACAAATTAAAACGAAAAGTACTAGAGGAAAACCATTTATGGAATGAATATCTGCGCTAAATGGCCAACTGGCTTCAAACTCAACCAAAATTGCGCATCATCAAAATATAAAATAATATTGACCAGCCAACAAGCATACAAGCAATAACAACCCTACTAGAACGGCAATGAAGGCAGTTGTGATACTGGCGATGATTCCTGATTAAAAAATCCAAGTGGCACTTTTACTCCAAATTAAAAATGGAGAATATAAAATTGAAAAATTAAAGTCCTGAGAAAAGCGATAACCAACCGTATTGCAACTTAACTTGTGAAATTGACACTGTCGCGAAAGGCTCTCAAGACAGAATAGGAAATACGTACAGTGCGTATGCCACCTCGTATTCTGCGAATCAACTCATCGAAACACTCCAAACTACAAATACGTCTGCACCGCACGGACTCAGCTAACAGGAGTTGTCACTACCTTGCGGCTAATATATTACCGGATGTATGCGGATGTTTGAGGACCTGGCTGAAAAACAGCAATGGTTGTTTCTGTTTTTGTATTATATATTTTTTTTAAACAAAAAATTGCTGGGATAAGTTTACATGTTGATAAAAAATTTCCATCTTGTAAACATAATGAAATTTATTATGTTCCGTAACCTCCCAATTTATCTATATATAATAGTTTTTTTTTGTTTGGTGTGTGGTTAAGATACCTTGCATGGGGGTCACCTGTATATGCAAAATTTGCAATTTATGGAATTTATTTGTAATTGAAGTAAAGAACAATAATAATTTGTTACACAAGAAATATCGGAAACGACTTCTATTTCTTATTACTTTGTAAGACAATTTAAAGTCTAAATGACTTTAAATTGTTAACATTTACTCATCTAATAAAAATATTATTTATAAATTGTTTTCTTATTAGTATTTCTTTGAAATCATAAATTGACTTTAACAAATGAACACTTTCGAAAGAAGAAAATTCCCTCTTGCAGTAAGTTACATAAACGAAGGGATTTAATAGGGAGCGGTGTAGATACGAACAGCAAATAACAACGGAGCAATTAAAGCTAAATGCATGTAAGTAATACAATAAAGACGTGCAGTGACACATCCAACAGAGGTAACAGATACAAACACATCCATACAGATCCAGTGATTCTGTTAAAAATTGTTGTTGGCTTTTAATTCGGTAGTTAGTGGGTGAACGGACCAACATAACACGAGAGAACGATATTTATTTGGATTTGTTTTATGTACCCATATGATGCACATGACTTAAGAGGTACCATTACCAGACAGTAGAAATTCTTTTTGTAAATGTAGAATGCTTTAAGACATCTCATAGGTTTTTAACAAAACTATATATATATGTATATACATACTCTTGAGCACAAGAAAAATTGTGACAAATACAAATAACACTTTCTTTAAAAACATCAGTATTCATGTTAATGTATTTATACAAAAAATAATTTTTAAAATCTTTTGCTAAATCACTATAAACTGAGTAATTACATTTTCTCTACGTAAACTTCAAACTATTCAACGGGAAAGAAGAAATGGATCTGCCAAGAAATTTTTCGACAGCTTACGGTTTTACTTTAAAACCCTGACGACCCAAGCCGACGAGTAATAAAATTTATTGTTAATAATAAAGATGACAATAACATTGTACAATAACATTTCAAGGAGATCCTTGAAACATTGTCATGCTAAGCATCCTTTTGTTTCTGTTAAAAACAAACGACAAATAAACGACAATCAAAGAAATAAACATTTGTATCGAAAATAAATTGATAATTATTAAAATGAAAAGTGGCGCCAGCAATTCTTGACGTGGTTTACTTGTGCAAATTAAACAGCTTTGAAATCCCGCATATTTTGGGAGCTTTTAAAAACGAAACTTTTTCTGATTTATTAAATAAATGTTTTTATTTTAACTAAAAGCATTAAAGTAAAATAAAATAAAAAATGAATTGTTAAGCCAATTCAATTCTCATGCTGTCTTTCATTCAACAATTCTATCTGTCAGTTGTTTCGAGCACACATTTTTGGCCACTTTTCTCTTGCATTTCTGCTGTATAAAAATTCGAATTAATTGTTTTTGGTATCGAAATATTGAAACATTCGTACAAGTATTCCTACACCTGTGACATTTCATTGACATCCATGATGTAATTTTTTGTATTTAAAAGGGTATTTAACACCCTGAAAGTGAAATACAAAAATATAATTATCCTGCTAAAAGGATCTCCGCATTCAATCCGCATGCACTCAGTCCCAATCCGTTTTATTTCATTTACACACAGTAGGAAACAAATATTAACTAATGCTTTTATTTTGCTTTCATCCATTGTTGTGTATCTTCTGTTTTTTTTTCCTTTTTAACTTCAATTTAAATAGGTTTGTATTTTTCCAACGTACTTTGTTGCATTATTTCATTTTTCTCGGGCTCCTGCACTTGTTTTTTGTCCGTCTGTACTTAAGCCACAGGTGTAAGAATACTGGTGCCAATGTTTCAGTGTTTGAATACCAAACAATTAATACAAATTTTTAAACAGCAGAAATGCAAGAAAAATGGTGACATTTGCCACATGTCACCTAGAAAGCTCAACATACAAGTTTTCTCTTAATAAAACATTTTTGCTTGTTATTTTTCCATGTTATATGAATACATTTGTAATTTGTTTTCTTTGCTGTCACTTAAAAGGACACATTGTCAAAAAGTAAGGAGTTATTAAATGAATAAACGGTGCACGTAAAACTATTAGATGAAACTATTTTCGACGCTATCATTTAAAGATGCAACTAACGGTCTTTCGCATGAGCCCTTGTCGAATTTCTTCGAAAGCTTTTTCTCATGTACATAAGTGGCATTCAAAGTTATGCCACCAATTGTGGCGAAAAATTTAAATAACCAGATTCTGTTGCCTGTTTATTAAAAAGTGTCTTTTGCTTGATAAGTAATAATATTATTTTATTTTAATATTATTATTTTATTTTTTTTCTTAGGCTTGGAATTATTTTACAAAAGCGTCCGATAACTTTCATTTCAGCTCAATTAACAAAACAAACAAGTTGCAATAAATAAATTGGGGCGATGCGTCAAGTAATAACAGAATTTCATTAAATGTTTACTAATTTTCATTTTATGGATATTAAAAATGCCACCTAATGAAACCTTTAAATTTATCACATTTTTCTTACACATTAAATCAAACAAACATTACCATGCAATACAATGCTAAATTTATAAAGCATACTCATCCGGACGTTTCCTAAAAAATATAATCCGCATAACAATATACTCATCGAAGTGAAAAAACTAAAATCCTCTACACTCTTTTTTGCAATGATGGATTAAAACTGATCGGTTTTAATTTATTTTCTTCTTTTGATGACTTCTTTGGACTTCAGGTCAGCTCGGTTGCGAGAGCGATAAGCAGCGCAATGTTGACAAGCCAATAATTGGGTTCTTAAATAGTGTGAAGATCACCAACTTCATTAGGAATATTATTATTGCAGTATGAACGACGTACACATAGTTTCGTGGACATAAATAGTGTATGCACGCAAAATTTTTACACTGATTCTGGTAAACTTTTATGGAGGCTACAAAAACCGTACACAGCAATATATGTTTAGTCTCATGCGAATGGAACCTCTGACCTTCTGACAACTTAATTAGGACTCACAATACTTTGTGAGAATGTCATTGGTTGGCGGCCTAGTAGATTCGTCAACTACACAAGACTAATATCACGTGTTTCAAACTCACAATCTGAAAAAATGAATATCGGCGTGGCACGAATATCGACCCTACGATTTTCTATTCTAATGAATATGTAAATATTTCAACTTTAAATGAAGTCAATCCTTAAACGTCTGCCTGGAATGACAATGCCCATTATTTTTTTTGTATTACGAGTATATTTGCTTTATATAAGAAGAGAAGCCTTAAGAATGGATATTGTCATCAACTTTTGCCGTTTCGCTCTCTTTTCTTATTATGAAGAGTCCCTTTATTTTTGTGCCCTGGCATTTGGCAATTGTGTTGGTACAAACATTCTAATAACGTACTTTGTTCTGTTGGCTTAAATTATTTTCCATTTGTTTCTTATTTATATTCATACATACATACACGAATACATAAATACAAACATACATACATATTTATTTATTTCTTCATGCAAAAATGTGATTACATTAAAATAGTCTTCGGCGTAATTAGAATGGAATGGTTGTTGGAAAAATAAAACGAATAGAAAATTGAAATTTATCTATAGCCAGAAGTGCTTGTAGCATTGGGTCGGTCAGTGACCACAAAACTAATTCAATATTTAATGTTCAGACATAAAAATATCTGCACAGTTCACAGTAAATAAAGTCATTGTTGCATAAGTTGATGAAGTTGATTAAGTGAAAAGCAGACATGCACACATACTGCGCAAACAGTTAAGTATGCATGTGCTTGCATTTGCAATAAGTATGTACATACATACATACATACATACATACATACATACATACATACTGTTATGCTATAATTTGTGGTGTTGCCAAGGAAATTGTATAAGTATTAAAATAAGCGCTTGCAGTCAATCATTTTCTTTAAGGAGCCGGCTTTTTATTCAAAAAATATCGACGCCATTGCAACAATATGCAATACATAGTTTAGAGAATATACAATTTATTTCATAGAAAATTAGCCCGTACAACAAGGATGGCGTATATTTATTGATTAATATTCCTAATATATGTAATATATGTTCTTGTCCACTTCTTGAAGATGTTTATATAAACTTCCGAACTTAATAACAGTTTGCTATTCTCTTGTCGATATATTTCGCCAAACTGAAGTGCAATTTTTCTAGGAATTTTTTTAGTTTATAGTTTTTTAGTTTTTCATACAAATTAATAAAAAATATAATAAAACAATTATAATTAAATGTAGACAAAAGGAAATTAATAAGGGCAGTAAGAAAAGAAATAATAATAAATTATTGATAAATCGAGGAAAGTGGTTCACAAGTATGAATCAACTGAAACATTTCAAATATTATTATATTTATTTGATGTATACATATACAGTGGGGAGCAGAGATGAGTACATGTTTGCATTTCATCTATTTCTAGATGCATAAAATTGATAATAATAAAGAAATTTTAAAATTTCTTTTTTTCTGTTCTTTCTTATTTAGTTCTTAACAAACCTGCTCTTAAAAAAATTTAAAAAACAATAAGCAATGAGAGAAAATGTATTTATAACAAAAAAACTCGTATGTGCTCAATTTTGCACTTTCAGGTAATATTTAAAATATGTTGTATTTCGAGTACTTTGTCCATAATCCTTTATTTTGTAATACACTATTTATGAGTTTGGGCATACTTTCAACCAATTGTAGGATAATTTTATGCCGAATTTTCTCCCACTCCAGCTGCACACGTTGACACAACTCGATTAAGTTAGATGGAGGTGTTCGATATTGTCCCAACCGTCTCTGCACAATTGACCACAAATTCTCAATTGGATTGAGGTCGGGACTTTGCGCAGGCCACTCCATCAAAAAAATTTTGCCTGTGTCAGCCATTCCTTAATGATTTTTGAGGTGTGTTTAGGGTCTCCATCCTGTTGAAATACAAATCGGGAAGATGGGTCTGTAATATGTTCAAGTACTCTTCCTTCCACCAAGCAAACCGAATACCATGATGTTCCCTCCGCCGTGCTTAACCGTTTGTTTAATATCGTGTCATTGAATTGTTTCCTGCTGTCGACGCCAATAATACTGTTTACCATCAGACTGATAACTGACCATATTACGCGCTTCCAATCATCAACAGTCCAATCTTTGTGTTGCCTTGCGAATTTTAGCCTAGCCGAAAAATTTTTATGCGACAATGCAGGTTTTAGTTTCTTTACAGCTGCCAGGTATCCAATGTTGTGTGGCGCTCGTCTTGCTGTCCGTCGGCTAACATTTTTGTTTATTGCTATAGAAGCTTCGTTTGGGTTAAAGATGTGTCCGTTCTCATTTTTCGTATCATAAGAAGTCCGTCCCCTTTAGATAATAGCTATCGGCGACCTCTAGCACACCCTTGCGGAGCAACATTTCACCATTTTAGCACTCTAATAATCACTGATTGGCTTAAATTAAGTTCTTTGGGTATCATACGTGATGAAGAATTTTCACAGTCGAATTTTCAACGCTATGCGATAGTTTCTTCATTGTTTTATAAGATATTAACTAATTTTTTTTAAATTAAAAAAAGCGCCTTTTTGTGTACGAATTTCTTCAATTACAGTTTAAAATAAAATGGAAAAATGAACTTAAAATAATGGTAAATTTGGAAACTTTCTACTAAATTAATTTTACAACAAGTATGAACAAAACTGAATACATACGAGTTTTTTTTTTATAAATACATTTTCTCTCATTGCTTATTGTTTTTTAAATTTTTTTAAGAGCCGTTTTGTTAAGAACTAAAGAAGAAAGAACAGAAAAAAAGAAATTTTAAAATTTCTTTATTATTACCAATTTTATGCACCTAGTAATAGATGAAATGCCAAGATGCACACATCTCTGCTCCCCACTGTTTGTGCAGTTCTTTGTCAATTACATTGTAAGTAATTATGGACTGCAGCTCAAGGGTAGCAAACACCCTCTGTGAGAGTTAACTTTTATCTTAACTGTTGCTGTACAACACGGTGTACGACACGGTTTGCTAGGACAGTGGAAAGCATTCGAAACCAAGTACACTCTACAGTGGGTACTTTAGTTTATAAAATTTTCATAATAAAAAAGATTTTAGTCATTTTTAACTGTTAATCCTTTTGAGTTGGCCCTTTTTGTAAATATTGAACTTGGAATGCAGCTAAATATCGAAGGTTCAGAAAAAATTGAAAAAAGGGGGGAACAATTTTATAGCTTTCGAAGGCTTTACTTAAAATTTAGATTTATAGGAATTGTTATAAAATTTTATGAAAAGAAAAGTGTATTTCAAATCTGCTGTAATTTTGAGCGGTATTAAAAAGATATTTGAAAAGATAAAAGTAAGAAACATTGGATTTTGGCTAAAGTTGTGGTTTTTCCAGTTCTGATGTTTCAGAAAAATATAATTTCTTTGCTAAATGGAATGCTCTATAATATGAGGTAATTGCGAAAAATAGCAATAACTGGGACCTTCTTACTTCTAATCCAAAAAGGTTTAGACACAAAGTTGAAACTTTGGAACACTTTTCTTTGTTTTTCCAAAATAAAAATTTACAAAAGTACCGCATACTTTATGTTGTCGGTTCTATTGAAAATTGAAATATTAAATTTTAAATAATTAATATTTATTAGGAATTTATTAAAAACATAAAATTTTTTTATTTTAACTGAACAAAATCGCTTTTAACCTTTTCAGTGCCTCCTTGACAGAGTTAGTAGTTCAGACAGCAGACAACGGCAGACCCTACATACTCACTAAAAATGTTTACAAATTGTATTTGCAAATGTTTGCTTGGTTAGCATTTTGACTCACCCGTAACTCCAACCGTTGAAATTAAAAGTAAATGTTTTTTTTTTACTTTGAATATTTTTCTTTGTTAACATCCTTTTGTTGTTCTACTTTCATTTCATTCCCTTTTTTCTCTTCTGCCATTAATAAAACGCTAATATTTGTTTAGGCACTGACCGCGCCACATACATACATAAACATTTACGTGGAGAGACATTGTGCACGCATTCATACACACCGCCATAAAGCATGTGTTGCAGTACATTTGATTTTATTCTTTGTCGAATTGGGCATACATTTCAATATCTCCAAAACCCTTTGCATAAAGAAAATAAAAACTAATAATTCAATGAATAAAATCGAATTTTTAAGCTTAAACGGAAATTTAGCTTTAGAATTTTATATAATAATTGGAATTTTTCTACCTCAATGCTGGTAAGGAGTCCCGTGTAAAAGTAAATGCAAATGTAAATGGCTGCCGCAGCCACGAGCGACATCTCTTTTATTTTTTCGTATAACAAAACCCCAACAAGGCAAACCGTTCATTTTTTTCTCGTGAAATATGTATGTCGCAGTCATAATATATGCGGCAAATACATTTATTGACACATAATCAAAAAATTCGCCTTCAATGCGAGTGCAATCAGAAATTTCATGGCGTGTTAAGCATGACTACGTGATGGGAAAAACTTATTTCATCTGTAGATGGTTTTTTTAAAAATTTATTTAAAAAAATAAAATTTTGAACAGGATTTCTAGAATACTTCCAAAAAAAGGGAATTTAAATTTTTTTTTTAACTTCCTTTTAAGTCCGAAACCAGCGTGTTTCTTAGCCCTTGCAACATTTCGTAAAACATGAAACGTGGCAAATGGAACACATTTTAATGTGTTCAAGAGAATAATTGCAGAAATCGACAAAAAGCGAGAGATCAATTATTTGATATAAAATTTAAATGTACGTAAAACTGAGGCCATGGGCCGTAACAACGCCCCTAAGACGGCAAATGGTAATAACAACAACAAAAGCAACAATGCCATCAAGGTCAGTTGACAAGTTAGTCAGCAAACATTTCATGTATCAGCACTTAGCCATAGATAAACTCGACGCCAAATGTATAGTGAACTCGAATACGAGTACAATGAATAAATTTTTCATTATGTTCATAATTATTTTCGTAATAAATAAATTTTAACTCACCTTAAATATTGCTGTATAACATGAAGCTGCAAGTATATAAAATTAAAATTTTTATTTTATCGTCATATAAGTAAATATATAAAAATGTTTGGAATAAAACCAACTCAATATTAAATCATATCTAGAATTTATAACAATCAAGGTAACAACATACAACGTAATAACAACGCCATATACACTAAATTTAAATAAATGGCAGCGCCGTTCATTCTAAATAAGGCCAACTACATGCAGGTTTAGGCTTATTACATATGTATATGTTTGTAAGTATATATATATATATAGATGGATATGGGCATATGTATGTCTATAGATGGAAAGAGTGTTTTTTTAGAGTTGAACAAGTTTAAATCTTAATGAAAAATAGAAATATATTTTTAATATCAATGGAAGGAGCTGCATACACCAAAAGATTCCTAGTGATATTCCTATACTTTTCACAGTAGATTATATCTTTCTGGCCGTCATCGTTTTTGAAGACATATGGACCAATGGCATATGCTGCAATTCTGCTTATTTAAAAATGGTTTCATCGCATAAAAAAGTTTTGAATAGTAATTTAACATCCAAATAAGTATTTGTCTTAAAATAGTTTTTTAAAATAATAGAAGACATATACTATATACACAGAGTAGAAGAGCGTGGACTTTCATGCAACCAATTGTGAAAAGTGCAGAGTAGAATAAAACAAAAATAAATTGTGCCGAATTTCATTAATTTATCATGAAAGTAAAGTGTTTAATAATAGATGTTGTCTTTTCTAAATATTGCTGCTTTCCCCAAGCCGTCAAAAAATTGTAAGATCCAAGCGTCTTATCCGTTAAGCGCCACGTATGTAGTACAAACTCAAATTGCCAGAAGAGTTGTCATAGAAATACATTTCAATTATCGCGGAATATTGTACTTCGTTATACTGCTTTTTGCTTTAATTACGTTTTTACAAATCACTATTAAGTCGTATGTATACGAAATGTGATTTTATATCGCTAAAGTCATTATAGCGGTGTAATTTTGAATGAAATCTAGATTAAATTAAGTCGACTTATTCTCAACATTTTCAAATTTTGCGATATACTAAGCAATGCTGAGTGAACCACTTTCACGGGCTTGTTTAAGAAGAACGGTACCATCCATTACTTGATTAAATTCTGAGAACAAGAGATCTGATGCCATGCAGTTTTTTCCTTTAGGTTTTTCTGAAATCTCGGTCTAACCGTTGTTGTGTAAAACACCAACATTTCCTGAGGTCAACTGCAGGAGTAGTGGCGACAGCAAATGATTGATCAAATAATTTTTATTACAACAATTTTCATTTGGACATTTCGCTTAAATTTTGATAGAATAATTCCTTAGTTTTAAATAATTATTTATTGAATAACTTCGATGCCAATTGGTTTATGTGAACATTTTATTTATGCACTTTTTATTTTAATTATTAACTTTTATTTTATTATTATATTCGAATGTGTCTTTGCATTTGTTATATACTTCTTCAAGCTCACAATTGCGTAGTGAAAAACCAGAAAGCTTTCAAATCCCAACGGGCAACCATGTTTGCATTTAATAAATAATTTAGAGTTAAAGTGCTTTTACGATATAAGACGATTTTAAACTTTAATATTAAATAATTTATTTCTTACTGCAACATTAACAACTTAATGGTTTGTCGATTATGAATAACTGCTGCAATGAGATTAAACGACAAACATTCAAGTAAGAATTTTGAATTTATTTTACATTTGAGAGATTTTTATTAATACTGAATGTTTATGGGGTCCAAGGATTGTTTATATTAAGTGTTGAATACAATTAACATTTCTGGATTTTATGTTCACTGGTTTTAACAGAGAATGCAGTAAAATGAATATATATAAGATAAAATATCCCTTAATTTAATGAAAGGCTATTTATGCTTGGCAATAACTCATTTTCCTTGTCCTTATCTTTGTTCCGCTCGTTTTCTGTTCCCTCTACAATCGGCTATTAACTTACCAGCGAAATTATACTACGCACCAGTGATGCCGATAACCAAACTTAGACATGAAAGTACTCTTTTACAATTTAGTTGTACTTGTTTGAAGTGCAATAATATAAGTAGTAGTAGTATAAATTAATTTCATGTGTTTTCAATTTAAGTTGATTAGGAATTGAAATCGAAATGGCAAATGTGTTTTGCAGCAGCGTAATTATAATTTTTGCACAAGAAAGTTGTTGAAAGATGCACAGTGGAGTCAAAAGTATAAGTGTGAAATTCAACTTTTGGAAATTTTTATCAATTGATTATAATTATATAAGAGGAATTAAGGTATATGAGCCTTAAATTTCTCCATGTCTACAGCAAAAATAGAAAAAATTGAAAACTATTTTATGTAAATATGTGCGCATGCAAGGAATGCGTTTACTTACATATATTTGAGGGGAAATAATATTTTTCTTTATCTAAAAAAGAAACAGACAGATAAAGTGCTGTACTGAGCTCCCTTGATGTGAAAGCAGTTTCTGTTCAGCTGCTTTTAAGCCTTCTTTTTTTATTGATTTAATTCGCCGATGAAAGTCATCTGCAAAATGTGGGCTACTTCCACAAATATTTTAATCAGAACTGAAAATCATTTTTGTTATTAAATTTTATAATCAAATCGATTATAGAATAAATTAAAATTACTGACCAATGTGTTAAATAGGCTACGGCAATTGGGGCTTAAAATCACTAATTCTGATCTAACAAGTGTTTGATAAGCGCAATGCACGAGTTTTTAAATTATTCGCATTAGTATATCTGAAATCGATTAGGCATTACTTCTGCGGTTTCTCCTTCGCACGGTAAATTGTAACAAAAATATTACTTTTAAGCCAACAAAAAATGTTATTTCCTCCTTTTATTTCTGTACTCCATGTTTCTCAAATCAACGACTTCAAAAGATAGTACAGTTATCCAAAAACTGCCATCACTGCTAGTTCGTTTTGGTTGCTTATTGTGTTGGTATCATCAAAATCATTGTTGCTGGTAACAACTATATTTTTAGGTAGCTAAGAAGCGAAAGGCGTCGGCGCTAAATGCGAATTTAATAGTGTTCTTAAATGAAATCCATCCATCCCTCCATTTATCTATCAGCCAATTCAATAGAAGTAAACAGAGATAATGAAGGACAATAACAAAAATCACAAACGCAAAACTACATGTGTATGACTTTGTGCAGAATAAAAATTTATAAATCACTTTTGAAGAATAATTCGAGGTCAACCTGATAACATCAAGTTTTATTTTGTTAATAAGCCATTAGTTTTAAAATGGGCTTTCAATGGAATACAAGAAGGAGATTAAACAAAAAATCTAGATGTTAGATGTTAGATGTTACAACAAACAAATCCCTTACAGAGTCAATGTCATTCTGGATTTGTCAGTGTGGGGAACGTACTGCAGCGTAAAAGTAAATATATCTCTCAGCTTTCTACCAAAAAATTTAAACTTTTGGAAAATATTGAAAATAGCCACCTAACGTTAAACAGAATTGCCCATTTGAGTTGTTTAACTATTACAGCGATTATTCAAGCGATTATTTCGTTCTTTTTTTTTACGCACAGGGTCTCGTAAGCAAAGTTTACATTTATTAAGGTGTCAACGTAAATGGATGCTACATAGGATTGTGTTCTGGACAAAATCCAAGAATACGTTCAAGCTGTACGGGCCACCTTAGGATTTTATCGCCTCAAGGTATCATTGCAAATTTTAATGTTTGACAGATTGAATGTCGTGAACGCGTGGCTTTGGACTTGGATTATCTTATTCTTAAGAAACACATTTAAACTTTTTATTTATTGATGTTTTATTTTTTATTTTACCGAATGGCCAAATTTAAACTCTCTTTTGAAATAACAGGTAAAACAATTCGGGGTTTTAAAAATATAGGACTGGAATGCGACATCTGTCAAACTAAGTTGTTAAACCAATTTTTTCTTTTCAGCTGAAAGTTTGACATTAAGGAAAATGGATTGCTTAACTACCACACATCGCATAAAAATTATCAAAACATTATAGAAAAATGGTGATTCTGCCACAGCCACATATTATGCGTTATGGTTTACATAATCGTCCAACTACGCAAGCAATTGACAAAATTGTGAAGAAATTTGAAGAGATTAGAGCGGTTACAAATATTGTAAGGCCTGTGCATCATCGTTTCGCTCGTTCCGCTGAAAATACCGTTGCTGTAAGTGGAAGTGTTGCCGAAGACCCGAATATGTCGATTCCTCTTCATTCTCAGGAATTAGGACTCTCTTACGGCACACTATGGTGTATTTTGCATTTAGATCTACACATGCATCCATATAATGTCCAGCTCACATAACAACTGAAGCCAGCTGACGTGGAATGGGTGCTTGAACAACAGGCGGTAGACGGCGATTTTTTTTTATGTTAATGAACAAAATTGCCCTATTTGGAATTCTGAGAATCCTCAAGTAATTGAAGAGAGGCCATTACATCCAGAAAAAAGTCACTGTTTAGTGCGCTTTTTGGTCCGAAGATGTGAATGGACCTTACTTCTTCCAAAAAGGCGATGGAACGGATGTCACCGTCAATTGTTCCCAGCAGGAACATTTTTAAATTTAGTATAATTTTTTGTGCAACTGGCAACTCTGAAATTTGACAGCTTTCACATGTTTATTGCTTAAAATATTACATGTTTATTATTTAAAATATTACGGGTTTCCACGGCTTTAAGGACAAATTATATCAATTAATTCTGATGTTAACTTTTTTCTGTGGGATTTGTTGAAATTTCTTACTTTCGGAAGTAAACAATTGCGGCAGTAGTGGCTTGTTATTAAAAAATTAATTAAATATTTATTTACTACCGTAATAATTTACGTAAGGAAATAAATATCATAAATATATATATACTCGTAAAAAATATGCATGTGGGTGTACTCGTATGCATGTACGTAAGAGAAGGTGCGTATACAGATATGCGGCTTATACTTCAAAAAAAAGGACACTTAATATCAGTTTATGTTTTCTAAAAATAAAAAAAAAGTATTTTAAGGTGGCTTAGTGAAAAAGGGAGCCTTTTTTCATTTTAACATTCTATCCTTTCAATTTTAACATTCTACGCTCCACATGTAATTCATGGATGTGCCCATCTTTCAGTACTTGCTTTTGTATTTGTATATTTTATTTTTATTAATTTTCATTAAGTTAAATATATGCGGAAAGCATTTAAAATTTCGGGTTTCCATAAAACAAAAACTATATAAGGTATCAAGCGAATTCTTTTTTTCATTTTGAAAAATTATTATCGTCCGATAACACAATATTTCGTTAAAAAATAGATCTATTTCGAGTTGCTCTAAACCCCAATCATTTGAATGAAATTGTCTTCAAAACATTTTTCGAAGTAAAAAACAATTACCTTGCTGCCTTACATTGTTTTTGTATTATTTAAATTTAAAGTGTGTTAGCGCCTAATCGAAAACACGATATCAAGCAAGAGCACCACTAAAAAAATTGTGCCCACATATTTTTCTACTTTCTGTGTTCTGTAACCTGCGGACGCAATTGTGGCGAAAGTGCTTACTTGGTTTCACATTCCCGTAGTAGCAGCAAATGGAAAACAATAATCTCTATAATCTAAGAAGCTCATTTTAAAAATATAATGCTTTCAATCGTCATTTAGTAATCTTATGAAAAAAAAGTGCAAATTGTCGCATTAAATAATTTTAACAAAATGTGAAAATTCTATGATTTCATCTCTGGTGCCTGAAAAGTTGAGTTTATCTTCATTTTCATATTTATAAAACTTATTTACAATATTACACTATATTTACGTAGCCATAATTTGGACACACAGATGAAGTCATACAAGTATGGCAAATGGCAAAAACTGTGAATGTCAAACCATTTAACATACATGCGCACAGCCACATATGAGCATATCTAAAAAATATTGAATAAATTGTTCTGTCCCTTTAAGGACTACTTCGTCCTGCTGCATTAGTAACCAAAGTTACTTTTTTTAAATATTGATTTTGTCTTGTCAAATGAAAATGTCAAAAAGGAAATGAGGAATTAAATATTCAGTTTCATTGAATTTGATTACTGGCATATGGTATATACATTCACCATAAGATGTATTAGTAGGTCTAAAATTATTTAAATGACTACGTATGGAAATTTTAGACAAATTCTTGATGCCAAAATTACATGAATGTCGCATAGCGAAGAATAAGCGCAAACTGCTCTCCAGACAGGGCGATACAAACTGCACTTCTCCACCGCATTTGGAGTCACCGAATGCCGGGAATACTGGAGTTACGTTGAGATAAAGGTATTTTTAAATAAATAACAATAAATAAGTTACAATGGGACGATAAATAATAACAATGTCGTTCTGTCACACTTTTTTGGAAAACATTTTCCTTCGCGAGATAGATCGCTGGGACCACTGTCTCGTGATCATAATTCTTTGAAATGGTAGCGCTCTCGTCGAAAGTACATGTATTTTAAGTATGTGTATTAAATTACATAATTTTATCATGTGTCATGGAAGTTTGGTTGTGCCTTTGTGTTTGAAATCCTGTTTGTGAAGCTGCTTAAAGGTGAAAGAGTACAAGGAAGCCATACGCATGACTTGCTTGTAAACTACGTCAAGTTCGCCATTATGCTTTCCGTCCTCATAATTTATTCTTGTAGTTGTTTTCAGCCATTGTTTCTTTCAAGTCTGGAAAAAGAATTAAATACGAACAACAGCAAAACAAGTAAGACACGAAAATAGATTTAGTATTCCTTTCTACTGTATGAGAATAAGTACAAGCGTCCGCGTGTGTGTATGTGTAGATGCCTGTGTTTATGTTTATTAAAGCTGGGAAAACACACAAGTCAAGTGCTTAGTTAGCTTAACTACCTGAATTTTTTTCTCCCTCGACAATTTTCTTTTGTTTTATTGAAAACTTTAACACCGCACAAACATGGCAACGTACGCAGAAAAGATTAAAATTTTGAATTAAAATTGCTATTCCTGTAAAATATCCTGTTGTTTACTTCTTATTAAATGTTGCAATAATTAAACAAAAGGAAAAAGAATATAAAACATTCCTTAAATATCACAGTCAGTGGATTAAACAAAAAGTGGGAAAATAAACAGGAAAATAACATTAAGCATAACAAAGCGGAGGAAACGTAAAGACGCCATCCTATAAAGATAAGGAAATAAGTACTCACTTAAAACAGGAATTTTAAGTAAAATGGTGAAAATAAAAGAAACACGTTTTCAATTCTAATACTAGAACTTTACAGGCATTTACTGAAATTTATAAAATAAAAACTAATTCGACCAACTTCATAAAATAACTATTATTTCTTTTTGAAATAACCATAGTGGAGCTTAGAAAGAAAAAAGATTTTTCATGAATTATTTACAATAGAAAATTAGCCACAAAAGAAAATTCCATGAAGGTAAATTCACCTTATTATGGCTGTCCCTATAGTTTCGTTCAATATCATAAATTGGTAGCAGCAGTGCCAAAACCACGATAAATTACAACTTTTTTTGCAGTTCTATTATAATTTTCGTTAACAAGAATATCGTGTAGAACTGTCAAATAACACAATAAGTTACATTTAAATATTGTTCATGACAAACAGAAGTATAAATTATTACGGTGATTTAAGCAAGAAGTGAGTATGCACTATATTAAAAATGTAAAATAGGAGTTAATAATATAATCATTAATTTCTTTTTTATTCTTCATGCATACGAATAGCAACAATAAATTATTTGAATTGAAATAGTTTCGTCATATTTTTATGAAAATGCCTGTGTTGTAAAGTCTACTACAACGACACGTTCTTAAGATGAGACACACTCCGAGAATAAAAGGTGAATAAATTCCCACAACAAAATTTGAAATTCATGTTATCTATGGAATTAAAATGTTAAAAAACTCAAAAATCAGAAATTGCAAAAATTTGACATATGCATGATTTTGAAGGTGCAAAACCGCATCAAAGAAAATCCCCAATGTGTTCATGATATTCAAATACACGAAAAACATACCAAAAATCATTATCAGTGAACAAAAAACTGAAATACATCTGTGTGTATTGTTTTTACTGTTTATTAAAAACAAGTTCTGAATAAATATTCAACATGTTTGAACAATACCGAAAAGTTAAAAAATAAATATATCACATATTTTTTAATATTTTAAATACTTTTCACGTCCTCTACTCCTTGAATTTCTTGTGCCACAAATTTCATTCTGCTGTAAAGAATTTTACACACACGTATGCAGTCCTACGAAATCAGATGAATTAATAGACATAAAAAGGATAATGTATTTGCATAATGGCACTTACACGTTCCTAAAATTATATGTAATTTTTTTAAAATACAAAAAAACAAAAATTTTAAAATTAAAAGTGCGAAGCAAGAACGCGTTAAAAAAATTGAACAAAATTTCAGTAATGCTTTAATAAAACTTTAAATTTTAATCAAAATTGAATTGCATAAAATTGCTATAATTGGGTTTTTGAGTGCATGCATATATGCATCGAAATGTATCGTATATGTATATACACACCACTGTTTCATAAAATGAACGAATTTATATTAGATATATGTACATATGCGAAATATTTGAAAAGAAAAAGAAAGTATTGGTTAGAGACTGAAGGTGCACACAGCTGAACGTGAAAAAAAAAATCTGTAAAATCTCCTTATGAACGTATAAAAACGAAAATAAACAATTAAAATGACAGACTGAAATAATCCAGTTTTAACAAATACCTGTTCCTTTAGAAAGAAACGAAGTGGGGTTAAAAAAAATTATTAAGAAATGTATGGGCATGCCGGGACCTTGTGGTAAAATGCAAAATTAATATTTAGGCCGCTAATGTACCGTAGTGGAATTTTCAGTTGTTAAACTTACATATTTATACAAATTTGTAAAATAAGCAGCTGGAAGGGTGTAATTGCTGCCCGCTTTCAAAAGCGAGTTGACATTTTTGCCTTAACATAAATATTTTTATTTTATGTTGCGCTCATTAAAATTAATGACATGTATTCAATTTCTTTTAGTCCTTTTGTATGAGTTACTGTAAAAATGGCTATAAAAGTTGGAATAATGAAATGAAAGTTTCCATGTTCAAATGTTTATAGGCATTTGTAATTTCTATGTAACAAACACCTACACACATATACACGTGTACAAGTATATATATATATGCCGTCGTAATAAAAAACGGATTGAAATATATAAAAGTCTAACGAATTTTAGATGTACATACATGCCAATACATACATACATAAGTATGCATTTACTTACATATATGTATACATATATGCATACATAATTAAAAAGTATACAAAATTTATAGAAAAGTAGTGAAAACAAAATGATAAAGAGAGCTTGCTTTGCTGATGTCTTTCTATTCGTTATGTCACGTTGTAAATGAATAACACAAACATTCAAGCTTTGGAAGAAAGTCTGAACAAATTTCTTTTTATCAAAATGCAAGGTGATATTCGCCTTCAATTGTTGCTAAAGAGAATTTTATCACTTTTTATGGGCTTACCATTAATTAACTATTTTCTAAACCAAGCAGTTACCAATTAACACATAAAAACGATTTTTTTATACTTTACACATTACATCTTTCAAACAGCAAAATCAAAGTTCCAAAACCCTTATTGAAAACGTTATATTACGTAATTTAAGTTATTCAAGCTGTCTGTTCTGTTTTGTGGTTTATTATCACCCACTGTGCAATATTAAGCCGCTCCTTTCAAATAGCATTTAATATATATAAGTAAAACCATATTAAATAAAATTATCACGACCTCTTATCTCACCATCAGTAAATGGCTCGTGGCTGCATTCAACTTTTCATTTGGCAATAAAGAAAATATAAAAATACTTATTTTTCTTTATGGCCTCTGCACAAATTAAAACTTTTTTAGGCAAAGAAAACACAAACAAAAGCCCAGAATGCAACACTTTTTCCTTGAATGGAGACACATACTCGTTTGTATGTTTCCTGTAAATTATTAACAACATTTTGCCATGATTTAATGTGTTAAAAACCGCAAGCAAAATATTGCATTAAATATTTATGCTGCAGATTTTGTGTGGCTGTAAAAGTTTATCTTACAAATAATTTCTTTTTTTTTACGATAAAAATGTTTACACATTTACTACACTCGTAGATAAATATTCAGCAGAAAGCATGTCAATACATTTGCATGCATTATCCTGTACAATTATGTCGTAAAGGAAAAACTGGGAAATTCTCATATTGAAATAAAACTAATGCAACTCGATATTATTTGCAAGCACGCACTTGTGATTATGGGCATTTATTTATAGAAGCGCTATAAAATTTTCAATAAAAAATGAGGGCACAAAAAACAAAAATTTGTTTTCCAGAGACGCTTGTCAATGTTTTTACAATATTTGAGATAACATATTTTAATGCGACAAAAGTTGTATAAAATAATTATACAAACTCGCAAGCAGGCGGGCTAAAAAAGAATTGTAGATGTGAAAGTGCAGAAAGGCTCGGAAGGGTTTGAATACAGTTGCACATAGATTAAGCATGATACAAATATTGCAAAGCCACTCATAAGAGGCTTTGGTTCCTGAAAATTTTTTACAAGTTTCTATGAATGGTATTTGAGTTTATATCATTAAGTTTTTTTAAGTAACTTTAATATGTTTGTGCCTCCCATTTATCTTCTTCTTCACTTTTGTTATAGTAAGATACAGCGGAGCAAAATTGTCTGCAAAACCGTCTTCAACTTTTGATTATGCATTTATTTAAATTTATTTTGGAGGATTATTTAGAAGCCGCATAAATGAGATTATTAAAAATAAACTGGTGCACGAAATTATCCATTAATGGGCCGATCTGTTTAAGGACATGTTAAGCTTTTTTTGTTATAAGACCATGCGATTCCAACAGGCAGACCCCAGCTGCCGCTTTACTTCTTATTCAGTCATAATTATAATTAGATTGAAATAAACTAAAATTTAAACAGGCGATATTCAAAACATCAGAAATGCTTAACTTCTCAAAAAAAAAAATTAAGTATTTATTTTGGGAGATAGAAAATGTTCATACTTTTGAGAACTGAATTATTCCCCAAACTGTGAAGGCTTTATTTTCAGGACATGACCGCAATCTTTTTAGTTTCTTATTTATTTCTCCTTTTTCCTGCCTGGTTTTTTCACTTGTTTGTTATTTTTACAACTTTTTTGCCAGAATTCCCATTACAGATATAAAATAATATTTGTGGTAGAAGCCACTAAGAACTGAAAGAAATTCTAATTCATTGTACGAGTATTACTCGCATGTAGCGCTTCCCCTTCCGCCATTGTTCTTTTTTCATTTATAACAATTCCTTTTATTTTTTATGCACGACTACAATATTATTTTTTCTACTTTTGTTTTATTTTTAATGCTGCTTTTTTGTTTAAAATTTTTTCGTTTTTCATCTTAAAACAAAACCTTTTTGACAACAACAACTACGTGCTTTTTTAACCGAAATCATTTACTTGTTACTGGTTACTGGAAGCAAAAATATTACTCACTTAAGAACAGAAGAGGGCAAAATAAGGAAGCGAATGTTAAGAAAAGGGGGTAATTCTTCCTATTGAAATGTAGAGGGGGAAAATGAAAAGAACGAAGTTGAGCATTTCACGGCACTCTGGTAGCTTTTTGCATGTACAACAATTTGTTTGAGTGAAGAAGCGGATGGCTGGATGGATGGATGGACGAATGAAAGAAGGAACATGGGAGAATATTGTAAGCGGTTAAAACTAACATATATATAGCTCGCGTGAACACAAATTCATATGAATATGATTTACTAGGTTGTAGGGACTAAGATGGTTTCTAAGTTCACTTGGAGCTTACTTGCAGCCAGCGGCAAATAAAGTCAGTAGGAGAAATAAGTTGGTATTATATAATAGAGAATTTGAACAAGAATACTCTCAAGTGACGGGTTAGAAGTCAAATATTAACTAAATACAATGGCAACAAATGGAACGGCTGTAAGGACTGTGCATTTAAGAACTTTTCCATAATCTTAAATAGCGAAATTTCATTCTGATACGCGAATAAAAATTATCAACCGTTTTAAAAATTTTGGCAGCAGATTAAAAACATTTTAGAAATTTTTTTCGTCTTTTTAATTTTTTGTGGTGTTAAACATTCAAGTATATTGGTTTAACCCTTGAAATTTGTAAATATTTTTCATATTATGAAGAGATGAAGTTCATATCGATTATTTTCTCGAACAATATCAGTGCAGCTAGTTCGCCGTTTACCCCAAGCAATATATGGAATTTTTGCAGTTACGGAAATATTAGTTGCCAAAGTCAACATTTAGGTCATCTACATGAAAGTTATAGGAAGTATTTCACAATTTGTTAATTCCAGCATAACGAAATAATGCAGTATGTACAGCCACACCAAACTTTTTGTAAGATTTTCAACCTCACAATTTTTGTAATTCATTAAGAGTATATGGAGAAAATGTGGATATACAGAATGATCAAGGAAGTAGATTGCAAAATTCACCAAAATAACCGAATTCATGGAACATATTGTTACTTTTACAGTATGTGAGAAACTACACACATCAATTGAAATAAGTTTTTAAAAAATATCGCATGCGACATTTTTCTCCATGTGCAAATCGTTAGGAATTGATATATAGTTTCTCTCTTTTTCTATAAATTGCTTTACTGCATTTAAACTATTCTTTCTCAGCAAATGAGAGCTACACTGCAATTAAGGCAACACGTTATGCTACTAAAATGGATTTATAGAATTTCTTTATGCAAATTGCTTCTGGGAGAGATGTAGCAACTGAAAAGCAACACATTAGGCTATGCAAAAGTAATTTACATCTGCCAATGGCAAATTAATAATGTTTATAGACTTTCCAATACACAACAAGAAAAATATTTATAATAAAACTGTAACCTTTACAATAATTTAGAGGCACATTCGCTAAAATATTTTTAAAATGCACACTTTTGTATTTTATTTAAGTGGTTGCATTTATATAGTGAATTACACTGTATAACAACAATTACTTTTGACATTTTTTTACATTTATGCCGACAATTTTTTCAATTTCCATGCACATTTTTTTATTTATTTTGTTTTTGTTGCATTTAAAGTATTTTCTTGGAGGCAGTGGTATTGTGCGTTACTAGATTGAAACAATTGCTTTGCATTTAAAAGCACTCAAACCATATTTAAATTACCATGAGTATACGTGCTTGCAACTTGGTTGCTGCAGTCCTTTGCTTTTCAAATGTACATGAATATGAATACATTGTTACCTCTACTCATTTTTATACAGTCTTGATATGAAAATTCAAAAAATGATCATAGCGAAATTACGTGTGTTATTCCAAGCGCACATACTCTTCAGTTTAGAGCAGCGTATTGCTCGTGACTTCCAATAACAACGAGCAATGAGTGCGTGAGTCACACAAACTTAAATTATAGCACATACACTTCAAGTGTCGTTCTTTTCCGCTTTCCTTTGCACCGCTTTGAAATTATTGCTTTCATTAGTAATTCTTCTTTCCCTAAGCAACAACTTCTCAACATGACATTTTATTAAACAGATTAGGATTATAATTCACAAATAATAAATTTAATAATAACATATTTTTATTGCCAATTATTGGAATAAATTATGAACTAATGAAGCTAAAAATTTTCTTAAGAAGAATTACATTCTACTATTTAAGTTAAACCTGAGATGTAATTCTATTTTTTTAAAAGTTTGGCCAGAATTTTATAAAAGAGTTCTGTGAGTAGCAAATATGTTATTAAACCTGTTTGAAGTTGGACGAGTTCATATTATCGATTAAAATGAAGCTAATCTTTTTAATTAAACTTTGTCTATGTTATTTGAATACAATAACTTTCTGTGTTTAGAGTATTTATTTCAATTAAATTATAGTTATACTCAAGAATAACAAACACTTAATATCCCAACTTATAAAACAATACCTTTGATTAAAAGTGAAAACTTACATGATAACATTTTTTTATGAAACTTCGTGATGCTGATGGCTTAAAGGACCCCGCAAAAAACTTCATTGGACTTGTTCGGCTAATTAGGAATTCAACAAAATAAAAACTAATTTTTATGAATTACAGAGCAAGGTCAATAAATATGGAAGATTATTTAATAAATATCAAAATTTAGATAAATTGTCATTTAGTTTGGACCAATCAGGTCAAATAAATAATGATCTCTTGGTACCTGCTAGATCTCGGACACCAATTGCTCCTTTTGATGCTGATAATTCACCGAATACTGCTATGGCTATACCAAGAAATATTGCTGCTATCCAGTTTCACTTTCAGCCTAACTAAACATAGCCAAATTTACCCCGAAACCCTGATCAAAGACCCTCAATCGCATTTTAATAACAATACTATAGCTCGTCCTTTAAGAGTCCTAAAAAATCAATATTTGTATCGCGGTTTGATTATGAAACTTCAAGCAATGATATGGTTTATTATATAAAAAACAGATGTGAATCTCGATGCTAATATAGCAGCGTACAAATTCAAATACTCTAACGACCGCAGCATTACGTCCTTTAAGATTATGGTGCCATCTGAATTATTTGATCCTATTATTGACACTAATTTCTGGCCTTGCAATACGTTTCTACTTGAAGGATAATTTCTACAAGTATAATTATATACCAACAAATATCGCTCGCCTTCCCATAACAACTTTTGATAATGTTTCAAAAAATTGATAAATGTATCTACTGACAATGTCATTAATATTGGGTACCAAAATGTTCGTGGACTAATCACTAAAATACCAACAACAACAGCTTTTCTTTTTCCCATTGGTACCTAGTTAACAATAAAAAAAAATGTAGACAACTTTATGCCCCAGTTACCAAAATTTTTAGATTCGATAGACTACACAAAACTGGTAGTGATGTTCTTGTTGCACTCGCTGATTCTTTGACTTCGAAGCAAATAAACATAACAACTACCAGCGATACAGAATTTGTGGCTGTTAAAATTAAGTTGTAAAACGCACAATCGTGCAATTAAATGTGTACTGAGCAAATCTAAGCCATCGGATTTAATTATTGTTCTTGGACGCTGTAATCTTCGTAATATATTATGGAACTAATGAATTTATTCATTCTCTTCTTATGCTTGGGCTCTCTGAAATAAATTATGTATACTATGCTTTTGGTAAAGTTCTTGATCTAGCTTTTGCTAACTTACTATCTGATATACATTTACAAAGTTTATCACCTATTTGTCCCTCCGGTTATCATCCCGTTATACAATTACATATTTTGTTTTCTACCGTAGTCTATTCGGGCAACTTAAACTAATACTTAGTCAATAAAGCTCTATAGTTTCCCCGTGCAGACTACTCTAAGCTAATTTACTTATTATGCATTGTTGATTGGAACTTTGTTATATTGGACCAAAATCTTGACAGCAGCGTATCTGATTTTTACGCTGCTTTGCATTAGTGTATTATGGAAACCTGATCCAATTTTAAACGTTCGCACCAACAAAGGTTCACCATGGATCAACGGTTATTTATCTTACTGAATAGCAGATTGTTCTGAATATAAGGGTGTAAATAAGGTGGTATATAAGAACTACTTACTTAAAATGAAAGTTAAGATAAATACTAATTCTAGAGCTGTCAATAATTTTATCAACTGTAAACTTTGCGCAAGTTACGGTAGGAATCGTTATGAGTACGGTGGGGAATCTATTACTACTTATTTGCTGTCTTTTCTGAAAAATCGTCATATCGCAGTCAACAACGGAGATTTTTTTTTACAAATCCATTGAACCAGATTATTTAAATTCTGCATGGAAAAAAACTTTTATTAAAAACCGGAAGTAAGCTCGAAGTGTCAAACCATAGAGGGATTGCCAAGCTAAACTCAGTTCCCTAAATTTTTTGGAAAAAATATTGACTGACGGTTTACATCCCCAAATTTCTTCTCTTTTATTTCCATATCAGCATGGCTTCCGAATGTCACGTTCTACTGCTACTAATATTTTGGAATTTACAACTATAGTTAATGATATTTTCGTAAACCGCAAACAAACTGATGGTATCTACACTGATTTTAGTGAAGCGTTTGCTTACGATACAATTCAATACAATACTTTCCTTTACAAGTTACCATGTATGGCACTTAGCAAGAATGCAGTATACTGGCTAAAATCAGATCTTTAGAGTGAAACGCAACAAGTTAGATTTAAAAACCCCAATTAAAAAAATATTTACATTTTCTCTGGTGTACCCCAAGGTAAACATTTGGATCCTGTTTTATTTACATTACGTATTAATGATCTTCCATCTGTAATAGGTACGGCATTCTAACTTACTTATGGATGCGAATGACTTTAAATTGGTCATATATTTTAATGGCATGACTGCCCAGTTATTCCAGCAGTCGGTTTTTGAACATTTCTCGCAATAGTGTAATTATAATCTTTTGGTTTTAAATATCAAAAAAAAAATTTAACAAAAGTGATTTTACCGCTCGCTTAAAGTGGCTTCCACTTATTATCTTAACTCAATAATACTAGAAAAAGTTAACCAGATTGTGGATCTTGGCATTTTATTAGATCCCAAACTTAAATTTTCTTTTCATATTGCAATCACTGTAAATAACATGTAGTTGGTTTTATTAGGAACTGGTATAAATAATTCTCTCACGCATATATTACAATAAATGTTTTCCTTAAATGTAAATATTTTTAGAATTGGGGTTTTTAAATCTGACTCATTGCGTTCTATCAGTGGTGGGTACTACTTTGGAATATGGATCTATCGTTTGCCATCCTTACATCGACGCATACATTAATAACATAGAATCTGTTCTAAAACAGTTTTTCTTATACACACTGGATCTTATGAAATTGCCAAGTCTAAAAAGTGGAAGGGCAATGCTAAGTGTCATGTTTTTGTATGGCTTAATACGTGGTGATGTGGATGCTGATTTCTTGATGAACCAAATCTACTTTAATGTCCCAAATAGACCCACTCGTAATTTCCAACTGTTACATGTGGAATATTATCGCACTTTTTATGCTAACAATGATTCATTTCGACAAATTTGCTTAAATTTTAATAATCATTATCACTTAATTGATACAGCTGAGAGCAAGTCCATCTTTAGAAGAAAGGTTGTTCTATTTTTAAGTCATTAAGCTACTGCAGTCTGTAAAGAATATTTCTTTTTATAGACAGTTCATAAAGCTCATTTTTAGAAACACAATCTTTTTTTTTATCGGTGTGACCTTTAACTTAAAAAAAAAATTAAATAACAAGGCGTATCAGAAATCTTCATTATAAATAAATTTTTACCTTATTTAATAATTGATTATAATAATTTTGATTTAGTTATTTCAATTTTCATTGGTTTCTTCATTATTTTGCAAAGTTTCGCAATTTCCGCATTCCTTGTCGGGTTAGAAATACATTTAAAAATTTTATAATTATTAATGAAAATGTTTGCATACACATACTGTTTGCATCTTGAAAGTAATTCTATACTTATGTGAAATTGAGAAAGTAATTTTTATAATTTAGGCAGGGTACCAATGTATTCCTGTTATTTAATTATTTAATTAAATATTTATTTAATTAAATAGTATTAATAAAAATAATATATTAATATATAATTTAATTTAAATTTCTCAACGAAATAGACGGCTACCCAAGAGTCCCAAATGTTATTTGAAAAATTTTTGTATGAAAAAGTTTTGGTAACTCTATTCTTGCACACCTAAATGGCCCCGCCTCCTCCTTTCTTGAGGCAGCTTAAAATATTGACTTTATACTTCGATTTTCTGTTGGCTTCTTTTACGTAAACAATTGGAAATACCAAAAAATCTTGACTTGTTTGCCACAGTTTTGTTTCAGAGCATACCAGTGACTAAATAATCTACTGCAAACGATGAAATAAAGAAGCAAAACAGACTACGTTATTGGTAGCTGTATTGGCGAACAGAACTTTCTCAAAGAAAGTATACATATTGGTTTTCTCATTTTTCACAATATTAATAAAATTTATTCCTTCACAAAAATTTATGGGCGATAAAACTTCGAAAAGTATATGAAGTGTGGTTTTTATTATGAGCGATAATCGAGTTGCCACTGCATATATTCGAAATATGTTACATAGCTTCTGTCAAACAAATCGATACCTTCAGTAAACTCAAATCTGTAATCTTACATGCAAATATATATACATACGCACACATATGGGTAGCCACAGATACCCCTAAATATAAATTCATATAAATGTATTCATACATATGTACATATATTTCTTTGTAAAACGGCTATTTGTATTTACAATATTAGTGCAATTTTTGCCATTGTAAGCAATAACAAGAGAAATGAAATGTAATTAAAGCACACAGTTCAGTTTAAAGGTCAGTCTTCACTTTAATGCATAAATTTATCTAGAACGAGGTTAAATTGCCAAACATGTTAGAAATTATGACAGTTTTGATAATGAAAATTACAAATGTCAACTGGCAAATAATATTTGATAATAGAAAGTTTGATGAGTTATTGGAATAAAATAAATTGCCTTAATAAGAATCAGCACTTCAATTAGATCAACATCATGAAAAAATTAAAAGAAAAAGTATAAAAACAAAATAAGATATAATTTATTATACAAACATAAAATTGATGGTGAATTTGCATATAAATTATGAACAATTTTCGTGACTATTTCCAAAATATGATATTTGACTCCCACACGAAACGGACAGAATCCAACATTAAAATTTACAATCTTGTCTTTTGCTCGCTAATTTTATTTCATTTTTTTTAATTGTCTAATTTCTATGTATTTTCTTCTGGCGATATAAAGAAAGCGTGTATACGCACAAACATACATGCATATTATTTACATACATAGTCATATGGAGTAGGAAAGTATAGAATTTTCCTCTTCCGGTTGCGGCCCTCACACACATCTTCAGAGCAACTTAAATGCATACTCCCATATAAATTGAGTATAGGGATGTGTGTTTGGATATAAAAATTAGAATGGCTCTGTGGCAGCCATGTTTTTTTCAGATTAATTTCGTTTGGCGTCACTTGCTCCATTGTCTTTTGCAGTTTTTGTTGAAATTCTTTTTGTTATTATTTTTGGTTAATCGTAACGCCAGCGTTGAACATTGAATTAAAACCAGCATACAATAGATATTATACTCTTCTCTTTGCCTTTAAGTAATAAAAATCATTCTTTTAGGACTGATGATCCTATAAAAATGTAGGACAAAAAAATAGGAAAACGTTGAGAACTTTAAAAACATAATTTTAAGCAAAATTATATTCGAAATTCAAGTAGAACTTAAAAGGAAATAAAGCCACACTAGAAATTTAAGTTGAAATTGTAACAGCGTGTTGTTGGATAACAATAAGCTGAATTTATTTGCAGTTCATTACAAAAATGCTGGTCTCCACATATTAAATAGCTCAATAAACAAAAATTTGTTTCATTTTCTGTTTATTTAAATTTTATCTAAAAAAAACTACGATTTAAGGAACCGTGAGGAATAACCAATATATTTTGATACGAGAGGAGTACTTAACGTAAAATTCTTTGAACACTTTTTTAAAACAAATTGTAAATTGTCATGTGACCAGACACAGAATTTTGAAATGTGATGCTGTACCAAAATAAGCTTTTTTTTATTTTATATAAAGTTTTTGAAGAAGCTTACTTTAGTTTTCACAGTTAAATTTCTGTAATGAGATGACGTTTTCCAACACGGGTAGCAAATTGATAAGAAAAATCTTTATTTATACGATATATGCCGATTTCCAAGTCCTCAAATGCCGCTAAAATATCAAATTGAGAAATAAATTTTTGTAAAACTAAACTGTGCGATAATGTACAGAAAAAATTTAGTTTTTTCGAAGGCAGCAACGCTTTCAATACTATTTTACTTAAATAGTTAATTACATATTTCGTAATTTCAATAAATAAGTCTGTTACGTACTGTAGTCTAAAAAAATAACAAGCAAGCAAAAATATAAGCAAGTAAGTATTTATTTATTCATCAATAACTATGTTGTCGCTTTCAAAGTCATCAGCCTCAGAAACATTAATACACTTATGCCAGCGTTTTTTTCCTTCCTCGATACACTTCTGAAATGTCCTTTTTTTAGACGCTTGCATTGGGATGATTGGGTTTAGGTTTCAATATCGTAGCCATACATAAATTTATCTAAATTTTGCTCAAAATTTAGTAAAGAAAAGTAAGAAAATATGATCACATCAAAACGCGACTAACTTTTTTATCTCTCAAAAACAAACTGATAATCCAAAACGTCTGATATTGCCAGCATATATAACGGACATGTGTACCAATATGATAGAAAAAAATGCAAAATTAAACGTGTGTAACACACGAAATTTGAAAATAACGATTATTTTCAATCACATCTCGTAGATATCACTTCAGCTACTCTAAAGGGATGCTATTGATAACTCCACCACTGTTGGTAGGTAGATAATTTGTAAATGTAAGAAATGGTAGTAGTGCTTTCCTCGTTTAAAAAATAAATTTTTAGTCCAGAGTTTTCGCTGGTATCATAAAAGCGTCATTGTATGTTATACATGCAAGCACATCCAAATGCACGAATCAAAGCAAAACAAAAAAAGAATGGAAAGCACTTTGTAGGGTATTGGCTTGCTAAAAAGCAAGTAAAGTATATTGTGCTTATAGGCAGGTATATAGAGAGGTAGATAGTATGAGCATATAGAGAAATGACGGATGGGAAATCACACTGGTGAACGAAAAAACGAATATACATATCAATGATTAGATAGAGAAAAGGAATATTGCCACTTTTAAACCGTATGAGCAAGTAAAATATTTTTAGAGCCTCTAGGAACTAAAATGCTTTAAAAATATTTTTGCCTTCCTTAAAGTTTTTTGACTTTTGATGAAGGTTGCAAGATCCCAATCTATCTCCTGCGTAAACATGGTATTACACATCTGAATTTCATCAACTAAAATGTTGCATCCTCTAAACATTTGGTGATAACATAGCAATTCTTATCTCCAAATCATTCTCGAAAAGCTTCAGTTGAATAACAGTAATGTTATAATAAATAGTACAAAGTTTAACTAGTGAAAAAATGCAACCAATATACTATATCAGAAGAAAGGGAAATGCTTTGTTTATAGCACAAAACAATATATGTAATATTTAATAATTTTTCTATCCAGTGTTAACTTAAAGTAAAATTTCCGAATTTCATAATAGATCCTAAATTGGAGTACAAATTCCATACAACTTTCGACAATGTTATAAGTAAAGTAATTATTTTAAACTTATCATCTGCACTCACTTCCAGCTACAAAACTAGTTGTGAATAAACTTTCCAGATTAAGGAAACTTTTAATAATAGATACTTAAATTCTGAATATGAACATATTAATGAGCCAGGCTATCATACGAAGTTAAGTTATACCATAGTTTAATTTTTATTCTTTTATTCTAAAGAAGTAGAACGAAATCCTTTCCAATAACCATTACACGGATGCTACTTGTTAAGAGACCACGCACGAAGTTTCATCTTAAGTTATCTGCCAGGTACCCAACAAACGTTTTTCCACTTGTCGCCGTCTAAAAAAATTATTCATCTCATTTTTCCGGCAAAAGCTATTTTTTTCTATATTCTAAAAACAATTTTAATGGAAGCAGTTTGAATTTTGAAAAAAAAAAGTTTAATTAAACGTTTTGTTTTATTATTTTTTACAATTGTCAAGCTCAAAATGTTGAGAAAATATTCATTAATTTGGGAATAAAATTTATTTTTACCAATAATTGAATGGCTTAAACCTATTTATTTAAACCGTTTCCACAAAATTTTGCTTCACAGCATTTTAACAATTCTAAAATTTCTTTGCTAATTTTTTATCTATTACTTACTTTAAAATAATATTTAGTAAGTAATTAATTGGAGTTAAACCATTTTTTATACAAAAACGTCAAAGCCATTATTTTGCCAATATTTTTAATATTTTATTGGTTTACAAGATTATGTTGATTGTTTGTTGCTATACGTTAAGTGATCAGTAACTACAACTTCGTCACTTTAATATGAACATCATATTATTTAATAACTGCCAGATGTAGTAATACACATAATTGGTCTCATATGGAAAGGCCCCAACTATTCTTTTCTTTTTGTAATTCTAATGTATATTCAGTTCACACAATGAAATCACTGAAAACATATACTGCACAAAAATTCAAGTTAGTGTATTTCTACTTGAGGCTAACGATATTTAAAACATTCTCAAAAATTAGAGTTCTAGGCATGTGTTCGTTTTTAGCGCCAACAAAACGCACCACGCGAAATATATTTCGACAGAATTTGTACACAGAATAAAATCAGAAGTCTCTTTTCGGCTTTACGCCACGACGAATGCAAACAGTGTTATAATTCGCTTATTGTTATTTTGATGTTTCTTGTGTTGTTGCTCTATGTCTTTTCTCCTTTGAGGTCAGGGGCATTTTGGGTATTTTACACGAATGAGTAATGACATCGCCTTCGCTTTTGCTATACAGAACTTTGCGACTAGAATAAGATTTATTTTATCACTCATCTAAGTGTGCATAGAAATAGTTGTTGCATTCTCTTTTGAAGTACTTTGACTTGAGAATGTTTAAATCCCTTAACAGCATGAACGGAGAACCGTATTCTATTTGTTAGTGTCCCCACTTTAAAAACAGCATTAAAAAGTGAACTCATGGTGGATAATTGGAAGAACAATTATAATCCATCCATATATATGTACATGCAGTCATAGATACGTATTGACGTAAGACTGTATTAGCGTTTGTTTTTGGTGTTAATAACAACAACTAAATGAGTGAAGGCTAAACTCAGCCAAACCTGGCTGACTCTGACTGACTCAGTTACACTTATTTAGTTTGGCATTTAGTGGGTGTATGAAGCATGAGCTTAACAAGTAGCTGAGGCGCTTTTGAAAATATACATATGCATGTACACGTACACGCAATTATTTGCACATGTAATTAAGTAACAAACCCTACAAACATTTCTTATCAAAAACTATCCTGCCAAGTTAACACCAATACAAGAAAATCCCTTTAATTACTCAAATCTTACTTGCTTTCGGGTAGTGTTTTAAAAAAGATTTCAACTTTATTTTTCGATCACTTTTCTTGAGCAAATATTATACAAATTAGAAAAGGATTTTTATTTTTCATGTCCTTTATTCTTTTTTTAATAGGACTCTTTCACATGTACTAAACTATGAATAATTTTTCGAAATAAACAGCTCTGGAATATAAGAAACAAAACTAGAACTTTGACAATGAACAATCCAATAAATCTCTAAAGGAAATTCGTATAGCAAAATATTTAGTACTATGTCATCTTCAGTCATGGGTGGTTATCGCATACACGATAACCACTCATACAAACAAAAGCCTATAAATTGAAAATTAATGTAAAATTCTTTACGTGGACTTTATTGCTCATCGCAGCTTTTTTTTAATGCAGATGACGTTATGAATTTATAAAATATTTAATTAAAGAGTCTGTTAGAGTGCGAAGGTAGTAAAACAATAATGCCCGCTCTGTGCTCAAAGGGGAAAAAAATTAATTTAATTAGTTTTTTCATTTTTGTCGTATTAATTCAGACGCACACACTCAAAAAAATTACAAAAATTGTTTTTCATGCAAGCTTTGCAAGCTTTTCCATCCTTTTTATTTTGCTTCTCTTTGTATATGAGATGTGTACTCGTATGTGAGGCTTAAGAACAATGTTAATAAAAAGTTAACTTTTTTGTTTAAAAAATATAATGCAAGAATTTATATTGAAAAGTTAATACAATAATGTTTAACAGGAAGTAAACAAATACGGTCATTGTATCATTTGAAATGATGATAATCCAGTTGTTTCATTAATGAAATTTTTTCATCTGAAAGCTTTTATTTTCAGACGATCTTATTAGTTTGCCTATATCCAATTACAAAATAGTACATAAATGATTAATTTTGGACCAGAATCAACTTTATCGAATCTTCAAATCATTTGAACATCAGCTTTTTTTATTTAAAAGACCGCTACTAGTTCATTAAAGGTGGGGGAGAAAAACTTGTATCAATTATATTGAAGTAAGATTGGAGGGCATTTTTAGTTTGTTGGATGATTTTGTAAAATACTTTTGAATTCAACCTTTTCCAGTAGGTATGTATGTATTACTTGTTAACCTCAAGCTGAGACTCGTCAGAAGAAGAGTGTAGCACGCTTAGTCTTAAAGAGCACTGCAGTTGGAACTATTAACATGCTATCAAGGCCACTCGCTACACGGAAGACAATTTTCTTTTAATTTCCATTATGACTGTACAAGTAAAACTGTACCCTTCAGAACGGAAGAAATTCCAGAGAGATGAAAAAATATTCTTTGCAAGCAATTACAAAATATTAAATAGATCTAAATAGAATATTGTGAATTTCATATAATGTCTCTATATTATGTTAATTTATTAATTACTAGTGGGTCCGGCCCACGTTGCTGGTCCCCAACTTTTCTTTTATTTTGAACTATATCTAGGAGAAAATCGAATTCAAAGTTTTTAGTTATTTATAATAGAAAAAAATGTTTTATTCAAAAATCCAAATTGTAATAACGCAGACTGTTTTTTTTTTATATTTTAAATTACAAAAATTTAAATTTTTATAATAATAAAGTACTAATTAACGCCGTTACGCACCGATTAAGCACTCAACTCTTTCAGCAAAACAGAGGATAGGGTAATCATGCTAGTCTCTATAGGGCAAAACGCAAAGAAACTAAATATTGCGCCATCTGCCGGACGAACACTTCCCGCGGTCCGTAGATCATGTATATAAAATTTGGTTAAAATCGGTTTAGTAGTTTTTGAGTTGATCTATCACGAACATATACGTCATTTTTATAGAGATATAGATAGATGAGATATGTAGATATAGATATAAATATAAATATTTACTGCAATGCTTCTTGATAAGCTACGTTTTTGGTTTTGCCTTCATTAGCGAATAGGAATAATGATGATGGGTTACCAACTCGTGAGCATTCAATGTATAATTGTCCATGTGAAAAGCATGAGGCTTCAAGATTCAATCCACATACTTGCAGCGAATGACCTTGGGATTTATTTATAGTCATAGCAAATGCCAGACGTACTGGAAATTGTATGCGTTTAAACGAAAACGGCATATCTGCGGGCATTATTGGTATACGTGGAATCAATAAGACTTCACCTTTGTACTTTCCGGTTAATATAGTTGATTCTATAATGTTATTCAATAATTTGTTTATAACTAATCTTGTTCCATTATAAAGCCGGGCTGGATTTAAATTGCGTAATAGAATTATTGGTACACCTACTTTTAACTGCAGCATGTGAGGTGGAGTTCCTGGCAACTCAAGCGAATTTAAGAATTCAATTGGGTAATTAACAATTTCGCCAGGATCATTAACACAATTAATGGATTTATATGTTTTTATATATTTAAATGCTTTGCAATAAACACATAATTGATCCATACTACCGATTTTAATATTGGGATGGCCACTGTAATCAATTCTCGGATTGTAATTAAATGCAAGACGCATAAAAGAAATGCGACTGGTATTTTGTACTCCTACTCTGGAGGCTGTTCTCGCAGCAGGTTGTTGATGGCGTAAAAGTGACATTCGATTCCTGGCTCTTTCGTTGTCTTCTGCATGATCCTCTTGTGACTGCTGTGAGCGCTGGACACTTACATGACGTGTGGGCCCGGCACGCCGACCAAGATTTGTACGTGTGTGTGGCATTTCGTACTGCAAATACGTTTAATTAATTTATTAATTTTTTAAAATTTTTTTTTTATTTTAGTTTATTTTATTTTTTTTTTTTTTTTTGAAAACAATTATTATAACTTTGTATATGTGTTAGGAAATGTATTGAATCTGGTGTTGTTCCAGACACCAATGAAAGTAATGGTTCCGGTTTGTTTTTTTTAATTAAATTTTTTTTTTTTATTTAATTTTTTTTTTAGTTTAATTTTTTTTAGTTAATTTTTTTTTTGTGTTTGTTAGGGTTGGTGTAGGGAGTCAGTTATTTTGTTATCTTAACTATTGCTTGCTTACTTTCTCCAACACCTTATAACAATTAATAACCTTAATAACAATTAATTTATTTTCACTAACACATGGGATTTAAATAAAATAAACTTCAAATTAATTTTTTTTTTTTGTTTGAGTTACGCTTAACACCGTTTCACGCAGATTAAGCATTTACCGCCGATTAAACACAAAACGCCACCGCATGGCGAATTAGCACTAAACGCCGATTGAACACCCCACGCCGTCAGCGAAACAGGGCATAGTGTTATCGCGTAAATAGAAATTAAAAAACAGAGATATTTAGAATTTTCTGTCGGACAAACTTAAAAGTTATATAAGAACACTCCTCTCGTCCCATAGATCAGGTATATAAAATTTGGTCAAAAACGGTTACGTAGTTTTTGAGTTTATCGGTTACGAACACATTTCATGCATTCATTTTTATATATATATAGATATAGATTAGTTCCGAATTTGCATATTCGTATTTAATTATTTACAAACACAACCCGAGGTAGGCAAACGTTTGCTAAGAAGATATTGATTTTCATTCCCGTAAATTACTTTAAAATACAGTTTATTTACGCGGCGCCAGCCTTGATGAAAATAAAAACAAGCCACACACACGCAACCATTTTAACAATGCGGTTACTTGTGACTCATATACGAGTACAATTAATAAAAAGAGTTTGTTTGTTCTGTTTATGCTAATGGAAAGGCATGGAAAAATTGAACTTTTTTCACGTTTTCAATTTAAGAAAAAAAAAATGTTGCAGTTAATTATGAGAGAATGATATAATTCATGATTTAAAATGTGGATTGGATGATGGCCGCAAGTGAGCTGAAATGGCAAAACTATTCGTATCAATAAACAAATTTATTGATTCAAATAGTTTCTGCGCAATCGTTTTTAATATAAAATGGAATATGGACAACATTAGTTGTATTGGCGTATATGCAGAATGGACGCAGTTTTGAAATCTATGTATAGAACTCAGGAACCAATTAGATATTTTTATTAGTCTTTTGTATTGAGAGTCTTCACCAATTTTAAGGAGGCAAAAACCCAAACAAAATAAAAATAAAAACCGTGTAAAATAAGATGTGAATATACCCGTATTTAAAAAGTGGAAACTTTTTTTATTTTGCTTCGAAACTCTTTTTAAATCTTAAAAAAATTGCCTTTCGTTATTAAGCCATTAAAAATTCCCTTAAGTATAAATAAGGAGAAGGCGAAAACCTATTAATGGATTTTGTTGAACCTTGGGAGACGTGAAGCAAGCTTATGTAGAAAGCAGTAATGTATAACCAACATTTTTTAAGGAATATAATTGTTGAAAATGTATATCTACAATTGCCACAAATTTATTTATTACGAAGAGTATCAAGCAAAGAACATAATTATACCAGCATGTAAAACATAATAATAATAATAATAATACAGCAATAATAATAATAATAATACAATAATACACTTTAATACAGCTCGAACTACTTTACTGTTATTGCATAGTAAGTTTGGAGAACACGTAATTTGGCGTCATCAGTTGGCTACAAAGATCACACCATATTAAAGATCTACATGTATAATACAATGATGTTGAAACATTTAAAAACCAACAACATGTATTCGTAAGCTACTTCAAACGGAATCATTGCTGTAAGCAACCAAGAGTCGCCTTTTCCTTTTTCCAAGATGTAGGCAGTTTTGTCGGAATCATTGCTTTATATGTATTTTATTTCAATTCAAAATGTAGATTTTACACAAATGTAAATATATGGATGTGTGACTTAAATAATGTATCTGTAATATAAGACTGTGCTTTTCTTTAATAAAGAAATTGACCGCATTTAAAAAGAATTAGTTCGACAAACTGTAAAAGCTACATTTAAAAAGGGTAAATATAAGCCATATTCATGCATCGTAATGCACTTGTTATACCTAAACTTTAAACACTTTACACTTCTCCAACAAACAAGAAGATACATACATAATGCAAATACGGCGTAAACAAAAGAAAGCCTTGTTTTGTTATCCAAATGTTAATTCATTCTTAAAGACATAAAAATACGGAAATTAAAAAAAAAAGTCGAATGGGAGAATTAAAATTTCGAAAATAAATCGTTTCTCTTTCACGGTGCGCAATACAAAACAAATAATTTTTATGCAACAATTCCTAAAAACTGACTTAATTAACCTGCGCTTACTTAAATGCATACAGAGTAAGTGCTTTTCAAACATTTTCTTTGCGGATTAAAGCAATACGTTTTCTTATTTTCTGTTATTTTGTTCCTCTTGTTTAGCAAAAACACTTACCTGGAGAAGCTTTTTTTTCAAAAAGTTTTTTTTTTTCAAGCGAAGTTAATTTGTTATTTTATATTTCGTTCACTTAATTTTTAATTTATATTTAAGATGGGTAAAATAAGAAACATTTTCGTTTTGAACATTTTTGTAATAAGAACAACTTAAAAATGCATTCCCAACAAAAGAGCTAAGAAAGAAGGTAGTAAATAATTCGGCAGTTGGGATTATTTTTTTGACAACGATATTCCATATTTTTATATATTTCAAATTCTCTACTTTACGAAAATAAAAAAAACTTGATACACAGCAAGAAATTATGTGAAATTAACGATTTTCTTACGAATAAAATACTTCTTTTATAAATTCTTTGAACACAAACAAAACAAAAAACTAAATAATAGTTATTTTCGTTAAATGTTCTTTTAACATGCAACATTGAAACTGCTTCAACTTTATAGAAAATAATTTTTAATAAAAAATTGATAAAGAAACATCGAAAGTGTGAAATTTACAAAAATGTGTGTATTTAGTGGTATAAAATTGTGTAAATGAAATACCAGCGTTATCGCTGTCTGAACGAAACATGTGCGTAACAATTCATAATCCGACAAAACTACGAGAAAGTACATTGGAGTAAAGCTCAACCATTTTATTTAATAAATTTACACAATTTAAGTTAGAGGCCAAAGTCCTTAAAAGTGCCTCTTCGTTTCTTGGCCAAGACCAATTCCCAATTTTACACGCCAATTTTCTAAAACACATCGAATTAGCTACAATCACGTTTAAATCAGTCATGACTACCACATCAATCTCTTCCGTGATTAAGAAAATTACTTGCTTTATTTTAATTAATCATTATTTTATTTAAGTAAATTAAATTGAATTTCACAAATTGTGAACGTAAAACGTATTCCCTCTCCATTAAAAAAAGTTTTACCGTGCCTCCATGTTGCATACCTTGCACTGAAGGGCTTGATTTTTCAGAAAATTTTATGCAGCAATCAATAATGCGAGTTTTTGTCCTGATCACATTTTTACAAAAGAACACATACATACACAAAGATTTTTAGGCTTTTATGCGTGCATATACATTTGAGTAGCAGCAATTATTAAATTTGTGTAGTTACGAAAAGTTTCTCAAAAATAACGCCGCCTAAATTTAAATTTTTATATTCACGAGTACAGTCTACATCGTCTGGGTTGGTTATAGATTTGCCGGGTGCATTGAACAGACGTATTAGAGTTACCATTCAGCAAAATTTTTAATCAAACGTCCAATATATCAATTTTGCTATTGAAGCAGTAAAAATAAAAACTCTAATTCAAACTTTTTAAATGCCTTGCAGCTAGTTAAAGGTTGCAGTGCTAAAAACAGCAATAAGAATTTTTATAAACTTCCAGAAGAAACTCAACATTTTTACTCAATTTAGCGTTCACCAAAAGAAATTTCTCATTGTCACCATTTTGAATTTTGCCTCCTCTTGCTCGTGGAGATTTGATCGAAATAAAAACACTTTTAACTACATTTTTCAAGGTTTTGCAAACATTTTTTATTCCTCTGAATTTTCTTTCTAGATTATACCCATATGTTCAAATCTAGAATTTTCAAAAATTTCAATTTGATGGATGAAAGATATTTAAAGCTTTCATAAGATATGCGCAATATAAAAAAATGAAATGAATTGAAAAAATTTATAAATCAATATTGTAAAAAGTGGCTGAAGATTTTCAAAATCAAAGAAATATATATATATATATATATATAGAAACATCGAAAGTGTGAAATTTACAAAAATGTGTGTATTTAGTGGTATATATATATATATATATAACAATGTCTTCCCGGTCTAGCATTTGAATAAATTTCATTTAATATGTTAATTCTTTTATAATTTGTTGAAATATTTGAATAATATTCACTTAATGCTTAATTCTGCATTTTATTTCTTTTGTAAGATTTTAACCATAAAATACTTGTGACCAATGAACTGAAATGACGTGTGCATGGGCAAAATCTTCTTCAGTGGCCTGTTCTATTTTATTTAAGTTGTTGTGGATGCGTATAAATTGTCCAATACGACACTCAAAGAGCCATCAAACGCACTTCGGGATGTGACTGCATGAACAAAAGATGTCCGCGGATTGTAGTTAAATGTCATCACCAGGATCCCGAAGCAATACACTGGTGGTATTATTTTATAGTGCGATTTCTCGACTTGCCATTGCCAGTTGCAGAACTATTTTTAATGTACTTTTGAGAACCTTAAATAATGTACGAACAGGCTGTGCAAAGCAAAACATGAGCAGTGAAATAGCCCATGTAAAACGCAGAGTTAATAAACATTCCATTGGTTCGAAATAAAATAGGCGAATGGAAGTCATACCTGTTCATAAGACTTTTTCAACTCAACATGTACGAGGGCGATACCACTGTATGAATGGAGTGTTCAATGAGATTGCCTTCTTGTACCGCACTTTTCAACATTGACTAACACAATTAAGTATCTGCATACCTTCATTAGGAGATGTAGAAAATTATTTACACAAACTTCTTGTAACTACGCGACATACCATATATAAATAAAACTGCAATAACGCTTGAGAATAACATTATGACAATAGTTATTGACGTATATGCATACGAAAACTATATACATATGGATGTGTGTATATAGATAAGGTATGATAGATATGGTTCTTAAGTATGAATATGAAATTTGTCATTTGCTTACAAATTTGTAGTGTGTTTTGCTTTAAGTGTTTGATTTGGTAAATACTAGGAACAAATCACGATTAACTATAGTCTAAGGAATTTGTAGAGAGAAATTTGTGCTTCTCTTTAACATTAATAAGCAGGAAAATTTGCGCTTAGTAATCAATTTTATAAACAGTTCGGTGCCATTTCGTATTTTTCATCACAAGTATCGGTAATCACTCTGCTGGGAGATGGTATGTGCATTGATTTTACGATCTACATAAAACTCAAAAATGTGAATTGTCGACCCTTCTCCACCCTTGAAAGAGCATGGAAGGGTTAAGTATAAAGTATGCTTATTCTGGATCCATGTAAAAAAGGCAGTTGATTGACTTTTGGCCATCTATCTGTACGACAGTGGGTCCTCCATGCTTTTGTCGCGGTATAATTAAATAAAATCCAAAATTTGCAAACCCATCTACTCAGAATTTTCTCAATTTTATGCGGAATGATAATTACCAGAATCGTGTATTAAATAAAAGAAATATGGCCAAGAAATTATTCATATATTTATAGGTAAAAATACACAAATAAGACATGAATATCGAGAAATATCCAACATGAACGCTTAGCGTACTCGCAGTTAATCTCGATGTTAAGTTTCAATAGCATGATCCGCAACATAAGTGTATTTCATTTGTTTATTTTTATACAAAAAAATTTTTAATATATGTATGTTAGTCATGAGACACATATTGCAAAATTAATATTTTCCTCAATGTAGTATACAAAAATATCTATGGAAAAGTATATATCAGATTCGGCACAATTAGTTTTGCTTGTACTGTACTTTACTATTCTGATTCAATTACCATGGCAACAAAAAGCAAAATTAATTAGGTTCACCCAACAAATTTTCGAGTATTAAAAAGTGATGGAAACAATAATCTAATAACTTACTGTGTTGTGTTTGTGTGTGTGTGTGTGTGTTTGTGTATTTGAACAGCAATGTAACAACTCTGTGCAAGCTATTATGATAGAATATTCAAGACATTGTCTTTATTACCACATAAATATAAACAAAATACACATTCCGCAAATGCAACAATCGACTAATCAATTGTGTCGCAATCGCAAAAATGTCTTGAACATTTTAAAACAATATGTTACATGTGTGTTTTTATTATAAATTTACTGAATTCCACATTAATTTAACGTACTTTAGAATAAACTAACTAACGTAAATTAGTATGAAATGTTAAAAGGAAAATGTTAAAAAATGAATCCTTTGAAGAGTATTGTCTGTAACAGAATATGAAGTAATAACAAATAACAGTAACAGAAACAAAAGTATATATAAATGCAAAGAAATACATGTAAAAGAAAAAGTTAATCATTTAATAATTTTTCCAACTCAATCGAAAACTAATTAATTACAATTCTCACATTTTCTTTGTTTTAACTGACACATTTTTGCAAAGAATTTACTTGTGCTCTCAGTTGCAGACACATGTACTGAAGTGCAAATAGAAGATTCTGTTCGCTACACACGTACACTACAACACATTTATTGCAAGTAAAAATCCACCTTCAATTGGCTTTCTTCAGATTGGTTTCATTAATTTGATTTTGTTATTTGAACTGCCGAAAAAAGGAAAAATTATTATTTTAAAAGTGTTCCATTAAAAATATCCATTAAACGGAATAAGTTTCTTTTTTTTCTTTTCTTTTCAACTAACTCGTAAACAGAAGAGACTTAAAATAATCTCAATTTAATTTATTTCCCAAATCACTTCCGCTTGCCATCAAAATGGTAAATGCACTTTAGTTACAATCCTTTAAAGAAATATTTTATATCCAGTGAAATTGATCTTAGAACTCTTCTCGTATATTTTTACACAATTTTTCAATTTATTTTGCTTTAACCAGACATTTTTCATTTGATTTTTAAAATTTTTATTTTGTTGCTTTAATTTTTACTTTGTTTCGGAAAAAGTTTTATCATTTTATTTCATTATTCATCGTTGCGGAGGCGCAGAAACAACAGGGTACACATTTGAGTAAATAACAAAATTAAAAATAGAAAAGAAAAAGCAGAAAATAAATGAGAAATTGGCCGGATGGTCTGATGGTCTGATGATGGAGAAGTTCAAGAAGTTTTGCTGTACAAAGAAGGATGCGTGTGTGTGTATGGGTGCGAGTAAATGAGGCTTGTTGTATTTGTTTTGTGGTTGTTGCGTGCTCATGTGTCTGCATTTTAAATTTCAAAACAGAAATAACAAAAACAATTTGGTTTTTGGTTTTTTAAGAGTATGAGTGGGTGTGCAAAAAATAAAATGTTAGTGCCCGTTACTGTTGTGTGGGTAGTCTAAGCAGGCTTTTAGGCCAGCACGCATCGTACACACAAACCCCCACCACACACTACTACCAACACTCTTTAACACGCACACACCCCTAACCAATAAAAAAAAAACCATTAAAGAAGTCCACTAAGAAGGAAAAAGAAAATTTTGAATTGAAACACAGGCTGATTAATTTGTTTTTTTCGTTTACCGTTTAAGTAACTTTACACTTTATATCAACTTTTGTTTTGTTAAATCGAACTTTTGTTTTATAAAATATTATTTTTCAAATTCCATTATAATTTTATTTTTTTAAATTATTGTTCTAGCTATTTGAGGTTTCTTGAGCGCGTTTGAATACGTTTTTACGAGGAGTTCAATGAAGGACTAAATATAAAAAAATTCTATTAATGTTCTCCTTGAATAGAATGTTTGTATGTATGCAAGTGTTCAATATTGTGCTGAATAAGTTTCTGTAGCTAAATCGGGAAAATTTCATTGTTGCTCTCTTAAATGGGTATATTCAGCATAAATGAGCAATTTCAGTTTGACATTTCTTTAATATTATTTTGCAATGCGAGAAAATATTTAAAAAATGGCCAAAGCTTTTGTTTGGAAATAACTATCTGAAATGGCTGCCAATAATTGTTAAGACATATTAAATATTTTTTTTTTAATTTAAAATTTTTGTTATTAATAATTTTAAAAAAGTTAAAAAATTGGATTGCACAGTAAAATTATGGCTTAAAATAATATTTAATACGAATTAAAAGTACTAGTATATGAAAATTGAAGTTACTAAATCAAAAATAGCCATAAAGAGCCACTGCTACTTTCGAAGGGATTTCAAAAATATTGAAAAAGGTATTTGTAGAAAGTATTCCTTCTTGAAATTATTTTCTTTTATTAAGTCTTTGGAGTTGATATTCAAACTCGAAACCATTGGTGCGCATTCCATCAAACAATTGTTTAGAGCCGAACATTTTTTTTATTTTATATCCATTAATTACGCGTCTATAAGACCAAAAAAAATTAAATCATATAAAAAAACAAACTTCTTTTGCCAAACTGTCATTAAAGCACAAATGTAGAAAATTCATCCAAGTTCTGAATTTTAAAATAGTATTAAAAATTCTTTGCGTTTACTCAAAAAAAAACCCAAAAGCACAGTGGCAAAAATTAATAAAACAAATCGATATGAACATTTGAAGAGGATTCGCACATTGAATTTAAAAATCGTTCACTTTCTTGTATTTTTCAATTATATTTAAATTTTCCTAATTTAGCGTAAATGTGGTTTCGAATCCGTGTTATAGATTTTAAAAACCCCTAAAAAACTGCATTACTGTTTTTTTATGTTATCGAATTGACAAATCTTTTCTTCTGAAAAACAACAGCTGACTCGTACTTTATGATCTTGAAATTTAAGCTTCTGGTATAAAAATCAAAGCTTTGTTTAAAAGAGCACAACAGATAATACTACGGTTTTTCTTGGATAATCAAGAGCAAATTATGCTTAGAAAATATACGCTTATTCTTTCAATGAGTGGAGGTCCCCAACTAGTTATATTTAGGTGCATAATTTTTTGATAAATAAAAATAAATTTTATATTTCATTTTATTGTGCTATAAAAATGTAAATAAATAATTTCTAAGTATTACAATCCGCTTTGTTTTTGTTTCAAATGCTAACAGCATGGCCCCTTGTAGCAACGAGGTTATAACAGCTCTGAAGTAATAGCATGTTTTTATTCAATTATTACTAAAGGAAAGTGAATTCTCATCAAATCATTTTTAAAATAATTAAAGGAAAACCACAATTTTTTTACGATCATAATTTGCAAACGATATGTGTAAAAAATTTCACAAATATTTTTTTTACGTACGTATAGTGAACACCTTTGAACTCTTTATGCATTTTAATGAAAGTATCTGGTTTAACAATTATTCCACAATAATCTTTTATTACTTTCAATTACTTTTATTGTTTTATTTACGTTATTTACTTTTCCATTTAAGAATGTTTGAAGACATTTTGTATTTTTATTACATGATTATATTTCTGATTTAGTGGTGATATTAGTTTCGTTTTGAATACAAGAATTCACCTAAATATTTTTTTTTATTTTATCGCCATTTATTTTCCGTTCCTAAGACACAGGTATTAATGCGCACGTTTTTATTTTTATTTAACGTTATGCTCTCTTACAACCTGACTCAACCCCGCTTGGTTTGCTGTCATCCCTTTGGGAACTAATAAAGAAAAATGCAACTGTGCATTGAGCTTTCGCTGACTAATTTTTAGTGGCGATATGATGCGACATCTCTGTGTAGAATTCTGTACTCCGCCACTTTTTTTGCTAGAGCTTTCATTTAAACTAAACTTATTTATTTATTTATTTTACTTTACAATCATGTGAATATAACTATATCAGTAGAAGCATTACCTAATGAGATTATCGGCAATCGTTTTTTAGGAATTTTTCCTACTTTATTTTTCAATTTTGAAAATTTGAAACGATACATTTAGGGTTTTTAATAGATGGTTTTAGATTTCATGCCAATTATATTAAATATTTCAATGTGGAGAAGAAGAAGTGTCTGGCGGATGAGACCAAAGGTTGGATTTCAACTGTTTGCATACTACTAGTGTAAAATTGTGAGTGTAAAAATTTTGTGGAAAAAAATTTTTTTTCTTGGTATTCACTTCCTTACAATTTTAGCGAAAAATAAGAAAAATAACTTTTTTACACCGAAATTTAAATTTATTTAGTTTGGTGAAAAAATTTAGTGCTAGAATTTGTATTCGGAAAAATAGTTCTTCAGGAACTGCAGCCATATTATGTAACTAGCTAAAACTAAATGTCAATCGCTAAATTCCTAAAGCTATTTTTAGAATGGAATTCTGTAAGTGTTTTCATAAATTTAGCTATCTCCTAAAAATTGGACTCACTGCAATTTAAGCATTTTCTTCAAATTTTTGAAATTTTGAATTTTCTACGAACAAATTAGCTAAATGGCGTCTAAAAATTCTACAAATTTAGCAACGAAAATTTAATGGAGCTAAACGCTTCTAAATGGGAAGTGAGAAGAAATTAAATGTTTTTTTTTTATATCGTAATTTTTCGGTACTTTCATCAAAATGGAAGATAAAAGCAAGCAAGTGGCTAAGGAACAAAAATACATACTCATCCAATATTTGGAGAAGCATAAAGAATTTGTCCATGGCAGGTAAAAAGCTGTTCCTTTTAGTAAAATACAAAGGTATTTTTTTGTTTTTAGATTTGTCACTTGCACGGGTGTTAAAAGCCTCGCTGAAAAATGGGACGGCTTGGCGAAGGTTGAAAGAGTGCATGGGCAAATATGAGGTAATTTTTATTTGTAAAACTAATAAATTTTAATAATAATTTTTTAAATTTAAAATAACAGAAGTAAGGCAAAACAAAAGTGGCAAGACTATAAAAACTCCATACAATGAAGCGGCTTAATCGGACTCTAAAATACACTCAAAGATTTGGCTAAAAAAATTGTTGGATTAATGGCAATAGAATCTTATGTACTTTCCACTAAAATAAATTTTTTCTGTTTATTATTAGTATTAGTTTTTCTAAAATACTACATAATAAATAAAATTATGAATGCGATTTTTGTTTTTATTATTTTTGTTAATTTTTTTTCTTTAGTTTTTCACACTATTTCTTTAGTTTCCGGCTTTAAGAAACAGTTTTTCTAGCACGTAAAGGGTACAAATTAATTATGTATTTCACAAAAATTTTATAAATTTCTATTAGAACAATTAAAACAAACTTTAAAACTTAATAATTTGTTTAATAAATAAATACTAAATTTTAAAGGTAAACGCTGAAAATTTTGAAATAAAAACTAAAACAAACCGGCAATACTAATAATGTTATGTCAAAAAATAATCAAAGTATGTTTGTCTCTTTCTACCATTATTAGGTCAACGTAGAAGGAAATAATAATCCGCTTTTAGCAAATTAGCTACGGCGAATATAGTAAATTTTAGCTAAGCAATAATTCTTACAGAATGAAAATTTAGCGATGTAGCTAAATTATTCCCCCTAATAATTTTTTAGCATTTTAGAGAGATTCAGCTTTAACTACGAGAATTACAGAATACGGCTGCTGATTTTATACATTTATTCATATTTTAATACCCATATACGAGGTGTGATCAAAAATTACCATTATTTCCAATTTTATCAAGTGTTCATTTATTCATAAATAACTATCTTGTTCCTGGGAACACTTCCGAAATGCGCTTTTTCATCGGTGTCTTCAGTTTTACGACGAGAAAAAAGTCAGCTGGGACAAGTTCGGTGAATACGGTGGTTAAGGCATGACTACGATTTTGTTTTTAGCCAAAAACTGATACCCAAGCATCGATGTGTGAGATGGGGCGTTATTATGGTGCCAAATACATTATAGGTTTTCAACACTTTTGTGCGTTTTTGAAGAATTGCTTCTCGCAAACGAGAATTCAAATCTGCGGTAAGAATTCATGATCCAACACACCAATGCAATCGAAGAAAACACAGAGCAAAACCGAAATATTTTACCGAACTCGACATGCTTTTTTCGGTCTCGGCTCTTCTGGGCACTTCCATTGGGATGATTGCGGTTTGGTTTCGATGTCATAGCTAACACTCATGATTCGTCTATTTTTGAGCAAATCTTGATGGTCGTTCACGATGTTTAACATCTCCCATGCGACGGTGTTTTTGCACAAAATTTAACAATTTTAGAAGACTCTTTGCTGTCACATAAGCATTCATTCCTAAAACATACGTAAAAATTGTTTGGCATGAACCGAACGATATGCAAAACATTATCAGCAACCTCTCTAATACTGATTCGACAGATTATCCAAAATCGTTTTTTTCAATGCTTTAACGTTTTCATCGGTTGCTGATGTTCTCGGGCGACCAGAAAACAAGGATCGGGCGACAATGATCCATCTTTTCGAATAGTAAAAAATCGAATATCATACCAAAACACTAATAACTATCTTATCTGTAAAAAAACAAACTGGCCAATAAGTTTTATTTCAAACAATGTCAATCTTACTTAGGTTCATGGCCTAATTAAAAACTGTTACTACGATTCTGTCAAATCTCTTCCCAAATTAAAATTATTAAAAATTAAAAATTTACTGCACCTGTAGAATAAATTTATTAAGTTTCAAGTCAGTTGCTGTTAGAAAATTGTCTCATATGGTACTCCCAGCAAAAATCTAAAATAGTGCACGGAAAACATAATATTTTTGCACTGGAGCATTTTGCTTAATTGTAGACAACTTGTCGGGTAGAATAAGAAAACAATATTAAATTTTTAGTATAAAGTGCAGAGGTCTTCAGAGGGTAATCTAACTTTTTTTGCTGCGGGAGTGGAAAATTTCCATCAATTTGGGAACTTCTGTATATTAGAATACTATAATTCTCCTATTATTCGTATTATCATTTATGATGTCTGTGAAATCCATATAAAAATAGACTCTGGAATACAATATACTTTAGAATGCTCTTGTTTAGTATCAGCGAAATCTTTTTAATTTAATTTATTAATTATCATTTTGCCTGGCAGCAAACGCAAACTATATTACAATTGGTTATGTTTGCTTTCCATGCTGCTGCCAGTAGTACCGAATCCGCGTTTGTTGCCCACTTTAGTGTCATTTAAAGATTTCCAAACAACAGATTTTCGTACCACAATTTTTAAATTGTACTAGAGTCAACTGAAAGATTACAACAAAATATGTAACGGCACTTAGCACAATAGAATAATAAATAAATAAATAAAATAAGAACAAAAATAACGAAACGACAATAAGAGAATCAAATTGGTCTGCAAACATTTGCTACAGAATACACAATCCTTTAAACACCTTCAGGGCTCCACTGAACAGTATAGCAAATTTAAAGAACAAAAATACAGATATACATATGTGTATAGAACAAAAATGAAAAGACAAAAATTCACCCCCTTAAGGCACAAACACAAATAAATGCCAAAATAGTCGAACAATGAACAAGATGTAGGAGATGATGAAAAATTAAATACGTAAGCAAGAAAATGGAAAAGGCTGAAGCACAAGGACCAAATTCAAAAACAGTAGCAACAAAAACGGGAAAAGTAGTTAGTAATCACGAGCCAACAGAATCATCTCCCCGAAAGAACATTTAAAAAATGAGAAATATATAAGAAACGAACAACAACCCACCCATCAGCGAAAGCAAAAATACATATGTGTGCGTACCCAGTGAACATATTTTGCCGGCATTGGTAGCATAACCGAAGAAATCACTTCGCATTTAAGCCAATTTGTTTTCAGGACATTGTCCAAAATATCTATGAAACACTCTTGAATAGAAATAGGAAAAAAATTCTCTGATATGAGCAACACTGGTTGTAACAAAAAAAAAAAATAATTGAAACACTAACTGATGATTTGTCTAATGGTCGATGTTGTTGTTACTCCTTCAGAACTTTATAAAGATGCTTAGAAAACTTCCTCGCTTATTTCGTAAATTCATCCATGAAGACACTTTGTTTACACTTGTGTTATGGGCATTTTTACTAATCTTATCCAACAAATGAATGTTTACTGGATGGTTAGAAAGTGCTTATGTTGAAAGAGCATGTCAATGAACAAATAGACAATTAAAAGAAAGGCGAAACGATACGAGAAACAAACAAGGAATGAGACACAAGAGTAACGCGCTCAGTTCGTGAAATGCTCTCCAACACAAATATACATTTATTTATGAATGTGTACGTATCTGTTTAACATAAAGCACAACAGCAGAAAAGCACAACAAACCATAAAAAATCGCGTAAAGGATAATTGTGATCAGCGTTGCCACATTTATGTATTTTATTCATTGCTCAGTTTTAGCATTTGCAAATCAAATATATCAAAATAATTCGGTACTTGATTTAAGCTATGAAGTAGAGATTTATACTTTAAATCAAACTTAATTTCATAAAATTAACAAAATTTAACGACCCAACCTGAAATGGCAATCAAATTTTTTTACCATTACTATTTTTAAAAAGTAAAGTTCTCGTATATGCAACATGAAAAAAAACAATTTTCTGGTGTACGCTGGTAATGGCCGGTAGAATAAACATATATTCAAACCAGTATTGTGAATTCACAAAAAAATTTATTTTTACAAACACAAATTGTGTCAAGTGTTAATATGTGCGAATGATTAAATACGTGTGATTGACTTAAGGTGAACTCTTGCGGTTTTTCAACTAATACATTTTTTTCCTCGCCTCCACTAATACAATTAGTTATCGAAGATAATTCTTTGTTTAAAATAATTAAAAAATTCATTGCTATTAAATTTAAACACTTGACATTTCAACTCGAGCTATTGCGGAAATTTTGTAGCATCTTTACTATTCATATTAATAGCGAAAACTCAATATTGCTAGATATATTGTCAATAAAATAAAGCGACAAAAGTACTTCAGAACACATTCATTTACATGAGCTGGAAATAAAAATCCAATGGAACAAATTCCATTGCGAAACAATTTTGGGTCTTCAAAGCAACCAGCTTTGTTGTGTTTGCAAGAAAGTTGATAATTGGAATAGAAAGAACTAACGACTCTAAATAGCACTTAATGAGTAGCTCAAACCAACGAATTGGTATTCTGAGCATAAGAAATAATTATTAGTAACTAATTTTTCACCCAAAAGGATCCCCTGTGATTAGGTATACGTACTGGTGTAAAAATAGATCCAGAAGCAAATAAAAAACTGTTTATTTTTTACACTCAAAAATTTTATTCAAAAAATACAAATAAAGTTTGCCAAAAAAAACTATTTTCAATACGGCAATGGATCCAGCTGCCATAAAAAGAAGTAAGCAGACCTTGGTAAAATCACTTTTTTTCTCCTTTTAAAAACACTAGAGCTAGTGTAAGGTGGTTCAAAAGTCATCATGCGGTTTAAATATTTAATAACATTTTCATTACAATATATATATATATATATATTTAGATTTTTTTATTTTATAGATTACATAAAAAAGTTTTTTTAAATTTCAACAATCGGGCGGCAATGAGATACACTTTATTGAAAATGTAATTATGACTGATGAAACACATTCTTACTTGAACAACTCTTCTAATGAGTGTAATAAAGATTTTCTAATCGACAGAAGAAAAGATGTGGTGACTTTTGGTCCAGCCTGTACTTTACTTAAACCATAATTAAATTAAAATGTTGATAAGTTTGCAAGTGAAATATTAAAACATAATTTAAATTACAAACTTTTCAATGCTGCATAAACTTTGTGTTTACCAAACTGTTAGTTTGGCAACACTTATTATGTTTAATCAAATATTTGTACACATACTCGCAATCAATCGAAGACTACAACATTCATTGTTCTAAAGGAGAGCCGCTAATTATAATCAGATTGTAAATAAGTGCCGGCGTGCAAAATCGCTACAAAGTTGTTAGATATAAATGTGTCGTTTTAGACTCCATTGGATGATAATCGTAGCCTCTATTATTATAAATTATTGCAAGTACCATATTCAGCCCGAATGGCGCTTCTTGTCGCCAATTACATTATCATAATAAAATATGACAGAGTATACATATTAACATTTTACCAAAGGTAATGCAACTTAACGATTTTTTCATGAGAACTTTCAACTTTAAACTAGTGTCGTGTTTTAAAATATTTCAATTATAACAAAATGATCTTAATACTAGTAATTACTTTAACTATAAAAAACGCGACAAGTTCTCCTTCATAGTGCAGAAAAATTCCTGCAAAGCTGATTTTGGTATTCAAAGTAAAAAAACTTCTTTAATTTGCAACTTTCGTAAAATGAAATGTTCGCAGGGTAAACACAAATCGATGTTTCAATGCTTTTATTTCTGTTGATTGTGATGGCGTTAACAATACAGGCGCATAAGCGCAATTCGATTTATGACCAACACATGAAAACAAACAGCAATCAGACAGAGCAAGTATTTATTTATGTTGTGAAATGTAACGTATTGCACATCTCTACACAAAGTAATAAAGAAAGAGAGCGAGTTATAAATATATAAGTTTTTATATAAGCACAGCACAGGAAGAGAGTCAAATCATGAAAACATAAAAGCGAAATTGTAAAGTGTTTTAATTTCTGAGAAATTAAACACATTAAAGCTTAATTTTTAAAAGTTTTAAGAATAGCGCCATATTGCAATTAAAATGAAATGATCTGTTCAAATAAGATTCACTTTATTAAGAAAAATATATATTTTTTCCGAAAATCTGCAATAATATATTTTTTGAAGGAAAAAATTTACTAATGTAAAATATTTCGTTTCAAAGCATATACGCATTGTAAACAAATATAGAACTAAAAGAAAACATCTTTACAATTTTCCAAAAATTGGTTATTTTCTTTATAATGTACCTAAGCTGGTTTATATGCATGATCCTTATGTCAAAGTCATCAGTAGGCTTTCAAGCAATTTTGAAAAGAATACCAAACTTTGCTATCTTCAGCATATATTTGCAAAAAACAACTGAGAATTAACTAATTATTGTCAAGCAATGGCTGACTAACTTCATAAAGACTACAGGGAAAAGCATTGAGATTTATATGAAATTAAATTTACGTGATTACGTAGTTCTCAATTGTTTTTTTGGTAATATTGGCATAACATAAGAGTGATTGACTTGATTGAAGATCTACTGATTAGAAAGTAAACAAACAACAAATAAAATTAATAATTCTGAAAGTATGAAAAATGAACGTGGCATTTTTCATATAAATTAAAAAACTTTAAGTAGAAATATAAAAATTGATTTAACTCAAACTTTTTCAAAAAATTATTAAAATACCGTTATTTTTTGATATTTTTATATCAAGTGATTTTTTAATTTATTTTGTTGCATTTTGTTTTATGGCTCTTAAATTATTTTCTCTTGACGAAATTCTATATAAATTTTATTATTTAAAATTTCTGCATGTGAGCCGAAACCTTATCCTCTAAGTGGAATAAGTGACGATGTTAAAGGGCTTTTTTGCGAGGACTAAGAGAAGATACCATCATCATCGAGCTAAAATACAACATTAAGATTTACTCTACAATAGTATTATGGAAAGTCCTAATGTATTTGAAGAGGACTAGGAGGATAAAGAGAGTAATAAATGAGGAAAACGATGTTGTCCTAAAAAAATACGGTAAGAAAAATAGCAGAAATGTTAGCGATAGCAGATACATATACAGAAATGTATTGGTTGTTATTGAATGACAACAAGAACAACTACAACACGAGGATATATGAATTAATGCGAGCATCAATGCATACGAAGAAATGGATAGAAAAGGGCAAATCCTGTAACTGTTCTGGCTGTTGTATGGTAACTGAGGCAGCTACAATACAAACTACAACGACGATGACAACAAGAATAACAACAACCAACGAAAGCCATGTTGGGGAGAACACGAAATGGGTGGCAAATAAACATTCGTATACTGACAGCAACTTTCAAACCAACCATAAATAAAAAACTTTTTCATTCCGACGACTGCGAAAACGGCGAATGACACGAAATACCGAAAGAAAAAATTCACGGTGACTGTGTATGGAATAAGCCATAAAGAAAATTTTTTTTATCAAAAAATACACATAAATTTATATTAAAATTGTAATAAAATATGAAAATATACAAAGTATTCACTAAAATTCAAATAAATAACTAAAAATTTAGAATGTTACAACAAAAAGTGTCTAAGAAATAAATTGAAATTTCATTCAAGGCAAAGGTGAAGTAGTGCATTTGAAAATTTCCCATTTATGGTCTCATCTTGAATGTATTCGATGTCTAAGAAGGCAAGGAAAGGTGTGCAAATGGCCGTGTTAAAATTTTGTTGTGGAAAATCCATAAACTGTTTAATAAACTTATTAATGAATAAAAAGTTAAATAATTTAAAGTAGAAATAAAAAGGAAAGAAAAATGTATTAGGTTTTAATTTCCGGTTAGAGGAAATGGGCGTTGGATTAACTCCTCAAGGAGTCTCCATTTGTACGAAATATGCCAAATACATACATATTGAAATATTTAAAAAAAAAGTGGTATAAACCAAATTAATTCATACGATTTGAATTTAAAAGAAGTATATAATTATTTAATAACTAAAAATAAATTCGAAAAAAGGAAACATTTTTTCAATGGGAGTGTTCCAAAAGTGTAGAAGAAAAAATTTAACACAGGACGACAAAGAAATTTTGCACATTTCCACAGCCACTCACACATGTATACACAGAGTCGCGTTAAGCCATGTCGCGGATCGAAACGTCGCGGATGTACATAGAGAATGGAAAAAGAGTATAAAAAGTAAACCCAATTAATTACACGAAAAACTGAAAAGCACAACAAGCAAGGAATGAAAAACATTACTTACTCAGTACACTCACAGACCCACACACATATTCTCCAACAGAAAATCTACTGTACAATACATCAGTGTTTATACTCTCCGTTGGATATGAAAAAGCAAAAAACTGTTAATTCTTACTCTGAAATGAAAAACCAAAAGAAAATTAAAAAAAAAACTTCAAAACAAAAGGGAACGTAAATCCAAACTAAATGGTTAACGCTCGTTCGCTCCAAACATTAACTGCGGAATGTCAAATTGAGTACCACTCACATGCTTACGTATGTGTGTTGATATGTATAAAAAGAAAAAAAACGTGCAAGAAAATTTATAACAACAACAAACCATAAAATTATATGTATGCATATATATTTATAAATATGTTTTCTAAAATCTCATAAATCTCCAAATTATACTAAAATATACATAATACTAAAAATACGAGAGAATTAAATAAAAGAGCATAAATTTACGTATTTAGAAGAGAGTAGTTGAATAGTGAGAAAAATAAAAGCAGCCCCAAAAATTTGCCCAAAAAAAAAATAATGGAAGGATATAAACGAAATTCCTGTCCGTTTTATTGGTTGCTTGCTGAACAAAATAAGTCTATGAAAACAAATATCAAATATTATCAAATATGAAAAAGAGGAAAATGCCAAATAGTAAATAAATACGATTTGAAAGCGTAATGGTAAAAAAATTGCAGAACCGAAATAAATGTAGAAAAATTTCATTTTGTATGAATAAACGGCAAAAACTATAAAAAAAGGAATACGTGAAAATAACTAAATATAACCGACAATAAAAAATAGACAACATCTAATGCACATACATACATATATGCATATGTATGGAGATATATTCATCTATAGATATACATACATGCGTTCAAGTACAGATGTATGGATATGTGTTTGCGCATACATATGTTATATACACATGTAATCCAAGCATACAATTCAAAGGATGATACAAATAATCGTACATGTGCATGTGGTGTCGCCATAAAAACAATGCAAAGTTAATGTACCATTGAAATTTGTTAAATTTACTTTCGTTGTTTTCTTTCATAAAAACCCCCAACCACCAAAGAAAATCCAAAAAATAAAATAAATGAACACATTTCATGAAGACCAATTCCAAATGAGTGCTTGTTTGAACCTACCAGTAGTTGTAGGACTAGTAAAAGCCGTTAGAGCACATTTGCTCAGAAAAGTTTTGTCTCCATATTTTTTGTGGTTTCTTATAGAGATTTTGTAAAGTGAAATAAATTTAACTTATAGCAATAAATCAGGTGTTTCAAAAGAAATGGAAAATTCTTTCCGAATACTTTTTACCGTCATCGAAATAGTGAAATCCAGTTCAATGAAACAATTAGTTAATAGCGCAGTATCACAACAAGGAATATACTCGTCATCTTATTGACCTATCAAACCGATGTATAGACTATATATATTTCAAGTGGCATAGCAGGTTTGCATAAATTAAGATGAGCTGTCTAACATGGAGAACGGTTAATTCCACTCATGTAATGCATTTTAGCACAATCAGGGAATTGTCACATTAGAAAGATACCGGTAATATATTGAGTAGTATTTGCAAATATTTCAGTTGAATCTGCCAACATTGAGTGTGGAAAAATGAGAAAAAAACCACTGGAAAAATGAGCGCATTTTGGGAATAAGTTCCCAGATTTCGAACGAACACATTCCATTGTGCAAATAATAAAAAAACGAAATGCATTTCACTCTTGGACTGAAAGGGATGGGAGATTTTATTTTTACTCTACTGAAGTAAATCGTTTCAGAAAGTATATACTGTTATACTTGTTTTCGATCACTGTCATTGCATTTGAACTTAAGCAAAAAGGAAAGGTGATAGTTTGTTATCGGGATCTACCCACCACTATCTTCTCCTTTGCTACACATCATTCCTTCCCCTTATTAACTAATACCAACTTTTTTCCACATTTTTCGTTCTTTACACGTTCTCTTAAAATATCTAAAATAGAAAAATATTAGGAAAACTTCAAGTGAAAAAAATTTCCTAATATTTTTCTCACGTGTAATAAATACTGCACAATATTTTCAATTAAGAGAAAAGTATGATAAAAAACGCAATAAAAAGAAACACAAATAATATGAAGCAACAAAATTTTACAGATATCGTTTGTAATTTCCAGCTAAAATGCGTCAATAATTTTTATTATAAAACTAAGCAGTAGGAAAGTACCAACTTACATACGAATTGTTCTAGATAAAAGGGAAAAAGGCATCAATTTAAAATAGTTAGTAAAGATCATTATATAAAGAGTTACGAAATGTCCAAGTCGAACGCCGATTTCAGTGCGTTCGACTTTAATGACAGTTCGGATAATTCGGATGTTGAAACACGAGGACCATTCCTCAGTAGATCTGCTTTGAACAATACCACCAAAAATTTATCAAACAGCAGTAACACTAACAACAACATCAGCAATTCCATTAAAAACTGCAACAACCTTAGCTCAGGACTTCATAATACGCATCAGCAGCAGGAGCTGCAAAAACAACAACTAAATAATTCAAGCCATTTAAGTAGTAGTGCTTCCAATAGCAGTGCATCGAGTAGCGATGATGAAGGAGAAACTAACGATGAGCATGTTGTTACCACAACATGTGGACAACAAAAGCAACAGCAAAACCAACAACACCTGCTACAACGGCAAAGACAACATCTACATGAAGCCATTAATGGTACAAATATTAAAGAGCAACTCCACGACAACAACAGTAACAGCAGCACAAGCAGCAGTAGCAGTGGTAGTGGCAGTAGTACTACACCCAGAGGGACCAGCGCAAGGGGTGGTATTGGAAGTGGAGGAATTGTAAATATTGTCAAGAATAACAACATTAGTGGGCAACAACATCAGCATAATACCAGTGGTAGTAACGGTCAGCAGCCTCACAATTCAAATGTTCTGTTAATGGGCGCCATGGGTGCTACCACGGGTCTCACAGCAACTACTGTGCTGACAAATGGTTTAGGTGATGATAGCGTAGTTGGCACCTCCGTAGGTAACCATAATAACAATATCGAAAGCATTCCTCCGAGAAACGATGTTTGCACAGAAGATATAGGTGGTGGCACTAGTGGTGGAGGTTTATCCTCAAATATAACTGAATCAAATACTGTTAACCACATTATAGCCAACAGCAACTGCGATGTTAACAATTTGATTGATTCAGCTTTAACCTCCAGTGCCGGCTGCCACATTCATAATAATGGGCACTCCAATACTAGCAGCCACTGCAATGAATTGGTGCGCAGCAGCAGTAGCGCCAGCTTAAGCAATACTAGCCTCAATCATCATACCGGCGTGGGTAGCGGAGGTAATGGCAGCATTACAGGAGGAAACAACTCCAATGCTGATGGCGGAGGAGGATGTACGACCGGTGGAAGTGGTAGTCTGTGTGGATTGCCATCTTCGGCTTCAAGTTACGCACTCTCTGCTGCGGAGCGCAAGAAATATCGCCATCAAAATTTCAGTAAAAACATCTATATTGGAACCAAAAATGCTGAAAAGTGGGAATATATGCGTACACGACTACATTTTAAAAATGATGTTGAATTTGTGGCATACCTTCTGAATTTAGCCGATAACGACGGCGAACGCTTGGCCAAGTAAGTAAAACGGAAGGTAGTAAATAAGGAGTATCTTAGAAAACACTTTTTTAAATTTCCTTTGTTATGTCATACGGTTCAAAAACATAACATTGTCACAAATCTAAATCCGCTAGCGTTACCTTTCTCCTATTTTAAAAAAAAAATCAGAGGCCATAAACTATTAAAGTTATCTAATGTCCAATCAAATGTCTATTTTTTCACAAGTAACCGATTATCTTATTAGCTATTGCGTTAAAATCTGTGAGTATCCGACAGAAGTAATATCATTGGTTCAGGAGTGGTTCAAACCTTTCTTTGGTGAGAACGAGATTGTTAGTGATACATGGATGATATGTACTTCTTTTGCGATCGAAATCAGACCTTATTACTCTCTCACCATTATGTTATGTGTTGATCGAGTGTAATTAGTACTAAAATCGTTACGTGAAACGTTGGGGTAATCTAGTAAATGGCCTTATCAGCGTGTGACCAGTCATAGTATGAGGGGCGACTTTCAAGTCTTTATGTTATTTTATAGTTCGCAGCACTTGTGCAAAAGTTGTCAACTTGGTAGTACCTGGTGGGTTATAAGGCAGGGTTCATAACACCAAGTTCAAATGTTCATCTTTCGTTGTAATTTGGAATTTTTGAACAATTCTTTGGTATTAATTATAGGCGACCTTTATAATGGCATCTAAATTTAAATTTTTCCTTTCTAATTAATTTTATTTACTAATCTTCCGAAATAAAATGGTGCACTAGTATGGAAAATCAGTTAACAGTACGACAAAACATCTTAAAAACTTAAAAATATATTATAAATATAAATAAATATATAAATATATATATGCAAATATATATATAAATATATATATAAATATCATGTATATACGATTTTATATATCATAATAAAGTAACTTATAAAAATTTAAAATTTTTTACAGATATTTGAAATACTTGAACCACTTCTTAGTATTCATTTTTACACGATCTTAAAATTAGCACATAATTTAATGAAACTGTTTAAAGCAAATCAGTATTTACCATTTGTAACAAAGTACTCACCAGTTTATTTCCTCTTGATCAGTAGTATAACACATTTTGCTTCTATTTGCCACATTTCCACATTTTATGTTTCTACTTTTTTAATAATCTATATAAATTTCATAACAAAACGATTCCGAATACCGGTTTGAAAATTTCTTCTGAGATGGCCAAAACAAATTTAAGCATTTTAAGCAGCATGATCTTGGGTTCCACTTCAGTGTATGGAAAAGTCATGCAACATCGTAACAATAATACTAATAATTTGTCATTACAACATCAGGCACTTAAAAAATTAATTTCGTTAAGAAAATGTTAAAATTCGTTGAAATATTTACTGATTGTATTTTATCGAATTAAAATTATCTCTAAATATTTCTAGAGCCAAATAATAAAATTAACTGTATCCTAGAAAAATAATTGCTATGAATTATAAATATATATAATTATATCGTAAAATATTTAAACAAATGAATTTCACATTGCCGGAGAAAGCAAATTTTCGGACCGAAAAAAACCGTTTATTTCCCAATAGTGTTTTTCATTCAGCCTTATATATGTGTATATATTTTCTAATTTTTTAATTCCGCAATTCCGTACAGCGACTGTTGCCATTGATATCTATGAAAACACTTTTGTACTCATTTCCACCACTTTATTTTTTATATTAAAAAATTGTTAAAAAGAAATAAATATTAAATGCTGCAATTTTCGGCCGGCTTAAGTAAAACATTACTTCATACAACAGCTTGACAATGTCGCAGATCAAGAGGCAAATGTGCTCTGAAATGATTCCAATCCATTATTTTTAATATAGAGGAGGCGAATAAGCGATTAAACAAATATGTAAAGGGTTTTCAAGGTGACCAACGCATAACAAACTTTGATTAATAAATCTCATTTATTTGTTGTTTGCAGTCGCACTAGATGGTATTGCTTCTGACATTACTCGATTTTGTTTTTATATTAATAATTTCATCATAATTATGAATCCATCCATTGAAATGCTTCAAAAACATTTCGCAGCAACTTTTTATATTAAATCTTGTTTTATCCAAACTTTTCGATGTTCCATATATGCGACCGAATACAGCGCGCTCAATTGTACATCTGCGGCAAATAGTTTCATGTGATTCATATGTATCTACACGCATGAAAATTTATAGTTTCTTTACGGTTTTGAAATTCTTGTACTTATATGAAAATTGTAAAGCAATAAACGAGAATTACTACAAAATGAAGTGCACAGTATGACCGATTTGCCTTTGTTGTCAATCAAAACAATTAGGCAATACATTAAACCCATCCACTAAAATAACAAATATTTACTTGAATGGAATACAAAACCAAAGCAAAAGTAATTCATTTTCATCCACTGGTCATACACAAGAAGCACAGAAACGTAATACAATTTTTAACTTCGCTGCAATTAAACAATGAAATACAAAATAGTGTGCGCTCTTTAGAAAGTACGTTCTGTGAGAAAATATTGCTACAAAGTAAAGTTAAAAAAGAATTCAAAATAAAAACAATACATTAAAGTTTTTAATATCAGTAAAAAAATTAAAAAAATGAATAAAGCGAAACGAAAATGCTGAAAAAGGATTGCATATTTTATGCAATCTACTAGTTCGGTTCTCCTGGATGATTGCGATGAAACTTTGTTTTAAAATCGTTGGTTCTGTTAATTTTTTTCTGTTACGGCATTGAATTGTAAATTACATACTCAACAATCTTTACGGCGAGTTTGATGATGATGATGATGATATTGCTATGGCGATGTTCATAATGATAATGCTGATGTTAGAGGAAGCGGAAATAAGCGTAACGAACATACAAAGGACTGAATAAAACTGAAACAGCAACAAAGTAAAGCAAACAAGAAAAAATTATTCACAGCAATTTCACAGTGCGAGTTAAAGCCTCATTCCCTGGATAGTTTGGCGCTGTTGTATAGTAAAGTTGTTTGCATTTTTTTTAATGTTTAATGCGTCTCTATTTTTTGTATTTTTTTCCGTCAGGATTGTAACAAACAAAGCCACGACCGCAAATACACAGAAATGTTAAATTATATGAACGATGTTAGATAAAAAATATTCTTGGTATAAGTCTCGTTTCGGAATATTAGAGCAGTGATTTTTAGTGAAGTTGTTTTTAAGCGGCTCCACAATCAAAAGATTCAATACTTGGAAAATTGAAAATAATAAAACTATTTGAATTTATTCCCATGGCCTTTAAAAATACAATGCAAAGAAATTTCACACCGTTATATTTCCCACAGGACTAAAATTCGATAAATTCATTTGGCTACTCTAAAGACTAAATTATAATTGGCCAGTGGAAGTCGGTGGCTCGCTCATATGACGTGCATCAAAAGTTTCGCAACACATATGGATTGAAAAATTTTTCAATAAGGAGTAAAAAGTACTCCTGAAAAATTCATTGACTGTTCGTATGTACATATGCATGTGCATACACCTGCTCATTTCTTAATGTCTCAATCTAGGCACCTCGAAAGCATATGAAGCATATGAAATACTATCGAAAAGCATATGATACTATCCTGAACACGTACCGTCTTTGAGAGAAAATTTATTAAATAGAGAACCCAACTAGATATTTTCTCATAACTGCAGTTCATATTTGTTAGTTTGGTTGAGCATACTGAGTTTCAACATATTGCCATACATGCAGCAGTCATGCAATTTTACCATTTCCAAAAATGAATGCAAATGCAACAAATGTGCGCACTTCCAATTTTCTTTGCAAATTTCAGTAAATTTTCTTTTTTTAATTTGTTACTTTTTTGGACTCGGCATCCTCTTGATCAAACCAAAAGTGAAAAATTGTAGAAGTGCAATTTATGTATATAAAATAAGAATAGGAGGAAGGTAGCCCAAGCTCTAAAAAATAAAACATTTGACCATGAGAATATAAATTTTATGTAGGAGCTGGAACACAAGCATTTGCATGTGTAGTGCATGAACTTACTTACGTACATATATGCACACATGCGCTTGAGTGTACAAGAGCGTTTCAGGAAATTCATCAGTAGAACTGACAAAACAATAACAACTAGCACCCCCACAACGCCTAACAATCGCATCATTATACTTTTTCATAACATTAGCTATGCCATCAACTAGCGCAGATGTTCGTATGCATATACTTGTATGTATACATCGTAAGCCAGTATGCAATCCTCCCACAATATGAACATTAGCCCATCTATCAAGCATTTGTATTCACGCATAATCAGCTGTATCAAATAGTTATGTGTCCTAAACTGCACTTGCTGTTTTACTTTTCTTCTTGCTCAGTAAGAAAAAAAGGAAGAAAAAAAAACAAAAATTTCTCAAAAACTTTTTTTTTCTGAAACTTTTATAATGTTCGCACAGAGTCGACATATTTTTCCGAAATGACTAATTGCGACAATAGCCTGAAATTTGGCAGCCAATCAAAGAAGTACTATAAGCTTTCTCGTGACCTTTTTCCAAAAATTCCGAACATTTTCGTAACGAAGTATAATTTCCTTCAATTCCATATTTTTTTAGGCACATTTCTGCTGCTTTTTTACACATACATACATACGTATGTACATTTGAAAGAGCAGTGCACACATTTAATAAAATTCATTATCAATTACCTTTCACACCTGTCATTCTATTGGTATAATTCTCATAATTATAATTGTCGTAATTGTTGCGGATTTCTGCTTTTTATAGAAAATGCACACTCTTGATTATTTCTAAAACGTTATACGAATTTTATGACACTAAGTAGTTTTTAAGCTTCTTCAAAGAGTAGAGTACTACTGCGTTTTTAGGAATCGTATTCGAAATTAATCATACGCACAGTATATTAACTTCTGTTCCCCTTAGAACTTAGCTCACAATTCTTACGCAACTCTTTGGGATATTTCCATATGTAGATCGTAACAGTTTCCGTAATTTCCTTCGCAAAGGTAGGACGCAGCAGATATCTAGTCCCACAAATCAGAAAGAATTTCCTCTTAATAGGAAGGTGTAATAAAAAATTATACACGCTTGAAAAGTAATTTTATTTGTGTAAATTTATATAATTTAATTAAGTGTTGCAAAAACAATTTTGCAATTTAGATTTTTGCCAATCAATCAAGACAAACAGGCAGATAAAGCTCTATAATGTATATGGATGTACGTACTTTAAAGGATCACAAATCAATATTGTACAAATTTCATGCAGAATGACAAACGTCTTTCCGTGTGTTTGAAATTTTAATTTGCATGTGGATCGGTACCTAAATAAAGTTTTTTGTTTACTAAAAATATTTTCGGAAAGTTTGCATTAAAATGCTAAACTATTTATTACACAGTCTGGAGTGCAATATTTTTTATATAAAAGTTCCCACCACAGCATACTATCTTATTTTTAACCGATTTTGCACATTTTAAGGATCCTTATTATTTTTTCGCTTTTTATGTATAATTTGTGTAAGTACTAGTTGTGTCAACCGAAAAGCAAATATTGGAAAATTATTGTTTTAAAAGCTTACTGCATTAATTTTTTGGGAGAGTGTCAATTATTAGTGATGCAAATATGTGACTACGCTTTAAAAAATATTGTTAAGGAAATATATGACACATATACATACAAACCGTTTATCAAAAATGCGTTTACATAAAACAAAACATTTATAATTATATATATATAATATTTTCATCAAATTTTACGGCCCAGAATATCACTGTGCCTCAATCGACTCAATTAGTCACCCCTCCAACAATGACTATTATCCTCAGATTATTAGACAAAGACTTACCCTTAACAACGCCAGCATAATACACATTTGGGTCCCAGGTCATGTACAACTACCGTGTAATGAACACGCAGCTAAAGAAGTAAAAAATGACTTAATTTCGACTTTATTAACTACACCCAACTATAACTTCGCGGACATAGAAGAATATATTAAAAAGACTTACTCACAAAAACTATTCGAAGTTTGGGGTAAAAAAACTAAAAAAAAATTTAATAGACGTGATCAAGTTGCATTGACTAGATAGCACACAGTCACTTTTTCGATATGAACCAGACAAATGTATGTACAATGTATTGGCAATAAATCAAATATTTCGCTTAAAGATTTAATTCTAATATGGGAAAATTTCAAAATTTAAAGGGGAAAAATGTTCAGAAATCTAGACATAACTAATATCTGTCATGATGCGACATTAGACAATTCACTTTTATTATTGGAGTTCCTTAAAGAGTGTAAACTTTATCGTTTAATGTAAGTAAATTAAATTTGTTTTACCACTTATATTGAACTGTACGAGCCCGTAAGCTTTATGTTTATACATATAAATAAATAAATTTTCAACGACAATGAAGAAACATTTTACTAAATTTTAGTTGAAAATAATCAAAAACTAAAGCAAAGAGAAATATTTTTCACATTTCGAAGCGTCAAATAGCTCTACTTTTTATATACTATTTTTTATTATGTCATAGTTATAGTATATTTTATTATGTCATAATATTATGTCACTTTTCTTATAACTACGTGCTCTATGGGTCTATTTATTTTTCGTTCCGATCATTCTTTAACTCAAATCTACAGCCGCTTTCTTCAAAGAAGATATTTCTTTTCGCAAGTTGTGTTTAGAATAAATTCAATAAATTACATTATAAGATATGGGCTCTCATCGGCGTTTAATAATCGATAAACGGAAATTCTTGTTGTGAAAAAGACGTCAAAAATTATTTGATACTAAAAACATTGTGTGTTTTCATTTTAAGATTTTTTAAATTTTTTTTGCCCAACGTACTCGTACATATATGTATGTAGACCTTAGATATAATTATGACATATAAAGGGCCGATATGTAAGATGTTGGCTAATTATGTAAAGTATATCTGATTTAATGTTGAAGCGTAAACTCATTCTTGACAGACTTTCGACTGTACCACGTGTAAAACTTTATGGGGGAAGACTTCTTAATTGCAAGTAAGCGTTAGTTTGGCCAGGCTTCGCCAGATGTAATTATTAGTTACCTGCATTAAAGCACACATACTTGTTTACATATATGTATATATACTTATATGAAAGCATTTTTTCTGTTTGCTTTTAATGTTTATTTAGCTGTCCTATATTCGTGCACACACACCATCGAAAATGTTACCACTGAGTTGCTGGTTAGTTTGTATTTCGAGTTTAGTTTTAAAGCACGTAAACTCAAGGGAACCATATACCACTAGAAACCTAAAATCCTCAATGCAAAGATTCTCAGATAAGCAAACGCAAAAGTCTTTTCAGAATTATTTCAAAATTATCATTTAGCACTGAATTAATATAGGTCAAAACTGTTGCATTAAAACATTATAGATGCTTCAATCTGACACGGTTTCAGTAAAAAATTCGTGTTGGCGTTAAAACAAATTATAAAACCAGTCTTTAGTCTATAAATTATTAATGACAAAATTGTCTTAAAGCTTTTTTATAATTTTTTTTTAAGTAGATGTTGTGAAATGACCCTCGTTTTCGCAGTGCGAAACTCAGTACAACATAGTTGAGAAGCCGTGTTCTGAATATATCTTTATCTTCACTGTAAACAAGAAGTTCCATTTTTGGGCCACATTCATTACCAAAATCTAAAACGGTTTCTAATTTAGATCGCATTATTGAGTTTCGGTATTTTTCATATAAACAAAAGCATCTACTCTAATGTTAGTTACACAAGTCTTGTAAAAACTACTCCAACAAAGCGCTTATATTTAACAGAAAATCCCTTTAATAAATTCCCTTAATAGGATACACAGATTTGTGGTTAAATAGCTTAAAATTCATAATATTTCGCATATGGCAAATGTATTTTAAAGGAAAGAAAATCGCATCATTAGAGTCGCACATAATCCACAGTATTTCATTCTTCGCAGTTTTCGACTGACGACAATGTGATGATCGAAAATGTTTTCACAGGGAATGCTTCGTTGATGGATATGTAAAAATAACTGGCAGTTGTCAAAGAACTTAACAAACGTCTAAAGTTAAAAGTTGAAGAACTTAAGAACCTTGCGTTCACCAACTCTTAGATACGGATTATGGCGAAACTCAGAAGAATATATGCCGATTGATCGCTAGAAAGACTTGCACAGAATAAAGAATCAGGTTTCAAAAAACATAAGAGGCCTTTTCCCGTTACTGTCCAATCTACAGCCATTTCAACAAGAGCGTATCCCTGAAGTTTAAATGAATACACACAAAGCAAAAAATGTTCTATTACTAGAATCGCCGTAGCTTAATAACACGATTGCACTCATGTGCACATAAATAACACTGTAACATACTTATGTAAGTATATTCGTACGTTTGTGTGTTTGTATGATTGTAATGAACGTAAGAAAACAGTTTATAATACACACGTATTCTGGATGTGGACACAAGTCCATGCATACTCATAACTTAATCTCCATTAGAAGACTCCTTGCATTAATAAATGTTTTATATTTTATTATCAAGTTGGGATGCTTGTTTCCGCTTTTTTCATACGACGTGTCTCAAAATAAAATTTACTTGTGAGCGTAGAATTTGTCAGTTCCCTTTAAACGGTTATGATCATTTCCCGAAATTCTATGTTTATTTTAAATTTACTTTCTTTACTACACTTTCAATTTATGATATATAAGGTATTAAATAAGTCTCTAGAACATCGCTTTCACTTTGTTTTAAAGCTGTTTATATTACTGATTTAACTACCACCCAGTCAATTTAACTTCGTAAAGGTGAAAGTAAGTTTTAGTAAGATCACACTATATAATATTATGTCGCTTGAGAACAGATATTTCAAAAGATTTTTCGTTTCAATATTTCATGAAAGTAATAACGAGGTCATAAAACAAATTAATCAATAAACCAAACTTTTCACCTTTTAGCCACAATCGCTTTTCTCAATTCATGTTTTATTAATTCTACGAGCTGATATCTACATATATCTTTCTTTTGTTGAAAACAATTGTTTGATAAGATAAATAAATTTGCTTTAAAGCCAAAAGTACCTTGTAGTGCGATTCACTAACCTGTAGCGATTTTTAAGGAGTCAAATTTAACGAAAATTGTATTCGGTTGCGATTTTGTAATTTTTTGCGCTCAGTGATTTCTTGTTATCAACATCGTTCTAAATTGCCATCATACAGAAATTAATTATTTTCAATTAATTTTTTCACTTTTTTTTTTTTTTGAAAGAGACACTGCAGTTTTAAGTTTCAAAAGCACTACATGTGTAATGATCCCCATGCCTATGGAAATGCATCCCTTGCAAATATAAACTATACAGAAAATTTAATTCTAGCATATATTTTCTCTAAATGCAAACCTGATAAAAAAGTTCTTATTATTTTCTGAAAATTGGGGTTTTATGGATTTGTCGTCTATTAAATTCAGTATTTAATATTCCACGCCATTTTTGCTGCTACACAAACAATTGCGCCCGTATTGTTTCCAAATTTATTGTACCAACATTGGATTATGCAGTTTGTTTTAAATTATATCTTAAATTGAATAAACTATTCAATGCAACTCTTCTGGCGCTTTGTTAAGAGAGCATTTATTGGATCTTAGCGTGTTGCAATATCAAATGGTTGACAATTTTTTCAAAGTTGATTATAAAATAATAATGGCAAGTAAAATTATATTAAATCTCCAAAGTGCAATAAATTAAATAATTTGGAATATGTAAATTTGTATGAAATAAGTTTTGAAATTTGCATAATCTAAAATCTCATTAAAATGTATTCATATATACAAACATAATTAAGTTACACGCATAATAAAGTTTAAATAGCAAATTTATTTTATTATAATAACAGATTTTTTGTGGAACAATCTCAAATGAGATTTAATTAAAGTTTTTTTGCCAAAAAATACAATCATTCTTTATGAGTTTTTGCCCAAAAAAAAAAAAGATGTACACATCGTTTTTTCTAATAATCGCCTAAAAGTTTAAGATTATTCGGTAATTTGAATAACAAAAATACAGACAGAGACTATTCACATGGTCAATATTAAAATACGTATAATATTTCATGTGTCTTTTTCTTGAACAAAGTTATAACTTCGAATATTTAAAGTTATTTTTAAAATCAGATCATCTATCGACATGAAAAAAAAAACAAATACTTGACACCATTCTGGTATCGCTCAAAACGATCCAAATATATCAAAGTTTAATTACTTTTTTTTTCTCTTACTAATGTATTATTCATCCGTGAGCTACTAATCTGAATGTCGATTGTTTTCTCTTCTTTATAGTCTTCCTCCACCATCAGCATCGACAACACCCACCAAGTCCTTCGATAGCAATTTTAAATTGGAACCTAATTTGAGTGCTAAAGAATTTGGTAGCAACAGCCAAACTGGAGAAAATGGTGGTGCTGCCAGCTGCGGAGGCGGGGATTCACAGCCAACACCTGTTAAGCGGAAATATAAAAAACGTGTACAATTCAATGAAAACGTGAATGGTTTGACTAAGTCAAAGAACTTTTCAAATTTTGCTTTAAAAGCTAAAAAGCAATTGGCAGGTGATAATGATGGTAGTGCTGGCAATGGCAATAGTGCCGTTGGAAGTGGAGGTGGAAATAACACCGTTAGTGTACCAGCTGGTAATGGAGGAAGTGTCAACACGGGCAATGCTTCGGGTGACGTTCTTCCGGAAGTCCTGGATTGCCGCATAGCAGAAAAAATTAAAAGTGAAATGGAAGAAAAATCTGCCTCGAAAGAATCGTTAGCGTTGTGTCTAAAGAAAAGCGATGGCTATGGCGATGACGAAGATGACGATGAAGACGATGCGGGCACTTCAGTGACAGGAGATGGAGTAGATAGTTTAAATGGTCCTAACAGTGGTTTCCGTATGCGACACAAAAACAAGCGGGGGCCAAAAAGTATGAATCCACCGGGATCTTATATAGATGATGATGAGGATATTGGTGATGTCAGTGAGGACGATGAGGAGGATGAAGAATTGGACGAGGAGAGTTTAGCTCGGGAAATGAAAAATGAACAAAATTTCGTTGAAGAAGAAGATGAACTGGACATTGCCTTCCGCTCGCATCAATCATGTAGAGAATGTTCGCTGGCTCACGATTACAAAGTCTGTCCCTTACGTACTTCAATAGGAACGATAACTGATGCAGTCGATTTAGCAGAATGGGTAGAACGTAAAAACCTAGAGGCTCTAGCCAAACTGAAATGCGATGCTCAACGTCAGGCTAAACAATTGCATGGCGATGATGATGAAGACATGGATGATTCTTCTCAGCTTTCCGATTTAGAACTGAAACCCTTAATAACGTTTGCCGAGGCCTCAGTGCCGGCTGAATTTGAATTGCACAATGTTGAACCGAATGTTACGGGAGTCTTTGCACGCACTGAAGTAAGATCTTTTACTAAATTGGGTCCTCTTATAGGGCAGGCAGTTCAATCCTCCGATATACGCGAAGCCAGTGATATGAAATGGTTATTTGAGATTTGTGAAGCTGGTGCCGAAAAATCACAATTTCTCCTGTGTGATAATCCGAACTCATCGAACTGGTTAAGATACATTCGACCGGCGCCGTCTTATGAAGAACGCAATGTTAACTTGGTGTTTATAGAGTCAAAGGCGTTTTTCGTTACATGCAGAGATTTAAAAAATGGCATGGAATTGTTGTATTGGAGTGACGATTGCAATACAATGTGGCGTAAGAAGCACTGGTCGGAGAAGACAAGTGAGTGTTTCAAATAGTAATAAGAAAGTTCATTTTCATATTAGTTTTATTTTTTAGAGAGGAAAGAAAAATTGTTTTTCATCTTTAAAAATTTAAATTTTCAAAATTTTCTATTAAAGAGCAAGGGCAAGTTGTGCATAAGAAAGACTGTTGCACCTTCAGTCAGATAATTTTTATTTAATCTTATATTCTATATTTTTAATCTTCTCTCTTTTAATATAAAATATATTGGTATAATATATTTCGTTTATACTGACTACAAATTAAAGCAACATTGGCAAAAATTTTCCATATGTATCAAATTCATGCCCCTCTTTCTAATTTCTTTATTTTAATGGCTTAAATGGCACTTAAGTGGGGCTGATAAAAACACCATTTTACGCGAGTAATTATCGTAACAGTTACATCGCCAGGCTAAATCGCCTGAAAAATTGTTATAATAGAAAACACACATCAGAAGTGAATTGGAATTTCTATCTCTTATTTTCCTCAACAAAATGCAAAATATTTAGCTTTCGGAGTCCATTATGAGTAGTGACTTGTAGTGCTAGAATTGGTGTGAGAGCCTTTTTCTGTTGCATACATTGTACGAGTAAAACCACTGGTTTAAATAAATTTCGAACGGAAATAAAGGGTTCATAATACGGAAAAAATGTTTTTCCAACAATGTACAATTTGACAAAATTCCCAAACTTAATACAAAAAATAGTTACAAACGTAGATATAAATTAAATATATATTATAGATTTTCGGCAAATAATAGATTATACTAGTCATATGTATATTTGTAGCACGTGTCAGATTTTAGTGACTCGAATTAGTCTAAAAGACTAAAAAATTATCTAAAATCAATAAAAAATTCATTTCCTTTTTTATTTATTTATTTTAATCAAGTTCTGTCGCATTGCAATTTGATATTAAATTGCTGTTTATATTTTTAAAGTAAAGTGATGCGCAACTATTCATCCGCGATTTCAATACATGGAAGAGCTACCGACATGCTTTCTCACAAACGGTGCCTCCTTAACGCATAAGAGATCGTAAACAGTTTAGTGCCCAATTCATCTTGCGAATTCAAATTAATTGCAAGATCACATTCACTGCGATTCACATACGGTGCGGTGTACTAAATCGAGATTTAATAAAATTTTAAAAAAATAACATTTTTTTCTAATTAAATTTCAAATTTGATAAAATCATAACCAATTACATGTATACTTCACTTCACATGAATAGTTGGAGTGTATTAGCAACCAATTTAAGATTGCTGCTCTCAAGACATTTCATCAAGAAGATAATACTATACATTTTTCAAAGGTTTCACCTTCTGGGCCAAAGAATGTAAAAAGAGAAAAGTCGAAAAAATTCGGTTCAATTTAATAGTTTGTGAAGAAAAATGTGAGTTATTTAGGCGTCATTTGTAATATTAGCGTTCCAATTCAACGGTTTTCTAAGCTTAAGCGAAAGTTTATTAGACAATCTAAATTCCATGCCACTTAAGATTTTTACTGAGTGAGTAAACAAATTGTTTACTCGGCAGCAGTAAATGATATGACAATTAACATGTGAAAAGCAGTAAAAGTCGTTGATCTTCTTGATTTTTTAATGTCAAAAAATGCCGAAAATATTGCCCTCGTAATTTGTCTGAACTGGGTATTGCTTCCTAATGTGTTCATAATATTTTTATTATTTTTAAAATTATTTAAAGCATTTTTTACCTGATACTGCTAAACTGATATTTGAGATCTAATTCTTGCTCGATTCATATTACTTATGAAAAAATTCATTTTATATATGTACATACATAAGTCTATTCTAACTAATTCTTAACTAAACGAAATTGAGAAACACTTCCTTTGTATTTTTCTTTTTCAATACCAACAAAACAGATTGTGGCGGTTGCAATTTGAAATTTGATCATCCCCTATATTACCGAACCCACTGCTCAGTGTTCCATGACCCAACGATGAGTCTGACAATACGTAAATATCATTGTAAAGTATGTGGTGAAGCTGTATTGGGTAAGGACAATATTATGAAACACGCTGCAGAAAAACATGATGGCAAAGGTGCACATCAGTGTCAGTTTTGCAACAAGTTCTTCTTGCGTCTCAGTTATTTGGAAATGCATCGCACATACGGTTGCGCCGCAAATCCGAATCGCACACGGCCGATATGTGATTTTTGTGGGCGCAAATACTATCGACCACAAAAACTGAAAACTCACATTAAGCGCATGCACAGTGGTAAGAATATGAAAAACCTGAATATGTGATCAGAATGACAAGCAAATCGAAAGAACAGCAGAAAAAAAATCGCAAAAGAAAGACACCGAAATTGTTTTGATCATTTTGCAGCACGTTTGACTTTTAAATGTACTGTCTAGACAACAGAGTTGCATAAAAATTTTAAAAGTAGTTTTATTTCTTATTTTTTGCAAGATTTATACTAAAATTTATTATTTCCGCACCGAAGTCTAAATGATGTAGACCATCAGCATGATTATGCATGTCGAATCGTGTTCCAGATAGCCACAAAATTGTTTAAATTTTAAAAAATTGTGCTCGCAATGTGGAACTCGAATCGACATACTTAAATGGACTGGTGTATGTAACCAATTTTCAAATTTGTAAAATGATGAAAATATGTATGGGTGTGTGTGTACGTAAGTATACAATATTTGATCTGAAACTCATAACCGATTTTTGAGTTTTTTGGACTGGTCGCTACTTATGCATTTAAAATATTGCCCTGGTGCACGTTTATGTGATAAAATGCGTATTTCTGAGATGCACTCAATTGTATGTTGGATGTGCTGCAATGTTAAATTGTGAGCTTAGACCCTATTGCCAGAAAATAATAGAGAATCTTTAAATGAATTGAATTTCGTATTGTATACGAATTGAGAACAGGGTATCTTAAGAACTCGCCCAACACAAGATGAATATTGGTGAGATGATATGGGATAATTCACTCCACGAGCTGAATTGTCAACTCTTTACATAATCGAATTGAAAGTTATTAATATTTCGCTACACCTAACTTGCATTTTTTAACGCAGTATAGGCACAAACCACGTTGCATTTCCCCAATCTGCGTGTTTGTATAAGTGAGCAACAAAATACAAATTCACAGGCACACATTCATACATATTTGGAAAATATACATTTCGATAAGTTCATGTGTGCGTGCGCACATTTGTAATGACTTAACTCATATATTTATGTATTTATCCTTGTTTAATATATATGTTATGTATTTATGTATAGCAGTTCATGTATTTTTATGTATATATTAGCCGTATAACAATCAGCTCATCATCATCAGAAGTATAATCAACGCATTACATTAACAAGCATTTTTTGCAATAAGGCTTTTTTTCATTAAGTCATTTTTAATTTAATTAATTTTTTTATAATTAATATATTTTAAATTCCTTTTTTTTGTTTGTACTCACAAACTCTAACACCAATTGGTTAAATTAATAATTTTTTAATTTAAACTTTACTTTTTCTCCACGAACTAGCAAAAGTATTGCAGGTCAGCAAACATCCTTCTTTCCCCAGACATATTTAGTATGTTGATCCGGATTGTGCCAAAACGTCTTGTGACGTCCAACATTATTGCTACGTCGCCCATCTTAAACGTGTATGCACAGCTAGATGCAGAAATGTGTACTTCAATATTAGTTTCAGATTTTGTTCTTAAAAATATTTTTTTGGTGGCGTTTTAGCAGATATTGGATGCCAAAGCTTTTAGCGCATGAAGTTATTCTCTATGACAACTTATGAGATGAAGAGTTCTGTTTCATATTTGTAACATGCGTTTGAAACTTTTATAATTTCGTTTACTTCAGCGCAATGCGCCTCAACCAACTACTATTTTATTCCTGTACAATTTTTACTCTGTGTTTGTACGCCTTGCACCAGGCACTGATTGATATCCTCTCATGTAGAACATTGAGAAGTGGATAATAAAATTTTAGTCGAAAAAAAAGTATCGCTTAAGTGAACAACATGTCTTTTCTATCGTTTCGCTTTGAACGGCCGAAATAGGGCAATCTTTCTGTCATACATTGAAGCCGAAAATGGGATAACCGGGCAAACAAATACATTTCCTCTCAAACAACTCATGTTTGGTAGCAGTTTACGGATATGAATTATTAGAAATGCAGAGTTGTTTTTGGCGCTTCTTTTTGAATGCACCGATTCCATTAATGAATTATCTAATACAGCATGATGCATAATACTAACCAAAAAATCAAATGCTTCTACTAAGTACTCAATACTAACCCGCCTAAGTCCAGTATCTCTTTGGATTTTCAATTTGAATACTTATGGTTTTGTTTTTACACCAAAAGTCACCACTTCTTCAAAATTTCATTTCTCTTCATTCCAAAATTTTCATTTTAGATGTGGCTGATGTTTTACGAGAATTTCAGTGTAACTTATGTTCAAAACTTCTAGGCTCACGGGCAGCGTTGCAGCGTCATGCCAAGGAAGTGCATAGTCGGAATTCGACAGTTGTCAGTTGTCCAAGATGTCAGAAGCTGTTCCAAAATCGCAGCAATTTGAAAATACACATGCTGACCCATTCGGGTGTGAGGCCATTTAAGTAAATCTTCCATAAATACTTCTAATATTTTTCCTCAAAATGTTTTCGTTACTAATTTTTTAAGATGCTCGGAATCAGAATGCAATGCCGCTTTTACCACCAAACAGTGTCTCCAGTTCCATTACAAGAAGGTTCACAATTATTCCCAAGAGCAAATGCCGAAAATTGAACGTAGTGTGGCTTACACATTTGATGCTTATTCCGGCGGAATGAAAGTTGATTTTTTGGGTGGGTTTAATATAATTTAGTAGTAAAATTCTCTAACTAATATATTTAATATTTTGATTTAACTTTTATGTTCCCCCTATAGAACAAGCTCCCCGTAGAAGACGTAAAAGTTTAGAAGATCAAAATTCTGTTATGAGCTCAAGTATTCAAAGTGATGCTGAGTTTTCTGATGACAACCTTTTCGAAGCCATTAAAAAATCTGGGAAATCTATTAAGGATCTTTGTCGTAACGAACCCAATTTATCACTGCTTTCATCGAAAATTTCAAGCATTTTTGGTGAAAAACCACCACCAAGAAAAAGAGGGCGGAAACCTAAAGATTACCATTTAATAGAACAACAGGAACACGATCATATGGAACAAATGAGACGAAAGCAAAATGCTCAATTAAGTTTGGTAGAGTCCTTCTTAACAACCACCGCCCAGCGATTAACGGCCCAGCAACAAGTACAACAGGTAGTAGCAGCAGCAGCTGCTGTCTCGGCCATTACTGGAGCTGCAACAGAGGATCCCACCAGCAAAATGCATATGATGACTGGTTTAAATACTCAGCATATGGGTATGAGCCACCACCATCATCAGTCGGCCATGGGTGCGGATGACGATGACGAAGAGGATGATGATGAGGAAGAAGATCATGGCCACCATGGTCATCACGGCGGTCAACATATGGGCCATGACAATAATGGTTATCGAAACAATCCTGGAATAAATCCCATGGGTCAAAATTTGGTTGTGAGTAAAGGAAGTAAAAAGTGGATCAGTGATGATGATCGGCACTTAAATCGAGATTGTGTAGTTGGTGAAATAGGAGTTACAAGTGGCATGACAACGAATCAAAACTCTTGCGGCATGTCAGGTACCAGTAATAATGACATGACTTTGCCGCCATTTGCTGTACCTCAAAGCACCAATGAAGATCCCACAAAACTAATGGGTTCAAATAGAGATTTTCTTTCACGACTTATTAATTCAGCGAATCCTTCTCATAACCATCAAACAGGCAATACGCGGGAAGAAGATGAAAATTCTTCTTTCCTAGATGTTGTCGAATCTAATAATGCTGCTGCTAATGGGCAAATGTCCCAGTACCATCACAATTCTGGTAACAATACAGCGGCTGGAGCGTCCAATAATGCAAACAATGCCGTGGGAAATCCAAATAGTGGTTTGGTTCCTGCCAATGGTTCTAGCAACAATCAGGGTGATAACAATCAAATGTCTATGACTTCATTGTCGCAATCTCAAGCCTTTATGAGTTCATTTTATAATAATGCAAATGCAAGACTGAGTGGTACCGGTGCAGGATCCTCATCCTCAGCCAGCATGTTAGTTGAAGCAGCATTAAATTCTGTTGGCAACATGATTGATAATGATAATAATGACATGAAAGTCCCCACCGAAAATAATATCAACAGCGATAGTCCCATGAGTTCTCATGTCGACTCCGAAACAAATCGTTTTAATGCTTCAAATCCCATGGATAACTTAGAGAGTGAATTGAAAATGATGAAAAATATGAACAACTTTCCCATGCACATACCTCCACTGCCAATGTTTCCCAACCAAGGCAATGCTCTTAATTCTTGTAACATATCTCCCAGTGCTTCAACACCAACTAATCCGCGTAGCAATCAAAATAATGAAGTAGATGTAGATGCCGGTTCAACACCACGGGCACAACACATGGGCAATGCTGCAACCAATGATTCGGACCCATTTCCCCCAGCTTCTCAACACCGTACACCACCATCTCCACAGCCCATTTCACCAGGTCGGGATTATAGTATGTTTGGAAATAATCCTGCATCAAATGGCGGCACCCCCGGTGGTCCAGGTACAGCGGGTAGCAACAGCAGTGCTAATAGCACGGGAGGCAATAGCAGTAATAACAACATATCAGCCTCATCTCCATTACCTGCTGCTTTAGCTCAAAATCAAAGAAGAAATGCTCCCAGTGTTGCAAGTAGTTATCCGGAACATGAACTTGTTTCTCCAGCCTCCTCACCATCAATACCACGTTATAATTTTAACAATGGTGACGTAATGCGACACAAGCAAAGATCTGACTCAGAAAATGACAGACGACAAGTCTTGGCCGGAGGGCATAATCATTTGTCAAGTGATGAAGAAAACAGTATAATGCCCCAAAACAGGTAAGTTTACTAAATGCAATACTTTATTCTCATCAATCATTTTATTACATTTTTCAACCACAGTGTGGGCCAAGATATGCGCATGAAATTCCCCCAATCACAAATGGATTTAATGTATTCGAAATACGAAAGCTTAGCAAACTCCACAGCATTAAAATATAACAATCAAAATATTGATTCACCCACGGAATATCGCACAAGCAATTCTACAGTAACTGCCAGTTCAAATAATGACATGTCAGATCTACAAGGACTTGATATGTCTTCGCGGTCAAATGTCAGTTCTTCAAATTATCACCAGAATTTCCAGTTGCCCAGTAACAGTTCAGTTAATCTGCCAGGAATAGGCAGATATCATCACCATATTTACGATATACTCTCCGAAAGAGAACAAAACCAACAATCACAGTCTCAAAGTCAACAGCAACATCACAGTTCTTCTGCAGGTGGGTCTGCCGCTCCCTCCCAACATCAGCAGCAAGACCACCCTGCCCAGTTGAGTATGCAGCAACATCAATCTGCTATGCACAGTATGCTATCTGATCAACTGAATGAACAAGAGCATGATCAAGCTACCTCAGTTGATCTAAGTCGTACCGCGAACTATGTGGTACCATCCCCTCCTCAACTACCCTATAATCATCCCCACCACGATATGCTACGAATGGCTTCCCTAGATCTAACACCAAACACAAACATGTCTGTTGGTAACAATCGTTCATTCTTATCATCACAAATGCAACATCAAAGTCGTGAAAGTCTAGAACATCACCGCCTTCTCTCAACTGTCGAACAACATCGTATACTAGCTGCATCGAATGCTGCTGCCGCAGATCAACATCGTCTTCTTGTCGATCCCACAGCACATTTACTAATGGAGCAAAACAATCGTTTATTAGGTCCCGATCAATCCCGTCTTTTAGGTGAAAGCGCTCAAAACCGACATATGGCACGTGGTTTTGGTGCTTATCATCAAGTGGCTTCGAGTAATTACCATCCAGGCGTTCGACCACCTGTGTTACCTTCAGCCAATCATCATGCTTCCAATCCCTCAAACTATCATCCATTTCCAGCATATTATTAGTTAAAGATTTAAGTTCAAATCTAACAAATTGAAATCTGTTAATGTTAAAATAATTACTTTTAACACAAGCATCCATTTACGTAAGGATGTGTGTCAGAGTAGAAAACCATTTTGAGGTTTAAAGTACATCTTACTAATGAAGTAATTCTGGTCGAAATCGAATTGCTATTCTTAAAATAGAAACCAAAATTATTGTGAAAAAATTTTCAGATACAATGTTTTCAAATCAACAAGAGTTTCGTGAAGAATTCTATTATTTGCCGTAAATATTTCTGCAGGAAGTAGGCGATAGTGTGTTACATCGCGTCCTATTATTAATAAAAACATAAGTCAATTACTTAGGATGTGCACTTTCTTACTAATATACGTAATATCTTTCAATGGTCATCGCTACGTTTTCACCCAAGATAAGAAAACGGCGATTAGGAGAAAGAATTACCCAGTATGACGATGTCGTTCGCTAATCTAAGTTCGCCAATTATAGAGATGGTTTAGATTGTGGGTGCGAACGCTATCTAATTTAAAAATGTTGCAATATCTCTTATCTTAATTATGGTTGATCTGTTAAGTGACGAATGCAATTTAAAGTTTACTAGCAAACAATTAATATCGACAACATATACACTCCTCTCCACCTCCGTGCTTCTTCTCCACCCAACTTCTATATCACCGTCACCCATTAACTAAGAAATACTCTGACTGTGTTTTCAAAGCATTCTGCTATTCACACACATTTGCTTCATTTCCCTGGCGATATCTGTTGATTTGTTAGCACAAATTTTTAAGCTTCTTTCATTTTTCTATGGGAGTGCCCATAATCATAGTAATAACCACACAAACTAGTCAAGAGATGCAGGATAATTTTACACCGATAAAGTGGCTGAAATTGTATCTTTTATAGATTAAGGGGAAACAAGATCTTCTAAACTGCTAGAAATTACCGATTGAATTTCCAAGTCTGTACTGTGAAAGCCAAAGCCAAACCACTTTTTGGGAGATAAATAAGTAAATGTACGAAAATACTGTCTCAAAACCTTGCACTTTAGTACTTAAACACCAATTGTCAAAAGTTAATTCTATTTTCCTGCATGTAGTCTTAAACTCACGTATTTTTTAAAAGCAAAGCGTGAAGCAAAAATAAAAATTTTTTTAGAAATAATTAAATTTTCAATTATTTTCTTGTTCCTTTTTAATAAATTTAATTTATAATAACTATTGTTTTTTAAACTATAATTTAAATTTAAAAAAAAAGTGTAAATTAAAAGTAAAAATAATAACAATGAATTGTGCCAAGTTAAAAAATTTAAATCTAAAATATAAAAAAGGAGAAAAATTGAAAGTGTAAATTAATAATTCAAAGTAAAATATTTGTAAGTGTAATAAATATAAAAGAAATAATAAAAATAATAATGATTCTGTAGTCAATAAATAATTTAAAATTACAACCAATAAAAATCTATTCTTACAATAAAACGAAAGAAAGCGCTAAGAGGAGCAGCCATTTAATACAGCAAGATTTCAGACAGATTTAAATTGGAAGCTATTTTTACACCTTGTATAATCTTAAACGAATAAAAAGTAAAAATAAAGTATTTATATAAAATCGGAAAATAATTTTATAAATTAAAAACGAATAAAAAATTATAAAAAATGGCAAAATATACAAGTACAAAATGAACTCCAAAAAAAAAAAAAAACACAAAAAAAATATCCACTCGCTCCACACACAATGTATACAGAAAATCCTTCTTAAAATTCAAAAGAATCCCTTAAATAATGATACTAAAATTAAGATGAAAATATAAAATTAAATAAAAATCTAACAGAATTTCATTTCTAACCATATATGCCTGTACTATACGATATGTATGTATACATACAAGTAAACATTATAATTAATCAAATATATATATTTATATATATTTAATTTCATGTATTCATAACTGTACTTTTTAATTTTAAGCATGTATTTCCAAAATCGCACAAAAACGCACTATTTTTATTCATTTTTAAATGTTTTATAAAGCGAACTATAGCATTCCTTATTAATCAGTTCATGTTTCAGAGATCCGTAGCAAAATTTCTCGATCTGAATAGAGAAAATATTGAAAATGTCTTCCTGCTGCTTTTATTATACGAACAAATGAACAACATTTACGGGCTTCAGAAAATGTTTTAGCAAAGCAAATCCTATCGTTACGGCTACCGCAATGAGCTACACTGAATGTGGTATATCGAAATCACTAAATTCGGTCAAATAGGCTGCAGACATGGCGATATTTTTTGTTGTACCAGACTTCTTTGGTAAAATTCACACTAAGCGACAATAGAGACCCCTTGAAAGCCCATTTCTAAATAGAAACAACCATAAAAATAATTTTTTACAATTTTTTTTGAAATTATTATTTCCGGTAAAAAACATTATTGAAGAAATATATGATATCAAAATTTGACACCATTATTTTTGATTGTAAAAAATTCGTTAGAATAGAATTCTGATAAAGAATACAATTCTTTTTCAGTTTTGATGACACAAAATGCTATTTTATCACCTCATTTCGTTTATTTTTTTAAAGCCTGGAACAAATTTTCCACATAAGAATCGTCTAAAATATATTTCTAACAATTTTTAAAAATCTTTTTGAGCACTTTTCGGTGTGAAGAAACAATATTTTGTATTTATTTGACAAAGTTCAATATAATAAAATAGTGAATCAGTTAAACAAGTAACCAACAAAAAATCCATAGTCCTCGCGTTCGCTAAAAAAAAAGTCGTGCTCATTTTAGCCTGATAAATTTATTTTAGATTTCGATTGGAAGAATCCCAGAATATGACAAGGTTGACGAAGATAAAAAAATGTTTTATATTTTCATAATTTCATTTACAATATGAATATAAATATTGCACCCTTTAAAAAAAAATAATTGTCAATAGTCCATAATTTACGCGAAACTTCCTGAATACTCAAAATATCCAAACAAGAAACACAAATCGTGCGATTTCCAAAAAATAAATATATTTGGTTATAAAAAATAGTCAAATATTAATGTTAAAAAACCAAAAATAATTTTTTTTATTTATGTATTATGTTAATGTAAAATATTAAAATGAGGAAAGTAAAAAAATAAATTAAAGTTACCATAAATATATTTAATACATTCATAAACAACATTATATATAAATGATATACATATGAAAATAAATCTACCAAAAATATAAAAAAAATAAAAAATCAATACAAGTTTTACTAATATATTAAGAACAATTTCGGTTATGTCTTGATGTAAGTACGACATTACTTAACAATAAACAATTGCGAAATGCACCCATTGACGTTATTCGGTATCGGGATAAACACTTTCGTTGACAAGTATATTTTACACTACTCGAGAAGAGAAGGGAGGGAGTAGTAACCGTGAGCACGGGAAAGATTGGTCATATATATTAAAGCAGCTGTTATGTAGAACCGATCCATGCGAAAACAACTTCTTACTGACATATGTACATACATATGAACGATCTGCGATAAATATAAATTAAGAATGCAAATGCAGTATTGTAAAATACTTATTAGCCGACGGCCTCAGTGCTTCCACGAATATTACAATTATATTCATATAGTTATAATATTAAGAAAAAATAAATAAAATACTTGCAATGTAATACAACTCTTGTATGTTATGTATGCGTACTCATGTAAACAAATAAATTTGACCCAAGTAAATAATTATTTGAAAATACAGAACTCGCAAAAACGTAAGCAATCAAGTAGTTATTTTTATATTGACTAATCAAAAACTTTTTAACACGTAATTACTTACTTGTAATTTTGTTTGCAATATTTTTGGAATTTGATTTCAATTTGGAGAGCTCCCAGAGTGCGTTGCCAGTTTTTGTGGATTTGACACCGGAATAGGGAATTTTGTGAAATTAGTCAGTGCATTTCTTAAAAATTTTTTTTTAAATATTTTGGACAAAAATTGTTATAATTCGCTGTGTGGTTGTCTTTTGCATATAAACTCGTCGAAAATGTGATCGTTTACATGAAAAAAAATTTTAATTGTTTTCGTTTTTATTATTAAACTAAAACAAAACACACGTGAGAATTTTTAAGTATTTCTCTCTTTCAAATATAAATATATTTAATTCATATTTCTACATACTTACGTATAACGAATGGCATTACTGGTAGTAAAATCGAAATTTTTTATGAATTAACCAGAAAAATTTTCTTAAATTTTTTTACCGAATTTTTACCAATTATTAAACCAATTGTGACCGAGTTTAATTTAATTCATTTTTTTTCCTTTCAGAATGCAAAAAAAGCATTTTGCACATAATTAGTCTTCATATCCTTTTCATATCTGTTTAAATAATTAAAAAAGCCATGAAAAAATCAAATTATCATGAATTGCAATTGAAAATATCAAAAAAGAAGTTACGAAAACTGCAGTTCATCCCATAATTACGTTTTTGTCTCAATTTTCATGATAATATAGTGGTAAACATTAAAATGTAAAACTTTTCGTTGAAAAAATGGCTGTCAGATAAATTATAAGCGATGAATCTCATCATCCTTTGGTGACCTAATTAGTAAGACCATTATCTATAAACCTACCTCCTTCCTCCGATAGCATAAAAAAATCTCCATCTTTAAAATCGCGTAGGCAATATTTAGTAGTGGCCTAACATTAACCTGCACACAATTTACATCCAGAGCATGTACACTCGTACATGTAAGCGCTCCTTCATCTGCCAAATAAAAATAATTTCTAATATGCTTTTAAATACCACCTTCGGCACTTTGCTGAAAGTTACGCACACAAAAATAATAAAAATAATTTAGATCAGATATTATTACTTCTACATCAGGTTGTTCTGTGTGCGATATATTTTTTCAACACATTATTAGTAAATAAATAACAAGATTTGAATTCGGTTCTGCATACCAACACCAAATGTTTTTCCTTTCTCGATAACAGCAAACAAATATAAATATTTTATTTAATAATTTATTGATGTGTTATCAAATCTTGCAAATATACCAATAAAAAAACTATACTAGCCATTTGCAACAAAATGTTTAGTAACAAAAGAGCATAAGCTTGAAAAAATTTAAAAAAATGTGTTGTTCTCAATTAAAGTGAAAATTATGTCTCTTTAACTTCAATTTTTGCAAATGAAATTAAATGAGAATTTAGTGAAAGTACAACAGCCGTTTTCTTACAAATGCTCCTTGCACAAACATTTTGCAGTATTAGTGTCCACGACGGCAACATTCATATCTACATATGAATTAAGGTTTGCTGGAGTTAAGATTTATCTCGTTTGGATGATTATATGTAATCTCTGTTGTTGGTTCCAGTACTTCCGCCTGTGAAAGCATTACCATTGGATTTCTTGGCATTTGCTCTAATCTGTTTTTTAATTCTTTATTTTCCTGTTGGATGGCTCTCATGGAGAGGTGCAGTGTTGCCATTTGTTGGATTAATTGGTTCATATTTATTTGTGACATGTATTTGTAATTGTATTCCGATTCCCATAGAAAATACTATATCTTTTTGACTTCTTAAAAAATTTTTCACCGATAATATTCCCGGCGTCAAAGAGACTCTAGTCCGCTCACTTGGAACAACTAAGTATAAGTTGCTCATGGCAGGATTGGCAATTAATGTTTCTTCAATTAGTATATATAAAAAATATCTCTTGTAGACGCGAGCGTTTATTTCCTTATTTTATTCTTCACTTTACACTACACTTTAGAGGGGTAGACACACGACACAGTTAATGTGAATTAAAATCTTACTAATGTGCTTTAAAATTTTACCCTGACACCCTATAGTTTCTGCATTTACTAAACAGCTCTTTGTTTTTTTTATTAATTTTTGTTTGTATTTAAATCGAGAGCAAATGGATAGAAGCCAGAAAATATGATTCGCAGCTATGCTGTTGCAGAAAAATCAGCATTTCTTTGAAAAAAAAAATAAAATAAATAAATATATCTATTAAATATATAATAAATATACTTATTTATTTTATATATATTTTATTATTTAATTATTTTTTATTATTTATTATTTAATTATTATTTTATATATATATATGTACATTTTTTAATATATTTTTAAATAAATATATTTATTTATTTTAATAATTTTATTAATTTATAAATTTCACAACTCTAAAATTGATATGTGAAGAAATTACTGTATTTCTGCGTGAAATTTCTTATTTTTATGTGGACTTCTTCCGTAGTAAATTTATTGCCCATTGGTATGGCAATTTCTTTGCAGATATGCCCATTTCTTTTTGTGCTTCGCAAATCGTTGGCACAACTCTAGCAGAACCTGTGCATTGCTTTCATACCAAACGCTTTGCGTCTTGGAAATCTTAAAATTAGTTTGAACATTTCTAAAGTTAATATTCCTTTTTTGACCTGCTGAAAATAATTAAAAAATTCCCATATTGAAAAAGCTACATGTTGTTCAAATGCTCTGTCGTGTGTCTATTTCACAATACTTATGGTATGACACCCGTTAGTGCATATGCTAACGTATATTACTGACTGCTGAACGACTGCACCCCTGCTCGAACGTTACTGCAAGCCACACTGGACTGAACTGAAGTGATTACAAAACTATCCTCATATTTATATTCTGTTTTTAAATTAGGATTTACTTATGTTTTGGCATAGGATCTTAGATTACATTTACATTTGTTTAGGATTTACTTAATTACCCTTAATACTTATGTTTTATGATTTAAATTTCCTGTCTTATGTTTTATGTTAAACTAGACAAAGCGGCTTAGAGGAGCTGTTCGCTAGAAATGCAGAATTTTATGATAATTATATCTGACCTTGAGGATTCGCCATTCCTTAAGTAGGTATAATGAAATTTTATGATAAAGGGAATGATAAGGAAATTGTTTGTGGATAACTGTTTTAAGCAAAAGTATATAGATAATTAATTAATTATGTGACCTTGAGCGCTTATCATTTAATAATTCACACGCATACTTTTTTACTTTTATTTCATTTGAATCGTCGCTTTGTTTTCATGAGCGCCATTAAAGAGTTACGCACGACCCTTCTCCAATAAAATTTTTCAGCAATATTTAGTTATTTTCGAAAAACTGTCGATTCTATTTGCTATAACACACGTTCCTCACAGTGCACAATTATTTATTTTCCGACCCCATTTACATATGTAAAGTGTGTGTATGTAGGTATGTGTGTTCTTATTTACACATCATCTTATCAAACATAATTAACAGAAAACGTGCACAGATGACGCAATATAAACGATAAGAAATCAAACTCTCATAAAGAGCATTGCAATCACAATCACTGTTGCCAGAATGTCCGATTTCTCTGCATTTTGACTATTTTCATCTCTCAAAATACACTAGTGACGTCTTTATATGAAAATTTACGATTTTTCTACATTTATATAAGTGGCAACATTTTTAGTATTGCATTTTTACAGTTGGTATGATTCAACTTTCTTTACATTCAACCAAACCAAAAAAACTACTAAGGCTTTAAGGAATTGTAATTCTCAGATTTTAAAAGTATTTTAGAAGTGGTTCCCTACTTTATAGAATTTTTGGAAAAAAATAAAATGGTGTGGTCAAGTCTGGCTTTTTCAATTTTAACAAATGCCATTCACAATATAACAATTTTACCACGTTCATCGGCAAATATAGAAAGAATATTTAGTCAGGTAAATTTAAATAAAATTGCCATTCTTTGGGAAAGGATTATTTAGAAGGTATTCCATACTTAAAAGACTATTTAAAATTTAAAAAGAGTTCAAATTTGTGAAAAATGTTAAATACTAATATTTATACAGCAATGGTAATTCTTTTTTTTATAAACTATGTTTTAAAAATAAATATAAATGCACTTATGTATATATATATTTATGCATATTTACTTATTGTAATTTATTGTAATAAAGCAATTAAAATACAAAAAAAAATAATACTTTTAATTTGAGGTTTTTTGACGATTTTAAAAAATGACAACGATTTTCACGACTCTTTGCACAGAAATCTGTACTTTCTTACTATTACAGCCCTAAAAATTCTGGCAACGCTGATTTAAAACAAATGAATTCAATGAGTCTCCCTCGTTAAACTCTTCTGTTATGTTTTCTCATCGAGTTTTGTTTAATTGTGTGTTTAAAGAGTTCTACTGGAGAACTGTTTTAGTTGTATTTGAAAAGGCGATTTAGAAGCAATAAGTTTATTCTTTGTCATTTAAAGCAATTTATCATTAAGCGTATCGTACAATATTTCAATAATAAGACAAAATCAAAATGTTAGGTATGGAAATAAACATTTCATAAATATCATATTCTCTTAAGCAAAAAAAATATTTCTATTGCAGATGTTGGTGTTCAGAAAGCAAATGATAAATTTCGCACTGGATGTATTGACTTCACTGCGGGATCTTTGGGCAAGTATTCCGTTCTTTACAGTTGGTTTTAATACAAAGTTTAAAATATAATTGTATGCAAGGCACTTTAATACAAGGCAAAAGTGATAAAACTCTTGAGAGCTCTTTATCACGATCTAATTTCTATATGTATTAAAGGCCTTATTCCGTTAATAAATCCACAAAGAGGTAACTAGCTTCTTTTGAAACGGTAATAATTTCAAAAATGGTCTTACTTGGCAGATCAAGAAGTCAACATACAAGTTTTTAAAGAAACTAAAATTGACACAAAAAAAATTATAATTAAAGGTGTAAAAAATATATCGTTATCCTTACCGAAAATAAATAAATAAAAATTTGTATTGCACGTACACTCTGCAATTTGTGTTTTAGGACCCATTGCTGCAGCTTCCCTTCAAAATGCCTTCGCATTTTCTGAATTAAAATATTGGTATTTAAAATGAATTATATTGAAAACAAATTTTGTTCTCTAAGAAGACTAGCAATAAAAGAGGTCAAGGCAAATAATTGCATTATAAAATACTATATACATATATATGTAACTATATATACCAATAATAATAATTGTACCAAATTTCTTTATTTCAGCCTCAAGCTTTTAAAAAGTTGTTTGTAGCATCTCAGTTTTCATATGGTTGACCCGATATTGATTTGGTTTTTTATTTATTTTTTTTTTTATCAACAATCGCATATCAAAGTATTATTCCAATCACTTCAGGTCATTACTAATATTAGATTAAACATGCATAATTGATATGATATTTTCCCATGCCGTTATCAAATAATTTTGTTATATTTGACAATATCATATGTATATGTACATATGTACACGCATACATATGCATAAGGACATTTACCACTATTTCAGTACCGGTGATTATCTACCGGTGATTTACTATAGGTTTTTATGTTGGTCCTTATGATAATTACTAAAAGGTGTTAAAACTTTTTTCGCTTTTTTAATTGCAAGTTTCTAACGATTTTCCTCTCAGAATTACAAAGAATAGTTCTCAGGATGTATACGACTTTTTGGCCGCAAGTCTCTTGAATTTTTGGTTTGCAAAAAATTTATTGTATAAAATTATGTAAATAAGGATTCGATACAAATCAAAAACTGTGTACAATTTATAAAGCAAAAAACGATATGTGGCCACTAAAAACCATTGTAAACAGTATAAAAATTTTTGTTCTGTATGGAAGTTTAAGTAATTAGATAGTAAAGAAAGTGTACAAATAGAGGCTAGATGTAAAATGGTACACAAAGGAAACGCAGAGCGCAAGCAGTTCAAATAGTGTACTTCCTATTAATCAAAAACATATAAGTATGTTAGTAAGAAAAAAGGATTCTTCTACAATTTTAAAACTAATAGAGTTGGCACTTCCCAAAAGTCGTTTTAAGCCTGAATTCGCTTTCAATTTTTTCTTGAAAATTTATTTTACTAACTCTAATTTTCTGTCTGATTTTTAAAAGGCGGTGCTCTACAGGTATACGTCTCTCAACCTCTGGATACCGTTAAAGTAAAACAGCAAGCCTTTCCTAAGCTCTACAACAACATGATGGATTGCTTTGTCAAAACTTATCGTCAGGATGGTATTTTTCGCGGACTTTACGCTGGTTCAATACCAGCAGTTATAGCAAATGTAGCTGAAAATTCCGTATTATTTGCTGCCTATGGTTGCTGTCAAAAAGTGGTAGCTTATGGAATGAGTATTGAAAATACTAAAGATTTGCCAGTAGTAGGAAATGCATTAGCTGGGTTTTTGGCAGCTTTCTTTTCAACGTTTACGTTGTGTCCGACAGAACTGGTTAAATGCAAACTGCAAGCTTTAAGGGAGGTAAGTTAGGAGGTTATAATAGTCAACAAATATAACACAAGAATAATTCCAGATGCAACTCCAGAAACTCACAGATACAAATATTAAAATCACTCCTTGGAAACTGACAAGACAGATTATGGCAACAGAAGGTAATTAATATTGGAATATGCTTTAAATATGTTTTCCAATTAATTGAAAAACAAAAAGAAAATCTTTATTGTTATCAGTAACAAGAAATATGGCACCTGTGAAGATTGCTACAGAACATGATTAAAATAATGAATACATTTATGATATGACCAATTTTAACCCACAAAATCTTTTTATATCCAACATTGTCAATTTACTTCAGATGCTATCCGCATGTCTTGCATTATACGTGTTTTAATTTTTTTTATTGCTTCCTAATATCCGAATTTAGTAAATTTTTTGTTTGTTTTCATTACACAGTATTCAAGTAAATAAAAGTTGTATTCAAGAAATAACAAAATAGAAAAATTCGAATATCGTCCACTAATTCACATATATAAAAAATTGGGAATTTCAATGAAATAAATAATAATCGATTTTCCCAGTTTTAAATAAATGACGCTAAAATTGTTTAAATATTTGAAACAAAATTTATACAATAAAATAATAAAAGTTTATTCTTGCTTTTATTTCATTTTCTCGTAATTGTCAATAATCGATTAATAATAAGTTAACAATGTATTAATCAGAAATTGTTCACAGACGAATTAAAAAAGTCATAATTAAAATTTAAAAAAGATTCTATTTAAAACTACCTCTATTTATAGATTATTTCATAGACTACTTATAAATACTTAAGTAAACAATTAATTGCTTTATCATTGTACCCTTCTTTCATTTCAGGTGTACGTGGCTTCTTTAGAGGTTTAACGCCGACATTTATGCGTGAAATGCCAGGCTATTTCTTTTTCTTTGGTGGTTATGAGGGTACAAGAGAATTTTTAGCCAAGTCAGTTATTCTAACAAATAAGTCTTTATTTTTTCTTTTTATTTTCTTCTACTTACGCTTTCGTGTACTTCTGCAGACCCGGTCAATCCAAGGAAGATATAGGAGCATTAAAAACAATGTTTGCTGGAGCAGTTGGCGGTGTTACTTTGTGGGCATGCATTTTTCCAGCAGATGTTGTTAAATCACGTATACAAGTTAATAATATTAAAAGATCTATGACCTCCGTAGGTTTAGAAATAATACATAAGGAAGGTGTTTTAGCATTATACAATGGTCTATTGCCATCGGTGTTGCGTACTATTCCAGCTACTGCTACACTGTTTTTAGTGTACGAATATACCAAAAAGACTCTGAATGAATTGTTGTAACCTGAAATGCATTAAAATAAAAGTTTTGTATATATGTATTTATACATTTTTGTTATGAAAATCTTACTTTTAACCTTAACTACAAATTAATAAATGTGGAAAGACGCCGCTTAACAAAATCAATTCGATCTCTCTGCGTTTCAAGCTCTTGCCATTCATGCCAATAGATCTTAAAAAACATGTTATTTATAGTAAAATATATGTTGTTTGATTACATTTACAAAAGATATTGAGCTTTGCTTACCACAATATATTTATGACCCAATATTTTTAACTGGTTCAATTTCATGTCAAATAAACCGGTATGCCTGTCTTTACCCCTTACAACATTATTCCAACCAGCTATTATAATTGCTATTGTATCCACTGTATTTCGATTGTTTACTCCCAATAACAAATCGCGTGTGAGTATGGCACCAGTATAGTCTTCGGCGCAATCTTTAGAAATCGCTACTGACTTCTTTTTTTCTTGATCGTAACAAACAACTATATCGGCACGATCATAGTTCGGTAAAATATGTTTAAGTTGAATGTCTCGCAAAAATACATCAGTAGCTTCCTTAATTTGCAACAATATGTTATCCGTAGCACTTAATTTGTATTTGGAATTGCGTTTAGGTATATAATGAGGTAGCATTTTGCCCATTACCTTGCGATACTTATCCAGTAGCTGAGCTCCTGCATACCCTTCCTGTGAAAGGTTTATTTTCACAAATGTATCTAAATGGAAAATTTCTCTCCACGTAGTTAAACTAGATCCAGCAGCATGTTTTAAAAATTTTATTTCCAAAGCAGAAGACAACAGTTCCTTGTCATAATATCCCCTTAGACTAAGGAAGTGTAAACAATTTGTAAAGCATTTCGGATGCTTAAGAATCTCTTCCACACGTCCTTTTAATGATTCCAAAATCTTTTTGCAAATTGATTCCTCGACTCGATTGGGAGTATGTATGTTGAAAAGTGCTATTACTAAACTTATGCGCTCTATATCTTTCAGTCTAAGCTTATCAATTTGGTCATCAAATTTGAGCATTATTTTTTCTATAAGTTTATCGTGAGAATATTGCAATTCGCAGCCAAGTAATGCCACGTGTAAACACGTCAGCATGTTTAAGTCATTAAATTTTTCTTCACTTATTTTATCCAGGAGTAGCATCATATAATTAGCTTGAGGCAATTTGGAGCTATAACGGAGAACCTGATGATATAAAAACTTATTGTTATAAAAATTAAAAACAAGTACAAAATTACATATGTATGTCATATCGGCTCCAGAAAATGATATTGCAAAGTATTTTTTAGAATTATTATTATTTTATCAAAAGTGTAAAGGTATATTGAAATAAAGAAAATAACTTTAGAAAAAGCATTAAAAATATTGCATAATTGGTAAAAACACATTGAAATTGTAGAGAATATTTTGGTGTCATTTGACAATACATATCGTTTTTAATGTACCCAAATTAAGTTTTCCAAGTGATTGAAAAATATTACCTTTAAGATCGCAACAAGCGTTATATGGTCTGCCGTATGTAACTCATCCATTAGACGCTGATACAAATAATTAATTAACTCAGCATTACGTATTGGGGTTTGTGTTTTGAAGAATCCCATTGACATTACACCCAACTCAGCCAAAGTCAATTCATTTGCGCATTTTGCCAAATTTGTCTCGAAATCAAACATGTCAAACACTGAACGCCGCATAATATTGCACAAAAACATAGTTTGCACCAATTGGTTCGGTTTCATCTTTATCACTTTCCGGCCAAGCTTACGCAAAGACTCCCACACAAATTCACAAATTCGAGCCAAGTTTAATTTATACCACGCATCACAAACAAGAAGCAATTCATCGGTTTTCCATTGATCAATGCGGCGGCAACACTCTATATCTAGTGTATTCCACAGTTCTACAAAATTAGGGGAACGTACACTTAGTTCTTGCGGCAAAATATATAGAAGACGTAAAGAATCTCTTAATTGATCGTCATCCAATAAATGTATTTTATCACAAAAGACTTTCACAAAGTTTGTAAATTCTTTTTGCGATATAAAGCAGTTTGTTTGATGACAGTAACAACAAACTAATTTAAAATGGTTGAAGAGCTCTTTTCCGGAAATATTTTCCTGTTCTGGTTGCAAAATGGACGGAGTGAATTGTTGGGCAGAGACAATTCCATTATAATCGCCAATAATTTGGTATGGTTTTAAAGAAGCTTCTAAAACTTGGTGTGCATAAGTATTTTCCCCATTCAGGTAGAGTTTTGCATTGAAGGCGGCATGAACATGCAGAAATTTTTTTCTCTGTAATGTCCATTTTTTTCTGCTTAATTTATACAAATTGTGCGTATTATTCCAGAAACCACATTTAATTAAACTTCTTAACATTTTTGTAAATTTTTTTACACTTAATCACATACTATTTATTCATTAAATTAAAATGAACACAGCAAAACATGTGATTGGTTTTGAAGACACTTTTTACACAAACGGCAAAAGAAAGTCAGCTGCTGGAAAATTTTATTCGAATTCATTTTTTTCACAGAGAAATGTTAACAAAATAAAGATAGATTGAAAAACAAAGAGTATGTTGTAAGTTAACAGTGAAATGTTATGCAGATAGTCATAATAATAATATACAACTTTAATATGTTTGTCTATAAAAGAATCTGGAAAACATTTAACTTAAAACAGTATATATCAGTGAGGCGAATTAGAAAAATCTTGCATGATCGCCTTAATGTCTTAAGTGCCAGTGTGGCCAATTTATTATCTTTTTTCGAAGAATCTAAATATTTTTGTTTACCAATTGATTTCTTTTGAAATCAAACTAATGGCTTATGAGCACTGCCACATTATTGCTTTGTCATCGATGTATGTATATACATACATTCATACATATATATATGTACATATTTCCTCAAATGTTCTAAAATGCTGCTCTTTTCGTATAAGGTTCCGACAGATCGCAAAAGAGATTGTGAGATATCAATTTCTAAATTATATAATTGAATTCAACAAATACAAATAATACAAACTATGTAATTAAAAGTTGTTTTGAAATAACTTACCATAAAAAAAATGTGTTAAAATTATTTCATTCAAAGGCCTTAAATAATGGTGAATATTCATTGGTTGGCAGTGTTTCCGTTTGACCATTTCTAATGCAGCCTTTTGTGAGGTTTTTTAAGTAATTAAGAAATTTCTATATTGACCCCAAAAGTACATACATATACTCTTGATTCTATTATGATGCTGGCTCGCTATTCAATTTCAATAGTAGAATTAGTCAGATAATCGTATATTATTATGGGTATTATGGATTCTTAATTTAAGACACTTTTGTATGCAAAAGTGATACAAACACACTGCAGCTGATATTAAGATGTGGCTAGCATACAACACACCTCAAATGCTTAATACCGCCCAAAGACACCAGCTTTCAACCCTATTGAGAATTGAAATAATAAAAATAAGCACAAAGATTCACTGAGAGCGTAGTGGCTAGAAATATCTCCGAATAACACATAAAAACTTGTACATTCAATGCCAAATCCGTTAACTAAAGTCTTTCGTCTTAGGCAATATCCCACCAGATATTAGGATTACAAAAAAAATTGTGAAAAATACGCCATCTAGTAAATAGATTATTGTTTTTAGGATGTACCAAGCCATTTTCTCTGTAAAAACATTATAAATGTAGAGAGTGTTTGTTTTTATGAATAGAGTAATAATTTTTTTGTTTGGGTATTGCTTTTGAATAAGTGGATCAATAAAATAATGTTTAAATGAAATTTAACAACATATGTTTTTTTAAATTTTGTAGGTTTACTTAATTCAGATGAGGTACCGTGTCTTATGCTGTACAGTGGATCTACATATATATGTAAGTATGTATGTATGTATGTATGTTTGTAGATCACAATGTTTAGTAATAGGACAAATACTACACACCACATAAGTTTTACTGTAATTGCCAAGTTATTCGATTAAGTTTTAAAATATGCCATATATGATTATGAATGAAAGATACTTGGAAAGAATATTTTTCTTACAGGCAATTCAATTAAAATAATTTTTTGTTGCCGGTTCAGTTTTTCATATTTTGCTTTACGGTTTTCGCTCTTTTTAATCCTATTTGGATTTTTCTTTGCTACATTCTTTATAATTCACAAAGAGTTTTTGTTATTAGTGGTTGTTACGAATGATTAAATAAAACACATCTTGTAAAATTAGACATGCAAAAAAAACATGGTATACTTAAATGTGGATGGTTTTTGGTAGTAATAAAAAAAGGAATTAGAAAAACTAGACACCTTAACATTCATCGTGTATGTACATATGTAAAAAAAAACATAACTGCAATATTTTAATATTATAACAGTGAGAAAAAGTAATGTTATCTACATACATACATACGGAGACAGAATATATTAAATATGGCAATACCTAATAAATTGAAACATTGTTGTAAAAATTTATAAAATGAAAATATTGTGGAAGTGCTAAAACATAAAAAAATGTAACTGTATATCAAATATAAATTGGTATAAAAAGTGCAATGTACTATAAGTACTACCGGTAACGCGATGTACTCAGTTTTTTATACTTTCTTCTAAACGTACTTTATACGTTACAGTAAGTAGTAAAGTACAGTTATCGAAGAGGATACTATAATATTTTGTTTGAATTAAAGGGTTATTCAATAAGCAAATAAAAATTTGTATTGTTCACGCTTTCCAATAGGGCTGTTATAGATACATTACACGTATTTTTTTCAGGTTTAATTCTACTTTTATCCTGGAGCATTATACAGGAGAACCACGTTTACAAATAGAAAAAAATTTTCCAAAAAAAGAATAACATAAAAGGCTCAATTGAGATTTCGGGTAAAGCGCATTTTTGGCTGAAAAATGGTTGTCTAGTGCAATTTTCATGCTGATGGTATCACCGGGCCATATTTTTTCAAAAAAGAAGCAGGAAACAAACTTGCCGTTATAGGAGTTAGATATACGATGATACTAAACGGTTATTTTTTCGTAAAATCGATTAAAATTGTATTATTGACATGTTCTTTCAACAAAACGGTGCAACCTTTTGTTTTATTTAAATTTAAAATGTGTAGGCATCTAATAGAAAACGAAGTAATGTTTGTGTTTTAGGACAGCTTGGTTTTTTCTGTAATATTTCACGCCTCAGAATGTTTAGAATTATAAGCAGACTCGGCACTTCCTTCACAAGCCGATCCGTATGGCTTTATCAAATAAAGCTCTACAAGATATACATCATCTGATGATTCAAAAATGTATATATGACATCTAAATACAACTTAAACGTTACTTAAAAGCCTCGAATTATGATAATTTACGTCGCGGCGTATTTTCAAGATACGTTTTCCCCGGCTCATATTCTAAATTAACGAATTATAGCTAGATCTCGGGTATAAAAATCTACAAATCTATGATAATTAATAATTGATACTCGTACATACATAAATATGTAAAAAAATACAAAATATCTAAAATATCCGTTGCGATAATAATATAGAAGTCGCTCCTTGTGTTTTTTTTTTACTAAAATGTGGGTGTGATTTTCGTCCACACAGCCAATTACACATGGAAAACCGGCTTTATCCAAAAATTTATTTTGCTTTACTTTTACGGCATTTGTCTTATTAAATTTTATTCATTGTGGACAAAGTTCCCTCTCCATGATAACAAGAGTCTGGAACAACATTTTGGATACGACTAGCTGTGACAGTCGTAAAAACTGAGATAATACGACCACTGAACCAAAATTCGCAATATTGCTGGGTATTTGGAAAGGTATTAATTTTATAAAATTAGTTGCTTTATTTTCCTCGAAAAAATTATAAATACAAAATTTCTGTCTAACCACCCCTTTTTCCACATAATTTTTTTTTATTTTCTTCGTCACTATTCGAATCGAGAGGACAGATCATTTTTAATTTATTGTATTCACAGAATATTTATATTTAATGAAAAATACTTTTACCGAAACTAGTGAGCAAAATGAAGCCGCTAACTCAAATATTAGATAATTATGTATATTGTATTTGACGATAAACAGCCAAGATCATCACAATACTGTTAGAGAATACAAAATTAGTATTGACGTTTTGTTAAATTGATGTTGCCTCAAAATTGTCGGCGATATTGCCGTATACAAGTAGAATAAATGTTATTGTTTCTATTAATAAAACATAAAATTTTATTAAATAAAAGAGCTGGGTACTATTACGCCGCATATACATGTGTAAGTATATTCCATTCATATGAAAGATCCCATATACAATATAATATGTTTACGTAACTTCAATATTTCTTATAAATGTAAACTTGTTGCAGGATATTTTTAACACATTTTAAAGTTGCTCCATATTCTTTTCATCATAAATCAGTGAACAAAATTTTAGAGCAGTAGAGCTAAAATAATGTTATGAAATCATTTAGAGATACTTAACATGTTGCTAAGAAATACGACAGTATTGCCATTAACAAAAAAGTTTACTTTGTATACATATGTATATATTCTTGTAGCAAATTTTTCAACGGTTCAGTTTCTCTTAGCAGCTTGCTTGATTTAGCTGTTTAGTTGTGTAGACGCAGTGAAGTGAATTTTTTTTAAGGTGCATGTACCATACATATTTAGTACATTCCCAAACTATTACTTTTTAGGATAAACAAATAATTTAGTAACTGAAGGTAAGTTATGTATAGAGTTAAATATTTCTTAATAAACTTTACCACAAAATTAGTAAACAATGCCAATAATAGATAGTCTGCTTGCGAATGGGGAAATAAAGCGCAATTGCAAAAAATACCAACACATCGTTAATTGTTTAACGATAGCAAGTTTAAGAGAACACGTTCGATATGTTCTCGCAGGTTTTTTTTTGTCATTTTGCACAGTTCCCGACAGAGAAAACTATATATGGTGTATATTTTGCCAAAAACAATCAAAACTGGTTGATGTCTGCGGACAGTGAAATTAGATGGCTACGCATGTAATAGGCATTGGTGGGTTAAAGAAATGTTCACATAATTTACAGCTGTGGTACATTAGTTTGAATACTGGTGCGTCTTGTGTTGTTGAAGTAGGCTTTGCTTTTTGGCTTATTAGCATAATCTGGAGTCGTGGCATAATTCGGAAAGAAAAAAAAAATAAAGGGTTTAAATAGGAGGATCATAGTGGGCATTTCACATGATCGCCGCGTGATATAACCATCGTTAACTCATATCAATTCACGAAGACCACTTAGATTCACCTAATCAATTAAATTTTGTTTGTAACTGTTAATTTAACTAAGTAAATTATGCATGTTTTGGATCTAAATATAGTAGTGAAACCAGCTTATAACTATAGAAGAAAATGCGAAAATTGCTCAAAAATTTTGTTTATTCTATCCAAAAAATATTAAAAATTTTGTATTTACAAAATATTTAAATGTGCTGGCGCAAACATTTACACGCAATGAAATGCGCAAGGAAGCTGTAATATTTGTAGTCATTTTTGGGGATTGTATGAAATTTAAAATGCAAGGAATTGTGTCGTATTATTGTAAGCCAATAAAAAAGTTATTTAACATTCTGTTGTGTGATGGTTATTTTAATGACAGCATGATATACAGAAATTATACATTTACTTTGATCTGGTAGTAATAACCGATATATATTTGCGTAACTATATCACATAACAAACTACTGATAATTAAAAGATTTAAAATAATTAAAAAATTCAAATTAAATTAAAAAATTGCAAAGATTTATTTATATAAGGTATATGTTGCAAAGAATAAATTAGAAGGGGCATAACTATAACACCTGCTTATGGCTACGCATAGCAAGCATTATCTGAAGTTATGATTATGATCACGTATAATTAATTACAATATTCCCATGTTTGTTTTGTAAATATTGTATGTATATATAACAAGAATCTTGTTGAAGAATATGCGTCGAGGAGTTAGTCTTGACACCATATATGTATGTAGGTCTTCTTCCACTATCCCACAAAGTATTAACAAATGTCAAATTTGGCACGTATTATGAAAAAGTATTATAGTGTAACTTAAAACTGTATTAATTTTTTCAGTCGAATACCACTTGCAAAAGTTTTTGAAAATTTTCATAAAATTATAGATTTTGTCTGATCAGGATTGATTTGACTTTTCTTTTTACTTTTTATTATATTACAAAAGTAGTAATATATCAATTTCTTTATGTTTGGAAATATACATTTTTAATTCATCTTTTTACAGCACCAAATAGAATAAATTACTTTGCTTGTGTATAACAAACATAAAACATATGTTTTCATAATACATTTAAAATATAGTGTATAACCATATACGCCATCTTTATTTGATTTCACAAAGTATAAGGCATATCAGGAAAGAGTGGTATGGGCTAGTGAAACAAGGCCTTAACCGAGCAGAAATGACAACTTCCTTGATTTCGTTTGTGACAGCGAGTTTTCAATGTTTAAAAATCGCTTAAATATACATAATTATTTGCATGCGTGTTTTGCAGTTGTACAATGATGGGGTTCATGTGTAAAATTAAGCCGTTTGAAGGTATTATAATCAGGTGATTGTTATTTTTACATTAGATTTTCTCAGTATGTCAAAAGTTGCCTAAAATATTCTTACTTATTTTTTACATACATATTTGTTACAAACATTTGCTTTATAGTTAGCCATTTTAGATTTCTCTCTTACTATTTTCACAGCTTGTCTCTCAATTCAAATAGTGCCCAATGTTGCCATAAGCAACACTTTTTGTCACGAAAAATTTCATAAAAGAGAATATACAAAATGTGAAAAAAATGTCTAAATATTTTTAATCTTTGGAAAAAATTTTAATAATGGGAATATCTTTTTCCCGATATAAAAAGCAAGTTTTATTTTTTATAGATTTCAAATTTTAAGATACAAAATTATATGTTTATGAATACCAATATTACTCCAAAAAGCCTAATATTAAGAGTTAGTTTAGTTAATAGCTAGTTTAGGATTATGAGACGCAGTTTTTAGATCTAATATCCTTACTTTTATATATTATATAAGGAAGTATATTAAAACCCCAATAATTTACCTTGTTTAAATTGTTTGTTACTATATTTGTTTTACAAAAGGAATATTTACAGTCTATGATGTATATTCAACACATTACAATATGATTAAAAAAATATCAACTAACTGGAAAAAATTCAGGTAACAATGTACCAAATGTTTTTTTATTGCCACGATTAGTAAAACAAAACGAGTAGAAATTTGTCAAAATATACTAATGTTTAAACAGGTATGTAGTTTGTTATGTAGACGAAAGTGGCAGCACTGTTTGTATATTTCATTGCAATGCGTAAACATCTCATTCATCATAAGTATGTACAAACACATGTTAAGTAAACAGAAAATTTAACTTTTTTGCTTTCAAACCAAAAGTGTACAGGTTGTCAAATTCAATAGATAAGAATTACTCCACATCTTATTTGAGAAATTAATGAACACACACAAATTTTCTCATTTCTCCTTTCTTTTTCATTTTTAATTTTGCTCGGTTTTCGCGGATATACCTTTGATTAGTTTTGAAGATGGGGGACAACAGGGATGAAATAAGGCATTTATAACCATCTCCCTCTGACTATAAGACCGAAAAAGCGGTATTCACTTTTGCTTAATTTTTCCCGGGCATATACATACATACCTATTTCGGATCAAAACGCACAGTCACAGTCATAGTATTTGTTTTTCCTTTAGTAAGAATAAGTTTCAATGTTTCATGTTTTTTTGTATTTTTTTTTTTTTTTTAATACTTACGTCCTGTTCACTACTGTGTATACTTGACATATACACATATACTTTAATACAAAAGTAATAATAAGAAAATGTCTATATCAGAAATAACCAAATCCATACTATTCTCAAGATGCTTATAATCAATGGAACAAAAGTATATAGTTATAGTATAGTTCTAAAGTGGTCGTTAGTTAAGTATTTAACACAACCACTTCAAAAGCTACCGACTGCAACAGCCTGCATATATCTATATGTACATATACATACATGTATGTATATATATATTGCATATATTTCTAGTACAAAAGGTTGCTCTGCTGCACGCCCATCGTCGCTCATCTTAGACCAATTTTTATTGTTGAGAGTTACAATGAACAGAAATAATAAAAAAGAGTGATGTCGCTGACAGATCTTTTTACAAGTCGTATTATAATTTTCATAAAATGATTATTTCCCGGCGTTTACAATAGCACTTGTTTGAATCAGTTGAACGAACATATTTTTAAATTTTGATACAATTTTTTCAAATTTCATCCAATTATTCTATATTTTGGGATGGTTAATATTGGCCTCTAAGAAGTATGCCAGCCAGACTAAAAATAGAATATATGAATGGTTCCCTGACAGCAATGATTCTTTTGAAGTTTCTGGGGATCAAAAGATATAATTTATATTGTATAGTGTGGATCACCGATCCTTGAAATTTTAGTGTATATCTATTTCATTGCGTAATTGTCATCTTGAAATTGTATTACATTTCTCGCTGCTGTGAATTCTTTATTCCTACTTATTTTCTATTAATATCTTCTTTAAATATCGAGATTAAATAGTTTGAAAGAAAATCTAGGTTAGTTAGTAGTCATTATATTATAATTTCCTTGCAACCTCTGAGAATAGATTCTTAAAGGAACTTCAAAATCCCCTGTATTATTTGTTTGTAATACATGCCATCTAGATTGTCACCCTTGTATTTCGAGTTGCATTTGGTTTATGTTGCTTACAATTCTCTTAAGAATTGTGAATAATTTCGTTGTCAAAACTATAGAGTACCATCGCATATGCTGTTCGAATTTGGAAATAATTTTTTTTTTTTGCTAAGTTACCTGTAGCACTTGAATACCAAGATGTTTTCGTAATAGGCTTTTTACAGTTGGTGAGTTTACCGATACACGTTTACATATTTGAGTGCGATCATATTAAAAACAAGTCTATTAGTCATCATTAGAGAGTACTAAACCAAAAATTTCTAAATAATTTGCGCTTCTATAACGATCTGTCTAATTAAACCGTTATCGTCCATTAATCGCAATACTGTTTAAAATCTGTATGTTTCGCCTCCACAAAATATTATACTAATATTTGTTAGCTGCAAACAATATTTTTTTTTTTTTTGGTGGCTTACAACAAAAGCAACTTTGATTAAATGGAAAGGATCACTTTATGAACAAATTGTACTACTTGTCCAAAAATCAACCTTTGCAAGCTGGCACATCATGTATTTGGCAAATCGTACTTTTGCTCAGGAGAGGGAATCATATTCTTTGCTTATTCGGAATAAATCAAAAACAAATGATAACTGTAAAGCCAAATGTAAAAAAAAAAAACAAAAATACATATCAAACACATTCTATTTTTCCATTCTCTTTCTACCTCACACTCCAATATACTGCTCATAAATTGTATGGTGTGAATTAGATGTAAGTAAAAATTTATTTTACACTGGCAACCCTAAAAAGTATGCTCAATAATAGCAAGCTAAATACTCTGAGAATATGTATACGAAATTTGTATCTGTGGGTTGGTATATAATCAAATTCATGCAGTATGCTGTACGCATATAGAATATTTAAGCCGTCAAGCCTAAAATATTCATTTGTACTTGCTGATAAAAATTGGAACATTGTTTTGTAAACATGATGAGTAATGTCATAATTTTGAATGCAAGTTTCTTTGCACACTCTTTTTTCACATCTATACACACGTATCTAAAAAATTAATTGATCGTGCTGAAAGAAAATTGTTCATATCGGTCTTTTTATATCCTTTTTTTTTCTATTAAGCACCAAACGATAAATGTAAAAAAACAAACAGAGCATTTTTATGTGATGTGCTTTAACATTTGAATCGCTTATATTGCATCTGCAAAATGGTGACGATTTACTCTTATTTGTTTAACATTACATAAACATAAACTCTCTTAATGCACCACCGCAACAATACTGCTATATAACAGCAATAAATAGAACATGGAAATTGTGTTAATTGCTCTTATTCTCAGTTGTTTTCTTTTTGTCTACTTCTTCGAAATGAGAAATATTAATTTGTCTGCATGTTGCAAAAATATTTAACACTGTAGTGTTTTTGTTGGTTCCATTTTACATTTTTTAATACAGGTTTGTATATACACCAATCTGAATGGCTGTATGGAAATATGTATGTGTTTGACTGTATACAATTTATTCTTTATATTACAGATGTTTACAATTGATTTAGACGACAATGATGATTGTGTTTTCGTTGAAAATGAATCGGAACGTTTGCAGGAATGTGAAAAAACATTTAATTTTAAAAGAAATTTAATTTCTGAAATTTGCAAACATCGTTCTCTGTATGATAATAAACATAAGCTGTTCTCAAATGTTGATAAGAAAAATTTGGTTTGGCAACAAATTGCTACAAAATTAAAATCAAATGGTAAGTATTGCTGTCTCCTTCCTTCCTTCATACTTTCCATTGAATTATTGCTAGTATAATTTTAAGGGAAGTTGGCTAATACAAATTGTTCGTTTTAAAAAAGTTTTGTTGTGTTTTAAAAAATAAATGTGTAGATACGTTTTTGCATATGTACATACATATGTATGTATATTTGAAAAGTTAGTACTATACATATGTGTGTACCTAAAAATGTTCCGTTTGATTGTTTTCCTAAGTTTAGTTAGTAAATTTTTACTTACTTGAAAAGTTATAAAATTAATATGTAAATACATATATACATGCACATATATTTTTATGTTTCAAACTCTGTTAGATGTGGTGAAATGTAGTTTCTTTCACGGTTGATCATTATTATTTATCGTGTGATTTCTTCTGGCAGTTGTTGTCAGTCAAGTGTATACCTAATAGTCTGTTTTATGGAGAGATCACACCATATAAATCTTAAGCAATAAAAATTGGATGATTAGTATAAAACGAGGGTTTTGTTACCACGTTAAATATCATCTAAAACGAGATAAATGAACTTTATAAGTAAGTCATTTGCTTTTTAATTCAAAAAAAAAAAATATTTGAAAATTGGTAATTAATTTTTTTTTTTGTACTTTAAATGACATGCATATTATATTATCACTAAGCTTATTTTTCTTAACTTCTTTTTGAAGTTGCTACCAAAAACTATTGTTATTTATACCATGTCTAATTTTGCAAAATTAATTACATTAATTATGATCAATAATAACAAAAAGTCTGTGTGAATCTCACAAAAAAAGGCAACAGAAATTCAAATGGGAATAATAAGAGCGAAAAATGTGAAAAGAAATACGCAAAATGAGAAATGGAAATAAAAAATTATTTTAGAAAAGACCGTAAAAATAAGAATAAGACGTTTTAGGTTAAATATAGAAAAAACCATGAAAAACGGAAATCTTATCTATTTTTGTATTCCGCTTTTTTCTCTATATCGTTACTTTCAAATGTCACCCAAATTGGACGATTTAACTAGTAGATTATCGCTGCAATTGGACAATGTTTTTCCATTTATTTTTCAGCATATGTAAAAGAACTTTTTTTATTAATATAATTTAGTGCATATTAATATTTCACTGTTATGTATATTGATGCTACTTTATTACTTTCATGCCAGTTGACGACTGCAAAGCTACTTGGTTTGAATTACGTTACGCTTACCAACGTCATGCAAGGAATTTACGTAAATACTTTATTAATGGTCGCAAAAAAAATCTAAAACGTCCCAGCATGCCTCTGGAAACAAATTTAATGTTTTTGTGGAGATTTATCGATAATCGGTAAAACTTTTTTTCTTTAATTGAATTCTATTTAATACAAACAAAATAATTTTTCCGTTCTTTTTCATAGGAAAACCTGTAAAATACCATTTGAAATTGTTAAAAATATTGATACTGCTAAAGAACAAGTGCAAGAGCAGCACAATAAAAATTTTGGGAATCTGAAACAAATAGATGATGACTTAATATTAGTAGAGCCCCCCGTTGAATTGATTGTTATCGATGAAGAAGATGACAATGGTAAATCGGCAAAGCAATTCAAATTGAACAATAATATGAAATTCTTAATTTTGCAAATTAAAAATTATCCTGAATTATACGACAGCGAACATTCGTCTTATAAAGATTATGCAAGAAAAAGCTTCGTTTGGAATGCAATAGCGAGTAATTTGGGAGACAAAGGTAATTTAGAGAAGTGTATACTAATGAGTGCAGTGATATGTTTTTCAGTGTTCATGTACAATTTGCAATTGGTATTGATTTCAGTAGATCGGATATGAATAATTATAGAGTGCATAAGAATACTAATTTATTTGTATTTGTTTATGTAACTTAAGTTAAGTACTTAATGCATGCTGTAACTAACACAGGACCATTATTTTAATATGTGCTTTCTTATAGTATTAATTTATATATGTATATATGAGGTATGATGAAAAACTAAACGTTATTTTTAATATGTTCCAAAAGTATTTATTTATTCATCAATAACTATCTTGCCCACTTCAAAGTTATCAACTTCAGATATAATATATTTATGCCGGAGTTTTTTCCAATTCTCAAAAACACTTCTGGTACCGCAAACAGCTCCTGTTTCGATTTTTCTTTTATCTCCTCAATTGTAGGAATTGAGGAATTGCTTCTCGCAAACGGCGCATAACTTCAAGGTAGTATTCCTCATTGACCGCACGACCTTGTAGTAAGAATTCAAGATCCACCACGCCATTGCAATCGAAGCAAATAGTGAGCAAAACTTTCACATTTGAACAAACTTGTCCTGTTTTCTTTGGTTTAAGCTCTTCTGTACGCTTCCATTGGTATGATTGAGTTTAGGTTTCAACGTCGTACCCTTACACACACGATTCGTCACCAGTTATAACCTTTTTGAGCAAATGTGGATCGTCGTTGATGACGTTCAACAGCTCCCATGTGACGTTTTATTCCTCAAATTTTAATAAAAAATATGGAAATACCATAAAAACACGACTAAACTTTTTATCTTTCAAAAACTAACTGACAATCCAAAATGGGTGTTATTGCCAACATACGTAGCTCACGAAATTTGAAAATAACTGCTATTTTTGATCTCACATTCTACGAATAAATTTGGAGATATAAAAAAAAATTATAGAAACATGTCATGATATTTGTATGTATGTATGTATATTTTATTGCCTTAAGTATTTCTTCATATAACGAAAACAGTTAACTATATAAAGTTAGATACATATACATATGTACAAATATAATTTCGAGGAAATAATAATGTGTTGGAATATACCGTAATAATTATCATAATTTTATATGATTTAGATATATTTTCCTTACTATCGCCGTTATTCATTTTAACGATTTAGTAAAAAAAATTATTTGCTCACTTTAGTTCCACCACAAATATTGTGTTAGACTTTATTACTGTTCTCTTTTAATATACTTGTAAAACCATTAAAACCGATTGTGGGTAAATGAGTAGGGTGAGTATGTGGGAGCTGATAAAAACTACATCATTTGTGTATTAAGTTTGTAGTTCGTATATTTTATATCCGTTTCCTCAATACTGTCTGTTACAGCAATGCACGTAGTGAACGGATACATTGTTATTAATATTATTTATTTTCAATAGCTACAAAATTAATGAAATGTTGGATTGTTATGCAAACACGTTACGAGTGGGAATTAAATAATTTGAAAAATCCTGAGAATAACAGTGCTATTTCAGAGTTCCAAGCCCACTTTGCGTTCTTTAAGGATTATATTCTTAATAAGTAAACGTTTTAAGTTTCTCTTACAAGTAAACACGTATTTAGTAATTTTTTCTATTTTTATTTAAGCCCTGATACGGTATATAAGCAGTCGTATTATTTAAAGACTTCATGGTATGATCCAATTGATTATTTCAAGGATATTTACAACCTTATAATACGAATGAAGAAGGTGTGCGATATTGTTTACATAACCGACTCGCTTTTGAAAACGCCAGAAAAAAGTAGTCAATATCTTTCCCTTTGGACTCAAATTGCCTTTTTAAAAAGTAAGTTTTTTTATAATATAGTGCTGGATTGTGTTTAGTAATATTTTTAATATTCCTGAACCCAATCTTCTAATTTATTTCAATATATTGCAGATATAAATCACTTACTCTATAACAATAGCTACAAATATTTAAAAAAATATGATTAATTTATAAAATTATAATAAATAGTAAAACTTGGAGTTTTTTACGGTACAAAATTTGTAGACACCGCTGTGTATTCCTTTATTTATTTAAAATTTTGCATTTCTGGTATGACTTTACTTTGGAAACCATTGCTTTATTCACATTCCAGTACGGCAGTGACCCTAATCATTCAACTCTCGATTTAAATATATGCCTTGTATATAATACAGCACACATGTTCCAATAGGCCTCACAGCCCCCAGATCATATGTGGAAATAATTAGAGCGAAGAGTCTAAAAACGTGCACTCTCAAGCAAAAGTGGTCATAAAGCAGTATTATCTGAAGAATGGGTTGAAATTGCTGAAAACAAGAAAAAAATTAAAGCACTGCATGCCAAATACACTAAAACCAGTCATTCAGCAACTAAATATTAAGTTACATTCCGTCGTTCTTTTCGATTTAATAGCAGTGGCTGTGCCTTTACCTCTCTCTTGTAGAATACTAAATTTAATTAATTTAAATACTAAATACCATAATTAAACTCTAAACTACAAATTTTAATTATATATTTATTATTACATAAATTTGATTATTGTAAAATGTTAAAATTTTCATTATCGGTTGCAGTTTATTAATTTAATGACAATAGCAGCCACTAAAAGAAAACGGAAATAACTTTTCCAGCTTATGGATGAATAAAATGCTTCCAGTAACATTTTCTTCGAAAACAATTATAATTCTTTTTATTATTTCCGGTATACATTTTAGCTATATGCCAATGTTGTTGTATATATGTATATTCCAATAAAACTACACATTTTTTTGCATACTTTTCCCGAAGTTTCGTGGATTATATTTCCACATACATATATAAATATATATATAACGTAGTTTTTTTTTATTTTTCTGATACTTTGTGGCTTGCTCTTAAGTTGTCAGGGTCCTCATTATAATTATAATACTTATTTGACTTTTACTTAAAACAAAATATTAATTTCTAAACTAAATCTGTAATTATTTGAGAATCCGTAAATATTAAATTAGAGTATTTCTGTACCGTATAATTATTCCGAAATGTTTTTAAAAATTATTATTGAGAAAATATAAACTAATAGGAACTAGGAAGTTGTACGAACTAGTTAATACAATGCAATAAACAATTTCACGAAACTTACGTGTTGTGATCTAAAAACTAAAACCTGTTGAAAGTAATATTTTAAATTACTTGTGTTTTTTTTTCAATAGATTGTTCACCTGGAGAATGTGAAACAACATGGCTTATAATGCGTTTTTTCTACTGGGAACTTATGAATATGCGTCAACAAAATTATCAACTTACGGATAAATGGTACTTTGAAACTATAATTAGCGAGTTATATGCTATTTCAAAAGCCACCCAAACATCAAAGCAACAGGAACTGCAAATTAAACAAAATAGACAAAGCAAAAAAACAATTAAACGTTCTCCTCAAGCAAATGCAACATCGCAGGGAGCGCCAGCTTCCAAACGAAAATCTCCAATACCAACAACAACAACAACGCAAATGACACCAACAATTGTTAATCATTTACAAATTGTGCCACCATCAAATTCAACGGCTACAACTCAGTGCGCACGTAGTCCACAGTTTATATTGCCAAAAATTACCGCAGCGATAAGTTTAGCACCAACAGCATTAAATGCAGGAGCAGTACAAATTAAGCAAATTCCAGGACCGCCCATGTTATCCCCTGCACCTCAATCACTCAAAGTGGCAAACGCCACACCTGTAACTGAGGTTTCGTCCTCTACAAAAGCGATTCCACAAATGTCATTATCCTATAATTTACCAGTGCAAACAAAAATGACACCTTTTCCGATGCCATCACTTGCTAGGCCTGTAATACCAAGCAATATACCACCAAGAGTAATAAATACACATGCAACGATATCCGTTCGACCGCGGGCTGCTTTAAAACCATCTATTGTTCCACCTGCACCAGGTCCTGCTACAAAAACAACACCCGCAACAATGAATATAAATTCCGTAACGAATTCACCATTAACGCCCAAGATACCCACAACTTTGACACATTCTATAGCATCATTTAAAATAACAGTACCACAAAATGTTTCAACACCAACTACAACAAGTCTATGTTCAGCTGACAATAACGTCATTACTACGTCGACTACTTCCACTGCCGCTAATAATAACGCCAGCCAATTACCAAAAATTACTGGTGCCATTTCTTTGCTGAATCACAATGAAATTCTTATCGAACTTATATCTTCACCAAACGGCAATCAGTTAGTAGTTCACGGTCCACCCTTAACTACGAAATATCAAGTATCGATGCCCACGTTAGCGAAGTTTATACGTGAAGTCTTAGCAATACCATTGCTGCATAATAAAAACACCAATCAATCCGATTTGATAAATATTTACTGGGAACATATTAGCAGTAAGATTAATTTACCAGGTAAATTCGCCGGCACTCACATGTTCGATTAATTTTTAATCTTATTAATTTTGTTTATTTTTAGTGTATGTTTGTCGTGCGTGTTGGAACTTTTTACTTGAAAATTTCAGTCATTTCCCACAAATTGCACCCATGAAGGAATTAATGAAACCTTTCCAAACATCTTTGAACGTGTGGAAAGTGTCAACTGCATTATTTAAGAAGTTTGACGAAGATTGTAGTAAGTTTATTCAAAATCAAATTAATTTTCCAATATAAAGATTTTCCGCGAAAAAATTTGCTTCCAATTAGATATCATAATTAAAGAAAAGTTCACTTCTTACTGAAAAAGTTTCACAAACTTCAACACACCAAAAAAAAAAAAAAAAAAAAAAAAAAAAAAAAAAATGGGGAGAGGGAGAGTGAATGATATAGTATGGGCAAATCATTAAATTTTGCTAAAAAAAATAAATAGTTCTAAATTATAAAATTATTATTAAATTATTTTTTTACTAAGCGCTTGTTACTTTGAAATATTTAGAAGTCAAATTTGAAATTGTAAACAAATCGGGAGCAATAATGTGTAATTTATAAATTTGTATTAATTTTTCAATTTCAAACAAATTAAAAACTGGTAAACATTGAATGAATGTTGAAATGACAGATAGATTGAAATGATATTAAATTAAATTACCTATATAAATAATTAAAATCTTTTATAGTTTATTAAAATCTTTTATAATTTGCATTTAAATCCTAAAATACATATATGTATATATATGTGGAGTAATAACAAATAATTAAACTGGTGTTTAAAACCGTATAATTGAAATCGGATTATTGAATTATAATAGAAAGAAAATTAGTTATTTTTTTAATAAATTAAATAAACACTCCAAAAGGGGAAAAAATCGAAATAAATGAAATACATTTCCAATACAAAACAAGTAATAAATAATAACACAGAATTATACTATATAAACCAAAACCACGAGTAAAAGCAGTGAGTACCTTTTTCTTAATTCGTGCAATGTATTTGGAAAATCATTAACGGCGTCTGGTAATCATATTAAATGCCATAATTGTGCATGTAAATACCACTACTCGGCCTGCGTTACACTTTCAGAATCAACATATTCAATTATGTCGATGGAAAAGAAACGATTCTGGAAGTGTGATTTGTGTAGGAGCGATACTGGTAGAATGAAATCACCTAATAACTTGTACCAGGAAGTTATTCATGAAGAATAAGGAGAACAGTACCGAACACAAAGTGTAAATAATAACGTGGTAAAAGATATAACAACATCTGACAGAGGATATAATATCCAGTATAAACGCGCCAAATAACAATATTATTGCTTCTAATAAATCATTAAGAGAAGAAACGTTAACTGCATTTCCGAAACTAGAGGAAACATTAACAAATCTTTCTACACAAGTTAATGGCCTTCAAAAAGAGAATGGGGAAAAAGAGAAGATTATTCAAAATATGGAAATTAAATTACAGAATCTGGAATAGCCACTTCTGAACAACCCACGTGGAAGCTATTCCTATAATTAATATTACAGGGGCACAGTGGAGGAAAAATTAGAAGATACTAACATATGTAAGGCTTACAGGATCAAAAATAAAGAGAATATTATTGTTGACTTTTGCTCTTGGAATAAAAAAAGGAATAATGTCTAAATTAAAAAAGTACCAAGTGAAAGCAGATATATTCAACAACAACAAAGGCAATACTGAGAATGCAGTCGTTAACCCAGCAAACAAACAAGAGTATAAAACAACACTTGTAAATGATAAATTGACAGTTACTAATAGGCAATCCTTTTGGAAGCAAAAAACAAAGCATGTGAAGTAGGATGGAGATTTTTTTTGGTTCGCGACAGAAAAACATTCGCGAAGAAAAGTGAAAACTCAACAACAATATCTATCAGAACTGCATGTGATAAAGCTGTAATTGTTTAATTGTAATTGTTTTTTCTATACGAGTATAACTTATTTTAATTAACTAATACATTTATATAATAAAATATAAAATATAATATGGCAAAAACAAACATTACAAAACTTTAGTCCAAATAGCACAAGATTAAATGATTTATTATCATTAATTTTCATGAACGTCAGGTCACTACGAAACAATTTGGTTGGTATGAAATACAGGGTTTCTAATCAATATTTCTTAATAGAAAATATAGTCTTGGTAACCATAAATCCGGAGGTGCAATCTATATCAAAGAGAATATAACCTTTAATGATATCTCTTTAAGACATAATATTTTCGAGTCCAAAAATACAAGTTACTATAGATAACATAAATGTGGTACTCTCTCTCATTTACTGACTCCTCCCAAAGCGTTAATAATCTTATACTAGAGCGTGAAGATACAATAAACAAAACAGATCTGAAACAAGATATGATAGTTATCGGTAATATAAATATTGATATAAGTAATCAGAATATCACAAGAACAAAATACTTGGAAATGCTCAAATCCAATGGTTGTGCATGCTTAATAAATGAAAGTACAAGAGAGAATATAAGCAAAAAAAGAAAAACACTTGTATTGATCAGTTATTTATAAGCAGCAACAAGCAGATATTAACGCGTCAATAATAACAACCGCAACGTCGGATCATTACTCACATTTTTGTAGTGTGAAAGGAGAAATAATTCAGAGAAGGGAAATAAATACAAAGAAGTATGCCAATATATTAAATACCAATAAAGTCAACAAAATGATAAGAAATATAAATTGGAATGTTTTATAATAAAATAACTGAAACACTTACCATATTTATAAAGAATCAACATAAACAATCAAAAATACTAAACATAAACATGATTCTTTTTGATGATCATATTCTTATAAGATGTAGTAATACTGCGTTTATAATAACAACTACAATTTCGGGTCACTACTCACTTTTTTGTAGTATAAATAGATATTATTTAGAGAAGTACAAAGCAGTGAAACAGTAAAATAGTTACCAAACCGGCAAATAAAATGATAAGAGATATAAATTGGAATGATTTTATACATCCTAACAGTAATGACATATTCACCAATATTTATAAAAAATCAACGAAAACAATAAAAAACAACAAAACAAGATCTAACAAATTGTGATGTAAGGTATAAACTTTTTTAAAAATGTAAGAACAACTCTAATAAAAAAAAGTTTTGAAATGAATTATAAAAAATATAGACATTTTTTACATCTGAAAATATACAATGTAAAGAATCTTTATATATAAAAAAAGTTGCATTGTGTTAGTAACTGATGTTCTCTGGAATTCGTGAACCGATTTTCAGCAAACTTCAACACCAAGCTTTTTATGTATAAACGGTATCTGTATGTGGATTGATTCTGAGTTATAGCAAGTTTAGTGAACACTGCATTCATTTCAAAATATTTGAAAATATTTAAGTTAATGTTAATTTTGTGAATTTAGAGTATTCACACTCAGGAAAAAGGATTCTATTAATTTCCCAAAAGGCACAACATTTTGCTCAAATCACATTAATGTGTAATCTATTAAATAATCTATTAGATATTTAATCTAATTATTATTAAATAATCTAATAGATTACACATACACAATACTTTGCAGACAAACCAAACCGCTTCGCAAATTATGTATTAATATCAAGGACAGAATTGTTATATGAAAATTGAAATAAGTAAATAAATAAATAAATAATAAATGCATTATACAATCCAATGCATAATGCATTCAACAATTTCATCACAGCACTGTCAACAACTAATTTAGTCATAACATAGATAGAGCGATAATATAAAATCTTTGAATAATTTTTTTATAATATTTCTACAAAAATTCTTATTTTCCTAGCAAAAATAATCTTTTTTAATTGTTCGAGAGTGCAAATGTGCACATACTACATTTGTGTAACCTTCTAAATGTTTCTAAATTTCAATTTGCAGTTTCTAAGGATTGGCTTCAATATGCTAAAACTTTGCCGGATGTTGTAGTATGTATAAGTGGTTATCGGGTTCTCTATCAAGATGTTTGCAAACAAAATAGTAATCAAAAAGTTTCCGAGATGGAAACATTATGTGCCTGGAAAACTATAAGCCTCATGTTTCCAAAAATACGTAAGTACAAACTAGAAATAACTTGTAAAACTAAAAATATTTCCAATTTTATTCTTTATTTCACTTTTATTTATACTCTTTAGCTGTAATTCAAGAGATATGGAGTAACCTTAAAAAATGTTTTGTGCAGTATATGAATGAATTGGAATTTGGCACCGAAAATAAGTGGCCTATTAACTGGTGGCGATCGTTGGCAAGATTAAAATTTTTAGTTGAAGCGCGGTATTCATCAAATGAACCATTTTATTATATTGTCACTAATAAAATGCTGGAAGAAATTGATAAATGTGCCATGTTGGAACTTAAAAGTAGATATAAAAATAACGGTAAAAAGCATATTCAAAAAAGAAAAATATTAAATTAAATTCAAATAAATTGTTGACAGACGAAGATGTGCAAAGTGATGTATTTAATGAAAGTGTCAATTCGGAAGTCGAAGGTAGTAAGAAAAAGGACAACGATATCATAACATCAATGATGGTTTCACACGCAAATAGCAAAAAGCATGTAGAACCGGGTACTCTCGTGACCGCCATACAAAAATATCCTGTTATTTATGGTAAGGGTGATAACATTGAAAAATTTGAAGCCTGGAAGAAAGTAGCACAGGAACTCCACATGGAAGGTACGAATATTCTTAAAAATCAAAGAAGAATTTTAGTAAAGATTTTAAATCCTATTTTATTTCTTATTTTCGTAGTACCTGACTGTCTGTTTGCGTTTAAACAAGCTATTGAAAAGTATTTCGCTTACAAGAAACAAGATCCTCTCAATCGTTTTGACATTAATCGAAGATATTATAAAAAGTTAGACGACATTGTACGCAGCTTGCCAAACAGCAAATTTTTCGCAAATCGTGCGAAAATAAATATAAGAACACCGTTTGAATTGAATCAAAGTGTGGATGCGCAAGATAACGGGGTGAATTGTACGGATTTAATATTTCCAGAGCGTTACATTAGTGATATTAGTATGTCGAATAGTCCAAGTAATTTAGTTGTAAAAAATTGGATTTATGCTATAGGCAATATTCCGAAATTCTCCAATGAATTTCTTCCCATCAAAGATCTTTTAAAGGAATATTTGCCAAATATAAAGGAATAAAATTTGTTTCCTTTTTATATTCCACAAATACATTAAATCTGTTAAATATATAATGCTAGCTAATGGCCCGAAACAATAAATTTCAATTCTGAATATTAATATTTGGGATCATTAGTGCAATTGTCTTATTTACGTCTTTCAATAGTTTTTATTCAAAAAATATTCTGAAATTAAAATCTATTTCATCAAATTGTAAAATACTTTCATTATATGTATATATAAATTAATTTTTATAAATTTTCAATACTATAGCCATGTTGACGAGTGCAAGAAAAAGTTTTTAATATACGAAAATAAATAATTCTTTATAATATAATGCAACACCACTGGCATATCTTGTATATCTTAAGAATTCTATTACTTTAAGCGTATGTTGTTATTGCTATGCTCATTGTATTTGTTCTATGTTTTATAAACATTACTAGTTGGGCCCAGCCCGCCTTGCTGGCCTTCAATTTTTCTTTTATTTTGAACTGCCGTTCGGATTCAAAAATTAAAATTGTAATAACGCACGAATCTTATGTTTTTTTCATATTTTATGTATTTTAAAACGTAAAAATGTAAATTTTTATAATTATAAATTATGTTTTACATATTTTATTTAAATTATAATTATATATTTACTGCAGTACTTCTTGATAAACTACGTTTTTGGTTTTGCCGTCGTTAGGGAATACGAATAATGATAATGGGTTACCAAGATAAATATGGGTTATTTATTTACTTTATTTTTTAATTGATTTTTTTTTTACGAAAAGATGTTAGGTTTGAGTCGCTATCGGGCTAATTAATAGCACTACACGCTGATTAAGGATCTAACGCCTTCAGCAAAACACAGCATATCGCGCTAAAAACACAAAAAAACTAAATATTGCACCATCTGTCGGACAAACTTCAAACTACACAGAAACACTCCTCACGGCGCATAGAGCAAAAAAATCGATTCAGTAGTTTTTGAGTTTATCGATCACGAACATACACGTTATTTTTATATATATACGCCCATGTTCTGAAAAACGCATATCGCTTAAATTTGTCGTTTTCAAACCGCTAGACCATACTGAAGCGTTCTGGCTTATTTAATTGAAACTGCACTTTAAACACAAAAGGAAATGATGTACAATTTAAATTTAATATATTTTCTATTTATGTAAGATAAAGCTTATAATATTTTTTCACAATTTTAATTAAAAACATGCTATAAAAATTTACCTTCAGTTTTTCAATTGTCGGTCGCAATTGTTTACTTAAAAATGCAGTTTTGTTTAACCTGTACAGAGCTACGAAACTTAAAGCGCGGAGCAATGCTATTAAATTTGAAATTCTTCTGTGCAATTATATATGTATGTATGTACTTACGCTTGGTCCGGAATGTCCAATGGATTGGAAGAATCCCTTAGTGTCCTTTTTTTAATTAGCAATGCTTTAGGTTGTAGCTTTTTCAAAGCCAATATAGCAAGCAAGAACGCTGTAGGCATTTTAATTTAAAATTTATTTCTTTGTTTGTATTTTTTGTTATGAAAAACCATGTTTTCATTATTCGAACAAAACTTCGACAAATAGCAAAACGCCAGCAAATCGCTTCGTTTTCAGAACAGCGAAATGCGTTTTGCGTTTTTAGAACCGCAAGCGATTTGAAAACGCTGCGTTTTTCAGAACATGGGCGATAGATTATAGATCGTTGCCAGCAGAAAACGTTTTTGCGCGACATCGTTGATATTACATGCAGTTGAAATATTGGTAAGAACCTCGACAAGTAAATAGCAACAATGAGTATGAAGTTACTAAAGTCTCCGTAATAACTTATTATTTAATTAAAAAGAAGCTAAGAAAGCTGGAGCTGCTAACTGCAGGCAATAAATTGGAACTTCAGAGAAGGCTAATTGACGAATTCAAAGGTAGCGCCATTATTCCTATTCCTACGATTTTGAAGAAAAAGAAGTTCAACTACTGTGATCTCAGCTCAATGTTCGCGGACATAATGGCAAAATTGGAACAACTACAGGAATCTTCTAAAGGAGAAAAATACTTCCTGGAGACAACAAAATGTGAAAAAATGGAAATGCTCTTATTGAAAAGCTCTTATCAGACATAATCAATAAACGTGCAAATGTGATGAAAGAGCGCTGCCAGAAATCAAGTATACCTTTACCAGTATTCAGTATTCATTTTTACATAAAAATGTATGAAAAATCTTAGATCAATTTAAAACGCGACAAAATTGCCACAAAATAACATGAATAGACGGTGAGACGGACAAAAAAAAAATTAATTAACAACTTCCTTTCTTATATTTAGTCAATACAAAACAAAGTACTTTTGTCAGTACATGTAGTGTTTCATAGAAATGTATGTAATATATGTAATATATAAAACTGATAGCTCAACTGATAACAGTTTTTCTCCTTTCATAGTCGCAAATGGTCAAAAATTGTTTGTATTTATTTTTCTTAATAAAATATAAATTATAAATATTTTTAATTTTTTCTCATTAAGATTGTTTTTTATTTTTATTTCCTGGTTGGCTTCTTCTGGAAATTAGCCTGGAAATTTTATTACTTTTTTAAATAAATTTATGAATTAGTATAACACAAAAGTAATCTAGCGAAAACATTTAATGTGAAAGGCGAAATTAAATTTGTTGGCGATGTATTATATGTTATTAATTTGCCTTACATGCAACAATTATATTCATTACTTTATTTACTGGTATGAACAAAATTGACAGCGGAGTATCAGCTGCCGCTTATGTTAATTTCTCTGCATGCTAATGAATAATACCAGCAAACCATTTCCATGTTTTATACTTTTTTTTGCCTTTTTTTGGACTTGGTAAAAATAAGCTAATTTTAGACGTGTGTCAGCACTTTCCTGATCTAATTACCGAGTGAAATGATATTCGTATGTGTAGTTATAATTTTAAAATTTTTTGTGGTAAAGTTGCATATCCTTTTGAACAAATTAAGACCAGTTATCAGGTAACCGAATATTCAGTGTAATTCAAACTACAATTTAATTTCAATAGAAGTTTTAATATATTTAACAGTTCTTCAGCGCTGTTTGGTAAATCGGTAAATTTTCAAATTACGGGAATTAAGAATTGAGCTTCACTGATTCAAAGAGACGACTTATATGTGTAATTGCTTGCGTATTTGTGCTTTTGTATTTAAGTCGTGTTTAAGTGTTATGCCTATTAAAACATATTTATTATTCATGAGACATACGACAAAAAATAACAGGAGAAGGGAAAGAAGCAGCATTTCTCTTTAGGCCACAATATTTGTGCACTTGCCTAGTACAACTTCTATATGTCATACTAGGAAGAAAAGAAGCAAGAGAAGAAACCTTCAGAACTACAGCAACTTCTCTGCAATGTAAAGCCAATCGATCTTTGATGACTTTTCGTGATAAGTCTGTATATATGTATGAATGTAAGTATTTTTGCTGTACAGTTTGTGCAGCTGTTATAAGTTAATTGCTTTATAGGATGACATTGTGTACGTTAGCCGTTGTTGCCTTTTTGGATGTATTATTGCTGGAAAATTTATCACCTCTCATTAGAATTCAGTTGTCATCTGTGTTCAAAGAAATTTATAAAATTTCAAATTCATTTACATGAAGCAAATGTATGAAAAAAACTTTTAAGGATGTTTGATTACGAATTTTGTGATAACTGAGATACATACATATATGTGTAATATTTAAATGTTAAATGAATAAGGCGTCCAATTAACTTGTAACATTAATATATTAAATTTGTTTACAACATGTAATTTATTTCTCTCATAATGTGAGTTTTTATGTAATCGCCGGAGATTTCCTATGTAATATATACAATTATATATATACTCCTTATATTATTATTTTCGAATTTGCTTAAATTGGATAGATAATGTAATTTAAACGAATTGTTTTTTATTTGTTTTATGATGAAATTAACCTGAATGCTACATTTTATTAAAACTTACGTAGACATAATCCGAAGCATTTTTGAAAAGAGTGTTAAAAATCTAGCTCTTTACGGGCAGAAGAATGGCGATCAAGGCATTAAATACCGTTAGGGTTGAACTCAGAAGTGCATGGTGATGTATAGCAGTGATCAATAACTACTGTGCGCATATACAATGTGTAAGACATTGGATAAACTTACTGGAAAAGTTGAGGATCTACACTCGCGAAACCGAATTCCTATTATTCATCTTGTTTTATTTAAGAAGCGTCTATAGACATGTGCGTCAACATAACAAAAACTATAAGAAATACAAACTATTTAGATAAGTATTATTTTCATAAGCTGGCATAATTGTGCTATATATGTACTTTGCGTGATTGAGATCACAAAAATTTCCACCCGAACTATTCGCCCAAATTATTTGAACACCACTTTCATATCCCCTCATTCCCAACCGCCGTTAGTACTTTTGAAAAAAAAGAAGTGATTCTTTGTCAAACAAACAAGCATATGATGATAATGTAAAGGGATTTACCCCAATACGAGTAAGTAAAAAAAATTCATATATTTTATTTATATTTAGTTTGAATCAATTCCATGTGAGTTACGACAACTTCGAATTATTAAATTTTAAGATATAGAAGAAGAATTTTTTTATTATTAAGTTTTCTACTCCATCGCCAATCAAATTAGATCAAGTTAAAGATTGGTTTTTTTGTAAACATATATTTTTTGTAAAAAGAAGATTTATTATTAGGCACTAGAATAAAAATAAAGTATTAAAGATATATTGCTGATACAGTCGAAATAATCAATACTTCATTTTATAAGGAAAACATTTCCTTAAATTTTTTTTATTATATTATGTATTATGTACACCTCTGTACATGTAAGAATGCGATTTCTTTTTATTAATTTTGTAGTCTGAACGCGTGGTAAAAAAAAATTGAACTTACTTCAGCATTACTGTGACCATTTTAAAAATTATCGCGCATGAAGTTACACGTTGAAAAATTTCCCTTAGATGTGAAAACGTTTAAAACGAGATGAATGGAAAAAATAGTCTTAAAGGCGATTGTATATATCCTTGTGCGAATATAAAAATAGGAAAAAGATGAGCATTAAATGTTGTTTCGTCTTAATTAAAGCTGATTTTGTAACAAGAGAGACTTTTAAAAAAGCAAAAAAGACTGTTTAATCCACATTCCCTCCTTTAAGTTGCATGTTATACATTTATTTATTCAACATTTTCGTGCGAATGGATTGTACGTCTGGGTAGAATAGTGAAATTCGCTTAAACAAACAAAAAAGGTAGATGTACACACATACATGCATATGTATGTCCAAGTTGCGAATGAGACAGTTGTATATGGATCAGCTTTTAATCAGCTATTAATTTAGCACATGAATTAAAATACATCACGACTTAAAAAATTAACCAAATAAAAGCAGTCTTCAATGTGTGTTTTGGCATCCTATAAAATTGTGTCTCCAATAGTTTTCAAATGCAATAAAAACAAAACTTGAGCAACGATGAACGTTTATCATAAGATTGACATATCGAATCACGATTTATGTTTTACACGTAAATTTAACATATCCACACACATAAATAATACAGAGTCGACGAAATTACAGTAAGTTAACTAGCCAGAGACAAAGCTTTCACCTAAAAGTTATTGTACGAAACGCTTTGCTATGCGTATACCTATACATTCATAGAATGTACGCAATACTATATGTTTTCACACTACACATAACATTAATAAAAAAAATTCGTATGTATGAATACGCGGATGACATTCTTGTCAAAAGTTTTCTCTGCCCCTTTAAATGATTTCAAAAGAAATTGAAAAGTGATGGAAGAAGTGTCGCGAGAGAATATAAAATTTGATTTTTAAGTCAATAATTATTGCGGATGAATATTTAATTTAATTGGAATTTACACAAATCAAACAAAGAGATGCTTTAAATACTTCGGAAAATACATGCATATGTACGTATCCGGGAGTGTGTGAATTTATGTGCTTAACTAAACACAAATCAATATTGATTGCTGACTCGATTCTTGTACCGTGATAACGATATTATGTGCATGCTCATGTTTGCATTACAGAATGTTTGAAATTTAACTCCTCTGTTACGTGCCCAACTTTATGTACATATGTATGTATATGAAGCTTTTCTTCGGTTTTATTTCCTTGTTTCAACTGTCCTGCAGCTTGCCTTTTTAGTTGCCACTTTTGGTCTGTCAACAATTGCCTGCTGCAGATTTCTGCCAAAAATGGAACTGGATAACTGTTACATTGTGTCATTGCCGTATTTATTTCTTGTAATAGTTATAGTGGTCATGGATCTGACTAGAGACGGGCGCGTGACGCTCTGGAAAATTATTAAAATAACGTAATTTTCATGCAGCATTGAATAATTTTATCTACATTTAACAAATTTAATAAAAGTTTCATTCAAAATGTCGTAAAACTGTTCACATATAAAAACATTTAGAACGACCTATTCGTGAAATAACTATTGTAGTGGGTCATTTTTCTAGCTATAAGTAATGATTTGATTGGTTTTTTCGCAGTATGATATGTGATCATTGGTTGTGCTTAAGATTTTCTGTCAGGTTATTTGGTCGTTAATCACGTGAAATCGAATTTAAAAAACATCAATTGAATATGTGCCAATGCTCAATTCGTACGCTACCAAACACCACCTTCCCGAAAAGTCAAGATTTGCTCGAATACTTGCACTAGTCTAAACAGGACGATTGTGTTGAAATTGATTAATTCAATTTTCGACGGAAAATTAATTAGTTAAATCTTTCAAAGTAAAAGCACCGTAAGTAAGTCACGCTAAAGATGGCAAAAAAGCAAAAATTATCGAAAAAAGCACAAAAAAGGTTTCAAATTTTCAGCGACACGTATCAAAATAACCTTTATCAATTACTAAAATTGAATATTGAATTTAAAGTTTATACTTCAATACTTCTACACGTAAATAAATTTAAATTTAGTCAATTTATTTGAAAGAACAAAATTCTCAAACAAGAACCACTCTTAGGGCCCTGATTCACTATGCTACACAATCCAACAATCTATCAAATAAAAAAAAAATTATATAGTGTGGAAAAAAAGCAACTGTGTTTACTTTTTGACATTTTAATTTTCAATATTTTTTTTTTTTTTTTTTTTTTTTTGTAGCTTCCAGAAGAGTTGCATTTAACCAAAACTTGAAAACTTGAAAGTATTTAAATTCGAAATTTAGCTGTATGTTTGAACATGTTATAATGAGTACACATATACATATATATGGAAATATTTGTTTTTTTTATTTAATTTTAGTCATATGTTGTTTAAATGATATGTTGTAATTTTACAAAATTACTCGCATTTGCCTTTTCAAATGCATTATCATTGGTATCATGAGAAGAATTAAAAAGTCAGTCACATTAAGAAATAACATCAGGAGCAAAAGCACTAAAAAATACCTAAAAAGCATCGAAAAACTAGTGCTGCGCATATGCTGCACATGAAAAAATTGTTTTTTCGTAAGCAAATATTTGTCGTGTAGAACTCAATAATCACTTCACTTGCCCATCTCCCTTGCGAATAAAAAAATTACATTAGAACAACAACTGCAGCGAGTTGATTTGTATTTTTATTAATGTATCAAAATATATTAATTACAGAATATAAATTAATTCACAATAGTGGGCGTGACAGCGATTATTGTGCTCGCTTCGGTGGCAACTATCGGCTGACACTTACATGCAATGATAATCCGAAAACTATGAAATTGAGGTTTTCTTTGATGTGAATTTGTCGCAAGCACGCTTATTTATGGTAATGAAAAGTTATATCTACGTATATAATTTTCTTTTTATTTTATTTCGTGTCGCTGGTTTTTTGCTTTTCGTTAATTTGTTGTGCGTTGAATTTTTAATTTTTTAATAATCTTTGTTGTTGTTGTTGCTTGTGTGACGATTTCGTTTGTCATTTGTTTTTAAAGAAATTTAGTGATTACTATCATAATTTGCAATTAATGTCAAATTTTTTTTTATGGCAAAACTTATAAATTTCATTTATTTATTTACCAGTGAAACGGTTGTTAATACAGTAGCGGGATATTAAATAATGATACGGAAAGAGCTTCTGTATCTTTATTTAAAATACTCGCAAATAGTGTTTACAATGCATACACATTTTTCTTTTATCAGATTTAAATAGAAATGATTTCGAAGTTGTATCCCTTATGTAGAAATTTATGATGAAATTTACGGTTGATGAAATTAATGCATTTATTTAACACAATTAATTCATTCAATAAAATGCAATTAGGTACGTGTATATATTCAGTTTTAAATAGTTTGCGAATAGCGCTCATATTCGTATTCTGAATGCAAAAGTGGTTTTCTTCAATTGATGGATTTAAAGAAATCATATACAAAATATTCATATTAAAAGATTAAAAGAAAACAAAGAAAAAACACAGAAATAGAAGATACTGTTTTATAAGAGAACCAACCCATCGAAAACTTTCATGCCACAGTAGTAAGGGAACAAGGCTCCTGATTGCAATCGAACGCTCCTATTGTATAGTAGTACCAACAAAATAGCAATGGACCCTCCTCTTTACGTCGATGCTCTTGCGACTCGAAAGATTTGTCTCAGTTTTGGCTGGTAGACTAACTTTAAAATATGTTTGTAAACTGAACAATTTCTAACATATCACTTTTATACCCTTCTCTATCAAAAATGTTGGAAGAGTTATATGTAGTTTAGATTCTAAACTATTCGATGCGACTGAGTTGAAGTTTACTTCAATGCAGGCGCATGACGCATGAAATTGCTTTTGATGATTTCACCTTATCTTCTAATATAACAAAATAACGAAATATTTAACACTGAATAGTTTGGAAAACTGACCAAAAATTACCATTTTATTTCATTAAATTACATTATTATAAAATCAGTGCTAAGGTATCATCAGCACGTTATCTCGTTGTTGGCTTATGTATGCGGAGGCGAACTACGAGTTAATTCGCAAGAGTTTCCTAAGTATTTTATAATTTGTATTTTGTTTATTATTTTATTATTTTTGTTTATTGTTATTATCATAATTTTATGCTTAATTTGCTCTTATTCTTCTTAATTACCAAGAGTTCCATTTTAATTTTTAATAAATGTTCTTCTCAAGCAGGACAACATTGGTTTTTTGTTCTTTTCTCAGAAGCCATTTACTAATACTAGAAATCATATACGCCGGTCTTATTTTTTACTACACAGAAATGGGTAGTTTAGTAGTTACGAGCTGGCAGCCTAGAAGGGAGCTCAATCTAAACATAAAGAAAAAAAATAAAAAAAGTCTAAGACTTAATTGTGTATTATACGAAATAAATTAAATGCGATAGATCAAAATGTTGGCATATCATAAAAGTAAATGAAGGTATTAAATAATTGAAGTTTAAATTCAATGCAAAGTGTTTTCTAGTTTTATTCATGGAGGATTGCATGTAGATTGCATTGTTTACCTCAGCTTATATTTTAAGGTAATTAATTTAATTTAATTGTTAACAGAAATCAGGAGGCATCATTTTATGCTGCTGACAGCGCTTTTCTGCGTTTTAGAAAAATCGGTAATGCAATAATCACGCGAATGCAAGAAAGTCTCTCCTCGAGCCAAAAATAGGGGAAAAATATAGTATATCTAAATTATGATTAAAGTTAACCATGATTTGTAGTAAAGGAAAAATGAAGTATCTCGGCATTACAGTACCTAAAGCGTTTAAATTTAAATCTAAAAATTACATCTGTAACAAGGGTATAAAGTGTGAAAGTGCTTTGGACCCGACCCCATTATCAATAAGCGGCCCAAACTGATTTCGTATAACAAGTTATTGCCGTATAAGCATTCGTTCCATTCTGGCTTACACTTATAGTGGACTTAAATACAGCACCTTTCGCATCCACAGACATAAAAAAAAACTACCAATAATACAAGTGACAACGAAAATATTATGGTAGGGAGTGCTATAAAAGAAGAGAGTGAGGAAATGTCTGAAGAAGAGCAAAGCATAGATGGAATGGAGTAAGGTGAATTTGATATCATTGTGGTCATAAAGTTATCAGAAATGCCTGTTTTCGACCAATTAGAAAGTGATGAACCATCTGGTGCATCTTCATCTTCAAGTTTCAATGAAACTAATGTTATTGTAGTGCATTCACTTCTTCCGCTTAAAGTTAATCATCAAACCCACGCTGTATAGAAGAAGATAAATATATTGATTTTTACACTGATGAAAGTAAAACTGGTTTGTAAGGGGAATTAGCTCCAATTTCATCAGGCGACTTTAGTTCGACATATTATGGTTGTCCAAATTATATTTATCATTACTACTATTCTATACCGCTAAGAACTCAACAACGTGTTAAGAAACTCAATATGCTAATCGAAAATAGTCAAAGACAGAAGAAGGAACCATTTGTGGAGAGCCAACATAAAAACTAATACAATATTTAGAGGAGATTTTCCGATTGGAAGCGTCACCCTAATAATTCCGCTAGTTATCACCCTATTAACACTAAGCTCCGTAACGCAGTAAAAAATAATCAAAATAATAAACATCAGACGAGAAACCAAAATAATAAACATCAGACGAGAAACGAAAATAATAAAGGCAAACTCATTACGAAAAGAAACAAACACAACACCGACGTTGTTAATCAAAATTTAGAAAGTTTTAAAATGAAACCAAATGGGGATGCCGACGGTGATGCTTGTATTACAATTCCGAAGAATCCCATCACAACTACCAACCGCCCAACACGCGAATTGGGATACTTCGGAAGGACCACAAAATCGTCAGAAATAATTTCGCTAGAAAATAATTAACTTCTCCAAAAAAATTCCCCTGGATTTATCCCATAATATTGGGAATGAGTTTTGATCTTCATCTGGTATTTGTAGCAGTGGTTATCGCGCTTCCATTCACATAGAATCCATTTCCACTTAATACAGACTTAATGCCGACTCTAGTATTATACACTTAACCTTATTCTTAAGGGTGTATCCTCAGCTTTCACTACCATATACCACTATTGACTTAGCTTAATATTGGTGTCGTACATACCTCATGCCGATATGAACACCGCTATATAATTTGAATGTCCAGAAATTCTAGAAATCGGGACTCATGATAGATTCTTGAACTGCATTAGATATATTGGTAGAGGAGCTCGGAGTCTCCCAGATAACCCTGGATAATATCCAGCAGATATCCCGGAAAGAGAACCTTTCCATGAACAGCCTCCAAGTTATCCTTCAACCTTAGGTATTATGTAAGTCAAGTGTACTATTACACTCTTTGGTTAGTACGCTTGCAATGGGTACATTCGAAGTGTCTTACAACATCCCTAATGGCTCAAAGGTGCACTGTATCCTTAAAGAATCTTTTGTTTTAGTTTTAGTACTTCAGTTGTTCCCCATCTCAGGCCCTCACTGCGGATTTTAGGTCCTCTTCAGAGAATGGTGTAGGCATATCATCAATTTGAGGTTCCCGTTCCATAACGGAAAATGATGTAAAATGTAACCACTGTGGCGGCAAATATCACTTCTCACAGAGCGCTACATGAGTTGAAGCATCATATCATACCATGAATGCTGAAAAAAGCTGCGCGCAAATGCTTAAACTGCAGACGAGAAGAAAATTTAAGAACGGAGGACGTTCATAAAGAGCAATGAGAGATACAAAGTCAATTGGCACAAGAAGATAACATCCTGCCTTAGCTGCATGTGATCAGAATAATAAAAAAATGGGACAAGGTGCTTAAAGGATATTTCAGTATATAGTGATGAAAACTGCTATAAATAGCGTGAATAACCACGCAATAGACATGTTAGCCATCGACATGTCCTTTGCAAGTGACTGAAGGAGATAACAAATGCATTCATAAGACTCACCGAGACTATTTCCCAGATAAGTGTTCAGCTCATTGAACTAAAAGAAGAAAATAAAAATAAAGAAAAGATTATACAGAGAATGGAAAAATAAAATAAATACCCTGGATCAGAAAATAATAAGTAAAAATGTGGATATCAAAAGCATAAGGGATAAAAATATAACTCCAAAAGATGCAATAACAAAAATTGAAGCCTCTGTGAATGTTCGAGTTCAGATATCTGATATTAGCAATGAGTATAGATTAAAACAAAAGGATAAATTCAAAATAGAATTATACTCTCTTAGCAAAAAAAATGAAATAATTTCAAACATTTACAGAGTAAGTGGAGTTATATTTGATACATGTGATACGCCTACATCAATAATGGTGATCAGTAAGCCAAACAATAATAAAGAAAATAATTATACATATGTATATAAACTACCACTCAAGACGAATTAATACTGGACTACTATTTTAATTACAAATGGAAGTGATATTGAACTGATATCTTAAGTAGAAAGAATAATATAAAGAGATAAAATTAGCAAAGGAAAATTAATCGAACCTTTTATAGTCGAAATTCACAATATTAGTAAAGAAAACATAAAAAAAACCAAAAGTTAAAAATGAATAAGAATAAATTAAATATACTAGACTATTTTTATCATATAAAAGCATAATACCAAATAAGTTCTCACTACTTACTTATCTATTGGAATTTCCCATCATTGCTTAAAAACTTTGATTTATTTATTGTTACAATTAGCAGCATCATAAATATAATCAAAATCATTGTGTTAGTGCAAACTAACACAAGCGACGGTGAATGCTCTTTATGCAACATACAAAATTTGGAGGTGGTGTTGCTGCATATATCAAAGATGATTTAACTTTTACAACTAAAAAGTCAATCACAAAACATTTTGAATCAATAATATAAAATATAATAAAATCAACATAGAGTATAACAATATTACTAGTTTATGGGCCACCCTCTCTTATATAAACATAGATTTATTAAAAGAAACCTCATCAGCAGCTCTTTATATAATTGCACAATCAGCGATCTGATCTGATCATTAGGCACTATTAGGATGTAAGGATGTTACACATATATGGAAATATCAAGAGTACGGCTCCAACTGGAGCGAGATATGAGGTCAGACAAACCCAAATACAGTATATAAATTAATGCACGAAGAATTTTTAAATATTTAATATTTTAAATATATTTAATATTAATCTGTGCAGATAATTTATACTTAAAAACTTTGAAAACAGTGTGGTAATGAATATATACATATGTAATAGCTTTCGCCACCCTTTAAAATAAATGTAGAAAAAATTATACATAATTGTGAAATAAATAAAATGAATTGTACACGTAATTTTCTAAAAAAAACATATTAACTTCTCTAAATACGAAAAAAAAGTGCTGCTTGCGGTAAAATTGGACGAATAGATCTAAAAATTGCCCACATTTCCGATTGGTCGCCAGTTATAACAAATTTAATTAACAACATCATTGACAGGACGATAATACCAAATATGTTAATCATACACTTTCATATATGTGTATTGTTCTTAAAATTCGAAATTGGATAACACAAAAAAATACAGACATTAAAAATGAATTTTTTTTTTGCTTTTTTAATTTCAAATTATAAAATTTATTAAAATTTTCCCACGATTAATTTTATGTAATATTTTTTCTGATAAAATATTAAAAAAATTTTACATATTGCCCACATGAGTGCAGTCTATAAAAATCTTCCCAGGTTGAACTGGGAAAAAAGCTCATCAATTTTTATAGTAAAACATTAAAACTGATAATGTGAAGTTTTATTAACTTTTCAAAGAAACATTTTATTAAACTAATTCCCGCCTATATTTGACTAGTAGATATTATTTTCTTCTAGAGAACATCGCAATAAAAATGTTTAACGAAGCTTACCGGATTGATAATGAGTTTAGACTTGCTAAGCTTTGTATTTGCATAAATATACAGTAATGGGAAAAATTATTGTACTTGGTTTGAAAATACAGAAAACATGATACACATTTAGGGCAATAAATGTATCATCAATAGCATTTGTAATACAATTTTAGCTATAACAAACAATTTTTTTCTGAACCAATAAAAAGTAAATTTTATTGATGGAATACTAATATTTTGATCATTTTCTGACCACTCGATAATTTCGTATTTATTTTCATTTAATTTTGATCTATTATATATAAGCAAAATAAAACAGTGAGCAAATTGTCGTTTTCTACTAGATATATATGGTAGATCAAGTAGTCGATACCTTTTGGGTCTCTGAATTTAATTACTATAACCTTACACGGCCATTATAGTTGAATACTTGTTTACTTATTTCTGGCTTAAGTTTTGTAATATTAAGATAATTTTCGATAATGCGGGCGTCAGGGCTCTGCCAATAAGAAGAATACAAAGTATATTATCCTTACATTTCCAAAATTAATTGAGAATTAGAGAAAGCTTTTTTGGGGAGGATTCTTATCGCCTTTTGTTCTTGGGTTTTTTAATTTCAAATGATTTTTAAAAGAACATCAATAAGCAACAAAAATTCGCAGAGTTTATAAAGTTTGAAGTGTTCCCAACTGAATGATAAATTTATTATATCTATTAAGAATCAAGATATTTAACGTTTATTCTTATTATTTATTTTATATTAATTCTGGAATTTGCTATGATTTAAATTTAAAAAAATTCCATCAATCAAAATTACGGATCATGCTAGAAAGATTGATCATTTCACTCATAAATTGAGAATACCCCAAAAGGATCCCTAAAAAAGTGATTTTTACATTATTTTACTGAATTGTCTTTATATTTACTTTGTATTTTTGAGCAATGATCGAGCAAATTATTCTAAGCTGGTTGGAAATAGTTTTGCATCCCACTGTTGCACATGAAAACAATTACGCATTCACAGTTTGCAAGCACCCCCCCCCCTTTTAAAAGTATGTGAATAGTGAAATACGTTTAAAAAATACACGGAATTGCGATAAGACTCAAAAGAAATGGGAACTTAATTGAAAGACATTTAAATTTAGATGTGCGAGACGAGCCATACGCGACTTGGTGACATTCTGTCAAACAAACACAACCACAATTATAATGCATGTACTTTTGACATGAAGAAGGTGTTGGTTGATATTGGTTGAATTTTTACTCGTTTTCTGTTACTTTTTTTTTTTTTTTGTTTTTGGACTTGTAAACACTGAAGTTAAAACGCTCATTTTTTCTTATCATCTAAATGTGCAGCCAAGAAAGAAGTGAAGGAAGGATAGTAATTTAAGCGAAGTATGTCTGCGTGGTGCTCGTAGTTTTTCCCTCAAGTCATGCCATTATGTTGACATAACATACGTTTAAATAATATTATTGTGTATTTACTTGTTTACATTAGTTACAATAAAATTCCCATCGAGTGTAATCAAACAGTTGCTTTTAGGTCTTCGCTCCGTTCGTTAATTTTTCTTTTTTTGACTTCTTCTCTTTAACTGCTGATAATTTTAAGTTTTTTTTTCATTAATTTTTTTACCTTGAATTAGCGACACAGCTGGCTGTATTAAGAAGAAATAAAAATTTGAAAAGTAAAAAAATCTTCGTGCGGTCTTATGGTCATTATTGATACTCGTACTCACACTTACTGATAGGATCATTTTTATGCATGCAACACAATTCTCTAATAACAACAGCACAGTAAGGGAAGCCTTTTACTTAACCGGAAGCCCTTATTTTCTTAACTCTTGACATATTTGGTGCATCTCCTTTTAATTATTGTTTTATTTCAGTCATAATGATGATCGTCATCTTTGTCATTTTAATCATCTTACTTCTCACTGCGTAAGAGAAATAGCAAAGTTTTCTAGAAACTGCATTCATGCAGACATACACATGTGAACGCAGATCAATATGGTAGGCACTCCACTGTCACTGTCTTATTAACTGTTTGTTAATAAGTTTTATCGCAATAGCACATAAAATAGGACCGCTTTTTTGTAGAGAATGTGCGTTTCGAATCGACTCATGTATGTATCTCGATATTGAAACAAATGACGATCGGTATAATTTTTAAATACATTCAATTATTCGCCTTCGCACGTTCGATACCTGACCAAAACATTGGGTGTTTTCCTATGGACAAGACGAAAACTTTGCAGGTTGAGATGGTAAAAAAAAACAATTAGCAATTAATTTATTTATAACAGCAATAACATTATAACATTATATTAACATAACATCATATTAACGTAACATTATATTGGGTGCCAGATACAGGTGACTTTTTTTCCAACTCCCACGTTTTTTCATTTCTTATAGGTTTATTAATTTTCAAATCACACTCAGAGTTCCGTGTAATTTGTAATTTTTCGCATAACTTGCATGTCGCTTTTAAGTCCGCAATAAGAGTACAACTTCATTTATTAGTCTATTAATATAAAGGTTGCATCAACGTTGCCGCACAATTAAAATCCATTTGGAATGGGGCGTTAATGGTAAGCTGATGTGCAGAGCCGAATTGGAATGCTTAAGCTGTAGCATTATAGCATTGAGGAAAAGGCATGTATATACATTTCTAATCAAGCGTTCGAATTTACAACGTCCAAATAGGAAAATGGGACGTGTTAATGGAACGCCATTTCATGGGTACTGCAGGGGCACAAATTTCTCCACTCCCTAGTGGGAGAGTATTCACTGATAAACATAAATTTCATTATTCTGTTTGAAAATATTTTCTTAAAAATGTGTCTTTAACAAAAGTTATACTGCTTCTTTTACAGCCAGTTCATCGATATCGCATGAAAATGAGTCGAACGAAAAATAGAGTCTCGCTCGACAAGAAAACTTGGTTCACCGACGTCACTCGTTTTCGATCGAATATACTTACGTACGTAGTTACTTCAATGGTTGCATCTGACATACCACAGTATTCAAAATTACTACTAAATGGTTTGAAAATAAACACAACACAAGTGCGAAATAATCTTACGAGATCTACTTAAGGAAAAAGCTATTACAAATTGATTTTTTTACATATATACATACATACATACGTATGCACATAAATATACTAACAATATACTAATAAATAAATAAAATTAAATTATAACAGAAAATCAAAGTTACGAAATCAGATTTTTTAAATTGTGCTTTCTGTCTTTATATTTACTTTAGCTGCTTAGAGTTCGATATTTCATTCTCACTACTGATAACTGCTTCGACATTGATGAACCAAATTTTGTTTGAAAACACTTACATACGTTTTCGTACGAGCGCAAGAAATTATTGTTGCGATATCGGTGAACCAGCTGTTATACTTCAGCTTTTTCGCAATGTATTTATTTTAACGTTATTAAATTATTTTGGAAAATCCCACATTTAGTGGCACGTTCGTGCACTAATGGTTAATTTAAATATTTTGTTCTCGTTGCATTTGTCCAAAAAAACCAATAAAGAAATATAATAAAGAACAACAAAATCAAATGACTCACTCAAGCGTTACGTCAATAGTTTTTAACATCCATTTCAGTGTACATGCTTCTTATTTGCAGTTCTCTTACATGTGGGAAATGTTAATACACTTATAAGAAATTGAGTGTGCATGTTGTGTGCCCATGCTCTCATGGTCAAAAAGTCGTTCTGTCCGCTTGAATCTAGCACGAGCTAATTACATCTGCAGAAAGTAAATTGTTAAGAATGAAGGCTGATATGAAGGCTACTTGTCGTAAAAAGTTCTACAAGGAACGCGACTACTGGCATTGTTCGGAATAGTCTCAGCAATCAATACTTCTGGCTTGAAATCCAGATATCTTTGGTGGTTAATTCAGTTTTCACAGAAATTACTCTTGATGTAAAGGCAACAAATAATTTTAGAATTGCTATCGGACCTTCAATAATGTTCAAAAAATATATATATGTGCATGAATAGATGTGTGTTTATATATGTATGTATTTTCAGAATTAAGAAAAATAAATAATAATTAAAATACCATTTGCCTGTTAAGGAAATACTATTTGACCATCAGCTACCATCACTGGCACGATCGCTATTCAAATAGCATGACCGCACCTTGGTATTGTGTCTTAGCACATTGTAAAGTTGGGTGTACGACGTTGTTCTTGCAAGTACGGCCAATAGTTACTAGCCACACGTGCCTCTTCATGCAAAAAGAAATGCAATATTAGTTTTTAGGAGAAAATGTTATTTATTTGACTTTTTCTGGACATCTGTTCCTCATAGATACTCTGTATGCATGAGAGCTTCTTCATGCAAACTGATGAAAGTACACGCGGTGTCTAACGACAATTATAATTCCTGAAAAAGTATTGTCATTAAGGTGCTTGCAGCAGAAGATACTTTAAAACTATGGCGCATTCGCTGCCATATTGTTGTTGAAAGAGAAAAAATTGAAGCGTTTCGCTCTTAATTAAGTTGAACAAACAACTACAATTTTTTAATTCTTTGTAAATAAATAGTAAATAAATATTTTTCACTTTTCGTAACTAGGAGTTATAAACAGGACATATTTTTGAAAAATTATTATAAATTGATATTAATTATGTGATTAATTATTGGGGCATTGCAACAGTGTTGCACATTTTTATCCTCTTTATAGTTAAAAAAGTGATACAATTTTATTTTATTTAATAATTGATACCATTTATCAAATTTTCCATTAATCTTTACATTGATGAGCTGAAATTTCACCTCAAAATAGTTATGTCCCGATTTTTTTTTATTAAACGGCAATTTCTATTATCTTCAAAGGAGCTCTACGAAAGGACGCAATCTTTACAATGAATAGTATCTAAACTTTTTTTTGGCATCTAAAACTCTATGAACTTATTTTAATAAAAATCATATTTTAATATGTGATAAAATATATTTAAGGGAATTTAGCAATGATTTGTTATTTGTGTAACCATTCAAAGGAATGAGAAATTTTATCTTTTAATTCTATAAATATTGTTATAACTTTTTTATTTGATTGAATAAGATTAATTTTTATATCTTTTGTTATATTGATTTCATCTTTAGTAATTTATTATAGAAAAGAATATATAATTATTGATTATAAAATTAATCGATTTATTTTTATAGTTTTAATATTTGTTATATCTACAATTTTATTAATTTCATCTCATATGTGATTCTATTACGATAAATAATCGTAATTGATTTTACTTCGTCGATCAAATGTGGATTCAGAGAACTATTTATATTTACTTGCTAGCCCCGTCTAAAGGCGGGAAATTCTGCCTTCGCTGCTGAAGCGTCCCAGCAACAATTAACACATGATTAGTAGTAAACTACACACAAAATTAGTAGTAAAGTAAAAAAATATCGATTATTTTTAAACTGGAGTATGTAAAGGGAACTTGCGATCATTTAAAAAGCAGGTGAATTTTGTTATACCAAAACAACATGCATCATCTTTAAAGCATCTTTACAGCGGCCAAAAGTTAATAAGAAGACCACGTGCTATATGATCGCAATGATAAACAGCCTCTGCGCCGCGTGTATTTAATACAATACTATTTGACCATAAAAAGCATTAAAAAAATTAAACGGACGATGGCAAAACAGTTTTCCAGTTAAAAACAAATAAGCAATGACCGACCTGTTGTGATAATAAATATGTATTTGCTGCTGTTCGAACAAGCAATATCAATGACGAGCGGACAACAACAAGGTATCAAGGACACAAACTGCGAAAAAAGAGAAAACATAAAGCAAGTAATCGCGAATTGGATTCAGGATACAAATAAAACACATAAATTGTAATTTACTTCCAAGCAATAAACGCAAGCTGCATTTATCATAATAGTAAGATCTTGGGGCATCATCCTTTAAGGATAGCTTCAGCATGAATTTCAGAGTTTTTATAATTTTACTCGACCAGTATTTTGTTTGTAACATAACAGAAAAACATCAATTTTTAACAAAAGCGAAAACATGGAGTATAAAGAAAATGTTTTCGATGAATTGTTGAGTGCCGTTTGATAAAAGATTAAAGATGTTGCTGATTGTTGCAGTAAAGAGCATTTTATGCAACAGCACATGCTAAAAATACTCCTGCTCCTTGACAGCAATTAAGTACTTTATCCTTTTTTGTATTTGCCCTTTTTGTTTCTCAATGCCACAAATAAAATATACTTTGACACGTGCGATTCGTTTTTTTTTAATTGCAATTCTCTTCATTTTAATTGTGATGCCTGCAACAGGATGTGGTGTATTCAGGGAGCAAATGACAAAAACAACTGCAGTTTATGTTATGGTGCAACGATCAAAATAACAGTTGTCTTTTACACCTTTAATCTTCGAAAGTATTAAGAAAGTCAGTATTATTATTATATTATTATAAGAAAGTATTATTAGTCAGTATTTATTGAAATATATTCACAGAGCATTGAAATGCTATTCAACTTTTCAAGATATATGACTTCAAAAAGAAACTAAATAAACAGTATAAATTTCCTGTCCAATCAGAGAAATTGCCCTGTGACACTATATCGCAAACTTACAGTATACAATTGGATTCCAAAGTAAATCATGTGTTATAAATTCATGCATTCCATTCATTCATTACAATTCGCTTATTAATTCAAACTTTATTTAAAAAAACCATAAAAAGTTTGCCAGGAGCAGGTGCACAATACCGGTTTCACATTTGGTTTCGTAAAACGAAAAGCAATCTGAAAAGTTAAAAACAACTGAAAATCAGATGTGAGATTTGGAAAGAAAAACAAGTTTCCAATTGGAGTTTTTTTAAACGCATGTTTTCGAGAAGTGTAGACTAAAATTTAATTAGTTTTAGTATAATAAAGGAACATTTCTAATATATTTTTTCTCTTAATTATGCATTGGGTATAATCCATGAAATTTGTTGTTAGCTTCATACAGTTAACGCATTAAAATTTTTCAAATAATTTCAATGGCTTTTTAAAGTTAAAAAAAATTTGGACGGAGTAATAATTAAAGAAGTAATAATACTATTCTTAAACATGTTTTTCTTGGATTCGTGTCTATGGATCTAACATGACCTGAAGTAATATTTGGTCCTTTTATCTACAGAAAAGGTAGCATGCTTTGCTTTTGATTCCTCCGATTTTGTTTCCATAATCTGCGAAAAATATTTACAGGTTTCTACCAGTGAAAATAAAACAAAGAACATCATTTAAATAAAACTGTAAGCCGACTTGAAAGCATTAGGAGAACACTCTTTGCCTACATCCACTTTTAGATAAATTTGGTACAGGAAATCCCAACATGATTATTATAATAATTATTTGCATCAATTTTTATATGAAAACTAAATTTTTCTTATTCCGATCTCTTTTCCGATTCTATATAAACTTTAATCGCGATAAACTTCGAACAAATCCTGTTTGATTTCATATTTAAAAGTCCAGCGCAAGAACGAATAAATGAATACTTTTCAATTTTTTTATGTATCTTTTTCAACGTAATGCTAAAAATATTCAAAATTGGATTAATTAAAGATGCTGTCCAAAGCACATTAAAGCAAAGTAAAAAACTAACGTAAAACAATAATACAGTGATATTGTTGCAAATGAAATAGAACAAAATATATAATTGCATACATTAGGACACTAACCAGCAAACATTTTAATTCCAACAAACTACTTCTCCGCTATTAATTTATTGCTGTGAAAACAACTCAAAATGAAGTTCGAATGACGAAACCCTAAACAGCTGATTGCATAACTTCTAAGGAAACTAAATAATATCTGAAATAATGAATCAAATGCAACAAGCAGGTGGAAATATTGTGACGTGATGATTTATTTAAAAGACCCTAAAATTGTATATGGAACTACAAAACACAAAATGCGGCGCCAAGAAATCTTAAAAAACTAATGATAAATAATACTGTTAAATGTGCATCCATTTGCATGCGCCACAGCTTAACGTGAATTCACCGTTGAAGTGCCATTGTGAACGTGCGCAATCCATACCTCCACTCTCGTTAAAAGGGTTCCACAAAATTCTGTGCAAGAAAAAATAGTCAACAGAACCTTATTATTTAGTATGAGGGTGTTTTTTTATATATAAAACTTAGCTGGTAAGGCCTAGCTAGTTTTGGAAATATTAAGAATACAACAAAAAATAGACATGACCATGAACATAAAAGATGATACAGACAACTTAAGCGCCATTTACAGTACATTAATCAGACAATCAACGAAGTTTTTTGTTCCCCAAGTATAATAATATTAGTAATTATCATTAAGTTTTTATATAATAAATATATTTTTTCTTTTTTTTTGTTTTGTATTTAATAAAAAAGACAAATCTCCTGAAGAAATGTAAAAAATATCCACAAAATGTCGGAATACAATATATAATAAAAATTGTTTTATGGACATAAATAAAATTTAGATCTTACCAGCTAAGTTTTATATATATAAAAAAACACCCCCATACTAAAAGTGAAAAATTGGCCAAGAAGATAAATTATAATAGAAACTTATTATATTTTTTATAATATTTGCTCATCGCACTTTGAATATAAACTAAGCCAGCAACAAGGATGCAAATCTGACGTTGAAGATTATTAATTAAGTAAATACCACCGGATTAACACAAAGGGATCTCTTCGTAATTAATCTTTTCTGAAGTGCCATTTGAAATTTTTTAATTGAATTTGTATTATTCGTTCTTATTTATGCTCATAAACTGGACTGTACAAGATTTTCCATTTTAGAAGTTAATTCTTCTAGTAATGAGAGCACTTTTAATGAAACCCTTTAAAAAAATCCAGTTACATGTTCGCTTTTTCAATTTTTAGAACTTTATCCTTTGATAATTCCGTTTATCCATCACTTAATTTGATTTATTATTTTAACCAAGTTGGTATTTCTTCATGCTCTGCGTTTTCGGTTTTTTCTTCTCAAATTTATAACATTTTTCTGTTTTATTTGGTAAGACAAACAAGTATTGATTATACTTATGCGTCTCGAGTACATGATGGTGGCGTGGGCTCTACTTTAAAGGTGTGAGCTTCTACTAAAGAGTACAGTGTCTTAGGGGTTGCTCTAATTTTGTATATTTTTTAGTTCAGTTAAGTTGATTTTAGTATTGGCTTTGTGTCAGTTAGGGAACCAGTATTTTTATGCCCCGTTACCGTGGCAATTATACGCTTTAAATAAAAAAGGACTTTGCGGGTTTTTTTTGGCTGCATTTACTGTTCTCAGACGGGCATTTAACAGATTATTATTAATTTTCTTTTTAGTATTTTTTTGTTTCATCCTGGTGGAGCAGATGTTATTTATATGCTTTTAGGTTGTTCTTAGTTTGTAGTACCTTTTCAATTTATTTTTTTGCAGTCTATTTATTACGCAATGATTTTCTTGTTTTCGTTTTGGTGGCATATTTAAGGGCGTGGGCGAGTAACTATGGCACACTCCATCTCTAAGGGTTTCTTTAATACTTGAATTCTTTATCTGACTGTTTTCGATTTTCATTTTAGGTTTTATTACGTTAAAAGGGTGTGTTCATTTCCTCTTAATTATTTTCAACACACATTATCACAAGTCTCTGACATCCGTATCAACATCATCATCATCACTCTCATTATTACCAGCTCCATTATCATCTTTATTCACAACCTTATCATCAAAAGATTTAAAGAATTCAAGGTGTTGAAATCAAATATTTTCCACTAAACGGCTCTTTGGGGCATGTTATTTTAAGATGTTTAACAACTAATTAGTATTGATTGAAGGTTCTTTCTAGGAAGATCAACATATGGCCATTAATTATAACTTTAAAAAGGCTGTTAAAGGCTATTAAAGGAATTTTTTTTAATATTTCATTACGGATCTTGACGTATGAAAAAATACATACATTCATTTACTGGCGCACCAAAAACTATAGCCAAAGGATATGGTTTGTAACATAATTTAATATAAGGAATGCGTTTAAAACGAAGTATCGAAATGGTTGTAAGCATTATGATACTAATAGTTTCTATAAAACAAAATCGCTTACACAACTCACAAGTGCTCTGTGCTAATAATTTGTAAAGTACTATTTATTTTCATAGAAAGGTGTCCCAATAATTTAGCATATTTCAAAATTATATGACATGGAATTGGACAGTATTGCCGTTTGCTTTTCAAGGAAATTCTATCCAATGCATTCCAATAAACCTAACGGAATTTTCTGCCGGTATCTATATTTATATAAATCTATAGCTTTTTTGTAGAGAACTACTGCCAATTATTTCCGAGCTAAATTTTAAAAAAATTTGAAATATTTGCTGGGAATATGTCATAGTTTTTTTAATTTCAGAGATTTTAAATTTGCTAAAATTTTTCGGAACAATTTGGGATTATTTTAATTTTCTAACCAATTAAAAATTATTTGAGACTAACAAATTAAAAATAATCTAAAATTGAATAATTACTATCAGAAATTAGTTTTTCTCGATTGTGATATATATTTCTGTTTAATATGAAATGAACTCGTTTTTGCACAGTTCAATCCTCCATTTTAAAAGAAGTTCAATTCTAATATTTCTACCATAAAAAACGCATTAAAACAAGAATATATAAAGACAATACTAATTATAAGGAAAATTTTCATGTGTGGTAAATTAAGGCAGTTACGTATAAAAAATTAAATATTTCTTAAATAAAAAAGTAAAGATCACGAGTGAAATAAATCTACTTCAACGAACAATATTTTAATCAAATTAAATTTCAAAATTTCCTTAGAATTTTTGGTTGACTGAACGCATAATGCTTTATTTACAATAAGTAGGAAACTGTTGAGAAAAACTGTAAAATTCAATAAATCAATTAAAATTGTCATATCAACGTTCCCATTCGAATACAACAACAATAACAAAAATAAGGAAAGAAACCCTTAATATTATGCCATCAGAACAGGAAGGTTGTCATCTAGCAACACGAATCATAACAAAAAATGACAACTAAATCATCAGTTGTAATTAAATACACCAACTCAGTTAAAAATGGCCACAACACATCACAATCACCGAGTTGCTGTGCTACTGACAAAGTCCCTGATGGAATACAGTGTAAGAGAAGTCGGGGCGTGGGTGCTCGTCAAAATGTTTTATTCAAACCAAAATAACAACGTAAGGAGTCATACACAACAAAATTCATATAAATCTTTCTACACCATTCTCGTAAATACGCTTCCAATCTACAATTTATGTATCCATGCACTACATACTCCGGCGCACACTTCTCTTACCACATAGATTTATATATCCTTGTGATACATATGCCAGCATATTACATACCCGTTTATATAGATGTGTATTCATGTGCAGACCCTGAACATGTTTCATGTATCTGTGCATTGAAGTACGAGCACACAGGATATAAATAGACAACAAAAGAAACAACACCACGCAACAACGAAATTAAACAATATCCTCACGAGACTTACGTAATGTTCTCGTAATATCAAGCAGAGAAACATCCAAGTACGAGCGAACACACACGTATACACACGGACAAAGCTGTGCGTGTACATATAAAATTTCCAACGAATGGGTGGTTGGTTGTAAATGGATGATTTTTTGTTTGTGTGTTTACTACCAATAAAATGAAGCCAAACTAAATCGCTAGAATGCAGGTGGGTTGGAGATAGATCTACGAACATGCAATTATGTTTGCGTCTATAACAATATATACTCCTAAAATATGTATAGCTGGGTGGGTATGGATGTGTTTTGTTTACTTAAGTTAAAATGTTTCTGCTTTTAAGCTTATCTAAGCGTATCTGGTGAAAATATTTTTCTCCCAACTTATTACTACGCTCAACTCATTGTACAAAAAATATATATAAAATACTTGAGTGTACACATTCACACATACATACATATGCATGTTCAATAGTTACCCAATAAACCACACAAGATATAATACCGATAACGCTACGACCACGTCCTATTTTGGTGTAAGACCACAACCAATCGACTAATTGTCCTTACGATATTATGATTAAAAGGATATTAAAATGCAGTTGCATAATTCAGCAAGAAAAGTTGATTTCGTCACATTTTGTAACTCACTACTGACCCCAATTTCGCTTTAATGAAAGTTCGATATAATAACGTGCATTAATGTATTTAACCACTCGTACTTTATAAAACCAAGTAGACATTGAACAGTAGGAAAATCCTTTTTAAAAATTTGTATAATATCAATTTTGTAAAATAAAAGTGAAGCTTTAAAAACTTTATTTTCGACAAGCAAGAATGTCTCACGATTTATGTTATATATGTATACTTTTCTATGCTCAACATGGTGACAACGTACAAAGTTATGGTGCGAACTGAGAGAGCGCTGATGCCATGGCGAGCTTATTAACACTTATTTTCATTCGAGAAGAAAATTTGTATATAACAGAGTGATTGAGAAAATCAGCTCTGAATTCTGTTTTTTTCATTCGTTTTGCTTTTATATCAAAAACAATATACATCAATAATGCAAACAAGTACGCAAAACTCTTTGAAACTGTTTGCTCTCAGCTGTTATTGGCGTTCCCTGTGTTATACACCAGTTTATTTGTATTGACTTGTATGTAATGGGTTTAACGCACTGGCAATCTCGAGTCGGCATCAGTGCCCACTCTGTTCGCACCCTTCTTCATGAAGATATAAAATCCCTACGAAAGCCTCTTTCGAATATTTCATAAACTTTTAGTTAATCTCAATATAAAGATGCACATATTCCTTTTTAATCTTAAACTTATAAATTTTATAAGTTTATTTTTTCGATTTTTTGTACAACTTCTGGCTACCGAATCTGCCTTCTTTGACCTTCAAAGAATAGTCTTTGAATTTAAATTCACTGCTTCTATCAAACTGCCTCTTTTTTATAAGATATTTTTTTTACAATTTTTACAAATAATAGTAAGAGCGGGAAGGGGCATAGTATGGGCGATAGTACACCTCACAAATAAAATGTCTTCAATATTTGAATGAAGGTTGTTCTGCCTGAAAATTCTAAGGTCTTTAATACTAAATAAAAAAATAAACTTTGTTTAAGAGTATCTTATAATAAATCTCATACCTCTACTAGTTTATTAAAAAAACAATTGGGAGAACTATTATATGTATGAATATGTCTGTTGGTGTGCATGTTATTTAATTAACGATATCGCAGGGAAGGCTGCAAGTTAGTAGTTCAACTTTACCACTTGCGATATGAAAACTATTATCAGTTGTAATTACTTGAAATTATCTCCTATTTGATACAGTTTCGATATTTTTATAACACTTTGTTGTTGTATATGATTTATTAGGTTAATTCGTTGAATTTCAAATACGAACATCGCCACACGCGCAACTTTTGTATTCATCTGTTTTTCTACGTTTTTGCTTTAACCTCAAATATCGATCGCAATTTTTCTCATTTTTTGGGGCGGATGGTGTACCAACACTAGTCGACTAGCGAATATCACATCTAGTTGTAAAAAGGAGAAGAAAACAAAGTTAATACCAGTGAAATAGAATATTGTGACGAGTCCTTACAGGTGTTGAAAAAATTATAGCACTAATCTAGCAATGTAGCAAAATAGAAAAAAATAAATGCATAAATAATAATTTAGAATGAGATCAGTGCAATTTAGAAACACGGTAAATTCTAGCGTGTTTTATATTGTAGAAATTTATGAAAGAGAAATATTTGGAAAAAAATATCCAAAACTGACAACGATTCGTAAATGTCGTTTAAAAATGTCACGTAAACCGAAATGCGGATTACTTGCGGATTTACGATAATTTTCATAAACACTATTGAGAATCAATTCTACACCTACAAATATTTATAATTTCTATTGGACATTTGAATATTGCCTTTATTCCTGTGTATGGAACTATAAAGTAAAAGAAGCTCTTGCAATTACCGATCTATTTAAAAATTAGCAGATTGGGAAAATAGTGAATTAAGATCTTATTAAACATTCCCTTTACTATATTTACTGTGGAGTGAAAATACTATAATAAAGGAATACCATTAGAAGTGTGTTCGCCTCACTTTTTTCGTTAAATAATAAAAAATCGCCTATTTTTTTATTGTACCTATGCTTATTGAACATGAAATCTTGAATACGTTTTAAAAGCTGGGACTAAATTTTCCTCGTTTATTGAGGATATTTAAAAAAAAATTAATCATAAATCATAAGCGTCTCTATTTAAACATTTAAATTGAAATTTAAAGTGAGATATGAAGCTTTGGCTTTATTTTTACATCGGCGTTAACTGAACTTGTTGTATTCACTTTGTAAATATGAGAAGCAGAAGTTATTCTAACTCATTATCTGTTTCATTATTCATTATATCGCTTATTATTTATTTTCTTGTTCAAAGTTCGCTACACTGGAGCATTTACCGGCAACTTTTTACAATCAAAAGGCAATCTCAAAAGGTGAAACGCCTCTCTAGACTGTTAACGGAAAACAGTGGTAAACAAATACAGCAACTTAAGAAAATGTGACAATCTGAAGTTGTTCAGCTTTCACGAAGTATGAGCTTCTTTTATTAAATAACCCTAGAACGTCATCCTTATTTTTTGTACATTAACGTTGTCCTTCGTCATATTGACTACGGCCTATTTTAAAAGACTATAAAATACGTCTGAGACAAAAATAGGTACAAAAATTAATTAATTGTGTATATTTAGTTGATTTTTAATCAATACATAAAGAAATTCATATATTGTTTCTTTTATTGTTTAAATCCTACAGATTCAGCTGTGGTGCGATGTATTCCCAACATATGCAAAATAAAATTTTCAAATAGCGCGTAAAAGTATAAAAGTACCTTTTAAAATGAAGTTATTCTCTGAAACAATTTTTCACTTCAGCTGGCGAAATCTTCGTTATAAAACGAAATGGAAACGGAATTGCGGCGAGCATATCAAATATACAAATATTTATTATGTTCAATGCTATTTAAGTTTTATATACTGTAAGTAGAAGCGAAGAGACTACACCAGAACTTCCAAGAACCAAATGTAAAGAAAAAAAATGAAACGGAAATACCGCAGCGTGGAACAAAGAGAGTTCAACTATAAAATTCGAAAAAGAGTCAACAAGGTAAAAAAGGAAACAAACTAAACACCAGCCCGATTATGTCTCACTTGAAGCTAACTGTAGTATGTGGGTTCAAGAATATTTTGTTAAAAAAACACCCCAGTGTTATAGTCAAGCTAAAATTTCATTTGATTGCCCACCTTAGTTCTTGCTTTTCTTAAAAATCAGTTAAATCAGTTAGACCTTATACGTCTTGCAGGGCATGCTAATAAGGATCTTCAGGGAAATTTTATACAAATTCTTTTTAGAACAACTGAAGATTTATCCAACTTCCAATTAAAGATAAATGGGAGCTTATTTAAATTGAAGTTCTAACCACAATAAAAAAAATAATTTAAATAGACTAATTCCCTTACATGCTTTTTAATGTCAACGGCGTAGGTGACGTTTAAATATAAACTGTTAATTTGAAAATTTATTTACTGAAATATTTGTTATTAAATATTTATTACTTATTTTGTACCAAATCTCTCCTTTAAGAGCTGTATTCTTATAGTTCTTGGAGAATTTGTTATATAAATATTTTTTAATATTTAAATATATTTATTTTTATAGGGAGATATTACCAAATTTTAATTATTATATATATTATCCCCCTATAATACCAATATTAATAAATTGAACTCTCAATTTTTATAGTTTAAAATAAAATATTTAAATAAATAAATAATCAATTATTAATAAAGTATAATAACTAAATTTGGAAATAAAAATTAAATTATATTAATAATAAAAATTTGGTAATATCTCCCTATAAATATCAATATTAATAAATTGAACTCTCAATTGTTCGTTTTCGCGAACAGCATTTATAATTTTTTTATTTAATGTACCATCCGAGCTCATTTTAATTAAAAAAAAAAAAGCAACAAGTACAACAATCAGATAATTATGTATGTGTATTGCTTTGACATTTCATTGAACGTCGTACAAACGCTGAAAAAGTTGGAAACGATTGAACTTTTTCAACGTTTAATTTAAAACGTCGTTGAGATTAACAGCTCTCATACAATTTCATACGTTTCAACTTTTTTTTGACAGTTGACGACGTTCAGACGGCGTTTGCGACGTCGACTTTAACTCCAGCATAAGCGAATGAGAAGGACGAGAAGTACAGACTTTGCATCACTATCAAATTTAATTTATATCTATTTATAACACCTACAAGCAAAAATTTTCCTGTAGGAACACCAAACGACGCAAATAAATTGTTCAACGAATAAAACATTGTTTTCTGAAATTCTGTTAATAAAAGTTATAAGCAAACAAATAATTAAATGAATTAAAACATCATTAATATATTAATTGAATCTTGTGTTTGATTCAGATGTTGAAATAGTTGAATTTTATGAATACTACAGTGGCCCACTATATAGTGGTCTTACACTCATAAAAAAGGATGCCAAAAGGGATTCTATTAATTTAATAGGGGCAAAATTTCGCCCAAAATAACACTAAAGAAAAAAATCACAGAAAACGCCGTATCAAATTAATGTGGAGGCCCTATTCATTTTCAATGGGACATTTCACATTATATTTTCGAGAAGGTATAATATTATTTTAAAAGTTTATATTTTTTAATTAATTTTTAGAAATATTGAACCTATTGATTTAATATCAATTTGAAGAAATATTGAACTAAAATGAACACCACATAAGAAATCCGTTAAAGTTTTACAAGCTCTGAGTTGCGCATATAATATTTAAATAATAGTAGTAACCGATTATTGATTCAATAGTTTGAATGTTATTAATTTAAAGTGATCTTTACCAATGACTAAAAACAATAGTAAAAAAGCCATTAAAATAATAATTATTAGTAATTTTCTGGGTGTACAGAGCAATAACAGTGCAGACTTTTCCTTCTTTGATAAAGATGAGATCTAGTACATAGTGGGTGAATCTTGTATCTTTGTTTCGAGGATGTGGTTGAATGCATGATTTTTCTGTATTTTAAAATAATGAAAATTATATACGGTTTTGTTTCCTTTTCCAATAGTCTCGAAAAGAATTTCAACTCGAGCTCTTAAAGAAAAGCTCATAAATATTGTATTATAAATATGTAATAGCGGAAATTAAATCAAAATTTTCAAATTAAATAAATTTTAATTTGCATTAAAAGATAAACTTCTGAAATGAAAGCCTATTGCAGTCAATCATTTACATGACAAGGAAAAGCAAAAGAAAAGCAGAAATTATATTTTCTGCCGGCCCCTACATTATATTATGTAACTGCATTAAATGATGTCCTTTTACATCAGCCTATTTAGATTGTATTTTGAAATTAATTACTTAATTTCACGCATAAATCCCCAAAAGTCCTCTTCAGCAAACAAAAAGTCATTCAACAAATGTGGTTGTATATTTAATCATTTTTAATGCCATTCTTAGTTCCTGGGATAATCATCACCGCCAGCGTTTTATCATCCTTGATGTAGTCTTTAGCACCCCCGCTGTTCACGCACTCGCGAAAAATGCGTAACCAACTGCAACACAAAAACTTACCACACCTTGTTGTCGTGAAGTTAATAAGGATAACGCAATTACAGCAACAACGGCCTTTCTCATCTGAGTAAACTTATATAGAGCAAACAAAAGTGGGTGAGGTCGTTATTAAATGATTAGTGGGGGAGGTGATGGAGAAGTAATGTGGTCTTATGATGATATGTAACAATTGTTATAATTGAAAATGCTTAGCATCAAGAAAAAATCGAGCGAAAAAAGCGGATACAGAAGACAACAAAAAAATTAATTTATGTTGTGTGCAAAATACCTAAAAAGGGTGCGTTCACAAGTGTGCACAGTAAGCAGCGGTGATGTTGTTGGCACACAAAGAATGACTTTTGAACTTTTTTATCCCAGTGGTAATGATATTTGGCTGATTGTGGTTACTGAGGGATTTACATTTGGCAGGCTTTAAAGCAGAGAAAGTAAGCACAAAATACAGCTATGTACGTATTACGCAGCCGTATTTGAAATGAAAATCTTTTCATCTGTGTATTTGCTTGTATGCGCTGCAATCACCCATAGATGCCTTAATGGAAATAATAATAGACTACAGGCTGTTTCATAAATTTGTCAGAGGGGTATGAGAAAAAGAGAACAATATAAATAGTCTTAAACTTTATTTCATAAAATCTGTTCATCTTCTTAAATCTTTGATTTTTTAAAAAGTAAAATGTTACAATTTTGGATGATGTTTAGAATCCTCATTTTATGGGTTAAAAATTGTTTGCAATGAAAGAATTTCAAATACTAGCCCACTGCCAGATTTAATATGGATGTATCGCATAACTGCTAACCACGACTTGCTTCATTTTGGCTACATTTACTGGCGTAATCAATTTTAATGCTCTTTTAATATTTTATATCATCGTATTTTACAGCAAAATATTTAATATTTATCTCACTAACTACCCGTTCTTCTGGCAAAAACCCCACTAACTTCTATTTATAAATTTGTTTCAATTTGTGTTAATTTAATTCATTTAAATTTGTTTCATCGTTTTATACTTTTAATTGCGGTTTAATTGTATAATTTCTTTTGCAATTATGATTAGCGTTTATTTACAAAATATTTCACATATTTTTTTAATGTTTGTTTTCTGTTGCATTTAATTTAATAAAAGTGGTGCAGCAGGGGAACGTTCACAGCCATTTGCACATGCATTCACATTTAATATTTTAAAGTCTTATATTTAAATTTAATTTAAGCAAATATTACAATTCGTGCAGTATCTAAAACTAAAAATAGTATTTCCACATCCATGTTAACAGAGACGGGCTTACATTTGAAGTGGTTGCTGTAATTGCAGTTTAAAGAAATTTTCAATTGTGTTCTAAATAAAAGTGAGAAACCTTTTGTTCATAAAATGATGATCCATCTGCATTCATTACCTTTCAAATAAATATCACTTGTGTGTTCAGTGACACAATACTTGTCATCAAAGGGGTGCTCTATCTGGTTAAGCTACACCATGCATCTCCATGCAACTGCTAAAGGAGACATCAGATAGATTTTTGTGCCGATCAATGCGATGGGTTTTTTCAATAAAAGGCCTTTTGAAGAGAGCAAAGTTAATAAAGAATTTGGTTTCAGATATATCATTTGCCTCACTTTACCAAAGAACATTTTAGTTCGCCGAAAAGTTGATAGAGCAGCAAAAAAAACTTGTCAAAGTATTTTTTTTTCTGTATATTTCAGTACTGCCATGTGCTTGATTGGAGGTAATGCTTTTTTTTATTAGAATAACTTAATCTCAATAAGTGCTCCCGTCAAGTAAACGACTCTGTTTTTTTAAGGTTTAAGGACCTTTTATTTTACATGTACCCAAAGAGAAATAAATATTTGCAGTCATAAATTGAAATCGAAAGCGACGTAATGTAATTACGCTCATTCATTTATTTATTCGCAAAAATGGGATTTTTATACATGCATGTATGAGTGTGCTTACCTTTAAGTCTCATTGGCTTGCCGACTTATTGGGAATAATACAAATGTTTTATGTTTGTAACGTGAAAGCTCGCATTTTCTTAAGTAAATTAAAATCTATTCTTTTTCCCAATAGCACTAATTATTGACATGTTACAAATGCCACAGCCTTGCATGCAACATACGAGTACACACAAATAATTATACAGCCAGATAATATTTTACGAAACTCTTCTTACTATGCCAGACTTTTAGAATACTTCTAACCAATAAAATCCTCATAAGTACGCTGCTGATTACAAGTTTTTTACTCGCTTCGTCTTTGAAGATACTCTTCTTGTTGCTGGTTATGCAAAGAATTACACATATTATCACATCTGCACATTTCAGAGAAACGTCATATACCCCTTTATAAAATATTTGGAGATTTTGGAAAGCATTTACAAAACGCACACTATTCACTCGCATATGTAAATGTAAAAAATCTGCACTTTTGATCGGATTCTCTAAGAAGATTCTCTTTGTTGGGTACTTTTACATTCTTACAGGTGGTAACACAAAGTAAAATAGAATAAATCACAATACTGAAAGGTAGCAAAAAAGAAGATGGCCGTTAAAACAAAATGAATAATTTAAACAAGCAAAAGATTTGTATTTTGGACACAACAAATATAGTACTTGCAAGGAGGCTTTAAAATAAAATTTCCCTGTGCTCATGAGGGCTTCCCATATACACAAAATTTATTGTTAAAAATTTTTTTATTTTTTTTTTTTTTTGGGAACTCGTCGTTTTTTAATAAATGAAAATAATGTTCAAGACAAATTAATTTTATTCAAAGTTTTATCAATCCAAATCATTTTTGGAGGAATTAAAAGTTAATTGGTCTCTAAATTATTTTAACTGCAATAAATTTTATGTTACGAAAATTAAAAAATATCTTTTATTTGCACTAAAAATATTTCTTAATGCCGATGAAATACTGGTCATCTTTAAAGGTCACGATTCATTATCCTACACGATTGTACGGCCTGTTAAATATGGTATGTGTCCTGAAAAAATTGGATAGTGTGTTATAAAAATGCATTTGTGCGACATATTTTTTTTTTTTGATAAGTCGTGCGATTTGCAAAAGTTATGAAAATATTGATAAAATGACAATTTTCATGCGATCAGAATAGTAGTTACTTCAATCAGCAAAGAAAAATTTGTTTGCATTATATTTGTAAGATAGCGTGGCACCAGCAACGCCATTTTCATGCGAGTTCTTAAAATAAGGTGGAATAGCGTCAGATTTTCGCGTGAATGAATCGTACGACAAGTGATCAGTGATCAGTGATCAGTGATCAGTGCATTTACTCATTTGCTCACCAGGACATGAAATTTTAAAGGGATTGTTAAAAATCAATTAAAATTTTCTATTATACAACTGCCAAAGGAACAATCGAATCCATGCCCTCAGTTATTAGTAGTTAACTAACTAACTAACTAGTTGATCCAACGAAATCACAATTTATTATTAAATGCTCGTTTATATGTTCAAACCAAAATTATATACGATAATGTCTTCTTTCTGTATGGAGTCTCTTAATCTGTTTGCGCTTAACGTATAAAATACCTTAAAATCCAAATTGTACAAAGCAAAATTTTAAAAAATTATAAAATTTAAAAAATTTAATTTGAAATTATATTTGCCGCGTCTCTTTTTCAAATTCCTTTTAAGGGACCACATTCTCCTTTGTAGTGCTTCAATAGCGGATGGTATGCATTGGAGATTTGGCTTCATGCATATAAACTGGAGCTCTAAACAAGTGTTTAGAAAATGTTGAAATAGAAGAATTGAGGAGGCAGAAAAAGTCTAAAAAGAATACCAACTATAAAACGGTTAATTTCCTTAAAATATGGAATAGCAAGCTCTGCTGGTCTTTCCCTAGTTTTCCTCATTACCAAAAATATAGAAAAATAAAAAAAATATAGAAAAGTTCACGATTTTCAATATTTTAAAAAGTCACAAAATTTATAAAAATATTTTCAAAAGTTTCATCTTGTGGAAATTTGGGCGCAATAGTATATATTTTAATTTAATTTTGAAAGTTGAGGCATGAAATTCATTAATTTCTAACAAACTGTAAAAGTTTTTCAGAAAGGTTCAAATAAAAGGAAGTCGACAATATGGAACTAGTTTCGTTTCCTCATAAATAAAAATTTTTTATTTCTTTATTAAAATTTTTTTATGGCTTACGAAATAAAATATTTAAACATTTTTAAATTTCAGAAAAAGTTTTAAATTGCGAAGAGAATCGAGCGATTAAATTTTTCAGAATATTTCGTTTTAAATTATCCGAAAGAAAATGGACATTTTTTCAATCACAACCACATACAGTTAAAAAATAAAAATTTTCTTGAAATTTTCTCGTTGTTGGAATGTTAAAGCAAAGAACGGCCAGTTCCCAAAAAAAAAAAAAATCTTTTACCGCGCCTTGTTTGTTGAAGATGACTGCACTGCCCTTTTTATAACTACCTGCTTGCTGAGTTGAAGCTCTTAACAAAAATTTAAATTTATAATTTTTCGGTTTTTATTGGGGCTAGAGATAATTGTACTGATAATTTTTTTTTGTATATTTCCAGGAAATTTTAAAATATTCCTTTTTAATAAAAGTAACTCAATTTTTCCTAAATACAATATAAAAATTTACCCGGAGTATTAGTAAGTGTCTTTTATATTTTAACTCCTAAATTCGATAAGTTCCAGGAAATGGTTGCCTTGCCAAAGTGGCAAATCTTTTTGTGTAGGCTCAGTACGGAAATATTCGACTGTTTGTCAGCATTTTTTATTATAAAGCGATCCTTAGAAACGTTACACTGAACGTTGTAGTCGTAGAGTTCATTAATTATTTTTAATAATGTAAATTTTTGAAACATTTGGAGGCGTTAAAAATATGAAATGGTAAAAAGTGGAATTTAGTAAAATAACAATATCTTAGGCAAATAAAAATTGTCAGCGAATAACAAAAACAGCCAAATTGGTATTACTTTTAAATTAGAAAAATACATAGTAAGGAACATTTAAATTATGCGTTTAGCAAGTTTGTTATAAAATGAACATCTTGAACCGTATACAAGTGCCAATTTTGTTAGTAATAAATTTTATTTTACGAAACCTACACAAAAATAACCGTAAACAGTTCAACTAAAAAGTAACAAATCTAAAATGTTTCTTCATTGCAATTCATCCAATGTTACAACACAAAATAGTATCTTGTAGATGCAATTGCATCGTAAGTTTCATAACAAGGTAACAATAACTGAAAGTATTTTTATTTATATACTTTTTATGTACATTTAAGCATTAAAAATGCTACAAAGATATTTCGTTGTAAAAGCTGGTGTTGTTGTATATTTTTTCTTTAAATTTATTGCAGCCAGAGTTTCATTTTTTTTTTAATTACTTTAATAAAGCAAAAGTGGCAGCAACAAGAATTGTGCAGCAGAAAACCATCAGACATCATCAATTGTAAATTAAAAAATAAATTACATTTATAAATATTATTCGCTAACCGAATGTTACATACTTTAATACATAAAGCATTTAGATATGAAATTTTTGTTTATTTATACGCGAGCATGTGCATCCATTCTTTCAATATTTTGTTTTCATCATTTTGTTTTTGTGCTTAAAGAAAAATCAGTTTTACAACAGATACTCGTACAGATACGTTTGGCTAAGCCATGGATACGAGGATTGGCCTATAAGTTTCAAAAAGTTAGGGCTTATTGGGAAAATTACCTACTTGCTTACTTTGTGTGACCACAACAACACTTTACAAAAAAGAATTAACTAAACGCCGAATACTTTAATAGCGGCCTCTTTGAATTGTTCAGTTTTTTTTTGCAATCAATCCAACAATCTAAACATGAACCGCTTTAAAATTATAACAATATATATGTATATTATCAATACCAATTTTATTTTGTTGTTGTAAGTTAGTAAAATAGATTTGAAAATAATTATTTGCCTTTAATTGTTTGTTTTGCTAATTCGCGAAAAAGCTGACATTTAAATCCAAATGAAAGCAAAGCACAAACCACAATGCTTGTAGACAAAATAACTTCTTATGTTCCTGATACACCGTCCTACACAGTCGTACGATTTGTCTAATATGGCATCTCTGCTGAAGAAATAGTTAAACATGGCAAAGCGTTTAAGATTTGATCCGAAATATAGTCAAACTAAACATAAAAATATTAAATTTTTTCACCTCGAAACTTTGAGCAGCAGCTGATCAGATGCATAAAAGGAGTTGGATCTACTAAACTTTATGTTAAATATGACTTGCCGTTAAAACTAATCGTGAGAGTGTTTTATTATCAACAAAACAAAAGTTTTAAAATCTTTGTACAGGGAGTGCAAAAGTTTATATAATATTAATTATATATAATATTTATATAATTATTTTAAAAACTCTAATTACAATATTTCAAATACAAGTTGCAGTAACGAGCGAATGTAATACCACACCTTCTTGCTTACTAAATGCTGCAAAATAAGTTTCATAAAGTTTGAAAAAATTTCAGCAAACGTTATTTATGTAAGCTAAAAAGTTTCAAGATTTTCCAGCCATATTATGAGTTATAGATGGTGTACGATTGCAATGATATGCTGAAATGCTGGCGTAGAAAAATATATATTACTTAAATGATAATGTATAAAATCAATATAAGATAGGGGTATATAATTAGTAGATAACTTAATTAAATAACTCATATCGAGTTATTTCGAAATATTGAAGTATAATCAATCAAATTTAAGTACCATAATAATTCGATTTGCAATTCCATTTAAGAATAATTGAATAGCTCTATAAAATTAGAAAATTCTTAGAACAAAAAATAAATTGATTTTTTTTATTGAAAACTTTTATTCATTCGAAGAAAAAAAAATTATTCATTAACAGCGATGCATTTTTTAGCATGAATTAATTTGTACGTTCCGCGCTCTTACGAATCAACTGTCTTGTTTACCTACAAATCGAAATCTGTATATCTATTATATAACGATATAATATTATTAACTACTATTTTTTGTTTAGTACATCAAACCAATTTTTACAAAAAGTTTTCGTTCACCATTTCAATATTTCAAAATGTAAAACTTTCAGTTTAAAATTTTGCCATTCATGATGGATCGATATGCCTATCAAAATCACCTGACGAAAACTTCTCACACAACCTTTTCCTCATTATATTGATGTTAATTTTGTTTATTTTTTCTTTTTTTTAAATTTCATTTCATACTATCAAATAATTAAAAATTAGTGTGAAACTTAAATTGTTTATTATTTAATTGTACTTGTGCTCTTTTTCTTTGGTTTTCAGCTTTTATTAACAAATCTTTTACACGTTTATTGCATTTTAATCAGTCAGCCGCATTAAGATTAAGTAATACGAACATAAAATCTAATGCCTATAATGAAAATCTCTTAAGAAATCATTTTATAATTTATAACTGGCAATTTTTATTTACTTAAGACTCTTAAGAGAAATTAAAAAAAAATATTTTTTTTTTTTTGGAAGTTTTCTTTGCCTCACATATATTTAAAAAACCCTTTGCAGTTGACGGAAAATGAACTTCAATCTAGAAAAATACTTACATATTCAAACCAATAAATACGTTGAAAAAGAGATTTTAATTAAAATGAAATTTACTTGGAATTGTGACTAAAATGTCCAGTATCAGAAAACACTTTATGTAATACTGCGAACTGATCTGAAATATATGAGGTAAGTACACGGTTTTTACTTACTTCAAGTAATTGTGTTAGCCTGTGTAGTATTTTATGCCTTTTTTTATAATACTTTGTTCCAAGAGCTTTTTTGAGTGTGTAATGTATGTTATTCTCGTATTCTTTTTTCAAACACAATTCAGCTAAATAATTTTACCAACCAACTGGTAAGTAGTAAATATTAGTAAATGAACGTCATTGATTAGTATGGAAGGATTCATATTTACTTCTTGCTTTTTATATGTATTTAAGAAAGGAAATCGTGTTAAAAGATGGTCTAAAAATAATTTTATGAGTTGAATAAACGAAATTTCTATAAGCATTGCTGACGTCAGCAACATTTGGATGCCACAAAAATCGAATTAAAAACATTTTTATTTTTAGGGTTTTACATTATAAAGTAACAACAAATCGTAGAATCTCTATATTAAGGTAGATTTTAACACACGCTTCACAAGTCTTTTTAAGCTTGTTGGTGCTTTTTCATGGATTTTTATTTCATCTTCTGATGATTGCATTTCTAAAAATAAACAATTAATTTATTCGTTACCCATGTCAAAACCCCACTTTATTGAAAAAGCAAACAGTTTTATCTAGAAAACAATTTTATAAACTAGAATTATACGAGTATATAGAAATACAATATACATTATACAATATTTATCAATAAATCTCATATTTGTACTCAACAACGACAAAAAGGCTTCTCCTCAGAGCGACCAGATGTATTCATCATCGATAAATTCGTATTCAAAAATGTGACACTGATAAGATAAGATGGCGAAAAATTATAAAAAACAAATATTATCTCAAGTCGAAGAAGAGGAAAAAATGATATTTAAACTATAAATATTGTACGTCTATGTGGAATCAATAAAGGTGTGTTGTTATTGCAATGAGTGGAGTGGTTAACTGCTTGGCTGTTGCTTGATGTGGTGCGATCGTATCGGTCATAAACTGGCATACAATGTATCTACAACTAATATCATCTGTTTATACAGTACTTCTACTATTAAGTGCTTGACTAGCGCATAGAAACATGCATACATCCGAACACACACAGCCCCATGAATACAGGGATAAGTCCCTAAGCATCGAAACTAGAGTAAAACTAACAATAACAAGCCACAGTAGAATAAAACCGATAAAAAAATTTTTTAACAAACACAGAACTCCAAACGGTTACGTGAATTTTTTCGATGTGCAACTGACGAAGATTTAAAACAATTTTCATACATCGACTGCATATCACAGAGGCTTTACTCATTCGAAAACCCAAAACAATATTGAATATTGTTTTCATCGAATATTGATTTCATTTTTGGCTGCATGAAATTTTCAATAAAAAATTATTCAAACCAACTTTTAAAAACGTACGCCTGAGATTTCGAAGGACAAATAAATAAAATGGAATTTATATGAAGATTTTTTGCCGGTGATGTATTAAAATACTTTCAAATAGTTCTGGATCGGAGTTAAAGTTAAAACAATGCTTATTATTTATATTAAGTAATCAGACTTAAAAAAACCAACAATATGGCACGAATAGTAATTGCTTCGATGTGGTCGGTGGTGTTGGAACAACATTACACTGTTTGACAACTCATCTAGATGAGTATTGGACTAATTAGTTTATTCGTTTTTCTGTTTACACGTAGTATTCTAGTCAAAAAGTATTCGTATATGTTGAAACCTCTTGCTGGAAATTCTGTCAAGAAGTAAAGTGGTATTTTATATTATCAATTTGGAGTCGTGCTGTATTAAAGATATACATTCAAAGAACTTCCATGATAAATTTTTCGCCACCTTGTATATTCTTGGAAAAGGCTCTTAAAGAGCACGATGAGACTTTTATTTACCTCAAGCCATAAAAAAATTCTTACGTGTGAAATAATCGTACGACTGTGTAAGGTAATGAATCAACTAATATCGACATAATTAAAAATATTTTGCAAAAACTTATGCCGCACAATTAATATATCATTAAATTAAATAATCTTCGCTGAGTAGAAAAATTCAATAATTTGTTTTTAAATTCCCTTCACTACTCAGATCATTTGAAAAGCAAAGTAAAGCAAAATTTTATTAAAAGCACATTTTATTTAAATTAATTTTGAGAATAATGTATTTATTTGATTAATCGTTCAATCAAATGTCCTATCAAAATTCGCCGATAATCCACCGCATAAAAATTACTTCGAATTAAGGAAATTCCTTTCAGTAATTGAATCAAATTATTTCAATGCTTTTTACAATTTATTCAAATAACACTTTTGTAAATACTGTGGAAAACATCAATTAGTCGAATAAGAAAAGAAATCGTAACTCGAGGTTCAAGTCATTTGACAACTCTAAAACGTTCATGCTCATTTCCAGGGACAGAAGTGTGTATTTTGTAATCGATTTAGACTATTTGCTCAGCACGAGATACATTTTATGCATGTCATCGGTTGTTCGTTCATCTATGCTTTGTTTTTTGTCTCTCTACTTTTTAAGTCTCGAGGCCGCTTTCCATCCAAGTTGGTGTTCACACATTTCTATCGTAGTCAGATGCATGGTTGGCTGTTAAAAAGATGGATGGTGGCGCAAATCAACTCTTTTTATGATCGATTTGTGGTGACTGATAACAAAATAAATATAATATTACTTACACAAGTCTTAAATTGAATTGAAATTTGAGGGTGAGATAGAAGTGTGAAACGTAACAACATCAATATTTATTTAAAGTTATCTGCGCGATAAAAAATATGAAATAAAAGGTATTAAAGAATACGAAAAATCGCTCAAAATTGCGATTATTGTTGCCAGTGCGTGCCAGTGCGGTCAACATTCATAGCAAAAAATTATGTCTTTTTTAATTGCAGCGACTAATTCGTACTTCAGTGTATCAAGGCGAGTTAGTGGTGTTTACAAATTCCCTTCTGTTCTGAGAATGTAGCTTTTTGAAAGAGCACATTTCAAAACAGGTGCTTTTTTAACAAGTATTTTTTAATAAGTATTAAAAGTACGTTTAAAAAGGTCAGTTTACTTGCTCTCTTATATAGTAGTGCATGCCTTTGAAGAAAGCAAAAGTTTTCTCAATGAGATTTGTTTTGATAGTCGTGCTTTTCGAAAAAGCATCGTCTTTATAGCAGGTACCTTGCGAAAAGAAGCAAATAAATGTAAATTGTTGTAAATGTAAGATTTTCAATTTGAATGTTGAGATGACAATAAGCACTATTTTGGAAATTTTCCATTTAAAAGACGGTAAAAATCATGTCGCTGATCTGCAACGTTCTGCCAAGTCGATTCCATTCTGCGACGTATTAACAAATTTTCCAATATGTCTGTCTGTTTTGCCTGAAAAGCAAGATGAGAAGAAAATAAAACAACAACTAAAATCGATTTTCTTAAGCGGAATAAAAGTTACACCGACGGCGTGATTGCCAATAAGAAAACCATCTTCCCAACTTTACTTTGGTTTCAATGCATTGCGACAAAGTCGTTGTAGTTGCTATTTGTTCTTTATTAACATTGAGTTTAGTTTTGGCAGTAAAAATTTCATCAACGTTATCCTCATTATTTCAGCATTATTTTTTCTTAGATGTTGTTGTTGCTATTAACTAGACTTGCTTTAAACAACAGGCAGCTCTTTATAATGCTTAATTCCATAATTGCTAATGATTGTTGTTGTTAGTAGTAATTATTTGGTTATTTTTCTTTTGTTTTTGCGCAAAAGACATGGGGTGTGAGTGGAGGTGGGGCTGTATAAACTCATATTTAATTTTTTTGTTATTAAAGTTTTTCTAATCGAAAATGAAAGTGCTGTTAGATTTGAGTTTAGTTGCTTTCTGTGTTGGATTTTGTACCAGTTTCATGATTGCACGTGATAATTGCTCACAAACCGAGAGCTTTAAATATATTTTCTTGCTGGTTCGCTAGTGCTTTTTCTGTTTTTCTTTTTTGTTATTATTATTTTTTTCTTTTTTGGAACAGTTTGCTCTTCTGGTCTGTAAGATTTGAATTTATCAAAACCCATAAGAAATAATACATTTTTGAAGCGGAACAAACATACATAATTTTTATTTTCACATTAAAATGAAAAAGGCGCAAAAACTTAAAATATGAAATAATAAACGAAATGAAAAGTAAATATTAAGGAAGTTTTCAAATACATTTTTATTAAATTTGTTGTTGAATGCGTATTTGTAATGGGAAATAATCACACCAGAGCATGACTTATAAAATTCAAGGCAAATGGCGGAAAATTTTTCTGGTTTTACTTAATAGTTGTGTTTTAACTTCCTTTATGAATGAAATTTAAAATGAACATGAAGCTCAGAAAAGAAAACGCAACGAAAGATAAAATAATAGATAAAGGAAGATTTAATGAATTTCGACTCGTTAAAACAATCATCAATTTATAGACGGAAGTTAAATAAATTTAATTTAACAAACATCCAATACAGCACCAAAGTAAATGAGTGAATGCATGAATATATTTAAGATTTAACGGAAATTCTATTCCATAATTTGTTTCTCTTTGGCCTCATGTAGAAAACCTCCGTTATTTTATAGTTTCCCGTTTAAGAAAACTATAAACAACAATGACAACAACAGCAAAGTACTACAAAACGAAGCGGACACGAGAAAGTGAACATGCACTCAGAAAAATTCTTTCTTTCACGTCTTAGATTGTCACCAAAAACCCATTACAGACCGATAAAAATAATTATGCATAAACTATCAATTAAAAATACAAAGAAGCAAAGTATCTATGTACATCTTTAATGGAGAGTTTAGTGCACGTATCTGTGCAACTAAAGTGCGATTTCGCTGGTGTTTGTGAATGCGTAACTGTGACCCAACGATCGGAACAAATTTTAAATTGAAATGAAATTTGTAATTAATATGCGAAACATATTTTCTAAAATATTAAATTTGTGTGCACTAAACACAAGAAATGAACTGATGGAGAGAGAAGGAAAGGGAGATCGAGAAAGGGAGAGAGAGAAAACAAGTAAAAAGAAGTACCTGCAAATGTATGTAAATGCTTTTTAGAAATCAATTTAATAACACATTTGATTAAATTAACCCTTGAAGCGCTGTAGACAACACAACATGTGAATTCCATGATTACACGCTAGAGAATGTGTACGAATTCTATTTTTTAAAATTTTTAAAATGCAATTATAGGAACGATTAAACTTTCTCTCCATCAATTTCATTAACAAAATGTGGAAATTTTTTATCTGAACAAAAGATTTTCAAACAGGAAAAGGAAATTAAATATCTTCCACAATTCATTAACAGCAAAGTAGCGCTTAACGGACATCATGCGGCGAATATTCATCTATTCTATGGAATACTCCAAGAAGTTAAAATTTCTCGGCCTACTTTGGTTTTGAAACGACATTATAGTTACAGGTCTTTTATAAAAGCTGACATGAGTAAAAATGTAAACTTCTTTAATCAGTTTTAATGCCCCAAATTATGAAACTAATGGCCTTTTCTACAAAAAAAGGCAACACTACCCGCAGGGAGGGCAATTTTGTATTCTTTTCTTTAAAAATATTGCCCTCTGAAAGTGTTGCGTGTTCTTTTGTAAAAATGTTGCGCTTTCGCAGGGCGAAATGCATTGCACTTTTTAACCCCGAAAAAGTCTTTTGAGTTGAAAGAGTCAGAAAATTAGATTTTAATAATTATTTTTTTATTTTGTATCGTATAAAGGAAACAAAAGATAACAGTATAGCTGCTTAATTTTATGAGATATTAAAATAAAAAATTTTTGTTTTCTCAAGCTGATAAATTAGCAATCTGTCAACTGAACATTTTGGTTTACACAGTTTATAAAATGTACATAAATGTTTCTTTATCAGCTGTTAAGAAAAATCAATGCACTTTTTTTTTGTTCTTTTCTCGCTAAATAAAAAATGGCATATTCACAAGGGGGCAAAACATTTTAAAAAGGCACCTTTTCAGATGGCAACATTTTTATTGTAGAAAAGAAAACGCCATAAAATTTCTCCTCTGGTTCCAAGGAAGCTCTCTGAGCTTTCATGTATAATTAGAACAGTATAACAGTATAATTAGAATTGCACTCAAGCGACAATCTTTTTAAGCTTTTTTTTTTTTTTATTTTTGTCAAGGGTTAAGGATGTGTATATTTCAATAAATACTCGTACATATACGTACGTATGCATTTAAGTAACAGTGTAGATGTCAAATGCGCATGGCAAGCGTGTACGCTTATGCCCTCGTACTTTAAGCTGATAAGAAACATTTTTTTTATTTATTTTTGAAAGGGGTTTATTTCGATTGTTTCATACGAAACGTATCTAGTATAGACGTCATTATGACAGTCGGCCTGCAATTCATTTAGACTCTCAACTTAGCTTAAAGTTATATCAACGACACATTTTGCCGTATGAAGTGTTTCTTTTATTGGCTGTGTTGGCTGTGTTGGCTGTGTTGGCTGTGTTGGCTGTATATTTTCCAATATCATCAACCTCGCATACACAGGAAACATCGTCAGTTGTCTTGCATGATCATATTCCATAATTAAATGAAATAAAATAAAACTAAATAAAATAAATAATCAATTGTGTCGAAAAGAAGCAATGAGGTAAATTATACGAGTGCTAAGTGCTTATAAATGTGTAAATTATGCCCCTGAGTGTAGGTTAAATGGGTACATTAACCGCTTCTTACAAAATGGTAAAGAAGAAAAACGAACTCAAAGACTTCTTAGATTATTTCCATTTCTGTAATATTCCGTTTCTGTTGGGGGATTCTTTTTATAACGATAGATTATTTGCAATGGTATTTTCAAGTCTTAGGAACGATTAAATAGTTAGTTGTGGTCGTGTGATTATGACCATTTAGCAATGACTTCAATTTGCCGAGCAATTGGTGTTGCTTAAGCGGTCTAGTAATTTCGACATTGATTTTTTAATAGAAACATTTTTTGTTGCCAATTAAATAAAATAAGTAATAAATTCTTCATCTTCATTTTATTTTTCGTTTCCAAAAATGCATAAATTATTTATTAAACATTTTAAAGAGTTTTAGAATCAATTTCGGTGATTTCTTTGCCAATGAACATGCGATTTTTATCATTGACTTTTTTGTTATTGTTGTTAATTTTTGTGATGAAGGATATAAATTTAGTAGTTGACTGAAATTTCATGTTTGATGAACTCATTAAATATTCTATTATGTGTAGTAGAGTGTAATTGTTATTTAAGAATCTGTCAAGTCTGGTGAAGCTATGCTATCTGGATTACATCAGCACAGAAGCATATGTGGATGCCTTCTAAAACGAGTCAGTAAGCAGTTCTGATCTTGTTGTGACTCTTTATTTTTGCTTGCTGAAGATATTTAGACATATTTTCCATTACCAATGTTTTTATTAGGTATTACAACCGAGTTTCAACAACAAAAACTAATGATAAAACCTTTTTTTTGGGTAGTTTCCTTAATAGGTGTAGGTAATAATGTATATTGATATATAAGAACCAAATCGAGCAAAAAGTTAATCTGTACATTACATATAATCGCTTAACGATGTTAACTGCAAGTTAATTTACATGCGTTCCATTGCATATACCAACATACATACATTTACAATAAAACGCACCCGGTCTACATATATGTTCCCCAATAAATTACTTGTATTTCAAAATACTCTGTATTTGAAGAGGTTACAAGATATTTCAAAACATCTTCATAATTATTCTTAATGTACTCCTTTCCTTACGTTTTTATCCCTCAAGGACATAATTCACAACAGGCAAATATATTTCTGTAACAAATAACTTTTCTCTAAAATGGTTCTTCTTCTAGAAGATTTCTTTTTTGAAGGACCGTTCGTACACAAAACATACTTCTCTTTTTGAAAATGTGCTTGAAAAGGTACTTTTTTGCAAAGGTTTTTGGCTTGAGACGGGGTTTTTATGAAATTATTCTCTATTAAAATGTAAATTTGATTCAAAATCCATTCTTGTTTGAAGATTTTCTGCAAATGTGCTATTCTTAGGAAAGATACCTTACTTTGAAAAGGAAACGTTACTTTGAATAAGTTCCTTTCTTCAAGATATATCACTTGTCCATAAGCTAACTTATCTTTGAAGTTTATTTTTTTGAAAACGTGTTTTCCCTTAATTAAGGACTTGTACTTGCAAAAGCAGTTCCCCTATAAACATATATTTTTACTTGAATCCACAACTTAAGCGAAACTTTAAGTTGAGGGTGTCAAGCATTTAAGAAAATGGTATTGCGATACGATTCCTGTAACAAATTTCCTGGTAAAAAGAGGTAAATGGTATCATCTGTGATGATACACAGTCTGTGTCTCAATGCTCAATTGCTCCTCCCAGTGTCTGTTGTTAACCGTGATTATTTTCTTTTCGCATGTCACTAAAATTACGTACATATACAATACTTTTAATGCGAGCAGATACATCGGCATTGGAGAAACAGCATTAAAACTAAACTAAACTTATAAAATTTATGAATAAAATGTCATTTAAAGCGTGAATGCAGATGAGAGAAAAGAATTATTGTATTTTAATTTTATAAAAGAGTTCTCATAAATTTTCTCACATCATATATCTCAAGCATATACTGACTGATAAGCAACTAAGACCCTCTATAGCTGCGGTTTATCCCAAACACCGTCTAATATTATGTTTAGCGACAGTGTCCACATTACCAGTATTTAGTAGCACATGAGACTACATTTACAGTCGTTGTTAAGTTTATTTCTTTTTAGAGTTTTTAATATTTTTTCGCTGATTTTAAGATTTTGTTTTAATTTATTTTTGCTGGTTTTGGGTTTTAAGTTCTCACACTCATTGAGGGAAGTGTAAATGAGATCTGTTGTGAGTGCAATTTGAAGCGGACGTTAATCTGAATTAAACCACATTTTTCACACACTCATTACGTTTGTTATTTCAACAGAAATAAATCACTGACCTGGGGCAGGAGCCTCTATCTAAAATTTATAAATATTTCCATTTTTATGCAAAATTTTCTATTCGTGTGCAAAAAGCGCAGAGATGCGATTTTTCAAATGCAATTGTGCATTAACGAAATAAATTACGAGTTTGACTTTAAGGTAAGGATAAGCGCGATGTGTCAACAAGGGGTCTACGTCTCTTAAAATTTTGTATATGTACATTATATATCTAGCGTCGTTTTACTGCGGTCAAATAATAACCCAATTTATGAACAGTTTCAGACTGCAGATATTAATGGTTTCACATATGAAAGGAAACGTAATGAATTTATAATGCACTAAATTTGAAATAGTTCGTACCATGATAAAAACTGCTGATCTTTTGATACTCGTAATGTAGTGTTTACACCCATTTCCGCTCCCTCGTTTGTTCCACTAAAAGACTTTTCGTACTTCTCCAAATGGTTATTCTTCTTTTCGACTCTTGTTAAATATTGTGCGCCTGTTCGTAGACTTTAACAATTTTCAAGAATTTTCGATGCTTTACTCGTCACTAATTACGAAGATGACATCTACTGCAGTGATCCATTTTTCAAGGACCTTGTAACAAGTTAGAAATTTTTAGTTTTTTGGCTTACTTTTAGTTCTCACTGTATAACAACTACTATCTATCACTTTGTGAAAGTTTTCAAATTTTTCCACAAGAACTGTGCAACAACGCATGTCTATAAAATATGTTTCATCTTATGGTACTTGCTTAGTTTTTTTAAATTCACTTAATCTAAGAAAAGTGCAATAAATTTTACTGGTACCACTAAAAATTTTCGTAAAAGGAGAAAAAAACTATAATGGAAGGTTCTTGAAATACTTCGTGGAAAATAAATTTATAAATTATACGCTCAACTCAGCAAAAAACCAAAATGAAAAACCATTCGAGAAAAACATCAGCCACTCAATACTCGCCTGTACTTTACATTGACGCATGATATTCTTTTGAGAGTTCAGTTCACGGCAGAGGCTGTCAGTGTGAATGTATGTTCCAAATTTTTTGATTTTGAGAAGATATTTTGCTTCATAATCAAAAAAAACAATTCAGCTATTAAACAACTGAAAGTGATATATTCTACTGAGCCAAATATACCCCTCTCCAAGGGTATAAGCATACGTTCCATAGCTTTTTTTATACAGTGCAATTATATTGCATTGAAGTAAACTTTAAATTTCCAATTTCTCATTAAATAAATATATAAACAAAACAAAATGCTCTCATATTCATAATTGTACTGTTCCAAGTGAAGACTTCACAACGAAATTGATCTCGTGGCAAGTGCTGTCCCACATGGGACTCTGGGCTCGGTTTGATATTCATACATTATTTTTTCAGTTTTACTTATAAATGTATAGCATTATTTTTTTACTGGATTTACATCTTTTTGGTGATTTCCATACTGGTTAATTTTGAGAAAACCCTAAGCCGAAGGGTTTTTAAATTTTTGATTTTAACTAAAATTTTAGCTTAATTTACACCGCGACAAAAATACCGAGGATAGACAGACCGATGGAAAAACAGACATTCAGAGAGTTGGGCAGAGCTCAATAACCTTCCCTGCTTATAACATACTCATACATAAACGTTAAAACTAAGTTTTTCCTACAATTCAATAAAAGAAGGCCGTTTGAGTGTGAATGAATTAGCTGATACAAATGTTAATATGGAACAGATGAATGTATTTGCGATGCTGCGTATTAGAAAAAAATACAAGCGGCTGAAATTCTCAAGATGTTTATACCGTGTTATGCAAATGATACTCTAAGTCTACCGTATGTTGTAAAAATGAAAGGTAAATTGATCCTCCGCAGGATATCAAATGGTATGAGGAAAACAAGAAGTGCATACAAAATATTTAATGATTATAATCTTCATAATACTAATCAGCACTTTTAACACGCAAAGATATTGATGCTGAATAGCAGCAGCATGATCGCACTTCTTTTTATTTTCACAACTTGGGCAGATGATCTCATTTGTCAATAAGGGGGATAAAAGTAAAACCAAATTTATAACTACTGTTACGGTCAAAGAGGCTTTACGTTTGTTCAACAATAGAAGCAGCATTAGAAAGGAACAAATTCCATTGAACTTAGAAATCATTAATTCATTAAAATCTAACGGTCAGTTACGAACCGGTTTGAAAGGAAACACACACAAGGACACGCGAAAATATAATGAATAAAAATGGGGCATGCCTAAAGTTATTTTTTGAAGAAAACTAAAATCATACGTAAAAGGTTAGATGTTGTCCTTCAAGTAAATTAAAGGACACATACTTCGTGCACATTAAAAAAAGACGTTTCGAGAATGGAAACTATAAATCCCAATTAAAAGGTTGTTCATTCACCAAATCAAGTTTTGTAGCTGCGCGTTAAAGATGCTTGCGTGCCATCTACAAATTTATTGTTGCTATACGAGTACGTCTTCTTACTGCTTTTAATGACTCATTTTGGGAGGATATGATGAACTTTCCACCTTAAAAATTAAACTATTTGCCATTTTGATATTTTAAGGGTAAATAAATTGCATCGAGTGTAAAGATCACCAATGGTAAGTAACTAAATAAAAAGTGTAGAAAAAATGTAGAAAAACCTAAAAATTGAGCTGATGATCTCTGAGCATTTAGGTTGTGAACATCATGGGGTTAGAATTTAAATATGCCATAGTTTTTAAGGGTAAGTACAGAAAACTTTAAGGAGTATTCTACTATATTAATTGGTATTAATGGCTGATTGCATGAAGCATTGGATCAAGAGCCTCTGCTCAGAATAAACAAAATATGTTTACCACCAAATAAACTCCATGATGTCTTAAATATCTATATTATAAGTCAAACCGTAAATTTGTAATTTCCGATCAAATTGCTTTTCCATCGGGTTTGAAAACTACGACCACACAAGAATATGCATCCCCAATGTGTTATATTATTGCTTTCTTTGCACCCATAGGGGATCAAATAGATGCCTTTAGGGATATGTTAATCTCAGGTATTCAAATAAATAAATTTACTGCTAGCCGTTAACTCACCATGGTCTGAGCTTCCGTCCCATAAACATTTCAACATTAATTGACATAAAAAATTTCATCACAATTTTTTATGGCTCCCTTTTCTGGTTATAGAACTTACAGGATCACTCAAGAAAGCTAGATTACAGATATTCAAGTATTTATATTCACATATACACGATATCCAACGACCTATGTTACAGATTTTAAATGAGCTTTCGTTTTTTTAAAAGAAAATAAATTATATTATTTATTTATGTATACAGTGTCTTTAAAAGTCATGTATTCGTGCAGCATGCTATGGCGCATGTGATCGATGCTTAAAGATGAATCTGTTAGCTCACCACTTGTTACTAATATGCCTTAGAGACATCTACGCTACAACGAACAATACGATGGGAAAATTATTAAGTTCTCAATTGAACACTGTAAAAGAGATGTACATATATGTCCGAATAACGGCTGCTACACGCATATACATGAACAAGAAAAAAAGGATATGTTTGCAGCACATGCTCTATATGTGCAAGAATATTAAAAAAATAAACAGAAATAAATCGGTAAGTATGAGAGAACAAAGCGAACAGAATAAAGCACACAACATCATGCAAAAGCACACTAGTATTGAAAAGAGGTCAGTCAATGAAAAATTTAAAAAAATAAGAAAAGGTTTATCCAATCATGTTGACCAGGATGCGTGTTTTTTATTTAAACAGGACATTTCTTTATTAATAAGAAAACAGATCAGACAAGATTTCTAACGGTCAGTTTGAGCAAATCTTTTGTTTTCACATTTTTACTTTTCTAGAGCAAATCACCATGTGCCATGGAATTTTACGTCCTTCTTGGCATTTAAACTATTATAACCAGTTTGAGAATAATCAAGTTGTGGTTGCATTCTTGTGAACACATACGTTTTACTATTGTAAAAACCGCTCAATTTCCACTTTTCAAGCGCATAAAATAAAATGAGATCTTTTTAAGGAAATAATAATGTGGTTATGTATAAAATATATCTTACTCTTAATATTGATTTTGTAACGCTCAAATCCTGGCGAATGTACCTACATGCGTATCTAATTGGTTGTCATCATGACAGCCGTTCATATCGAGCATTATCAGAATTGAGAGAGATATCCTTGAATTTGTTAGTAAATATTTTAAGGGCCTGTGTTAATTCAATTGCGGCTTTTATTTGGAATGAAATGTTTTGAAATTGTATGGTGCTCAGCCATTTAATGTTTTGTCACTATAGTTTCTATCTAAACCTTTTGCTCAAGTGTTGAACTGTAATTCGGTGTCCGTGGAAGGCTACACCACGAACAAGCTTGTAGTGTGCTATAAAAATTTAAACAATTCTTTCGCTCATATAACCAAAAGCCTTTTCGAATTTCTCCGGTACACCATGAATTTTTTATCTTCTAACTTAAAAACAGAAACATGTGTGTAAGAAAAAATGTATATAAGTCAGGCCCGTCCTGGAACTTTGTTTATATTTCTCTTAGGCTTTTATGTAAAAGGAAGGCTTTACAAAATAAAGACGAATTATAACATTGGCATTGAAAGGTTTTTTCGTACTTCGCCACAATTATTCGAATAAAAGGGTGACACTAGGAACTGAAGTTATTTCGAATTTATCACTTCTCCCGTAGGGAGATCAGACAAATTAGTAAGAGGAATTAAGATTAGAAAATCTAGTGATTGCTACTGATGGTCGAGTTCAGGATATACCTTTTTCTATTTCCACTTTTTTATCTCTCACTTTATATGGTTTTGTGCAGCCGTGATTTAAACAAGGTTTTGTCGTGAAGAAGGTATCTCGTTAAAAGCGAGGGGCAACTATTAATACTACTGCTCTCACTAATGTGTCTTTTCAGGTATGGGTGTAAAATAAAAACGTCAGAAAAATTACAAAAAAATATTTATTGCAAAACAATAACAAAATAACTCTAAGAAAAATGTGTGAAGGTTTTATGGTTTGGCGCTTCTTTTTCGGATTCCATTTGGGGGCATGTATGCTAATAGGAATGAAACACCTTCTGATAAATTTTGACCCCTGTTCTACGCTTGCTGATAACTACTGCGGTGCAATTGAAACAAAACAAATGTTAACCATCCTTTAAAGTATTCGTATTTTTTTTGATTTATTTCAATATCCTTTTAAAATATGAATTATGTACTGAAGCGGATACAAGAAGAAGTAACATTTATAAGATGCTTGGCAGGGCCAAATGGCATGGCGCTGTTGGTCAAGCGTGTAATACTTAAGATGTGAAAATCGGATGTTAACCAGGCAAAGGCTATTAAAAATAGAAGCAATTCTGCAGAAATAAATTAAAGTTGTGAAAAAGGGTTAGTTGTTTTATGTCTGTATGTAATTATAGTTCACAGCTACACGTTTCGTTATGGTCTTCCAGCCGTATAAATATTCAAATTAGTTTGGTCAGTATCCTGTTTCAGGAACGTATTCGCCTGTACGTTATTTTTTCTTTAAGCTTTAAAGGTGCATGCACTGCAAGCAAAGGTCTGCAGCCGTGTAACCTTATAATGGTCATTAAAACGAGAACAAACATTTGCATGATAAGATGCTTGTCCGCATGGCTATGTGTTCATTTCTTGGTGTGTTCGTTTGGATTTTTGAAATGTCTAGTTTAAAGATCGCAACGGGTTTAAGATCAACATTTAAATGCGTTTGAACTAGAAATATCCCTTAAATTTTGTGCCTCTTTTCATTCTCTCCTTCTCTCTCACACTCTGCCTGTCTTTCTAATAAATAAAAGATCAGGTTTTATTTTACACGTTGCTATTTAGAGTAAATTTTTTTTATTGCTGAACTTTTGAAATTTTGCATCTTCTGTCTTGTCTTAGAGTGGACAATGGTCAAGCAGGATTAACATAAAAATTTTAATCAATTCAATTGCTATTTGTTGAGAAGATAACGTACATGGACGGGCTTCTTATAATATTCCATTTAATTTGTTGTTGTTGTTGCGCACCGAGTTGTTGAACTCGTAATTCTTTCTTTAAATTACCATTTGGCATGACCATTCAAATAGCACACGGGTTTGTTGCTCTGCTTTTGATTGCCATTCTATACTGGCATAGACAAGGGGTCGCTTGGTCAAGCAATGAAATCAATTTGGAAAATTTCATGTCATTTCATTTCACGTCTTTTACATATAGTTTATTTGCATTTTTATTAAAAGAAATTTCGTGTTGTATTTAAATTTTGCTGTTGTTTAGTTGTTGCAGTAATTTTGAAGTTTATTTATGTGATAACTTTTGTGTTTTTCTTAGTGAAATAAATTTCATGTCCACAAACAGGATACGTTGTACTCCCTTTTTTTTGTAAACCTCGTTCGCTTCGTTGGCTGTTTATATCTATTGAAGCTGGTTTTTTTCTGCTTTTAATTCCGTTGTTGCAATAGCAAACCAGAACTCTAGAAGACGTTCCTGCAAATGAAAGGGAATTTGAAGTTCCCGTGGAGTTTTAAGTACAAATTTTCTTTCTTGATACACAGTTAGAGCTGTAAAGTATTATATATCTTTTGCGAAAGCATTAAACAGGAATTAGTGATGTTTTTGCATGTCATCCATCAGAGAATTGGTGCAACTGCACCGTGTTGTAAAATTTAAAAGCAGTTTTCTTATAAGTTACGGATTACATTTCGCAAAAGATACGAAAGGATGCAAAGTTTTCCATTTAATGAATCACTACTAAATTGTAATTGCCAATTAGAATTCATGATTAAAAGAGCAAGTTTTTATTTTTGAACCTGCATTTCATAAATACATATGACTTTTAAGCAAGACTCGGCGAGCAGGATGCATGTGCTCAATCTGAAGAACGTGAGAATATTTTTCGTGTTCTAATTTTAAAAAGCGTACTAAGTTGTTATGAAACTATTTTTATTTACTGGTTTGGTACTTTTTCAATTTAACACAAATAATGCATATATGCATTTCGATAATCAATGCATTTTCGATAATTAATTAAAATATATTTGAGTGCACATGTATCAAAAACTAAAGGATCTCATCCTTTATTAACTGAATTACTTTTTTACATAAAAGAAAATCACATTATTGAAACCAATTGTTAATTTATTTAATTCCCGCTGTTAAAGATATTATTAAAAACATTATCACACATGCACATTTACAACGTATTTCTATTAGTTAGCAAATAAAGTGCTGGTGAGCCTTTCTCCGGAGTTTTGGAATGTTGACGAATTAAAATTTTGATCGTGTAAAATATCACAAAGCCATAAAAATATAAGAAAATAAAACAGTGAAATACTCGCATGTACGAGTAGATAAAACGATTATCAGGCATGATCCATTGCAGAGCAATATACAGCCAACCGCATTAATGAAGAGCCAATAAAAAATATTCTCAGACAATAAATATAAATACAGCAGAAGAAAAGATAAAACATCATAAAAAAGAGGAGTATCAAATGTTTTGAATATAAAAAAGCAGACATGACTGTAACCGGAAACAATTAAACACCTGACTTCCTCAGGATGCTAAACAATACTCTAGAGGAAGAAGCACACGTAGAAGAGATCGCTTCTTCTCGCACTTACAGTCTCACTTAAAGTGACATTTTATGATTAAGAAAAAAGGAACCACTAAAAATAGTTGTCAGTTCTTTTCAAAGAAGATATCAAATCAAGTCTTTATTGACTTGTGTAACAAAAAAGTGTCAATATCGATGATAAAACTTTGAAAGAAGAAAATGTGTTTAAAGAGAAGAAAAAATGAGCATGATAATGAATTCACAAGAGGTTTTGAATTTCACTCCAACATAACGACAAAAATAAAGAACACTGTAATAAAGTCAACCGAAAAGTTCAAAAACTGTTTAATTGTCTGTTCATCCGTTCATCTGTGTGATTACCTGAGTTTAATTTCTGCCCTTCCCCGCATTAAACAAAAGTGCAACTGATAAGAAATCACAATAACATATTGTCTTCACCATCCCGCCCTCTTTTAGGATGTTCTAGGCCTCAACGTGTCTTTCCTATTTTCTTTAACCTCTAATTCGCACCTTGTCGTAACAGTTTTGTGTTTGGGTTTTCAATTAAAGTCCCCATTTGTATTTATCGTGTGGTTATCAAACTTGTAGTATTTAAATGTTTTAACAAGAGATTTTGTGTACAATTCCTAAATTACGAGCTGCCCACTTCGGTTTTTGCGTCGTTGCATTGGGGTAGGGCTGCAAAGAGATATTTGCTGAGAACCGAAAATTTTATTTACAGATGATATACAGAATTTATAAGCCCACCACCGCTCCCCCATAGTAAATTTTACCAGAAAGCTGTCAATACAGCTCATTAAATTCCGAATTTACATTTTCCATAAAATATTTGTTTGTTTATAGAACTTCCAGAGGTGTTCTTCAACTCTATCTCCATAAAATAATGATCAATAAAAATATTCATACTGAAAATTTGAAAACAGAATAATAAAAATCCTAATCAAATGTAGAATATCCTCGAAATATCAGATTTGCAAATATGTGGTTCTCTAATATTCGAAACAATTTGTATAACAAACGTAAAAGTTGAAAAAGGACAAATGAGTTGTTTGCGGATATTCGCAGAGGCGGAATGTTGTATGTATTTGATATTTTGCTCTTTAATTAAAATAGTAATCTGAAAATTTGTTATACACTCTCCAGTAGCATCTTCATCTGCCCCATCCTACTTCTTTCTTTCCATTTTTCACGTAGCTTTCTCGTCGAGAAACTCAAAATTGACTCAATATTGTGAACTGACTCTTTGCAATTTCATTTACAAGTAGAGTTAAAATTATGTTGGCATTTTAGTGTTGTTTAGAATTACAATTTTTATGGGCTTCAAGTTAGTCATGCATAAAGATTTCCCGCTGATCCACATTTCACTAATCATTGATAAACTACACTTTTAATTAAAAGTAAACCAAGTTCTATATTTTTCAGCAGTAACACTTCCATCCACAAGCATCATGTGTATTTCATGTTTCTTAAACTTACTAGGCATTTGCAATAAACGGATTGGATTTCATTAAACTTTCTTTTCACTATAAACGCCGCTAACACTGTACTGTCACAATGACCGTTAAAATTTATCAACTCGGTACTCATCACAAACAAAATAAATTAAAAGCGAAAAATGAAAATTAAATGTTTTTGTATTATTTGCTATCAACAGAAATGTGACTTACATACACTGAATTAATTTTTTTTATTAAGTTTTCGAATTGTCAAGTCTTTAGAAGAGGCATCCTCACGTTTTGCACGTAAAATGTGACACTTTACTTTATGTGCCTCTTGATTTTGAATTAAAAAAATTTGTTGGTATTTCGTGCAGAGACCGGCAATTCCCACATTACGCATTGAGAGCAATTCAAACCCAAAACTGGAAAAAAGTAAAGGCGTAAATTAATCTGCACGAGCAGCAAATCAGAAATCTAATATGAGGAGGAGTACGCGATTTGGAAACATCGTTCACATGCCAGATACAGCTACCAGTATCTCTCATTTTAAACTGAGTGAATTGTTTCATTAAAATTAAAAATTCCTCAAAGTTCATGCAGATCTTTTAACATTCTCTCAATAACATATCGAAGCACAGCAATCAGGGCTGCCCAAGTTAAAAATATTTACGAAACATCAGTTGTCTTGTTGCTCAATTGCTTTACGAGTATAACCCTCATTTTAGGCAATTAGTATTCTTAGCATTAAATGCCATCCATTTATCCATCCATCCATCCATCCGTCCATCTACTCAATTTTATCCATCTATAATGCCCTCGACTCAGTTGCGCTGAGCATGACGTTTATGCAAATCGTTTAACCAAATCAACAAATAATCACTCAAGCCAACTTCATTTTACGCGCCATGGATGTTTACTTGTTGGCTGCTACTTAATTGTTGCGACCTGAAAACCACACCAATGTAGTACCAAAATAATATCTGCTTATTTTTTTTATTTTTATTTATATTTATATTTATATTTATTTTTATTTTTATTATTTTATTTTTTGTTTTGCTTAATTTATTGCTTTCGAACAAAACATCTTACACATCTGAAGTGGCAGAAATCAAATGGTAGCTATATGGTCAACACGATCTCTATGTGCCCTACATCCTCGGAGTAGGCAAACAAGCACTACGGCATCACTATGTACACACATAAACACAATTGTAGCTACAATATAGATAGCGTGGAACTGCGTTATGCCAGATATTATGAGATGTAATTCAACGAAGAATTTTAAGTATCCAAACTCTGTAGTAAATAATAAACAGAGTAAGTTATGAAGAAAATTTCCGAATTCAAAATCAATATAACTAGTTCTCGAAACAGAAGTGAATTGCCGAACCGCATTCTTCGTGATATTTTGTTAAGAAACTAATTTGGTTTTAGCAATTCTCCATGACTTCATTTGTAGAATTGGGCATTTTATTTGGTATCAGTAAGACTGATTTTGTTGAAGTAATTTTTTTGAAACCAATAGCGAAGAACGACTTACAAATTTGTCCTAGTTTGGTTTTTTCAATCTATTTATTTTATATTCATTTTAAGCAAATACAATGTTTTTCTATTTTCGATATTTCGATTATGTATAGATGTAATTTTTATTAAAAAATTCAAAAAATATTTTTCTACAACAATTAAGAAGTATTTCATGTTAAAATTAATTAAAAACCGGAAGCATTTACCAAATGGGTGCACCTAAATGGCTGCAACCTTCCGCCCTTACATTAATGTATCTCTTTAAATTCTTTGTGTGGCTGGTTCTTTTGTGAGGTCGGGCATCTATCTACGTTTTGCATCTCTCTCCCTCCTTCTCTTCTGTCGGAAATGGTTGTTGTATTGAAATCAGGATAAAGACATTGCAATGCCAATATTTCTATATTTTTGATTAAATTCACGTCCAGAAATCCACGCTTGCATATACGAGGTGTGATCAAAAAATAACCGTGACGATGCTCGTTCTGGTCTCCCGATCACGTCAACAACCGCTGAAAACATTGAAGCAGTAAAGAAAATGTCCTTGGATAATCACCGAATCACTATTAGAGAGGCTGCTGATACTGTTGGCATATCGTTCGGCTCATGCCAAGCAGTTTTTCTTCAGCGATGATTTTGAGCAAAAACAATGTTTCCCGTACATCGCTCAGAAGCTGTAATTGCAATGGCGATTGCAATGGCGTGGTGCATCATGAATTCTTGCCACAAGGTCGTATAGACAATAAGAAATACTACCTTGAAGTTTTGCTCTGTTATGCTCCAATCATGTATTTTGCTCCATGATAACGCGTCAGCTCACACATCGATAGTCGTGCGGCATGCCTCATCCACCGCATTCACCGTATTCAAACTGAAGACACCGATGAAAGGAAATGTCCCCCTCAAGAAGCGGGAAGAGTTATAAATAATACTATGAGCATGCTACAGGTGCCCGTTTTATTTTTGGAAAATTAGCAACCAAAAATTCGACAACTGTTTTCTATTATTATTTCCTTCGTACGATCTTGCAAATTCATGTGAATGTCTGATCCGATTTTTAATCTCTCTCATTGTAACATTGTCCTTTTGTTTCACAAATAATATTCTTATCTTTTATATATATCGACTCTTTGGTATTTTCTTTCAGTGCACATGACCGACTATATCTCTGCTGCTGACAATGATGATAATGGTGGCGATGATGTCGACGATGACGACAATTTTCACTAAATCTGCTTTCTAACCATGCTCGCAATTAGTATTCTTGTCTTGAAGTTGAAACTCAAATATTATTTTATCATCATGATTCGTTATAGTAGTTGTTGCGTTTCATATTCGTATAAAAGCGTAAAAGGAAATGCAATAAGTACATAAACTTGAGATGATTGTCTCTGGTACGCGTGTTTAATGGTTTTTCATGTTGCATGAATTCTTTGTTTTTTTTTTTTTTTAAATCGTTAATGTATGATCGCAAGAATTGTGAATGTAATTGTGTACACATGTGTCTCAAAATGCTCTCTGTTTTCGTTGCCTCATCTAAAATAAAAATATTGTGTGCACCCACATAAAATAAATATCTGAATTGATGGTACTTTTTCTCTTTTTATATGCTGGGTAATATTTCAAGTCCTTCGAATCAAGAAGTTCTATTCATTTTGCCGATTGTAGAATAATGCCATAGAAATTTATATCAATAATATTGTACTTACATGCCAATGTGTTTATTGTCTTTAAGATTTAGCTGAAAACGTCGCAGAAATCTTTTACTTAGAAATCTTTTAATATTAGAAGAAAGAAACAAAGACATTCTATCATATAGGCATATAAAATCAATACATTGACATATATATGCAGAAGTACGGATTCGCACTGAATAATACACATTAGGACAACTCATTATGTGTTAAATCTGTTATTATTATTATTTTTGAAATTTTGCGATTGAACGTTTATGAGAGTTAAAAAAAAGTTTTAGAAACTATGCACTATTATTAACCTGGTCCATGAATAAGTGGGATTATCGGATCCTTAATTTGAATTCAATTCAGATTAATTTACCTTAACTAATAATTTTTACAGGACGAATAAAAGCTCGCAACTTCAAGTATATATGGCTAAAGTCGAGGGCTGGATCCATACTTCTTGTAATTCCCGTAAAATGCATGTGCATCATCAAAATTGTACATTATTAAAATGCTAAAATGACAGCAAATTAGTGAAAGAGAAAAAACCGCAACAAAGGCAATGCTTATTACTGTTTTATTATCAGTTCACGAACTGCGTCATAATGAGTGGAAGAATGATGCAGTTAGGCAGGTGCCCCAAAATCCCAACAGATGATGTCCACCAGCTGCCTACGAGAAAAATGTATAGCAGTGTGTATGATAATAGTCGATGTGTGATCAAAAAAGCGTTATTTTTAATTTTCTCATAAGTATTTATTTATTCACCACTAACTATATATCGTCCCCTATATATATCCCCTCAGATATACATAATACATTTATGTCAGCTTTTCTCCAATTCTCGAAATACTTCTGAAAGGCGCTTTCTGGTATCGCCAACAGCTCCTGTTTCGAATTTGCTTTTATCTGCTCAATCGTAGCAAAACTCTTGCCTTTCATCGGTGTCTTCAGTTATCGGAAGAGGATAGTGTCAGCTGGGGCAAGTTCGGTGAATACGGTGGTTGAGGCATTACTACACAAGCATCGATGTGTGAGATGGTGCATTACCATGCTGCAAAATCCATAAGTGGGTTTTCCACACTTTAGTTTGTTTCTTTCAAGATAGGATTCCTTATTATACCGTACGACCTTCCGGCAAGAATTCTCATAAAAAACACTCATAAAAAACCCTCATATTTGAACGAACTTGACCTGCTTTTTTTACTTTTGACTCTTCTCGAGGCTTCCATTAGGATCATTGGGCTTTAGTTTTAATGGCAATACCATGCACCCATGATGATTGGTCACCACTTGGACTTACGTTCTCCTCATAGTAGACCCGTCAAACACCACAGTCAACATTTCAAATGTCCTTACACTTTTAATTTCATATTTTACACAAAACTTAATACATTTTCTTTAAATATTAAAAAATTTAAGAACCTACTAACCTTTTTATCCGTCAAAAAGAAACTGACAGTACAAAATGGCTCATATATAACCGGCATGTCTGTTATTGGTTCAATTAATAATGCTTATGAATACGATTTATATTTGCGAATACGATGATATTTGAAAAAAAAAACTTTTAAGAAACTAAACTCTTCATCCAGTTGCTTTATTTAATTTAAACTGGTATCGCCTGCTGTACGAAATTAGACCACCAGTTCAAAAAGCGACAAACAAAAGAAAACGATTTGTTGCTCTGTGACTATAAAATTTTAAAAACTTCATTCTGCTCTCGAGAAAAATACATTTTCAATCAACAGTGCTCTACAAATTGTACAGAAGAACAATTTCCATTATATACATAATGACTAATAAAAGTTATTTTAGTAATAAAATAATATTAAACGTTCTATACGGTGCTTGATTATTAAATTTTTTTGTAAATTTCACAATAAAGACTACCTTTTTTATGTGTATGTTGCCTTAATTTTTTACTCGAGCTTTTGTTTCTTGCGGATCTTTTTACAAAGTCTAACATTTTTAATCAACTTACGCTTCTTAAATTATTAAAACAAATATCAGTTATATATTGTATATTATATATTATATATTATATATTATATATTATATATTATATATTATATATTATATATTATATATTATATATTATATATTATATATTATATATTATATATTATATATTATATATTATATATTATATATTATATATTATATATTATATATTATATATTATATATTATATATTATATATTATATATTATATATTATATATTATATATTATATATTATATATTATATATTATATATTATATATTATATATTACATATTATATATTATATATTATATATTATATATTATATATTATATATTATATATTATATATTATATATTATATATTATATATTATATATTATATATTCAGTACGTTCATATTTCCCTTATAATAAATATCAGCAAAACAACATCAAATTAATTTGTAGGAAATCCCGTCTTCGAATTATCGATCTATATTAATCGGTCGATTAAATCTTTATACGATATCGAACGTGTTTATCACCCTTCTGGCAAATGTTTGAATGTACTGATAAAAAAAAAGCTTAAAATAAAAAATTGTACCTTTTTAGTTCAACTTACAGAACTGATAAAAAATTAAACGAAATAAAATAAAATAGCAAAACAATACAAACCATAACCTCAATTGATAAGCCTGTGCACATTTAAATTAAACTACATTTAAAAGTAACAGAATAATTAACCAACCATCAAATACACGATTAAGACATTTGAAAACAAACCAATAACGCACAGAAAATATACACGTATCTGCATATACACAAATCCATATATACATTTGTATGTATGTATATTCTTTATGGTAACAAGAATAATAACAACAAAATCAACATTAAAAAATAATAAACGAAACTTGATACAAATAAAAAACCATAATCTCAAAAATTCCCACGGTTTACGTAACAAATAAAATTAAATGAAACCACATCGTTTGGAACTGTTTGGCTGCAATTAGGTACAGGTTTGAGGAAAAAGAAAACATGATCAAACATGTTCGATATATGCCTACGAAGCCACGTACTACAAACAAGAGATGGGGTACAGCGATTATGCTGACACTCTCGTTACATATAAACGATGTTGCTTCTAATTGTTATCTCACCGTCCATGCGGATGGTGGCTTATCACGCTCACAATGTGCTCACTTAGTGAGATAGATACATAATTTCATTTTTTCTACTCACGAGAATAACTTAAAGTTCTGTAAATTATATTTTAATCTGAATTTTTTTCTTACACAATCCGAAAGCAGAAATCGATTCCAGGAACCTCTGCAAATTGTAGTCGACGATCTTGTTTAGTACGTCACTCAGCGGCACCTCAAAACAAAAAACTAGTGCAAATAAATTAGGAATTATTAGTGGAAAAAAGGACAGTGATCTGTGTTTGCCTTAAGAGCTTCCCGAGTGTTTCTTGATTTTTTTTAACCAACTTAACGAAATCTGTAAAGCCTTTAGCTTGCAGGTAGAAAAACATACTGGGTCTGGGCAGGAATCGAACATGCGCACTCCTGTTTAGTACACCGTTCAATATTAATGATTATTAATGGCATTAATTTTTCTTCATGCTCATGAGAGTGCGATAAAAAAGTAGGGAAGTCTTACGCTGAACGTATATGATCGCTCGTGATGCCATCTTTAGGGTTGGTTAATTATAAAATGTGGAAAGGGATCACACTATCGGCAAAAGGAGCATCATGTGTCTTGTATTTTGTCGTGATATATTAGTGCTCATTGCTACAAATGTTATGCAATTTCATCTCCGTGTGGTTGCATTACAGTTGCACATTCTGACAATATTTTTGACGATTTTCAATATTTCTTGATAATTGAAGTATCAAGGTTATTCAATCAAATTATTTAATTTATTTATCTGTTATTAGCAAATATTTTTGACTTTTTACTTAAAAGGAGGATAGTTAGAGTAGAGAAATATATATTGGTTGGAGGAATTATTTTATCAATAAATCGTTAAACATCTATGGATAACACCACTGCCGCAAAAAATGCAATACTATTAGCTGATGGATGTGGTGCTAGTTCACGTAGATTGCGTGAGGACGACAGTAACAATTTTTGTTTTCAAAATTTTTCTTCAAATGAACCTCTGCGAGTCGAGTACTTAATGGATTAAAGTATCCTTGCAATTGTAATAATTTATATTATATTTTAACGAACCTAAAACTTGTGTCTTGTGTGATTGCATATAATAAAAACTGTATACTAGAGTTTTAGAAGGTATTCGAAAATAATCAAATTAAAAAAATTTTGAGAATAAAAAAAAATGTAAGATAAGATTTCACGACTGTCCTGAAAGTGCATTTTATAAATATCTTTCGACATCTTGTGTTTCTGGGTAATATTCCAATATTCTTTACTTTTGAGAATCAATATAAATTAACTATAATATTAGAGATACCACTACTCAGTTGCCGTGAAGAGAAAAACCAAATCCAATTGAGATATCTAACAGCCAATTTAAATCAATATATTGTTAAGAAATTGTGCCAGACACTGAGTTAGGCACAAGGTGATTCGCATGAATATCCCTCACAGGCTATCAAGGATTCATTGTTTGGTCTTTATTTGCTTTCGTTGTTCACTTTGATTAATGCACATGTGGACGATAGAAATCACTGGATGCCTTTACAAATTTTTGATACTTGAATAGAATATGCGATTATGTACGTTCAAATCATAGGAACATAATGATGATGTGATAATGTTATGAGAGTGTGTGCTCCTAATGCAATATAGTTTTCAAATAGAATAATATAAAAATGTGGTAGAAAACGAAAACGCATACAGCACTCAGCAAATGTGTCTCTTTTGGTGCCTCCATAGGCGAAGTGATAATAAAATGCCTACTAAACAGGAGGTCGCACGCTGTTTTCCTGTGGACAAACAGAAATCTTTGAAGGATGAGTTGGTTAAAAAAAGAAAAAATGTGGCGTGCAATATTAGGTATAAATGGGCCTTTGCCATAAAGGTGTGGTTCCACGTATAAAATCTGCGAATATAGTATTTTTCTTTTAGTTGAGGGAGAACGAAAATAACTATATTTATTAATTGTAATTCTTAGAGAAATTTGCATACATGTTTGTGTGCCCTGTTCGTTGTGCTGAATTTGTTTTTTTCTTCTTTGTTTTGTTGTAATAAACATTAATTTATACAAATTAAGCGATAACAGCGTCACTAAAATTTAAGTGACTTTTCTTCTGTCAACACCAGCGCCCCACAATCTACTACTCCCTTGCTGTACTACCAGTGTTGCTGTGCAAGAACGCTTGTGTGTGTGTGTGTGATTATAAGCAAGTGAATTACACAGGGTCTTAATTAGTATTCAAGCACATGTAATCATCTATACTTGCTCTAAATGCATAAATTAATCAGCATATAAATGACACAGTGTATTGTTTATAAGCCTTTTGCTGTTGGAATTTCATTTCGAATGCATTTCATTTAATACAGTCGAGTATTCGGGCCGACTATTTTCTATGAATGTATGTGTGGATGTGTAAAAATATTGAAATTCGTTGAATTATTTAAGATATTAGAGCAGCCTTTAAAATATGTTTCTGTAATTCTTAATTAAATGGTATTTTGTTTTATTAATTTTACTTGCATCGGATCGCACTGAAAGGAACCCGCTCTTTCAAATATTGATAGATATGCAACCACAAAAATATATCAACGGCAAACAAAGTAACAAAAAGTGGCATGCGATCATATTAAACGGCTTTGGGATGGATGATGAAAAAACTAAATTTAAAAAATCAATGGCCTGATTATCTCATTTTGATTGCTTTGCAAGGACCTCATTCAGATGGCTCTTCCCTGGTAAAAATTATTTATATCAGGCAGAATAATTATTTCAATGGAATATAGTGTTAAACTGAAGAAATAAGATACGACTTGTTAACGGTAATTTTATTCCGTCGCTTAAAACCGTAACAGTGGAGTTAATTTTTTTTAGGTCTTCAGAAGAAATCCGGAAGTCATTTTTATTTTTGCCTATTATACAGTTATCTTATTAATTACCAATTTTTTTTCTTTATTGTTATCTCTATTTCAATAGGAATAAAAAGTATTTCTCGTCTTCAATAATTCTGAAAAAATTCAGGTTCGGTTGCATAGAGAATATTCAAATATTGCATATAAAAATATCATTTTTCAAATATTTTTTAGCCTTAGACTTATTTTTGTGGTCAAAATTTCTCTTTTTCAAATTCTGCTGTTCTAAAATGAATTTTAACATTCAAATTATATACTCGTACTTTACAAGCCAGATTTACCAATTTAATAAGATTAATATAATTTTCCCCCTAAATACTTTTATTTACATATTATAAATATTTTTATTTTTAAAGTTTTGCTGGCTCTCTACACGCATAAGTCGAAATCCATTAAATATGCATTTGCCCAGCAGCAATAATAACACTTATAGTTCACTGTTCGTTTGGAATATTAATTGAAATCGTCACAACGAATAGACCGACAACCAACTCAGAATGCAATAATCAAAACTGAAATGCGCAAACTGAAACAATAATAAACTTATTAAAAAGAACCACTACATAAACTTAAAAATCATTTCACAGTTAATCATAAATATTTCATTGCATTTAGAGGTGATTACACTAGAGTCAGTCGTCTTCTAAAATATGTAAGCACATGCGCATACGTGCATACACATTGCCGAAAGCAGGGACATTTATAAATATACTTACATATGCACATACGAAGTGTGATCAAAATGTAACCGCCATATCCAATTTTTTCCAAAAGTCTTTATTTATTGATCAATAACTATCTTGCTCGCTTCAAAGTAATCGCTCTCAGATATAATACATTTATGCCAGCTTTTTCTCCAATTCTCGAAATGCTTCTGAAACGCGCTTTCTGGTATCGCCAACAACTCCTGTTTCAAATTTGCTTTTACCTGAATTGCTTCTCGCAAACGGCGCATAACTTCAAGGCAGTATTCCGCAGTCCAAAATGGCTGATATATAACCGGCATGTCTACGTAACTCACTATATTTGAAAATAACGGTTATTATTTGATCACACCTCGTATGTGTCTTTGCTATTTATTTTATTGGTATTTTTATTTTATTCATTTTGGAACGATCTTCGCTGTTCTATCTTTTATTCCTAAAACATCCATAAAAATTACTTGCCAACAACAATTGTCCAAAATCATTTTCTTCACTGCTTCAATGTCTTCATTGATTATTGACGTGATCGGGCAAACAGGACGAGAATCGTCATTGACATCTTCTCGGCCTTCCTTAAACCTGTTAAACCAAAATTTACCTTGTGTTCTCTTCATAGAATACTCTCACACAAAAACACAAAACTTAACACATTTTCTTTGATCCAGTTTATCGAACAGTACAAAATCGGAGAGCAGCCCAAAACACGACTAACCTTCTTATCTGTTAAGAACAGACTGACAATCCTAAAAGGCTGATATTGACAATATTTATAACAGGCATGTGTAGCAATATAACAGAAAGTAAAATTTGAAAAGAACGATTATTTTTTGATCACACCTCGTACGTAAGCTTGTGTAAAATGTACATAAAATCGTAGTCCTCACCTTCGACTTAAAATATGAAAACACAAGCTATTTCGACAGCAGCACCAAATAAATTACTAAATCTACTTAACAGCTACAATTTAAATGCACCAACAACAAGAACTACATCAACAGAGTATCGAAAGATCACAGCAAGTTATGTGATCAATTTTTATACGGTTTGCTTTTTTAACAATCACTTATTTTAATACACAGACATGATCGCCGTCGTCACATCCACAATGAAATGCATCAACTCCATTGGCCAATCGAGGAGTCATTGGGCGTTAAGCAACAAGATAAACTAAACTTTGAATTTAAAAATAAAATCAATATTATGAAATTTCATTTTAACGAACAAAAACCCCCAAGAACTGAATGAAATAAAAATTAATACAAAATCGTACGAAGACGCCATTATCAACATAAAACTTTTGTAAATTGTGCTGAGCTGATACGATTTCACAAATGATGAATAAAAACAAAAAATACAACAACATTAAGCTGTCGGTTAAGCACAATGAAAAATATATGCAGACGAAGAGAAATTGAACAGCCACCAAAAAGCAGCCGGATAAGCAGTCAAGTCACTTGAACTAACCATCCTATCAGACAAATTCTTTTTCATTCGTCATTTATGGAATCGTATTAGCTTAAAAATACACTTAAAAACAACAGCCAATTGCACTGATTTTATTTCTAGAAGAATTACTTTAAAATGGTCAGATCATTAAAGGAATTGCCTGTAGAGAAATAATCGGTAGTCAGAAACAACGCCAGTTTTTCACCCGAAATAACACAAATGGCATATAACATTGTTACTTTTCCGTGACAAGTTCAACATTACAGAAATTTAGGGGGAAAACACTGTAATTTTAAGTAATTGCAGGTGTGGCGGATCCTCATAAAAAAGCCTGATTGGCTATCCTATTCATTCGTAAGAAAATCCCACAGTAAGTTGACCGACTTCATGATGTCGTTTCAAAATGGTATGGCAAGTTCTTTGTAAATAAATGTTTCCGCTCAACTACTTAAAGAAATGCTGCTCTGATCGTATGAAAATGATCATTTGCCATATTTGACAAATCGTGCGATTAAGCAGATTTTATTCATACGAAAAGAAAGATGATATTGTTTTGACGAATTTGTTGTAGTGGTGAACTTGTTTTCAGCGTGAGAAAATATAATACCAGGCCCACTGTAATATCGCGGCTCTGCATTATTACTTTGTCAAACGAGCTCTTTCTGGAAAACTTAAATACACAATATACTCAATACTTTTCTATTTACAACACCTTTGTATTTACAATACATACATATATGTAGATGTGTGCGAAATCTGTTGTGTGATTTTGGGGATTTTCGATGACAGTAATTTTTTTTGGAATTTAAAATTTTTCCCGTTTCAAATTTAGTCTAAAAAGTAGTCTTTAAAAAAATATTAACAGTATTCTATGATATGTATTTTATTTCCCTGTTCATGCATATTTGTCTATATATTCGTACATAAAGATTTTAAATTTGTGTGCATGCAAGTGATTAATGGAAATAAGTGAATGATCGCCAAAGTCATTGGAATTACCGTCTCTTATTAATTTTACCAGAGTTCATCGTGGTGGCTGATGTTTGTATTGTTGTTGCTATTGTTAGGAAATCAATTGCTGATTTATGCCAATGATTGTTGGCCTCTGAAACCACTAGGTATTTACATGATACTTTGATTAAGTGAGCAAGACAGACGTACAAACCTTTAAAATCGAAATGAACACTAACGTAATTCGAATGACTGACTGACTGGGTTCAAATCAAATCCAGTAGTACATAAAAGATTCGATTTCACTTAATTAACTTTCACTTTTACTTTTTTCTCACTTGCGAATCATTTAAAATTGTTTAACATAAAGAATTCCTGAGATATCTATTTGTGGGCATAAGTGTTCAAACTAAAGTTACATTTAGTCAGCCTTCGCTGACAAAACTTTCAGCTAAGTTCACTTTCCTACTGTTCCTACTGTAGTCAGTGCCAGTTGTATAACCAACTTTAAAAAAAAACCCTCGTATTCGTTATGCAGAGATACATTCGGCGATCCTCGTACTCGTATTTACTCCAAATCCATCAATTACAAAGCGCACCATTAGTGAATGATCTTTGGTTTTATGAATTTTGATGTGTTTATTTTTTCTTCCATCATTACCAAAGAGGGAAAAGAACAACGAATAGAAATCAACGATCAAAGAAAGAAAACTGCTGCGGAATTCAAGTATCATTGAGGTTACAAATTGTATAATAATTATATGGTTTTTTTCTATTATTCTAATTTTTTTTCGATCACAAAGAGTTCACACAAAACTAAATTATAATTCATTTTATAATTCTAATTAATATACGAAATCATTGAAATGTTTCATTTGAGTACATTAAAATTAGAAAAAGACGTGACATGTTGCATAAGAATACTCAAGAAGAACAAATGAAGAAATTGAAAATGGTTTACCACTAATTCATATATTTTAAAATATATGAACTTTTCACCGATAATTCAGTTAAAATTCGAAATTAAAACGAAATATTTGTTTCACAAATACAATTAAAAACGTTCGCAGTACTTGAAAGATTTGAAAATTTTATGCTTTGACCTTCACAAGGCCATGCATATGCAATTCCTCATCTGCGATATTTCAAATAATGGCTTGACTTGAAACATTTCTTTTAATCCAATAAATATAATAAAATTGTTTGGGCTCGCATTGAATTTTCTTCCAATTTTTCGCCTTTTTTATATGGAAACTGCCGGAAGATAAACTAGTATTCCTGAAGGTAGACTAGAATACCATAGAATAATGTGAAGTGACATAATCCATGACGTCTATATCGGCATTAGAAGGAGGGACAAAGAAGAAGGCTGAATATTTATTCTTCATTGTAACATGATGCATCCTGCAACGTGTTTTGATGTTTTGAAAAAAAAAGCAAAATTTCTTTTAAGAAAAAACATTTCAAAACATTTATTTGCTGTTTATCAAAAAAAAAAATATTTTACAACAAAACAAAAATTAAAAAAAAAGGAAATTGTTAATGACTTCATTGTTTGCAGTTTGTCTCCAAAAATATATTTAATTGAAAAATTTTATTTGGCCGATAATTAAAATGGAAGAATAATTAAATACAATTAAAATGAAAAATTAAAATTTCTTTTATTAAAAACAATTCAGTTTGACTAAAAAAATTGAAAAATTGAAACTTCAATTGTTAACAGAAACCAAATTTATTAGTCATCCTACGCATAATAAAATGAAATTTTTAATGTAATAAATGATTTTCAATAAAAATTTATGTGCCTAAATAAATTCATTATGTCAAAACTTTCGCTATTTTCTTAAACGTGTTTAAGAAAAAAACAAACCAGAGTCAACAAATTTAATTTAAATTTTCCAAATTGCAGTCACAGATGTTTAATAGTAAAATTTTTAAAAAGTAATTTCGATAAAGAAAATTTCCTCAAAGAAATATTTTCTTTAAAATTAAATTTATTTCCATTAAAGGTAGCAAATTTTTTCTTTCCACATAAGATATTCCTTAATTTATTAAATTTTTAAACGAAAATTAAATTCACCTATTTCGGACCGTTTTACTGCGATCGTTGCGTTTGCAACTATTTCGCCATTGATTATGAAAAATCTTATACATACTCAAAAGTCTGTACACACATCTAACATACATATACATGATAATGCGATTAAAGCAAAATGTCAACAAAAGTCGCAAGTAAGTGACAAAATAAGTTGCCAACGCAATAGGCTTTGTAGAGGAAAGCCCAAAAAAGCTCTTGGAGACGATGTCTTTTCGCCAATCTCTTTCACTTCATTTTGGCAATTGTTATTTTGTTCAATTACGAGTACATGCAAGTAGTTGTTAAAGCCTCAATGATGAATATTGTGCAGAATTTTTGAATTTGGCGAATTCAAACGCATTCCGTATGGCAGATGCAGTAAGCGTGAATCAGCAAAATGTTGAATTGCTTGTTCCTGGCATTCATATCAAATACATATCAGCACTTGGAATGGCTGTTCTGGCTTCCAATAGAAATCTTATTTTATTCTGTATATTTCTGATGTAAATTAGGATGCATTAAAATTATCTCTCGTTGTCTGGTGTACAATTATTTCTTAATTAAATTTAAAACTCAAGAATTTTTTCCACTTAAGACAAACAAAGATTCAAATAAAAATCGCATTAAAAACTCAGTTTGAAAGACATTTTCAGATTTGTTTTAAGGCAATTCAAATGCATTAAGGCGAGCAGGAAAGATGCCGAGACAACTAGTCATCAGTACTGCTTAGGATTCTTAAAAACGCATTGAAAATCAGGTACGGCTTAATTGCTCTCACATTATTCCTTCATCCGGCTTCATCCGAAAACTCTCGGCTTGGATGCGTACTATAAATAATAATAAAAGGTAAAAATGTAAAATCTACCTCGAACAGACAAATTAATGCTTTAGAGTATATTGCGTAAACGATAAACTATTTTAAGTGCAAATCATTTCGTTTATCTTTGGAAACTGCTTAGCAATGTTTCTGCCATGAGTTTTGCTTTCTACTTGGTTGTACTGCCGCTGCTCTGGTTCAATCTTATTCAAGGAAGTTTCTCGTTTTATATATTTGGGTTCATTTCTTTTTCTGGTTTCACTTCCGGCACAATGGATGGCTCAGCTGAATGCAGTTTTTGTAATTGTTGTTTCTTGTTGACATTTATTTCAAATCTAATTTCTAAGTTGTCTCCAGTATTTCTTCTATTGCTCATTTAGTTGCTTGTGCGTTTGTTATCTCTGCTAATTGGCCTCAAATTGCAGTTGTACATTGTCTTACTCGCATTTGTTTGTACCCATTTTTAAATTTTGGGTGAATTCGTCACCTGATTACCAAAAACAAAAAATAAAAAACAGTTATGAAATGATAGGGGAAAAATTAGTCATGGCTTGAAACGCGATAGTTAACAGACGCTTATCCGACTTTTAATTCGTACTCTTAAATGCATGAAGAAGTTTCAGCCATTTTTCGATTACAGATGCCAATTTACAGAAAAATTCAAAATGTTTTGTTACAAACACTGAAGTAGTAATTCAATTTCATTTTCAATAAAGATTTTTAATAACTATAATGTAGTTATAACTACATCTTGCCCTGAAATGCACTACTGTGCAAGCATTTTGTGTGTTATGGATCTATGTATAACTTGAGGAAAATTTTACGGAAACTTGGAACTTATAAACTATTTTTAAATTCATTAATTATTAAAATTTCTTCATTTGTAAAGTTTATAAGCTGATTTCATGTGAACTTTTTGTATTTATCAAGATGATAAATTTTTATTAGCAAATGCATGATTGCGTAGCAGCTAAGCCGTAGTGCCGCTCTTGGCAAAAATGCGTATGAAAAATAAATTTATAAGAGTTTCGCTGCATTGATAAACGCATCGTAGACAACGGCTTTATAACAAAGCTGCTGGTAAGTCTCTACCGAAAGCATGTGAAATATTCCCTGGCAAATTGATTTTCAGGAGAAATGATATAAACTGGCACCTCCGCAGTTTTTAATATTACCGAAAATTCTATAGCGCTTTTGAAGGAATATATTTACAACGCAATCGCAACTGCATAGTAAATATTACCATGCAATCGCAACTGCTGGAAATTTTAACGTTTAACTAAAGGATTGTCGCAAATGTACAAGTTTACCTTTAGACGATATGGAAATGAATTCTCAAATATTTAACTTTGATAATTACGAAACATATTCTTTATAGATGAATGAGTATTATAAACTTTCTTTGTGGAAAAAGTGTACTAATTTTGAGCAATCCGAGGTAAGAAACGGAGCACGGAATTCGTTATACGTTGCATATAGATGACTGTTAGTTTTTAGCAATTCAAAATTGCTCTAATGAATGCTAAAAATTTGCTTAAAGGACCTAATAATGGGCTGACCAGGAAATAGTATATCTCCGGTATTTACTACTTTCCCTTTCTGAACGATTTCTTTTTATGTATCTAACCAATTTAATGAGCCAAATGTTTTTAAATGTAATACAATTTAAAAAGAAGTACAATTTAATTACAAACACGCTTAAAAAGTTTACATGACCTTATTTTGGTTTAAGATGAATTGAAAATAAACGAAACGACACATGCTTCTGCTCTCTCTGTCCACTGACCTGCCAAGTTTTTATGTTACAGCAAAAATCTACTGAAAAACAACAGCCGTCTACATAAATTCATAACCGAGAGATGCTATAAAAGCATTAACAATTAAGTGTTCCCATAAAAATAACAAGATTTTTGAAAGATGTCTTTTGCAACTTACTTGCCCACTCGCATGCCCAGGTACAAGAAGGTAATCACAAAAACAAAACCAACAAAAAATTAAGCCAACAAGACTCGACTCTGGCCATACAAACACAAAATAATACAACTTAGGTGGCAATTAAACCGGGACATAAAGTAACAAGTACCTCTTTAACAAGAAAATGGAAAAAATGTCATTCATTCAGTCATCTCTTCAGATACGACACATTCGTATGAGAGCTAAAAGAAATATTCGTAATAGTATTTAATGGCAACAAAAACAAGACTTTTGAAAACTAAATGAACTCATGAGTCTGCATGACCCAGAAAGCTAAAAAATGAACGAGATACAAGAAACATGCTCGTACTAGACAAAATATAATATAATAAAATTAAACTTTATTCCCACCAATCTTGACCACCAATGTTGTAGTTGTGGCAGTAAAGTACACTGAAAGAAATAATCTTACCACATGTAATTTTTTGCTTTTCCATCTGCTTCTGTTTTCGGTTCTTGCCATCTTATGCAACTCTTCGTCAGACAGTTATTTAGTTACCTTCAATGCGCAGTACGCATGTCAAGTGTTACGTACCCCCCAACACATTTAAGCGACAGCCTTCAGGGGTACTCGTTAAATTTTTTTACACTTTTAATGGTAGTCAGTGGTGCCACTTTAGAAATGCAGAATAGCGTTAAAAAATTTAAGAAAATTTAGGGGAAAAGGTAAAAAATTGATGAAAATGTGTTACCTCTATAATAAAGGATCCTTATTTTTTAAATAAAATATAACAAAGTTCAAACGCAAACCACTCTTGATTTATCTTTTACAAAATTTATTTATATTTTCTCTTCAATCTCGTTTTGTATTTTTCTTTAATTTGATGATTCATGTATTAATTGATGGAAATTTATAACGATGTTGACAGCCAGAAGCTGCAGTTTTGTAAAATAATTACTGCAACCGAATATAGTTGTCGAATAAAGATGCCATAAATCTTTAATCGATTAAATACCGCTTTCAAAACAAGGTTTTGAGATAAAAATGTATCTAAACTTTGTGACAAGAAAATGTAAACGGGGATAGTAGAACTCGCTACACAATATCTTCAAGTGTAGCATGTTGCAGCAAAATATATATGTATGAATGAATTCGTCTGTAGTTTGCTGTCAGTAGCAGCCATACAAGTAGCAGTTGCCAGTAGCAATTTATAAATCTCTTAGTAACTTGTCATAATTAAATTAAAACATTAACATCACAGGTTGTGCAAGCAAATAAAACTGCAGAAAGAAAATAAAAAATGCAAAGAGATTGGATATCATTTTGGTGAAACATTGAGGTGCTTGTAGCCATAATTCGGACAAGTTCAAAAACAACAGAAAGAAATGATTTCACACCACAAGAATAATAACAGCAGCAGCTAAAACAACATTAAAATGACCGAAACTTCATATTTAAAGATAAAAAGATCGTTAAACGGTCTTTAAGTGGAAAAATTAAGAACGCTTCTGGAATTGGTGGCACAATCATTTTAGACACATGTGATTGCTGTACTTCACTTCATTTCTAAATTTAAAGTATAAAGTATCAACATTTTTAACGTCTTAACTTATTCCGATGTGTTTTTAACTGTTTGTATATTTTAACTGGCATTCCAGCCAACACGATCGGGAAAAAAGTGTTATCACATTCATTAACACTATAATAGGTCAGGCTAAAATCATTGAAATGACTAAAAATACGAGACGTTTTAAAAACCAATCGGCAGACAAAAAATTAAATGAAGCAAATAAAGTCTAAAATGGTTTATTATGCAGTTGTTTAAGCCAGAGTTGGAAATGTGTTTAATTTACTAATAAGTCAAGCATTACTCTGTTATGATTTAAATTAATAAAAAATATTGGGTTGGAATCATTTATGAAAAGAAAATTTGTTACGTTCTATAAATTAGAATCCGCTCTACTGTACAAATACTATGTGATATTTTTTATTTGTTAAAATGAGGAACCCTTAATAAAAGCCAGAAGGTCTGCTTTAAATCTTCAAACTTTCATTCAATGCAGAGAAAAATATTATCCAATTTATTTTGATTTTGTTTAACTCATCATGTGAATTTAGAATTCTTGAGCACTTTTTATCTAAAGGGTAGAGATTATGGGTTGTATAAATATTTTAAATAAATGTAAAAGTACATTATAGTTTTATGATCGTCACAAAAACAAAAATGCATTTTCCTCAATTGGATTTAAGTATTCGCAGCTACGCAAAAAAGAAAATTATACCAAGATACGTATCTTGCTTCTATTAAAGAAAGAATAAATTATTTTAAAGTCTGTTTAGCCAAATAATCAACCGCAGCGGATGCGAGCAAACAATGCAAGTTAAGTGCCAACTAAATCGCACGTCAAAGGGGTGCGCCTTCCTCTTGTTTATTTAAAATGTTCGTCATTGCAGCGTTAGTAAGCGCGAGATTTAACGCATAAAACATGTCCAAATTAAAGTTGTTCCTATTTGTTTTTCGTTTTAGGCCTTTTTTAAATCTCTAAAAGATAATTTTTTTTATTATTTATTAAGATGTTGGGCAACATTTAGATCAAATTTGTCAATGTAGAAACATACGAGCAAACATACTTGTTTTGTTGCTTCACTGCTGCCGATTATTTAAACTAGAGTAGAGTTTACTTAAACCGAACGGCCTGTTTCTTTCATCTTTAGTTGTATTATCTGCCGTGTTTTTTACTGATGTCGTTCGTACGCTCATTTCAAATTAAGTTTCTTTGAAATGTGAATCACAGAATTCTGTCATGTTTTGGAAATCTTTTTAGTGTTTGTCTGGCCGCCTGTTGCTGTCTGTAGTTGAAATTTTGGCATCACTTTCATTCATGCAACGGAACTAAAATGTTTATTCATACTTTTGCTAAGATTTCAAGTTGATTTCTATTGACTTACAAGACTTGTTGTCATGGGAAAAATTTACTTAGGGAAGAACACCGAGAGTGTGTACACAGTCAAATATTAACATAATGTGAAAATTTTTCAGAACACAACACCGGGTCCCTGTATAGAATGCGTGTTTCAATGCGACCGTCGCACTGGAAATTAGTTTACTTTGTAGTGGTTTGAGTGGTTGGAGCAAAATTTCAACAAACAGCTCTAAAAAAGGGAAAAGAGAATATTTCGAAGCTACAAATCTATTCCTGGCTAACTGTTCAAATCTCAGAGATGCAAAGTCAATCACGCATCGAAAATAATGCAATAACTACTTAGCGGTGTATAAATGCCACTTCATTGCGTATGCAAAAGTCTTCATTTTGTTCTTGATATGCAATTAAAAAGCTCGGACACAATAACATTAATAACGATTGGGCAACGCAGCGATTTTCACATCGCTATATCACTTTATTACACTAAAGTTTATAAGTGTTTCAATGTTAAAAAGAAAATCTCTTAAGCTCCATTAGTATTTATTTTCAGTCTATGTTGGGCAAAAATAAATATATTAGTTTATAATAAAAAAAGTGCTATATGCTCATTTCACTTAGTTCGTGATCGCTTATTTCAACTTTGAATACTACACGGTGGCTTCCGCCTGTACGAAATTAGCTTGCATCTTATACGAGTATACAAGTGCTAACGATATGTGCTGCGTTGTTAGATATGATAATCCTATCCTTGTCGAAAGTAAATTTTTTTTAAATTGCTGCAGAGAGACATCAAAAGTTTTTTCTAGAGAAATTGATCACATCCCATCACATACAATAATAATAATTTTTTTTTGTCTTCTTTCACGTGTAATCGCATTTTATAAAAAGCGGATGGGAAGACCTATTTCGGTATATCTCAATAAGGACATTTTATCACGTTTATTCTTAATGCATTTATGGAAGTGTAAGTATTCTTTAATAAAAGTACTCTTTTGCTAATTCAAAACTTCGTAAACCCATAATTCGTAACATATTTTTAAGTTGGAAAGGTTTCTGTGAAAATGAAGATTTTAAATATTAGTCACAGGCGGCGAAAAAGTAAAGAAGAAACTCTCTTGTGGGTTTTGACAGACAATTGCTAGAGTACAAGAAATTATTTATTTGATTAAATATTCACAAATAGCTATTCGGGTCATTAATTAGTAAAACTGCAACTAAAAATCGATGAAGCCAACTTTCTCAAACATTCACAAAATATTTAGACATCTTCGTAATTTCAGTCTATACAATATGCGACGAACAAATAATAAAGCGAACAGTTCATTAAACTGTCCCCGAGTGCGGCCATAATAAGGTGACATTAGCAGTACCTGAATAATATTTACGAGTATTTACAATAAATTTCTCTAAATCATAAATATGTTTGAATTGTATTTAATATTTTCAGATTTTCTTCTTTATGTGCGTGGAGCTCTCACTTCACAACACAAAAGACGAAAACTTTTAATTCAAAATGACGAACCAAATGCTTCCAAAGACCCAAAAAGTATTTAATTCGTATTAAATATGGAGGCATGGCAATAAATTTCTTTTTTTCCAATAAGTTTTCAATATTTCTTTATGATGATGAATACATGACGGACGAACCAACAACAAGATATCCAAATATGCGTACAAGATTCATTTGCATACCTGAACACACGAGCGAGAAGTAAGTACAACCATACGGATAAATGGTTGTCTGCTTTATGGGAGTGTGTGCAGACACTTGTACTAAAACCGTCTGATTGCACAAATTAGATACATATATGAAGTAGCAAACTGTTGGATGAAGAGCGAGACGTCCGGTCAAACGCTTCAAGCGGCGAAACCGATAGACAGACAAAATTTATGATCAAAAGATTTTAATATATTTATTGATTTGTATTAGAAATAAATAGATTGTACATAAATATATACATATATCTAAATATGAGGTGAGTGAGTTCTAAAATACATATATATGTGTGTGTGTATGTATGTATGTGTATAAGAAATGCAAAACGGTGCGGAGGAGTGTTATGAGGAGCGGTGGAGTGTTATGAAGAGCGGTTGTAGTGTTCCAGAAATGTACACTCTTATAAGGAGCTCTTATATTTTAATAGAGTTTTATGTAAAAGAAGTCTGACAGATATTCAGACAGATATTAATGAGTTCTTAATTAAAACACATGAACCAAAGATTAAGAAGAAGAGAATTAACTTATGATCCCAATTTAATAATTTAAATTTTATACCAATCCGTTCAACCATAATCATTATTATATATTAGGCAATTTATAAAAATGTTGAAACATTTAAATATTTTTTTTTTCTCTCAGTGCTATAAAACACCATCCGGGGATATTATAGAAACTAATCAACATCTAATGCTGCAGACCGAAAGTAAGAGACAAAATTCCAATGAATATCTTAACATTAAAATAGTATGAGTATGTGGCCTTTGCCAGTGTATTGGTATATATCTGCAAATACAATCTTTTGGTGTGTGTGAGCGAGTGAGTATGCAAGTGCGTGGGGCTACACAAATGTGTTGAAAAATTGCGTTTGATGTCCGCTGTTTTGCTTTTGTCAACTGAAAGCAGACCTTCCAACGCTGCCAATCCAATATTCATTAAAGATTCATCAGGTGTCGGACTAAAAGAAATACGCACAACTATACTTATACAGTGGAATGAGCTTGACAAAACATCCAACTGTCCATTTGTCCGTACAGGTATGGCAGTGGCAATGCCAGTGGATGAAGAAGAGAAGTTCGTGAGATATACTTGCATACACACACATTCATGTAGAAATATATCTATTTATTTATATGGCAACACATACAGGGATACCCAACTAACGATAGCATACCGCGGCATATATACATTAATTTTTTATGCTTATACGCGATCGTTATTTTGAATGCAACAGTAGATGGATGGTGTGTGCCGCATCGTTATTGACCATCAATCGCATGAATCTATTTGGATGTTTATTGCAGCTACTATGTACAACTATACCGTGTTCGCTTTTTGGTCTTTGTGTTATTGCTGCCCCTACTTTGTTATGCATTTACATGTGAGACTTTCTTTTCCACTAAAACTCTTCCCAACAACGAGCTATTTAATACACATATTCATATAGTCGTGCATGTGTCTATAGAGATCAGCATTACAAAAACAGAAAAGTCCAAACGAACATGGTAGTACATAGGCATTTTATATAAACTATATTAATTTCAGAGTTCAAGTTCAAGCTAAAATACTTTAGAAATAATCTGCAAAAAAAGTCTTTACATCGGCGCTTACAGCTGTTTATTTTGACAAACAATCATCTGTTCTTTGTTTAAGAACTAGAATTTAAAAAGTAGTAGGGTTCCTATTAGAAGGTGTTAAGAGTAACATATATTAATTGCAAATAAACTTCTGTACCTTTGCGTATTTAGCTAAAGACATTATATTAAAATTTAGTGAATTATACTACATTCTTACTACTTTGCAGGTAACGAACTCTTAAACTTTCGCCTCTCTTTTGCACAGCTACTATGAAATTATTTGGACGTAAACTCTCTTCTGATATTTAAAGCTTTCGCAGATTTGGAGCAGCTTTTATTTTAAAGGTGCTCTAGAAGAGATTCGCAATCACGCCATTACTCTAAAATCTTTTAATTTTTTAATGTTGCGAATGCTGATGGTTTAAATCTTGTATCTAAAGATTCCAGTGACAGGTGTTGCAAGTCAGTGGTATTCTTAAGCAATTTATTATTTAATTTGGTTTAAATACTTTTAAACAAGCTGCACTTTGAGATAGATCTCTTTTAGTATTTGTATATTTACACAGAACTGTACCAAACTGATCAATTATTATTGTCGATTTGGAATAATAGAAATAGTGCTGCTGTATTTTGATATACATATTTATTTCTAATTATTGGGGTTACTGCTGTCTTACTTATTAAATATTCAGTGCCGTATTGGCGATCGTTGAGATACAAAGACAAACGGTTTGATTACAGCTTGATGTGGTTGTTTAGATTAATAAATATGCCCTCCGTTGATTCAATACGATTGAATTGATCCGTACCGCTGTGCGCTTTGCTGTGTCTTTTAATTGGATGTTGTATTCATGGTTTGGCCTCAAATGTCTGCATTTCCAGCAACAATTTGAGCATTAAAATTAAAATGTCGCTATTAAAATGCTGTACCACACTTCATTGGTAATGCAACCCACACACGCGTTTTTTATGCTTGTTCGTGCTCGTACGTTTCAGATTTTGAATATGTGTGAGTATGAGTGATAGACTCACAACATTTAGTCGCTGGACTTTGTGTGGTTTCTTAAAATTCAATGATTAGTTTTTCATTAGTTTTATTAGAGAAGCAAAAATATTTTACTAACATTACATAACTGATCAAATTGTCAATTAAAAAATTCAGTTTTGAAGATCACTGGCATTATATTGAGGTTTTTCTAAAATTCGAAAGGTATATCGTGTATCATGGTTTGAATAAATTTTAAATTTGGTAATCATAAATTATTATTGAATCGATTGGTACGAGCTTTAATTACAATATTTTCTCTAATTGATTGCTTTCTCCATAAAAAAAAATTGTATGTAATCGCAGTTATCACATTCAGACTTCAGAAAATCGTTCGCAAATAGTGTGCCATTGTCAGTTTTCCACTGGCAGGAAAAAAAAGGTTCTTGTAATAAATACTATTATCTACATCAAAGTTTGAAAAGTTTTTTTTCTTTAACTTTATATGCTACGCTGAAAAAATAAATTTCATGTACGAGTATTACCGAAACCCCAAAGTAACTATGAAAGCAGTTAGAAAAAAGGGTAACCTCACCAGTTAGGTGAGGCTTATCAGGTCCCAAAAACTGTGGTTTGCATTCAGCAATAACTAACTCTCTTGTGGTTCGACTCTTTTACGCAATAGCAGGCAATGATCAATAATAATTCGAAACGTTTTACTGCATATTCATTACAAGAACGGTAATGATGTATCCGAAAGTGAGATGTTGTGTATATACGATTTATATATATTTTTTTACTTCTATTGTGCTTAAAACTTATCACAAAATAGTTAAAACTTCTCATCTATTTTGAGAAAGAATATGTTAAAGGCGCAAACTGAAGTTTAGAAAAGTTATGAAATATAAATACAAATTGAAAATACCATTTCCATATTATTTTATGATCTACTGCTTCTCCGGCTTACACTGCATTTTGATTATATTATATAAAATATTCAATTTCAATTTCAACTTTGAATTTGAAATTATTTTCAAAGTAAAATGAAATGCATACGACCTCTTGAAAAAAAAATACAACATGATCGAAACTACTGTAAATAGGTTTTAATATAAGTGGGAACTGTTCTTAAAATGTCTTAAATTAGTTTTCCTTGTGGGTATTTCAAGTCTATTTCCGGCTTTGTGTATCTTTCAAATCGTATCATTAGGTTTACTTATTTCTGTCTAATTATGACATTCCAACGGGCAACATTCTGGTTCTCGTGTTGGCAGACTTAACCTCTGTGCTGTCGCAGCTTTGGAGAAATATATCGTTTGGAAGTATTCCACAAAAATAGCTTAAAAACTGTTACAATATATTCATCTGCATGTTTCTGTATTTTATTTTTCCCTCTTATTTTATTTGCCAATAATTATCGCCTTGCACTTTTAGATGCAAATCATTTTCGCCCCTTTTTTAATCAGACATACTAAAGGATTTTAAGAATATCCAAATATGGAATATGTAATGCGTTTAAGTTCTGAAGAAATTGCGAAATTTTATTATAAAACAAAATCCATTAATAAGACGGTGCTAAACTATTTGAAGTATTTAGAGAGTGTGTTCTGATTGGTTGCCATCGTCGATTTATTTGCGATGATTGATTTTTTTTCTTTGACTTCATGGAAAGTAGGAATGAGGCAAATAAGGAAATACTTTGACTTGAGAGGAAGTAATGATGAGTAGATAATACCTTTTCAATTTGCTAAAAAAAATATTGCTCTAATCGTGTATGACCTTTGGCAGCCCACCAAAAATTTAGCAGCAAGACAGAAATCACTTATTGTCCTCCGTCCATTTAAAACACAAATTAGCAATAGCAGTCAATTCCGACCAATATCAGAATGAGTTTTTCTCAAAACTTGTGTCCCATTTAACATTTTCAATATCTCACACAAAAGTGTGAGTGTTCGTATGGATACTACGAAAAAAAAAATAATTGTCAGTTCTGGTGGATAAAAGTTTCATCAAGCTGTCTGCAGAGCAATGACATCGGTATTGAAGATCATTGATCTCAGCAGAATGTTTTTTTATATGAACATATTTTTTTTTTTCAAATTACCCCACACAAGCAGTAACAGTTGAATAACCAACCGATGGCTAAAACTAAAAATTAAGAGGAGAAAAAATAAGAAAACATTTAAAAGAACTTCTTATTCTTGTGCTTAAAAAAATATATTTTCACTTCAGTGATCAGCACTTTATGAAGAACAACCCCAATTGACGCGCAGTTTCACAACCGTGCATGCATCCTTAAACATTGCACCACATTTATATAGAAAAAGAAGAGAGTTTGTGAGCATCCTCGTACACCTGTCGTATTTGTTATAAAAAAAGTTTTTTACCACTTTTATTAGCCATATTATACTTTCAACAGAAATTGGCCTCAAAACGTAATATTTTTAAACAGAACTCAAAATACAAAGAAAAAATTACAAAAATACAAGCACTATTTTCACTGGCTGGTGCAATATGAAAAGAGATCACTTTGAGGATCAATGTCATGCATCAAATTACATTCCAACAAATTGCATCCCCTTGTGATATTTTTTCATTTCTCACTTGAATATTTTCTTTTGAACTTGGAATCAGTCTGATGTCAGTATTCCAGTCACAGGTATGTTTTTCACCACCGAGTCAAAGTGGAAACCAAAAATAATAACTAAAGAAGAAACTAGAAACTGAAGCTTTTAATTAAACAGCACAAAAGAAGAGAACAAAAATGTTGTTTGTATAATCAAATTGTCTGTCTACAGAATTTAATACTTGTTCTTTTTTCATGTTACTGCAGATCTGGATAAAAGTGCTTAATCAACTGGAATATTTTGTTACGTTTGCAAATCCCAAAAACAATGAAAGAAAACGTGTAATAGGGCCGCATATTATACACCCTTCCACAGGCACATGTACTTCCGAACTAAAGAAAAAAAATTATATAATAACTACTTTCTATAATTATTACTTTTTTTAATTTTTCCTTTGCATTAGTTTAAATTTCTAATATCCTACCAGTACATTTGAACAGTGGAATACTTTCATTTTACACTATATATATACTCAACCGATGCATCGTGTATGCAAGTGCATTATATATATTGAAGGTATTAATAGAAATTTTTTGATTGCATTTTAATGAACCTTACTGGGCTTAAGTTAAGGCTACATAAGTTTGGAAGATTTAAAGCAAATTAAAAGTTCTTAAGGAAATGATAAAGATTTAAGTTTCACATGCCAAACAGGTACGTAAAATAATCATTTTTTTTACAGCTCAGCTGTAATTAAAATTTCTGTCCTTTTTTTTTGTAATTTCCTTTCTTTAGTTCGAGTTGGTTTTCACTTGATGCCTCCTGAAAGCTGTACAATTTTTTTGTAATTTTTTTGGTCTCTTTTTTTGGCGAATAAAAGCTGCCAATCTGCTTGTCAACTGTCTAAAAAATATTTGTTTTTAATTAAAATAAATTAACTTATGTACGACAAGTATTATTTGGCATAAATTATGTATAAGTCTTTCCATAAATATTACATCATTTCGCTCTAAATGTATTAAAATGTAACTTGTGTGTGTACTAATAAAATATTTCTCTAGAAATGTAATTAAATGTAAAAGCCGTGTAACGAATAACTTCTTTTAAGTTTAGAAACTGGCGAAGGACATATGCGAACGTTCCGACAAAGTACTTTACAATGGGAAGTACTGCAGGATTTAACATATACGAATAAAAGAATAATTTTATTTAATTCATTTAATTCCATTTAATAATGGCATATAATTTATTAAAAAACCAAAAGATGTGCCATTCAGTCTCCACGCTCTGCAATCACCTGCGAGGTATATAAGCATCAGCAATTATATACTTTATTAAAATAATCCTGCGATAAGCAATTTTCGTTAGTCTAGAGTCATTTTCTAAAAAAATTTTAAACATACATTTATACACTTGCATGCATGTACATTTATTTATTTATTTATTTACCAAATATTAAATTATATATGAATATAATTGCAATATGTATAGAAGCACTGGCTTCTGAGGCCTTTGGTTTCTGGCTCCCCGGGGAATGCATGTACATATATTGGAAAGTCAAGTTAAATTTCTCATAAATTTAAGGCCCGAAAAAAGGTTTTGGTTTTTTTTTTGTTTTCCTCGATTGTTATAGCGTGGTGCATCATCAACTCTTGTCGCAAGGTCGTGTGGTCAACAAGGAATGCTACCTTGAAGTTATGCGCCAAAATACACAGAATTATAGAAAAAGCAGCATGGATTTTACAACATGATAACGCAATAGCTCACACATCGATGCTTGTGCCTCGACGCTGCTAACTAAATAGTTTCTCAAATATTGTAATTGCAAGTGGAGTAGCGCAGACATATTGCATAGATCAACAAATGAGTTGTAGCACATACACATCCAAACAAAGCATATTTTACTACTCATGTACAAAATCGTCAAAAAAAAGTATTTCCTGAAAAAAATCTAATAATTTAATTCCCAAATCTCAAAAAGAGACAAACTACAAGATATGCGAAGAAAGTATATGTTTTTATCTGCCTCCTTATAGCCCAACTCAACATCGTCTCAGGTGGCTTCATCGGTTATCATAAGCGTTATCGGTTTAATGCTTGTTGTCTGTTTCTCATTGTATTTTTTCTTAAATTTTATTTCAAAAATGTAGGGAATTTTTCTTTTTTGCTTATATCTCTTTTATGTATCTCGCGATTTTGTAGATGCAAAATGCAAAGCTGATCAACTTCCCTTCTGCAAAGGATTCGGAAAAAGAGTGTCACCAGTTTACCTGTGAATATTGTGGAAAGTACAAACGGAAGGACAAACTGATGTGCACCCTTTTCTTCTTTTCGTGTGTAGAAGGGTATAATAATAAAAAATGGCAAACAACGTTAAATGTGTCGTTATCATCATTCATATTAATAAAGTGACGAGGTGCAGAAAACAGGCCAGAGAGAAACTGATATTCACCGACAGACGACAGCTCATGTGTGGTTTCATTTACAAGCTGCAGTCAACAAATAACAGCAATAACAAAAAGAGTTGCACCAGGCAGTATGTAATTCAAATCCTTAATCGGAAGTCGGAAATACCGGCTGTTAATGCTTGATTAATTTTCATTTAACTCATTTGCTTACAGACAAAAAAATGTTTTTGCATTTTCTCTTCTTTTATTAATAATTATGTGGAAATATTTCTTGGTAAATTTTGGAAGAAGTTTTTAAAGAAAAATATATACTTTACAAATTATTCGACTTAATAAAAATTAAGTTACTGGATGTGTATAACGGCAATGAAATTTAAATTTAAGTTCGTTTACATGATGCTTATGAAAATGGAACAGCAGACTTTAGGCTACACTTTGCAAGCGTTTTAATCTGTATATTATCAACACAGCACATAATATACTCAGATGGTTTTATAGAGGTTCTTGTATCAGCTGCTATCAGATATACGAACAAACAACTAAAATGAATAATAATTATGTTGAGTAGACAGATCCTTCTTCACTTCGTTTGTAGCATTATTTCTTCGGCGAAATGAAATGGCTACTCTGTCTTCTAGATTGCTATCCCTCTCATCTTGTCACCTGACTTCCAGGAACAAAACAAAAAGTAAAATTCACAAAAAGCAAAAAAAAATTAATCAAAAATGGAATACCAATAACTTCTTAATAACATGTTCAATCCTCTAACATGTTTGTGTTACTCGGATTTCGATGATAACTCCATCCATTGCTCTTGTTAAGAGCACTTATTATACAAAACTGTAATAAAAGACACTTGCAAGTTACAAAATGAGAATTATAAGGAACCCAAAGACTCGGTAAAGGAAAAAATAAGTGCAAACGCATGCTTCCCGTACCAGTTATTTTGAACCTTGAAAATGCTTAGCAAGATATGAATCATTGTTTGTGAAAATTACTACTTTAAATACTTTGTAGAATGGATCTAAAACATAGAAAGCACTGACGGACACACGCACCAAAACGCTCCATAGCATTCGCATTTAATACAAATAGGCGTTTATTTATTTATAGAAATTAAAAAATTTTCCCCAAAAATTTCAAAATTGCTTATAATTTTAACATGATTTACGAACGATTAGAAAAAGGAAAAGAAGTCTTCATCTGGGTGTTTATGAAATAGACGCACACGTGACCAGTTTATTGATTTACTCAAATGAACACAAACATAAATAAATAGTCGTTTTCAACCAATATTTGTATAAATAATTGATAAGTAAGCACTTCTTTTTAACTGCATGCTTGTGTGCGACCACCTTTTTCTTCAGTATTGTGTTTGTTTGCGTTGTAATGAAAGTACAGCATGTGAAGTCGAGATACATTGTAGGCCTGCTTTCAGAGGCCCACGAGAGCAGCTATCAACAAACTGTGTCGTTATCTCTTCATTGGATTGGAAAGACATTCCCCAAGTCAACGTTATTCAGTCGCCAAAGTCATACACACTTATGCCGGTCAACAGTTGTACGTGGCAGTTGTTGCATTGACGATGTTTGTATGGTTCTGTGTATTAAACAATTTTTTATTGGACGACTGATTTGTATAAATTAAATTTTTTTAGAAATAATCCAGTAAGTTGTAAAAAGTGTTTAAATGTGCACAGTGGGATCATGATTCTCCCTTGTTTTATTTGAAGACTGGTATGCCGATGGAAACACTTTCCTACTTGGAAGGGCAACAAAGTCTCAATTATACTCTTCTGCCTTCACAACCCAAATGACTCAAAATGATGACCCCAATTAAAAGCGTGGATATTTTTTATTCTTGTTATATGTTTTTAAAAATTTTAATTTAACTATTTTTATTTTGTTAATAGATAATATTTGTTTGAAAATTATTTTGCAAATGAATTTTAATAAAAACGCAATGTTCTTTAAAAAGGATCAACAGGGTCCAACAAAATTTTAAATACTTAAAATCGTAAAAGAAAAAGAGAGGGCGGAAATCACTTAAACAGTTTTGCTACAATTTTTCTGTAAATTGTTTTTATTTTAGTAAATTTAGGTATTTTAAGAGAAATATTTAAAAAACTTTCTCAAATTTGTTCGTTATTTTATTCCAAGAACGAAAAAATTGTACGAATTCTTTGGACGAATGTCATAACATACACAACCTTTTATTTATAAATTTGTTATAATTTAAAAAATATCGCGTTTAATAAAGGTCATTCTGCACAGTCGTACGATTTGTTAAATATTATGGCTTCTGGAAAAGTACTTAATTCGACAAGTCGTTACGATTGGAAAACTTTATACAAAAAAATTCAAAAAATTTCCATTTATGCGATCAGGTAATAAAAAAATTTTGCGCATTACATTGAGGCGATTTTTTATGTAGGTGTACATATAAAGAACTGATGTTGCGTCGCTGGTTTGAAAACTGGTTGTTGCTTGTTTTGCATCTCAGAGTGTCATTATATATAGCTTACTCCAACTGCTGCATTTTACAATGATAAATTGATATTCAGTTATAATTGTTATTGCTAAATTTACTCCCACAATTACAATTACAATTTTTTATTTTTATTTTATTAATCGTACCACTACTTTTTCCTTTACATAAAACAGTAAAATAACTGGAAAAATTATATTATAATTAAAGTTTAGTTTATAGTTTACTAAATACTACTAAATACTACTATTTCTGTGGCGTTTTTTTTTTTTTTTTTGTTTCTCTTTTCAGTTAAAAAATCCTAAAGATTATTATTAAAAACATGAAAATATTTCTTGTCATTGTAAATTTTTAAAAGAAATATCATTGTTAAAAATTAATCAATATCCAGATAATAAGAAAACCTTATTAATTTAAAGAGAAATTAGATGTAAAAAAATTTTTCGAATTTTTTGCTCCTCCACACCACTGTTCTTGGCATAGAAATATTTATGAGCAAATGAGTGAAGCTGCCCCATTTTATCATAAAGCAATTATTATGAATGTTGTGTTAAATGTGCTGATTATGCTCTGCATTATTAAACGGCAGCCATTAACGAAATCCACCAATAAAGAATAAATTTTTATTTCAATAAAAAAGAATAAAATTCTAATAAAAATGAATGTGATGGTTGCCTCAGGGCCACAAGAGGGAGGGCACCTAAAATTCATTTATTTTTGGCTTTGATTTTCAAAAACAAGATTTTGCTTTATACCGCCGTTTAAATAATTAAAAGTGCAGTGAAATTTGATTGCAATTGTTTTTGGTTTTTTTTTTGCTTTTTTTAAATATCTTTAGGTCAGAAATTGAGTTTCGCTATATTAAGCTGATAAACAATTTCATTTCTTTCTTTAAAAATCTCAAGAAATTGATTGACGCAAACAGTGGCAATAAATTTGTTTGTTTCGAATATAAAAAGTAACGGATGATTGTCAATCATTTGCTAATCTGAAATGCAAAACGGAATTCATTGAAACTTATCTGCAATTCTGAACGTTCTATGGAGAAAATTGGATTAAAGAGCAGAGCTAGAAAAAGCACATAAATCGCATTAAAATTTATAACTGATATAAAATTTTCCACCTTAAGGACTGTTCAGTAAGAAAGTAATAACAAAAAAATTCAATCTGTGTTCATTTATTTCATTACTTTTTCAATCAAGAACAATAAAAGTTAAAGCGAATGATTTATTTTTTTTCGTATGTCTTTTCGGTTTCTTTTGTTATCTGCTCAGGAAAAGTGTAGGATAAATTAAAGTTATTTATTATTTATATTCCAATTTTTATAACAACAATGAACGCAACTTTTTCAACTTTTGTACACTAATTTTTGCCATGTTATTTTTATAAGATTCTGAATATCAGATAATATTTATAATAAAAACTTAAATTTTCAGGAAGGGAAAAGTAAAAAAATGAAAAATAATTTTAAGAGGAGGGCGGTTTTTAAATCTAACCTTAAAGCTGAATACATAACCATAATTACAATAACAAAATAGAAAAATAAATTCCAAAAATTATTTATTTGTGTCAAGTGAAATATCTTTTCTTAAAAACAAATATTTCTGTGCTTGATGTGAAAACATACTCATTATAAAAACGAATGGATGAGAGATATGTCCTGCTACCATAAAGGAAAACACTCTGTTCCTTATATATGCCCTTCTAATATGAATATTTTCACTGTGCAATCATTTAATTTCTTTACACCAATAGCCAGTATAGAACTGGTGCTTCCTTAATAACGCCGTCACAGGTAAAAAAATGTATTACTTTTAATGCCGTTTGAATTACCTCAAAATATGATTGGCGTATGTAATGTGTGAAATTCAGTAAATAATAAATAATTTATTTGTCGTTTTGCTGCAAAATATGCCATAGTGCGACATTTCATTTATTAGCATTGATGTTCATTTATCTTGTTTTACATTGTGCTTATTTTTATTCTCTTATTTGCTAATTATTGATTTTTGCATATTTTTAAATATTTTTGTTCCCATTCATGGCATTCATGGATGCACTCAGCAAGTTTATACCATCATTCATGCTAGTCGTTGTTCTATTATTTCATCTAAAGTCCTCTCTATTGCAGGTGCTGAATGGCTGGAATTTTATTCTGCTGCGGGTTTAGGGGACGTTCCAACTTCCATTTATAATTGTAGGGTTTTTCCATGATAAAAAAAAAATATTAAACATGATTTTCATGAAATTTCTGTTTTATAGCGCAATATTATTGCTGGTTTTTGTAACAACTCTTGCTATACATTAAGCCCTCATTGCCAATGTGTTTAGAAAAGAAAAAAAAATTATTTGTTTTGTACATTTTCTATCAAACACAGTATCCAAGCAACACGCAGTATGTACATGGAGACTTCTCGCAGCTGAAAATATATCTACCAACCACTAGATATTTATTTGGTATTATTTATAGAGGATTATTTACAGTAGCTTTTTCCAAATCGTACGTTCTTGTTGGTTGACATTCTGTTATTGTGTACACTTGAGATACATTTTGCTTTTCTTATTTTTCTGGCTTAAAGGAATTTTTTCTTTAGTTAGGTGTTTTTTCAAAAAAAATTAAATGCAAAATATTCTTTTGACTTGTTATGAATTCTATACACGCTTTATATTTATGTGAATTGAGTCCAGGTAGTGCTAGACATTGCCTACGAGGCAAATGTGTTTCTGATGCTTGCAATTACGTCCTCTATCTCCTTATTTGTAAGTTAAGATAACTATACCTATCTTTGTTTTAATTAGATCAATTGTTTTTGGTAAATAGCGGACTGTGCGACGTAACGCGAATGTAATTAATTCTTTTATTCTGCATCGTTTAAAAGCAAAAAGCTGGAGTAGCCATATCAATTGCATCTATTGATGATACACATAACATAAGTTTGGCTTCGCTGTTTTATCCTCATGTCTCATTACCGGAATGTATAACTTTTTATCGCATCCGTCTTTAGAAATGAATACTATATGAGAATAAATGATATGCATATGTGTATTTGGATATCTTATTATTATTAGTTAAAAATTATTATACACGATTTAAAGGAGGTATCAAAATTTAGTTCGTGAATCACTTTTGTGAATCACTTGCTCTGTCGTCGATTTAAAGTCGTGTAGAAAGCTTTTAAGGTATACAGAAAATGGATGTTAAGATGGAGAATTTTTTTTAATTTAATTTTTTTCTTTTTTTTAGAAAGATTTTGTTCTTTAACGAAACTGTGTACTTCACATGTATGCTGATGTCGCTGATATACAGCTTATAACAGTTTTTGTTAGTGGATTTATTTTTGTTCTTGTTGTAAAATTCTCTCAATGATAAATTATTCAATGACTTTTCGTTATTGATTGAAATAATCGTTTTTTTATTTCAATACTTTTTAGTCACTCAACATCATTTCTTATTTATTTATTCAGTTAGTTTGTATAAGGGTGTGGGGCTGGAAAAATAAAATGTAAGAAAATATGTTTGTATATAAAAGTTGTTACTCACTCAAAATTGTACGTATTTCGATGGCAAAAATAATTATTTTATTTGCTTTTCATAATAATGATAAATTTATTTGGTACAATAAATAATTTTTTTTAACTACAAAAAAAGTGATAGAAACTGGCAAAAGCCTACTTTGTATGACTATTATTATTATTATTTCAATATATTCCAAATTTATATACATACAATCTTTAATTATTAGAATTGTTATTATCTATCGTTTTAAAATGCTTCTAATAATAATTGTGTTTAAAATATATGTACAATTTTGTATTGTGAAATATAAGCAGAAGCAGAACACAATGTTAGCTTTGAAATCAAATTTGGTTTGTAATATTTGATAGAGTTCATAAAATTAAATTACATTTTAGGTTATTTGGGCATTCCATATTAGGCGAAGTTTAAACGTAATTCATGCTTATTTTCTTTCTTGGATACTGCTGCAGTTCTACTTCCTATAACAGATAAGACAATGAACAACATATAATGCTAATATTTGCACAAATATCATTGTTCAGTTTGGGAATTTTACAATGTGCAAAAGTTTATTTTAAAAGTTTGTTTTGAATTTTAGATAATCGACATCTTTAATACAAAAAAAAATTATTTTGTATTTTTGTAGTAGAATATGTAGAAGGAAAATATGTAAAAAATTAAATTTATTTTCATAATTGCTCTAATGGAAAATAAAACCTCTATCTAAATCCTGTTTTACTCACAATATTAGTTTAGCAAGAAGTTGTGCATGGCTGTGTGTGCAAACATTCATACATATAATAATCATTTACCCATATCTTCTTATTGCAAATCAACACCCATTGTATGAGCCAACAAGTAAAAGGGTGAAAAGCAGAATCAACCGATCGATAATCCTCCAACTCTCTAAAACAAGAACAGTTGCAATGTAAAAACTATTTCTGGCCGAATTATCATCACGAGTAAAAAACTGCGTTAAAAAGAGAAAGAACTACAGAGAAGAATCTAACAGACAAAAATCTCCTTTTTAGACAGCAAGAAAAAGTTGTCATCTTCCAATCGTAGCGCTTCCTTTTTGTACTAGTATATAACAGATTTTTAGTTTGTCACCATGGGATTGGGTGAACTCAACTCAACAAAAAGAAAAGATTTCATCTTTGCAGCAACAACAACATCCCCAATCGTAATTATTCACATGACATGTTGAGAAAAATATTCACTCTCTCATCTCTGGCAAGTCACTCTTAATAGCACTATTTCTTATGGGATAAAAAAACTTTTTTCCTTTATGGTCTGAAATTCACCAATTGAAAACGCTTGATTTATCAGTGAGATTTATTTATTCGTTTTTATTTTCATATTGTTTTTGGCCTCATATTTCATAGCATCACAATGAGAGTAAAAAGTTTGAAAGCCAGCAACACGTTTAAAATTGAAATGCTGAGAAAAAGAGAATATAGAAAAGTTGTTTATAAGAGTGTTCAAGAGAATTAAAATTATTGAAATGAGAATTTCGTATGCATGAGTATCTATGTGAAGTATCTATGTTATAAGTACCTTTGTGTAAGTTCAAAGTGAGACTAGCCATTCTCTCTGCATGCCACTGAGCAAAGAATTTTTTATATTGATGGAATTGTGTGTGTTTTTGTTCTCATAGCTAGTGATGAGTAACAAAATATATTTCTTGAATTCAATATTTATTCAGTCGTAAGCACATCATTTCAAGATAATGCTTGAACATTTGCAACTCAGAGCATTATCGCCTCTTGCGCCAGTTGATTTTATGCCAATGTTCACACTGTACTCGTAGTACATTTATATGTATATCTACATGCCTATACATTTGTATAGATGGGAACTGTAAAAGTTTGCACCTAAATATGAACATATTAACATGTGTATGTACGTACAACAATACGTGAGCTTTTCTACATAATTATGTAGCCAAACGATTAGAAGAACTTATAACGTGATATTGTTTTCAATACTCATTGAGGACCCGACTGAATGAATATTTTACAGATATCGATCCAAAACTAAAACACATACCCATACGCAGATTTCTGTACTTGTACAATACAACAAAGAAGGCAGTTTCAATTTAACCGCTTCACATGGAACTCTAATATTGTCGTTCAATTTTGCAACAGGAAATTTTCAGTGCGACCTGAATTCGGAGAAAATATGTCACCCTCTTAAGCCTACATTGTACTACTGTATGCACTACTGTATTTAGTCGAACTATCGAATTATGACTTTTTGTGTTAACACTAAATTTTAATGCGGCAACACGTAAATATACTAGACGTCCTTTTTGGTGTTGAACGTACAATGAAATATTGCTCGTCTTCCAAACTGATCATATTTAACTCGGGACATATGTGTTTATGGGATATAATGTGTTTAATATACATATACTTTTAATTCAGCGATTTTTAATAATCTCTCACTTTATATGTAAGATAGCAAAATGTTCAGATTTTTTGGTCCATTCTTGTGTTCACTTTTCCATACGATAATTTAATAATGTTGTTGAGATATTTCTTACCTTATAAATTTCTCATTTCGGTGGCAACACTGTGCAAAAATACTGAACTATATCGGAATTAAATATTCTCAAAATTTAAAAGTTGGCTACTCAAATTGGTTATATATGAGTTTTATGTTGTTAAGTTTTACTTTTGCATGTACATATATATTACAATACATTTGACTTCTTTGATTTTATCTTACATAAAATACAGATGCGAGAAGTGGGATGTAGAAATAAATTCAAAACGACAACTTCATGCAACAAATGCAAGTATTTCCAAACAAGAATTTTAAGGTGTAAGCCAATAATTTGTTACGGCAATGAATGTGGCATGAACAGAATTTTCAGAGGTGATAGATTATTTTTCAAATAATGAATATCCACTACAATATATATGTATATACATTGATTGAATATTTTTGGCTTAGAACAACCCAAGATTTTTATATATTTGGAAAACGGTTACTGTGCAAATTACAAAAAAAAAAAAAAATTTGGATTACCACATGTCTGACATAAGCATATTTTATTGTAACTGTTCCGTTTCCTTTTTAATAATATTTGGATTCTGACAGGCGATCTTGTTTACTAAAAGAATATTAAAATTTTTACAGAGAAAAGAACTGCATTTTGGAGAATAAAATCCACCAGTCACAAGAAGTTATGCTGATGTTCGACTAACCATAATATTTATTACCAAAATGCGTCTTTTGCATATTTAAATGTCATTAACCTAAGAAATATTACACATAAAGCTTAAAAATATAAAACAATATCAGACAATAATAATAACAGAAATGATGATGAGGCACAAGAGCAGACAAAAAACAAAAAGATATTTTATAACCGATGCATGATAACTGAGCAAACAAATCCTACGATCTACAAAAGTTCTCTAAACTCACTACATTCTACACTTTTCGAATACGATCCAGAGAGCAATGCCGTAGTTGTTGTTGTTGTTTTTGTTTTTGTGTTGTTTATTTTGGTTGTAAATTTCATTCGAAATCGAGGTATAGGTTTCACAATTTCTGTTCGTACGCCAATGAGGGGAACGATTATTGACACCTGATATCGAATGATTAACAATCAGTCGAACTGTAAGTGATGATTATTATTTTTATTGTTATTGTTTCTCACTGTATATCTGAAAAATGTTGCAATATGATTTATTTTAATCCGAGAACGAAAAGAAAATAATAAGCAGAAACCAAAATGAATTTAAAGCTACTTTTATTGTGTGTGCCATACTCGTAAAAATGATATTCAAATTGTTAATTTGCTTTTATTTTATTTTATATTGTTTTCTTTAAATAATTTTGGCCTGATTTCGTGAGAAGTTATTTATTTTTCTTACATTTTATTGTTCTAAGTAAATGAATAAATTCATGTTTAGGTGCAAGAAAAAAGAAATTCTGGCCAAGTTTATACTTTTAATTAATAAAAACAAAATTTATATCTGGCAGACTCTCTTTTATAAATCGATCAAAAATAATTTATTATATTTAATAATTTATTTCCAATATTTATTCATATTTTTAATTTCCAAATACAGCATATACTCGTATTTTCATCAACAAAGAATGCCTCAAATTTCATTAGGATTTGTTCATTAACGCACTTGACAGCACATACGTGAATAAAAAATTCAATTGGGAAATTATAAATAAGAATAGTTCAATTCATTAATCCAGGGCAATGGAGCCTAGTGAAGAAATTGGATAGTTTAGATCCTGGAAAATATGTGATGGTTAGCAAAGTGGATTTAGATTAAATAAGGGAATCAGACTTTTATAAATATTGTAATTATATGCAGATCAATTAATTCCATTCTCATTTAGGGATTTGATATTTTGAATTGTGCTTTGTAATTTCAATTTACAAAAATAATGAAAGAAATACAAACAACTTGTTTGTTTTCACAGCACTGTTTAGTGACTTCCCAAATAGAATTAAAAGAATTCATAAAATTTTCATTTTCACTGTTTTCATTGATGCACCCATATGCATATGTTGACGTAATAGCACTGGTTAATCGAAGAAGTTTTATACATATATATATATATATATATATACATACATATATATATATATCATTCGTCTTTAAAGGGTTAAAATATAAAACATTTCAATGTAACGGTCAGTTGGTTTCTTGCCTGACATCTTTGTGATGAGACTTTTGGCTCTTGTGTGCATGGAAATGATGCCAAAACATAAACTACCAAACCGTAGACAAAATTAAAAATTAAAAGCAACAGCAATCGAAAGCACATACAAATAACAACAATTGCAATGGGCAACAAATTACGTTTTTAAAACCAGAGACAATTTCGAAGTCGAAGTGAAAAATTACAGCTTTAAGTAATGGATGTTGTACAGTAAAGCAAGTAGACAAAAAACTCAATGAAATATTTTAAGAAAAATTCTAAGTTTGTTCAGAAATAGAGCCAATTCTGTAAATTTTAAAACAAATAAATTGTTAGTTAATGAAAGATGAAAACTATACGAGCTAATTTTATTAAAATAGTAACCAGCATAGTGGGAGTTTAATTCACAACTTCAGCAGTGAAGTTAAAACTATAGGTTAATTCCTATACCAACTAGAGGAATGATGCCTGCTTACCATCACTTTCGAAAGAGGAGAAAGAGACAAATTTTTGTCGATAAAAAAATTATTAAGAATTAAGCTTAAAAATAAAAAGGGAGAACTAAACAAAGAGTTCAATTAATACTGAATATTAAAACAGTTTAATAAATTTTGCACAATGGGTCACAATTAAACTATTTTTAGTTTTGGCCTTTAGTTTAGTTTGACCTTTAGTTTTGGTGAGGCATAGAACACACTCCTCACACTCGTACTCACTTCAGACGCTCCAAAACAGGGTGTTAAGAAAGTAGGGCAAACATTTCTCCTTTTAATTTCGGTTCAGCGCATTATAAAATTCCATCTTCGTCATTCTCTTTTATTAAAAATTTTAAATTTTTGGTACAAATTTTGTGGCCGCGTTTAAAGTTTCAGTTTAAAAACAGTTTATAGTTTCATAAGATTTTAGAGAGGAAATATAACGTTATTACTTTAAAATCCTTTACTTAAAAATAATTTTTTTTTTATTTTGTTAAAATAAATTTCGCATCAATATTATTTAAAAATATAGTTATTCCAGCAATATTCCGGATAGAAAAAGGCATGAATACCGTATTCCAAAAACATTATTATTTTTTTATTGTTGTGGTATTGAGCTAACTTGCATTACCTTTGCATCCACCCACTTGTAAATTTTTTCTAATATTACCTGTTTGCCACTGTGCATCATCATGTTGAAAAATTCATGCGACATTCGGGACAACGATATTGAATTAAAGATTCGTAGCACGTTAATTCATCAGAAATGTTTGCAATCATATCAAAATATTATTTTTATATTTTTCTTTTCCAAGCATTTTTATAGCTGCGCACACGCACGGGATTATTTGTCTCTTAGAGATCACAAACTTAAAACGAAATTTACATGTTAAAATCACCATCAACAGAGAAAAAAGTAATAAAAATATAAAAGAAATCATTGCCTGATAACCATGCAGAGCAAAGAGGAGGGAAAAATACTTATTTTTTGCATTCTAAACCACAATTTGTCTCATTTATCAGCTGCCTTTCGGTTAAAAGATTTTTTATTGTTGTTATTCGGTTTTGATCATGCCAAGTACGAAACGGAGCGGTTGAAGTTTGGATAAAACTAAAAACCACATTTGTTGCATTTGGCCTTCTTGCCAAACCCATTTTGTCAATCTTATTAACGTTTTTAAAATTTGTTTTCATCCTTTTCATTCAACAATAAAAACCATGTTTAAGTGGAGGAAAATGTAAAAAATTATAAAATTATTGTTATACTGTCAGGTTAATTGTAGTACACGCCACTTAGTGTATTAAAGTTGCCGTACATGATGCTGCACTTGCATCATACCCGTTGTAAGTAGTTACAACATAAATTTGTTAGTGTGTAAAAAAAATATAATTTTTAAAGTTTTTTGATTCGAAACAGATGACGTTCCAAATAACTCAGCTTAACAACAACATCAGCAACAACACTGATGCTTAATAATGGCATGCTTAGCGCATTAGGGTTTTGTTTTTGCTGGTAGTTGGTACTTTTGCAATTGTTAATATTACAGGCAAAGTTATTATCACACATCCATAACAAGCGTTTATGTACTGCATTTATTAATTAATTTTTTTTTATTACGATAGCGCTTTTTAATATGATAATGCCCTACGTCAGGTGTATTCAATGTAGTGGAAATTATTTTGTAAATTTACTGCATTTTAAAAAATTTTTGTTGTTATTGTGTTGACTTGAACGAAATTCAACAGAGAAGTAAGGTAGAAATCGCACCGTTCCCTACTGTTCCTTTAGAAAAATGTGGTAGCTTTTCGCATATGGCAATTTAAAAGTCACTTCACTGCAAAGTCTCGCTCAGCATAAAATAAAATTTTGCTAACGTTCTTCAGTGACATTTGCAGGTCAGTGAGGAATTGCTTGTTATATGATATGAGGCTATTTCCGTTCATTTTTTCAGCACTACATATTTTCATATTAATATTTGTTTGTGTGTTTGTGAATGTGTATGTTTGAATTAATTACCACTTATGAACTTTTAAACAAAATTTTTTTAAACAAAACAAATAAAATTTTTATGCAAAACTTTTTTAAAAATTTTTTAAAAATTATTTTTTTCCAACAAAGGAGTACATACTCGTACGGCTGTTAAATCATTTTCTTTTTTCATTTTCTATATTGTAGATCTAAAACATGAAACCTATTCAGTCTTCTAATTGAATATGTTTCATAGAATAAAGAAATCTCCAATGGATTTTGGTAGTGAAAGCCGTATTGAAAGTTGATAATAAACCGTAGAGCGCTGAAAAATGCCTTCATATTTTGGACTGATATCATTATTATATCTCAATATTTAAAGTAAGAAAAATATTTTCAATACACTCGTATATAGTGTATATATACACTGTACATATCCACATATGTGCATACACAACTTCATACATACATACATATATATACATACGTATGCATAAATATATTTACTATTACCACAGAATTATTAAAAATGTAGAATTTTGTGTAGAACAAAATCTTTACATTGTTGCATTGAAAGACATTTTTCAACTTAAGAATTGTTATTCTAATTTTAATGCGACTTCTACATCAAATTGTAGAAGCCCACAAATGAAAAGAATTTTTATTTGGTTCGTTTATATTGCGAACAGTAGATGACATTTTTATTCATGCATGTTGTGCATTCCATACAAGAGCGACACTTGCGAACTTCTGTATTTATTTATTAACACACTTTTAAGTATTCTAAACGAGCACCAATGCCACAACCATTCTACATGGCGTGGTGCGCTACCGACACGTGAAGCGGTAAGCAAACATAGCTTTGAAAGCTAGCAAGCTTTCAATTTGTTTGGTCAGAAGATAATGGGGCATTAAAGCATGCAGAAGTCAGTACTTCTGGGTTGACAGATATTAATTTAAAAAGAAACTGGATGCTGGTATTACAGAAGCTCAACAGATATGGTTATGGTATAACTTTAGTGGACGGACCATTAAGAAGTTAAATAAATACAAATCTATTATTTTCGATTTTTAGGCTGAAAAAGTTGTTTATTTTCGAGTACGAGTAAAAACATATTGCAATACGAAGTTCATTATCACCGGATATGGCCAATAAAAATTCACATTATGCTTCCAATAAAATTTAAGTTCCGTCTTCTTCAGTGTTGGAATTAACTGCTAATCATTTCACAATGGAGTAACTGGTTCAGTGCTTTTAAAATCTCCATTAGAGTTCGTAACGGACGGTCGAAATAAATTTTATTTATATTTTTTAATATTATTTGCCTTTTGTATTTTTTATATACTTGCGAAACTTTTAATCAGAGAATATATTTTTTTTCTGGTAAAAGCACATCCTGCAAAAATTGTTCCCTTAGAGAAAAAACAAAAAAATTAGTGTTAATTTCTTTGAAGGAATCTGTTGGGGGCAAATAAGTGTTTATCCTCTGTTTAATCTTCTATCCTCTGTTTAATCTATTGTCTTCTGGCAACATCTAGAAGGGTACTGCATTTGAAATTGGTCATAAAATTTTATATTAACAATTGTTAAAATGTTGAATCGTAGCAGCAGCGGATGTCTTTTTAAAGCTAGTTCTGCATTTTGGCTTTGCCATCAGTATTAAGATCATTGGCAGGAGCAGTACAGTGCAGCAATATCAGCTGTTTTTTTTCTCCATTCATTGTATACAATTTTTTTCTTTCTTTCTATTTGACTAATTGAACCGAGTTTATTTTATTCTTCGCTTTAATTTTTTTTTCGCTTTTTAATTTTTCTCTGTTATAAATACTGTTGTTGTTTTATTGTTGTCGGTGTGTTGTTATTAACCACGTTGAGATCGTTTAATGACCCCATTCTCTCTTTTGCGATCTGTCATCTGTCTGCCGAACAACTAAACAAAAATATTCATGATACGAAATGAAAACAGGTGTATTGAAAAATGTGCATCATGCGAGTGTAAATAATCACACTCGTGCTGTTGAAATGAAAAATAAACTCCAAACTACCAATTTGTATTTTGGTTTTGCGTAACTTTGTTTAAGAAGTATAATGAACTCCTTAATCAAACAATTTAATTTCGTGCCATTTTATAATTTCTGTTACAAAATATTAAACATTCATATAAATAATATAATAATTTTAGTTGCATTGTTTTGCAGAAATGTTCAACACTTTAATGCAGAGAGTTAAAATCATTGAATAGAAGTCTTATGTGAATATTCCCTTTATTCTATATTGATATTGTATTTCAATGAAAAAGAATTCCGTGAGTCCATTTGAAATTAACAACTAATTGTGTTAAGCAAAAATAAACAAACAGGTCTCATACTTGATTAATCATGACAAAATATTGTGTGAAATTTTTTTTTCATTTTTTTTTAGGCGCATGCCATTGAAGACAATTGTCTGAAAATGTGGAAAAATAGACGTACAAAGAAAATAATTAAGAAAATATATTCTCTCATCCACTTGCAACAAATTGATACAAAAAATGAAAACACCTGCCTACACATGCAAAGAAATAATGCATAATGGTAAATCGCTTTCTTCATCAGTACATTTCTGGGATACACTTGAAATTAAAAAACGAAGCGCGTTTGGTAGATCAGGAGACACATGGGGCTGATTGGCCTTATATAAATTTTTGATAATCCGAAATCACTTGAATAACGCCTTACAGTACAACAAAAAAATTCTCTATTGAAATTTGTAAGAACAATTTTATTACAACATGGAGTGAGTCATGGCCTTTCTATATTAGCGTAAAGATATAGCCGCTTCGCTGGGGGATATTAAAGCAGAAAATTAAACATATAACCTAAATAATAAGTAATTCATTCTTTTGTAATTCTGCTTTCATTACTTTCACTTCTTTTCAATAAACAATGAAAATTGCTTCCTCTAGAGTATAATGGTTAGTCTACCCACTCGGAACCCATAGGGGAGCTTAACCGAAGGCCTCAGCAGCCATTGCTTGCAATCGTATTATAATGATATCTATACAATTGTAATATTAAGTAAATAAGGAACTAAGTAATTGAATAAAATTGTTCCTCTAATGTTCCTTCATGGGAATACAAATACAAATCTTATAATTTTATAATAATAATTTTATCATTCATATAACTAAATTAAATATATAAATTCACCAGTAAATAATAAATTTCGCTATTTAGAAATGCTTTTTTAGCAAGTATCATATTCTTTTATAATTTAGAATTAAAATTTTATCGCTAACAAGTGATTTTAACTCGTTTAAAAAAAAAACCAAAAAAATTTATTTTTGAAGCTTTTTCTTTGATTTTCAATCTTCTTTTCTCGTGGCCGGTTTTTTCAGTTTTTACTTACTCTGCCACTTATATATCGCGCGTCTCTTTTATATCTCTTTTACTGGATTTGAAATTGAACAGAATAAACCCACGTGAGCTCTTCATCGTTTTCGCGATTATTATTAAATAATTTTTCGCCACTTATTAAAGTTGTTTGTACGTAAACATCTCCTGCTCCAGGATTTTATTATATAATATCTTTAACTTTTGTTTAATGTTCCCATCCGTATTCTTTATTATTTTAAACATTAGAAGTTTTAAAACTTAAATTCTGTTCAAAAATTGTTTGCTTAAAGTATTCTAAGAAAAAATTTGTAAAATACTAAAATTACTACGATTGTGAACTACTCACACTGATTTCTTTTAGTCCTTTTCGCTACTTTATTAATTTTTTAACATGTGCACCTTCGTTTGAAAATTTTATTCACAAACTTCCGGTAAAGTATTATTTTAATCAACAGTGCATCTTTGAGGTTTGTTCCGTGACACAATAGTTTTTTCTATTTTCCCTGGTATAATTATCCAATATGTTATAATTGCTGCATTAAACATTGACCACTGACATATAAAAACTAATACGTGCATTCAACTTCTTGTTCTTACAAGGTCTTCTTTTGTTGTCAGATCTTTTCTTATCAGCAAAATAAAATAATTTTGCTCCTTGGCAAAATTCAGCAGGAGGACCTTTTTTATATAAATTTCATTTGCCATCTTCCGAAGAATATGCATCTGCTCAGTATTGGCCTTATGTACAAATGCACTCACGAACCTGTGAACATCCTGGGTAGTAGTTTGGTCACTACTTTACATAAGCAAACGAAGTGAATACTTATTTATTCAACAAGCTTTAAATTCGTTTACATTGTACATTTTCACATGTAGAGGTCAAGATATTTCAAGTAATAATTTAATCAATTTAAAAAAACAATGAAAGTGTTTTAAAAACTAAAGCAGATCATTATGCAATTAATAGTTTGTTGGAAGATGGCTGATGTAGTGATTTGATTCCTCTAGTTTTCTTAAAGTTTTTGACTTAACGTTCACTTTATATAAAATGATTTCTGAACTTTATTTCATTTTCTATAGAGACAAACTCATAAAATGATGGATTCAATCGATCACTTTTGGTTTTCATTTTGTTTATTTAATGGCTGTTTTTACACGCAATTAAGTTTATTTTTCTTGCTTTATTTCGATATTATTTACTTTTATTACTTTTTTATGGCTAGAGTTTTTTGTGTATTTATTATAAGGTATTTGGTTTGCTTTACTTGTTTCACTCCTTAAATATCAAACGACGTTGTGCAAGCAGCAATAGATCATATTACCTTTCCGTACAAAAGAGCGAATGCTGGGAATGCTCAAGTTCAGTTCGTATTCTTGTGAACAGAATTATACAGAGTCTGTATGCAATTTATTTTTTTAAAAAAAACTTTTCAATTTTCCTTTTTGGTTGGGTGCCAGCAAACTTTTCTTTAGTTGTTGCTGTTTATTTTTTATTAAAAAAAAAAACCGCTTTTTAATTGAATGAGAAAATGTAAAACACGAGGATGTGCAGAGGTTGGAAAGATTGGGCACGACATATTAATTCTATTCTACAATGTTAAGCTCTTTAGAAAATTTGCTTACGAGATGAATAAAAACAACGCAACATAAATTACTAAAAATGTATTGAATGTTTTTTTTTTCCAGAATTTGGTTTAACTAGTAGAATATTTTGTATGTTCAGAAAACATAATACAAAATACATTATAATGATTTATTTTAGGCTTTAAAAAAGGTTAATGGTTGCATGTAGATTGACAAAGGGAGCTTTTAGATTCGTTAGTGGGAACTAAAAATATAGCTGCGCCACCACAGATTCATGAAATCATGATTGCTATGCAAAACCTAGCTGCTGGGATAATCCGGCACAGCAAATCAATAAAAATTTAAAAATATATTGCATCCTGTCAAAAATCGAAATTGTATTTCATTTATAGAGGCCTTTTAGATTTCGTTGAAGCAAGTTGGCCATGGCGATAAATGCATATATTTCGGTTTTTACTTTAAGGAAGAGCGCGTTTGGGCCCAAACACCGAAATAAACATTCACCCATCCACCCATCGTTCTTTTACTATGCGAGCAGAATGCAGACTTTTAGCTTACTGAGATTATGGCGCCCGCCCCCAAAGTTCGATTAACAGACTCGTTTTGCCTTAAGTGATGTAAGACATATTGCCGATTTGTTCCCCATACAATCTCATCAACTCGAATTTCGTGCTCTCGCGAAAACATTGCCCTTCCCTGTTTTATTATAGTTCTTTATTGTTGTTTTTTCGTTTTCGTAGCATGTGAGTGCGTTAAACGAAAATTTGATCAGCAACTAAAACGAGTTAGTTATCATCATATCGTGTGCGTGTGGAAGGTATTGAATATCAAGATGTAAACAGATGCATTCCTAATAAGCAAACAGACATTGCCATGCAAATATAAACGCATCAGTTTATTAAATTAAATGACAGTAGACACAAACTAAAATCATAACAAAAACGTCCGTCATGATTTCTTGCAACTTTTAGTGAATGAGAAATAAAGTTTATTAAATCAGCTCGCAGATTGCTGTACGTATTAGTGATTTGTAGGGCAGGGTATGTATCAGTTTACCAAAAGGTATTCTTTTCTTTTTAATTTAATTTACTCCGTAAAGTAATTCACATTTATTTATTTCGTAATAGATTTTATAATATTATAGAACAGCCTAAGAAAAGCTTAGGGGAAGTATGCAGTAACATAATTATTGAATAAAAACTAGTCATGCTGCATATTGGCATTATTTCTTCTGACCCATTCCTTTTCTCTTCTCTTAACCATCGTAATTATCACCGGTATTTCTTTAGCCATATTATTTCAATATAATATCCGTTCTTAAGTAATTGTAATTTCTTTCTTTTCATTTGTTAACGTTTTTTAAAACTGTTTGTTCGTATTGTTTTATATTTTTATTCGTACATCTTCCATTTTTACAAAAGGAAGAAAGAAGCCTCACAAGCGTTCTGCTTGACTTCCTTTTTTAACGTCTTTTTTCGAAAGGAAGCAAAATTACAAACTCAAGTCATATTAAGAAACTTCAGTAGCAAAGTCGGTTTTGTGCTCCTCATCCCTCGGCCTTTATTTAATATTGCATGTGCTGTTTTTCTTTTGTCATTTCTTTGTTGTTTCGTAATTAAGCCAACGTCAAAGTCATTTCGGAGGAAGTTAAAAGCGAAGAAACACCCCCATTCCAAGAATATGATTCTTATCCATGTTAATGTTGACAATGTGAGTCGCTCATCAATAATAAAATTGTTTTAAACAAAGAAATAGAAACGCTTAATGCGCAGATAGAAATAAAGCGTAGACTGCTATCGAATGAGAAACAGCTATGGAAGTAGGATCAAAGGAGCCCTAGAAAAAAGTAAAACTAAATTGAGAGAAAAGTATTTTGATCAGGTAAAAATTGTGTTTTCGAAGTAAATTTTCGTATTGTTGGCGATATACGAGTATTCACATACGATTTCGTTAACTTAAATTCTTTTATGTGCTTGAATAACGCTTGTGTTATTTGTCATTGATCACTGGTCAGTGGTCACTGGTCACTGGTCACTAGTCACTAGTCAGCAGTGACATAAAACATACCATCATAGCATTAACAGCGCCGATCTTTTGTACGAGTGAACATCCTACAATTAACAATTTCAATGGAAATTTGCTTGCCGATCTGCATGTAATAATTTTTTCAAATATGACTCTAAATGAAAAAATGTTGATGAAGGTAAAAGTAAATTTAAATTCAATCGGACGTATGGATATGTGGGTGCATGTTTGAATGTTTGGAAATATTTTTAAGAAATTAACAATGTACACACATACATACATAAAAAAGGAAAAATCGAATTTCCTAGACGAAATGCTCAATATCAATTTCACTAAGATACACTAAAATGCCTTACTACCTTCAGTCCCGGAAATTGCAGTTGAGTTCAAGGTTCGAGGTACCATTGAGGAAAATAGTATATATAAAACCTTTTTAGCCGAACGCAACTGAACAGAATAAATACCTCGCATAAATACCTTATAAATATTTTAAAAACCGGCCTCTGAGATGAGCTGCAAAGCACTTGGTCTTGCCCATTTAATAAAGTCATTATAAGACTCTTTCATATTTCTGACGTACACATATATATTTTAGACGTAATAAATCAATGACTAATTTGACATCAATTTAACGACAAATAAAGAATACAAATTTTAAAAAGGCATTGCATTTAGAAACGTTTCAACCAATCATACAATAATACGCCAGCATACATGTAAAAGATGTGTGGCGGAAGAATTATACAAAAATGAACTTAAATAATGAATATTTTACAAGCTATTGGACCAGTAAATTTTCCAAACTAATAAGCATCTGTTTTGTCAATATAACAACTGCATGTACATGCAATAAATATGGAAAAACTAAAAGGAGAAATTGTTACTACTGATAGGAAAAGCTAAAAAAGACACCAGTACACTATCCATTCAAAAAGACAGCCTCATTGAGTGGGTTACCGTTAAGGTAACTAAAGGAGTCATAGTTTGTGGTATAAAACAAGAATTCTTAATGATAGACATCAGCTCATGGAGTTTACAATATAAAAAAAGAAACCTTTTCTCTAATACCATTTAATTTCAATGATTCCAGTCGTTTAAATATCATTTTTTATGTAACTTCCGAGCCAGCACGAGGAGGTAGGCAATGTCGGTGCAAAAGATGATAATTATGCTGCAGTTGCTGCCACTGCTTCCAAAGATAATGTTGCTGCCGTGTTTAGTCTCGTTTTATGTTGGGTTGTAAGTTCTAACTTATACTGCTGATTTCTTTTAGGTTCAGACCTTGAAACAGTTCAAAAACATAAACGGTTCAGTGATCATTGAAAGTATACGTTAAATTGTATTTAAATCCATTCATTGAAGTCACAGTTTGGTACACGCAGAGAAAAGTTCCTATTCGCACACACTCACACATATTCATACATATGGGTGTGCATACAAGCATACATCCATGGACAAACACATAAAATGCCAAGAGACAATTTTTTTTAACAAAATGAAAAGAAGTTACATACTTGGCAATGCTGCATGCATCCATCTCCAATTTAAACCATTTAGTCAGCAGCTCTCGTTAGAGACTTCTATAGTTTTTATTTTTACTTTGTTCTTTTAACCAACAATTTATTCGTTTATTCATTTATTCACTTACTCATTCATTTATTTAACCACTCATCCACTAACCAGTCATCCATTCCATTCATCTCGTTGTGTGCAGCGTTTTAGTCTTTCAGTTGCGATAAAATTATGTTGCTCAGAGTGCGCAAGGAATGAAATGATTAAGTTCAGACAAAGTCATAGTGCATACTATGGATAATCTGTTGCGGAAATATATACCATTTTTATTACTCTCGCTCTCTTTTACTCTAGGAGGAAGTAATTTATATTGCTCAATTTTATACCCCGTTCCATCAAAAATGATTTCATACATATATAGGCTTGATCGCGGAATGGCAATTTCCAAAATTTTATTTTGAGACCTTATAAATTATATAGTTGATGGAGCTTTGTTCGCTTGCCCGTCCTCTGCATTTTTCATCATTTAGGTTGTGGTATTAATTGACCTTAAATATTTGTTAAAATCGCAATCTTAAAACATATATGCTTAAAGTTTTCTCAAAAGATACAATATGAAAAACACCAAAAATCGGCTAATAAATAAATGAAATATAGTCAAGAAATTATTTTATGCATTTATAACTAAAAATACGAAAATATCGTATGAATATCAACAAGTATTGAACCAAGAATGCTTAGCTTTCCATCCACAGCCCTTTCATCGCATTCAAACTTACTGGTAAGTTTCAATAGTATAAGTAGGAAGATAAGTAATATGAGAAAAACATTGGGTAAACATAGGGTAAAAAAATTTGTGTGGAACATACTCTTGGCGAAGTGGACATAAAATTCGCCACTTTTAGTTGCTTAGTTTAAACTGGATTTTTATTTTAAATTATGCAAGAAATCTTTTAAGGATATCGGGAATGGTAAAATATGCACATGTATGTACACATCAGCATGTATGAATACATACACACATTCAAAAGTTAATACTGCATTAGTTTAAATATTATTATCAAATATTATTATCAATATTAAGAGTGGATAACACACTTTCTGTCTCACCATTCTACATTTTGCCGATAAGAAATCAAAAAACTTTGAAAAAGGAAATACTTCTTCTAATAAAGAGATGAAAATGAAATCTGTGAAGTGGATAAACTAGAAAGATAGTGAGGAATGTCATGACAAAGATTCAAAGTAGGATGTCTGCAAAACTCCCAAATCCCCAAATGGGTGAAATTTTTGATCACATCTGTAATAACAATCTGTAATCCTGCTAATTGAGTTTTAAAAGGAGCGAACTAATGGATTATTCAAGTGGGGCAGGAACTCGACGTGTTGACAACTTTCGGTACGTGCGGCATATCTTACATTTTCTTGGACTGGGTTTGTACATACTTGCTCAGTGCATGTAGAAATTCTTTAAATTCCCTGATAATTTTCGTCAAAAACGAAATTTTAAATTTTTTTTGGCAGTTTCTTTTAACTTTTATTTTCTATTATTTTTATTATTTTTATCTTTTGTGTTTTATTTATAATTTATATATATTTTTTTGTTAAGTTTATCTCATTATTACGTTTTTTTTTCTGTACAATGTGTATATGTTGTAAAAAAAAATAAATAAAAAAAGGGGGAACATTTATTAACTACGGGAGTAGTTTTGTCTTGTCTCGTAATCGTTCAGCCGTTAAGACTTTAATTCGTGATGTTGTTGACTACCGTCATTATTATCATCGTTATCATTATGATGAAGATTGCCCTTGTGTAGTTACTAGCAATTCAAAATTTATAATGCTGCGCCAGTGGTGATGTTAATAACAATAACGATGCTTAAATTCTACTTAAACCATTAAAATGTGAATGAAATGGCTGACTCGTCGGATTGTTTTCCGGTTGCCAGTTTAGAAGTCAACTGGCATGCACAGACGTCCCTTTTAGTGGTATTGGTAGTTACGCATAATTTTATTACTTGTTCTATTTCTACAATTTGTAAGAACTGGTGATAGTAACAATCTCTGGAACTTTACCGAACACTGTAGAGTTTGCGCCTGTTTAATAATTTCAATATAAACTTCTGAATACTTTTCAACTAGTGTGCAATCTATTCCAGCATAATAATTTATTCAATTCGTGTATGGGTTTCTATATATTTAAGATGTGTACCTAAACCAAATTGTTGGTTTTTATTTTAATTATTTTTTTTTTTTTGAAACTATAATGAATATAAATTTTGAAAAAAAAATTTTTTTTATTCGAAGCTCAGGGAATAATTAAAAAACCTCAAGCTTCGTCTATAGGTAGAAGCATACATAATTTCAAGCATTTGCTTTTGGGTATGAGAAATTCTAACAAAATTAAATTAAATTAATTAAATTTTTATTAATTGTTTTTAAATAATTAAATTATTTATATATAGGTATATAAATATTAATTTATTAAATAATTTATAAATAATAATAATAGTAATAATATATATATGTATATACATATGTATGTTATTATGGAACGCCAAATTTTTTGGCCGGGGTTTCGTGAAAAATCTCTAATTAATAGTGTTGTAATAATTCTCGCTTTTTTCTTGGTGATTATTCTATAAAAATCAAAATTGTTTCAAGAAAAAAAGATTCTGATATTTTACAAGAAAAATTATTCAGCAAAAGATTTTTTTAATTTTATCATATGAATATTAAGCAATTAATTTGGTTTTTTTTGGATAATTTTTTAGTTCAAAATGTACAAATCTTTTTACATTAATTGTTTATAGTTATTAAATGATGCGAAATATTTTTGCGTGCACTTACAAATTTCTTTATAAAGTCTAAAGTCTTTTCACTATTAATTGAATTGAATATAAAATAAATATATTCTTTTTATTACTACTTACATAAAAACTTAGTGCACTTGTATGCAAATACAAATGCAAATGCATTTTATATTGAACAAAGCCAACTACAAACACCGCTTGATCAACTCTAATCCATACATCAATGCATCAAACTTAATCCGAAATTTGTTAATTTGTTAGTGACAAAATTTCAACGCAAAACAAAAACATCTTGAAACGAGACGTTAATACAAATATTTATGGTCATTTCAGCGAACCTATTGGAATAAATTAAAATTTCAAGATCATACCTTCGTTGCCATTGTTAAATTTACTACGTGTCAATCGCATCTCCCCTTAGCAGCTTAAATGTCTTTTTAGAAGAAAAAAACCTGTAAGACCAATAAAGCGAAGGGGCCATTTACAACTTTTATACACATCCGCCCAGAGCTTTAGACATTTATTTCTCTTGCCATTGGGATTATGCCAGCAACAGGCAGGAAGATGTAGCCATAATACACGAATAAGTTAATTCAAATTCAAGATCAAAATGGTCGTAAAGACGACGGCAGATAGACAGAGCACAAGAATAATAATGACTCCAACTCAAAGTCAGGGTTGCCAGAACTTCTAGGGGTGAAATCGTCAAAAACTATAGATTACTACACAAAAATTCATCAAAATCGTTAAGTTATTTTAGAAAATCATGAAAAAAACCTAAAATCAGAGATATACAATTTTTTTATATTTTAATTCTTTTATTACAAAAACTATAATAATGGCTCAAACTTATTAACTATGGCAAATACCTTTCGAAATATTTATTTTTGTTCGCGAGTGATTTAAAACATTATTATTTCCTGCGGATGGTTTTAGTTTCTCCATCGAATCTCACTTAATTTTTCTTCTTTTTTCTTTCAGTTGATATACTTGACCCTTCACCATCTTTCTTATCTAAAAAATTTATTTAAATATTCTTTAACATATTTAAAAACACAAAACTGTTACCTTTAGCAATGCTTAATATACATATGTACATAATTTTCTTAAATTCTGGATAATATTTTTTTTTTTTTTTACAGCAACAAGTTTCAGATTTTACTCACTACATATTCATTACTTCTCTAATAAAGTAATACACTAGCGTATTTTTAGAGGTGAAAATCGTCAAAATGCAGAAAAATCGTCACTTCTGGCAGCAGTGCTCACAGTCTTTCACTGACACAATGAAGATTATACAGGCAAACGTACAAGAGAAAAAATGCAGAGTGAAAATCAAAATAAAAAAAAATAATTATGATCACTCCACGAGGTAAAAGCAGCAGAAAGACAACCAGACAAAACGAAATGCAGACAGCAGATGAAAAGCAGAATGGAGGGCGAATTGCCCATAAAAATATGCATTGCACCCACATGTAGTGCCCAATGTATCTAGAGAAGTACACCGTCAAATAAATCAGGAATTTTCAACATCTACAAACAGTTTAAAAAGAATCTATTCTCGGGCCATTGACTGCAATGACTGCTCGCAACAATAGCAGCGAAGCCAGCACGCAGATTAAAATTGGAATTGGAACTGTGTTAGAGAAAAAGCAGAAGCACATCATCACTGAAATTTGAAAAAGTTAATATGAAAACACTGGCGTTGAATCCTTATACTCTGTGAACATATGCTAAGTGACTTCACCTTCACACACATAAAAACAAGGGCAATCTCTAACGAACCATAGTTCATGCACTTTATTGAAGTCACTAAGCTCAAAGTCGTTAATTCCGTTTTAGACTTTAGTGATTACTATGACTAAAAGCTTACCCGGTTTATTCATATATCGTCCACTGTAATAAAAATAATTTTTATAATAAAAATGAATCAATTCGTTATCTTCCATGGAGCCTACCTTTAACTCAGCCGCCTTTTCGGAGCCGATTAGTACTATTCAACCTCCCGATATTAACCAGTCAAAGAAGTGCATTAAATATTAACTTTTTCTTCGCTACAAAATTAACATCAATATTCCAAACAGCAATTTAAATACAATTTTGAAACAATAGTGTTTCCAATGATATTTATAATTCTTTATTTTATTTGTGGGGGTTTACAACGACAAAATCTTCATTATTTAATATTTCAATTGCACTGACATCCCAAAAATGCATTGTTCTTTGTTCCTTTAATAATACCGGAAATTTATTGTAAAGCTGAGCCATCAATGGGCATGTATGCAGCTGAAATTACTGAGATTTTATTGATTGAAACTATGGAGATAGAAATAAACGGTTGAAAAAGTTGACATATTCTAGGTAACGCGTCATTAGCAAACAAAACTATAGCCCTGATTAATATTGTTCTTAAAGCTTTTGCGGTTAAACGTTAAATGTTGTCTTTTTGTATACTTGCTAAGTTCAAAATTATTTGTCTACGGTCCTTCAAAGACTATGTAAATACAAAAATTCAAATATACCTATTATTTTTATTCTTATAGATTGAATTGTTGAGGATTCTCTCCCCGACGCAACCATTGGCTGGATACCGAATAAACATTTACACATTTTGAACAAAAAAACAAAACAACATTCATGAAAAGTAGATACACGGGTTTAACCAAGATCGTAAAGATCATTCATTGCATATAAAGACAAACAAATTTTATAACGTCGGCAAGTTTCGTTGGGCATAAATATTTTTCTGACGCGACCGCATCATCATCTTCTGAAGCTTGTTTTTCTCTTTTTGTTATTTACTAAAGATGAAAAAGAAAAGCAACAAAAAATACAATCAAAGTTAATCGGTAAAAAACATGGTGGCTGGAAACTAATGTGATCGTGTCGGTCTGGCGAATACAATGTGTGATCGCGTAGGGGCAAACTGGAATAATGCCTATTTATAAAGCCAGCACCAAACCGTCGAACTGACAGAAAGACAAGTAAAAGCAAACAAACCACAGCAGCAACTATTCAGAATCTTTACGCTCCACCTCATCTTTTAAATACAGGCTAATGTACGTGCTTTGTAGACAACCAGAATGTGTGGTTGAATGATCAGGGTATTGTATGCATAAGGTACAATGGTAGCTTGAACAGAAATCAGTAAGTTAAGAGAAATATTCTTCGACCTGTTGTATTTTCTTGAGAGAATTTAAACTAAAATAAGATTTTTTAAAAATTTTGATTTGGTTTGATATTAAGTATTTTATAAAATCCCTTCATTTGGAAATGAACAAGTAGGCGGTAATAAATAAGAAAAATAACTCGTACTTTTACGAGGGCAATAGTTTTTGTACCCATTCTCAGGTCCATGCACGAGGTGTGATAAAAAAATAACCGTTATTTTCGAATTTCGTGAGCTACGTACATAAATTTTGAGATTGTCAGTTTATTTTTTACAGAAAAAAATGTCAGTCGTCTTTTGATGTGCTCTTCGATGTTCTACTATTTTTTACTAAATTTTGAGGAGGTATTGGACGTAGTCAATGACGATTCAGATTTCCTCAAAAAGGTCATAACTGGTAACGAGCCGTGTGTGTATAGCTACGACATTGAACCTCAAACACAATTTTTTTGGTTTAGAAGACCCTAAACCAAAAAAAGCAGGTTAATTTTGGTCAAATGTGAAGGTTTTCCTCACTGTTTTCTTGCCACAAGGTGGTACGGTCAATAAGAAATACTACCTTGAAGATATGTGCCAATCAAGGATTTTGCATCATGATAACGCACCATCTCACACATTGATGGTTGTGCCATAGTTTTTGCCCAAAAACAAAACCGTTATCATGCTGCAACTACCGTCTCCACCAGGCAATGCGTCCGCTTTTTTTCCTCTTCCCAAAACTGAAGATATCGATAAGAAGAATGCGTTTTGCTAGGATTGGGGAGATAAGAGAAAAATCGAAACAGGAGATGTCGGCGATACCAAAAAGCGCCTTTCAGCAGTGCTTCGATGATTGCAAAAAACGTTTGCATAAGTGTATTACATCTGAGGAGATTACTTTGAAGGGGTACGATATGCTAAACTATACATATATTTCTGAGAGCATACGAAAGGAACTTTTCCAATTAAATTCATATTTTTATAATTTCCCAAAGTTTTCATATTTAATATTTAATATTATTTCGTCATTTTCCCAATTCATTTAATGTTTTAACACCAAACAAAATGGTGGCCACATTATAGTGGCCTATCCCTATAAATGGGATAATTCTTGTTTTTATATAAAATTTTAACAATATCAATATACATTTTTATATGTACATATTTTTAATAAAGCTTCTATTTATTTTTTCTGAAAAACTTGTGCGTCTTTTACAGCACACGCAAAAAAAATTTAAAATTTTGGCGCGTATTGGAAACTTTGATAACAGCTAAACACCACAATAAATAGTGCCTAACTTTTGACAATGTTATTGTCGCGCGGTTGTATAAAAGCAGTGCACGGTGGCCCCATAAGAGTTGCATGTGATTGGGCAAACAGGCACAATATTGGGCGCGATTGCCGCATGAGTCAAATGTTTGTGCAATCACACGACCGGAGCAAAACAAACTATAAAGTATATTTTAACAGCATCTACAGCAATATAAGCCGTAGTACTAGCAAAGCTGGTACGGAATATGGAATATGATGGAAGAGGAAAAAAAGTGGTTGCTCTAATATTTTTTTGATGGTTGTTTAATCTAAATCGTTTTTTCCCCAAATATTAGAATTTAATCATTTTTTCGTTTTCTAAACTAAAATTATTTAATTTAATATGAAATGCGTTTACAAACAATTTTCTTAGATTTTTCAAAATGGCTTAAAAATTTCTTATTTTTCATATTTTTAAAACATTCCAAAAGAAATCGGACTGCAGCCTTTTTTTAACAAAGGAAGAAATTCAACCGGCATAAACATTGTATCGGCAGAATAAAGAGTTAAAATTTCTATTTGACATTTATTTTAATCTGGCAACAAATCGCCATACGTGATGTAGCCATTCCTTGTATTTATTTATTCGTAGACAAAAAAAAAACAGGGAGGTGGATAACTTTGCTTTACCTATTCACATTTGCAGAGATCTCGTCAAACGATATCGTCATCCATAAAGTGATGCAGTAAAAACGCTTTTTGAGCTTCCCAGCTTAGTAGACGTCCAAAAAAATGAGGTTTAAGCGCAAAATAAAACAACTTAAATTAAAAATTTGCTCACGTTATGGCGAGTACTCTGGGTTTGCATACATATAAATACTTATTATTTTTTATATTTTTATATTATTATTAGTATTTATTATTACAAAACGAATTGCAAATAAGAAATTATAATAATAATAATTTGCAAAAAAAAAAAAAAATTGAAAAGTGCTGCGACCATCGTAAGTCAAATGCTCTCTTAAAACGTAACATGTTGCAGCCATCATAATGCAGTCAAGCCAATAATGAGCACCATTTCTATTTATTATTTATTTTTTCCAATGATCAACAGTCAGCAATTCCAACAAACAAACACAAGTCAATGAAATAAGCTAATAAAATCCAATTCTCTGAATGCTAACACATGCACAGATGAATTAGACATAAAAAGTAATTGTGATGATGAAAGATGGATGGAATCATTTTTAAAGCTAAAAATAAATGTGTATAGAAATTCAAACGGAAACCAATCACTGCAACACATGATATAAACAATGCAATGTTGCAGTGAGTGCATAAAAAACAACACCCTTTACAAAAGGCATATGATTTTTAACAAAGTCAGCGTGGAGCAGCAACCAATGCACACCAATCCCCCGACTTCAAACCATTTGTGAGAAAAATTCTAAAGTATTAAAATTGTATATGAAAAATGACGATTATAACTGAAGTTAATAAAAAAAACTGCCTTTTTGAAAAAAAAAAAAAAAATTATTTAATTTCAGTATCGCGGTGTATATGGATTGAGTTTCTTTATTACAGTAAAAATAAATGGGTCAGAATATCGTTAATTTTTATTGGCATAACTGCATTTGAAATTATTTTTCTTCAAAAAGCTTATAGACATTTTTAATTTGATACATTATATATCAGCAACTATTCATTGCTTAACTTTATAAGGTGTTCTTTTCTCGAATAAATTTATTCGAATAGATTTCACTACAGTAACGTCTATTAATTTTTTTCGAATAAGCCGAAGAAGAGTACCATGAATTTGAAAATTAATTACGCAAATTGAAAATTAGTTGAATAAAACTTTATTTAACATCATACGATGCCTTCATATAAAACTGTTGTTTTATGAAAAATACCATAAATTTTTACTTCTTGCGGCATATTTGAAATTCCAACGCTGTTTAAAAGCGAATTCTGTCTTAAGTAAACATAATTTCGTTAAACAAGTACGATATTTGTAATATTAGGTAAATGAAATTGTCGGCTGGTCTGTAGAAAATAGTAATCATACCAGCAACCTAGTAGAGCAAACTAATATCCATTCAATGAACTGATCTGCGAGCATAAGTACCATTACATGGTTAATATAGAAAAGGTTTTAATAAAGAATTTATAAAGATAATGTTGGCAATTGATTTCAACGCACCCCTTCATTTAATTGAAGTAAATTAAATTTATTTCTTAAATTCGTTTGTTAAACTCTAAATAATAACATTGCAAAGGATCGTTAAACATCTATGATATTTTCTTGCAAAAAATGTATTTTTTTTTTATTTTGTTTATGGGAACTTATAATGGCAAAATGGTTATTATTTTTAAGATAAATTTATTTTTTTTTTTTTTGGATTTCAGGTTTTTTTGTGTTTTTAAGTTATTGGGTTCCTGTCTTAAACAGAAAAGCCCTTATTAATTTCAATAAAATTATCAAAAATTATCAAAAATTATCAAATTATATTAACTAGTAAAAATGAACCTCTAAAATTATTCTCTGTTTATTTGAAAGCATAAAAATTTAAAAACTCTTTCTCTGCAGAATATAATTTTTTTTTTTAAACTACAAATCAAAATTCTACCTGTATAATTCTTTTTTTCAAATTTAATCCGTTTAAGTAAATAAAAAAAAGTTTTATATAAAACTATCATATTTTATTTTCTTTATGAAGGCTGTGTCATTCTATACATCAAGTAGAAAATTGGTTATGCATACATTCATAACAATCAATTGAGAATTGCAAGCCACCACAACACACCACAACACACCACAACACGCCTCAACAAACGAAACAATTCATCTTCACAGAAATTGTAGATACTCGATGGTAACGCTTATTAACATTAAAAATTGTGACATTTCGTAAAATATTAAACTATCCCATTTCATATGGATACGAAAGTTGAGCATTTGCATACAATTAGGCCGACACTATTTGCTTACTTAAATAAAAACAAACGCACGGCGGATAGTCTAAACCCATTTGCGATATGCCAAGAATATTTGTAAACGAAAAGAGGCCAGTTAAAGTGAACATGTAACTGTTTAAGTTTATTGTTTATTGCCGCTGTAAATATTGACTCCAAATCATTTTTTGTGTGTTTCAACTTTTTATTTCTCGGGAAAGCGGAATCTCAACATCTAATAGCAGACATTGAAGGCAATTTTTAAGCCAACATACTGGTAAGTTTTAAAGTGTCATATTTGCATAACAAATCCGTAAGCAAATCAAAGAATAGAGCCAGAAGAACATTTGCGAAATATTTTCGTAAAACAACAGCAAGAACAGTGGAAGCAAAAATTGTGTATTTGGAAAAACAACTTCAAGGATTTGGCAAAAATTCAACGATAAAATAAACCAGTTATCTGCAAGGATTCAAATTCAAACTAAGGAAATTGCAATAGAAATAAGAAATAGTCAAATGTAGCAATAAATTTTCATTTTCTGCGACAATTTCTTGGCTGACTCTTTTTTCTGCATACGTTGTTTTTTATTTGCTGCTTCTTTTCATCATCGTCTTATTCTGTTAGTAAGTTACTTGTTTCTTTCCATTTTTCAGCTTTCGTTCGCTCGGTCGCTCGTTTGCTGGCTGAGAAGTTGCAAAAGTATGTAACAAAATGCAATATCGGTATGTTTGCTCGTTGACAATTTCCTTTTTCTTCGCATTCTCAAATAGAAATTGCAGCAGCAATAAATTCTTTAAAATATGTCTATCTTCAAAGTTTTAAATTTTTTTATTACTGTTCTTTATCGCTTGATGTTCTTACGTTTGCTTGTGAATGCAAAAGTATGTGCATACTTTCAAATATACATACAAGTGTTTTTAACAGTGGTTATTAAGGAATTAGTTGATAAGAAAACCATTTATTTTCTAAATCACAAATAGGTGAAAAATTCTTTTGGTAGCTCTATATGAGCATGCGAAGCAAAAACTTTCATGTAAAAAATGCCTACGTCAATAAATAATTACAACGTTAATAAAAAATTTTTATTGTTACAATATTGTTCTATAAACCGAAAAGAATTGCAAGGATTTATAGGAAAGTATTCAAAAAGACTAAAAAACCAACATTAGTTTGTAACAACGCATCTTATAATCGGGAATTCCCACCGTTGAGTCATTGGGTCTACTCTCCGTATGCATTTTTTATTCATAAATTGATTCATTGATTTGTTTGCTATGGAAATTCAGTAAAATTATAAACTCGATCTCTATCAACAGATGCATAAGTAAATACGAATGCAGTCACTACTCATATTTTCCGAAAAATTCCTAATTTTGGCATATTAAGACATCGTTACTTTTTGCTTTTCTTCCTGTTCTATTTTGAAGCAAATATTTTAAAAATTCTTGCTCTCTCAAGTTAATTTCCAAATATTCTGTACAAATACTTTTAGTAAAAATTTCTTTTAGACGAATACACAATAATAATAATGTCAATTAATAAATTAAATGACATTATTTCTTCATACACAATTTCGCTGACACTTAACGCTAAACTCTACTTGTAATACACTCCACTGGAACAGAAGAAGAAAATAAAAACTAACCAGATACACAGATTTTCAGATAATTCTGCATTATAGTACGTTTTCGCTACCGCATTTTCAACATAAACATGATTTTTGCTTGAATACAATATTTTTCTTTGCGCTCCTTACTAGTTTTCACCAAAAACACTTTGAAAACTGTAAACGCAACCCAGCGTTTGTTATAAAAATGACATTTCCCAGCCTTCGTTATGCGTGAATAGCGAGTGAAAGAGTCTACTTATATATAATTTGTTTTGAAATAATACAAATTGTAATGTTTATAGCTTATATGCATTTTAGTAAGCATGAATTTCGAACACCGAATCATTTAGAAGGTAATGGGAGCGGTTCGACTGGTTTTGCTTAAAGCGATCCGAAAACTAGATATTGAATACAAAAAATCAGGAATACAACAAATAATTGCAAACATCTGGTTTAGGAAAAATTTACAGCTGTTATTGCATATAAATAACTTGCACATTAAAGTGCATTTCCAAGCCACAAGTAAAAGGGATTTAAGTGAAGTAGACCACAGCGCAAATACTTTCTAAACAATTGTGGATATAAACGAAATCTACTGAATCTATCTATAAGAAAAAGGTTCAATTGCAGCCAGTGTGCCATTTGTAGTACCTGCTTTTGTTAACTGCTGCTGTAAATTGTGATGTTTTGAGCGAAGAACAAATATAATGCCAAGAACTTCATATCTAAAAGGAAGAAAAAGTTACATTTTGCATGGCAAATCTACTAGAGGCAACAACAACACCAAACTGAATACCAAATGAGAAAGAAATGACTAAAAGATACAATATTATGGCGTGATACGAATGCATTTTTTGGTGCAGTGCAGCAAATGTAGAAGAAAAAGTTTTATTGCAAAAAGAAACTTGAGTTTTTAAGTTGCATTGCAACAACTAACACAATGAGAGAAGGGGCTTTAGGGTTCAAACAGCAACTTATCAAGTAAGTTCTTTCATATCCGTTGTTTTCGGAACGTCGTTTCTTTTCTTCCCTTCTCTCTTTCATTACCTTGCGAATATATTTAAGTTTAAAAAAATTCCGATGGGGAGGATTTCATAAGTAGATTTTAAAAGTCTGTATAATTTTTTAGTCTTATTGATGGTTTCTGGCTAATGCGAAATACGTTCTACGTTTTTTTATCTAGCAGATACAAATGTAGTTAACAAAAACATAAGCTAAGAAGACGTATGTACATTTTTCCATAAGAATCAACTAAAAGTGTGGAAAAAACAAGGACAAAAATGTTCATAAAAAATGTAAGTAAACGAAAAAGAGCTCTTTTAGTTGTGCAAACAGGATGTACACACACTTGTTCTTAAGCAGTTTTAACCGAATACATGCTTACTGATACAATGTTTATAAATGTATCCATGAGATATACCTATAAACACTCACTTCCATACGTAATTACGTGCATACATGCACATATAACATTTTTTTAGTCTTTTTTTGCTATTTTAGTTTACCCTCAATTTGTTGCCCTTAACAACGTTGATTTAATAGATTTTTCCGTTTACTTTAGCAAACTGAAACTTTTCATACATTAATTTATGGCAGATGCCAAAAAGGAGAACAGCTACAGTGAAGAAGAACCAGAAATGTAGTATTCACGAATGATTGTACTCGATGGATCTACGAAGGCATCTAAGATTTATTATACTCGTTTTATAGGAATTCTGTATACGGGAAACGCTGTATGGTAGTGTACGAGTAGTTTCCAAGTTTTTTTTTTCTCTGTAACAACACTAATTTAATAAATAAAACTCTTGTTATGGTTGGTCTGCTCGTTTTTCCTTTTTTTTTTTTGTTTTTTTTTTTTTTTGTTTGCACCCACTCTAGTTAAAATTTGAACTTCTTTTGATATTCACCATGTTGGTTTTGCTTCTTCTCTTCCACTGATTAAAAGGATTCTAAAGGTTGTTCTGTTGCTGCTGGGGTTTTTGTATGATAAAAGGCCACACCCTGATTTAGATGGTTACCCTGTTTTATTTGCTCTATTAAGATTTAAGTTGCATAAAGGAAATTGATAAAATACAGGAGGGTGCTTTTACCCATTTTACTCAAAAATAAAAAAATAAAAAATATGAAATATTTTTATAATTATATGTAAACAATAAAAGATATTTCATACTAAAATCGAAAGAAAGATTTTGAAATTATAAAAATAAAGATCATGGTCTCTTCACTATATAAAATTCTTCTAATTTGTTAACCGAATGCAGCTGCAGATGAAAGTTGAACGTGATCTTTACGTGAAAATTCCTTGCCTCAACAAAATACTTCTCCTCAATATGTTTACAATATCTGATAATTATTTTGTTCTTTAAATAAATTCCGAAAAGCTTCAAAACCATGCATAATTTTTTCATACTACTCTTACTGTGATATTTGCTAAATTACTTTTAGCATAAAAAAATGTTTTATATTCATTAAAAGTTAAGTAAGCATTCGGCAAATTATTACCAAATTCAACTGGTTCTCTCGCAATATCATATACTTTGTATTTAAAATTTATTTCATATTAGTTATAAATGTTTCATATATTCTACGAACAGAAGCAACTTCAAAAATTGTTCGTAAAAAAGTTGTTCGTAAAATATGTTATAGATTATTTTCACTTTAATTTTGCAAATAAAAAAAAACCAAATATCTAATATTCTTATAAAACTTTAAAAAAATCATATGAAATCCAAATTCTCTTTTCTTCCTAACATGTTTAATCATTAGATATGCTTAGCAATAGACATCTTAATAAAAAAAAAAAAATATCAAATTAAATTCCATAAATTTTTGCTGGTGTTACTTTCACCTAAACGGAGGTATATTCTTTATTACTAATACCTCATTCTCCAGGTGCGGCGTTTTCTTTTTTGTTACTTCCATACTTTTAAACAGGGACGTGAGAAAGCCAAAATGGTGAAGAACCTACACATAAAAAAACTAAAAAAAAAACTTGAAAAAATGTTTAAAACTCCACTTAAAAATGTATAAAAACAAGCGATAAACTTGGATTATAAATTACGCAAAATCTGGAAAAACTAACTAAATTTATTACATTTAATAAAATTACTTAAAATTTAAAAAAATATCCCTTATGCTACCAACATATAAATAATGAAATAATACCTAGCATTTTAGTATGTTTCATAAATTCCTTCCAAGATATAATTTAGAACTTGCTGTGCTGGAAACTCACCTGTAATTGCGCCAACTTTATATCCGATACTCCTATATCGATAGTGAAATAAGTCAGATATTTATTGATTTAATAGATCGTAAAAAATATTTTGTAGTACACTATTTCGGTAAAATCTTACGCCTCATTAAGTTTGCTGCCTGCAACCCCGCAGCCGGACGATGAGTTACCAGCAACATCACTTTCGTTGAAAAGTGTGAAGTAAAAATATTTAGGAAATGTTTGTAAGAGATACTATTTCTCAGTAATCTGGTTAACTGGGCACACAGTTAATTTAATTATTTCGTATTATGAACCTTGTGTTTGTATCCGCTGGCACTAGTGGAAATTTGCAAAATTAATTAAAATTCAGCGAAAATGTCTGAGAGTCTGAATGAAGCAGGCAATAAGTATGCATACAAGTATATGTATAAATTGTATTTAATACCTTGATAATGATGTAAGACCACATCACGTTACTTTGACATCAGTTATGACCAGCTTCGAGATAGTTTTCGGTCATACTTCCAGTACTAACAATATAATTTTAAAGAAATTCCTTTCGTTAATAAAGTAAATAAACTGGGAGGTCCTCTCAAGCTTTCCAGTACGCTTTGTTTAGCTGAACAAGCACTTCTATTCCATTATAGTTTTTTACAACAGAAATAGAGTAATAAAAATATATAATCTTTAAAGAGACGTAAAATAGATAAATACTTTTTCGCCACTTGCTGGGTATGCTGCAATCGCGTGACATATTGTCGGCCACTTAGCAAATTAAAAGTGAAAATACTGAAGGTGATCATAAAATTAATGAAAATTAAAAAAATTACTTGTTTGATTTTACAGCACTATAATATGATAAGACCTTATTTATATGCTCCCAAAAATTTACTTATGATGCACACACTTTCTAATGTTTCATAAGATTAAATATTACTAATGTATTGATGACTGCAATTATCTAAAGTTGGAATAGTATTGCGTGGCATTAAAAAGGTAAATACAAAAAATTATAAAATCAATAAGAAACCAATTTAAAAAAGTTTTATATTGCGTTATATAGTTATCAGGAAATCCTTTAATAAATAACGAATTTAAAACTCCCAAATTAATAAATGGCACAAAAATTGGTACAAAGTAAATGAACAGCTCATAGAGTCCGTCTTCCAACTAAGTACACATTGGATGTAAAAGCTTCTTTCCTATTATTGCATACGCCTACACTCAGTCATCCTCTAATTTCAAAACCTGAGAATTGTTTATTATTTATTTCAGCGATAATGTATCGGGTTTTTAACTATAACAATAGCATGTACCCCCACTAAAGTAAAGGAAGCTGTTGGATAAAAGTTAGAAACCCACTTCTTTAAAATAAAATGGCTGAAATTACGTTTAAGTATTAGAATTATATATCACCCTTATTTTTGAGGGAGACATTAAATCATTGCATTTAAAGAAACTAATCCATAGATTTTTCTCATTTACATGTCTGGCTTTTCAATATTTGCAGATGCCAATTAAGTCCCCCTAATGGCGCTGGTTTCAACCACCGTTAGCATGAACACGTTCGCTTAATGTCATCACACGAGCACGCACAAGTTATGCACTAAAACTATTACATTCGATTTCATCAACTTGCCAGCATGAAAAAATAAATTGTATCATGTTCAAAAAGGGTAAAGAATTGAAAATCTCAACAATTATTCTGATGCGTCATCATAATTGTTTGTGGTCTTGTGCACAAAACTTTGCACCCCCTCAATTTTATCAAGTCTTCTTTTTCGACACAAAAAATTGTTCTGCTCTCGCGTTGTCAGATTTCAGGTCTTTTTACCCTTATTCTTCAGTCGTTCATTCCTCTCACATGTCATCTGCTATAACGGCCATGTAAATAATAATATTCCATTCAATACATAGCCAAATGCTTTCATGCAGACGTATATATATGTATACTACTATGTATGGATATATGAATGAACATGCAATGAAAAAACCTTCAAACTCTTTGGGGTGGCATTGTACCTCCCGCCGACCTGATATATAAAAGAAAACCTTAAAAAGAAAAAAATCCCTCCACATCAATAGTATAGTAGATGAATATAGTATATTCATATACGAGCATATACATATGTGTATGTATGGATATACGAAATATATTGCCATTGTACATAAAAATAAAAGAGAACACAATAACAACAACGATAAACCAATACTTAAACAAATGACAGGTGAATAGTTTCCCTTTGCGCGCACAATTCTAATTGGATTTATTATTCTATTCTGTGCTTCTAAGAAAAAATCTATGAATTGATATAATTCTGTTTATTTCGTTATCGTTGTTGCCGTTGTTATTGTTATTACTATTCTTATTGTAACTATTAAGTTTCTAGAATAATGTTAATGGCGTTGTGTTCTTTTCTCCTTCTCTTATAAAGTACTGATACAGAACTAATGCTCTCCAGTTGAATTTTGTTTTTCAATTTTCTTTTGATTTATTTATTTCTTTTTTACTTTAGTTTGGTATTCTCTGCAAAATCCAGCAGATTACTTGAGCTACATATACCGCATTTATCGTTACATATGTATATTGAATGTATTGATTTTATAAAGTACAACGTACACACTCATCCATACATCCATACATCCCAATCACGTTGATGACAGCTTCGCCTACTAAAATTTCCTTTATGTACATACATATATGTATATGCCTGACTCGACGAGAAAAGTTTTCAAATTAACGATTCTATGCCTACTAGTTTTAGCGTTTATTCAAAGTGTAGCGTTCAATATTGATAGATCGCAATCCATATCGCAGAGCGGCTTAAATTGTGATCTCTGTGCACATGATACCATATTATTTGTAAAAATAATAAAGAAATGAGAACATAAAAGCAATTTGTACAAACTTTTAGATAAGATAAGCAGCACGTTTATGGGCTCCCGATAGAGAATGTGAATAATGAATATATTTAGGCAATATGGAAGCATACGAGCTTTCCCCATCAGTCCATTAAATGTTATTACGACCAAATATCCAAGTATCTGCCAACGTGCAATACTCAATTCCAGTAACTATTTTCAAACGAAACTTTTAGTGTACAAAATGGCAATAATAACAAATTCTTGGAGTAGCAAACATGGTACTTAAGCAAACGTCATATTTTGGTCAAAAGTACGAGAATGAAAATGTAATAAAAAAAAGTTTTACTTTAAGAAAATATGCCGGGAATGACTGAAGATTGCCACGTTTGACGCCGCCCAAGAAATTTATTTGAAATACATATTTGAAATTTATCTGCTGTGGAATGCAGCGTTTCGCCTTTTAAATATATTGTTTTATTCATTATTTGAAAATTTGCCAAACAAAACTTATAATACTATGAGTTAGGATTTAATTTTTAGAGCAAATCATCAAAAACGGCAAGGGTATTTAAATTGAAATCTTAGTTTAATACAGTGTTTTTTATTAATTTGCCACTCCACTACACTTGATCATCCATTTTACGGCATTTACAGTTCCTGTAAATTTGAAATGATTTTTAAAGAAGATACAAATATAAAATAAAAAAAATTAAATAGCTTACAATTATATTCTTGTACGAATACAGAAATATTATTTATTTATTTATTTATTTGATAATATATGTATTTATATGAATATGCCAAAAAGTTACCACTATGCAATCAAGGACTTCCAAGATAAATAATATAAAATTTACTTCGTATGTAGAATATTTGGTAATTATGAATTATATAATATATATATATAATTTATATAATTATTTCTATAGTTTGGTATTATAGTTTTTCGCTATTTTGGATATACATATTTAAAATTGCTTTCATGACATACAAATTTATTTTTGCCCTATGAAATAACATCAGACTCTTGTCTGAAAACTTTCTACTACAGCATTCATTGATCTACCATTACTTGCCGCTGATCATTAATGCAATATTTCTCTTGTTATTTATATTCGCTCACAAATTCAAATCAACACGGCAACCATAAAAACCGGTTAGCCGTGGTCTCTTCGTTTGTATTCGCCAGTCCTATCATTAATATAAATTTTACTTTAGAAGTTATAGGCGTATAAAACACATGGGGTAAATGATATTCAGTATAACGCAATATTAGTACAGATTTAAGGTTGCCATCAGCAAATAATATTCCTTTCCATATTCTGGTCTCCTCTCTATTGTTGTCTATAGATTTACGTGCACTAAAGAGACTAAATGCTATTGAGTAGGATCCGTTTTCAGTACAGCTTTAAGGTCGTCATCGCCAAGTAATATTTCTTTTCATATTCTGTTCTCTTTCGTTGTCCTTAGATTTAAGTGAAATTTTATATATATTTCGCTGGATGTTGATGGTTTGTTCGCCTTTTTAATGTTTTTTTGTTCATTTTGTTCTTGTTGCCTTGGCCGATTCTGTTTACCTCCACGTGTGTACACATGTGTATGAAAATACATATATATATTTACCCATTTACACACATACTACAGCACGTATTCGCGTAGGTATGCATGCGGTTTGTACATAACAAATACATAGCGAATGCTATATTACGAAAGGAAACTCTTGTAATGTTTTAATGATAAATTTTTAGTATTCTCGTTTCATTTGTTGTGGCTGGCTGTTCTATATCTCCTCCACTCTCCTACTCCACTCGAGCAGTGAATGTTTAATTCAATAGTTGATGGCCTTCTTATGAGTGGGTGGTTGCTATAGTTGAGGGTGGTAGTCAGTTGTTTGTTATTATATGGTATCTCTAATCATTATTTCTTACATTTTTGTATTGGTTTTATTTTACATTTTCATCACCAGCTGCTGGCGTACCTGCCGAGGAATAACGTAATTTTCTACTGGCATATTCAAGTGTATTGCTGTACTATTTCTCAAATAATGCGAACCTTGTAAGATGTTATTCGAGGGATAACTAAAGCCCACTTGAAAATATTTAACCGTAACAGAAGCAGGCAAGTTTATGTACAGCAAGTAGTAAACATGAATTAAAGGCAGAAAAATCAATAATTGTGTTAAATATTTTAGGAAAAACGTTGAGATCCAGGGAGGTAGGTTTGATGAAAATCTGTGAAGTAATTTCTTCACGATTTCACATCTCAAAAAAATATACAAAATGTAGGAAATTTTTGGGATCGTGGAAGCTCAGTTTTTTGAATAAAACAGGTATAAAAGAGTTATTATTTCTAAAATTAAAGGATCTAAAAAACTTCAAAGCTCGGCAGATAAAGTAACATTGTGTAAAGTAGTAAGCAGAAGGAATGGAAATATTTAAATACCGTAGTAGTGACAAAAATCAGTGTACATATATTTTTTTTTTGTAATAGGAGTCTCCAGAGGAACATTAAACTTTATTAGTACAATAGAAAAGGAATATTTTATTATTATAAAGGAATATTCATTATTACCAGGAAGTCGCATTCTGCACATTTCGTTTTTCACTTCCCTTTTAAAAAGGTAAATGGTAGCGAATATACATTTGTATGTGTATATGGCCGTATGCTAATAAAACGTAAACTATTTATTTGTTTCAAAAATTTCTATAGAAAATGTTATACTATTATAACACTTTTTGATTATAAAAAATTAATGAAAATAGTAAGAACATGGGAATTCTGTTACCAAAGTATACGAAAATGGCAACGCGTAGAAATGGCTTTTAGCATAGCTTTGTAGGTACCTTTCATCCCGTTAAATCCTTGGTAAGTGCTTGGGAAATGCTCGCTGTCTCTTAGTCATTTAGTTGAACATGATATCAGTTGATATAATATCCTGATTAATGCCGAACCTGGTTCTAAACACATGCTATCATAAGGACTTGTGTCACTTCTAGCGACGACCTCACTGCTTGCATTGGGATTTTCAGGGTCATAAATGGCGTGACCGCAAAGCGAATACTGATAACGTATTCAAAATTGAACCCATATAGAACAAAAATAAACAAAAAAAACAATAAAATAACACTAACGATGCTGACACAGAAACCCCTCGCAATATGCTGGGGAAAGATGCTGGAAGTATATTTTAAGGCACTTCGAAAACAAGATGCTCGCCAGCGGAAAACGCTGGTCCAACCACCGATTCGAGAGGTGCAGAAACGAAACTAATTCCTGAAATACCCCCTTAAGAAGTACACTAAAGGAAAAATTCCGCAAAACAAAAGCGTTCATGTAATATGTTCATCCTCCAGGAGTTCATTTTAAAGATGCGACCTTCGAAAGAAGAGGCCCTTGAGCAGTGTAGGCTGGCGATAAGAAAACTGAGACTAACCAAAACCAAAGAAACATCAGCCTGTAGGTTCAAAATGGTATATATAAACTTAAGGAACTCATTGATATCATCGGGGACTACAGGAAGACTTGGAAGATACCTGAACAAGAAAGATGTGCCACCAGAAAGATAAAGGAGAAGCAAAACTATGGAGACATGTTGGAAAATCCTATGAATTTATACCCGAAAAAGAAAGCTAAGGAGACTCAAGACATGAACGTTGTGGAAACAATAACTGAAAAAATGCGGATGAGCGCTTGTTAGAAAGGAAGTGTAAATAAATGGGGAAAAGATAGACAGGCTAAAGCAAAAGTCAGAAGCGGTAATAATAAAACCGACAAATGGTAGCAACTATGCAGAGTATACAACAACCACTTGGAAATTTTTCCTATAATTAAAACTATAGAAGCATCAGTGAAGGCGAAATTACAAGACATTAACATATGAAACGCTTACAGGCTTAGAAATAAAAAGAATATTGTTGGGAAAAAAAGAAATATTGTCTAAAAAGCACAAAAAAAAAAGACATATATTTTCATCAAAAAAGTCAACAACAATATCTATCAGAGCTGCATGTGATATTGCTGTAATTGTTTAATTTTATTACCGTTTTTCTATACGTGTATAAGTTATTTAATTAACTAATACATTTATAAAATATAATATTGCAAAAGCAAACATTAATAAACTTTAGTCCAACTAACACGACAAGATTAAATTATCTATTATCATTAATTTTCATGAATGTCAGGTCACTACGAAACAATTTTTCAAAACTTTTAGGTAGTATGAAATTCAGGGCTTCTAATCAATATTTTTTAATAGAAAAGATAGTCTTGGTAACCATAAATCCGGAGGTGGTATTGCATCTATATTAAAGACAACATAACCTTGAATAATATCTCTTTAAAACATAATATTTTCGAGTGAGCAAAAATACAAGTTACTATAGATAACATAAATATGGTACTCTTTCCTATGTACCGACCCCTTCCAAAGCGTTAATAATTTTCTACTAAAGGGTGATGATACAATAAACAAAACATCTGAAATAAGAGATGATAGTTATCGATAATATAAATATTGATATAAGTAATCAGAATATCACAACATCAAAATACTTGGAAATGCTCACATCCAATGGGAAAAAGTACATGAGAGAAAATAAGCAAAAAAAGAAACACTTGTATTGATCAGCTATTTATAAGCAGCAACAAGCAGGTATTAACGCGTCAATAATAACAACCGCAACGTCGGATCACTACTCACTTTTTTGCAGTGTAAAAGGAGAAATAATTCAGAGAAGGGAAATAAATACAAAGAAGTATGCCAATATATTAAATACTAATAAAGTCAATAAAGTGATAAGAAATAAAAGCTGGAATGATTTTATACATCAAAACGCTAGTGATGTTTATAATAAAATAAGTGAAACATTTACCATATTTATAAAGAATCAACTCAAACCATTAAAAATAACAGAAATTAGTGAAATTATTGGAAATTGCAATGTAAGGAATAAACTTCTAAAAAACAGAAGGAAAAATTTTGAAAATATATATAAAAAATATAGAAATTATATAAGTAAGAAAATATATAATGCGAAAAATAATTATTATAAAAATAAGTTTATTGAGTGCAAATATAATATATGTGGTACATTAATGAAATTGTTATGAAATGATTAATGAGATTGTTGGCAAAAAAAAATGTAGATAGTGTAATTTTTCAAAATTGTAAAAACTTTCATCCTGTTCGTAAGGAGTTAGTAATTCTAGGTTAGAACTATTGTCTAACTAAATAATTCCATATTGTTTCTACCTATCCCACTTCCCCGATTGATGTGTTTTATATAGATCTTTCTTTTTCTCCACAATATGCACTCTGTAATTTCTAATCGCGTTCCAGTGGTCTCAACACTCCAGCATTTTGTTAACAATGTCTTCAGGAGTGAAGTCACTAATATGTTCTTTTAGTTCGCGTCTATTTGCGTACAAGAGAGGATGTAATAAGCAAACACTGGCGGAATCAAAAAATTTGTGCTCTGCGTCGTCGTTTGCATTCCCGCAGCATATACAACCACGGTTATTTATCTTTCGCATTCCCTATAGGTACTTTCGGAAATATCCGTGGCATGCGAGAAATTGGGTAGGAAGTAGTTAACTTCTCCTTTCAATCTATCTTTTGATATTAGGAATGAGCTTTGCTGCCCATCTACCACTTGTTTTGGCATTCCATCTAGCCTACAATCAAGTTTCACTCATAAATACTTTACCGCCTTTTGTGTGGTGAGGAGCACATCTCCTATCTGTACAGTGGCTTCAAGCGGAAAATAAGCCCGTGTCAGCAGAATGACTTCAGTCTTCACAAGTTTGAGTTCGTTCATAACTTGTCTTCTGGCATTTGTACACTTAAAATTTCATAGTAGGTCAGGTTCCAAAGATCGGAACCAAGGATAGATCCTTGGGCTGCTCCGGATATGATTTGCATTGATCTTTTACCCTCCGAAGAGTCGTGTAGGAGCTCGCGGTCACCCATGTAGCTCTGTAAAATTGCCAACAAGTACCTGTGGATGTGGAATCTCTCCTGCAGTACTTCCCCGATGTTCGCCCACTGTAAGCTATTGAAAGCGTTACGTACATCGAGGGTATCCATAACTATTATTCGCTTTGGTTAGTAGCGCCTGCATTGGGCGTGCTCGGAATGCCTTACCACATATGTAATGGTTCCGAAAGACATGTTACCTCTTCGGAATCCATACTGCATTTCCGATAGTTCCCCGGCCATATCAATGGACTCTACCAGCCTCCGCTCTCCAGCATGCACTGTCTACAATGCATAGTGGGCGGGATGTTGGCGGTTGTGGTAGGCCAGCTGTGCCCTTGCTAATTAGCGTAAGCTTCTATATTTTCCAGCTCTTGGGAAAAATTCCTTGGCCTAGATAAATATTGTATACCTCAAGCAAATATCTCGGCCGAGTTTCAGCTAGAACTGTAAGTAGTTCAGCTGGTAGTCCATAAGGTCTGGGAGTTTTGTTTGTTTTGAGGCTCCTCGCGCAGTCCTTAGTTCCGAAGATAGTGGGGAGTGTGTGGAAATAAATTTGTCACAATGCTATTAATATTGTCACTGTCCAGGTGTGAGATAGCCGTTTGATCCCAAGTTATAGCCCATACCTCAAGTATTGTTGTTTACATCGGTTCTAAGTTCCTCCCATTTCATTTTGCCCCTTTCGAGTAGTGCAATATCCATTCGTCCAGCTCTGGTATATATCCGCCTGTTACAGAGACAATGGCGCCTAAGTTCGGCAATTTTCGGTGTCCACCAATAAACTGGATGTTTCCTTGGGTGCTGATGTGTTACAGCCTCGAACTATCCTCTACATCATTTGAAATGTATGCTTCCACGAGTGCATCGAGTGTGTCCTGATCTAGCGATAGCATTTCGTAACATTTTCTACTGCACGCATCTTGGCTCGAATCCATCCGATTTTTATGTGCCCGGCCTTGATAAGTCGTGCGGAGAGGGATGGAGGGATGGACCCAGTCGTTATCATTATTATTGGTGTTATCAGTATTATTAGAATACTTATTATTATTAGTATTTTTATTTTTAGAATAATGATTACGCCGTTACTACCATCACAATTTTACTCTCATTACGACCATAATTTCCTGCGCCATTTCTAATTTCGTTTTTAGTTTCGCTTTTAATTCCAATTTCGTTATTGTCGCCACCGATGGTGGCATCACCATTTTCAATTCGTCAAGACTAGTATCACCGTCCCACAGCTCACGCCTGCACGTACATCATTCAGCGTCACACCAGGTACCACCGAGAGTGCCACAAATGAGAACATAATTTTTGATGGTACTTTGGTACTATCTGAAACGGTTTAACAATTGTTTTTTTTTGACGACATAAGTCACCTTTGTGAAATCTGTAGTTATTTTTATTTACATGGTTTTAAATTAGAAAGTTCATCGAAAACTACATATTAGGAAAGTGTAACTGCATAAAAGCTAGCCTCCAGCCACAAACAAAAAAATCAGCAAAACTTTATTGAGCGAGGAATTAATTTGGTATATCACAAAGTATAAAATATTTGCTTACATCCAAACTTGTCATAAAATGAGACATTCGAGCATGACCCTGGCATTCGAGAGCGTTTATAAGAAACATATGTATATTCGTTTGAAAATAAAGAAAAAATTAGAACATTGTGGACACTGTAAAAATACGAAATTTTTGAGAATTTTTGAGTAAATTTCTTTGAAAATTTCGGAGCGATAGAGATGAGCTTATGCCAAATTAGAACATGTATTATACATGTATAGAAAATCGGCGATGTATTCACATATATGAAATATTATTGTTAATTATTACCAATCATAAATTTGTGTGTACTTTCAAAATGTTTTTGTGGTTAATTTCCAATTTAAAGGAAAAAAAATTACAACTCAAGAAATGGTACAATATTAAAAATTCACAAAAATACAACGATAAATCGGAATTAGTAATTTGATGTTGTTTTATTAAGTTTTATGACAAAAATAGATTTTTTATAAAAAAAAGAATTTAAAAATAATTTATACATTCGCATTTACTAGGTTTTCGTTTAAAAATTTAACTTCTTACTGTATTTAGCGATATTTTCGAAATATTGTTAAATAGTCACAAGTTATTCCAAAAGCTTAATTATTTAAACAGTATTTTGAAATCACATCATATATTAAGGCCATGTTTTCTTAAACAGATTAATTTATCATCTCATACAATTTTACTGTTAATATTTCAGCAGCTGTCGTCAAAGTGCCGCGTAATAAACTTTTAAACAATAAATTTGGTAAAAGTAGCCATGAGAAATAATCTTACTTATCAATTGGATTTTATTATTTATTCTTACTTAAGCCAAAAAATATATTTGATATATTAGAAAAAGTAATCAGAGGAAACAAAAACAAACTTTAACAAATTACTCCGTTTATCAGACTTGTACAAATAGAATTAGAACATTTATCGACATACGTATCCACATGCACACGCGTACATGTATGTGTGGTCGCATACTCAAGCAGAAACTGATTTAACACTTTTCGAAATTCTAAAATTATGATCGTCAAAAGTATTTTCCTTTTGTACGATAAGATAGTTAAGTTTGTTTTTCTTGTTTTCTAGTTTTTTCTCTCATTCTTAACTAACGATCATGAGTAAGAAGTGATGATCACATTTTCAAATATTTGTTTTTGTGCTGTTGAATTCGTAGTCTGGTCTTGTTATCGATTTATCAGAAATTGCTAACGGCGACAAGCTTGAACTCAAGTTAATGCATGAGACTTTTGATTCGCTAACATCTGTGAAAAGGTGAGTTTGTTTACTTGGCTTGTAGGTGATGATTTTTTTCAGTCGAGCATATTTGGAACAACACTCAGACCTTTCTTTCTAAGTGTTAAAAATAACAAATAGAGGTGACGGTATTGAATTGAATAACATCTACTACGAGTTTAATCAAACAGTTATCTGTACCAAAATGAATAAATGAAGCCAACTTAACTTAGAATGGTAAAATTATTTTATGCGTAATAAAAACATTATTAGTGGCAGTTATCTCGTATTGGGCCTTATCGGAGCGGTTGTCGCCTACGAGATAACTCATTCTTGGTAGTGAATACGTTGCGACACACTCCATGGCAGAAATGGAATAACATTAATTACTATGCAACAGAGCTAAGAGACAACTTTACAAAGTATTAAACTTTATTTTCTTATTGTTCATACAAACCTAACATGTATACGAAAAAGAGTAATGCAGTAATTCTATTTTTTATTTTGCAGTAAATATCGACAGATACATAATGTAATAAATCGATTATTTTTTTATTTGTATAATTTTTTTTGAATTATTCGATTATTTTCAATCTTCATAGACCATCTCCATAACCACTATAATACTAATATTAATACTATTTTTGTAATGCGATACTCGTTTTTTAGTGTTTTTTAATATGCATCAAAAAATGCGGAGTCATGGATAAACCGACGGAATCAACTGGCGCCTTTTCCAACCGGAAGTAAATTAGAACACAGCTGTTCTTCAGGGACAGGTTTGTCGCATCCAAAGCGAGTGAGTATTTAAAAAGTTGCGGCGTTCGAAAATAATTTTATATTTCTACAAATGTAACTTGAAAGTAATTTAATTTTTTCACAATGTTATGTAACAAGGTCTCATGTACAGATTTTTCTGAATAGCAATGTAATATGAATTAGCAGCCTCTAATAAAAGATTCTGAAATATTCAATGATTTTTGGGATGAATTGTTATAAATAAAAAAGGGTAAAAGGTACAAAGTAAACAGATAAACACCCATAATTTTTTATTTCAAATTGGAATATTACAGTGCTGTCAACTTTATACTGTTTTTTCTAATTTGGCGATTTCTCTCAAAATAAAAACGGGCAAATCAAAGGGTAAGTTGGATCCAACTTTCACCCGGTTCGTAATTAGTTAAAATGCAAATTTCTCAATCAGAAATTAAACAACAAACTAATACTAGAAAGCAAACACTTCAAGATAACAAAATTCATTAAAGATTGATAAACATACTTAATTCTTTTATTTAACAAACAGAAAAAATAAAAAACTTGTCTGAAAAGAAAAATAACGACTTTTCTCGTTTTTATATGTATGTAGTTCCGAAAGTGGTTTCGGATTTTACTAAATCATCTACAAATAAGATGTACATATGAGTAGATTTCCGTTCAGATGAACTTGCTAGTAGTACATCATAAAGTAAATACTTGAGACTCAACGCCTGAATTAAAAGTAATTAAGGAACTTTGACAATTTTGTTTGAATGTGACTCGTTTTTATTGTTAAATTCAACAAACAAGTTGATGCAATTGACTGTTTTGTTTTAAACAAACTAAATATCAATCTTCGTCATAAAATGATGCTATAATGTAGTTTAAAAAATGCACGTAATTTAGACAACTTAAATATTTACAAAATATGACTATTGTAAGATGTTAAAATTATGTGATAAAAACAATGTTCTTCATTTGTGTACTGAATTCATTTCGTTGAGCGATTTAATCTTGAAATTAATTTCTATTAATTATTATTCTATTTAAGAAAAGTTGAAAACTTTTATCTATTGTTACAAACGGCAACCATCATTATATTCTGTCGTTTATTCAATTTCTTACGTAAAACGAGCAGCTAAATCTCTCACCAACTCATATTTTTATTGCATATTAATCACTGCCAGTGATCAAATAAATATTTTAATAAAATAGTCTATAAAATACTTGCTAAAAATTTTAGCAATGATGTGAAAGCAAGATTTGAATTGTAAACTTTTAAAGATGATAGAACTTAATAGAGTCTAGCATTATTTGGGGCATCGCCTAAAACTTTTGAGCTAATTATTTTGAAAAATTTTATTGCTATCCTTTTAAAATTTTTTCGTATAAAAGCATTTTTAAGAAACAACTCAATCGCTAATATTAAAAATATTGTACTTAAAATAAATGCAAATGAGCAAATAGTTTTATGATGTGATATTAGTTTTAATATCACATTAAACCATTGTTCGATACTCTCTCACATTTTATCACTCGTTGAAACTATGGAAGTTATCTACTACCTTTCCCCAGTTTATATCTGACATTTTTGAGCGATTTTATTAAGTTTTGATGGATATTTGATGGAAATAAATTAAATTGAGGAATAAATAAGAACATTCGGCGTTGCTATTACTTGTTCTATGTGAGAGCACAAAGCAATCCATTGGGAATTACTGCAAGAACATTTGCAATCACATTGAATTAATGTGAATAACAATATTTGATGCTGTGATTTAATTAATCGATTGAGAAGCGTTCAAATAATGAGAAATATTAAATTACCGTTTATAGTGATCCTAAGTCCATAACGACTGTTGTGGATTGTTAAATTCCAAACAAATGTTTAATCTGGAAGTTCCTGAACATTATGGAGTATAACAGCAATACCCTCAGTTATTTTTCAGCTTCTCGCTCGAATACTCTTTCTCACATCTCTAAGCAACTTTTTCTCTAGTTGTTGTGTAAAAAGGAGTTTCACGACGAACTAAAAATGATTTAGTTTTGCGTTTAGTTCATCATTTGAATGTGGTAATGAAGGGAATCTTGCTTTATTTACATTGATGATAGAGTAATTACTTGTCCTCTTGCAAGAAGTTACAATTTCACATGCGATAGCTTTTAAATTGGCGGGCAATTTGAAATATAAGTAATGAAATCTTAATTATACTAAAACAATTCCATGTCTAATTATATACAGTTCCAATATTTTCATTTGTATAACACAAGAAAGTAGCATTAACAAAATGTTCAAGTACAAAAAACAATTACAATAAATACAAATATTTTTTTCTCCAGATAAAAACGAGTCCCACTTTGTTCCAACAATACAAGTAGTGTATAATTTGTAAGTAATATCGCAATGTTTAAAAGTTGTTATTTATAATTGAAAAACATGATGATAGTAAAATAAATATTTTGAATAAATTCAATAACCCAATAAACTTTTAAATATGACAACAGAATTTCTTTTAACCTAACAGGGTTTAAAGGAGTTACTACACTACGCACACCATCGCAACGATAAAATCATTCATCCACCTCACTGTTCACATCGAAAAGAAATTCAGCGCATTTTATGCCCTAAACTAAATGTTGTTGCACAACTCACTATAGCGATAAGAAAAACTTGCGCCCACTAATCAAACCATAAAAATTTTTGAACTGCGAAATCTGACCGTAGCAATCTTTTTTAATCAGCGCAAATATTTTGCATAAAATCAGCGCTCCTATATGTCCAGAAAACAAGAAAAACCTGGTATTAATGTTAATTTGCACAGCAAATTATTTAGACTCAAACCAATTTCCATAATATATAAGAAGAAGTATGAAGGAGAGTAAAACTGATTGCATTTCAGTTATTTCTCTGGAATCGATCCAATTATAAAATACTAAATTTTATCAGTTAAAATGACATCATCAATTCTTCAATTTAAAATCTGTGCCTTTTTAACTCAAAACCGAAAACACAATTTTTCGATAAAAAAAAAAATTGTTCTGATACTTTGATACCTTAAATATCCTAAACTTTAGTATCTAATAGAAAAAAATTTAATTTTAAAACGCCATTAAACTCTAGCATAAGGCTTTTAATTTATTACTGCGCATTGGTTTTATCGAATACTTAAAAATTGATTTCGGCTCGAAAAAATATATGAAGTATTTTGGCTAGAAGTTATTTTCAAATTAGCAAAGAGAATACACAAAATTAACAAAATTATTGAAATTAAATTATTTATATAAATTTAAAGCGTGTAGGCACCTAATGGAAACCCCAATATATTCGTTCTTTGTTATTGCCTTCTCTTTTATTATTTTTCACTACTCAATCTTAATCAGATGTTCAAGGCGAATTCACTCAACACGATGCCGCCACTACTAGAACTGCTTCATTCCAAAGAATTAGTGAGATTTGTAATGAACTTTTAGGAAATACACTTTAAAATAATAACAAACTACTAATGGAATAATATAACCATCGTTTATACTATTTTACAACACCCAATAATAAATATGAGCACATAGAAAGTTTTAAAAGCCTATGATAAGTAATACAAATATCAAATACTCGATTTGCTCCACTCTCTCTTATTTGAAAACTTTATAGCCTAGAGAACACGTTACTTCTCTTGAAATACATATGAACGTCAAAGTCTATAAAAAGTTTATTGGTATTACTTCTGATAAGATATTTTAATTATCGATATTTAAATAAATATTATTAATCCCACTGCGTAAACATTGATATTGTAAAATCATTTTGTGAACAAAGAGTTTGCTCTTTTAAGTTCTGTTCTTTGCAAAGGAGCAAGAGAGTGAGTAATGAGAATTTTAAGTAGAAGTGTGGGAAGGTATTAATCATTTTAGTTCATCTGCCCATCAGTTAATTAATTCCAGTCAGTTGTATTGTATTGCCACGAAATTTAGCCGCCAAGAGTAAAACATATATCAGTATATTTATGAAATTCCAAATGACAATGCCGTCGGCGCGCACTCTACAACACTACACTGTTCCCATTTTCTCTGCCAGCGAACGGCGAAAAAAAATTCAAAAATTTTTATTGGAATCATATGCATGTATGCATTGCAAAGATGAATTCCAATCCATTACTTATTTGAAGAGATTTCTCAAGATGATTATGGAAATGTTTCACAAAATCCTTTTCAAGTTCGTACAACTTCTTCAGTGCAACACGACTCAGCCAACGCATATTTTTACTTATTCTAAATGACGAACGGCAAATTTCTAATGCAGGGAAAAGCTGCAGCAAGAAGAGAAAGCAGAACAAAACAAGAGCCACCTTAAATTTAGATGTGCTCAAGTGCATGTTTCAATACATACTATATCAAATAAATGGAGGCAATTGTGAAAAGGGTACTAAGCGATAGAGCAAGTGGAAGTACTCGTTCATTCCGTTTTCAACTGAAGCTTTATTTATTATTGACTCTTAGCTATTAAAGATAAAGATGAATAGGAGACATGTTTGTTGCTAATGGTGTTACTGATGTGTTGCAATCTATGGGCAAACATCAGCTTTTTAAATAAATAACTAAATAAAATCAATTTATAATTTTGACGTGGATCGACTGCAGGAGAAACCAAATCCAAGACTCAGTTTCCAAAACTACAAGATGGCTTACTTTTTTTCGACATACAACGTAATAAAATTATTCTTTTCACTTTTTTTTTTTAATTGGGTACACTTGCAGCACTGCATGTGACCGAGTGTTTTCCAAAGCCCTCAAAATAAAATAATGATTAAATCCCCAGAGGAATGAAAAGAAAAGTATTGAGAAGTATTTTTGCTAACAATATTCTAGACGATCCAAATGGTACGTGAACCCTTTTACGAAAGACAGCCTTTCGACCTTCCTCGTCATAAAGGAAAATAAATACACATATGTATGTATGCATACGACATAATACATATGAAGTTTCCTATCTTTTTATGAGAACACGCAGATTTGCATTCGCCAACTAGTCTGCCAAAGAATTACAGTTGGAAACATATTGGCTGCTGTTGATAATACCGCTTCGGCGTATTCATGATAATAAATGATAATAAATAGTATAGCTGAAGACTTACATACATATTTGATATATTATTATTTGATACAATATATTTGAATAATTTTTCCCCGCGTCATTTTTTATTTTCTTTTTATTTCTTATTTCACAAATCAAATACATACATATGTAAGTAATTCATGTATACATATATCCATATATAAATTATTTTAATAGATTTTTTATGTGAATTCTATTGTTCGAATAATTTTATTTATTGGCGAAGTTATTTTTGTATCCAAGTGCAATAAAAATTGGAAAACGGTAAAATATTTATCTTGCGTAAAGCTTTTGCCGATTGTGATTTACTTATATGTTTCAAAGTGAAACCTATGGAAAGTATTAGAAACTAAAGTTTCACAGAACGAAGAAGCTCTAAATACCTAAATATACTAAGATTTATAAATATATGTTATAAATGATTTAGATAAATAAAGCGTACTGTAAAATGGATGGCCCTGTTTTCATTTTCTGCTTTATCAATCAATTTGATTTTTAGATTATTTATGAATTAATCAACTTTTGACCATTGAATGCAATAATAAGTGAAATGTCAAAAATGGTTAAAGTATTTAATTTTTCACTTCTTAGAAGCGTAACTAAACGCCGATAGTTTCATGTGACCTACTTTTATATTAAAAACAATTTGTTCTATGAAATATGAAGTACGAATTCATCTCAAAATAATTTTACAATAAGAAATTGATACCCCCCTTCAGTTTCAGCAGTGACTACTCAGTTCACCATTTCTTTATGACAAATATCCCAACAAGAAATTGTTAAAAATATTAAATCCTTAGTTTAAGAACTAAATAAGAACATCCCACAGAATATTTAATACATACTAAATTAAAATACATTAAGGATAAATACCGAATATGTATGAGACTTCCATAAATTAATTTAATGTGGGGTGCACAATGGAATTACTTCTGCAGTTTTCGTTATTTCCGTTATTTCCGTGATGTAATGATACCTTGTGCACACAAATACAATACATACATATTATGGCATATTATAAACAAAAATTTCCTTAAACAATGAAAGATACTTAAGGAATATAAAGTAATGCAAAATAAATAAACAATATTTAAAGAGACAAGCACATAAAACATCTAAATAAATAATAAACAATTATCTCTATGCATACTCGTACATGCATACCACAACTACAGAAACAAATTCAATCACTCACATACCTATTATGCAGCAAAATATGTATTCAATTCAGAGTATGCCCAGAACAGTGTTACCAATTTCTACGCAAAAATGTTTTTTTCAATCGTTGAACGAGCATGTATGCTTTTGGTTTAGAAGCCTATTAATCTAGGCGCAATTCTAGCAAGGTAATTTCAATAAAATAGGTGTAAAATTCTCAAGACAACGTGTTATGGATAACAGCTTAAATCAGCTTTCCACATTATTACGGTGTTATAATACTAACTTCTTTACATTACGAATATTTTAAATGAAAACTAATTTATAGAATAAAAGTACAAACAATATTACTGCGGCTAACTGCTCGCTATTGTGTGTATCTCATCTCCGATCTTTTAGCCACATTTTTTCAACTCCCAATTAAAAATATACGAAAAGTTTACCTGAAGTCAAAGTTGTAAGAACAACTCAACAGTCAATTCAAATTCATTAATCCGTTATGCCAGTTCTATATTCTTGTTATTCAGATGAAAGAAGTAAACGAAAATATATGGAGCAGCTTTAAACGAATAACGGTGTTGTTAGTCAAATAATTTATTTGAGAGGGTTATCAAAAATGTTTGCTTCTTCTTAAAGGCGCAATTTGGGTAAAAATTTGTATTAAAAAACATGTATTTTCAATAATTTTGAAAATTTCTCATAATGCTTTTTAATTTTTTTTTTTTTTTTTTTTTGGAAGACTGGGAATTTGCAATATTACGAATTTAAGGCTTTTTTTAACTTCTAATATCACATTTTAAGAAACTATACGTTTTTTGATATTCTTCCAGAGCTATGCAATAATCATGTGATTATATTTTCTCTCGTTTAGTTTTCGAGTTTTAAATTTTTTTCTACGACGTTGTTTTTTTCTTTTTTTTAAATAAATTTACTTCACTTTTCAAATTGAAGCTTTCACTTTTTAAATTGTATATAATTTAATTTTTTCACAACACTACCCGTACATAATTGGACATTAGTTTTCCAAATTGGGGATGAAATAACTGGAAATCGGTACTTCGCACAGTAATTGGCCAATACTAAGTTCCTTAGAAGTTTAGCTTTTCTCAATAAAAACCAAATTTATATGCACTAAAATGCTAAAATAATAATAAAGTCCACATATTTTTAAAAATTTTTAACACAATGTTGCATATAGGCCTAGTCACACAGAATAGGCCATACGTATACTTTGGACATTTTCAACTGGGAATTAAGTCGAACTAAGTATATTTATATCAGCCGGTTTACAAGCAAAATATATAATTTAAGCAACCTTTAACTATTTAAATGCGTTGAGTACTACAGCAATTGGAAGTTCTCAGAGTCCTGGTGAAAAAATATGGTTTAAAATTGATTACGAGGAATTGCGATAAAAACCGATGGATTAATATCCGTTACGCCAAACTTTTCCTTCTCTACCTTTATGCCAGTTGAGAAAATATACAAAGTATTATGTAAAACGTATTATATGTGGCTGTGCATTATTCACACACGTCTAGTTTATTATTGGCAACTTGTAGCTTCCAACATTTTTTTTGGCGTTTTTTAATTTTATTTTTGGATACGGTTGCGCTTTGCATCCACCCGTTTTTGTAGTGTTTTTTCTCCGCTAGAAGTTACCAACACTGACTTTATTATATTTAAAATGTTTGTTTAAGTATTAGCCATCATAGAAACGTTTCTCGCTGTTGTCATTTTTTAATTGTATTGAAATAAAAAATGTTTTTCTTTATTCAGGCGGTAATAAGATCACTTACTGATAAGAAGCAAAAAAAAAATGATTAAAAATGAAAAAAGCAAATAATATCTAGAGATTAAAATCGTATAAATATTGAGGAAGGAATATCTTGTAACCTATTTTGCAATAGAATAAATTTCGAAACCACCGAAACGCTTAATTTGATTGATTTTTATGCCTTATACATGTGTATGTATGTATTTACCTTCATTTATTTACTTATCCATAGGAATTTATAATGTAGTGATGCGCCGAATATTCGTATTTTGAAGCCCGAATATTCGGAAAGATTTTAAATAATAAAATGTGCAGTTACTCAAGCAAAACTCGGACACTATCAACACTATGTGTAAAATTTTGCTGTTTGCAAAAATTACAAAAAAAAAGATTGAGCTACATTTTAATTATAATGCATAACTAACTATTCGAATCATAAAAAATGATGACTAATTGATCATTAGTTATAAAAAAACAAGTTTGTATAATCAGTATTTTCATTGTCAGTCGTGCAGGAGCACGAAATACGAAATATCTTGGATTGCATCCAGGATTCTATTAAAATAAATGTAAATGGAAAATTTAAACGATTTGTGATAAAAATAAAGAAGAAACAGAAGATCATATACCGTTGGGTAATAAATTAAATAATCAAATCAAATGATTTAAATAATGTCCTTCACGAAGGAAGACCATATTATTTAGATCTATGTAATTCAAGCTAATCAAAAATGCTAACTTCCACCAATTTCTTGCATTAAAGGCTATTTGAGTACAGAATTTTTTTAATAAAATTTTTTTTTAGTTTTTTTTTTGATAATTCTTCCAAAACTCACATTGAGCCAATACAGTTATAATATCATATTCACATATAAACGAAAGAAAAATATGTATATACGTATACATTTTTCTATTCTATCGGCAGAAACATTTTTATATAATTGGGATTGACTATTCGTTTTTTTTTTTACTTTGTATGCACGAGTAAATGACTATTCCTTTTCAGTGCCCTTTTTGACAGCAAATATGCTACATTGATAACTAGTAAATTTTATTACGTTATGTTTTAAGATGGAAATGAACATTCCTTTACGGAAAGAAAGCCATGTATACAATTCGTTAAAATTATTCTTTAGATTAAAGGGTGAAAAACGGATTCTCCGAAAAACTAAGAGATGAAAATATGACACGTGGAGTAGGAATAAAGTTAATTTATTATAGTACTGTGTGTTTTTGCATCGTTATTAAGTGTACTTTAATGACTACCATTAATATTTTCTAGAGGTTTTGTTAACTTTAATGTATAATATCATGAAATATAAAGTTCTTCTTCAAACAAAATTCTAAATTTAACACACAGACATAGTATTCGTATGCAAAAAAAAAAGGAAAAAGTGACATTGGGCACATCAGTAGTATGTAAATCAAAAAACTATATAAAACTATTTTTCATATGTTGTATGCGAAGTCTGCTCGCATATAAAACTTATTATTTCGCAACATTTCATCTCAGTCCTTAAGCAATTTTTATCTCTATTCTGAAGTGAAAAGCGGGAATTGCCAATCCTAAACAGAAAACGGCATAAAACAGTATCATAAAACAAGTCAATACAAAGGCACTAATAATAACAATGCAGTAAAAGCAAAATCCAATGCATCTTGCATTGGCAGTTTAAGACGGTGGCAAACAAACTTGGCCCGCGAAACTTCGAAATTATATTCTTGTTTTAATTAAATTAAAACAAAAATATAATTATAACTGAATTGCATATAAAAGTTAAGTAATAAATCCATTTGGCAAAACAAAGAAAATTTGATCTTACAAATCATCAGACTAGGGAAAAATAAATTTTACTTTATTAATGCTAATATACGGCCAAAATATGAAAACATTGAATATGTTATATTTTTCGCCCATTCGTCTTGCTGTGATGATTTACACAGAACCGTATCAAAAAAAAACATTAGCTGTCTAATCAGCTTTACTGGCACTCGTATCTTACAAAGAGTTGGATTACATTCCCTATCGCGATATGAAAAATATATGGATGTCTGTAACCAATTTTCTCAAAATATTTGTTTTCTACACCAGGCCCCTTACAGCATTGGAATGGGGCAACTCAATTATTTTGTATCATTTAAGTTTATTTTGTGTATATCTCAACTCATTCAAAGTAATTTTTCACAAACATAATCATTCTCATTAGCAAGACCTTAAGAGTCAGTAATTTACATCATGGGTCGATTTCTTCAAAGGCGAAGTCAAAAGAATGTTACTTTAACAAACTGAAGATATATACTATATTTCAATTCCCTAAAACTAAATTTTAAATCTAAAATTAACTAAGACATCATTGAAACACATGCTAAGAGATTTTCATTCGAACAAATGAGAAAATAAAAATTGACGTGGAGTGAAGAAAATTAAAAAATAAATTTAAATCAAAAAAAAAAAAAATAATAAAAAAAATAAATTTTTACATCTGCGTACAAACAAGCATAGTTAAAGGTAAGAATTTCATTCAATCTCATAAAAATTAATTGAAATAGTGGTCCATACTCCTATTTGCAATTGATAATAATTAAAATTTTGGCAGACCCACCTACACATATACATATAGCAGTAGTGTGTGTGTACATAAGCATAAGTATGTATGTATGTACTTACTCATACATACAGTATGTCAAGTAATTGTTTTGACAATAAAGAAAAGCAAAAGTTTTTCAGTATTTCTCTTTAAAAAAGTAACTATTGTTTTATCAAATTAAAATATTTTCATAAAAATGAATTCATTAATGTGTTTACTATTATGTAGCAAAAAAAAAAGTAAAATTAAAATATTTAAATTGTAATATTGTTTTTACATTTTATATGCGCCCTCCTTTGGCGCTTATAACGTATTTAACCTATTTTTCATTGGACTTAATAATTTTTTAGGTCGTATTGGCATTTTGTTCCATTGCTTCAACATTGCACTACGCTTACTACGATTTTTGGGATTTCTTTTTGCAACTTTTCTTTAGATATGATATTTTGCAATTAAACAATAAGCACATTTTTTCTAAGCTGCCATATCCATCACTTTTTTACAATTAAAAAATAACCACATTCTTACAATAAGCTCTTTGTCGTTCGGATCGTTATCTTGATACAACTTGAATAGCGACTGATTACCGTTCATTAGCCCGCATTTGTTAAAATCTCCAACTCTTTTACTGGAAATACAGCCATACACCATAATAATATTTTCCTAAATTTGACAAGAAGTAATATTACTATTTCCTAAGGCTTTTAAAAGCTGCCGCCTTACCGTATTTGGATAATCATTGTAATATAGCATTATACTAGTAAACTAGAAGTATACTGGTTTTTATTTAAGGTTTTTCTTACAGTAACATCAAGCTCCTTCTGTATTTTTTCTGCAAGGGATCTGGTTGAGATTTATGATTTTTTTTCTACTTTTCTTAGTATTAAGCGCTCTACTCTGGTGGATATTTCACGTAGACAACCATGTGAGGATTCTAACTTTAAGCTCTGCTTATTTAACATATTATATACAATTTGCCAATCTCGAGGGCAGTCCCTCCGATGTGCTGAGTATATGTAATAAACCAATTGGGTTCCAACTCTTGAAGTTCTTTTACCAGAAATTGTTATTTTTATTTGCCACACATATGTTCACAGACTGAAGCATTTAAGTATTTAAAATTGCATCTAAAGCAATTAAAACAATTTCTTGACACCTAAATTAATGAGTATGTGTTGATTCTGTTTTAATATTTCTCAATGATATGTATTATCAAGTTTTTTTTTGCTAAAAAAATTTCCATACATACATTCATATATAGATACTTTTGATTGCATCTACGTACATGCATTCGTACATATGTACATATATTTGAATGGGACGTATTAATTTAGTTTTCATCCGATTTTGCCTTTTGTTTATAATTTTGTGACTTGCTCCACCTTTGTTTATTGAGCGGACCGACCGCCACTCACAATCAATAAATAAGTCCAACAAACAACCCTTTCGGCAACTTCATTCAAAAAAGAGTTGGATAAAGAAACTACGTGTGACCAAAGAAACAGCACATACAAGATGTATAAGACTATATCTTAATACAAATATCTTGTACATGCGTACATATGTATGTGTGTACATAACTATGTGTTTCATGCGGTTGTATTTATGGGTGGAAAACTGAATGTTCCAGTCACTTAAAAGATTGCACTATGGAAAAGTGTTAGTTTCAAGAGGCTGTTTGGTATTTGTGTTTTATATTTGTATGTTTCTGCATACATAATGTTTGCATGGAATCGGGTACATGGCATATACATATTCAGCTGTGTGTTCATATTCATACATAAATACTGTGTTCATAAATAAATACATATGTATGAATTATTGTATGTTCACAATACTATTACGAAACAATTTGATTTTATGTAACAAATTTTTATACAAATTGAATACTTAATATGTATGCATGTATTCGTATGGATTAATATAAGTATAATAACACACATTCATCCACAAAATATTAAGCAGATTATGCATAGACATCTTTAAAGTGCCGTACGAAAATATAATAATGAAGTTAATCGTAGTATGAGTATATGGATGTATATTGTTAAGGATATTTTATTATAAAGTAATTGGGCCCTGTCCGGGTTGCTGGTCCCAAATTTTTATTTTATTTTAAACTGCATCTCGGAAAAAATCAAAATCAGTGTTTTTAGTTTTTTTTATTCAAAAATCTAAAAATCAAAATTCTAATAACACACACACAGAGTTTAGTTTTTTCAATTTTTATGTCGGACGAACTTCAAATTAAACACAGCTCATAGAGCATGCATATAATTTTTCAAAATTGGTTGGTCAAGTAGATTTTGAGTTTATCGAGTTTATTATATATGTACATATATAGAGATGGGAATGTTTGGATAGGCATATAAACATATACATATATATAGGTGTATATATACATATGTATGTGCATAGTGCAGTCATGCACATAAGTATATACAAATCTGCCCGGCTTCATAGATTTGGAACAACAAAACGAAGTTTAAAATTAAGAGTCTCAATCTCTTATATAGGAGGATATTTAAAAATACTTTTTTATACATTTATTCTGCTTGCGGCAATTGCACCTTCTTTCCTAAGATATGTTTGTATATTTTGCACGAAAGTATTAAAATACAAAAATAATGATTATTCACTTTATTCGCCTGCACATACTTTACCTCAAACTGCATAAAGAATTAGAAATTTTCGGCATTGAATTTTATAGTAAAACGAATATTTTCCAAATTAAAAAATTTTGAACAAATTCAGGGCATTTCGTTTGTTTTGGAATATGTAGTACTTTTAATTTTTGGTTCTCCTTTGTTTAGTTCTTGAAGAAGGAGTTGTGATCAAAAATTAACCATCACTTTCCATTTTTTTCACAAGTATTTTTTTTATTCATCAATAACTATCTTGCACCCTTCGAAATAATCCCCTCAGATATAATACACTTATGTCAACGTTTTTTCCAATCCTTGAAACAATTCCGAAACGCGTCAGATCCATAATTTGTTTTTCCAAAGTTCTATGCGTTTCTGACGATTTCCTTCGCGCAAACGGCGTATGACTTTAAAGTAGTATTCCTTATTGACCATACAACTTTGTGGCAGCACGTCATTGTAATGCAAGAAAACACTGAGCAAAACATTTACATTTGACTGAACTTGAGTTGCTTTTTTCGGTTTTGGATCTTTTGGACGCTCTTATTGCGATGATTGGGCTTTGGTTTCAAAGCCAGTTATGAGCCAAGCGATGTTGATGCGGCGCTGTTTTTGCTCAAAATGTAGCAATTTTAGTACAATTGCAGCCGCACGTTTTATGCCTAAAACATCGGTAAAAATTGATTGGCATGAGCCGAACGATATACATACATCATCAGCAACCTCTCTAATAGTGAATAGACGATTACACAGAATTTTTTTCTTCATTGCTCCTATGTTTTCATTGGTTTGATGTCCTACGGCGACCAGGACGAGCATCGTCATTGAGATCTTCTCAGCCTTTCTTAAACCGGTTAAACCATAATTTACCTTGTGGTCTGCTCATAGTATATTCGCTAAACACCACAGTCAACCTTTCAAGTGTCCTTGCACTTTTATTTCATTTCTTACACAAACTTAATACATTTTCTTTGATCCATTTTTTCGAATAGTACAAAATCGGAGAGCAGACCAAAACACGACTAACCTTTTTATGTCTCAAAACCAAACTTGCAACCCGAAATGGTTCACATTGGCATATACAACAGAAATATGTACAAACAGAAAAAAAATACGGAAATCGAATATACGTAACTCATGAAATTTTAAAAATTTGTTGGTCGCATCTCGTATACTACATCAACGGCTGTCAGCGTAGTTAAATATTTTTATATTTAATTTCTTTTACCAATAAAACGTAAATGTTTTTTTATTTTGCATTCAAATTTGTTATTAATAAAACATTTTTTGCCTAATTTTTAAAATAATTACGAATGAAGTAACAATAAGTGACAGCTAAGATGCCCATACTCTGCAAAATGAATTCGCTGTCCTTTTATCTATTCGTGCATGAGACTGTGAAGCAATTACGAAAACTTCTATCAATTGTATTTGTTTAGTTTATTTCTATCTGATTTATTTTATATATGTGCATATATTTTCAATTCTTTGTATTTTAGATTGTTTTTTTATAAAAAGTTTTTCCATTTTATTTATATTTGCAATATTTCTCTCCATTATGGATAACTTCTTCAGGAAAATAATAAATTTACCAAAAAATTGAAATATTACAAATATTACAAAAAACTTTCCTATGACATTTAACTTATATTTTACATACAAAAGTGCTATTTGTTCTTTTATGATATGTAACATTTTAACATACACACACATGTACATCTTTTTATATTACTACAAGCCAACTCCTGCAAAAGAGAGTGCAAAAGAAAAAAATAAAAAAATCAAATCGAAATCATGCTTTATTTATTGTAATGGTCATTTGCTTTATTTATTGTAATGGTCTGTAGAAAACAGCATTTCTTTACTACATACAACGGTCCATGGGAGAAAACTGTACACTCTTTATGCTATACATATACTCCTAGAATTGCTAAGGATTGGTCGTGCGCCTCATTAATGATAACCGCAAATGGCGAACAGGACACTCAAGTCGTTTAAATTCAAATGCCATATCAGACGGATTCATTAGGATGCATGGAATGAGTACATCTTCGCCTTTGAATTTTCCAGTTAAAATAGCATCTTTAATTATATTAGCCATTAACATGTTAATAGCAAGTTGTGTAAGAATATTGATTGATATAAGCATTAATTAATTTAATGGTTTGACTAAAATCGAATTATAATGAATTTAGAAACGAACTGTATTTTAGGTTTTTGAAATATTAACTGAAATATTTTCAAATATTTTGAAATGAATGCACTGAAAACTAAAATGACTAAAACTCACAAACCAATACACATGCAGAGACCGGTTATACATTAAATCCTTGGTATTCACGTCAGCTTTCATATGAACTTTGCAGAAACAAAATCGAATGACACATTCCAGAGAACATCAATTATTAATATATAGATAATTAATATATAGATCTCTACTTACAATGGTTGTGTTATTAAAATCGGTATAATGACTACTACTATTGCAATGTAATGGGAATGCAGTTTTCTGTGTAAGTATAATATTCCTACATTTTGGATCAGATTTATGTCCTGAAATCTTAGTCCCTATATACATATATACTTTATCACAATTTTCATTACTATTAGCACCACAAGGTATTTTGTGCAATACATTAGACATTTCTGATTTTTCTATTTGGTCCTTTGTTTTGCTAAATGGTTTTACTAATGTGCCATCATGTACTTATTATTATCACGGCTTCGCTTTGATCTCTGTCAGATTTGCTGGTTTGTTTGTCAGATTAAAATTGGTTGAGCTGCAACTTTAAAAAAAGGGATTTCACTAATTCTTATTACTAATAACAATTAAGCTCCATTACTGATAATTCTTTTATAAAATGAAATGTCGTATAAGATATTATTTTTGTACACTAATACATACCTTTTCACATCCATACATAATTGCATCCTTGTAGTGTTTGTTTTGACAGATATAGTAAATGTTCACATACAAAATCCATTCCCATACGAATTATCACTCAACATGCCGCGCCTTGAATCCAATTGCTTTGATTGAAACTTTTCTATAAAACAATAGAAATCATATTTCAACTTTTATTTAAATTTTTTTTTTGTTTTTCCATTTTATTTACAAAACAATTGCAAGTCAAATTAACTCAAATACTCGCATCATGTTCAACACATGTTACACATTTATCTAAACTGCGCGAGTACTTTGAACATTAAATATTATGAAATTAATTACCGTTTAGCAAGCACAGAGTCATGGGTTGTAAGCGTACTATAATGCTTAAACTATCTAGTCCCATTTTGGGTTTACTCAACAATTTTAACAAAGCCCTCTTTAAATTGCAATCGTTTAGCTGATTGAATAAATTAATATTTTTTTAATTAAGTACATACAGGATGTATATATGAATTGGACTATTTCAACAATTCATATATATTAATCAATATTAATCCGATATATGTTCGTACTTATAGACTACATTTATGTTTTATTTAAATTATCTAGAAAATCCAAACTTTATTAAAGAAATGTTTCAATACTACTCTTTCTATATATTCCCTTCATTTATATATTTTAAGAATTCTATTGTGAAAACAAAGTGTAACCAACTAGAAAATAGTAAATGATAACTCTCTTTGGAGGCGCTACTGAACAATTGGAAAAGTGAAATTATACATATTTTTAAGAAAAAAAACGTGCATAGACATATTAAAGCTACAAAAAAAATTTATTTCCATGAAAGTAAAACTGCTATTGTTTAATTTTTCACACCAACAAGCGAAAAACACATACAAATAAAACAATTGCAATTATGCACGATTATAAGTAGAATAAAAAATACTTTAGCAGCCAAAAAATATAAATAAATTTATAAAAGTCGTTATTTGTTTTAATAATTGGTGATAAATACATGTCGCATTATGTAACAGAAATATTCACGGTTGCATGCACGACTATATAAATTCACCACGGAGAATTATATATTATAAGAACTACATTACAGAAATAAACTCGAATTTATGTAAACATTTGAATAGACAATTTTTCACATACGGTTCTGTAATTAGTCGAAAATGTAGCTTATTTATTTTATATTTAATATTATCTTGCGAAAACTATTTGCCTCACTACGGCTTGATAAATCAATGAAGGGTTATAAATCAGTTTTGATGAACTTATTATTATTTTATACAAGTGCAAGATTAAAATAAATTTATAACTCTAATTATAAAAAAGTTGTGTATAAAAGTAATTTGGGTTGTTACATGCACTTCCTACGCACCAACATATATGAGAAAATGCCTTCCTACACACCAACAAGATACGGTAAATTACCTAATTTTAAGGTATCGTAAGAAATTAAAAGCAATAAAACTACGTATCTCTCCACACTAACGTTACAATAAGCATGTAGTACCTTACAACTTTGGACGTTAACAAAAATTTAATAAACCTAAATCAAAATATATAAATTTAAAACGAAAGTTCATTTAAGAAGTAGGGGCACTCTCGCTCTAAGGCGAATATGAGAAACACGAACACTAAGCCCAAGAATAGCCCTTGCAAGTAATGCTTTGCTCGACCCAATAAATCAAAATAAACAACAAATATTGTTATACAAATATACAGGATTCGCAAGTCATTTGGCCGATTAGTTGTTCTATTGCAATACTCGTATGTATTTAAGTATGCATTTATGTATATGTATATCTATATATCGACCTGTTTGTAGATAATTGGTGTTAATTTAATCTTTATTAGCGCGATACAAGAATAAAATTTTGCGAAAATCCTTTGGAAATCTGTCTTGGGGAAAATGTTTTTTTCGTTGCTCATTTTCGGAAAAAAATATTTTAAATCGTATTCGTGTATTTTAGTTACAGACTGGTCGAGGGAAACAACGTTTGCATAAAACCAAAAACAAAATTTGCAAAATTAACTTTTGTTTTTCATATATTCCTAAATTTAAACATTGGTGAGAATTTTAAGGCATTTCGTTTTCTTTGAAAGAAATAATTTTTGTTACAGTCTCTGATTCGCTAAAGTTCATCTTCATGCATACATGCATATGAATGTATAACAACCCATCGAAGAAATACAGAAGATCTTCTTATTTCTGGCCTTCTGAAAGGCCTTCTTTTGAATTGGTTTTGGTTCAATTATCAGTCTCATCAACTACCAAACAGGACCTTTTATAGAAGGTATCTACAATTCTGAAAGATAAGCTACGCTTTCCACATTCGCTTCCCTCGGGACGGAAAAAAGTGGTAGCAAAATTTCTTAGTTCGTTTTCTTCTAGTTGCGGGCAATATAATGCAGATGCCCTTATAAAAATAATGTGACATGTGCATATATCAAATTAAAAGGCGTAAGTCATTTCAGTTGAGTTTTGTGCATTTGCAAAGGGAGAAGGGATAAAAACTAAAAAAGAACGTAAAATGAGTAAGAAAAGTTTGAAACGTTTAGTAAAAAATGAAAAAAAAAAATATTTCCAAAATTGAATAATACAAACATACAAAATAACAATAAGAATTCCGATAATAATTTTGAAATTAATGACGAAATTATTATGTTTAACGTTGAACCGGAATAAAATATAAAAAAACAAAACCATTGAAGATTACACTAGAAGAATTTTATCGGAAACCATTTCAAAGTTACTGATTAGGTATTGAATTTTTTGATTAATACATTAATTCTAATATTAATATGTAAGTACATATACATACATACATATACTAGTAAATATGAAGTTGTATATATAAAGGGATACATAGTATATTCCTTCTAACATTTGAAATTATAAAGAACGCAATTTTTCTACAATTTTGGGATTATTTTGCAATACTGCTTGAATACTTGTAAGCTGTAACCTTAAAAAACCCTTTAATATAACCTCTGCCCTAAGCCTTTTTTACAACTATAAAAGGCCTACTAACATTTCTTTTTTCGCAACCCTTTTAGAATACATTTGCCAAGTATTCTTCCAAAAGTCTTTCAAACATCTGCCTAGTGAATGGAGCGCGGAAAGTTCAACCCAAAGTGATATCCCGTGTAAAAAAGATATCAGTATGGAATCGAGCGAAAAAGACTTGGTAATCCAAAGAAGAAGAACAGAGCCCTTCAAAAAGGCGTTTGTAATCCTTATTTTCCAGCTGGGAAATCATATTCATGGCGACAGCATTGCAATTTTTTAGGTGCATAGGTTTCTAAAATAAATTACAAATAAAACTAATTTGTATAATATTCAATATTAATGGAATCTTTGGCTGAACTATGTAATAAGTTTGTCCACTACTTATTTAATATATCATGTCTTGATGACAAAATACATGTCACCATATAAAAATGAATAGTTCTATTGTATAAATTACTTGAAAAATTTTAGTAGTGCGCAAGTCACTTGTTTTTTCATTTGAAATGCAAGCGAATGATGTCGGTCAGCAATGAAAGCGATGGACAACAAAATTATTCTAATATAAAATTACACCCCACTAAAAACTATCGTGTTGTATTTGTCGACAGACTTTAGCTACTTTACAGAATAAATTAAATTAAACATTTGTAATTTATTTTTCTTATTTAGCGAAATATTCTGTCTGTTACGAAAAAAACTTCCCAAATTACAGCATGTTGCTGATACGATATGTACTCGTATCTTTCGACGCATTTATCAAATATTCAAATTTACATTTTCTTTCTCTCTTTTACTTATCACAGAAATTCGTTTTTCAAGTGAACAAAACTCTTAAAAATAATTTATAAATTTCTGTTTGAACATCAGAATCGGTTCAGCTAGGAAATTGAAATTTATGATTAAATCTTTTTTTGTAGAACGAATTGGTTGAACGCAATGCAGGCAATTATTAATATTTTTTGATACACCTGTCAGATCACACTAATGTAATTGGTAAACTATGCAGGTGAAAAAACTGATTCACCTAAAACAATTTTTTTACAAAAGTTTTTTCATCGTCCAGAAATATAAGTCGTTTCCAGAAGAGCTACGAGTGTTATTTGGAATAATTTTGACTCTAAAAAATATTGAACATAAAGTTTAAGAATGTTTGAAATCATCCATTACAGACCATAGAAGACTGACAACACTAGCAACTGAAATATTGAAAAAAATGACTTAAAACGGTTTAAGCAGATGACGGACGATCAAAATCCAATAAATTCTTCTTTAGTGTCACAGTCCCAAAAGCATTGAAAAAGAGAAGAAAATTTGTGAGGAATAGACATTTTGAATACGCAATATTTTTTATGCATATTTTAACTGTTTTCATAAAGGTTCTTTTGTTGTTTGTTTGTGTAACATTATCTTTTTACGAGAATATAGCGAAATACTTTCGTTGATAGCCGGCCCTTATGAACTTTCTATACTTCCCTTAAGAGCGACACATCGTGACCAACTCCACATACACACAAGTATACACGAACGAATGCCAAAAAATTGTACGTCTTACATGGTTCTTTCTTACCTTTGCCAGTTCAAAGGTATGAACTCGTGCAAAGAGTAAATAGAAAAACTAAAGGGAAGAAGAAATATAAGAACAATAAGGTATAAAGAAACGATTATAGCGGTCAACTGTGACGCATCCTAGTGGCAATTATTATGAAATTGTGCAGCAAGAAATTGAACGTTCGTTGCGTATGGTTAAAGGGCAGTTGGTTTAACCGTATGATTATTAACTACTAGAGATGGAATCATGAGAGTTTTCTCTTAGTGCGGTGTCAGACGCCTCAAATTTATTCGACTTATTCGATTTAAGGTCAGTATTCTTCTATTTAATCAATCATACAATCCATTCATACAAAAATCTGATGTAATTCTTGGCTTTTAAAAAAATCGCATCCTCAGACTCCGTGAAAACTGTTGTTTTATTAAACTACTTATAAAGAGTGGCAAATACTGCAGGTTGTCTAAGCAGTCTATCCTATAAATGCATTTTTAGTTCACACTTTCATACTTTTCCAGCAGACATTCTATATCTGACAATCAGTGTGATTGTGTAGGATAGTGAAAACGGGTATTTAGAGGGACAAATATAAAATGACGAAATTATTCGTTGCTCTATGGAATACACATTTATGTTTCTCATATAAATAAAAATTTTCACTACATTATGTTGTAGTTGACCTTGGCAAAATACGAAGAACCATGACCAACACGAAAAGAATTTCTTCAAGTAAACACAAAAACTTTAAAAGAGTCCAACAGTTTTCATCAGTGTCGGGATACGTCTAAGCGACATGCAGATGTAGTCACGGTGATGAAAGAATATGCTGGTCATCACCAAATGGAAAACTCATAGCCATCAGCCATAGAACCCCCATTACTTTCAATGTTACTTAGAACACAATGACAATACTTACGAGAAAATGTGTGCATAAATTTTATGAAAATGGGGACGTTTGTTTTTATTTGTACTTCTTATTTTAATTTTTAACCTGAGGAGCAGCCAACGAAAAACTGCAACTGCTAAAAAGATATCAAAGGCGAGATATCAAAACGTAGCAATGTTGTTCGCTTTTTAACAAAGTTTGGATAACCAAAAAGTATACTTTCAAAATTGTTGGACTGTTTTCAAGCGGTTGAGAGCTTCTAATTATCGTGTTACACAGTATTTAGACATCATTTTTTTTACTATATTTTTTACTATATTTTTTACACTATAAGAAGTAACGTCAATTCAATTTAACACATCCCTTTCTGCTGCAACGTATTATAATAATTTTTTGATATTGGCAGCAAGATCACATTTGTACACTTTTTTTTAATGTTTTACGTTTAATGATCTTTTTATCTGCATTATTTTATAGATGCTCATAGAAAACAACTTTAGAAAATATTTACATTATTTTATTAATATTATAATTTATATTGGGTGGAGAATGTTTTTTATATTGTCGTATATAAATCCCAAAAATTCCTCTAGACCTTCGTAACAATAACTCATATAAGAAATTGTATCATGATTGCAATTTATTTAATTCTATTTTTCCTAATCCCTTGCACGAAATTCAACGGTATTGAAAATTGTGGTTAGTTTCTGAAACAGCGAATTGTGCTATCTGCTTTTATAAATCACATCCGATTATCAGCCTACATATGATGTTATTTCTCAACTCATGGCCCATAAAGGCCTTTGAAGATCTTCATATAATTTTTGAAATATCGAAATATTGACGAGCAATGTGACCAATTTAACTCATACATGCGTAGGCACACATTTGCATATATACATATAATTCGTTGCTTATTTTATTAAGGGATTACAATGAAAGAATAACTGCATACGAAGAGCAGAACCGCTCCTTCATATAGTTATAACTCATTGATTGCCTTAGGCTTCATTTATTAGAAACTAACAATTTCCATTGCATAGCAGCTCATGACAACTTTGAATTTTTACAGCAATTCTGTTACTCGGAGTCGCTAAGCTCATTTGTATACCAAAGATCTCAACGGATGTCCTATTATAGAACTTATGTACGGATACAGAACAACATCTAACGAACAATTAAGTATCCAAAGAATACTATATATACAAAAATTAGAGAACTTACATGCTTACTACGTACCTAAATAGCGCACATTTGTAGGTACATGCATACATAAATACATTTCCATATCTGAAAATATACACAAATATCGTTTCTTTACATAGAAAGCTTTTTTTAAAAACGATTATCATCAAATAAGTAGAACTGCTCGTGTGCTCTAACTTAAAATGGTAAAAGGACTAGAAGTTAAAGTTGAACTCGTAACTAAAACCATTAACTTTGAGCAAGTGAGAAAGCATTGGTGATTGAGTTTCTACGTTACAGCAGCAATATGTCGCATATGTGCATATGGCGAGGTTTGTGTCTGCACAAATCCATACACACATTTTTTTAATGTATGTATATGAAATTCAATTTGTGAAAAGCATTATTTAGTTTTTTGAACTGCTACCGCTTGCTGCTGATATCTCTGCTTGTGTTGTATCTGCTGGCTGCCTCCACATAGTAGTCATAAATCGAAACCACCATTTTTTGCTACGACTTCAAGTACCAAAGAAGTAGCAAGCAGCACCTCGTCGTTTGCTTCAAGTAATAAAAATTAAAACAACTACAAAGTAAGTAAAATCTATGTACGTTCCTCTTCATTGGTTACTCTGCTCTCTCTATCACGCCAAGATTTCCATTTACGTATGCGATTGTGTTAATCTTTTAGTTCTTCTTGGATATTATACGAGCAAGTATTTATTTCATTTTATTTGCGTGCGAGAGAGTGTGTTTACTTTTCTGGTTTTTTAGCTGCTAATGTTTTATTTGAATAATCAATACCAGCCAGCATTATAGAGGTTAGACCTTCCCTCTTAGAGATTTTGTATATGATACGCGCAAGATGTATGCACATACATATAAATAGCTATATACATTCACATATACACATGCTTCCATATACAAACATATAAAGCCTCCCACCATTTAAAAGAAATGGGTTCCCCTCTGTTCAAGATACTTTTTATTTTCATCAGTTGAGATGACTGGCGATTGAGAGCCACACAAGTCTACATGTATTATATATGCACATTTACTTAGTTGTGTAAATACATTTGAAAACATGTTGCAATATACATCCATACGTAACAGTATGCTGTATTCAGAAGTTTTTCCTTGTTTTATTTTTCAGAAACAAAATGAAAAACAAAGAATATTGTGTATTAGATACGCATTTGAGGGCATGCGTATGATGACGGACGTAATAATCAGAACTTTAAATTGTCATTTCATTATCTGTTTATGTAAAATAAAATTATAATTTAAAGTTTATTAAGTTCATTTCATTTCAGTTCACAATGACTGTCGTATTCGCAAAAGCCGAATGCATTTACTCGTATGAAGTAAAGTTAGAGAATATTTTACAATAAGCCAGTAAAATTACGTGAGTAAAAAAATTTCTTAAAATATAATTAGGAAATTTGACAAAACTTTTTAAGATATCTTTAAATTTATTTTTAATCCACTTTCCATTTTTTCCTGCTTGATCTTTTCAATGAACTGAAATTCGAAAGATCCAATTCCAACTAAGCATATAAACTTTTATAGGAAATACGAAATATCACCAACTAATAATAACTTGTGTAGTTTCCTCTACCAGTAAGGAAAACCGAAAATTGCCGATATTACAAACTAATCAGGTGTTAACAATTTCTTTGACCGACATTTTTTAACTAAAAAATTCACACATTTTTGTGATAAGCATTTCTTAATATTGGTAAATACTTTATAGACTTAAGAAATAGTGTTGTGTTATACTTTGCACTTTATTGTAAGAGATGAAGTACGTGCTTTTGATTTACTTCTAACTTAGATTTATTTAGCTTGAGTAAAGTTTTGCCGAAACTTTGCAAATTATATGAACTCTTTCTATTTAAATGTACTTGTATCACATGCCTTTTTCCTTTTTTTGAATGTGATATAACTCCACAATTCACACTGATCTTCCCACAGTGGAAGCTGTAGTTGTTAAAATATATAAAATGCTCATACGAAACGTCAACTGGGATGTATGTACGTGTAGTACTTCGATAAATTACGGCAAATATGTTATATACGAAGTTTTTGGTACTCACTAAGAGTTTGCATTTATAGAATTTTGCTATATCCCCAATATGAAAAATTTCTGTGTTCGACTTTATAAAATTTTGCAACAAAAGTATTTGTTGTATTTTTTTAATAGTTTCAAACTATTATGAATTATTATTGCAAGTGACACATCGATTAACGATCTTTAGAATATCTGTATAGCTACGCGATCTTGTCGTAGCTGTACAGATATTCTAAATTCATTCCAATATACATATATGTATATATGCATTAGAATTTAACTAGGGATATTTTAACAAATTTTCTCTACTTTTTGCCCATCTTCTCGTTATACTTGTCCAGACGAACATGTAAAAAAGTACAAAAGTTTTGTTCTCTTGCATTTTAAATTAATTACTATCATACCACTTTAAAAAAAAAAATTATATGTAGAGTCATAATTTGGCACGCTAGCGTGAACAACAACTATTTCAAAATTTATATTTTTAACAAATACTATCTTGAATAAATAAAAGTTCGGTAAGAAATCGCCATGAGATAAGCTTATTTCTTTCTTTTCGTCAGCAAACAAAGTTGTGCTCTTGTGCACATATGTTTACTCGTGTATCTATCCATTCTTATGATCAGTTTCTGTATTTACTAAAAGCTTTTTTAATATTGCCAGCTCCTTTGAGACGAATGACGCATTTTCGGGAGAAATACGCGCCGAAAGAGATATATCTAACTGTAATATATTGAAATGTGCACAATTGTTAACACATTTTTCGTTTAATATAGAAAAGTTATTCAAATATTTTAAAATATTTTTACGAATGTCTGAAAACCAGTATGAAGATGTAAAAGTACGGTGATTTCACGAAAGTCAGCTGATTGGTGTACTTTAGAACCACTAGAACCAAATTTTGAATTAGAGTTCGTAAATCAAATCTTTAAAAACTATTTATCTATGTATTTTTTTCTATTGATAGAGGACTCATTATAAAAAAACTCTACTGTATGGGTACTTATTTTGTTTGTTTTCTAAGGTAATTCGGCGCCCACACTGTATTTGGTGTTAAAACCGAACTCAACAGTTAAGCTTTAAAAAATTTCGTTCTATATGAATTTATTTAACTTTTTTTCATTTTTAAGAAGTAGCAAATTTTTTAATTCAATATTCTTCAACTTTTCTTTTTTCAACTTTTCTTCTTTATTCATCTGTGTTATACGAAAATCCCATAATTTTTTTATACTTAATATTTTTATTCCAATATTTCACCAGCATTTGCCGAGCTTCCTTAGAAAATATTTTATAATATTAATAACATAAAAGTACCAATAATTAAATGGGAAGAATATTCCAAGAATTAATACACTCTATTAAATGTCTAGTTCGTGGTTTTAAATTTGTCAAATTCAAAGTGAACCAAAACTTCTTTGAGGTTGAAATTGGACACTAATTTTTATTGGTGCCTGTCCTTGTTATGGAAGTCAATCATCAAGACTTAAAAACCAAAATAACTTTAAAAGATATAACAGAAGATAAAAAATCTATATATATTTGCTTTTGCTTTTCAAATTTATATATGTATGTTTGTGCGAGTATTTACAGTTTTATTTATATAATTTGCAACATTAATTGAATAAATAGAGAATAAATTCCTTATATCTACTGTCCGAGCTGCGCCACAGCTAGAAGTTTTGAGTATTGAGAAATTTTCTTAAAGAATTAAATTTGTATCTTAAGATTGAATTTCTGAAAAAAAAAAATGAAACAAACTCAATACATTTGAATCTGTTATTAATACCATCAAAGAAAACTACCTCGTGTTTCAGACTGCAACTGTGTTAGTGAGAGGAAATACTGTTCTCCAGCTTTTATCTAAAATTCTCTGTTTTGGTTTTGACATTCTCCGTATATGGGTGAGAGAGAGGTGTGTAAGAGAGAATGAATTTGGGTTGAAATCTCGTTTCTTTTCTTGCTCTGTCACTCTTACGTTAAAATTATAGCTGATACAGTTAAGCCTCTAATGATACAATCCTCTTAAACTTACTTATTTTCTGTTTTCTGCGTTTGCAGTTGGTTTTCAGTATTTTTTGAATACCTCTGATAGTGGTGGTGCGACAAATGGTGCTGCTGCAGTCAATACGCAAACCGGAGGATTAATTTGCGTTTCAAAGAGATACTAAACACATCTCCGTACAAGTTAAGGGTACATTTTTCGTTAAATACAACTCCCTGACCGCAGATTCAACTCAGTTGAGTTTCATCTGCTAAGCAAGCTAAAGGATACTGAGTATATTATTTGTTAACAGAAAGTAACAGATACCATTTTAAACAATTTAGAATTCGAACGCGTTTAGTTATAGTCACAAAGTATTTATTTATGTGTGGGTGTGTGTAAAACGTACTTGTGCAGTACTACAAAAAAATAATAATAAAAAACAAAAGAAGGTTATAAATATATAAGTAAATCGAAAACGGAAATAAGTTTGAAAAAAAAAATTTACGTGTAACGGATACGTTGAGAAAATAACACTACAACCAAACAGAAACTTTTTTAAGTGAGATCAAATTAAACTCAACATAAACTTAACAATTTGAGCACATCAGTAATCATTAATTGCGCGCTCGTGAACGCAGATACAACAAAGCGGAAGAAAATTATATCGCCGGAGCAGAACAAAATAAATGTGAAACACCAATATATAATAAAAATAATATTTTGAGATAAAGTAGCGGAGCATCTCCAGAAGATCCATTATTAAAAATTATATTTATCGTGCAGTTCAAATCATTAAAAATTAATTCAATTTGGAAAGTAAATAATCGGTGGAATAGTTTTTGAGCGTAATTAATAATATAAAATATTATATCCACTACCTCAACGCCATGCTAACGGATTACTAATAAAAACCCTCAAAAAATGTTAAATCAAATTCTTAAAATACTGTGATTTCTTCTTCAAAAAAATTTTTAATGTGAAAGAGTAACTGAAATAAATTTTATTCTCGATCAAAACTTATAATAAAAGTGATTAAAAAAATATTGTTTTAATACCTAATATACGAATACATCTAATGGATTATTTTTAGATACTCGAAGCATTAGTTCAATGGGTGAGCTTTTGATGATTAATTAAAAAGAAATATGGATTAACAAAATTTAAAATTTTTAAATTTTACTGGCGTTGCGTAGAGAAAAATCTATTTATAATCTGTTATACATTTTCAATTATTCCAAACATTAAACCAATTACTAATTTAGATTATTAACAATACTTTAACAAAATCTCCAAATTTACCGCATATATTGCAATTCAATATTAAATGTTATCTTATTTTGTAATTGATTGGTATTTTAAAAATGAAATAATATTTTGCTCAACAGGACAGTCACCAAATCATTAATATTACAACGACCAACTTTTGAAACTTATTTCAACTTGTTAAGATTTTCTGGTATTTTTATAAAAGTTGAAAGATATTTCAACAATTTAAAACTTTCATTCATTTTAGTCATTAGCTCCGAAATTTATGTATTTATGTATATATGCATGCATGCATTGCCGCACTCTAAAAAAAATTAAATACGAAGAAACAGGGCAAGAATCATAGTTAGCAAAACAATGTACCAGTATGTATATATGTACATCCCATATACTACATATAGTTTTCACTATTCCTCTGACGCAATTTTTGACAAATAGGTATATATTTAACTAGACTCACTTTGGTTTTCTTGAAAGTGGTGATATCGCATCTATTAAGTGATTTGTAAACCAACTATTAAAATCATTTTTAATGCATAATCATCAGCGTATGCCTGTGGCACAGTTAATACTCGTTTATGTTTTTTTTTATCAAAAAAATTTCAGTTTTAGTGGTTTTTAGTAGGCTAATATTGTATTGATTGCTTTTATTCCATTGAGAATGAATTGAATTCGAGACAAAATTTCAATTAATGCGAAGAGGATATATTAGGACAAAAAAGTTCAAACACCAGTTCTGTAGATTGTCCTGGCACACACTGCTTCAATTTTCAATCAATAAAATATTGATTCCATGGAGAAAGAATTGTTTGTAGTTTTAAAATCTTTCTAAGCAAATACAAAATGTAGCAAAATTAGCAGGATATTCTATAACATTTACAATTGAGGTATGCCAGCGCTCACTATAATGACTGCCACTCCTCAGGTCGAGTTCTGTAAATTTGAGAAAATGGAAGCACATTACGATTTCTTATTACCTACTCACATAAAACTTTATTTTGTTAAATGAACTTGAAAAAATTTTAAATGAATTTAATGGCATTTTCTTTTCTACAAAAAAAGGCAACACTACCCGCAGGGAGGGCAATTTTGTGTTCTTTTCTCGAAAATGCATTGCCCTGTGAAAGGGTTGCGTGTTCTTTTCTAAAAAATGTTGCCCTTTCGCAGTGCAAAAGGCATTGCACTTTTGCCCTGAGCTAATCAACAGGGCAGAAATTGCCTTGTAAAAGACATAGTTTTTACCAGAAAATGTTACCAGAAAATGTTCAAAAAAAGTCTTTTGAGTTGAAAGAGTCAGAAAATTAGATTTTAATAATTATTTTTATATTTTGTATCATATAAAACAAACAAAAGAACACTATGCGGCTGCTTATTTGTATGAGATATTAAAAAAAAAATATTTGTTTTCTCAAGCAGATGAATTAGCAATCTGGCAACTGATCATTTTTCTATACACATTTCATAAAATATACAGAAAATGTTTGTTTATCTGCTGTTAAAAAAAAGGCATTGCACTTTTTTCTAATTTGTGTTCTTTTCTCGTTGTATAAAAAATTGCACTTTCACAGGGCGGGCAATGCATTTTAAAAAAGCACCTTTTCACAGGGCGACATTTTTAATGTAGAAAAGAAAACGCCATAAGACATCCTTTTCTTGAGTATGAATATCGTCTGTTAAGATTCAAAACCACTTAACTAATAGCAAAATAAATATTGAATTTTTGTTAAATACAAATTATGCGATGTAACATATAAATACATGCTTTTATTTTTAATTTTTGTTTTTTGTTTGTTAACTGCTGAATTTTGCATTTCAACCTGCAATAAGTATGGCAGTTCTAGTTTATTTTCATTGAAGTAAATATTTGTATGATGAAGTTGAATGGGCATGCTTAGCTTAAGTAATCTGTTTCTTGTTAGTTAATTTTATTGTATTTTTGAACTAGATACATATTGCTTATTAAATCGCATAAAATGCAAACTTTCTTTTATTTTTTGTTATTTACGTGAATTTACATTTCAGCCAATGACATATTATTTCTAATGCAAAGACTTTTCTATAGTAATCCGAATTTGTATTACGAACTCTTTGAGATGTATAAGAATTATCTGAAACGTTATTTACTTTCTATGCAAAATGTGTATACCTCAGGAAATTAAAATGGAAAAAAAAAATTCTCTGGTCCGACCCGAAGTGTACGTTCACACTTTATCATGGCGCATTTAGTGTTTTAATATGTATTTCAAATCACTTATACATTTCGTAAGTTAGTTATGCATTTTTCAATGCCTTTTTTTTTTATTTCATAAATTAAATTTCATTTGTTTAATTTTCAATTACAACATTAAAAAAAATTGCATAATGCAATACAAATTTTTTTTAAAAATATCTCATTCACCTCTAAATTTTGCATAAAAAACTGTATTGCAATGTAATAGACGAATAAGCCCCAATTCTAAATTACTTTTATAATAAATTGAAATAAAATACAAATAATTTCGTATATACTTTTCCAATTATTGTTCCATATTATCATTTTATTTATTTAACAGAAAATTCTATTAAAATAACAATAATAATGATTGCGCTTGCTAATAAATTTTTAAGAAAGGATATGGAAAAGATCCCTTGTTAATAACAACAACAAAAATTAAGTAAGAATTATCTTCAAATATTTTACGAATATTTGTTTATTTACTTTGTAACAGGTTTGATAAACAAATACACAAAGCGTTACGACAATTTATCTTCTCCTTTGTACTACCTGAAAACAAAACGACTAAGCGGATCATGAAGGCATTTACCACCATAAGAAACATCAGCAGATTTTACCATTATTGTTCGGCGGTAAATTTTATGACTAAGAAATCCAAATCAAATCTTTTAAAATATTTGAAAGACACTTTAAAAAGGATTATGATAAATGTTCTTGCTATTGCAATATTTCAGTTACAATAATAAGATACCTCTGAGTAACAACACCGTCCTCCGCCTTTTTCAGTAGCGCCGTGGTATCGACAAAGCAAAACAATTAGTAAAATTACTATGAAAAACATCTTCAAACCACGGCACAGCAATACTACTCTTAATCAATTCTAATTGCAACACAATGCTCTGTATGGTGCGAGAATAGTTTCGTATAGAGCACGTATTGTATCTTTAGGTATGAACTTGGCTTCCGAAACTGTTTTTTCATCAATTCCTTCACGAGATCAGAGCCAACTATTTCAGTACTGCTTCATATTTGAAAAGATAAATAATACATATATAACAGCATTGACCAATTAGATCCAGATTAATAATATCACTCAAGTACAACAAGAGAAGTAGCGAACACAATACACTGCCCTACGAAATACCGCAAACCACTTCGCAAATAAAAAGTATTCTCTATATTTCTTTCTTTATATAACTTTTCAAAAGTTCACGCTTTTCCAATAAAATGGTGTGATCTACAATATCAAAGCATTTCGACAGTGGAAATTAGCAATGAACATTTTTCAACTTTTAAATTTTCCTTTTGGATATTCGGTGTGAAGCTTCCGATATTGACTAAAGACCTTCTTAACGTGGTATAAACATTGTATCAAACCTTGCTTTTTAAGGATCTACGTGGTATGGCTATTAAAATGGATTTGGTCCAAGCATATAAATATTACAAACGTTTTTTTTACAATTTGGTTGATAAATGTTTTATGAGTGTTTATTATATTTATTATGAGTGTTTTTATAGTTTATGAAAAAAAATCCTTCAACTAATAAATAAAAATTTTTATTTAATAAAAAAAAACATAAAATCTTCCTGTTGCTCTTCAGCAAGAGGCATTGATTACCTTGACACGAAGGCGTCCTAAAAATTTTTTTTGTTTTGCAAACTGCGGCCGCGAAAATATACCTTTTTTTTAGTTTTTAGTGACTATTTCCAAAGTAGTTATAACACGGGTCATGACAACTGTTAAAGTGGGGGAACTGGAAAATGAAACATCTTATTGCAACATATTTCAGAAGTAGAACAATTAACAAATAAAACCGACTTTCTTAATGAAGGCATATAGAAAAAGACTGGTATGCTAATACTAAACTCGCTATGGTGTGGTAAATAAATATTTGAACCGAAAAATGCTTCGAACTTACAGTTTTACCACATAACAAAATCATAAACCGATAAAAGTTTATTGTGTTCTAATACATAAAACCGGTTTAAATTTCAAAATTCCATTATAAATTAAAAATGAACTCAATAAAAATTTGCAAATATGTACTATGGTTTTCTGCTTACATAATCATTTATTATAAAACCATAATAAATAAATCTAATTTAATAATACATAAAACTATATATAATTTCTAATACATAAAACTGGTTTATATTTAAAAATTCCATTATAAATTAAAAATAAATTCAATAAAAATTTTCAAATATGTACTATGGTTTTCTGCTTACATAATCATTTATTATAAAACCATGATTCTTTTTGTTAAAAGTTTTAAACTGATAAAATAATTTCTCATAATCTCGTTATTATTGATAAGAAAGAAATATAATATTTCTTACTTGCTTGTGTTTCTGATCAATTTCTACTGATCAGTTGCACAACAACAAATATCAAAGAGAACGTCAATTTATTAAACTTTAAATTGTATGGAAGGGAGTATTCAATAGGAAGAGCTTGATTGGAGACTAAATTTTAGAAATTATTTCTTTCTAAACAAAAATCACTTTTTTCATTATTTTTCATTTATATACAAACTTCTCAGCAACAAACTACGTTATAAAAATATTATATTATCAAAATTAATTAATAATTTTTTATATTTTTAGTTTCCTGATTTTGTTTTCTACAAAAACTCATAAGCAAAACGCAAATAAGGAAAGGTTAGATTGGGATAAACATGTTAATCGCCACAAATCCCCAACAAACTAATCAAAATAGCCCTAAAACAACACGAGCAAATACACCCATAAAAATGGAACGAAGAGAGTCTTCTTCATCGTACTCGTCGTTGGAAGATTTAGAACAAGAGAGAAAAAAGTTTAAAGCTGTGACCTCTACACCGCTGGTAATAAGCGAACCTACAAATTCCATCAATGTTAACATTAAATCCAAATTGAATCAGAGAACGGACATAGCTGATCAACAACAAAACTTTCATCAACGTAAGCAGGAGTCTGATGACTACGACGAAGATGAATCTGCTGACGAGAAGTATACACAGCCTCGCGAGCATTGTAAGCGCCGTCTGAGCGGTCGCAGTTTAACGGATAAGGCCACCAGCTATGAAGTAGATTACAATGCCAATAATCCCAATTCACTGCGCAAGAAATTTCGCTCTAATCGTTTTGTACTTAACAATGGTGACGAGTCTGGTTTCGTTGATTCCAGCAACAACAGCCAATTAAGAAGCGCGATAGAATCATCAACAGTTACAGCAACGAAAGAATCCAACTTGAATAATAATTCTAAATCAAATAGTTCTTCTGATTCTTCATCGCCGCCACAAAGTAACGGAAATTCTAGTCCTGAATCAGGTATTGGAGAGCGTGAAGATATGAAATATATGTGCCCCATTTGCGATGCAGTGTCTCAAACGGCACATCAATTTACCAATCACATACGTTCCCACAACTACGCTTCTGGACACACAGAAAATTTCACCTGCCGTATTTGTTCCAAGGTGAGTTATACATTTGAAGTTTATAAAATATTCTCTTATATGCCTTTATGTATATGTGTTGGCCATAAGAAACACATGTGATAAGCAACAAATGCCAATACATTTTCCATCAATTAAAAGTTTTTAATGCGCAAATGTATTCTTACGCTTGTAGGAAATGAGTTATAAATAAATATATTTATAACAATTTTTTCTAAGATTTAAATCTAATCAGTCCTTTTTTTCTCCATTTTTTTATGGTTTTTATTATGTTTATTTTCCGTGTAATTGCACCATTAGGTCTTATCATCTGCGTCCTCATTGGATCGGCATGTCCTAGTACATACAGGAGAGCGACCATTTAATTGTAAATATTGTCATCTTACTTTTACTACCAACGGGAACATGCATCGTCATATGCGTACCCATAAGCAGCATCAGCACACTCACCATAGACGTAACTCGAATGGAACAAAGTTCAACTCAAGTAATAATAACAATAACTGCAATAGCACTAACAATAATAACACAACAATAACAGCAACAACGACAGCGACAACAACAACAGCAGGTGCAAATAAAACAACACCAAGCAATGGGCAATTAAACGAAAGCATTAAATTATCAACGACAATAGACACAACGATGACAACGATGACAACGGTGACAACAGCAACAGCAGTAACTGTCACATCATCGCCAACGAAACCAGAATTATCACTAGTGACTACAGCAGCTGCTACAGCTACAGCAACAACAAATGCAATAGTGAATGCTGCTTACAATAATTATATTTACAAGTCTATAGGTGGTAATGGGGAACATTTAAATGGTAACGCAAAGTTGGAAAGTTGTGAAAGTGATGGTGGCTGTTCATCAGATTCATCAACAGTTCACACTTACAATAATAACAACAATAATGACAAACAAAATAATAATAACGATTTTCAAATTTCAAACACTAACTATAAATGGAAACGCAGTAGTGATCAGCCGCATGAAGATCATGCGGAATCTAAAGAAGACGGTAACGACCTTTTAAAGCAACACTTAATACTTGACAACTCAAGTGATCACTCAGCCTCTTACAAGAATAACACTTTATTACCCAATAGAACCAGCAGTTCATTCGCTTGTCACATTTGCAACGAAAGGGATTTTGCAGATAATTTGTCCCTTGATCAGCACATTGAAAGCAAACATATAAAAATTTCAACTAAATGTAAGCATTGTGGCGTAATCTATCTTAACCAATATCAATACAAAATGCATATCTGCGTAGCCAATATCAAAGACTCTATGAATTTATCGGTGAAGCAACATTATTTCGGTGAATGTTCTAAACACCATACGGAAGAAGATCGCGATGAGCTGGAAGATAATGTAAGAGATAAACATGAACTATTTCAACACTTTAAAAACGTTGTAGCTCAAAGCAATTCACCTTTGTCGCATATTAATCAAGATTTAACTGAAGATGATATTAAATCGGAACCTTCAGCTCATGATTCGAAAGATTTGGCTGACATACAATCAATACTAAATTTGACAGCATCTTCGAGTAACTCAAATTTGCTCAAGAATTTTGAACAATCTGTGAATACTCCATCTTCGCAATATAGTTATGACAGGGATGAAGAAGAAGCACAAGATGAATTCACCTCGGAGTTCCGTAAAATGAAGTTGCGTGGTGAATTCCCATGCAAACTTTGTAGGGCTGTATATCCCAATTTACGAGCTTTGAAAGGACATAATAGGGTGCATTTGAGTGAAGCCGGTCCGACCGGGCCGTTTCGTTGCAATATGTGTCCTTATTCGATATGCGATAAAGCAGCCTTAATTCGTCATATGCGCACTCACAATGGTGACCGCCCTTATGAGTGTGCTGTTTGCAACTATGCCTTTACAACCAAAGCCAATTGTGAAAGACACTTGCGCAATCGACATGGGAAGACAACTCGCGAAGATGTTAAACGTGCCATTATATACCACCCATCAGAAGATTCGTCATGTGATGATACTGCCAAGAAGCTGCACATGTTTTCATCTACGTTGGACGAAGATTATGATTCTATATCTTATCATCAGCACCAGCCAAAAGATCGTTCTACTCCAGTATCTCATCTTAAAGAGAGATTAACTCTAGGAGATAGCCCTTCTTTACAACCAGTTAAGATTCAAGTGAAAAATCTTGAAGATCTTTTGGATAAATCAGCAGCTTCCTCAGGTTATCATGATAGCTACGATAGACGTAATATCGAGACATCTCAGGGACCTATTGACATGAGTATGGATGTTTTAGATTTGAGTAAAAAGCCAAGCGCTTCTCAACAAGTCGTAAATGAAGAAAAGATGAAATCCTCTACACCTATTCAATCATTATCTAAACCAAATATAGCTCCTACCAATGAAATTATAAAGAGTCAAATAATTCCCCTCGAAACCGAATCAAAATTGGATAAGCAGCATCAGCAAATGCTTTTAGCCCAACAACAACTACTTAGTGATCCAAACCAATTAATGCAACAACTGTATAGGAATTTACTTTTTCCTCAGTTGTCTCCATTTTTTATGCACAACAATTTCATGAATAACAACTTTACAGATTTTCAGAAACTTGCTCCTATTTTGACACATATGATGGGAGGAGTTGCCGCAGCGGCAACCATGCCAAGTAATGATATTGAAAAGCCATCAAAAATGGCAAGTGTGAATACTAATACTTTATCAAGCATCCCACAAATCAATCCACTAATACCGGAAAAACCTAACTCAGCAACATTGGAAGCAATGACTTCAACTAAAATTTTAGTTTCGCCAGATTCAAATAACTTGCCTATTGCAAGGCATGTAATGCCCTCATCAGCACCATCAAATTCCTCAAATTTACTGCCGACAATGCTTTCAAATGGTCCAGTTAAAATGGTGCTCAAAAATGGTGTGTTCATGCCTAAGCAAAAACAACGCAGGTATCGAACTGAACGCCCTTTTGCCTGTGAACATTGCTCGGCTCGTTTTACTTTACGTTCAAATATGGAACGACATGTTAAACAGCAACATCCGCAATTTTATGCCCAGCGACAACGAAGTGGGCATCACATTATGCGTGGTAGAGCAGCAGCTGGTACTCCTAATATTAATAACATTGCTCATTTTCAAGCAGTAGCGCAAGGTCATTATAATCCCGGACCGCCTCCTAACAGCTCCCATTCCCCTATTTCAGATCAGGTTAAATGTGCTATATTGGCTCAACAACTTAAAACACGTAAAGATACTGACCTTCTTCAACAAGCCTTAGCTCATGGTTCCAACAGTGTAGCCAACTCCAATATGTTTTCACAACACCCATCAAATCTCATAAATGGGCAAACGAATTTTTATGCTTTTAATCCTAATCATAACCCTCATTTAAGTCAAAACGGAATATCCAATGGATCTATGGAAGATGATGAACCAAAGTTAATAATCGATGAAGATGACGATGAAGACGAAGAAGATGATGATGAAATTGAGGAAATTCCTGATGATCATGAGGAAGACGAGGATAAGGAATTAGTATTGAATGAGTGCAATGATAAAATGAAGACATATCATTTGCCGGAAACAACTAAAGAAGTTAAAACAAAACCGGATAAACCCCAGGAATCTGCAAAGAAAGTTGCTGAGTCTATACTAGAACAAGCCATTAAAGCCAAGCAGGATATAAAACCTGTCGTTAACAGTTTAGAACCTGCTTTAGTAGCATCTAGTAATAACACTATGAAATCAATGATTGCTCAAGCTCCTGCAGTTGGTAAATTTTTAAAGGACGTGGCAAGCTCATCCTTTAAGGACGAATCTCAAGATTTGGTTTCAGTCTCCGAATTAGTAGATAATGCCACAAATAATTCAGTGTCTTTTAACAGCTATTTTCGCCCCTCTGATGTAGCTAACCAAATGGAACCTAGCGACGAAGATGGTTTAGTTGCATCCTCGGCAAGCGAAAGTAACAATTCAGGGGCCGAAGATACTGTAAGTACTGAAAAACCTAAAAAGAAATCAGCATACAGTTTGGCACCAAATAGAGTGCACTGCCCTTATTGCCAACGTATGTTTCCTTGGTCTAGTTCCTTGAGAAGACATATTCTCACACATACGGGACAAAAACCCTTTAAGTGCTCCCATTGTCCACTGTTGTTCACTACAAAAAGCAATTGTGATCGTCACCTGTTACGAAAACATGGAGATGTCGAGTCTGCGGTATCTGTGTATGTGCCAACAGAAGATGTCTCTGAGCCTATTCCATTGCCCAAGTCAGTCGAGGAGATAGAAAGAATGCAAAGAATGCGAGAAGAGGAAGAGCGCAAACGTAAAGCCGAAGAGCAAAGAGTACGATTAGAAAAAGAGCATTTGGAGAAGCAAAAATTTGAACAAGAACAACAACAAAAACAAGCGTTCCTGAAGCAATTGGCCGTCGCACAATTTCAGCAATTCACGCAAAAGCCTGATGTTAATGCAGTACCATCCTCAGAGCTACCATTCAAGTGCCACTTGTGTGAAAGTTCATTTTCTGAACGCTTACAATGTTTAGACCACATCAAAGCGCTACACCCTCAAGAGTTTGCTTCACTGCTTTCGAAAGGAGCCATCGAAAATGAAACGGACTCATCTCATATGACCTACACTGAGGAAGATGAACGTCAACGATTTGCTGAGGATACAGCTAAAGGAGGAAAGTATCCCGACTATAGTAACCGAAAGGTCATTTGTGCTTTCTGCATGAGACGCTTCTGGTCGACTGAAGATCTTCGTAGGCACATGCGAACTCACTCTGGTGAAAGACCATTTCAATGTGAAATCTGCCTTAGAAAGTTTACCCTTAAGCATAGTATGCTACGTCACATGAAGAAACACAACGGTCTACATACTAATGGTAACCAATCAAATAGTGATAATTTGGCTAATGGCAATTCTGGGTCCGATTATTCTGACGATGAACAAACCACAAATTCATTAACAACTCCTCCGTTATCAATACCAACTACCAGCATTAATGCATTATTAATGGGGCCGAAGTTTCAAGAATTATTGCACAAGGCTAACGAATGGAGAAATGGCAACTTAAATACATTCCGCGATGGCAAAGAAAACCATTCAGAGGAAACAAATACACCCCAGACATCCGATTTAATTGGGAATTTGTTGGGCATCAGTGATCAGGGTATAATAAACAAACTAATGTCATCACCAGATGAAGCTGCCAAATTTTTAGGAGTTGACAAATAAATTAACAGACAAAACTTGTCTTACTTTATTCGCTCTTTTTCCATTCCCGATTCCCTCTTAAATTTATTCTCCCAATCTAGTCAATTTTCTCTCTTTTTTTTTTTTTTTTTGGATAAACAAAAGAAAACGGTTATAAACGCTAAGAATGAATTAATTCATTTAACAAATACGGTAACGACATGACTTAAAAGAAAACCAAAGCTAAAAAAAAAAATTAGACTTAATACAGAATAAGTTAGTTTTACTTTTAAATGTAATTCTAGTATTTTAGATGTTAATAGTCACAAAGATTTTCATTCAGATCTTTTTAGTTTTACAACGAAACAATAGAGAGATAGGAAATTTAATTTTAAAATAATATCAGTCAGTGAGCATTGAAGCAAAAATAAGCAACCGGTGCAAGCGCTTTTTTTATTATTTTGGGAAACAAAAAAATGGAAAAGGTTCTCAAACAACTAGTAAGCAAAATATAATAAAAGCCTTTCATATTAAATATTTAATTAAAACTCTCTTTTTAAATTTTAAGCGTAGTTTATAATTAATATACAAACAAATAAATATATATATACATACATAAATGCATACCTATAGTCCTAGCTGTGCAGACTTGAATAAATATTTAAAGAGTATATAACATAATCTGTATATTGTGAGGCCTTTCTGAAACCGCTATGTGGCTTATAATAATAAAATAATGTATTAAAATTTAAATAAAATATTTTAGTTACTAAACATCAAATGAATTTACATTTTCATATTTCAAAACATGTTACTTCTGTACAATTCCGCTTAAGTTATTTTATATATTGTGTCTTAAATTTTAATTATAGATATATAATACAGCAATAACCAAAGCATTTTTTGTGTGTAGTAGTTCTAAAATAAAAGCCAGAAGAAATTTGTCAAGAATTATACTTTTACAACACTATTAAAATAATAGTATTTTTAAATTAAACAGAATAAATTGAATTAAAAATTATAAATTAATTAAATATGAATAAAAATAAAACAATGACTTTAAACTATATGTTACTAGTTGCCCAAGCTGCTGGCCCCAAATATTTATTTTATATTGAACTGCCTCTCGGAGAAAATCAAAATTAGTGTTTTTAGTTATTCATAATAGAAAAAAAATGTTATGTATGAGTCGGTGTCGAGATACTTAACGCCGCCTTCAGCAAAACATACCATAGAATTATCGCGCAAATAGAGTTTAAGAAAAAGAGGTATTTTTTTACTCTATTTTTTAATTCATTTCTTTCACGAAAAGATTAGTAAGATTAAGATTAGTTTGAGTCGAAATCGGGCTAATTAACGCTATTTTACGCTTATTAAGGATCCAACGCCTTCAGCGAAACACAGCATTGGCTTATCGCGCAAATAGAGATTAAAAAAATTTACTTTTTTAACTTGATTTTTTAATTTACTTTGTTCACTTTAATATGTTAGGTATGATTCGGTATTGGGGTAATTAACGCAGCTACACACCGATTAAGCAGCCAACGCTTTTAGCGAAACAGAGCATAGGGTCATCGCGCTAAAAAACGCAAAAAAAAAAAATTATTACGCCATCTGTCGGACAAACTTCAAACACAGGAAACACTCCTCACGGTCCATAGAGCATATATATAAAATTTGGTTATATTGCATTTTGCAATCTATTTTACAAAGGTCCTAGAAAGTCTTATAAAGGTAAGAAGAGATGCTCAATAAAGCTGTAATGGGAAAAATAAATCTATAATTTGGATAGTAGCACTTTTGTAATCTTCATATTCTTAGAACAACTTTTCTAAAGGTTATGCAATAACTTCTTGCTGATTATCTGTTTGGATTGTAAGATCTATTATAACCAAGAAGTTAAAAAAGAGCCATTGAACTTGATTGATAAGAAGCAAAAGAAAGATGGCAAGAAAAGTGACGTTTCTTAAATACTCTTCTCCAATATGCTCTATAACTATTTTCGTACGATACAATCGTACTGCATTAAATTAAAATTTAAATTTTGCAATATAGTTGTCATTAGTAAGAAATAATAGAGAATTTTAATAACAAAAATAAATAACTACAATTCTCTACATTCTCTACCTACTGAAAATGGAACAGTAGCTTCGACTGCGAGGCCAGCGTTCGCGGTTTGATATTTGTTGATATTCAGGGCACATTTTTGCATTTTTACTTATAAGTATATAAAAAAATTTCATATTTATTACCAAATTTTGATGATTTTCATACTAGACAAATTTTGAGGGAAGATAATAGAATTATGGAACAGGCATTTTATAAATCACATGACACTATTTACTTTACATTATTAATTAATTTAATTCCTTTATTTTTTACTTCCATAAAATATTCATTTCCGTTGAATTTTTTCCGTTTTCAGTTTTCAGCTTTGTTTTCAAATCAAATGTTTTTTTAGAAAAACTATGATTTGAAATATTTTAAACATAGCTAAGTTTAGTGAAAAGAAATTTTATGTCCAAAACCAAAAAAATTTTTAATTTTTTTTTTAATTTCTTAAAAATGATATTGCATAAAAGTAAAGAGTTGCTATTTTGTCATTTAATTTGACGAATGGATTTGACTTCGCAGCAAATATCTCCTTTAAAAACGCCAGCGAAATCGGTTTATTATAAACTTTACTTTTGAAATAATTCTAGTAGGAAGTCTGTGAAATCAATTTCCTGAGTAAAATGAACATACTTTTGTTAGAAACACGGGAGATGTGTAAGATTGACTAGTCCTTCTGAGCATTATGTTTCTTGGTTATAATCGGAGAAACATTGTACCTGGCATAAACTAATTTTCAAATGTATTCCGTTAAATACATATTAAATTTCTTTTATGACACCATATATAACGTGGAATTTTATATGTTCAACACTCGTAAACTGTAGACTTTAAAGTACACTTTAACTACAGTTAAGTTTTACAAAAGAGATCAAAGAACTGATATTTACAACTTTCCCATAAATAAAAAATATTTATTTTAACAAGAGCATTCAATAACTGCTTTGGAACTCTGAACCAAGTTCTTAAAAAGTCCCGTGAATAAATTATATTCTTTTATTAACGAATTTTTTTTTCATTTCCGTTTTTAAAGGAATCTACCTTTTCTAGAGATATGCGATATATAAAAATTTGCATCCATTAGATGCAGTTAGTACTACTTCCCAACAGATTTGCCGAAATAAAAAAAAGTTAAGAGCGAATTGTTTTTTCGTTTGTATTTAACACATCTGCGCCTTTAACTAATGATAAATTTAAAATATATATAATATAAATAATATATATAAATATATATGTAGTGGCCATACTTAGCGATTACAATAATGTTTCCTTTGGAAAAATTTAGATCCGTTATTTGATCATTTTCCTGGCAGTCTCAAGAGGCGATTACGTCATGGTCCTATTGAACTTTTAAAAAATTAAAGTGAAGGCACTTAATCGGTTAGTTAATATTCAACTAAGTTATGCTTTTAGAAACCGTCCTATTAATACAAGGTTCACTTAAATAAGCTCCTCAATTAATTTTACTCACATCACTGGTTAAATTCCTTAAACTAGTATTTCAATTTTGTATAAGGATACGCAGGTAAAGCCGATCCAAAAATCAAAATTGTAATAACACACACAGTTTACGTTTGCTTCATATTTTATGTATTTTAAAACGTAAAAATGTAAATTTTTATAATAATAAAAAATATGTTTTATATATTTTATTTAAATTATAGCTATATATTTACTGCAATCATTTTTGATAAGCTACGTTTTTGGGTTTGTCTTCGCGCTCCTCTTGTGTCTGCTGTGAGTGACAAAAAGAAGTGAGAAGAAAAGAAGTTATGTATGAGTCGGTGTCGAATACTTAACGCCATCACACGCCCATTTAGCACCCAACACTTTCAGTGAGCATGAGGTTATCGCGCTAAAAAAACGCCAGTACTTTTTGAGTTTATCGATCACGAACATATACGTAATTTTTATATATATATATATGTATAAACATACAACTCCACGGTTTGAGTTGAAATTCAGGTGTCTATATTTCTACCAATATACCCAATTTAAAATGTTTAAAAAGCCAAAAATATGAATCGTTTGCATTTGTTTTTGGCAAAATTTTATGAGAGTGTCACATTACAACCTCCGTTGCCAATGCATTTATTGTTAATGTAAGCGTCAGGAATAAATGCACGCTAGCTATTAATTTACGGTATGTTGTGTATGTCACTAATCCCTTCTTTAGAAATTTCATTGTCCTCATTGATTTTCTTAAAACATCTATTTTTAACAAAATCCAAAACTTCAGCCAAGATAATGAAAATAATAAAAATTAAAACAAATATAATGTTGTTAGTTTCTTTTTTATCATAATTCTTATGGTAATTATTTCTTAACTCTATTTTCATTATATAGTCTTTATAATTTTTTATAAAATTTTCGGATGTTTTTATAAATGGAACAATGTTTGTCATAACAGTTTCTAATTCGCTTTCAAGTTCAAATGATCCAATCTTAAGTTTACAATTACTAATAGTTATTAAGCTATTTTTAACAATTGTACATTAAGGTTATTACAACTTTGGCTCAAGGTTGTTTGATGCAAATTTTTAGTCATCTTTGTTTGCATTAAAAGTACAATTTGATAATTGTTTATTCAGTAAATTTTTTCATTTTTCCTAATAAAATCCACATCCAAATTCAGAAGCAACTCCTGATAATTATTATCCGGAATTGGTAATATCTTTAACCTGCGATACACTGTAACTTTCTCAGGAATGGTAAGCACAAAATAAATTAAATTTTCCTTAATCCAAGCAGAGGTTCTAATGAATTGAAACTGTTCCACACTTAAATGAGATATTGTTTCAATGTAAATAAGTTTCGTACTTACAATGCCTAACTTAGCCAGTTGAACTCCCATCTGAACATCTTGATCATGCTCCAAGTAGGTTCTTACACTATCGAGAAAGGAGTCGGCAATAATTTCTTGAATATCTTAGCTCGTTCAACACCGCTAATAATTCTATTACTAATATCAACTATAGATTCCTCTATTGTATCCCTCCAATTCGGTGGTATTAATCTCGATATTCCGCAGGAATTGCAACTTCCTGATCAACAAAAATGTAGCCAAAATTATCTTTAATTTCATCAATTCTGCTTTGAGCAACAAGTAGTGGTACCGAGTGAAGCAATAATATGGCCATTATGAGCGTGAGGGTAATATTAATTTGAATGAAATGTTCCGGTACCTTCTTTTGGAGTTGCCCTTTCGCCCTTTTTCATGCAATCAACAATATTTGTTATTCTATTTCTTTTAAAGTGGTCCTTTTATTTTCTAACATTTCTGTCCCTAAATTTGAACAAGAAATGCTTTCCGTCAGTCTCCTTCCTTAACACTTCTGCGTTCTTAAAGGTATTATATACCTTATCCAATATTATTCTTTTATTTTCAGCATTAATATATTTTATATTTATTGGACTCTCAACTCTTTTCAAGTTTACATTATTAATTCTAGCTATATTTCCCATTCTTGGTCTATCGATGGCTGAGCTTTATTAAAAAATATGTTGTAAGATTTCTCCGGTACTAGAATGGTTTAATGGTTTAAAAATTGCTGATTTTTCCCCCAGGATATGCTCCTTAAAAATAGATCTAATGCGGTCACCATTCAATTCTCTAAAATATATATTAGACAATATTAGAAAACACCTTGTGCATATTAACGCTTTCGGTATCACCACCAAAAAGCCTTATTTAACTTTTAAATGCATTCAATGCCCTCTCGGAAATGGGGATATAATTAGCATTATCCTCATCCGCAGAATGAACAATAGCCATACCGGAGCTGATAACCTCATTTATTCTAGAGAGCGCATCGGCAACGTGGTTCTCTTTGCCGGGTATATGTTTCATGTCAAAATCGAACTCATTCAATTTGATTCTCCATCTCTGGAGTTTGGTGTATGGATTCCTGAGATTGTGCAACCCCTGACGGTGTTTGTTGTCGCTATTCACCAAAAATTTTCCACCAAACAGGTGCGGACGAAAATACTTCGTCGCCCATACGAACGCTAAAAGTTCACGCTCAAAAGCTGAACAGTGAAACTCATTTTCATTGAGCGTCCTACTCGGAAAGCACATAGGCTTATCCGGTTAGCTTAGAACCGCTCCCAAGGCAACGCTTGAAGTGTCCGTAGTAAGAGTAAAAATTCTTTCGTAGTCCGCATATGCGAGGATGGGCTCACTTGGGCTTTGTCAACTACTATCCGCCATTTATATCTGCCGGTGGCATCAGGTTTCTTATGGCGTTCTCATTTCTACAATAAAAATGTTGCCCTGTGAAAAGGTGCCTTTTTAAAATGTTTTGTCCGCAATTTTTTACATAACGAGAAAAGAACACAAATTAGAAAAAAATGCATTGCCTTTTTTTAACAGCTGATAAACAAACATTTATGTATATTGTATGAAATGTGTATACAAAAATGTTCTAAATGTATACAGAAATGTTGCTAGGTTGCTAATTCATCTGATTGAGAAAAGAAACATTTTTTAAATTAATATCTCATAATTAATATCTCATAATTAAGCAGCCGTCTTGTTGTCTTTTGTTTGTTTTATACAATACAAAATATAAAAATAATTATTAAAATCTAACTTTCTGACTCTTTCAACTCAAAAGACTTTTTTCATTGAGTGTCCTCCAACAGATTTAAAACCACTGAATTTTTCTAATATTTTTAATATTAAGAGTAATCTACTGGCGTTTTCTTTTCTACAAAAAAAGGCAACACTATCCGCATGGAGGGCAATCTTGTGTTCTTTTCTCACAAAAATGTTGCCCTGTGAAAGGGTTGCGTGTTCTTTTGTAAAAAATGTTGCCCTTTCGCAGGACAAAATGCATTGCACTTTTTGCCTTGAACAAATCAACAGGGCATAAATTACTATGTAAAACACATGGCTTTTATTCTTACACGGCGTTACCAGACAATGTTCAAAAATAGTCTTTTGAGTCAGAAAATTATGGCGTTTTCTTTTCTACAAAAAAAGGCAACATTACCCGCAGGGAGGGCAATTTTGTGTTCTTTTCTCGAAAATCCGTTGCCCTGTGAAAGGGTTGCGTGTTTTTTTCTAAAAAATGTTGCCCTTTCGCAGGGCAAAAGGCATTGAACTTTTGCCCTGAGCAAATCAACAGGGCACAAATTGCCCTGAGCAAATCAACAGGACAGAAATTGCCCTGTAAAACACATGATTTTTATTCTTGCACAGCGTTACCAGAAAATGTTCAAAAAAAAGTCTTTTGAGTTAAAAGAGTCAGAAAATTAGATTTTAATAATTATTTTTATATTTTGTATCGTATAGAACAAACAAAAGACCACTATGCGGCTGCTTATTTGTATGAGATATTAAAAAAAATTATTTTGTTTTCTCAAGCAGATGAATTAGCAATCTGGCAACTGATCATTTTTGTATACACATTTCATAAAATATACAGAAAATGTTTGTTTATCAGCTGTAAGAAAAAAGGCATTGCACTTTTTTCTAATTTGTGTTTTTTTCTCGTTGTATAAAAAATTGCACTTTCACAGGGCGGGCAATGCATTTTAAAAAGGCACCTTTTCACAGGGCAACATTTTTAATGTAGAAAAGAAAACGCCATTAGATTTTAATAATTATTTTTATATAAAGTAAATAAATAACCCATCTTTATCTTGGTAACCTATTATCATTATTCGTATTCGCTAATGACGGCAAAACCAAAAACGTAGTTTATCAAGAAGCACTGCAGTAAATATACATATAGTTATAATTTAAATAAAGTATGTAAAACATAATTTATAATTATAAAAATTTAAATTTTTACGTTTCAAAATACATAAAATATGAAAAAAACATAAACTGTGTGTGTTATTTCGAATCCGAGAGGTAGTTCAAAATAAAAGAAAAATTGAAGGCCAGCAAGGCGGACTGGACGCAACTAGTGTTTTATATTTATGTATATGTATATTTTTCATATGATTGGTCTCCTCAGCAGCACTTATCGATACTTTATAAGAAAGAAACTGTATGTTTTAAATAAATGTAACAATAAATTTGTAAATTAAAATTTCTTTTGATGTATTTTTTGCAAATTAATTTAAACCTTTATGGACAGTGGTGCTAAATGCTCCATAAATATAACGATATTCATAAAAAGCTAGTGAATTACTAAACGTTACTGCAAGCAAGTAAAATTGGCGGGAAACTTTGCTATTTAAGGTCTTGTTTTACTGTCCTAAATAGTAAACGTATGCATGCTGAAAAAATACAATAGCGTGACAAAATAATGTTAGATTTTATTTGCAAAATCAAGCAATTTCCAAAAGCTTATGAAAAATTTCATAAAGTAGTTTTAGTGCGATTGGTAAATATTTATTGTAATGGTAACATATTAATTGTGTTATTTTTTTGCAAAATTCGTTTTCTAATCTTTTTTTTAATATTTTTAAAAATAGCAATTAAAAAAAATTGGAAATTGCACTGTGGAACGAGGAAAGCCATTTTAATGGGATTATTAAAATAGAAATGTATCCCTATTATCTTTTCGAGTGAATGAAAAATACGACTGTGTATATGCAAAAGAAATATATAACGCAATTTATGATATAATAAAGGGGAAAACAAACAATGTTCGTGTGTAAATTTTGAAATTATATATGATAAAGTTTAGTTATACATCTATATTAAAATCTTTTCCTTATTTATGTAGAAATTATATTTATTAATTAGTACATGATTAACTTAGATATTAATTTATAAAAAGAAATTATTTTCGCAATCATTGTAAATGTTCAACAATTTTTTTATCTCGTGAAGATACAAAAATTTATTTAAGAGCACGCGGAAATTTTTTATTGTTCTTGCGTTTGCTGGGCGTTGTGAAACACTTAAAATAATCCATCTAATCATTAGCTCTCACTTCATTCATCTTATATTAACAATCACATAATATCATATGTAACTTGCAATGCATTGTGTTGGAAAGGTGAGAAATTTAGAGTTCTTCCCTAATTAGTAAATTCTCATAATGTATACCTCTTTTGCCGCCAAATAGTACAAAGCCGCCTCAAAAGATCTGCAACGATTTTCCCTCTATAGGAGGAAATGGATTTTTCTAATATGACATGTACGAATCCGAATAATACCTTTCGTTTCCTGACTAGTTTACTTTCATTTACCACAATAATCCCACAATCCTTACTAAATTCCATCTTTTCCCCCTCCCCTTGTTAAAATAACAAAAACTCCCATAACTCTATAGCACACTATACAAACTATTTGGCAATACAAACATGTGTTGTACAGATATAGAAAAAATTTGTTGAAGAAAAGAACAACATTTGTTAACGTTTACGAATCTGTTTAAAATTATATTTTAAAATATAATCAATAGATTAATGTTAACTAAAAGTAAGACGTGCGCGAGTTTTATTCGTTATTTCACTCAATATTCAAAAATGGTTCAAGGATTACCACTAGACGAAGTAGTTCAGAAATTGGAAGCATTTGCACCTTTGAGGTATGCCGAGAAGTGGGATAACGTTGGCCTTTTATTAGAACCTTGCTGTCGCTCGTGAGTTTATTTAAATTGCATACATGGTGATTAATAAGTAAATAAGTATAATTAAAGACTTTTGCACAGCAAAAGAAACGAATGTTTTTAATCTTTATGTATGGCCAAGTGCATGAATGATTTTACTTTGCTGAGAAGAAGCATTAACTTTTCTTCTAGTGCAACAATGAATTAGAAAAGTAAACACAAGTATATTTTATTTTCCAAAAACATATTTTTAACACCGCTTTTAATAAGAAATATACTATGCAATATGCTTCTTTTTAAACATAGTCCAATTGAAAAAATTCTTTTGACAAATGATTTGACTGAACGTGTTATGCAAGAAGCTCTAGATAAAAATGTCAATATGATAATTTCATACCATCCACCCATTTTTACCCCACTTAAGAGAATAACCCAAAGGTAAGTACGATTGTTATTCCATTATATATATACATAATATATATATTAATATATATAATTTTCTATGCATTTTTATTTAGGACGTGGAAAGAACGTATTGTTTCAAAGTGCTTGACAAAATCTATAGCCTTGTATTCACCCCATACAGCGTGGGATTCTGCTCCAGGTGGTGTTAATGATTGGCTGGCAAGTGCTTTGCCATATGATAATATCATGCCGATAAAGGTACGTAATCTCACTTACCATCCTATGTAATCAAGATATTGGTATGCTGTGTATGTACCCCAATCTAACGATATGTTGAGATATATTATTAAAATCCAGCAATTAATTTTTCTTTTTTTTTAAACTTACCTTTTGAATATTAATGCCCCTATTATGGTTCACAACACCTAAGTGTTGTGTTGTAGAGCAAACAACACAACACTTATACTTCTTGTGATTATGGTTTACACCATCTAGATGCTGTGTATTTCACAGGGTTGTTCTTCAAAAAATGCATCTGACAACAATTAAAAACAACTGTTGTAAACCATAATCGCAATTTCAAAAATACAACATAAAATTTACAACTGTTGTGAACCATAATGGGGGCCTAAATTTATATTCTTTGACTTACCACCGTAAGGTGGGAAAGAGTGAATGTATTACAAGATTTAATAGTATACCTTTTCGCTTCATTTTCAAAATATTTTTTTTTTCCTTTAAAATTTATAATTACTGTATCTATATTTCAAAATTATTCCGTTTACTATTTTCCGACTGTATTTGAAAAACAAAATTAAAAAGAAAAATTGTAAAACCATGAGGAAATGAAGATAAGTTAGCAATGCATTAATCGTTAACTTAATTTAAAAAACTACATATCTAACAAATACAAAATGCACATGAGTTAATTTATTGCATAAAGTACTCGTACCTAACAAAAAGTTTTGAATATAGACAATTTTAAAACTGTAAGTTTTACTATATATGTGCGATATATATATGCTGTTATTTACAAACTTAAATATTCCTATTTTCGGTATGTATCGCAAGCATTGCTGAATGTACTCTATTGTAAATACAATATTTATTTTGTAATAATACGAAATATGTATATAGATGCGAGATATTTTATTGTAAGGACCTAAAACAAATGACACACCAATATTGCAATAATAAAAAAAATCTTTTGTTAAATTTTTTTAATGTTACACTAATATATTTAATGAAATATTAAATTATCAGCACAATTATCCGTATTCCTATTAATTTAAAAAATTGCTGCTCCAAATTTTATAGTTTTCTATATTTTATAAAAATTCAATTCTGTGCTTATATTTTATTATATTTATTTAGTCACATATGTGACTTAATGAGTAAACCATCCACGTGCATAAATTGTATATATATGAATTTATTAAGCCACTGTGGTTTGTGAAATTTTGATACATTTAGATTTAAAACCCGTAATAACATCGTGGAAAATGCTGCCAATTTGCTAATGCTGATGGATAAATTTAGATTTTTATTTAAAAGAACTGTAAATATATTAGACATACCACCTCCAAATATGCAACTGCTAAAAAAATAATTTATTTTAATTCAACATTTCATTAAAAAAAATGTTGTCAATAGAAAAGTTTGAAGAAGGCAATATTATCAATTGGGCAGTAGGTGCGTAAACTCTCCTTTAAAACATGTCAAAACGTATCCATATATATACATATATATATATATATATATGTTAAATAATAATAAAATGTTAAATATAGCAATCCATACATAAAATAGGTCATCCGATTCATTGTTCTTATAACTTTCCTTTGCCATTTAAGGTATAAATATAATATACATGTACATATGTTAAAAGATATAAAGCCAGCACTTCAAACTAGTCACTTCACGGTTACAGCTTTTTGAATACTATTACCAGTCTAGCACTTATTGACAATTTAACAAATTTTTACTTTGTGCTAAAATATAAATATCAAATTCATGCTAATGTTATATTTAATTTCATTACTTGAGTTTCGGTCATGTTCATTGCGAAATTTTGATGTTCCAAAGTAGCAAACCAAAGTCACATATTTTTTCATTCATCTATATATTCTTTTTGGTTGAGCTACTTAAATAATCAGTTACCTTACTGTATAATACTGTAACACTTGTTACGTTACGCTATTTTCAGTTTCAAAATATGCATTTCAGAAAATGGAAGGAGGTCAAAGCTTTATTAATTTATTCCCTACTAATGCTCGTATATGTCAAGTCTTATTACGAAACGAAGAAAAGTACGTGATATTATATTCAGGTTTTCATTGATTTCACCGTTAGTATGTAGTACATAATATCTGGTATTTCTCCAGTTGTACAATATGTGCATGCATTTCCACATATTACATACATAAAATGTATATTACAAAATATTATAAGGAATTCAATGTCTTAAATGATTATATATTTTTTAATACTATTTAATTTGTTAATAATTATTTAATATTATATATTTAGCAACTTGATAATTCTGATGATTCAAATGTAGGATCTGGACGAACTTTAACTACAAATATTTCCCTTGAAAATGCTATATCTGCTGTACAAGAACATATTGGCTTAGATGTTCATGTATCTATTGCAACTTCTCATACACTCAACAGCGTAATTAAACAAGTTGCTGTGTGCGCCGGTTCCGGAGCATCTTTGCTGAGCGGTGGTGAAGCCGACCTTTATATAACCGGAGAAATGTCCCACCATGAAGTCTTAGATGCAAATCACAAAAATGTATCAATAATACTGTGTAATCACAGCAATTCTGAGAGAGGTTTTCTTTTAACCTTCAAAGCGAAACTGAAAGACCTTTTAAAGGGTGAGTGCACGATAATGGTATCAGAGACGGATGAAGACCCCATAAAAACTTTCGTGAAACGTGATTAAATTAAAAAGATTGCTTGCACTTTTCATTTCATTGTCATTATTTTGTTTTATTATTATTATAACTATCTCTATATGATTTTTCTAACTATAATATAGTAAAAGAATACATATGAATGTATGTATCCATGCATGTATGTATGTAAGTGCAAAGAAAGAAAAGAGTTTTAATTGTTGACACTTTTCTGGGATATTTTATTTACTATTGCAACAATTCGGATACTAATTACATAAACTGCAGTAACATTTTCTAGCCAAGCCAATATTCCTTAAGGGCTCTTTTCACTATCCTACACAGTTGTAATATAGAAAAATATAATTTAATTGGTGTTTAATTGGTTTTGTTGATGTTGTTTAATTGGGTTGATTGCCACTAAAAATTGATAAAAAAAATGGTAAAATGAATTTTGCAAAAAAATGAAATAAATAAGGTATCACTTTTGTTAATTATATTTAAAATTACTTAAATTAAAAATGAAAGGTAAAGAGAATTAAATTTTTCCAGTCTTTGTCTTGTTTTATTTTCTTTGTGCAGCTGCTTGAAGTAAAAGCAACTCTCATCGCGTGAAAATGATACGATTTATCAAACACAACCCCACATTTTTATGTGGCACTATTAAATTTTTTTAGCACATATGTCAAATTTAACAAATCGTACGACTGTGTAAGATAGTGAAACGAGGCTTTTACATTCATTCCACTGCAAAAAAATGTTCGTTTACATTTGACTATCGTTGTAATTCCTAATAAATCTCAAATTTGCGATTAACTTAATTGACAATGACAATTAACTTAAGCGTATTTATTTAAAACAAAAAAATATTTGTTACAAAATTTTGATATTTTATTTAAAAGTGCGTTTAAAATAAATACATATTTGAAAATAAAAATAGATCAAAAATTAGTTTTAATTAAACACAAACCGTGGTAGTGCCACAACTTAACAGAATATAAAAAACGGTTTGAAAATTTACGTACACAAATGATGTTTATGAAAAGATACAGCGATTTATTGGTAAAAGGACTAATAGAAAAGATTCTTGAAATATCTTGGACAATGCGAATAAGATTAAAAAATTATGAAAAGTTTATTTTCTTTATATTGGCAGATGTGGATAGTTCTATTTAGCATATATTTTAGTTGCATATGTAAAAACTGGCATAAAAATAAATTAGTATGCCCCTAGATTTGTCTGACTATAAAATTTTTTCAAATAGAATTAAATCCTTTTCAGCCAGTGACTTTTTGTAATTTTTGTAATACTTTAAGGCCCTGTTCGTGATACTCTTGCTTGGACATCCAGAATGCATCTCGATCTTTAGTGACTTCAGCTAAGACAGCTCCGCCAATAAAAACCATATCCTTTCTTCTTGGTGGATCCTCTATGCGAATTTTAAATTTCTAAATTGAAACAGAATAGAGCTTGTTGGGATGGTGCTGAAAATGGTTCAATCTGCAAACTTACCGCCAATTTATCTATATCATTTTTCAAAACTCTTTCCAAATACAATTGCTTAATTTCACGTTCTAAACGTGAGGGTAGTCCAGGATACATAGTTGAGCCCCCAGATAAAACAATATGTTTATATAATTCTGGTCTCATATCAATATCAGCTGCTTGTATGGTATTAAATACCAATTCGGCGATTCCTTGACCTTCAACGTTTATTAAGTGAGGTTGGAATAGGGCTTCTGGCGCTTCAAAACGTTCACCGCCAACTTTTATTATCCGCCCGTCTGGTAATGTATAGGATTCTACTAGTACCGTCGTCTCTAAAGCTAATCTTTGTTCCATTTCTATGTTGTAGCCGATATAACACAGTTTCTCCTTCATCATGCGAACAGTTTCAAAGTCGGCGGAATGATTAAAGGCATAACCACGCAATAAAAGTAACTATATTAAAAAAGACATATATTATTATAGCTAAACTGCGATTTTCATACCATAGAAAATGGAATTGTATACAATATGTTGTGCTTTGTTGCACTTATGCCACTTTTATAATTTCTATATAAGCAATGCAAAAACCAAGTATTTCGCTTTTATTTATTTTTTTTTTTGTTTGTTTTTATATGTGTGTATTGTGTCGTGTTGGTCGTACAAAGTGAAAGTGAATTAAAGTGATTTATGTGATTATTGTGAATGTAATACGCAATACAACCGATTTCAATGAAGCCAACTGTGATCACCAGATGAAATGGTAATATGTTTAAGCGTGTGTAAAGATAAATACGCCGAGTTAAGTAATTTTTTAAAAGTACTGCATGCTATATTTTATAATCTCTATATAAATTGAGAAAGAACCTTGAGAAATTGCTTCAATGCATCTAAAATATTTTTCATCAGCGGATCAAACTCTCTTTATGGTGTTTCTCAATTGTATTTGAGAAATTTTTTAGAAGCCTTGCAAAATAAAACTTGTGCAAAATGTTTACATGCATGATTTCTGAGAAGGATATGGGGCAAATCACAGTTTTCATCCTAACAACTATATATTTACTCCTCTTAAAACGTATGATAAAAGCATAAAATAATTTCACCAAATTCAATAACAGATTATTGCCGCGTACTGTTGCCCTTTCACATATATTTTGCAAATTATTGAACTATAAGGTTTGGTTGTAGCTTTTGCTTTCGAAAAGTTAGATTTAATTAAGATCATAAGCAAACAAATTGGTCTTACCTTTATCAAATAGCGTGTAATGTCGCGTCCGGCAATATCTAAACGTCTTGTTAAATGTGGCAATGCAAATTCTTCATAAACCGGACAAATATGTGTAACACCATCACCCGAATCTATGACAACGCCAGAAATCAAACCTTGGGCGTATAAAGTAAGAACAGCTTGAATTGCAATGTATGTTGAATCAAAGCCATATTTTTCAAACATAACCTTTAATAATTTTTAAAATCTTAAAATATTAAAAAGCAAGAAAAAACAAATTCAGTTTTACCTCTATCATTTTTTCACGGTTTTTTAGTGGATTCATTGGTGGTTCTGTGAGTAATATTTTCGTATTTGTTGGGTCAATGTTCATTTTTTTCGGCCCAAACGTATAGTCCCACACATGACACATATCTTCCCAGTTTCGTACAACACCATTCTCCATGGGATAGGATACTTCAAGCAGAGAACGTAATTGTGATGCTTCATCACCAACCATTAAATCCTACAAAACATGGTTATTTAAAATGTTAAATAAAATACAATTAATATAATATCAGAGAAAAAGTTAATATGAATGGAAAACTTAAAAATGGTTTAAAAAGAAATCAAAAGCAAACACTATAAACAATACACATACTAACTATAATAAGCAATAGAATCTCCCACATTGTATTTTACAGCAACTTCCGCAAAAAATTAAACATATCATAAACTTAATTAAACTTGAAAACAACTACACATTTCATGCACACACATCCTTATGCATGTATGGTATACCTCACTCTTTAACAGAAATATTTAGTAGTATGTGGTTCAGTAAGTAAACACACATACAAATGCGCGTAAAAACATCTCCACACAAACTGCCGGACATTGGCAAACATTAGAACCGATTGTGTCAGTGAGTATTTTTTTATCAAGAATTCTCCATCTGTACCTGCAGCTGCAAAGTTCACATAATTCTGGATGAGATGTGAAACTTTCAGCAGAAATGCTTAGTGTGCCACTGCAACATCAAACAAAATGAAGTTAACGATTAATTATTTTCAATAAAGAAATATATCGTGTCAACTTTATCAACTTTTATCAGGTGCTGCAAAAAACATGTATATATATGTACGTATGTAGATGGTCAGACCTTAGGCAGATTGAAAGTCCTTTGATGAGAAGACGATTGCTGCACAACATTACACTCAAAAGGAATAAAATATGAAGTATATATATATATGCATATTAAGTTAATTACATTTATTTAACAATTTAACTAACAATGTTCTAATTAGATTATATTTACGTACATATGTAAATATAAATACTCGTAGTTGTCCATTTTCAAGAATCTCCGGAAGAGTCGCATATATAAAAATCAAAAAATGAAAAGAAAATTTTCTTTCTTATGGAGGGCGAATTGCGAAGATAGGAGTTGAAAATATATAAAATTGAGTTATGTTTATTTAAATAACAAGTTCTTGCAAGATTTGACCGACTCATAAGTTACTCAAAGAGAATTCGTGCAGACTAAAGTTATTTTGTATCGTAAAAATAACAAGAATCTTTGATTTCTTTTTTAGTTAAATATCTTACAGATATCTTGGTACGATAAAGACACATTGACATTAAAATTAAATTAGCTTAACTAAGTCAAAAAAGTCACTCAAATACTGCATAATAAAAATAATCAAAACAAATAATTCCAAAAAATAATGTAGGAGAGGTAATCTCGACAATCCGCTAAATAACAAAAACCAATTATATGATTTAGTTAATAACCTAGCGAAAAAAAAGGTAATTAAATAAGTCATGTAAATAACAGAAATATCGAATGTAGGCAGTCTTTTTTAATAAATTATAGTTTTATTGTAAAGGTAATAGAATTTTCTATTTCGCAAAGTTACTAACTTTCTTTAAAAAAATATAACACTGCATTCACACAAGCATCTCTCATTGTCCCAAATATTAAATTCCGATATTTAGTATGACAACTGCTAGCTAAAATTATATATCTGAAAGCTCTACAAAAAAAAATAAAACAAAAATTACTTTAATAACTAAAATAAAAATTTTTAAACATACGATAAATCTTAGCAGAAAAAGGTAGTAGTAAATAAAATCTGTGCACATACTTAATTATTACTAAAAAAAAATTTTAAAGAAATCATGATTAAAATGTTTAAATTTAAAAAAAAACAAACAATATAAAAAATGTATATTTCATTTCAAAAAAAATTAGGGTTTAACCCAAAAAAATCAATTTCGAGAAAATTGCATCACTGGATGGGTGAAAATAATACATGCTTTTGAAAGAAATAACTAGCAAAGGCGTTAAAAAAAACAATAAACATCCATAAGAAAAAATAAAGAGCGTATAAAAGAATGCTTTTAAAACTGTTTAATATTAAATTTCGGGCGGTAACGTCTAGATTATGCACAAAATTTGGGTGAGTAAAACAAAAATTATAATTATAAATGTAAGCAAACTAAGAACTCAAATTCTGAAAATAAATTATGAAACTATAGACTTACATCAACGTGTAAATCCTGTAAAAATAGTCAAAAGATTATTTTTCAAAAAATAATATTTTTTTTATTATATATGTGTAAATAAAGAGAAACAAAAAAGAGAATTACATTTTAAAATTCACGAAATTACTAAACTAATTCAATTGAATTTCGTAAAAAAAAACTAATTTTGATTAACTTACTTTAACTTCAATATCTCCAATTTTATTAACAGCTCGAATGATTGGCCTGCCAACCATGGATGGAAATATATGAGCGGGAAAATTGCTACCGGCATAACCGCATTTAACAAACTGAAAGCAAAAATATATAGGTGTGTAGACACATTTAATTAATAGAGTCATTCATTAATATAGAATAAATTTACAATATTTAGTATATTTTTTGCTTTGTAAACTATAATTCTTAATTAAAACATAAAACATTTGGAAACATGCAGTGTAAAATCTATCCTAAACAATTTAAATGTTAAATGATAGTTATACATATATAATTTATATAAGATAATATAATATACATATATAAATACAATTTCATAGTTATAATTTAGATCTCCCACAATTCAGAAATTTAATTATTGGATTATTTTAATTTTATCAACATCTGCAAAGTACTTCGCCGGCAATGGCGGTTATACAAATTATACAAATTAATTTTATGCACATATGCATATATATTATACTACAATAAAATACATATATATATATATAAGTATTTTTAATTTTTATTTCCAATCTGCTTCATTTAACTTGAAGTACATACATAAATAAACTGAACATTAATAAAAAAAAAAAAAAATAATGAAAGAAAATATAAAAACTGTACATAATTAATGTTACATTGGCTTAGTGTGGTTCAATTATTATACTAGTTGAGCCTACTGCGCGTTGCTGGCCCTCAATTTTTCTTTTATTTTGAACTGCCTCTCCGATTGAAAAATCCAAAAATTAAAATTGTAAAAACACACACAGTTTATGTTTTTTTCCATATTTTATGTATTTTAGAACGTAAAAATGTAAATTTTTATAATTATAAATTATGTTTTACATATTTTATTTTCGAAGGAGACATTCGCATTTTTAGATGAGGGTTCATCCGTTACTCTAATAGAACACAGGTTCTTTGAAAAACGAGCTTTTAGAGCTAAGATGGGCAAGTGACACTACCCGATCTGAGCGAAGATCTATTAAAGTTGATATAGAAGTTTCTAGTACTACTAATGATAGCAGATTCACCCTTCATCACTTGCGAACTGTAAATAACATCGGGTTGCCCATCCAGTTAATACAGCTAAATGATATGATGAAAGATTTTTCATATCTAAGAGGCTTGCTAATTCAATCATACAAAAACGCAAAACCAATGCTCCTCATAGGAGTCAACCAATGAGGGTAACCATACCCTTAAAAATTAGGGAAGGTAAAAGTGGTCTAGTGATTGCTTCTAAGACTCGCATCTGTTGGACATCAGGTTGTGGCGTAGAATCAAATAAACCTTCATTGTTAAATATACATACCTGTGGGTGCGAAAAAAGCTACGAAACACTACACGATGAAATCAAAGAATATTTTGCTCTTGAGATGCCTAAGGAGAAAAATATTCTATCAGCGGAAAATAAAAGAGCTTTGGATAAGAAAGAATCATCAATTCGAAGTAGGACTTCAGTGGAGAGTATACTACAGAGCTTCCTGAAAGCCTTAACATCGCAAACTATCACTAAATGATTTTCTATGTTGTGGCCCTGATTTACTTACACCACTCTTCAATATATTAATCGAATTTCCTGCTGGGCAAATGGGAATTTGGTGTGATATAGCTGAAATGTTCCACCGTATCAATGTTAAAGAAGCATGCTCAACGAAAGCCAGGGGCCACCTAGTGTGTCTGTGATGAAAGCAATTACTGCATGCCTTGCATTGCTCATTTTGTTCGAAATAAAAATGCTGAGGAGTTTAAATCACTATCCAATAACTATTTCATTTTGCCACTGGGTTTCAAATGGGGAACTGGATCAGTAATTCTAGATCGCACGGGGATATCTATCTGCCGATGGATCGGATAATAAAATTTCATTCAAACTTGTCGAGAAAATCCCGGGTATGCACTGGGAATAAAACAATGATGTGTTTTAACATAATTCTAGATTTTCGAAGTTGCAAAGGAACGTTCTTCACGAAGATGTAATTCCTACCAAAAGAGAAGTTCTCCAAATCCTGATGTCTATTTTTGACCCATTAGAGTTTATCTGTAACTACGATATCGGTATAAATATTGCTTCAAGGTATTTAGCGACCAGGTATAAACTGGAACGAGGAACTAAATGGTGATATTTATTTTAAATGCTAATTGTGGCTCACTAACTTGAACAAAATATCATCAATTACCATACACAGGATTAAATTTAAGTTGGTCAACTACATACGTTCGTCGATGCCGAAGAAAATGTCTACGCTGCAGTATGCTACAGTTTCAGGCAAGCTAATGACAATGTTGAGGTATCCATCGTAGCAGCCACATCCAACGTTACGTAATTAAAACCGATATCAATAGTCAGGCTAATTTATATTGAAAAGTTAAAATCTATGGTAAAAGGTGATAAATGGAGTAAAATTATGTGCCTTGCATATATAGAAAGGTCAAAAAATATTTTGATAAAGTATGCCTCAGCTAACGAATTTTCTGAGGAAATATGGTTCCTTAAAAATAACAAAAAAGTACATTCCAATAGTAAGCTCAAATAACTGAACGTTTTCTTGGACGAATGCCAAGTCTTACGTGCTTGTGGCAGAGTTGACTCCCTGAACACTAATAATGTTATTATTTTACCAAAAGACCATTATATTACATTCTTGATGATCCGTGAGTACCATGAAAATGTTCATCACTGCATGCACGAAGCCACAATAAGCAGAATTGGAGCACAGTTTTATATTCCAAAACTAAGAGTCGTTTATAAAAAGGTGCGGGCAAAATGTCAACGTGCGAGGTGCGGCAATCAATCAGCCGTTCCCAAGCCACCCTTAATAGCATCCTTACCAAAGGCACGCCTTCAAAGTTCGTACATAGGCATCAATTTCTTTAGACCATTTCTTGCCCCAGTGAACAGGCATAAAGAAAAAAGATGGGGCATACTATTTACTTGCTTAACAATACGCGCAATACACATTGAAGTTGCTCTCAGCCTCAATACAAGCTCGTGCATCATGTGCATTCAAAATTTTATAAGCCGGCGGGGTTCTCCTAAAGATAAAGCCAATCAAATAAGAGAGATATTCAATTCACGTTTTGCACCACATATGGGCGCTGCATGGGAAAGACTTGTGCGCAGAGTCAAATCTATTCTCTATGCCATATCCCCGGAATTCAAATTCAATGATGAATCATTGGAAATGCTTTATCTGAAGTCGAATTTAATTATTGAGGAATTTTCCAACAAATTTTGGAAAAGATGAGTTGGTGAATATGGTCAGAGTTTAATCGTAGACAAAAGCGCATCATAACCGAAGTAACAACCGCAAAAGACGGTCAGGTTCGACGCTTGAAAGTGAAAACCACCAAGAGCACGTTTGAGAGACCTATTTCGGTAAGGCTAGTGAATGCAAGCTCACAGATCCCTAGCTCGCTTACAAGGGCAGGAATGTTACCACTGTCATTATATTTTATATACATACATAAATAACGTCTTATTATACTGTTTCCCCTACCTTTCCATTATTTAGTGCATGCTTACATACATAGTACATGCATTGAAATTCCATATTATGTATTATTATGTATGAAAGCATGTACATATAAATATATAAACAACAGCTTTATCGTATCATCGACCGTTATTTTAAAACTGTTGTAATAATAAATTCATGTAGTCCTTAAACATTCTAAGCAGTACTCATACAAATAGTTCTAATGCCGGACTAAATAAATAACTAATAAAGTAAAAGTTATACCGTTGCTACAAAAAATTTGTTCTTTTTTTATTCTAATTTCTGATATAGATAGATATTGATATATAAGATATATATATGCATATTGCATATTCAGTTGATACATTGAAAACACTAAAAAAAAGTTAAAATAGTATACTTAGTTACTTTTCGCTGGTAAAGAGCTTATGCATATTTTTTTTAATTCGTTTAAATTCTTTTAATTTCATATATGTACATATGTAATTTGTTAATTATTTACATTTTTTTTAATTCGTTTAAGTTCTTTTAATTTCATATATGTACAATTGTAATTTGTTAATTATTCATATCATATTGATGGATAAAATGTGTCTTTCTACCGATAATCTTTTCTACCAACTTAACAAGGTAGCAAACAAAATAAAAAATAGGAGATAAATTGGGTGAATGACAAAAAAATACACCATTTGACACTGATTAATTATTTGCTACGAATAGAGTTGTTTATAAATCTTTTTCAAAATGTTACAATAAACCATTTTTAATATTATTTTATCAATTTGTTTTTTTTTTCTATGAGTAATCAACGCACCTTAACTCACATATTTGTTTTTTGTATAAAAGTGGGTGGGATTTTTTATGATTTCAATTTCTTTCCAGTTTAACTTAATGAAAAATTACTTCTAAAAGGTACTTAAACTCCAACATAGGGAAATCGCAAGTTCCAACAATAAGAAAATATATTAAATATGTGTCACTACTATTATTCATCCTTTTTCTTTTAAACATTTGCCTTAAAAATGCAACAAATTACATACATACATAATAATATAAAACAAAACCTGTTCTAATTTTTCTTATATTTCTACGTACCCCGGTACCATTGTCGCAAACTATAACATTGCGTCCTTTGCTGTCCATGTTTCTCCTTTAAATTTCTTTGACTTTTTTTACTAACTTTTTAGGTGTGTTTTGTTTTAACGTAATACCGATTTCTATAATTTTATAGGAATTATTGGGTTTTTATTCACGCTAATAATTTCTGTACAAAATGTGGGAAAATATCACTCATTTACAGAAAATATAAAATTTATTTTTTAACAACTATTCTTTGTATTTCCAACTTTATGCAGCTATTTTTATGCCGAATTCTGTCAAACCTTTGCGGGTGGAATTCAATGGGGCCTATGTAGTGATTTTTGTTTAAATTTCGACTTTAGGTATTTTATTGAACAAAACCAAAAACAGCCATACTAACAAAACCAAAAACAACAATCAACTACAAACATGTTCCAAAGTCTCATTCAAACGAAAGTGATATCAACACATAGTATTATACTTTATGTAATCAAATAAAAATGGCGTATATGGTGGTACACCATATAATCAAACCTGATTAGTCAAAATTTATCATTTTATGAAAATTTTCAATAACTTTTCGAAGTGGTATTCGACTGTGAAAAAATAATACGGTTTACACTATAATACTTTTTCATAATATATGCCAAATTTGACATGTGTTAATACTGTTTGGGATAAATACTGTCTTTTAAAGTTTTTGAGCAGGTTTTCACTATACACCATATTAAAATTATATTAAAGTAAAAACAAAGTAACACACTAGCAAAAAATGACAAAAAATTTTGACAAAAAGAAATAAAAATGATGGAAAACTAAGCAACTCTTATATACATTCAACAGATCCTCAAACAGAAATGTCATTATTTTAAGGAAATAATGAAAATGTAAATTTAGTTGCAATAAACGTTATATTTTAATATAACGTATATTAATAGATGGACTTAACAAATGTTATTTAATTTTACAAATATTGGATATGAGCAAATTAAACTAAAAAAGGTATCGAAAGAGCAATGATTCGCTTTGGTAGTAGTAAGCTACCATTGGTTTTTGACAATTATTGGCAGAACAGTTGTACATAATTCAGCGTTTTTGTGTTAATTACTTAAATGAGCAAAATGGCACTGGACAAACAGGGAGAAATTTTTACAGTATTGTAAAACGTTTTGCAGATTTAACGAAAGTTGCTACTACACAATTTCGTGAATCTAAGAAAAATTAAAGCATAGCGCAATGCAACACTGGAACGAAACTTACAAAAAAATAAATTTTTTGTGGATTTATTGCAAGAAAATTGTATACTTTTTCGTGAAAATTAATAAAAATATTTAAGTTAAAAGCAGTTATAAAAAAATAGATAATAGAAATGTGGTGAAAATTGACGTGTTTAGGGATCTAAGTAAAATACAAAACCTGTAACGAAAAAGTTAAATTTTTCCATTAAGTTGCAAAAAAGTCTGCAAAGAGAACAAGTAAAAGGCTTTGCAGAAAATACCTTTTATAATATTGGATTTTAATAAAAGAAAATTAAAAGCCTAGTAATTAGCATAAAAAATTTGTAATGTACATATATATTAACCCAATCAATGAAAAGGAACCGACTCTAAAATATTAACAGAAATTAAGTACTAAATATTTATTGAACATTTTACACAAATATTTAACAATAGAATACAAAGTGGGGATAGTGATAAAAAAAATAAAGTGCAATAAAGGTGGAAAAACAACATTTAAAGGAAATATCAAGGTGGTAACAAACAGTTGTTGATTTTTTTTTAGTAAAAGTACAGAAATTTTGAAATAACAAGGAAAGATATTTGAGAAATGTCTTCGAATGCTCAAGCAGCGCCCGTTAGTGGCAATCAGCAATCAGCTGCAGCGATTTCGGGTGTAGTTTCTGAATCCGCGGGCCAACATCCATCTGCAGTTGCCTCTCAATCTAATCAGGATACCCCAACCCGGAGCAGCCCAAGATCTACAGTAAATACAACAGATCGCGTTGTAGATAGTGTGCCATTTTCTCCTAGCCATAAGCTTACTATGTCTGAAGTATTTCCAGACCTACGAACAGGAAAACCAAATCATGAATTACTTAGACAACATTTTATTTTAGAAGGTCGTATAGAAGAACCTCCTGCTTTGCGGATTATTCAAGAAGGTGCTGCCTTGTTGCGTCAAGAGAAAACCATGATTGATATTGAAGCGCCTGTTACGGTGTGTGGCGATATTCATGGTCAGTTTTATGATTTAATGAAACTGTTTGAAGTTGGCGGATCGCCATCTACTACAAAGTACCTCTTTTTGGGTGACTATGTTGATCGAGGTTATTTCAGTATTGAATGTGTACTTTATTTGTGGTCACTGAAAATCTCTTATCCCAACACTCTGTTCTTATTGCGAGGTAATCATGAATGTCGTCATTTAACCGAGTATTTCACTTTTAAGCAAGAGTGTAAGATAAAATATTCAGAACGTGTCTACGATGCTTGTATGGAAGCATTTGACTGCTTGCCTTTGGCAGCTCTCATGAATCAACAGTTTTTGTGTGTTCATGGAGGTCTATCACCTGAAATACACGAGCTTGACGATATTAGACGACTGGATCGTTTTAAAGAACCTCCGGCATTTGGACCCATGTGTGATTTGCTATGGTCCGATCCACTAGAAGATTTTGGAAATGAAAAGAATTCAGACTTCTATACCCACAACTCTGTGCGTGGTTGTTCATATTTTTACAGTTATGCTGCATGTTGTGACTTTCTGCAGAATAACAACCTACTTTCAATAATACGGGCCCATGAAGCCCAAGACGCTGGCTATCGTATGTATCGTAAAAGTCAAACCACCGGTTTCCCCTCGCTTATAACCATATTCTCAGCTCCTAATTATCTTGATGTATATAATAATAAAGCGGCTGTTTTAAAATACGAAAACAATGTAATGAATATACGTCAGTTTAATTGTTCACCACATCCCTATTGGCTTCCCAATTTCATGGATGTGTTCACTTGGTCTTTACCTTTTGTAGGAGAAAAGGTTACGGAAATGCTAGTTAATGTTTTAAATATATGTTCTGATGACGAACTAATGACTGAAGAAAGCGAAGAGCCTCTTTCCGACGACGAGGCTGCCCTTCGAAAGGAAGTTATACGAAACAAAATACGTGCTATTGGCAAAATGGCTCGTGTCTTTTCTGTGTTACGTGAAGAGTCTGAGTCCGTGTTACAACTTAAAGGTCTTACTCCAACCGGCGCTCTTCCTTTAGGAGCTCTGTCGGGTGGCAAACAATCATTAAAGAATGCAATGCAAGGATTTTCTCCCAATCATAAAATCACGTCATTTGCCGAAGCTAAAGGTCTTGATGCTGTCAACGAACGTATGCCACCCAGACGGGATCAACCCCCTACACCTACAGGCGATGATCACCATAACAACACCGTTGGACGGGATATTGGAGGTAGTGGAAGCACAACATCGGGAAATACAAATAATATCACTCACAGCGGGTAAATAAATAAGTGTTTAAGCAATAGGAATAATCTATTGAAACAACTAAAAAATACAACAGGAATTACAAAATCATAACAAACGCATATGAAGAAACTTTTTTATGAAATAAGAGAAAATCTATTAAAAACACTTGTTCATAAAAGTTTAAAAATATATGCTAAATCCCTTATTGAAAAAAATTTTTCTATTTTTTTATGAATACATATTCTTTAAACGTACTACGGAAACGCAAAAGCATTTACATACATACACATATACATACGTATGTATTATATATATGTTTAATTCATTTAGCTTCTTTAAACAAACGAAAAAATAAGTAAATCCGTTCAAAAACGCGCTTGCAATTCCTAATTTAGTAAATATTTCCTATAACTATAAAATTTGCTTCCGATTTAATAGTTTCTTTATATACAATTTTGTAAACTATTTTCATTTTTAGTTAATATTAAAAAAATCAAGGCAATTTCAACGAGTTTTTGTGAATTTATCATAGTTGAAATTGAATATACGTACAAACATACATAAATACATACATACATATATGATTATGATTCTGTTTAAAGCATCGATTTGAGCACGGACTTTGGTGAATTAAAATTCGGGATAAGCCAATTATATTTATAAAATGAAATTCGACCCCAGCTTAATCAAAGAAATTTTTTACTGTTGTAATTAATATAAGAAGTCATAAATGGGAAAAGCTCCAAAAATAATCGTTTCCCAATATTTACATTCTAGTAATTTATAAAAAACTGGTCAATATTGCTTAATCTTAATAATCTAAGCCCACCATGATAGTCTTCATTCGCAAAATTTGATTGCTTTTGGCATTGTAAATGGAAGAAAAAATTGCAGTTTGAAAGCGATTTCAACATTCTACTCAAGAATATTTAAAACTTCAACTTTAAAATGTAAAACACTAAACCACTTTATAAATTCTATACATACATATATATATATCCATATTTAATTTCCAATCTTATTCGCGATTTTTTAATATATTTTATACTTAAAATGGAAACGATGAAAATTGTTAGTAATTAACTCCGCTATTTTGTTTTAATTGCTTTAGCTAAAGTTCTCTTAACCATTAATATGTATGTATATTTTACTCGATGAACAATCTGCATTTTTGCTTACTTTTTTGTATATTAAAAAAATATACATTTCTTTAAAAGTTATAATATAAAATATAACAAATTATGTATTAAATATATCATACAATTATTTCTTTTTAAATAGAATTTGAAGGATTTATGGAAAGCAAACAACACGATTGAACGACAAACTTAATCCAATGCGATGAATAGGTCGGTAAAAATTCGCAATATAAATTCGCCGAAAATGTAATAGGTATTATAAGTGATAAGTACTTGTATATACAATAGTGTTACCATATCATAAAACTATTTAACAATTTAAAGAAAACAAAAACGCAAATAAAAATGTTTATAGTTACTTATTTGGTAAATTCATTATAAATACTATAAAATATTAAAAAAAGAATAATTATAAATATAAAAATATTTCATTTACTAAACCGTTGAAAAACTTAACAAGAACATTGTACCAGCGTATTGTATGTTTGTGGTATCTCAACGTGTTAAATAGAACCATTGCAAATTTCATCGGATATGACGAATTTCGACCGACGTACATAAATCGTTATTGAGTGCATTCCCATATACACATCCATATGTGTATTATTTTAATCATTCAAAATTTGTCGCTTGTCCGTGGTGTGTTCTCAGCATGATTTGGTGGGAGGTCAAAAAAATATTTCGAAAGCAAAAACCAGAATAAAATATAATCTCTGTGGTCGTAGTTAAGTAAAAAATTTTAATACTTGTAATGCTACCTGTGCCCCAGATCAGTATGCAGAGAACCCTTACCAATTACAAGTGCTTGCCTGTTAACTATTTTAAAATAAAAATGTGTTAAAAAAAAGTACCATATCGCATCTTATTTTGCAATAGATTTTTTAATGATTTTAATCAAAGAAATATGAGTTTCTGTTTAGCAAAGAAATGACTTTGAAATTTATTATCTCGCCATAAATTCCTTACTGAACACTATTTTTTTAACAAACCTCTTTTCACCAAAATCTTTTAATTATAACTTAACGAAATGAATACAACATATGTTCCTCTATTCTAACGAGACTCACAAATCTAAATATGTGGGTTCTGTTATTTACATGACAGGTGCTTAAATGAGGGAATTCATTCTCCTTACATATATATGAAGAAAAATTTATAGCTTCCATGTAAACCAGCCATGCAATGTTATTGCCCATTGCTTGTTCCAACATCCATCTCAATATTGGCAAATCATATTTATTCAGAATTAATATACAATGAAATCATTTTATTTAGTTCATACACTGAAAACATCCAAAAAAAAAATTATTGGAAAAATCTGCGAGTTAAGGCCTCATACGATTCATTCAAAAGAAAATGTGATAGCGATACCCTTCTACTCTAAGAAATTTCATGAAAATAGCGTTGCTTTTGACACACTACCAATAAATATGATTTAAAATCATATGTTTTCTAGTTGTATATATAAAACAATATAATTCATTATATGGGACGCTGTAGAAAACGGTTGATTTAGATTTTTAAAAAGAGATTGGGATTTTATGAAAATATTCATAAACTTTTGGAAATCATACGATTTGTCCAACAAAATCGCATATTTTTATCCCACACTATTGTGGTGTATTTATTGAAATGAAGCCTTTAGTATATTTATTATATGCGTAAATTTTGGTGTGTTTTGTTTTGGAATTTCAGGTAAAGTGATCGAAGCGTGGTTTTTTATGTAATGTCTTACAAATTATACACGTAGTAAATATTTTACATTTTTGCACTAACAAAGTAAAATAATGTGGACGTAAGTCAAAATAAAATATATAAATTCAATCGTTTGAAAATAATATTGGTTTTCAATAAAGCACATTTATTCAGTTTAGCGAGTTCATCACAACTTTTTCATTCTAGTAAAAAAGCATATATATTATATTTATGTATTTCAGTATTACATTTTTATATCTCTTTTGAAAATATAGTAAATTTTCTGTATTTTGCTTAATGTCTTCTCTTGAGAGTTTTTTGAATTTGCATTCGAATAATTTAGAATTGCAAAATGTACAAAAATATGCATTTCTTCACTTGGGTTTTTGTTTTATCTCTTTTCCAAAGGCGCAAATTACAATTTTACCAACGCATTTTTATTTGGTTTTCGGTAACATTTAAGACTTTTTTAATCTAATTAATTGTTTTTATCGGTAGGATCGTAACATTTTGCCGATGCAATTAATACTTTTATAGACGAAACATTATTTCAAACTATTCGTAATGTATATTTCAACTATTTAATTCACACTCATGTGCTTATGGTTTGGAGCTCTTCATTTTTTCCCTTAGAAGAAACTAGCAAGGAAATACTATGATTGGCATTACCGTTTTCTCTCTGAAAGTATCCAATTATTACTAATAACAATATTATGGGTATCACATAAACAATATCTAACGTGCTCGCAGCAGTCATTGCATTCCAACAGTGACAAAAATTGCACTAAAACTTTTCAAAGTTTGTCGTATTGTAAAATTGTTGCAATTTTTTTTAATATTTAATAAAATATGTTTTCTGCAAATAATTTTTAAACGAAATTATATCAAGTTGGGTAGCTAACTTTCGCCAGCAAAATCTTCAACTGATATATATGCATATATGATGTATGCTATTTAATATCACTATCTCTACCTTTCTCTTTCTCTATCCTTTATGAACAATTGTCATAAATGCAAAATATGTGCAAATATGTTTCGGGAGTGTTTTTCGAAGGGGTTCATATATATAACTCTTTGTTTTTTTTCATTGAAATTATAAACTATATTTTTAATAAATTCGACAAAAGTACAAATTTTATTTCTTTTATGTTAATAAATTAAAAAAATTTTTATTCAATTTATTTCATATTGCAATGACTATTGTTTCTAAATTTTGTAACAATTTTTATTAGTGTTGATTAAGTTAAAAATAGCACGTGGAAAACATTCCAAAACCATGTTTTTACATTTTTATACATAAATACATACATATATTGTAATTACTTTTTATTTCAAAAAAAAAAAATTTTCTAAAGTGCGAAATTTTTTAGAGTGGCATTTTTGGAATATTCAGCGTAAACTCTTATATGTTATCGCTTTCTACTTCTGGACTTCCTGGCTACAGAACTAGAAGAGCATTGTATCCTGTTGTGGCGGAAACGTTTATTGCATAATGCACGTATTCAGAAAAGTTTTGGGTCTAGTATTTTATTCACAGTGCCATTAAATGTTGTCAAGTACATTTTATTGCAGGTTAAAGAGGCAATTATATATATTGCAATTGCAAATATAGTGGCTCCACATTTATATCGAATTTTATTGTCACTAGTTTTTTTTTTAGTAGAATAAATTTCAAATTAAAATTTTAGTACAAGTGATGCCCTTTGGCTCCAGTAGTAAAATAAATTTAAAAAAAAAATTTGGCTACTCTTTTTAGATGCCATTTAAAATTTCAGTATAAAAATATTCCAAAATTAAATGCAATGTTGCAATACGCGTGTTCAGGCTTCATTTATTATTAGTTTAATTAACTGCTTCCAAAATTAACAATTATATTTGTGATAGTTTTCAATATTCAGATGTATGTAATTCTTTGCAGCTTATTTATTTTATAAAATAAGGGTTTTATATTTCCTAACAATATAATTTTTTTAGAAATATAAATTTTTATTCCTTTATCCCACAACATACATAAAATAAAGTTCGTTCTAAACGAATTTAACACACAATTGCTTTACTCTCAAATTGTTTAACAATTCTTTATAAAATATATACAATGGTTATTTATTTTCATCACTGAAAACTTATTACGGAAGTTTTTTTATATTAAAATATCATGAATATCATATGTATGGATGTATATATCGGCAGACAAATAATAATTGATACATTTGCAAATATAAATAATAAATTGTAATTTTGTAGTTTATTATGTTATTTAATACTTGCAGTAAATTATAAAAAATTAGTAAAAAAAATCTTAATTATTGAAAACGTTAACTATTAATTTTTACTATTGTATAGTATATATATTTAAGTTGTATAATGTTATATTTTTTAAATTCTTCTTAAAACTATTTTTATGTTAACTTTTTAGAAGAAAAAGGTTATAAAAGAAAAAAGTTAAGCATTTATTAAATTAGGTTTACACACATACCGATAAAAACTAAGTTGTACCATATTATTTCATTGAATTAAATCAACATTTTTTTAAAATTAGTTTTTTATAAATTAATTTACATATAATTTATAGATAATGCGTATTTAAAAGTCGCATTCTGAGTAATATTTTGCAACATTCTTTATATAAATATCCAGTAATTACTTTTCGCTGTAATCCATTTTGAAAAGAGTGTATGTGAAATTTAATACAGAGATTTTGATTCTGATAGATGACACTGGATACTTTCATATACTATAGGCACATCGAACAACATGGATCGCAAAAAAAAACACTAATATATATGATATGCATAGTTTACATACATATATTTAATGGCTGTGTATTTGCTTTAAAAATATCAATTACAAATAATAATTTTAATTAAATTATGTTGCGCCTCTTATAGTACGATTTATGGATGCTGTTCTGACAATTCATAAATGCTTTTGTTTTGAAAGTATTCATAAAAGTTTTTAAAATAACGTAATAAATATGCAGAGATATTTTAGAGTCTTTTAAAGGATGTAAATTTCAATGATCTACAGATTTACAATAAAAAAAAGTATATAATAAAATAAAAACTCTATGTATCTGAAGTTTCCTGATTGAATTTTGCCACTTGTTCTTATAAAATGGATTAACATGAAAATGTAAAATATAAATCAGATTTTACTTTTTCATTTGCATTATGGTAATTAAAATTATTATTTTTAAATTTAAAAGGATTGCTTGCACACTTAAGGTTACAAAAGTACACTCACAAGAGTGCTAACACTCAAAAGAAGAAATCAAAAAATTAAGCTCCTTATGTTGTGCAAGACCACATATGCGTCTTATAGATTTATAGCATGTAAGAAAAGGAATACATAATTAAAGCAGTCTCTAAATAACTTTCTGAAATCGAAACTAATTATTTAAGAAATTAAAAACAATTTTTTAAAGCAATTTTTTCGAAATTAACATTTATGAAAAGTAATAAGATGATGGTGAAAGTATATGTATTTTAACGATTTACTTGATTGACATGTTCCATAAAATAATTATAAATTGATAATTTAAAAATATAGAAAACCAAAATGATGTTACTATGTTGCACCCATCTTAAACATGAAATGAAAATATTAAAGATTAAAAAGAATATAATGCCTTAAAAACTATGAAATTAATTACAGCCACTAAATATTCTACTTTACCTATAAGAAAAACATATTTTTTATTTAATAGGATTGTTCTGACCAAACCATCTGTTATTGTAAATTAGATTTATTAATTTTTAAACTTCTTGCTTGAAATTACAGTCATTCAAGATTCCATCTTCAGTCAAATTAATAATATCATTTGAAAAACTATATATCAGATATCGAATCAAATTATAATCAAATTAATCAAATTGTTACAAATTTGTATTTTGAACAAATTTCTGTGGAATCACAAATTTCTATCCGGGTTATTTTATATTTTCATAGCAAATTGTTTTCGCACAGTTTTGAATTTGCTTTTTACTTGAGTGTTTGACAGATTCTGTTGTGCGGGAAAAGAATTGCACCACAGTTTAAGCTTTGAAAGAGTAATCAAAATATATAGCAAACAATTTTTATTTATTTCAGATATAAATAGAAAAATTAATTTTGTAAATGAAGGAGGATTTATGATGTGAAATAAAGAAGTACTGACTCAATTTCAATGGTTTAGATATTATCAGCATCTTCCCATAATCGATCTATTTCTTAATCATAAGCAAACCGCTTTTTTTTAATTTTCAGTATGGAAGATTCACAGAATTTACATATGTAGGATGCCATTTTGCTATGAAAAGAGTACGTTCTTATGCACATTTCTAAACAGGTTTTCTAATATTAACCTTCTCTTTGCTGTTTTAGAAATTAACTTCACACAATTTTAGAAACAGAAATCGCTACAGTTAAAATTAATAGATTTATAGAATATGTATACCGATAATAACAGAATTAATTCTTAAAAAATAATCTAATAGAGAGAAACATACATTCTTTACACTTCGATGTTTCAAATTGCACGGAAATCGCAAAAATTAAACTTGACTTAAAAATGCAATAAAATCTATTTTTTTGGGCTTAGTCAGCATTTCAAATATTTTCCTAAAACCACTGCAGCTTTAAGCTACTTCCAAGTAAAAATAATCGGAAAGCTTAGTAAATCAAAGTTGTAACAAGAAACACAAATAATCAATTATTTTATTTTCCATTTCTTTATTGGTTGATGGATATTCAACTCAAACTAAAGACGAAAGAAGAAGAAACGAAAATAAATACAATATAACTATACATAAGCTATTCTTTAATTTTTTTTAAACACAGATGAAATGCCATCCATTAATCATGAAAATTCGAATATTCTCTATTTTCTCCACATTATAAGAATCAGTAAAGTAATCGCCCGCCTTAATGCATTCTTTGGTGTTGGTTTAAATAAAGTATATGCATCTTAATTAAATTTTATTTCCAACCTGAAAACTTCAAAAAAATATATAATTATTTTTTAAATTAATGGTTTAAAGTGTCATTAAATAGAAAATAGTTTTTTTTATTATCACTAATATTAATACTAGAAACTAGTCAGTATATTACAAAAGTTTAAATTATTTTTTAAGTATAACATGAAATAATTAAAAATAACAAAAATATATATATACATATACATACATATATAAAACACGCTCTAGTTTTTAATGCACGTACTTATAATTACAATATATTGCAAATAAAAAATTAATAAAACGTAGTGAAATTTAAAAATAATAAAATTCAAAAATTCATAAAACTATTATTAACATACAAGGAAAGATATTTTTTTCCAACCAAACTTAAAGAAACTAAAGAATTTAATGGATATAATCGAAAAATTTTGCAAAAGAAGAAAAGTTTAAAAACGATTTACCGAACATACACAAGTATATAAGAATGAATGAATGGCTAAACATTTCTTAGCTAAATAAATGTTGGTTTAAAAGTTGCAAATTAAACATATTTCTTTGTCTGAAAATTTATATAAAATTCGCCAAATCTTAACGACATATTCAATTTTTCCCTTACACCTTTCACAACCAGCTAATCTTTATTAAAACTACTTCAAAACAAATCCATAAGTTGAAAATTTAAAAGTACTTACGATTGAAATGCTGAGACATACACACACACACATAAATATATATAAATATATATATATAAAAGAAAAAAATAATTAAAAATAACAGCCTTCTCACGCCATTCTAAAAGAGCCCTGACAAAACTAATATATTAAATAATTATTAACAAATTATAAAAGAAAAACGAATGTTGTAAGACATGCCGTAATAATAAAAAAAGAAATAAATGGAATTAACAAAAATATTTTGCAAAATGTTACACCAAGTGAATTTGAAAACTTGTTTATTTTTAAAGTCTCGAATATTCTAAATTCTGCTGCAGCTGTTTGAACCCAATACATTCTGCAGCAGCCATTCTCTACACAGTTTGATTTGGTTAAGAAAGCAGTCATAGCAGATAGTTTAATTTTTAAAGGATATATATCAAATGGATATATATATATATATATATCTTCGGTCTCAAATTGAAAGGCCTTAACTATCTTTTTTTGTAATAGATTTTTTTTGGTGATTTCTATACATTTAATGAATATCTTTTGAAATCACTAAAAACATCTATTGAAAAAAATTAGAGTTAGGGCCTTTAAGTAAGAACTGAATATCAATTGAGATCACTAAAAAACCATTACAAAATATATGCATATTTAAAACAAAGGAGGAAATCCAGGCGACCCAAGAAAAAAATATAGTTCTAAAAGAGCTATTTTGAATGACAGCGTGCATGAAAATCGCTGCGAGCATACCATGATTCTGAAAATATTTACAGTTATATAAAATAACATCTCTCTTTCAAGAAATAAATGTTGAAATTAATTTAATTTAATCCTTTTTAACATTCATATTAGTATAAGCAAAATGCTTTTTAATTAAGTGTTATATAAACCATTTCAAAATAACTTTTCCAAAAGAAAACACAATTGTTCTCGTTATATTCTAATCAATTACCTTTAGTATGAGTGTTACAATTAAAAATTAGAATACTCTGGAATGTTTACAAATAAATAAAAGAAGAAATAAATTAACCTGACAGCAATCTTCACCACTTAAGAGAAAAACGTGTTAGCAATTTATATAAAAACCATAAACAATATAAATAATATAAAATTAACGTATTATAACTCAAACCAAATAGACCTAAATAAGCTACATTTCTACTTAAAGATCATTTAATTAAAAAATAAAATGAAACAAGAATATACTATACTTAATAAAAATCTAAAATTGCTATTGTGGAACACATTTTTTACTTATACATTTATATTTTTTAAACAAAACTTAAAATTATTCAATTTTATGAATTTAATTATACATAAATATTTAAAACATAAATAAAACTATATTTAAAAACAAACACAAAATTTATTCATGGAGAATTAAAGATTAAAAAACAAGAATTAAATAATAAAAGAATTTAAATACTTATAGAGAATTCATTTCAGAAGCCAATAAAAAAGAAAAGAAAATAAAAAACATGACATATTAAATTAAAATTCAATAATAATAATAAAACAATTAAAATACAAAAAAAAACAAATTTTGTGCTTTACTACATTTCCATATTCGGATTCCTGTTAAAAAGTTTTAGTGGTAAATTATATACAACAGATTTTAAAAGTTCAATATCTCTCCAGCTACTGCAGCACAACTACTTTTATTACCGGACGAAAAAACCGATTGTATCTGCAATCATGGATATTGCATAGTGTGCTCTGCGTGATAAGACCAGCTGGACATTTATTGCAGCCTTCCTTCTCTAGCAACAAGTGTAGAAAACCGATCACCTCATTTTGCGATTTCAGTAAATGTAAAAGCAGAAGAAATAAAGTTTTTAAAAAGAAATGGGATAAAGATGTATTTATTAACTTGACCCAAAAAGTTAAAAACAAATCCGAGGGATTGGCAAAAACAGTTTAATGTTCAACAATTTGTCAAATGTGTTACTTTATATGTATGTTTGTATTATTAAAAAAGGAATATTATAACACGTCGGATTCTCATTCGCCATGTTTACATTTGTTTTCAATAAATAAAAATACTGTCTTTGGCATATATATGTATTTGTAGCTTTTGGGAATCTCATGAAATAATTATCTCAAGCAGGATTTCCTCTAGTTATGTACGTACGGGAAAATCAACAAAATATTTTTTAAGCGAAATTTTTTAGTTCGCAGTATTTTAGTAGTATTTATTAGTGTTTAAAGTAGTAATTCGCCTTAAGTATCTGTGATGTTAACAAGTCGAATTCAATTAGATAAAACTAATAGGAATTTTTTCTTTATTACATTATTGTACAAAGTCATAATTTCTTTGTGTTGCTTTAATTTTCGAAAACACACTTCTTTAACAAAAATAAAGTCCATTGTATTTTTTACGATGAAATAGGAAAAGTACTAAGTTCAACTTGTATCAATTCGGTTTAGATATGAATATGACCTATTGCAAGTTATTCTATTAATAAGTATCATAAATTATCCGGCATTCTCTTTAATTTTAAACATAATTGTGTTAAACATAAATTGTGTTCCAATAATGTAAAAAAATCGAAAAAATTGAGTTTCATTGCTTGCATAAGATCAATTGGAAATATTTGCATACATATGTTTAATTTTATTACCTAGTAAAACCGGATTGCTGCTGTCTTATTAAGGCCATAATTCACTATCATACACAAAAATGCATCTGTGTGTAAGCCTTTTTTGACAAGAAAAAGTTTATTACAATTTTCATGCGAACCGAGTTGCATTTCAATCAGCAAAACAAAATGATTTGCATCATTTTTGTATGATAGTGTGGCATTAACAACACTCTTTTATGGAATTTTTTAAAATAAAAAGGAAATACATCAGACTTTCGTCTGAATGAAATTCAGAGGAAAATAACTCGCGTTCAATCTCCATTAATGTTTGCTGTTTGTATTCCCTTATATCACTTAAAAATATACAGATAATTCATGAATAGCTTTGTAGTATATAAATACGTCTATATGACAATATTAATTTAAAAAATATGCACTACTTAAAATTGAATTCATTTGACTGGAAAAACCGATTATGAAAAATGGTCGTTGTTCCAAGAACACTTAATCGAGGTGTTACTATGAATTCGATATAGAATCGCAGATTTTTCAACACCGTAAGCTAGTGCATTCAGTATGGATGAAAACTAAAATATAAGATAAGTTTATATTTATATATGTAGTAACAATTGAAAATCCTTAAATACCTTGCCTGTCGGTATTGCAAATAAGAGACAGCAATACTATTTAATCACATGGTTGTAAAAATAAAGCAAGAGAATACAAATATGTATTTTAATATATTTTTCACTACGACACAATATGACAAAGAAGCCTATAGCTTTTATCATCTGACATTCTGGCGAAATACAGGCACGTGTATAACAAAGGTGTTGTGTTTGGAATATTGAAGACCAGGGTAAACATTCGAATTAAATTTGTTACAACACTCTAGATATCTTGCACTGGGCCGAAGTAACACGAATTATTGTTAAAACTGTTGATATAATTTTTAAATAATGTCTTCATATATTGAAATAATAATTGGCACATATGAAGAGTTTTTATTGGGTTATAAGTTTGATATAAACGTAAATACAACGGTTGTATGTATGCGACGATTATTTGAATTTATATTTATTTACATTCTTAGGATAAAAACCCCTCTTTATCACAATCTTTTGCCGATAAATCCCATACTGGGTCAATAAGATGTGTAGCTGTGCATGGAAACTGGTTAGCCAGTGGTGGTAATGATGATCGTATTTTTATATACGATATGAGTAGCAGAAAACAATCGCAGGTATATTTTACAAAAATAATATGTTTGGTATATTAGCGAATAATTGACGTCATATATATATATATTCTCCAGATTTTATTACATCACGAAGGGACTATTAATTCTCTTTCCTTTACCCCGGATGGTACACATTTGTTATCTGGTGGCGAAGACGGCTGTATGATTGTTACACGTGTAAAAACTTGGTGTGCTGATGCAGTATGGAAAAAATCCCACAATGGTAAATCAGTAACACATATTAGTTGCCATCCGAGTGGAAAATTGGCTCTCTCGTTAGGATCAGACCTTATTTTGAGGACGTGGAATTTGGTAAAAGGTCGTGTGGCGTATAAGACAAATTTAAAAAGTCGTAACACACTAGGTTCTCAACCGAACTGCTTGGTCTGGTCCCCTAGCGGGGATTATTTCGCCATAACTGGTCAAAGTATTGTAGAAATTTGGTCCATTAAAAATGCCGATGTTCTACGTACTCACAAAACTAAATCAAAGCCTGTATGTCTAACATGGATGACAAATAACGTTTGTCTTGCAGGCCTAGAAGATGGCCAAATATTATGGATTTTTAGTGATAAAGAGGAAGAAAAGGTATTAAAAGATATTTTGATAATTGGAATTCATACTTAGAATTTTTTCAGGAAATTGTTGCCCATAATACTAGAGTTAAAGCATTGTGTGCTTTTAAGGAGTATTTAGTCAGTGCATCAAGGTATTTCATTTTCAATATCAAAATGTTTTTTAATTCGTAACTGTTTTGCAGTGTGTAAATTTTTTAGTTTCTACTATTGAAAACAGATGCAGAAAAAATTCCATTTTTCCGTTTTGTAATTTTTCGTATATGCCTGTAGGTCAAAGCAATGATAATAAAAATATTGATTTAATCATAAAACATGCTAAGGTCTTACTATTAACTTAAGTGACCACACATTTTTCACGAATTTATGTTCCCATTTTTTGAGTGGCTTATACGTAAATGAGAATTTTAAAAACAGTTAAAACTTATTATAAATCAACATTCTGAATTCAGTTACGCATTCAATAGGGCTTGAAGATGTCGGGCTTTATTCTGTTTCATATATTTGAAATCGATTGGGTTTTTCAGGTATAGTCTTAACTTAGGGAACTATTGACAGATTGGTGAAAAATACACCCATAAAGACAAAAATTTTCTTATTAACACAGGATTTTATAGCTAATAAAATTCTACTGTGTTATGTTGAAATAAACTGAGAAGTCTGAAATTCATGTCATAAAAGAAAAATGATGCCTTTTGGGTGCGAATTTTTAGTGAATTTTAAACATACATATACAACCTGACACCGGTACGCGTTGCTGGCCCCAAACCTTTTCTTTTATTTTGAACTGCCTCTCGGAGAAAATTAAATCAGAGGTTTTAGTTATTTATAATAGAAAAAAATATTTTATTTAAAAATTCAAAAATCGAAATTGTAATAACACACACTTTGTTTTTTTTAATATTTTATGTATTTTAAAATGTAAAAATTTATATTTATAAATTACTAATTAACGCCGCTACACATAGATTAAGCACCCAATGTTTTCGGCGAAACATAACATAGAGTCACCGCTCTAATCTCTATTGAGCAAACCACAAAAAAACTAAATATTGCGACAATATGTCGGACGAACTTCAAACTATACAGAAATACTCCTCACCGCCAGTAGAGCATGCATGTAAAAGTTTGTGAAAATCGGTCCAGCAGTTTTTGAGTTTATCGATCACGATCATACATGTCATTTTTATAATTATTTATATTTATTATTTATTTATATAAAATATATTTCATCTACGAAAAGGTCAGTCAGCACCCCGTTTTAAAACGTAAATAATTTAAATGTGTATGCAAAACGAATTCTTCATTTCAATGTTCTTAAGTAGGATATAAAAACGAAAATTGCAAATTAATAAAAAAAAATTGTACTATTTTCATTATAAAAGCTAAAAACCATTTCTTCATTTTGTTGTATAATTAATTTTTGATAAACTATTGCAAATTGCATGAAGAAAAATTACGTAAACCATTTCAGTTCTGGCGAAATTAAGGTTTGGAAAGTGATGGAAAAGAAACGGAAGCTGCATGAAGTTGCGAAAACTAGTATAGGTTGCCGTCCCACTTGTATAAACATATTGGATTTGGAACAATTTGAACAGAACTACATTATAAACAGTACATTACCAGTAAAGGAAAACGAAAGAGGAACGCAGTGTACGAAGGCAACAGCACCAAAACGTGGAGTTGTAACATTGGAATATGAAGAAGGCGACGAAAATGAGTACAGTGAAAGAGAATGCACAGAAAGTGACGACAAGATCGTATCAGAAGTTGATATTGATTTGGATAATATTGATGAGAGTGATGAGAACAGAACTAAAGAAGACAGCGACGAGAAAAATTCTGAACGGGAAATAGAATTACCAAAATCTCGTAAGCGTGAAATTAAAAATGTTAGTATGCAACAGCATAAAACGAAAAAAGGAAAGTATATTCAAAACAAGCAATAATATAGAAAGCTGCAGACATATTGTAGAAAAATTCATCTCAATTTTTTTTAATTATCTGCATACATTAATGCGGACTCTAAAAAAATTATATACTCTGTAAATTTTCTTTTCATAGTACAAGTTTAAAATTTTGAACACTTTTGTATTGAATCCTAATCAATAAAAATATTCTTTTTGAACGTTATGATGCGTTTTACGCGACTATATATAATGAATGTTCTTTGAGCTGCCTGACATTTCTGATCCACCTTTTTAAGACTTTTGCAAGTCAGCATGAATTCCTATAAGAGTCATTAAAATTTACTGTTTCGTCATAGAATATTTGAAACGAATAAGGAGACCTATAGGTAACTTTGACTGAATTATTGTTATTAAAAACTATTCAACTACTATCGCTATTTATTGCCAAACAATCTTCGACTCGATGCCTCTGGATTCCTTTTTAGGGGGTCATATGAAATCAATAGATTATGCCGGCAAAGCAATCGTTCTAGAAATCCAATACGGCAAACCGAATACAAACCATAACTGGTTAATTGTGGTAAAGAACTTCATTTCATCAATATTTTTATACTGAGTTCTCATGTCCGTTGTATCTAAAAATATTTTATATATAATATATATATATATAATATATATATAATATATAAATATAATATATATATAGATATAATATATTATAATATTATATCTATTTATGTGTGATTTAAGAAATTATGTAAATAAATTGCTATTAACTGAAAATAAAATACTTTCAACAATTTTCCCCCCCTCCAACATAGTTCCTTTTGAAATGTTGTGTAAAATGAGTGCTTTCTTGGAGAGTAAAACCAAACATTTATCTAACTGACAGGCATACCAAAAATATAAATTTGTATGATTTTTCATCCAGCATCATCCGTCTTACATATAATAAAATATTTTCACTATAATGATTGGCAAATGTATAGCTCCCTTTAGGAACCAAGCTCATTTTAAAGGGATTTGAAAGGCGCTCAGCTGCAGGTATTCAAACAATAAAAATTTTTTGTTTTACAATTTCCAATTTTACAAGGATTTTAAAATAAAAAATTAAATTAAATCAAACAACAATTCATTACAAAAATGTTTGTGAATACACAAAATTCTCATTGTATACATACTTTCTTTGCCTTGGATTAAACATTTTTTGTTTCTTAAAAATTTTTCTTTACGTAGTTTTGTTTTTTCAAGCTGAAAACCATTTTTATACTCTTCCATCAAAAGGATGGAAGCTTTTATAAGGGGACGGTAATTTCTAAAATTAAATTTTAAGAAGAGATATTTGCTTCAAATGTTACATATAATTAAAACCCAACAGAGGTGGAAATGAACTTTAAGACAGACAAGGACAATTGTCTATCAACGATATAATGAATACTCCGCCACAATTTATTACTCCTAGTTTATTTATACTCTACAAATGTTCTAAAACGTTATTTATCGAAGAACCTGGAAATACTTATCAGAGTAATGAAAAAACTTAACGAAAGTAAGTATATGACATAGGAGTATTAGAACAAGTTAATGTATTCATAATAAAAATGAATTGAACATTCAAAGAGTTGACCCAAAGCCTAAAAAAATAAATACTTAAAATTTAAATTAAGTTCATATCAAAAAATCGTTTAAAATTACTATTTTAAGAAAAAATTATTTTTTTTTTTATTTGGAAGGTAAAATTTGTTGTTTACAAGTGCAACATAAAATTTGCAAAAGGAAACACGTGGGGACGAAACGCAATACGCATTAGCGATTTCCAATAATGCAAATATTTTTTTGAAAGAATTCAATAAAAAGCAGAGTTCACAATTTAAGTTTTATATACCAAGAATTATGTAATAAGAATAATTGAAATCGTGTTCTTAAAACAAATTTTTCTTTATTTGACTTTATTATATTATTGACTCAAAGGGATACAACTTAACAGCTAGTACAATAATTTAAAACTTTTCTAAATGTTTTTCTATTTTATACATATGGATATATACATTTATACATATATGTAGATGCGTCCAAATGTATATGCATGCGCATGTGCATATTCATATATACAAAAGAAAAAGAAATAAAATAACTAATCCAATATGTATGTATAACTGAATAATAATATTTGTTTTGAAGAACATTATGACGACGATAAGACTTTTCAGATATAAATTAAATTCCTTATAACATGTCAAATTACTTTACTATTCAATTATTTAAATAAGACCATATTAGAAACTTGTTTGCTCATTGAGGAATTCATAATGATTTTCAATTGAATTCTAGTATCTCGCGCATTAGTGCGAATAGTTTTATTTTGCTTTTGATTTCCAGATGAAACAAGTAACTTAAAAAACTCTTTTCCAACTTACCAGCATGGGGAAGTAAGTTAATAAACTAAAAAAAACAACATAGTAATATTTACAAATATGTTTTCTCAAAAATCCATTTGTGGTAAAAAGAAATATGTATAGTATGACAGTAAAGAATCCGATTGATTTAAAATAAGGTTTTATATTCCTGTTTGAATTAATTTGTTTTGATTATGTAAATGATTTGTTATAAGTTCGAAATTTATTGCGCATTTTGCAATTTTAAACTACAAACAAAAAATTTTTATAATAAAATTATAGAAAAATCTGTATTCTTAAATTAAAAAAAATGTCTTAAATGATTAAATAAATATACATACACATGTATATGTATTTTACAATATTAAAGTAACACTGTTCACAATTTTTAAGATATTTATGTATTAAATTTAAAAAAAAGATGTTTAATAATTACTTAAAAAAAATTAACCGAATCAAATTGAAAGGTGTTCCATACTGAAGAATTAAACATTAAAATAGGCTTCCCTGCATGTACAATTGCACAAATTGGGAATAAAATTCTTGTGACCATAAAGCAGACAGACGCTTATTGATAAAATTTTAGACAGAAACGTTTTTATTTGCATTTGTATGATGTTCAGCTCACTTTTATTTTATTGCGTCTCAAAAAATTTTATATAAAAATAATGTAATAAAAAACATTATTCATATTCCTGGTTGAAATATATATGTTATTGTATCTAATATTATACGAAATTATTTTCCTTTCCAATTTTAGTAATAATGGTGCAAATACTGCTTTCTATAGCGATCGAAATTTGCACTCAAATCCTATTGCTAATGAGAAGACTCAACTTACACATGAGTGGACACTGCAGAATGTACTGGTTATGCCTCATACATGATCACACATTTAAAAAAAAAAAATTATGAAAAAATCTGTTTTTAAAATAAATTGTTTGAAAATATCTTCGAATATTTAGAAAATACTGAAGATACATAAAATTCTTATTTGCATTATTTCACAAAATAGATTGCTATTTTATTGTCTCCGGTAATCACAAGATTTCAATTGAACTTCAATTAATTAACTTTTACCACACGACCAATATCGGTTTAATAAACTTGTTGCAAATATATGTTTTTCTTGAGCAGAATTACGTACACACATATTCACTGAAAGCTTCAGTTAATTATCATAATTCATTGATAACTGCAAATTTATCTATTTATTTATGACGGACTAGTTGTGTCGAGGCTGTGACTAATACTTAGTTAATTGTGATTAAAAAACACATTATGTTACAAAGTTTTCGTTTGATTGTGAAAATGCATGAAAATAAGAATACCTTAACGGTGTTGCAAGTATTGCAAACGCGCTACTTTTCACAGTTTTGTTTATATATTTAATTAGGTTTCCAATAAGCGCTATTGATAGAATGTAACAAATATTAATTAATTAACAATTTAGGTAAACTTGCCCTATTCTATTACACACTAAGACCCGATTCTAAAATAATTTAAAAAGTATTGCACATCATTAATATTTACAATAACAAATTAAAAAAAAAAGAAAAAAAAACAGTAACCATAATTAAATATACACATGTATATAATTTGTTTCAGTGTGCATACTTTAGTATGTAATATTAACGTAATATTAGTTAATACATTAATGCTTTAATTCAGTACTATTGGCAGCTACTTCGGCCAGTATGAGTAAATCTGAGGTAGGCGACGATAAATTGTCATTTAAGAGGGTGTTACATACGTTAGTATTTCTTGGTATATCTACTGAAATTGAAGATGAAGAGTTCGGTTCGAAAGGAATGATTGGTGATACAGATCTAACGTTAACTGAATGTTGCGCAGAATATGGCTCACTGTCTTTTTCAATGTTTTTTTTATATGTAACGAGTGTTGGGGCTTCTTGAAAATAACAGCAGCCATTTATTGTTAATGGTAATAAAGAGGCTACTTCTTGTTCTATGGCTGAAACATCACGACGTGTAATACTTTCTTTGCGAGCTTTGCGTTTTTGACTGCCCACTGCAGTGGCAGCTTGATGATGCTGCTTTGTCGTTTGCTGATGTAGCAACTGTTCATTGAGTGATGCTGGGACTTGTGATGGTTGTGTATTTTTCACAATTAGATTATCATTATCAGTTGCTGTAGTGGAGCTACTACATCTATTACTGTTATTATTAACAGCGCTGCTACGCTGCATTCTTTTCTTACTGTTGGAAGAAAATTTCTTTTTCTTTTTTGTGTTGCGTTTTCGTTGTAAGTAGTCATCCAAATTCAACGCAGGCAACCCTTTAATTCTTTCTTCCAAATCGAAACCGTTTAAATCTTGTGATATATTTTCAGATTCAGATAAAGAACGTTTTTGGCAGAAATTGTTGTTAAGATTATTAAAGTCGTTGGCATTTGTCAAACTACATTTTATATTGACTTCTGAGTTGGTAACTCCATCTGTACTAACTAGTCGAGGAGAAAACTTTTGTTTTTTTAAAGCTGTGGTTATTTGACCAGAGTTTACTAATTCCTGATATATTTTCCCCTTGCAAGATCGTCCGCTTTTCTTTGAAAGTTCTAAGTCGTCTTCGCTGCTGTTACTCGAGAAACTGTTCTCATTGTAAAAACGTCTTTTGAATGGGTTTGTTTCAAAACCATCGGTATGGCATGTAATATGTGTGCTTAAAAAATGTGATGTTTCACCCAGAACTTGTTGCAAATCCACACATTGTTTTGTGCTTTTTGATTTATCTTGAATTAATTGACTTAAATCTCCCATTTGTGTTTCATCGGCTAATTTGAAATAATTACTATGATTGTTGTTAGAACGTGCAACATTGCTTATCACATCAAGGCCATTTATTCCATTATCTTGATATTCTTGTGCCAATGCATTCAAAGGTCGTGTAGATAAACTGCGAAGTGGTGGTGCTGGCAATTTGTACCATTTAAAATTTGGGTTGGCTGAGAAGAAAGCATCTTTATTCTACAGAAAAGAATATAATAGAAAGGTATTTGTAGATTATCTTATTACAAGCATTTTTAACAAAAATTACCTTTTGAGCTAAATTAGTAAAACACTTTTTGTCACTTGCATCCAAGGAGGCCCACCAGTCTCCTAATATTTTAGTTATTGCCCTAAAAATGTAATGTAACATTATAATATGATAAATTAAATAAATAGAGCAGAATGAAAGTTACCTATTCTCCAAGTTTTTATAACGCTCCTTAACAATTGCTCGATGACGCTTGCAGAATATTAAAAAGGCATTCATAGGCCTGCGAGCATGATGATCGGGCTTCAGGGCAGCGACAGATTCATCCCCATTACCGCTGCTTGTAACTAAAGAATTCATAGGCGATGGTTGTAGTTCTACAGTTTCGACATCAACATCTTCGTGAACTTCTTCTTCAAAACTATTGTCTACTTTTAAAGTTTGTATTTCATTATATTTCGAAACGTTTTCAAAATGAAATTTTTCGTTTGATTTATTAAAAAGGCCACAACCATCAGATGAAGCCGGAAGTTTCTGGAATCTCCGGTATTTTTGTTTATTAAAAATATCCTCATAATTTGCATCTTCATATTCAATATCATCGTCGTTATTACATTCTGCTTCATCCTCATTGTCTTCATCATCCTCATCATCATCATACAAATAAGTACTATGGCGACTAACGTTGGGTGACACTTTATCCTTATCGTCATTTTCGTACAATTTTGATTTGGCATAATTATGCACACTTTCGATGTGCCTGTAAGCACTGTTTTGATCTGCGCTGCGTTGGGAGGCGATAGTATTAAATTGTTTAGGCTCCGTTGACATCACTATCATTGTTGTTGTAAGTGACTTCTTATTAATCAAGCCATAATTCATATAGTGTTTGTAATAAAAATTGCAGTTGTTATTGGCTTCATTGACATTTGAAGAATCTTTTTGATCATCTTCAACATGATCGTTATTGGCACCAATTCTATTCTTATTATGGTATTTGTTTACATATAAATTAAAGGCACTATTATTTTGTATATTAACTGGTGTCACTATTGCAGAAGTGCAATCTCCACTATTTACAACATCTAATATATCTTTTTCGTCTTTAGTTTGGTGCATTTGAAATACATCTCTATCGCTAACATTTGGGGAGGCACTTATATTATATAAGGTACGAAAATTATTCCAGCAATTATTATTTTGTAATTTTGTGTGATTTTCCAAATGTTGTACTTTAACACGATTTTTATCTTTTATTTTATCATTTAATAAAAACTGTGTTTGTTGCTCTCGAAATGTTTCAAGAGTATTAATATTTCTCTGCCCACTAACTTTCGTTTGTGTAAGCGAAGAAGGTGGAAGTAGTTTTGTGCTTGTTGAAGAATTATATTTATCCATTCTTAATATGTTTGGTTTTAGAAATTCCAAAGTATTTCCACTATTGATCACAGTAATTAAAACAATAAGGAGTAAAACATTACAATCTGAGAAAGAAGGAAGAAATATTTGATTTATTTGAGTTTGTATTGATTGATTAATTAGGGTGAAGAGTTGTACGACCCTTAAAGCGGTTTTGGAAATTCTAAGTTGCGAAAATATTTTGCTAGTATACCAAATTTGCTTTGTTAAAAATTTTATTATAATTTCTATTGGTAAGTATGTATATTTCAAAAGGTTATTGCCGACCTTAAGGCAACATTTCAGACGTTTAAAAAAAATAATTGTTTTAAAAAAAATCTGATTAAAAAATATCGTTTTTGGCAATACAAAAGCACTTTTTCATTTTATGTGTATAATTAAATTTTGAAACAAATGTGAAACATGGGTATGCATGTTATAGATTACAAGAAAAGATTATATGAGGGGTTTTGTTACTGAAGATGACTTTGAGTTTGCATACATATCAAACAATATTAAAATGGGATCATATCATTGTCGTAAAACACATCAGTATGATCGATATGTTCACTTTTTAATTTTCCAATCAAAATCATTTTGACTCCTAGCTACACTTTGTGGTATGTCCATTTAAGAAATAAATGCATCTTCGTGTACGTTGAATTTCATCAAATTTTTTTTAATATTTTCGGAGTGGCCGAAGTCAGGCTAGTTCCCCTTGCGGTTTCATTTTAAAAAAAAGACCTTGTGTATCTTATTAGTTATGCATGGGTGTCCGAAATTATTATTCTACGACAATGCATGTATTTTAAAAGTTTGTGGTTCGTCTTGATCTTAAGTTATTGAGATTTTTTTTGTGTGGTAACTTGGCCTATTGCAGAAATCATATTCGATCAGTGCTGGCAATTAACTAAACACATTATTCAGTAGTGCTGCTGATTTTATTCCACTTCAAATTTTGTTATGTGATTTAATATGTAGAACAATTATAATGTATAAATAAAAGTGAAAATATATACATATGTATTTGATCATTCGACTCAACAGTAAAAAATAATTCATTGAAAGGATGAGTTGTTTTATTCTAATTTCAATTCTGTTTCTGTTACAGTTCTCTGGGATGTGTGTATTTTTTTATGTGCACACACACAAACGAACGCTCGAACACTATGCAACAACAAGAGAACTTTGGTTAATATTCTTTCTTGAATTTTTGAAATTATGCAGGGCTGCATTTTTTGTTTTAAACAATAAATGTTTGCTTTATTGTAAAGATCGAGGTTGCACAGTATGCTTGGAACTACTGTATAGTAATGATATACATATGCTCTTTAGAAGCTTCTGTGGCACACCTTTAAGATGTTTCAGCTTAAAGCGCTGCGACGAAAAAACGGTAAGAATATTGATGTGAGTGAGTTCGTTGTTCGCTTGTTATATATGTGATTATAAAATGCATTTAGCCACTCGATATGCACGTTCGTCCACACATACTTTTTTTGATAATGAAAGTCGAAACAAAAATCCGGTATATATGAATGCCTACACACATGCATGTAATTAATGTGCATGCATATATGAATGTCACCCAACATGCACAAGTATGTACATATGTGTGCTTGTTTTTATTACTCTGTATTTTTATTATTAATTTGCTTTTACTCTATAAAGCTCTCAAACTTATTCAAGGTCGCAAGTAGGGTTCGCATATCTTTCTCTCTATCGCTCTATTTCTCAAATTTACCATTATACCAAGAATATCTATATTTGTCAGACATTATACGATCTATTAAATAAATTTTATATGTGACTTCCAAAATGGAAATGAATTTCAATCATTGTACAGTTATCTAAGATTGCAAAATAACTTTACATAGGTGAGCAATTAATAGTAATAATTTATCAATTCGTGGCAAAAAGGAAGAACTATCTCTAAGATGTTGTTTAATTTTATGAAATGCTCCCCCTACTCTTGCTTCTAATTTTTTCAGTTCATCGGTAGTTACTGCGGAAAATTAACCACAAATTTCCACAATTACATTTTCTATGTCATATTAAAAGAAGGTGGTGGCACGCTTCACGCAATCATGCACTATATATGTACATATGTTGTAAGCATTCCATCAGCAGACGAGCGTCTAATTTTGAATGTTATTTGGTGCCGCCAAATAGTGTTTCACTAATGGCAAAACTTTTAAATTCTTTGTTGGAAGCATCTGTTTTTATATCACTTATTCCAATTGACACAATAAATAAATGGAATTAATAAATCAAATCATCTGAAATTGAGTATTTTAGAGTACGTTATTGTTGTCATAAAGTATAGAAAAAAATTTACCAAAATAATGTACAATACTTTTTTATAGAGAATGCCTGAGAAGCCTAGCCGTAAGATACGAATGTATCACATATTGAGATGGAAATTTTGGGCAAATGTTAAGATTTCATTTATGAAAGTAATAAAAAACCTATGAAAATATATATGCAAATTTTTTTTATAAATATGCTCTACCTTGACACTTTTCAAAATTCAACATACAAAATTTCCAATTCAACATTCCGAAATTCCTTAGAGCCTAAATCATCAGCAGTGTAATAAAACTAAAAGATTATAAATGAACTACTTAAGATACAAATAGAAAAACATCGAATGACAATATACATATACAGGGTGAGGTAAAAAAAACTGCAACAAAGTAAAACTCCATAATTTTTATACCCTTCTCCAAAAAGGATGGAAGGGTATAAATAAGTTTGATATAGGGGATGCAATTTCAATAAATATTGATTTCCGACCATATAAAGTATATATATTCTGGATCGTTATAAGAAGGGAAGTATTTCGTCTGTCTGTCTGTCTGTCTGCCTGTCTGTCCTCATTTCCTTCCGGTAATTTTGTTGCGCTCAAAATTGACCTTAAATTTTGTCTAAAATCAAAAATTTTTTTACCTATCTGTTCTAATTTCTTTCAAAAGTACCACTTATAAAAAAAAGCAAAATCGGCCGATAAATAAAAAAAATATAGCCAAAAAATAATTTCATATATTTATATGAAGAAAATGCAAAAAATCCACGCTGAGTAACAAACCAAGAGCATGTGTATTGACAAGCACGTCTACGTTTGCAGCCAAACTTGCTGTTAAAATTTCACTATAAAGTTGGGTAGATAAACGACTATTTTTTCTTAATTTTACCCTTTTTGAACGACATATGTGCTATATATTTTTTTTTTTGAGTATATTTGTAAAGCAACGGAGCCACTGGGGATCCGTGGCGGGATGCTTATGTATATGAATAGAAAATTTTTGTTTTTGTTTTTTGTTTTTGTTGTAGCAAACGCAAATTCATTTGGTGGTGGTTTTGTTTGTGTATACTTTTATGTGTTTGCAATACGATTGTATAGTATTCTGGCATATGAAGTGTTTTTTTGCCATCATAGTTTTCTTAAGCATTTTTGTACATGCATGCACACAGTGTTGCAAAAATTTCTCCAACTATATATAGCTATTGTGTTTCGATTGCCTGCGATATGGAGCCATGAGAGCCTCCGTGGAGCTGTTATCAATGGAGATCTTGAATTTGGTGGGTGGCGTCGCAAAGAATTCCTAGCGCTGCAGAGAGCAGCAGAAAGAGAAAGAAAGGTAATCTTAGAAAGTAGTAATCGGTGAACACCTCCTCACGAAGTAATACTATGACGATATGGGTACGTTTTTAAGTTCTTCTTTATGTTGCTTATTTTTTGAGAGAACATATCCATGGAGAAGGGTATAGAAGATTCGGCACAGTCGAATATAGCACTTTTACTTGTTTCATTTTTTTTTTAAATTTTCTTGAATGAAAGCAAAAAATGTTGAAAATAGCATCAAATTTTATAATAAGTTTAGATTTGTTCGAATTGGTCCCCTTTGGCACGAATTATGGCCTTCAAACGGCCAATGAAACCGTCACACGCTGCCCGAATGTTGCTCTGCGGTATTTTGGCCCATTCCCGGCGAAGCGCTTGCTTCAGGTGATCGACACTTTGGTATTTTTTAGTGCCAACCTTGCTTTCCAAAATACTCCAGACACAATAGTCCAACGGATTGGTATCCGGAGATTTTGGTGGCCATTGTGCGCTGGAAATGAAGCGAGGAACCTCATTTTGTAACCATTCCTGGGTGGCGCGTGATGAGTCCTGGAATGTCCAAGGTCTGCGGCCAAAATTTTTGCATGCCCAAGGCTTCAATACACCCTCCAGAATATTTTCGCGATAATATTGGGCATTTATTCTGACGCCACGGTCAATTAATACGAGCGGAGAGGGACCATCGGCTGTTATGGCGGCCCACACCATCACCATGGCCGGCGCTTGAGTTCTGGTGGCCAACCGAAGGTGCACATTTTCAGCTGACCTCTTTGGCAAGTAAACACCATCATTTTGTTTGTTTACAAACTGCTGAACAACGAATGTTTTCTCATCGGAGAAAACCAAATTCTGCAGTTCACCACTCGCGGCCAAGCAAAGCAACCCTTTGGCTCTTTTGAGACTATTTTCTTTCTGTTGCGGTGTAAGTTCTTGCACTTTTTGGAATTTCAATGGCTTTACCCCGAGCTCATTTTTCAATATTTGCCGAATGGAATATTGCGATATGTTCAGCTCACGAGGCATTTTTCGGCCACTGCGACGCGGATTTCGATCAAGTCGCTTCTTTACTTTTCGAACCATTTCTGCTGATGTTGCTGTTTTCTTCCGTCCACTTCCTTGACGTCGGGCTACGCTACCAGTATCACGGTAACGAGCGATGGTACGAGACACAAAAGATTTATTCACATTTAAATGCTGGAGTGCTCTAACGATAGCCACTTGTGGTTTTCCAGCCAAATATAAAGAAATCACACTATCACGCTTGAATTCCATCACGAATAACTTTTTTCTGGAAAATTCTCACCAAAATGCTTTTGTACGCTTGTAAACAATATAATGAGCTGTCACTGGAATAATTTCCACAGCTGTCAGATGAGTGTTTTAGAAATGATAGCAGTCTGAAGTTGGTTGCAGTTTTTTATCTCAGCCTGTATATGTACGTACATATCAACAGAGAAGACTTTCGTCACCAGTTCAAAAATATGAAACAAAAAGCGTAATTAGGTTATAAAACATGCAAAATTGAGTCTGTAACTAATTCCAAATTCGTAAAGAAATTTTCATTTATAGAAATCAATATCTGCGGAATATCAATATTTTCACGAACGAATAAAGTAAATCTATTTGTTAGATAAGCGGTACTTTCTTTAAGTAAAGCAGCATGGGCATACATGCATTCATACATTTGTATATATATTTACCTAGCAATGCTCAAAGTGAAGAATACTTCAATTTTAAATGGGATAGTTGCATATATATGTATGAATATAATAACAAATTAATATCTATATCTATATATATGTATATATAAAAATAACGTGTATGTCGTGATCGATAAACTCAAAAACTACTGAACCACTTTGCGATTAGTTTGTTTTTTTGCGATTTTTAGCACGATAATACCTAACCTATTTTCGTCAAAAAAATAAAGTAAATAAATAACCCAGCTTTATGTTGGTAATCCATTATCATTATTATTAATGAAGGCAAAACCAAAAAAGTAGTTTATCAAGAAGCATTGCAGTAAATGTATAGTTATAATTTAAATAAAATATGTAAAACATAATTTTTAATTATAAAAATTTAAATTTTTACATTTTAAAATACATAAAATATAAAAAAAACATAAAATGAATCCGAGAGATACTTCAAAATAAAAGAAAACTTTGGAGCCAGCAGCGCCTGGTTAAAAAACTTTTTGCGCAAATCATTTTAATAAAGTGGCAATACGGATATCATAAAATTAAAAAATTAAAAAAAGGCAATTTAATAGGATAAAAATATACATCTTTCTTTTCAATATACTTATTGTTGAATAAAAAGGAACTTCATTATTAGCTTATAATCTATGTTTTCTATAAAATAAATAAATAAACATCAAGTATCACACATCGGATTTTTCTTCAGTTGCGTTTAATAAATAGCTTGCGTAAGATATTTGCGTTAAAGTTTTGCCAAGCGCTTTTGCAAACCAGAGTACGGTGATACCAGATTTGCGCAAATGAGATCCATAAGACACATGCGTAAACGCAAAAAGAAGTACCAAATGTTTAATTTTACGAAAATTTTCTTACGCATCGCAATATTTACGTATTGTTGAACTTAAATCCCGTTAGTGGAAAACTAAAGAGAGGAATGAAGACTTTGTTTTTGGGTTTTTCCAGCTATGGCTTGGAAGTTGGAAATTCATAAAAAAGGAATTTATGTTAACTACATTTTTGGTAGTTATTTTCATATTGCTAAAAATATTATACGTAAAATCAGACCTTATGCGCTAAATGTGGTGTAATGTTTTAACTTCGGTCAACTTATTTTTCTTTTCGTCAGCTCTCTTATTTAAGAAAAATATACATAAGTATGCATGCATGTAATTAATATACATATATCAGTCACTTAAGAAAAATCACTTCTTCTGCAGACCCTTCTAAATATAATATAACAATAGCTCAAATACCTCTTTACAAACAATGTACATATTCTGATATATCTCATCACATATTTTGTAAGAGAAGGATACCTGTGAATTCGTCTCAATCATTCGTATATCATATTATTTTTGTGATATGTGGCAATTAATTATTTAACAAAAACAATTGTTGTTTTTCCTATCATAAAATCGCCTTACAAGTGCCTTATAAGCATAGCGATGTATAATTATCTATGTATGGAAGGATGTGAATGTTTACTGAATATGTGTATATGCATTAGTGATTATGTATATATACTTATATTTATATATACTTATTTTAATGTATCACTAGCGTTGCACCGTTTCTTCGACGATCCATTTAAATGAAAAAAACCACATAGTTAATGTAAATATTAATACTGAAAAACATTTTCTGCAAGACTTTTAGTGAAAATGCGCAACTTCATGACCAAATTGGATTTGATATAAATTAAAAACAAAACCGTATTTGAAATATTCTATTTCTCACTTTCAGCCGCACAATTTTTTTCATCCTTACGTTAAAGCGATTTTAACCGCCTCTACTAGCAATGTGTATTGTAAGGAACTTTCGTGCATGCCTATAACTAACCGCACACATTTTAATATGCATACATGCATATGTAGGTATGCAGGTATATAATTTGTGTCCAATATTTCAATATCGACTTGTCGGTCATTTTTTCCTACATATCCATATGTATGTAAGTGCGTTATTATTCAGGTTCATGAAAATTCGATTTTAATCTCCATTATTCAAATGTACAACAAACATATATACATAAAGCCATATACAGATGTAAATACACCCATATGCTTACTTATAAGGATGTATGTCCCCACGAAATAAAACAAAACAATTCCTACATAGATATTATGGATGGATGTACATACATACATATGCATAAACAAACATATAAATAATTTCATCAAAATTGTAAAGAATGATAATAGAAAGCAAAGAAGAATTAAGTGTAGAAATCTAAGTAAGGCCAAAATTTGGCTCTGTTGCTTTTCTTTAGTTTCACTTTGATTTTGTTTCGTTTTTTATTTACAGATATGAAGTATACATAAACTCTTATATGTATATACATATGTACATAAATTCATACATTTGTGTACAGAAGTGCGTTTTGAGCTGACTTATCTTTATGTACATATGCATCTACATTTTGTTTTATGGTGTACAAAATATGTTGGTAATTTAAAAAAGAGAAATAACGTAACGTTCAATGCAATGCACACGTAAATAAAGTGCGCTCAAAACCACACAGGATGCACAGCCATATATACACACATCTAGATGAAAATGTGGATGCACATATAGAGCCAAATATACATCACATTGTACATACATACATATGTATGTCCATACACATTCACATGCATTACTAGTCACTTAAATAAGGATTTCATCACATAAATATATATGTATGTATGGATACGTAGCCCTGAGAACCCCTGCACACTTTGTAGTGCAAAAGAGAAAATAAAAAATTAATTCGAATTCATTTAAATCAGTAATAAATTGATTTAATTGTAATGCTATGGTAAACAATATTTGTTGTTTTTCAGTTTTCATCACTTGGAATTTGATGGAAAGTTGTTTGAAAAAGTCGCACTGATTCCTTTTCAGCATGCAAATGCTCGATAATATCACGACAATCGGTTTCCACAGTTGAGTTACCCACAAAGTATATTTGCAAAAGTACGATTCACGATCGTGTAAATGAACATCAAAACCAACAAAAATACCTTGAACGTTTGCATAAAATTCTCCCGAATAATATTTGTCGCTCCGAATGAAGTCATTTGAAATCCGGAGTTATACGCTTGTATGTTTGGCATAAAATGCTTTGAAATTTGGATATCACCAGTTATCAAGTTATAACAAGGCTCCGGTGCTGGTTTCAGTTCCGGTAATTTAATTTCTCCGTTTAAACAACACAATCCAGCTACCTAATCTTTAAACTTAAATTCCTTGCAGTGACCGCAAACAACAGTCATTGGTCCAATTGAAACCTTGCCCTGAGAAATGTAATCAAAGTTTGTGTTATAAATGAACGCAGCACGCTCCAAAGTACGTGGTACATACGGACGTGGAGCTGGCTTTCCGTAGTGCATAATTCATGCAGTGTTCACTAAAATGGGTATAACTCAAAAACCAATACACACACAGAGATCTTTTATAGAGAAAAACCTTGGTATTCACAGAAACAAAATCAGTTAACACATTCCGGAGCACATCAACTACAAACACAATTCAACTTTTTTATACATATAGATAAATATACATATATGACTTTATTTCCACGTATTTCTTGGGTGAAGGAAGATTCAAGGACTTACTCTCAACAAATAATTATGAAAAATTAGCCAAAGCTAAAGATGGATATTTTACTTCTATTGTTATCGTTACAACTTGCCTAAGCACTCGATATTTGTATTATAGGTACAATATACAATCAGTATTGGAATTATGTAAAAGAATCAAAAGAAGCATACATGTATTAATAAGTTGAAGAATTTACTAAAAATTTCAGTATATCTAAATAATTCTACTTAAATCTTAAAAGCCTATAATCCCGGAGTTGGAATTTCCAGTCAATTCCTTTTAAATCAAATTTGCCGTCCGCTAATGTCCATTTTTCTGTTTTCGAGTGCATAAACTGGCTAAAGTGGATGTCAAAATTAATGGAAAACAAAATGGTGAAATGCTTAAGATGATTCAAAAAATCCTTATGTGGCTGTAATGAAGTTATACCTCTAATATATGTATATAAGGAAATAGGAATATGCATACACAAATATGTACACATCGTTGGTCTCAAGTAGAAAGGCCCTAACTTGCATTTTTTTTTTTTTAAAAAACTATGGCAAAAGAGTGGGAGTTAAGAGGGTATTTGTATTTGAGACCAACTATATATGTACACATATATAAAAAGTGTTTTTTAAAGGTTCACATCTTTGTCTTGGCCACACTGCTTTAGACTTTAAAGATTTGACAGCACATTAAACTTTACCAAACATTTGATGAATGAATGGCTTTTAAGAATTCTTTTGGTAAATATATGTATGTACATAAACCTTCATGCATGTGTATAAATAATTTCAATAATTGGACATCAAAACTGTGTACTTTACAGTTTTTACTGCGTTTAAGTGCAGAAAATATAAAACACACAATTCTGATTGCATTATAACAAAATATCAAATATTTGGTAATTTGTAGACTTTGTGTGTCTAAAGATTTTTTGCCAATATTTTCATTCAATTTGTCGCATACATCGTTTTACCCTCTATTTCGGTTTCAATTTATATCCTATTTATATACACCATAAAAAACCAGCTGATTAGGCGTTAAGCTGAATGCGCGTTAAATTTGTCGCTTTCTTTAGCAAATGTGGTTTGATAAAACTTAATGAAAAGTTTTATTAAAAACATTGGGGGTTGAAGTCGCATAGTGGCTTTGTTTCAACTGCCTTAAGTCTGTTTACATACATTAAGCCGCTCATTTCATCGCCTCTTTATGTCATATTTACAAACATTCCCAAACAAGTTTATATATTTGTAGATGTAAATGTAATGAAATCAAATAAAGATAAAATATACATTCATACGTATGTATGGACGAGTATATATGTATCTATAAAAAAGCTTTGACTAGAGTACAACAACCTTTGGAATAATTTTAATCAAATAACCATATGCATTGCAAAACGTATGCTGTGAAGGGTGTATTTTTTAGAGTTCATAAGTTTAAATCAAAAAAACACAGAAAGAAATTAAGCCTCTATCAGGTTAGAGGACATGATTCAGTACTCTACACAATGGAGCGATTTGTAAATAATGGCATTAGTGCTAAAAAAAAGGGTAGAGTGGCCAAAAATGCATCTGTGTAACAAATTCCGCAATTTTTAGGATTGATTTTCATTTGCCAATCCATAGCATATTTTTCAATAGTGTAAAAGTACTTTTGTAATTTTTCATTAATTTTTTCAATTTTATAGTCAGGATGGTACAATATATTATCATCCATCTTGTTTAGCATGCCCTAAGTAAATAGATTGAAAAGAATTGGCGCATTATCAGTTCTCTGTTGAAGGCCATTAACAATGATATAGGGCATTCTTTGCCGTTGCAGATCTTAAGATTTGTTGTTTAACATGTTATGTATTAAGCCATAATTCTTTGAGTTATAATTCATTTCTGCTATCCAAATATTGTCAAAAGCTTTTTCAAAGTCTATCAAACAAGCACCACTTGCTTAAATTCCAATAAATATTTGATAAAAGTGCATGAACTGCTTGAGTTGTTGAGTGTTTGGGCTTGAATCCAAACTGTGTATTACAAACTATTTTTTTAAGCTTACAAATACGGACTATGTTTTTGTTGTTTATACAAACTTCGAAGATTTTACTAACATTTTGAAGGAGGCTTAAAGCTCTCAAGTTTTTTGGGTCGCTACAGTCCAAATTTAGTTTTTGGATCTCATACCTCACCAGGTGGTCTTGGCTTGAATTATTTTTATCTAATGTGTCTGAATTTATTCCCGCGTTTCTTATATGGATTTTATCGCCACTAAGTATTTTGATTGCTTCCAGTCTATTGAGCTGTGTATTTTTTGATTGCTTTTTTACTCGGCTAAAAATTCCTGAAGGATTGTTTTTGTGAATCTTAACGAGTTTATCCCGATAATATTTATTGATAGCTAAGATGAAATTATCTTTTAAAAGTTTTTCTGATGAGCTTTAGTTTGGTTTCTATATGATGAATGTTACTTTGTGTCAAAATGATTTCAAGTACTTTTTAATTAGGTTGACTAGTTTACTTTTTTTAATATGAAGCTTCTTTATAATTGGGTTAGTAAATTTGTCGAGTTGATTTCGACTATTAAATTTTTAGAATAGACTTTTCAATTGCATCAAATATTAAATCATCGCGGCTACTAATGCTAAAATCTATTTCTGATTTTGAAAGATTTCTATCATTTGGTATTAGATCATTATTTTTTAGATCGATTAGTAAATTATTCTTAAATTTCGTCCAGTTTGCCCTATGGTAATTAATTTTTGGGTCAGCTGTTTCTTTCAAAACTTTTATAGCTTGATCTTTTTCTATTTGAATATTACAACTTTTATCGCATTGTGACCACTATCGGAATCCTAGGTTTCTAAGCAATTCAGGCTGTTGTTGATTTTGTTAATTTCTAGCTTATTAGTAATTAACAGCTGAAAGCCATTGTTTTAGCTTAACGCCCTGGGCATTGTTAATGTGACTCAACCAATCTTCCTGTTTGCATTTCAGATCTCCTGCTAAAATGTAATAGTGGTTAAGTTTTTCTAGTTTCAAGGATTAAGAAGTTGAGTTAGTTCCGATTTAAAGACATTACAATTCTTGCCCGAAGGAAAGTATGCGGATATCACAAAAAGGAACTTATTGGATAGTAAAGATATTTTTATAAAACACGTTACTAAGTATTGGAAATTGTGAACAGCGTTATTAGTATAATTACGAAATTATATTTTTATATTTAATGTTATTTCTAATCAAAATGCCAGTCCCGCCACCTCTTTTTGCGTCTTTTCTTTCTTTTCTTATAAAGCAGTAGTTATCAAATTGTGGTTTATGTTTTAAATTTAGTTTAGTTTCATAAGTAATACTAAATCAGGATTATTATTTTGTATAAAATTATTGACATCGTGCCTTCTACTTAATTTAATTAAAGAATTTACGTTTATATGAATGATATGATAATATCATTATATTTATTTATATATATATATATATATATTTATATATATATAAAAGTATATATATATATAGATTTGGGTGTGTGTATGTATATATATTGGTTAGGGATATTGCAAATATTTATTCTTTTTAAGTTTTGGTCATATTTTAATTATGACCAGTACGCAAATGACCACAAAAATTATTTATGTATTTATCTTTAATAGAGCTTGTGATAATAAATTGAAAATATTGCATTTAAACGAATGAATAATTTTATTTGTTTATAAATATGTTTAAAAATAAAATAATGAAGTATTCTTAACTAAAATATATTTACATGATGACTATTAAAGTTCGTAGCAAACTACAACACTATGTAATAACACTTTTTCTTATCAAAAATCTAGCGATTCATTACTTTCTAGCCTTTCATTACTCTAACTCACTTCAAATCATACAGAAATATGAACGGAAAACGCTGCCCTCTGCATAGAATGATAAATCTTATAGTTAAGGTACAAATTTTTATATTTACTAAAAGGAAACTCAAAAAAAAGAAATCCTCAAATCCTAAAGTTTTGCATGGATTGCTGTGAATAACATTTTTTTTCATAACTGTTTGGTTGAGTAGCAAGTTTGGTTTAAGCTTAATCACCAAACCATAAAAATAATAAAAATGAATTTGGAGATAATCATATCATACATAGATAATTATTATTATAATTACATAACGTTTGTTTCAAACGCAGAATCTCCAACTCACATTTTTTTCCAACAGATTTTTTTTAGTGATTTCAATGTATGAACTAAATATAATTTAAATTCAAAAAAATTAAATTGAACTGTTCATATTTTTAAGTAAAGAATATACAAAGGACAACTTTGTTATCAATATTTGCATATTTTCATATGTATATTGTCCTATTATATATTGCGCCTTATAATATTTAACAAGCCGTTTAAAAAATGGCAAAAATAAATTTTTGTAAAGCATATTGCAAAAATCAATTACCCTGCGGCCAATATATAAAATAGACAAAGAAATATTTACTACGCACTACATGTTTTTTCGTCTAAATGGGAGGTGCCAAGTCCAAACTAAATGTCACTCTAGAAATTATAGTGTTTTATTATTAACCACAAACCACCATCATCATGAAAAAGTAGGAGTTCTATGTGTTGCACTTTAATATACAGACATATACATATATAATAGAAACATTTTTCCCCAAAAATATATGCCTGCATATACAAAAATATGTATATAAAAGAGTTTATATATATGGTTTACATGAAATACTACTATTAGTAACATTATTACAATGCTAAAATATAAAAATTAAAAAAACATTTACTAACATTGTCTAACCATCTTTTCGTTATACTTCCGTACAGGCATAGTACATAGACATATGTATAAACCTACATTATTGATATGATTGATAGACTTCGCAAAATACATTATAGAGAAGCAACCACCTTTTAAGAAAATAGGTATATTTAAAGATTCTTCTTTGATGCAAATACTAAAGTTATTCTACTTTTACTAAGAGGAAAACATTAAAAAAATCTAACAAAACAATTCGGGGAAGATACACTACTTTGTTCGTTTATAATTTTTCATTAAATGAAAGATAATGGATCTTATTTTGATAAATATTGCTCCGCAAGGTCGTACTAGAGGTCGCCGAAAGCTATTATCTGATGGGGACGCACGCCTTATGATGAGAAAAATGAGAACACACACATCTTTAACCCCAAAGGAAGCTTCTATAGGACCATATTAAACACACGGTTAAGCACATGGTGGCATCTTGGTCCATTGCAAAAAATTTATGGCATCATGCGGAAGGAAGAGTACTTGAACATATTACAGACCCATCTTCCCGATTTGTGAACATGGATGGAGACCCTAAACACACCTCAAAAACCGGTAAGGAATGGCTGACTGGGCAAAATTTTGAATTGATGGAGTGGCCTCCGCGTAGTCCCGACCTCAATCCAATTGCGAAGAGACGGTTGGGACAATAGGTGGAGTGGGAGCAAATTCCGGACGAAATTATCCAAAAATTGGTAGAGAGTATGCCCAAATGTATAAATAGTGTATTACAAAATAAAGGACTATGGACAAAGTACTAAAAATACAACATATTTTAAATGTTAAATATATTTTCTCTCATTGCTTATTGTTTTTTAAATTTTTTTAAGAGCAGTTTTGTTAAAAACTAAATAAGAAAGAACAGAAAAAAAAATTTTTAAATTTCTTTATTATTACCAATTTTATGTACCTAGTAATAGATGAAATGCAAACATGTACTCATCTCTGTTCCCCACTGTATATACATAAATATGTTCATACATATATAATTATATACATAAAAATATCTTGTGACTATACAAGGAGTTTTTGAAAGCGGAGAAAAACATAAAAGATAAATTCAAATGTATTTTTCTTAATTACATACATATGTATGTATGTACATAATTAGTCGGGAAATAGTCGGGTATAGACACACGGAAACCCTTCAACAGTCACCTTTACATCCATTAAAAGTAAGAGACTGGTGTGCAATGTGGTCGGACCTTATTTCTTTGAAACTGAAAAGGTGTAATGGTAACTGTCAATGCGGAGGGATATTGTGATATGGTTCAAGACTTTATTGCCACAAATCCATATTTTGAGCTTGATTAACATTTGTTTTCAATAAGACGGTGCCACATCACAGTAAAATTTTTCACCCTTCTGGTGTGATTAAGCCACCTTCGGCTACATAAAAAGATCATGTTCTTAATGTGACAAAAAATGTTTAAATTTTAGCTCTTTTTCCTTTCAAAAATTTTTAAATTTAAATTTTAATATATTTTTATTTTTAATATATGTATTTAGTCTTGTTCCAAATATAATTTATCTTATTTTTAAATATTGATAAGCAAATTGGCTACTCTGTGAAATATGATAGACGATTCCATCCTATGCGCACAATGTTGAGATATACATATATATGTTAAGTATGTATGCATGTTTATATACCGTTATATGTACATATATATATATATATATATATATTTGTATGTTAATATGGTTGAGTGGATATGCATATACATATGTGTGTATATATGTATGCATTTGTGAGTTCTTACGTTAATGATGATTTTAACTCTGTTAATAAAAAATAAAGTTTTTAATAGCGTTCCCGTGCATAAATGACTACGTTTGTAAGTATGTACATATGTATGTACAGTACATTTTAAATAAGGCAACTTGGCGATATATTTTGTAAAATGGCGAAAAAAAATTGCATATGCACATTTGTGCACGTATGCATGTGTGGATATTTATTTATGCACACGACATAGATGTACATATGTATATAAATACCCATACCCATACATCCATTTACATATATATTTATTTATATTTGCGTGTTTGCATCCATTTGCAAAATTAAGTTTACTATATACTGTATATATATACATGCATGCTTTCATATGTATAAATGTATCTTTGTATCGACTTCGTTACTTTGTATCAAATAGCATTAAATTACGAAATTCATCGGCAGCAGTAACAATTATAATTACCAACAAATCCATGTATGTATGTACATATATAAACTTTATTTAATATAATTTATTATTTTACACAATGCCATTTTTAGTAAAAAAAACAACAGTAAATAAGCGTTATAAACGCTTTTTTTAAGCGTTTTTTAGGAAGCCCACATATTTTATATATATATATATATTTAATATTATTTTTTGCACTACTGCATAAAGATTATTGAATGCATGTATGCATGTACATACACAACAAATGTGTACAAATCTACATATACATCCATTTATGTATGAATGGTATTAATGTAGAGATAACAAATGGAATAAATAACACCCAACATTATTTTATACAAGCAAATAAAATAGAGAATATAAAAAGTACCTTGATATTATTCTTTTTTGGTCAATAAAATTATTTCAACAAATTTACAATATAAAAAATAGCACATATGTGCATACATATATAAAAACACAAATGCAAGACTTAATTGCATTTGTTCCTTAATTTATTATACATGCAAGGAGTATATACATATGTATGTATATGTTTGTATTTACCCAATAACAAAGTGTACTGCAGGTGTAGTTACAACTTTTATTTAAATGCTCAGCTCTTGTTTTTTTATTATTAAAATGAGACCAAAATTAAAAACTTTTTATGCAAAGAACAGTTCAATTTTATTCAAACACAATTTAAAAGTTATTTAATGACTTTTTATTTAACTTTAAAAAAGAAAAAAAAACTTTCAAAAAAATCTAAACGTAAAAACACTGTGACAAGTAGAAAATATACCAAAGTATTAAAAATAAGAAACAACGAAAATCATCTGTAAACAGTCAACGTCAACAAAAATGTCAGGACTGGGAAATTTTAGTATAATAATGCAAATATGTAGCAGAATTTGACTCGAATAGAATAGAATAATAATATTGAAATTGCTCTATTCGTGTACACCATGTTCTTAGGAATAGGATATATCAAAGTTCACAATGGAAAATAGGTTTCCTTGTTCGTATTTTCTTAATAATTTTATATTCTTGCAATGCTTTCGTTTCGAATTAACAGACAAAGCAACGCATTTTTTTATTAATACTAATGTTTGGCAGTGCCAACGATTGAATTCGACTTATTTTAAAAAGGCAATACGCTTACAGTTACCTTGTATACCACATTTACACGAATAGCAAATATCGATGGTACGCTGGAAAAACTCAATTAAACCTACATTTTTCAATATACAAAATTTTGTGATATAACTTATATGGTTAATTTTGATTCTAGTGGTGAACTCGTATAATTTATTATCATTCTCTCCAAAAATAAGATAAACATTATATATTTGTAATTTCAAAGGCGATCATTGAAACTGATTCCAATTAAAAAGATACTTTCTATGATGGAACCACAGGTTATTTAAGAACCGTGCTGAACAAACACTATATATCATTACATTCTACATCCAATGGGAATAGAATAAAGAATTATTATTATTAGTCTCAAATAGAGAATCAATAATTTTAATAAGTCCAACAAATTGAAGATAACAATATCTGCGATTGCTTGCTATTTATTACTCAATCGCAGGGTTTGTATCACTTTCTATAAAATGCACATTTATGATTTTTTTTTTTACACATCATACTATTAGATCAGAGAGCAATTACTTCTAGCACTTTAACAAAATATTTATTTGCATAATTTTTGTATATTACGCACATTTTGATAAACTTCTTTTTAAATAGGAGAGAATAATTTCATATTTTCGTGAAGTGAATCCTACGACTGTGTACTGCGTAAGAACGTTAAATAATACATACAAACTTCCATCTCAGATAGAAATCCAAAGCAAACTGGAGGATGAATAAAAAAAAATACGTGAAAACAGCTGCTTATTACTGCAATAACACAATTGTATAACAAAAACGTAAACAAATAGCCATAAAAGAGAACAAGTAAACATAATACAAAAATGTAATGACACAAATACGTAATTATATGACATTTTTAACTGAAAATATTTCTATAATAAAACATTTAAACGTTCTTTCAATTTAAATATTTTTCAAAATATTTAAATACATACATATGTAAATAAAGCCATACATATCATTAGTATGTCCTATGTATGTATGTATGTGCAAATTAAACGAAATTGATGTATGGGAACAATAAAATTAAAAAAAAATTATTAGTAGTATATATTTTTCATTAAGTTACTTCTATAGGATGTGTTAAAATATAGTATTTTTAACGCATCAATTTAAAATTTTATATCTCTTTGACTACATACCGTACTGAAGTTTTTCCTTTAACTTTCTAAAAAAATGTTTAATATAAGCTCATGTTAATAAAAATGGCTACCAATCTTACTTTGTTTTGTTTTATTATTCTATTTTTCAAAAAATTGCTGATCAGCTGTATTGTTTCTTTAATATACAAAAACACCTACGTAGCATGTATAAATGGTGTGTGTGTTTTTTAGATATTTAATTTTATATTGCTTTTTGAAGTTCAACTTATTTTTGGGTTGTCAATGTGAATTGGCCAGGGCATTTGTTTAGATTATGTGCTCACAAGGCTTATTCAAGCTCAGCTGATTTTTCCTGTTTCAGTTTTTCCAATGTACAATTATTTATATAAATAATGGAATACATATTTACATATGTATACTAAAAAAAAAAAATTAAAATTGTGAAAACCGTAACAATGTTTTATCTCTTTTTCTCATACTTATTTATTTAAATATTCAAAGTTGTTATTTTCTTATCTTTTTTCAACTGATTCGTACGGAACAGATGAGCGCGAATATGTAAAACCAACCACATGTGTATATCAGTTTCAAATCTAGCCAGGATGAGATTAGGAAGACTAAAAATCTGTGTAAAAATGGGCAAAGCATTGGCTATTATTAATTGGTGTATAATTCGGAATTAAATCCAGCTTAGCAAACGAAGTTTACAAATGAAATTATACTAAATAATAAAATTAAAGATTCATTATAAAATAACTCACGCATTTCCCAAACATCCAATTCAATCTTAAATGGATATTTGTGAATATCATTGTCATTGAATTATAAAACGTTTTCGTCGGTAAATAATAAATTGTTAAACCAAATTCTCATTAACCTGTAATTTTCCAACATTAGAAGTTAATATCTAACTATTAACACTGGCAGAAAAACATCAAAAAATATATTGCAAAAATGAATATGTAAAATACTCAAGTTTTATTAAAGGCTTATCATACACGTATGTTGTATGATGGCATACTTTGGATTGTGCTATTATATTGAACACAGAAATTTTTTAAGCGGAAGTTATAGCGGTTATGGGTACCCACGAAAATATTATTACAAGAGGAGAAAAACGACAAAAAAAAGAAATAGGAAGATGGGTCAAGGAATAGTTGGGAAAAAGAAACAAATTTTGCCATACCAATTTATTACGGGAATTGGAAGCCACCGTTGCTAAAGACTGCCGAAATTTCTTAAGAATGGATAATCGTATTTCTGATGATTTCTTGTCGAAATTGGTGTCTTTAATTGTAAAGTAGGACACGCAGATGAGTGAAGCCAAAGTGAAGCAGGATTAACGATTGTGCATCACTTTACTATTTTTGCCAACAGGCAAAACACTTTCTTATTTAAAATTTAAAGCTTATATGTATGTACATCCTAACCGTATTCCAAAAAATTTAATTTTTCAAAGTACCATAGCGTCGGTACGCATAAATCGTCTCCACATGGTACAGATTTGGCAGCTTGGTGGATCCTTTAGAGCTCACTTAGGCAACAGCCATGTAATTAATTAATTTTTTTCACCATTCCAACCGCTGCATTGTTTTCTATTTTGCATAATTTCTTATACCCATTAATTTCCTTGCATTTGTTATATCAATATGATTTTATATGAAAAAAGTGTGGAAAGCTTTTACAAACCTTTCTAAACTTTCTTCAGAAAATAAGATACATTTTCACAAATTGCCGCTATTTTCGATGGAAAGATAACTGAATTTTTATATGAAGTATGGGGTACACTATTAGACGAGTATGTTGCTATGTGACAGACATCGGAAAATTAAAAATTTTTGAAAATCAACATACATGTCTAACGCACTCGACATACATGCTCGTGAATTTTAGTATACCATGAGACATGTTTGTAGACAAATAAGCATGTCTAATGGGCCTTTTATTTAAATTATATATATCGAAAGCACGCCAATATACAGAGGCATACTCGGTTCCCAATATAAATTTTTAGTGTGGGAATCTCCGAATACTGCGATTACGCACTACTATAATTGAATATATGTAAAGCAAATAAATTTTGCGGGATTTTCTTAACTCCAAAAGTATACAGTTTCTTAAGTAATAAATCACTTCAGTTGTTTAACATTTTTGTTTTATTTCAGTCAAAATCAAAAAAAAAAAAAAAAAGGTACTCAGAATCACATTTGGATTAGTAAATATTTGTTTATGTGAAAAGCAGGAAATTCCTCTGACGTATTGAATTAAAAGTAATGCAACCACAAGCCAACCATACTAAAAAAACGTAATGTATTTGAGATAAACAATTATAATTAAAGAAATAACATATGTATTACTTATGGATGCACATAACTTCAAGTAATCTCGATACTTTTGGATTATTTGTAGAAGGTCAAAAAATTGTTTAAAAGTTAAAAGATGTCTATTGTGGGGCATTCTCCCAACCTATTTATTATTATAATAACATACAAAGCACAATTGCAATGCATTTTTAATATTCTGCCGAATATGGCATCATTAGTGTAATTAAAAATAACAAAATACATAACATTAGACATTACAATTGTTTCACAGAGTACATTTTAAAATACCTGTTTCTTATATTAAGAGCGGACTTTGGTACTGCTAAATAAAAAAGTTGGCAAAGTCGTAATTCGCTTATCTGAACTATTAAATGTATTCAAAAATATAAATTTAGTTGATTTCAGTGCCCTCATAATATACTGAACAAATTTTTGCGAAGTTTATCAGGATAATGTTGTCCTAACAAAACAATTTTCTTTTCAATTTTTTTTATTTTCTCAAAGTGCTCATATCAATACCCAAAGAAAAACAATTTATTATATTAGAATTTCAATAATACGAATGCCATATTTAAAGAACTTTTATAAGAAAAAGTTCAATCGACATTCAAAATATGTCGCTGTGTTCATCTTCATGCATTTAGGTAATTAATTTTCAATTGTTAAGTCTAAGAAATATATTTAAGGACGGCATTTGAGATAATAAAAAAATAGAAATAATTCATTTTTCCCAGCATTTCCATTACTCATATTTAAGTAATTTCCATCTACTGTTTGCGCCACCTTCTACTTGACAAATAGTTTTAAAGAGCTTTCTCATATGCTTAAAAAATGTGAAAAAAGAGACTTACGGTCTTAAATCAATCTTAGACTCCAGATCCCTTTTAAGCTTTAAGGTTTTTCGATTTACCGCTTTAACACATTAATAAATGTTTGATGTGGCACTCGGATATTTGCAAATTGACGCATTTTCTTTTTGCCTTCAGCTTGTTGTTTGAGAAGTTTCATACGTCTCGTTACATCACCACCGTACTGAAAATTCTCATCAATGATATAGATAAATATAAAAAGAAAAATAACATACCAATTTAGATGTGACATCTTTGCGATATGCTTTAATGGTTTCTCTAGCTAAGACGTTATTACCGACACATGCTTGAATGGCGATTTGAACCATTTGTCGAGGTATTAAATCTTTAAGTTTAGCAGTCATACTACGCCCAATATCTTTTGCCTTTGTAACATGGACTATGCGACATAACTCGTCAACAGGTTTTCCATTTAGATGAATATCCAATCGAACTAAATTTGTCAAGTGATAACCATAATTTTCATAATTGAAACTAGCATAGCCAGAACTAAGCGATTTTAAATTATCATTGAAATCTAAAATTATTTCACTTAAAGGCATTATGTAATTCATCAGTATGCGATCGTTGTCGATATTAATTGAACTCTCTTGAACACCTCTGCGTTCAATACATAAATTCATGATTTGTCCCACAAATTCGCTGGGTGTAATTATTGTCCCCTTAATTAAAGGTTCGTAATATTCCTTAATATTTATGGCGTCCGGAAATAGTGCCGCATTCGATATTTCCAAAATATCGGTGCCCATTTGCTTAATCATTTTTGGGTTTTTTAGTACTATACGATAAGTTGCAGAGGGTGCAGTAATTATTGGTTCTGCACCGAACTCCTGTTCCAAACGCTGGCAAAAGACTTCCATGTGCAGAAGGCCCAAGAAGCCTAAACGCCAACCTTGACCCAATGCGGGACTGGAATCAACATTCATCGTCACCACAGAGTCATTGAGAATAAGTTTATCAATAGCACTTCGTAAAGCAACATGTTTTGATTGATCGGATGGAAATACACCGGCATAAACCATAGGCTGTTGTGGCTTAAAACTGCCAACAGCGTTACACTTTTCATTTTTTAAATGTATGGTATCACCAATAATAGATTCCTTAATATTTCGCATATTACAAGCAATAAGACCAACTTGTCCAGCAGATCTATAAAAGAAGAAAAATATACATATAAAATAAATCGGTTGGGACAAATTTCGCAATTTTGATACGTTCTATTATTATGACTATTATTATTATTATGCTTACATTATTATTATACACATATAAAATGGAAACCGTTTGTGCCTTTACTGTAATGCCACGTTCTTTTTCAACTTGCAAACTGTCCAATACTTGGCTGCCGGAATTACGTGAAATGGCTCCTGTTAGCTCTAAGAAACGGTCAGCCAATGTGCTCTTTCCATGATCCACGTGAGCAATAATACTAAAATTTCTTATATGCTCTACACTAATATTGGCTAAATTCTTAAGTTCATCAGAATTTGAATTGGCCCTGGAACTTGACAATCGTGCTGATGCTTTAAAACTAATGTTTATAGAACAGTATTAGATAAATAAAAACATGCATGCGTATGATCCTACATACATACGTATATGTACGCGATATCTATATACATGTACATATGTATGTGCATATGAATGATTCGAAGTATTTCATAATCTAATATGTACATTGCACTCACAATTTCCTAATTGATTTGCCATTGAACTCCGTTAACTTGACTCGACTTATTTTCAACATTGCAAATACGATGGCCATAATGTATACGATGGTTTTTATACAACTATAATTTTCACAATATTCGACAGCAAGCCGGCAATTCGATTACATCAAGGCACAACGAATTCGGTGTTGCCAAGCCAAAGAAATAACCACAATTTGCAAGAGGTGAGAAATGAAAAATCTTTTTCTCGCTCGTAAAGCAACTCTCGCGCAAATGGCAATTGTCATAAACATTGCGCAATTACTGTTCCATGAGGCTGCTACGATTTGTACATATGCATGATAAATCATATATTTCCAGTTGGAAAAGCATACCTATGTTTGTACGTGTAATACAGGAATGGGAATATTTTGCTTACTGGTGAAAATTAACGGTATTTCAATGTGGATGGACTTGTAATTGATACATTTTACTCCATTATCCTAGGATCTATGTGTAAATACTTAAATTAACATTGCTGATGCGAGAAAAAGAACAAATATTCCAATAAACTAAGTTTTAGAAATTTTTGATAATACAATTTAAAGCCACAGTGTCCGCAATTGAGATATTTTAATTTTGCAGCTTTTTCTCAATTTTTTTTTTTTTTTTTTGGTTTTTATACTCTAAAAATATACATAGTTTTAACATCGAATGTTACAAACATTTTTGTTATTAAAACATTATCTTGAAAATCGCAAAAGATTTTAAGTAGGAAAATTAAAAATTAAACATCAATACACATTATACATTTTCTATCGCAAAATTACAAAAGAATTAAACACATCAGACAATGCATCACTTAGGGTAATTTGTGTCTTGTACCATGAAAAAAGAAATTTCTTTAGCAAAATAATCTGCACCAATGAAGGCCATTTCCAGCTCAATACCAGAATGGTCGCATTCAGTTGAGTGTGGTTTTGGATGCAGATTCAACAGGAATGCCCCATTTGCCATACAGCATGTGACAGTAAGTATTTTAGAATAAAAGCTCGAAAATCGCATTAGTTCCTGTAGAGGAGTAAATTAAGCATTAGAATCATGCGAATAGACAATTTTAACATTTTTTTTTTTTTAGATTTTTTTCAATGAAATGTGTACACCACAACAATTTAAGAGCTTAAACCGACATTATTTTCAACAGCTTATTGAAGAACGTAATTGATAAATTATTTAAAATATTGGGCGCACGCCGACAGATAGTTTCTCATTTTTAACGGGAAACTAGTTGTATACCAATGAAACAAAAATATTTTTAATGTATAGAAAGTTTTCCTTTTTAATTAAAACATCACCTCAAAGAACCATTTATATATACATGTATATCACACTCTTCAATAATTCCTTATTTATTTTGAAGTAATTTTCTTTGGATTTAATAAAATAAAGTAGAAATTTTTATGCACAATAAACATACATATCATCTAATCCCATGCCTCTTTAACTTTCAAATGATTCAATCGATCCTCTAGTGTTACATGCGGCTTTAATTTTTTGACGGTTTGGCTGTCATTCCACATCGCAATTTTCGCTTCCGACTTTTTCAAATCTTTCACATGACCAGCAGATTCTTCCTTAAAAAAATAGTTAAATAATATAATTCTGAATGGATTGAGCACTAATTGCACCTACTACTGTGAGATATGGATGTCTTAGAAGTAACATGGTTTGTTCTTGCATCTTATAATCGCGCCGAAGATTTTCCATGGCCTTAAAACCTACACGCTTAATTAAACGTTTCTTGCCACGAAATATATGGCCAGGAACCGTATTTTTAAAGAAATTGATTAAAGTTAAACGCATTCTTTCTTTTATTTAAATAATTCTACAGCACAAACAATATTTTACACTTTCAATTTTTTACAAAGTATAAAAATTGCGTAAATGAAAAAGAAATATATCATAAGAGATGGCAAATAAGAAATGAATATCTTAGAGGAAATGGTACATTTTTTTAAGAAATGGTACTATTTGCCCCACTTATGAAACACAAATTCTATACCTTCATACTTATGCTAAATTATGTCCTTTGATTTTTATAGTTTTATATTATTTAATTAATAGATTAATTAATATATTTTTATTTTTTGTTATTTTTGCTCAAGATAATTAATAATACAAGGAAGAAGTAAAAAGTTAGAGAAAAGAGGAAAATACCACAGACGTTTTTTCCAATTATTAAGTTACGAGTTATTCCTCGCAATTGAGGCCCTGCTTCACTATCCTACACAGTATTAAAAGATGTTAAATTTGACATGTATTATGAAAAAGTATTATAGTGTAACCTAAAACCATATTAATTTTTTGACAGTAGAATAGCACTTGCGATAGTTTTTCAAATCCATCATTTTATGAAAATTTTGAAAAACTTTTGGAAGTTGTATTCGAATGTCAAAAAAATAATACGGTTTTAGATTACATTATAATACTTTTTCATAATACATGCCAAATTTGACAGATGTTAATACTGTGTGGAATAGTGAAAAAAGGCCATAAATTATATTCAATACAAAAGACCCATAAAATCCATAAAAAGGTGACAAATTTGCAGCAAAAAGAATATTTTCGGAGGTGATAAACAAGTTGTGATAAACTTATAAAAATCTTATTAATAGTAGGAAAGTCTGTCATCTCATTATTTCCATTGATACTAAAATAATACGACAATGTCCAAAAATTATACTAAAGCAGCTCTGCAGTTATTGATGTGTATGGAAGAGATAATGTTGTATGGATTACATCAAAACAGCTGATCAATTTGGTGGTATGTATGTACATAGCGAAGTTCGTTCTGTATGTTTATATTATATTTTTCTAGTTATAAAGAAGGTCAAACAAAGCTATTGAAGATTCTACACAACAAAAGCAGAATCAAGTTAATAAAAAAATTTCTCATGGCCAGTAGTTCAAAAAATATTAATTATAAAACATTAAGCGACGAAGAACATAAAATTCTGATTTATGAACACCATCTGCAGCAGCAGCACGATAACGATGCAACGAACAATGATGAGGACACTCCTCGAAATAGTGGTGTTCTTTTGCACACAGTACCCGAAATTAATCGATCCCGCTGGAATCATATCGAAGATTTAGATTCCTTTTTTACACGGATGTATCACTATCATCAAAAGCATGGATTTGCTGTAATCGTTTTTGACGAATTGTTCCAAATCATACAAGTTGCTTTTGTGATTTGGCTCATCACATTTACTGTACATTGTATTAACCATGATATGCTCTTTGGCAATGTGTTGCCAGCAGACCACATGAAAATTTCAATATCAGACACAATAATACCCATGGATAAGTGCGTAAAAAATTTTGGAGGTTTTACAATATTGGTGCTTCTTATTGCGTCGATTTATTTGGTAATACGTAGTGCGAAAGTGTTGTACCATTTGTGCCAATACTGGGATATAAAAAAATTTTATAACACTGCGTTACATATTGATGATGTAAATTTGGATAATATTACTTGGCACGAAATCAAAAAGAAAGTCAGGGAGGTCCAAGCAGAGCAGCATATGTGTATTGATAAAGATCATTTGACAGATTTAGATATTTATCATCGCATATTGAGATTTAAAAATTACTTGGTTGCTTTGATGAATAAAAACTTGCTACCAGTGCGTTTTACCCTCCCGTTATATGGAGAGGTAGTTATGCTTTCAAGAGGATTGTTGTTTAATATTGATTTAATACTTTTCCGTAGTCCTGGATCTCCTTTTCAGAACAACTGGCAGCTAAGAGATGACTATTCAATAAGAGGTAATCAAGTTGAACTCGCTAAAAGATTGTCAAATCTTATTTTCTGGATAGCAATTGCAAACTTTGTGTTGGCTCCTCTTATATTTCTGTGGCAGTTAATATACTTTTCATTTACGTATGTAAACATATTAAAAAAGGAACCTGGAGCATTGGGAATGCGCACTTGGTCCAATTATGGTCGTTTGTACTTGAGGCATTTTAATGAATTAGATCATGAATTAGATGCTCGCCTTAATCGTGCTTATCAATATGCTAATCGTTATTTAAATTCATTTTCATCACCTATAATGGCGGTATTAGCAAAAAATGTGTTATTCATATCAGGAGGAATATTGTTACTTATTCTTGCTTTGGGTATATACGAAGAACATGTATTTCAAGTTGAACATATGCTAACCATAATCACTGCTCTCTCTGCTATTGGTCTGTTATGTCGTAACTTGATACCAGATGAAAACATGATTTGGTGTCCCGAACAACTAATGACTGCAATATTAGCTCACGTCCATTATTTACCAAGTAGTTGGAAGAATCATGCACATACTTCTTTAGTTCAAGGAGAGTTTGGAAACTTCTTTCAGTTCAAAGCTTCATACTTTCTCAGTGAAATTATCAGCCCTCTTGTAACACCTTTCCAACTGCTTTTTGTATTTCGGCCGAAAGCCTTAGAAATCGTAAAGTTTTTTAGAAGCTTTACTGTCTCCGTAAGAGGAGTGGGAAATGTCTGCTCTTTTGCTCAAATGGATGTTCGCAAGCATGGTAATCATGAATGGCAGGTGGATTTATCTACAAATTCGCTACATCAATCAGAGAATGCTACTGCAGCCACAACGAATGGTAAAACAGAATTGTCATTGTTACACTTTACTCTAACTAATCCGGAATGGCAAATGCCGCCAGAAGCATTACACTTTGTAAATGCTGTCAAGCAAACTGCATTAACAGATTTAAATAAAGCTGCTGTAGCAGGTGGAATGACAGCCTCTACACAAAGGAGAGATTGTGTTAATCTCAATCCATTGACAGAGAGTCTGCTGTCATTTGGAAGCATACAAGATGAATACTCTTCAGTAGCAAAATCTCTGCTGTTTCGACATAATGTTCAAATCCCCAAAGCAAAAGAAGATGGGAAGAGAGTAGGGCAACAATGTCAATGTTATTTTGAACAAATGCTTCAGCAAAGTTTAGGAGCTGACCACTCTCATTTATCGAATCATCTGCCTGCTCCTTCTAACCGATTGAAAAAATTAAGAGTTTCAAAGTTAGAAGGAAGTTTAAATGGCCCTTCCAAACAACAATCACTTATTTATAGCCTTTATGGGCCGGATTCTTTATGGGCCAATAAACCGAATGATTTGACTGTTGCAGAGATGTGTTTAAGTGCACTATATTTGCATGAAGTTCACCAGAAAGTTAAAAAACCTCTCATTGGTGACTTCCCCACTGAAGTTATAACCGACGGTACACACGAACTTGGAAATGTAACCTTAACTGATACCATAGTTACATCTTCATCAGCTGTAGAGACAACACCCCTATTACGAATTCAGTCATAGCATCAACTTAATTGGTTATAAGATGACTTTATGTATGTATATTCATTATATAAACAATTGTGGATATAACAGCAGTACTGTGTAAGGACGAATGTGTAGAAATGTAATCAAAATCTTAAAACAATAAAAAATTGTTTAAAATTAAATTATTCTTTTTATATATTTGTATTCGACTGTCTCAAATCTTATATACCATTCCCCAAAAAATATGTTGCATATGTAGCTATTTTTCTACACCACTGTTATGCTTTTTATGCATTGCAGTAAACTTTGATTTTGTAGCATATTTCTCATTACTAAGAAATATTAAAAAATTTAATTTTGCTTTCCATATGTAATCTTTAAAGTTATGTGTAAACACGGTACCACGAATTAGGTATTGTATTGTTCTTAATGAACATTTAGGCAGCTTTTACTTTGTTAATAAGAAATATATTTCTCTAAGGAATTTATTAAAGTAGTGCGAAATTTTGATCTGAGCATTGTAAAATATTTGAAACATTTTTATAATTTGTATTATGGGCTAAAGAGCGTTGCTAAAAATTAGGTATTGGTAGCTGCAAATTAATATTATCATAAAACTTTATCAAAATTTAAAATTAAATATAGGTATATATATACATATACTTACACACATAAATATTTGTGTACGTCGTGAAGAATTAAACCTTTTGTAATTTGCAGAATAATACCCAACTGCGCCATTCGTACAAAAAAAAAACCAATATAAAAATAAACGCAGCAAATAAGTACAAACAAACACACACCAATGCTTTTACATTATCTTAGAGTGTGTTGGATCCTCATATTCTACTTATTATGGCTTATTTTGGCATTTTTAACTATAATGTATAAATTTTTTTTTAATTTCCACGAAATGACAAGAAATACCTTGGGCAGAAAAACATACAGACTGATATACGAACAAATCTCAATCATATATGCATCCGGAATATATTCACTTTTTATTTAATAATTATCCTATTTTTAGTTAGTAAGAAAATCAATTTTTTCAAAAATTAAATTCAAACTTTTTCATAAAATTTTTAACCATTTAAAATATTTCTAGTATTCTACATATTGAAGTGTACATAATAATATAAAATTCTCTTTTATTTTTATCCCTTATCTTCTTACTGAATGCAGATCGTATTACTTCTTTAAAGTTAATAAAGTAAAAAGTAACCCAAATTATTTTGGTCAAACTGATAATAAAATAATTTTTAAGAATTATAATTTTAAAAGAATTAAATATTATTTCGTGAATATCATATTAATAAATTTCAATTATAATATGTCAATTAAACATTTCAGCGCGAAGGAATAATTGTGTGTGCATTACTAAAAATTATCTATTGAAAACCAAAAATAAAGCGTTTGAAACGAGCTTGTACGCATAAAGGTTTTCTAGGAAAACGAAATAAAATAACTGATATTTTTAATAAATGATATTGTAATTTATAAGTAATTTACAATTTTTTTTAATATTTATTAATTAGTTTTCACGTTTTAATAAAGAATTTGTGGTACTGTACATTCCACAATGCTAATTCCAATTAAGAAATGCAATACACATTCTCGTATATATGTACATAACCAGTTGTACTCTGGAAACTATAACCAATGTGAAAAGTCTAAATATCCTCATTTTGGAGTATTTTATTTTCGACATTTATGTATACATAAAAAAAGTGAAATATTACTGGAATTGTATTTTAGGATTTGTTGAGACGCGTTTGTTTTTATTCTCATCATCTTCGCTGCCATAGTACCGATCGATGTAATGAATAACTTCAAATCCCACTTCAATCATAATTAGTATAATAATCATCCACTCCAATCGTGTATTGTGGGCTTCATTCAAATTGTGCGATATTAACTCGGCCAACTCTACGCAATGGTTTATTTTCTCATTCATGACCTTTGTTCGGCGCGATATTGAAAAATAATTGCAAACTTTAACATACAAAGCTTCCAAGTCTTCCCGATCCCAGTAAAAGTCGGGCGTGTCCAACAAGTCGGAAGACAAGTTAATAACGTGCCTTAAAGCTAGCAATTCACCCGTCTTGCGTAAAACTTCTCCTCTCGATATACGAATACGTCTGCCCTTTTTCATATCATCCGTTATAAAAGCCATGGAATCTATATAACGATCTAGGGTAGCTTCCCAAATGCCCAATTTAATTGACGTGGCCATTGCGTTAGAAAATGTATATTTATTATAAAAATTGTCTTCTCCCGATTGTAAAAAGAATTTGCCATTTTGAAAGAATCCCTTTGCAGGTTCCACGTCTGTTGAAGCTATTAAATCTCCTTCTATGTCTAGCGCAGAAGCTGGTATGTAAGTATACGGCATTACCTCACTTTCACTTTGCACTAGTGGCGCTAAGTACGATTCCTTTTCGAACGTTCTCAAAAACGACAACACATTATTTATTTCAATATCACTGAAATTCCACATCACAACAGATCCTTCACGAAAGAAAAATATGTCACGAACACCATCATCTACCTGCTTTTTGGCTGTAACATAGAGAACATCCTGCTCCACACCCAAATTATCTGTAGAAAAGAATTTTTTCGACTCGTAAAGCTTTTGTTCTTTAAGTGCTATAAACAAACGCTCTAAATCGTATTCCTCCGCTGTTGAAAAGGCTGATACATTGAAAAACCCTAGGGCTGTCAAATCGGAGAGCTCTGCTCGTTTCTTTCTCTTTTTAATTATTTTGTTTAAATCACCCGCCTCCGTTGAAGAGAAAGTTGATTGCATTAGTAATGTCTTCTGATCTAAGTGTATGCCATTTGGTATTAACAGCGTCCGATCTTCCAAATAGTGTAACTTTGATTCTAAATTAAATTTGTTAAGATTTGTTTGTGAGACATAATTTCTTTGTGCTACCTTCCGGAATTTTCCGATTTTAATAGCTACGAGATTTCTCTTTGCTATTATGCGTGCGAAGTTCATTATTGTTTTATTTATCTTATATTTATAACTTATTCAACAATTCCTTAATTTTGTAAAACGTATACTTTTAAACACAGAATAACACATAAATTGCACAGTGATAGCTCAAAAATGCTCATATCAGTTTTCAATACTAAACTTTGTATGAGCGATGTAGATATAGGTGTATTTTTCTTTATGCAATGTGTTAGAGAAAAAGAATATAAAAACATTTACCAATGTAAACAAACATTAATATAGAAAAAATGTAAATAAGCTAAGAGCTTAATAAATTAAAATTGTATGTTTAAAATAATAAAAAGTTATGTATGTAAAACTGAAAAATATGAGTATATAATAACAAATAAAAATATATATTTATTATACTTAAAGCGGGAATGCGCAAATACAAATTTTATGCTGAAAATAGATCGGAGTAATTAAGGAGAGTTGGATTCAAAAGTGATCCATCAGATTTTTTTCATTTGCTAATAATTTCTTTTTCATTTAGATTGTTCATTGAAGATTGAATTTTCCCACAAAATAACATGAATAAAAGCAAGATTCTTTTAGAAATTGATAATTTTAGAATATAGCAGTGATTTCAGTGCTGGCAAAAGTATGTAAGTGCAAGTAGAATTCTAATGTTAATGTTAAGGACTTAATATGTGGGTTTCTTGTAGAATATATTATATTAATGATTAAAAAATTTGTCCTAGAGGCTGGTGGAAATCTCAAATGAAATTGTTTTTTACTACAAACCTTAAATAGACAATAGACAGTTGCACACATCAAATGACATTACTGAATTATGATTTCTTTTAGGACGCTCAGTAGATAGATGCACTAAAATATACATATATACTAATGGAGAAAGCAGATTAAAAAAAATCACCTTCTCGAGAGGAACTTGCAACATTAGCAATATTTAGAGGAAAAAGTGTCAACCCAATTGCAAAAGTTTTAATGTTTCTTATTGTTTAATTATTTTCTCTGTTAATTTACTGTTAAAACCAAAAACATATTGATGTACAGATAGTATTTCTGTTATGCTATAATTTATTGAATTGCCAAAATAAAGGAAATAACAAAGCTTATAATTCGTGTTAGTATTTTATTTTTATTGATTTCACAAAAATTGGTGTTGATAATGACCTCCTAAGCACTTATGTATCTATCACTCACTTGGGCAAATCTTCATCTGGATATGTAAATATAAAAACAAAAGTTTGGTACAATGTATTAATTAAAGAATTAAAATATGTTACGAATATTACACTAACTAACATAACATTAACTTATGTTCCTTGAGGATAATTTTTATGTGATCCTGGGGCACAAAAACAAAAAATTAATTTTTGTAAGGACATCATAACCAGTTAGAAGAGGAATAGAGAAAAGAAAATTGGCCCGAACGATTGTTTCCCACAAAGCAGAAAATTCTAATTGCTTATGCTGCCTACTGCGAAGAACTTGTCCATCGTTAGAAGAAATATTGTTACTATACTTACAAATTCTGTCAAAACTACTGGTAATAAAATTGCTAACCTTGCCGCACTTTTTGGGGCATGGGCATCTTCTCTCCTGCAGGAGATGTCTCTATACAACGTTGGCCCCTAAAAATAAAAATAATCGTGTGCTTTCATGTTATTCTAATTACACCACACTATGCGACGCAATGAATGAATACTTCTAAAAAACTTTGGTTAAAATTGAAAAAAATATTCTATATACGTCGCGCCAATTTTAATTAAAATTCCTTCAGAAATGCTAATTTCGTAAACTTAAGTCATTTCTTGTTTACCTGTATCAAAAAGACGGCATGAGAATGATATATATGAAGATTATCTGTCACTCTCATACAAAGTTTAGATGTATCATAGTTGCATTTTTATGCTGTCAATGTATTTATTAGCAAAGCGAATTGAAAGCAGGTAGCAGCGGGAACGCAGATGATTTTTTTTATATTTAAAAAATGTTATTATTAATCACTAAGAATATTAATAGAACGTGCTTTTGTGCTTTGAAAAAAGGGGATTTTTATTCAATTATTTCAATAAAAAACAAATCTGATGGTAAGATGTAAATTTTCATAGACAAACATGATGCTGATTTCTGGTATATTACAGATATTAAAAAATATTTATAGTTTCGGTTCTATACTAATGAGTTACTATCATCTGGTATCATAGGAGAAAACACTAAAACATCTTAAATCTTACCTTAATATATTTGGTCCATCAATGACCCAAGTGCATTTAGATAATTATTTAAATCCTATTGATGTGAAATATGGGAGTACAATCTGATGGTTTTGCTTGGTCTGGCGGTATGTATTAACAAAATATAAACAAAATGATTTTTAATTTTTGTCACATGTGTATGTAACAATATTATCGAAAACCATTTTAATAAAAAAATTTTTTTAAATATTTTAGATTTGCAATTATCAATTCTAAGTAAGAAGTATGTATAGGAAGTATAATACAGGAAAAGAATCAAAGTTTCTAGTCTATGATGATAATTTATCAAAGGCGAATTAATTGTAATCACGTGTGTGAAGAATACCAGAGAAAGTAGACATAATTCCATATTCGGTTAGACAAAAATTTGTTTACATTTATTTAACGTTTCCATTACAGAATAACCAGAAATCACAAAAGTGGCAGCTCAAAAACGCTCTAATCAGATTTTACTGCATAACTTTGTATAAGCGACTCGTATGCGAATAGGATATTTACTAAGGTAGGAGTTAATTAAAGGTATTGAATAATTTTTTCGATTAACTAAAAATGCATTTATCAGCAGCAAGGTGATTAAAAAAATTATTTGCGTATTAAACATGAATAAAATGAAGGTTTTTTTAAAAATTGAAAATTTTAGAATATAGTTGTGATTTCAAAAAGTAAACTAAACTAGTTTTGGGCCGAGTGCTTGCGGGATATTTTTTCTATATCAACAACTACAGTCAAGAACCTGAGGGCAATCGATTCCTTATTTTTAATACTTGCTGGCCAAAACAGTAAGGCTAAAAATAATAAGTGCAATTAAAAGTTCTAATGTTAAATAAAAGCCTAATAAGGGGGGTCGTTGCAGAATAAGTTAAATTGCAGATGAAACAAATTGTTTTAAAGAGAGTGATGGCATTGTCAGAAGAAAATGTCTTTTACTACAAATCAATGGAAGTATAATGCATTTATTCCCTTTATTTACAAATATTTATAATAATATATTTTAAAATAGATTTTTTATTTAACTGCTTTTTACAACATTAGCTATATTTAAAAAAGAAAAAGTGTAAGCGCAAATAAGGATATTCAATATATATTAGCAAACTACTGAAGTGGGTTTTTTTTTATTTGGTTTGATTAGTTTGTAATTCCATATCGAAGGGTAATATTGGCATCTGTTCTCTGAGTTTAATTTTTAAGTTATAGACAAATTATTATTTATTTAATTTATTATATTTAACTCCTTAAAATTTTTTATAAATGAATTTCAAATAAAATTATAATATATGAATATAAAGGTTCAATACATGTTCAATGAATATTAACTCATTTGCAGCCAGTAACCTTCGAAATTATTGTGGGGGCAAATGTGTTTAACATTCAGGTAGTAATTTTTGAGTGACAGGATGCCATTTGTTTTCCCTTTCCTACTTTTCCCTCTCCTACTACCCTTACCTTTTAGACTTCTCCAATCAGCTGCAATCACTCGTTTTGATTATGCACGTATGCTTGTGTAATTCAAAAAACTTATAGAAAAGAGATATTAAGAATCTTGTTATTCTGGTTGTCGATTTTATATTGTGTAAATGCTTTGCTAGTGTAAGATTGGACTGAAAATACATAAAGCGAGTTAAGAAAATACAAGTAAAAGGTTCAATAAAATAAACGCTGGAATGTTCACACTGATGTTTATAAATGACGTCACGACCATAAATAAAGCTTTTCATTCATATCCAACGGGATAACGATGTTGTATATATGTCTGTATATGAATTAGTAATTTATATAATGTTTGGAACAGCCAAGCAAATAGCTTTCAAAGCGAAATGTGTACGAGTTGTAATTTCCTGCCAGAGTAAATAAAAATCGAAATGCTATTTTTTCCTAAAATTCTAAAAGAAGACAAAGGCAAAATGTAATTTTGGCGCCGAAAAGCTTTTAAAAAGTTTATCAAATTGCAGCTGCCTTAAATGAAAAGAATTTTTAAAGTTGCTAGTTGACAAGTATGTTTCAACTTTGCCTGGTGCTGTGACTACTGCAGCTGCTGTAAATAATTATTTGTGTGTTATATTTTGCGCTTATTTATTTTTTGTGTGGTTGTTGCTTTCGCCACTACTTTTAGCGGCCAAGTCCAAGTTTATTTGTGATTACTCTCAAAAAATCAAGTTCAGTCTTAACATAGCCGTGATAAAATAAGGTATTAAGACCCTGGTTAAGCGCAATAACAACAGATTTAATAAAAAAAGAAAAAAAAAATATGTAAAGCAAGGCTTACAAATTTAAAACTTTAAAATACTTTACATATTGAATCAATTTATAATTATTTGAATTAAATTACTTATATATACATGTTTAAGCGTATGTACCCACACCATTGCAAAGTGGTGTCAACAATAGTTTATATTTTTAAATTTTAAAATTATGCCCACTCACTTAAGAAGGGTGGAAATAATATGTAAAAAATATAAAAGACGTTGTATAATTATTACTAAAACATCGTCCATCATCTATAAAAAATACATTAAACTATAAAGATAAAATAAATATAACTAAATAAATTAAATTCAAGTGCATATGTTTACACATCCACTAATTCGACAAGCGGCAAGGAGGAAATTCATACTTACTCCAACGCACACACTCATAAGTACATAGCTTGTATATCCTTACATAACGTATTTAGTATTTACATGCATATGGATGGTATGTAATTTTATTTTAATTAAATTTATAATTTCCAATAGCGCTCCACATCTGTTTATTAGTCTTATTTGGTCAGCCGAGCAGAAAGAATACAGTAGTTAAAGTAGTAGCTGTTGAGAAATACACGGTTTTAACTCTTCATTTAACTGTACCCGTAATTTTTATATCTTAACTCTAGGGCAATCAAATTCTGTAAACTTTTTTAATTCTACTTTTATCAGTTTGGATTATACTTTCCTACTTTACCAATCTTAATAATTCAGTAGTCCACAAACAACCATTACGGAATCTACAATGTTCAGAATATTATTGTGCAGCTATTTGCAGTAGATTTTAAGCAATAAATAAATGTTGTAAGGTTAATTGTAGGCATAGTAAATCACTTATTTTGCATAAATAAGTTCAGTGTACATTGTTCCGATACCCAATTGTAATATCTGCTTGGAAACTGTATGGTATACATTATGTGCATCACAATATGGATATGAGTAAAAACAGGAGTAAATATTTGAAGGTCGTGTTGTATAAACCAAGTTAAAGAGAACATATAGAAGGAATTTGTTACATACAAAGAACTAGAACATTTGCGTGTTATGTTGGGGTCAGGGGTTGGAAATAATTTGGCATATAACATATAAAACAAATTTCTTTTTATGTAAATTATCAAAGTTAGAAAATATTTTTTTACCATTTAATTTATCTGTATTCCAAAATTATCAATTCAATATCAAAGTATTTTTAAATACTTTCTTATTCTGATGAATATAAATTGTTTGGCATTTGTACGACTTAAATAGAAAATAAATAAAAATTACATTTGAAACTTGTACAAAATGTATTTAGAATATATTCTTTTAAGAAAATTGGAGGGAATCATAATACTCATGAATCAATATGTTTTATGATAGTCTGTTATTTGAAATATTGTATATTGAACATCCACACTTAACTCCATGTTTAACACGTAAAAGAACGTAAATAGTTAAATCTCCAGGGCACTTTGTGTATTCAAAAGATACTGCAGGGATCACATTCCATATTCGATATATTGAATGCAAAATTTAATAAATTTATTATAAAACAAAAAAAAAAAAAAAAAAAAAAATAAAAACAAAGTAAATAAAAATGACACACAAATCTAAACTCAAGAAAATAATTATATTGAAAATTGCGCAAACACTACAAAAATACGAAAATGGGTTTAAGAATTTAAAAAAGTTTAAAACTGAGGATGAAAAAATAGATTAAAGATTACAGCTGCAACGGCATACATTATTTTGCATTAAGCAGGAGAAGATCGGAGCCCTGCCTATGATTTGCAAATATTTCTCTATACTGTAATAAACACTTACGTCGCTACACGAATACTTACATGTCTCCCTCCATACATCACCACATAAAATGCTTAAATGGTAAAGTGTAACTGCAAAGGGTTTTTGTGGAATGTCTTCCGTCGGAAAATCAATATACGGACGTAAATATGTATCTATGTAGGCATGGATGTATGTTTCAATGTGGGGATGTGTGTATATAGACATGCATGGGAATGTGCATAATCGTGTGTTACTTTTTAAACCCATTCTCATCACGGTTAAATTAAATTGAAATTGGAATGCAATTAGAAATTTTGAAATTTTCTTCGCGTTGATTAAGTACGAGAATATGTATATATAAGTACATACGTACATATGTTTGTTCTGATATAGTTAACGTGTATTTACATTTAATGTGCAGACTCTATATACATATATGTAGACTGTATGTTTATTTATTTATTTACCAAATATTAGAATTATATGAATATAATTGCAATATGTATAGAAGCACTGGCTACTGAGGCCTTTGGCTTCTAGCTCCCCGGTGAATTGAACCCCTGACATCTGCGTAACATGGCGATATACTAACCATTATACCATCGAGGGGCTAGACTGTATGTATTTCATTTTATTTGTATAAAAATTTTTTGCTTGTAGCTGTGAATATACGTATGTGTGCATCTGTCTATGTTAATATTTTTAAATAATTTGAATTCTTAGTAACAACAGGGAAATAGGAAATGCAAACTATTTTTGCAATAATTTAGCTGTAATAAAAATTACAATAGATATTTTTAAATAAAATATTGAAATAATCTTTTACATTTCACTGTCGCAAAATATGGATGCAATTTAGTTACTTCTGTGCCTCGGAAGACATAATACGATACAACTCCAGCCGAAGACTTTTTGGAACATCTGCTTCGGTACTTATTTTTTGCATCTGAATTTACGCACAATACTGAATTTTTCCACTTGCTCTTTTAATATGTATCCATATTAATTAATAATTTAATTTAAACAAAAAATTGTTGTTTTTATTTTATCAATCGCAATATTTCTTCAATCTTTAGTGGGTTGTTGCAAAGAATCATTTATAATTACAATTTTTTAAAAAATTGTTTGAAACAATCAAAAATTTTAAAAAGTCGTATGTAAAGCAGTGTAATTAAAAATTTTAGTCATATTATTAAATATTTATTAAAAAAAAATTTTAAATAATTTAATTTTAAATTAAAAAATATTTAAAACTATTTTCTAGTAAATCAATTTCTAATTACATGCATCGGTATTCTACTTTATATAAAATTAATCTAAATAGTTTTTAAAAATATCTATTCCACAGATCAATTCTTATGTAAATTATTGCTAATTAGATACTTATTTAGATTTCAATTTAAGAAAAAAACAAAATGTCACACATTTTCAAGAAATTAAAAAAAAAATTTTGCAATTTTTTAAGTTTGAAGAAGTAATTAGTAAGATTTTCATTGAGTAAGAAGATAAGTGACATACATGAAGGAAAATTTGAATGGCTTAGAGATAGTAACTGGCAATAAAATATTTTAACTAATTCCAGCAGAGGTTGGCGAAATATTGAAATTTAAAAATAAATAGCGGAAGAATCCATTGCTCATAATAAAGAAGGATGAATATAATAATTATTGTATATAAAAACGTGTAATTTATTTCTTTTGCCTAGTAATAATTTTTTATTATAAATCGAAACAATAATAGAAACTATTTAAATAATGAGATAAAGAATAAAGCATTATTTACTAATTGGTTAACCCATTCAATAACAAAAAATGGAGAATACATTAAACACGTGAAAATAAATAAATTTTGAAATAAAAACGAATAAATAAATCTGTTTGGTTGTACCAGAACTCAGCCGCTTATAAAAATTGTGCAAATTGGAAAGTCAATAGTGTAAACATTAAAATAAATGTGGATCTAATAATAAAATACTAACAGAAGATGAATATTATAAACATTATACACACATATAAACGAACATGCATACCTACGTCCATACGTGCATATCGCTAAATAACACAAATAACGTTTTTGGTTAAAATACTTAATTTTTTTTATTGCGTCTGGAGATTTCACTCAAAACATTAAAGGTCATTCTGATCATCTTTGAAGATGCTCGCGCCATTTGTTTTTCTTCGTGAACAAGTGAAAGCAGATCCTCTAATACAAGTGCACAAGATGTCGAAATATTGAATCACTGAATTACTAGAAATTTATTGCGCAATATTTTTAAAGGGAAATAAAATTAAAGCACTGTTTGTCACTCGGCGCTCTTATTGGAGTTCCCTCAGGACACTGCACTATAGAACTCTACCATCGACCGTATGGGAAAGCTCTTCAGCTAATAACCACGAGGATTTAGAAGGTAAATAAACTGGTCACATTCGTGGAGAAAAACAATGCATACGAATAGCTGTAATGTGTGAATGGATTCATTTGTACATGGCTCTTTGTACATACACATCCGCACGCAGCTGAATTTTTTCCTGTTGACTTATAAATAATAATAGTTTGGCTGTTTATTGGCTAAAGGCTCATTAACTTTTATTGTCTTTAAGTTTCAAACAAAAGTGAATAATTCTAGCTTATAAGTTGGATACTTGCAACCAATTCCAGTTTTTAAAAATGACCGTAAATATAAATAAATTCTTTTATGTCTATTAAATTTAATCGAAGTGCAAAAGCCGATCGATAGTCTTTACACGTGCAGAAGCTGATGTGTAATTAATTGATTTAGTAAATGTGTGGTCTCATTATGTAATGAAGAAGAACTGTGTAACTGTTATGAAGAGAAGAAAACATTGCGACAGTGTACTCATGCATCATGCAACACAATTGTTGCGTTTGTTAATGCCTCGATACATCGGCAGATCATTATTCACAGTACTCAAAAGCATCTTTAAACAATCTTTTATTTCGTTAGAGATATCAATATGTTTCCTTTTGTCTACGGCATTTTAACGTTTAATTAGTATTATTGTGCTGCGCATGCCGTCGAATAACGTGGTAGAAAAAAGGGCAGAATGCAGGCTTACTGGTTATTATTACACTGCAACTCACACTCGCTCTTATACAGACTGAAAATGACCCTCGTCTTACTGCAGCAGTGTAGTAAAGAAAGTTAACACATTCTACGGTTCTTAATTTTTTATTTTTTTTTTATTTTTTCGTTTCCACTACAAATTTAGTTTCAAACTCACTATATTTAACTAGTTTTACTTTTTAACTGAAAATGTTGTTCAATATTTTATGCTGTTTTTAATTTTAACATTCAATCCGCAAAGTAACAGATGATTCAAACCAATATGCATCATACATTTTAAAAATACGATTAAAGAGGCAACTACTACACTACTGTACCTAAATTTTACTAATACAATTACAAATCAACAAATAAAGTTTAGTTTCTCTTATGTTTGGCTCCTCTGCTCAGATGTGCTTCAATTAAAACTCAAAAAAAATAGAATGCAGTTTTTTATTGTTAATAAATTATAAAAGCATTTTACATTTAATATTAAGAAGCAGTCTGCGTTGGTTGCCTCTTGTATAAAACTGGTTTGAATGCAAGCTTTGTTTAAAACCAGAAAAATGATAAAAAAATAAAAAAAAAATGAGAAATACTGACATTTTCAATGTCATAACGGTAGGTGCAACATTGTCTTACACTTGAATTAAAAAGTTTAAAGTTGAGACTAATTAAATACTTTTTTATTTATTTTTTATTATTTAATTAAATGCTTTGCCTTTGCGGTAGGTCTTATTTCTCTCAGATCGATTTTCAGGAAATTTGCGACAGTAGCGGTGGAGGAGGCATGTTTATATGCCTTGATGATATTCAACCGCTTTGGATGGAATTTAAAACATAGATATATTATAAAAATATATATCATCAATACTTGTTCCAAAAGTGCGGCAGGGCGGTGTTATCAAATTCCGCAACGATACCAAAGTTTTTTTATGAAATTAGGAACAAATAGATTTGCGAATATAAATTGACTAATTTAAAGCTTAGATCAGGGGCGTGATGGGGCTATTTGTACTGATTTTGATGGATTTAAAATATTAAATAAATGCATCTTGATCTAAAAAATATCATTGCATATGTACCTTCCCAAATATTTTATTCTCAATTATACGACTCTGCCGACTTTCGTGACATCCTATAAATTTTAAGATGGTAAATTTTAAGTGCCTCTGTTGAATGTGAGTTACGCCTAAACGTCAATTTTTTTTTTGTATATCATTTGGTATATCGTGCACTTCGCAATTTTTGAGATCAATTTAATCGTGCAAATATGCGTACGATCAAAAAAATCTTACAAATATTTGTGCAATCCGGCCATGCAGAAGATTGAAAACACCAGTGCATGTTCGTACTGCAGAAAATATTGCTGCATTTCAAGATAGTGTGGCTGAAGAGCCTTCCACCTCAAGTCGTCGCCGTGGCCAACAATTGTAGGTATCACGTTGGTCGTTGAACAACATTATGCATAAAGACTTGCATTTACACCCTTACAAGGTGCAATTGACTTAAGAACTAAAGCGTCTTGATAATTCCAAACGTCTTTAATGATCAGAATTTTCTTAGAAAATAATCTTCAGTGATGAAGCACATTCTCACATCAGTGGATTCCTCAATAAACAGAATTGCCGCAATGGGGGAATCATAATTCAGTCAAAGAGTGACTTTTGGTGCGGTTTATGGGCTGGCTGCATCATCGGGCCGTATTCTTTCCAAAATGAGGGCGGTGAGGCACTTGCTGTGAATAATGTTCACTGTCGTGAGATGATAAGCAACATTTTATGTCCAAAATTGGAAGGTATGGATGTTGGCCGTATACGGGTTATTTGAAATTAAGGGTGCAAGTCGATTAGCCACCAACAATTCAAAGCTAACGCTTAGATTTATGTCATCCTGGCTAAGTTTTAGTTCGATGGCGCCAATTACGTAGAATACTGGCGGGGGGTTGCACATAACTGAATAGCAGTGCTAGCTGCCAGTATCTTTTGAAAATTTTCTACCTTTAGCTCGTAATTTAGGAATAAAAAAAATGGATAAAGATCAATCAGAAGCAATTCCTATATGGATGCAGAATATATATGTATATACTTAATAAGGTTCCAAACTAATATTGTAGAAATTACCATCACTATATTAAACTTCTCATTGTTTTTGATGGGGAAGATATAAAAAGAAATGTAATGAAAACAATGTCGAAGTATTATTGAGAAACTAACCATTTTCATTTTGTGTGATTCTAAAACACTAATAATGATAAAAGAGTTACTATGAACCCTCTCGTTACCCTCACGGTTGTTGTTGCCGTTTTCCACATGATACATAGATAATTAAAATAATATACAATATATTTTCCTTCGCATTTTTAAAATATATTCCTCTTCATGAACTTTCAGGATGTTCGCAAAACTCTTAATACCAGCGTTTACGATTGCACTATTTGTAGCAATTTGCGCAAAGCCGGTAGATAGTTCAGCTGTTCTTATTTCCGATATAGCAATGTCTTTAATGGTGGAGCTGTCATCTCGCTATCCCTTCTGTAAAATGCATACAGATCGGTATGCTAAATACACAATTCTTCAGCATAATACAAAATTAATTTGAAATCTTTTTCAGAGGCGATATACAAAGCATGTTATTACAATCCGATCCTAGACGCATACGCCAAGTGCCCCGTGAATCGGTCATGGAACTGCAGGAAGTGTGTTTAAATGCCGGATCTCATGGCACAGAATTTAGAGGCGGCTTAAGTTTTATTTATCCAGGCACTAAATGGTGTGGTCCAGGTAGGTTTTTGATAAAGTAATTTTGCAGTTATAATTATTTTTAATTAATTGTTTAAAGAAGTAAGTAAAAATTAAGATTGTTTTTAATAAAAAAGGTAGTAGCGCTACTGATTATAATGACTTGGGCGTTCACACCGAAGAGGATCGGTGTTGTCGAGATCACGACAACTGCCCGGATGTTTTGAATCCACGTGAATGCAAACGTGGTCTTTGCAATAGTGGTACATTTACGCGATCGCATTGTGATTGCGATGCACGTTTGAGACGTTGCTTGCAATCCCTTAATAGTGGTAAATTAAAAGAGCTATTCAGAACTGTTTCCTTCTTAATTCTCTCATTTAATTTTTTCAGAAACTGCAAATACTTTGGGCGCTATTTTTTATAATGTTGTACAAGTTACTTGTTTTCAAGAACGTAGCCCATGTTCGATCCATCAAAGGTTTGATAATTTACTTTACACATCCCATCAATGTGAGATAGAATATCGTTCAGCTGATTTATATGTACCACCCAATGCTGGCAATCTCATACAGAAGATCTTATCACATCGCCATGATTTTGAGAATCAATATTTACGACCCAATAATTATATTTCGGATCGTTCTTTACCTGACGACAACTCATCGGGTAATTTTAAACTTCGCTTGGGTGTAGCTTTGGCTTCAGTGGGCTTAATAGCTAAAAATTTATTTCGAGAAATTGTGCAAAGTCCTCGTTTGATATGGGACATCTGGAATTCGAACTCGAGACGAAATTTTGCAGCAAATACAAATTATTACAATAAAAATTCACCGCAATCAGAGAGATACGAAAATAGCAGACCACCGTCTGGTTATCAATACAGAGCGACTGCATTGTTGAATAACTTTTAGCGCTATTAAATACATTTCTATTAAAATGACTGAATTTAATATTTAAGTTCTCTATTAGTAAATCACCATATTAAAGCAAAACATTCTCATTTAAATTAAGTGCATAATATCCACTTTTTACCAGTTTTCAAAGAATAATGAAAATTTAATTTTCTGAAAAAGCTAACCGGATGCAATTATATTACAAAGTTTTTTCAGACTCGATGGTGTTATTGTTACTTTGGTTTTCGGTATGAAAATGAGTTTATTTGGGCGATAAAATGAGTATTAAGTAAAATATTTAATATTTGGTTTAAAAATATATGTGCATTTAAATGCATTATCGTGCCCTTGATAAGGGAGCCAAATATAATTGTTGGGATAGGTTTTTTTTTAATTTTGCGCATTTATCATTTTACGCACATGGAAATTAATTAATGTCGTTCGTTCGTATTATACATACATTTACCCACTTATATATTATGGCGACGTTTAGACAACACCTCTGAATCGTACACACTTCCCCACCTACAAGATCATCCATCCCATTTGAAATGCATGTCATATTTATTGAATGGAATTTAGTTGAATTCAGATATTTCCATAATATAAGCAAGTTCATGTCGGTAAAATCATTGTGGTGAAAATGATGTTTTTAACTTTTAAGGCTTAAAATTTTAATATACAAAAAAAAACCAGTGGTCTAAGAGTGGCGATAAAGTCGAACTTGGGTTTGCAGAGTGGGTCTACTCCTTTAATGTTTTAAAACCTTGATCAATGGATCTTGAATCTTCTGAAAATCATTTCGCAGTGTTTATATTTTTCCTTTTTGCAAAGTGTTTCGCCTACTTTCCAAGGAAAATCAGCGAAACTTCGTAATTACGATTCATTTTTGTGCTTCTACCCGTTTACATAAAAGTCAACCGTTTTGGCCTGAAGGAGTATCAACCAAGCGATGAAAGGGGAGTCGATACCTTCCTCAGAGCGAATTCTGATTTTGTATCGCCCTATAAATGAACCTAATATGTCAACTCCACACATGAATTTTAAGTATATTTGGCGCGGTAATCGCAGTTTGGTTTCCAATTTTTTGTAAAATCTTTAAACGTAAGACTCAAGTGGTTACTGTGGTTACTCGTCCCTCCAGTAACCACAGGTATATCAGAGCTATCACCCCTAGGGATTTGTTCAAAGAATTCTCGTAGTCTCTTCACAAAATAAAGAGAATAGTGGATGCATGATCAACGGCAAGTTAAAATTGTTTGAATGCAATGCCATGCATTGAAGGGTTAATTAGCGTAAAAGCTCCATTATCTACCAGTGCAGTTTCAATTGTTTCTCTAAAAGCTTATACTCTTAATGCTATTTTGCAGCTCTAAAACAAAACTTTTTTGTACTTTTATAAGCTTCCCCAAAGTAATGTTGCAGTTAAATACGAATCAAGATGTATGTTTTAGTTTTCGTTCATTTTCAGTTGTGTACTCATATGCTCTTATTTCATATTTAATAATTATTTCCTTTAATTATGTTCAATATCCGCTTTGAATGCATGCATTTTTATTTTTAATATTTCGTTCTCGAATTACGCATACACTCGTAGTATACGTCTTTTGAAAATTACGAGTCCTTTCGTATATACGAGTGCATCGTAGTTCTATCACGAAAAATTTTTTATTTTTTCAAACCAAAAGTGAATTTGTTATCATTTAAAAATTGTTCATAATTCATAAATAATTATCATATTTTCATTGATGTATTCTTTCGTACTTTTAAAAAACCAGCATTGTATCTTTTTTTTAAAAATTGCCAAAATGTGAACTGTTATTTTCTTTTGTTTTTGTTTTATATTATTGTTTGTTCATAATAGAACTGCATTTAAATCGATATTGCTAAAATTGCTGGTCGAAATAAGTCAACCATGTTCTCTTATTTTCAGAGTTGGTTACAATAAAACCGAACAAGATGAAATCTGTGCCCAATGGCAATATCAGCCATCCGAGAAATATGTGCCTAGTGCCCCCGGACGTACTTAAGATTACAAGCTAGGACACATATGAAAAAGAGTTAATACCAAAATCCAGCCGGATTCAGTACACTTTTCGAAATCAACGATATTTAACCAAGTAGTCTATTATATGGAAAATATTTGCTATTAAATTTAATATAAAAACAAAAAACTAATTATAGCATAAGTAGTGATAAATTTGTTTCAAAGGAGAAATATTTAAAAAAAATTGAGAGAACGCGAGTGTTGTTGTAGTTCTTAGACGAATTGTTATGCTGACTAAAATTATTGAGTAAAATTAAGAAAATAAATGAATATCACAGTGATAAGTTTGCAATTGCATAAAATCTTAATAAAAATATTTTATTGTATTTAACTCAGCCGTAAAAAAATTCCGTATTCGAGCCCCATTTAGTAATACTGGGTTGGCTACGAATCATGACTACCTTAGGATGCATTCAGTGCGGGGATCGGCTAAAAACACAGTATACTTTTAGGGATTAAACATTTTTTATCCACCACAAATGCAGTATCCCATAAGGTAGTGTTAACCAGTCATAAAATTTTTGATATTTCAATGTATATTTTTATGATGATTAAGCGAAAGTATTTCGTTTTTATCAGTATATACATTAAGGTTTTATTTTCTTTCTATCGCAGTTATAATTCCAAATAAAAACAAAAGAATTTTTCTATTAAAAAATATTTTGAGATGTTACTTAATTGATGATTCGCTTTTTACACAATCATACGATTTGTCAAATGATGGATGTAGGCTGAAAAATTATTGTATGAAAATGTATCCAAAAACTGCATCAGTACGAGCGATTTTTTGATAAGTCGCACGATTGCATATCTTTATAAACAAATTTATAAAATGATAATCGGATTTTAATTACCTCCTAGTTGCTAACAAAAAATTTGTTGGCATTATATTTAAAGGCTGTACAACATAATTTTTGTTATTTCAAATAATTGACAATGCAATTTTAAAATTGGTTTCTAATATTGCAAGAAACACAAATTAAAAAATTTAAAGTAAGAAGTTTCTCGATCTTTTATACCTTGTATCTCACATCTTGTGGTGGGACATGGTACGCTTGCTTGATCACACTAAAAATTTTCACCGCGACTAGACAATGATCAAAGTAATAGTAGGGCAGAGCTGCCTCTTTAAAAGTGTTTTAACGTCTCTCTAAAATTTTAGTGATTTTAATTACTTTACTAAGAATTATGTTGCTTAATAATTTAAGTAGTAATATCGTCCTTTGATAATGATGAAATGAATTACGTTAGAAACTTAAATTTAAATTATCGAAAATTAGCCATTTATACGTTTAACATTTTTCAGCCAATTGTATATTTATGCAAATAGTGCACAACGAAAAACAAATATGTAGAAGAACTTACAGCTTGTCAAGTATTTGTTTTCACAAAAAAGTAACTATTGTTTCATCAAATTAAAATATTTTAATAAAATTAGTTCAATAATATTACATAGCAAGAAAAAAGTAAACTTAAAATAAAAAATTAAAACTGTTTAATTATTTTTATGTCAATGAATTGTTTTTAAATTTTATAAAAACAATAAAAATTGAATATATGATGCTGTTTAATATTTGGAGTCACTTCCTTTGGCGCTATTGTTCCATTCCTTCAATATTGTACCTTTTAATTGACTGCGGTTTTGGGATTTCTTTTTGCAACTTTTTTCTTTAGATATAACCATACATTTTCTATAGGGCCGGACCCTGGGCTGGCGTATCCATCATTTTTTTGCAATTAAAATCTAACCACGTCCCCACAGCGATCTCTTTGTGCTTCTGGTCAATATCTTGATACAATTTGAATTGCGACTGATTACCGTTCATTATCCCTCATTTCTTTGCACTTTGTACTAAACGGTTTCGAATAACTCGTATGTCTCCGCATTCGTACTATTTTCTGGTCTTGCAACATTTTGTGCAGAAAGTGGTCGTCTTTTGTAGCAGCTCTTGAAGTATACTGTATTGTATTTAATTTTTTCTTATTGTTTCATGCGAAAGAGTAACATCAAGCTCCTTCTGTAGTTCGTCTGCAAGGCCCTTGGTTGACATTTTTGCATTTTTTTCCTTTTCTTAGTATTAAGAGTTCTACTCTGGTGGATATTTTGTATGCAAATATTTCAAAATTTAAATAAAAAGAATTGTAAAAACAATTTCTTGACATATAAATATATGAGTATACGTTGTTTTGTTTTATTTTTTCTCAATTATATGTACATATTATCAAAGCATCTAAAGCATCTTCGAGAAGAATGTAAAAAATAAAATAAAATGGAATTTTATTAAAAAATTGATAATTATACGGGATTTTTGAACAATTAGTATAGAATAAAGAATTTGTTTGTCTAAATATCGTCTAATAGAAAAACTTGACATACTGTACATGTATTTAAAATAGAGTTGCTTTAGGTGTATGGAGTTGCTAACACATCACTCAATTGTACAAAAGTACTTAAGGGGGCGCAAGGTGTACACAGTTTCGGAACAGGGAAGACTGTATAACACTGTATGTCACTTTTATACTGAACTTATGGGCTTCTTTTTGCGAAGGTGCTCGTCATTCCTTGTAATACAGCTTTTCTCTTCATGGCATTAGTGTATATATATATATATAATATATACATATATTATATAGTAACTAATATATAAGCGTATATATAACCATTGAAAATTATATAACCACTATAACCAATAATTAACCATTTTTAAGCGATAGTGAAGTGCCTGTTTACTAGCAAATAATTATAATTTATTAGAAAATAAAAAAAAAATTTATAAAAACGGAATTTCAATATCTTTTAATTTAAAATACTTAAAGCAACTAATGCTGAAAAGCCTAAAAATTGCTGTACAGTGAAGTGAAATACATATGTATAATAACTTAAATGTTCTCAAGTCAATATTCCTAATCCCATATTAATTACAGTATTTTTATCGTGGTCTGAATTATGGCAGCTGTTCTAAATTATGGCAACGTTGCCTGGAATTCTCCAGTATAGTACTCTCACTGCATTGTTTCAATACCGATATGTTTCTGCACCATATGCTATTGTTTTTCTATTCAAACTCCTCACACACATATAAACACACACAAATTTATCTCAAATTTGTTGCGCCCTGTTTGAATGGAAGTACTTTGTAAATATTTCAGTTTTCAATGAGCGGGCGGACGATGGTGATTGGAATATCGGAAGTTTGGTGAGAAGTTACGCTGGTTAGTGCTCGGCAATGTGCCGTTGTTAATTTGTGAAATATGCTATGTATTTTGTTGTATTTGTTACAATTTTACATAATTAACATAGCATAATCGTGTGTTACTGTGCAAACAATTTTTCCAGCTGATTACAGCAATTTAAAATACTGCATTCACTCTCATGCATACATACAAGATACATATATACATACATAAACACGTACATTAAAGTACTAAATGGGAGTACTACGTTGCCTGTGGTGACATTCAACAAATAAATAACACCGACAAAAATAATAATAAAACAAAACCACGACAACAATTACCGGGTAATTCAGACAACAAAATAGAAAACTAAACTAAAGGAATAAATGAGAAATGACTTAAAACATGAAGGGAATGGAAATATACCAATATTTTTTTAAAAATGGCAATAAATATTGCAGAGTACGTACCAATTAATATTAAATTAAATAATACATTTTTTTGTGCAGTGCATACGTACATATGTATGTATCCGGCAAAAAAATAATTGCAAAATATATGTGGACATGTATAGAGAATCATATCCATATGAACATATGCATATGTGGAGTATGTATATACATATGTATGTACATATACCTAAATCAATATGCGATATATTGAACAATATGCTTTTTGATTTATAGACACGTCCATACAAAATGAGGATTTACATACCAACACATATACATATGTATGTATGTATTATGTTCCTTAATGCATATTTACCGAAGAGAATTTTTTTGCGTAAACGAATAAGAGGCAGCCTCGCAAAATAAACCATGAAAAATGTGCAAAAATTAAAACCACCACAAATTCCTTTAGAAATTGCGCTTAATACGCCGAGTCATAAAAGAACACGAGTGGGGACATGCAGCCCCACACGCATACGTATTTGAAAACACTTCTCAATTCCTAATTATAATAACGAATAGTGTAATTAGTACAATGTGAGTGGTTTGTGGGTACTTTCTGTAACAAAAAAAAAATTTTTAAATGTGTCTCAAAACAATCATTTTTCAATGCAGAAAAATCCCATTTGGGAAAATTAATTCTATGGCACTAAATTTATTACTGTTAATATAGCACATGACTTGCGAAAGCACAGGCTACAAATTGAGTTCAATAAATAATTGCTCTTAATAATTTATTTTTTATATTAGTGTTGCAATCATAATTGCAACGAATAATTTTTACTATTCATTATTTTAAATGTTCGTACATACATACAAAAATACATATCGTTAGCCTCAAGTAGAAATGAACTACATCACATTAGTTTTTACAACAGATTTTTTTAGTGATTTTAATGTATGAAGTACTGCATAAAAAAATATATATAAAGTTTGAAGACATTTTTCTGGTATTTAAAATTTGTTCCAATATTTCTTGTTTTTGCACTTTTATTTATTTAATATTTGTGAATACATTTTATAATGTTTTATTTTTATTGGTTAAATTTTTTTTGATCATGTTGGTTTGTTCTCAAAATTTTTTGTTGTGAGAAATGTTATTTTATTTAAGGAATGCGGGAGCTACACGCTGTATTTGCTGTTCGTAGTAACATGGTATACAAGCTAAACGCAGGCGCATTGTCTTTCAAAAATAAGTCAAATTCAGGCATTTGCATTTGCACTGTCAATCATTTGCATTATTACAAATATGCACTTAAGGCTTTGTTTCACTATTCCACACAGTATTAACAAATTTGGAATGTATTATGAAAAAGTATTATAGTTTACCGTAAACCGTATTATCTTATCACTTGCAAAAGTTTTTGAAAATTTCATAAAGTGATAGATTTTTTCCGATCAGGGTTGATTTCCCTTCAAGTGGCTGAACAAAAAATTATTCTGTTATGACGCAAAACAACAAAATAGTGCAGAAAGTATATTATTATTAAAGCTTTGTTTATAGTTTATATTAGTATGGTAATTAACCCTATTCTACAGCGCCAATCAGAAAAAAATTACTTTGTTTGTATGTAAAAAATATAAAATATGTTTTCGTAATACATGCATAACATGGTATACTATCATATACGCCATTTTTGTTTGGTGTCATAAAGTATAAGACTATGACTTGATATCACTTTCGTTTGAATGAGTCGTTCGAATGTGGGGAATAGTGAAACAGGGCCTTTAATAACACTTTAAGAGTGGTACTTGCGGAATCTTCATTCTCGGTATTGTCTTCTATACAGAATATAGAAGACGGCAGAGTTCATTTGATATTTAGTAGCATTTTTTTTTTATTTATTTTTAGTTCACGCTGACATACTTTGTAGATGTATTTTGTAATCGGTGCGTACTATTTTAAAGCAGTTTATAATATTTCCCGAGAATAAGCGTTATCTTAACTGTTGTAGGTGGTATTGAATATTTATCAAATTCGTTTGAAATAACGATAAAAGAAATTACGATATAACACTGAAATGTGTACAATGCTCATGCATATTCGATTTTAGAAACTTATGAAAAGTAAAACACATTTTGCAATTTTTTTAATGGATTTGAGTAGTTCACTTTGTTTTCCAAAGATATTAAATAATATTTTTTAACTTACTCAATTGTAATACCCAATCGCAAATAAAAATCCTCTATTTGTGATTAATAATTATTTTTGTGTATCAAGAATAGCAGCCGTAGGAATTGAGGATGGTCCTACCCAGTTTTTATATTATTTTGATAATATGCTCGTGCCAGCGCTGGATTACAAATGAATCTGTATGTAAAGAAATTGATATTCGATATACATATGTACTATAAAATATATGGTTGTAGTTATACAAAATTGGCAATACCTCCTATGTTTTTTAATGAAGCCTTTTACTTGATCATTGTAAAAAGTACTGCCCGATTATTTTTATCATTTACATTTAGATGTCAAGAATAAACACATATCGTTAGTCTTAAGTAGAATGATCATAACATATACATATGTATATGATTGACGAACAATCATATGTAGGATAATAATACAGCTAATGTTCTATTTCTTTTAGTATTGCCTGATTTGTTAGCTTTCCAATTACCACGAGTGTTGTATGAAATATGTCAACAAAAATGTTCAGTTGCCAGATTGCTAATCCATCTATTTGAGAAAATAAAAGCAAATGGTCGTACGGTTTGTCAAATTTGGCATGTGTGCTGAAATAGTAGAATGTTGTGCTCTAAAAATGTGCGATTTTGTTTAACAAATTGTACCGGTTGCTAAAGTTTATGAAAATTTTCATAACACCACAGTTTTCATGCGATCAGAGTTGCTTTTACTTCAAGTATCTGAACAAAGAAAACAAGAAAACGAAACAAGAGACAAAACAAGAAAAACCTGTGGAAAAGTTCAATGTTTGCATAGTTTGGTTTATAGTTGAATTTATTACAGAAATTATAATTTATAATTATTGAAATCTTTTTTAATTTTAATAATTTTGAAAATAAATACCAAAAGTAGTAATATATAAATTGTTTTATTTTTTGCAAAAACTTTTTCTAATAGTTTTTTAGTAGTTTAACAAATGGCAATCAATACTTTTCTTATTGCTAATAATAATAAGTTTTTCTTTTACATTTAAATCATAATGTACCACCAACAAAACAATTTTGATTTAATTTCTTAAAATGGGAGGATATCATTGTCACACTTTTTTGTAAATGAGTCGTACAACTATGTAGGATAGTGAAACGAGGCCTTAAAAAACCGTGTTGTTATCTTTTGTTTTTTGTAGAAAAGAAAACGCCACTACAGTATATCAAAATATGAAAGAAATGTTGTGTTGCTAATCCATTTATTTATTATTTATTTACTTATTATTACAATAATAGGAATATAATTATAATATAAGTAGAAAGGACAGACTGCGAGGCCTTCGTCTAAAATCTCAGAAGGGGAAATAAACATCGATCTCACGCGTGAAAGGAGGCAGAACTCACCATTTATTTTATTTTTGCAAACTTTTTTGATTTTGAACGATGCAACATTTTTTTAAAATCGCATGCTTCTTTTTTGTTATTACAGCGGCAGCACCATTTCTATCCATTGTATTCACAAATATTGCTGATAACATCATATGTTGCCAACATAAACATGTTCATATAAACATATGTATTCTATTTTTAACATTTTCCAGCCGCGAATGAATTAATGCCACTTAACTTTGGAAAGTCTACACAAACAGTTGGCAAAAATATTAACGATCGAACGCTAACATGCAACCTCGAGGTTGTAAATGAGCTGGTTTGAACATAAAAAGAGGGACGATAGATTAAAAAACGAGTTCATTTGTTTTTTATTTCAATGGCAAAAAAGTTTAAACCAGATTTCCATCGAACCAAACAACAACTATAAAAGTCAACAGTTTTAAAACGCGAATATAAAGTAAAACACGTTTTATTGAACGAAGCGGAAAATTTAAATGTTAGTAAAACAAAAAACCACAACCACATTGAAATGCAAAAATAACATTCCAATGCATTGACGAATTAAAAGAAAAGAATTTAAAAGTATATATTTTTCAGGGAGCAATAAATATTCTCACATTTTTACATACATACATATATATGTAGACATGTCATAAAATAAATGAATTAAAATAAAATTTTTTGCCGAAAAACCCATTTTTATATTTTAGTTGCAAAAAAACGAAAGTTATAATGTTATAAAAAAAGTTATTTATAAAAGCTGGTTTTTAGTAGTTTTTCATACATTTTATTTACTTTCAGGTTTTTGTTTGCGAAATAGAACAATTACGAAATAGTGAAGAATTTCATGATTAATAGCGAAAATAAAAAGAAATTTTTTATAAAAAGTTTTTCAATCATTTGCGAGTGTGTGAAAATATCAAAAAAACAAAACAAGTTACAAATTGAGTACGAGTGCGCGAATGCTATATTTCGTATTAAATTATAACTCTCTTAAGAGAGAAAGAGATAGATTATGAGTGTCAAAGTAATACATTGTAAAACAAACCGTAAGACAGCAAATAAAATATACAAAAAATAAATAAAACGAAATAAATGTTAAAGATAAAATACAATAAGAAAGAAACCAAAAAAAAAAAAGAAGAAAAGAAGCAACATTAAAAGCATACTAGCAAAACAACACCATACCCTAATAAAGGGAAATCATCTTACTCATCACTCTTACTGCGCCAACCAAACCATCCTGATACATGCATGGATATTACAAATACACGGATAATTTTTAAAAATATAAGCATTTTGTGTGTTAAGAAGTGCAATGGAATTTCAAAAAAATCAGCAGCAACAATATCATCGAAACCAGCAACAAAACAAAAGAAAAATACCAATAATAATCATAAGCAAAGTCTATAAAGAACAGTAAAACCTCACAAAAGGCAACAAACAAGAAATTACAAAAGCTTGCAAAAAAAGTTTAAGCAAAAAATATATAAAATATATATATTATTTACGAAATGAGTTAAAATTCGCATAGAAATAAGGTTTTCAAGTCTTTCCTAACATACTAAGCAATTTTTATTTCGTATATTTTTCGTTTTGCCAATTTATTTCATTTAATTTTAAAATCTTACAATAAAAAAGAAAATAAGTTGGAACATCAATTTGCATTTTTTGTATTTACCTTTCTTTTTTATTTCTCTTCCAACTCGTAAAAAATACATTTTTTATTCCAAATACAAAAATTATGAAGAATAATCAGAAGTCGGCGAATAATAATAACATAAACAAAAATTTAAATTATTTCAATTCTAAAAACACAATTACTCCATCAGACAGCAGCAAGTTTCCAAAATCGTCGTCTTCACATCGTAATATCAGAACCACCACTACTAAAAGAAAATCTAAATCGCATCGCTTAGTCGGACGGGCAAGTAGTAATCATTTCACTGGCGAAGGTGTCGGTGGTGGTAAAAAAATGGGTGGCGGCGTCAAAGATGCCCGTCGCGGTTTGGAGCCGCTGGAGTTTGAAGAATGCATTGTTGATAGCCCCGAGTTTCGGGATAATTTAAATCGCCATGAAAAGGAATTGGAGCTCACTAGTCAGCAGATTAAAAGAATTATAAAGGAAGTTAAGGATTTAATGAGTGCAGCAAAAGGTAAGATAACATTTTATATACCATTAGACATATTTAGTATATAGTATTTGCATTAAGCATTTACGTACACACCCCAAATAAATTCCGACAGAATGAACAGCAATGGCAGATGTTTACCTTGAATTCAGCCAATATGTTGACATTGGATAAATTTATCGTACATTCTGTAGACTTCACGAAAGGTTGAAGTTGAAGCTGAAAGTTCTTAATCTGTTATTAAAAAAAAATTTTGTTTTATATTGCTTACGCAGTTATTATGCTAAAAAGCAAATAGTTATAATAAACAGCAAGTTTAATAGAGCGGAGATTGAAAAATTATTTAAAAATATTTATAAAAGGAAAAAGTTTTAACTTTTTTATCACAAATAGTGCGTGATAGGCTCGTGAATCGGAAAAGGGTACCTTGAAAGTGGGTCTCCCAATCTGATATTATTCCGGGAATATTTTTTAGTTGCATTTAAAAATGGAATGTGAAAAGTGTAAAACACAAATTCGTGGCAAAATTGGAATACACTGTGACGGGGTATGCGGAAAGATCATACGAATCTTTCCGCATACTCATATAAATACATACAAATCAAAATTTTCGGGACTAGATGAATATTCTGCTAAAATATTTGATCAAAACAGGTTAATTAGATTTATGTGCGAAGATTGCATTACATATATACACAACGTGGATTCGGCAATGAGAGATATGCAAAGTAACATAACAAAAAATAATGCACTTTTAAAAGATTATAAAGGTGAATTCGATAAGGCGCTTAGGCATAATGAACGAGAGATCAAACTTCTGTTAGAGGCTATTGAAAATAAATACTGTGAGCGAATTAATGAAATGAAAAAAGTGCAAGAAAAGTGTGAGAGTAGTATAAATGAGTTCAAAAAAATAGGGGAAGTAGCAGATAACTTTAAGAAAGACAGTGAGAAAATATTTAGTGAACATGCAACAAATAATGAAGAAAATAAAAAGTTGCAGAATGAAATTAAAGAGCTAACAAATAAATCAAAAGTGAGTAGCAATCAAATGTCATTCGCTGAAGTGCTGAAAAATGATAAAAACCAAAACCAAAAAAAGTGTTCTGCCAGAAATTAGAAAGGAGGTACCGCTAATAGTAAAGCCAAAGGTAAAACAAAACACCAGTCAAACAAGAAATGATCTTAACAAAAGCGTAGACCCTAAAGAATTGAAAATAAATAACTTTCAAACAAAATCAAATGGAATTATTTTAATTGAAAGTGAGAATGATGATGAAAGAAAGAAAATTAAAAGTGCTATTGAAAATCAAATTGGTGACAAATATGAAATAAAGATTCCAAGCGTTTTACTTCCAAGGTTTGTTCTATCGAGAATGAACTTTAAGTATACAGACTTAAAATTAATTGAATTATTAAAAAAGCAAAATAATTGTGTTAAAAAGCGAAATATAAGAATAATTTCACGGTATGAAACAAAAAAATTGAACACAATTTATTATAATGCACTAATTGAAGTAGATCCTGAATCGTTTCCAAAAGTAATTGAGGCTGAAAAATTGAATATAGGATAGGAGAGGTGCAGAGTATACGATGGTCTTGATGTGAAACAATGTTTCAAATGTAGGGGATTCAACCATAAACCCGCTGAATTTGAGAATGAAGAAGTATGTGTAAAATGTCTAGGAAAGCATAGATCAAAGGATTGTAATTTTGAATTTGTGAGAAAGTGTATAAACTGTCAACGGGCAAACGAAAGGCTGAATCTCGGTTTAGATATAGACCATTTGACAATTAGCAAGTCTTCTACCAATCAAAATCATTAAATATACTCTACGCGAGCATGCAATGTTTTCTAAATAATAAACCAGAATTAGAAAACATTATTGAAGAATACCAATATGATATTGTGATTCTATCGGAAACACATTTAACAGATGAAGTAAATGTCAGTGAAATAAATATAAAGAACTTTAGAAATTTTAGCTGTGTATCTAACTCAAAGAGAACTAACTGGTGGTGTACTAATCTATACGCGTAGGGAAATAAAAGCAAAGTTAATTGATCACTTCGTTACTGATTCAAATACATGGATACTGACCGTAAGCTGTAAGGTAAAAAATGATGAGCTTGTCATTATGGGAATATATAGATCGCTCAGTAGCAGTGAACGGGAGTTTTGCAACATATTAAGTAATAAGTTTGAAGTTATAATGGAAATGAATAGGAATACCATAATAGTTGGTGACTTTAATTTTTATTGGTCTAAAAATAAATTTTATAAACGGGAAATAGAGAAAATAATAAATGATTCTGGTCTGATATACAAAAAGTAAATGAATATACTAGAGTGACAATAAACTCGGAAATTTTGATCGACTATGTTCTAACAAACATTCAAGATTTAAGTGTTTCAATCGAAAATTCGCAAAAAATATCGGACCATGAATCAGTTGTTATTAAAAACCCTACACGAGAATATGTAGAAAAGACAACCCGCAAAATAGTTGAGTATTTTCATTATAATCGGTTTGAACTTAACAGCGAGCTTATTGCTAAAAATATAAAACACGTTGACTCGAATGATATAAATCAGAACGCATTTCTGTTAGAGAATTCTGTTAAATTAGTAATTTTAAGCAATACTAGAAAGAAGATAGTGAATACGAGCTCTGATTGTAATAAATGGTTCAACTCAATGCTAGGAAACCTAAAAGCGCAAAAAATTAGAGCATATCTAGCACGTCTAGTTAATAACTGTAATTCATGGGAAACTTATAATAATGTGCTTGATACTTACAAAAATGAAATAAATCGAGAGAAAATAAATATGTCAAATTAAAAATTAATAATGCAACTGGTCAAAAAGAAATGTGGAGAGTTTTAAAAAATCTTGTAATGGGGAAAAGTAAAAATGAAATCGAATATGTAATTTTTGAAAATGAGGAAACAAGTCGCGAACAAGATATCGCAAATGTATTTAACAAATACTTTATTGATAATGTCCAAATTATAAATCAATCAATTGAAGAAGTGAACTATGTTAACTACATAGATCATCGTTCGGAAACATTTCATTTCAAGGAAATAAAAATGAGTGACCTAAAACTAATATGTAAACAAATGAAAAATAAATCTGATAGTATTAAAATCAACCCAAAACTAATTATTGAAAATTGGAATGCTTTAGGGCCAATCGCTGACAAACGGAATATTTCCAGAGATATGGAAGGATTCGTTAATAACTCCTGTCGAGAAGTTAGCCAATACGAAATTGTGTGATGAATTTCGCCCAATAATCACATTAAAAACATTTGAAAAAATATTAGAATGCGTGGTTAAAAAACAGTTAGAAAACTATTTAGAAGTGAATCAGTTATTATTTATAAATCAATCAGGTTTTTGGAAAAGCCACTCGTGTGAAAGTACGATAAATTATATCATAGACGAATGGAAAAATTGTTCACGAAAAACAAACATTACGACATTATTTCTTAACTTTTAAAAGATCATTTGAAACTGTTGATTTAGAAATTCTTACTAAAAAATTATACATGTATGGTGTAAGAGGAAAGGAATTACAATGGTTTAAAATATACCTCTTAAATCGCAGGCAACAAACTAAAGTTGAGTGTTCAAAATCAAGTTACGTGTATGTGAAAATGGGGGTGCCTCAATTATCAATTCTTGGTGCAGTTCTCTTTATAATATATATAAACGACATCGCAAAAGTAATAAAAAAATCAAAAATTGTAATGTATGCAGATTACACGCTATTATATACAGTAAGAGACACAATTGACGAATGCAAACAGTTGTTAGAATACGACATACGTAATATAAATAATTGGTTGAAAATGAACAGACTAAAACCAAATGAAAAAAGACAAAAGTGATGTTAATAAATTTTGATAGTGAACTAAATCTAATCATAGATCAAAACAAAATAGAACAAGTACAAAAAATTAAATACTTAGGTATAAAATAGACAATGAACTAAAATTCAAATAACACATAGATTTATTTATTTATTTACCATTTATTTATTGTACGGTATTATATAAGTGTTGTAATCAATCACATATCGTAAGGTTACAGAAATTGCAAAATAAAGCTATGCGATGTATCATCAAATGCAATCTATACAACCCTGTAAATTTCATGCTAGAAGCATTAAGATGGTTACGTATTGATCAAAAACTAAAGCTAACGTTTTAATGACGATTTTTAAAATCAAGCACAACCTAGCACCGAGATATCTCGCGAATAGTGTACAGTATGTTAAAAATACACATAAATACCCCGTTAGGAAGCCGGACGATTTTAGATTAGAGTTTCAAAGGACAAATACGGGGCAACACACATTAATGTATAAGGGTCTTAGCCTTTTTAACTCGTTATCAGCTACCGTGAAAGCAGAAAATAATATGCGGCAATTTAAAAAACTATGTTTATCGTTTGTAAAAATTAAAAATTATAAAGTATAATATTACTTTATGTCTGTTTAAAATGAAAATAACTTTTGTTTCTTTTTTGTTAATATATTCTTTGAATACTCGTTAAAATAATTTATAAAAAATTTTTAAACATACTTTTTAAGAAAATCTCAATTTGTTTGTGGAACATAAAATATGTTATCATATTAATACTAAATCTTCTACTACTACTACTACTACTAATTATGGGGTATTAATTTTTATTAAGCGTTTGGCTACATGCTCACAAGGTTTGCATTTTGCAAATTGATATTAACTTAAGACTTTATTGGACTATCCCACACATTCGATCGGCTCATTCACACGAAAGTGATATCAAGTCATAGCCTTATACTTCATGACATCAATTAAAAATGGCGTATGTGATGGTTCACCATATTATTCATGTATTATGAAAACCTATGTTTTATGTTTGTTATATTCAAACAAAGTAATTTTTTCTATTTGGCGCAGTAGACGTTGTTTATCATACTAATTTAAACTATAAGCAAAACTTTAATAATAATATATTTTCTGTACTATTTTGTTGTTTTGCGTCATAACAGAATAATTTTTTGTTCAGCCGCTTGAAGTGAAATCAAAAAATTAAATCTTATCATAAACCACTTTGCCAATTTTCATGGTTTTAGATTGCAGTTAATAGATTTAGGACTTACTTAAATTATAGCTCTTAGATAAGATGCATTTCCTTTTGTGGTTGAATCCTTTGGCTTTTACTTGCATAAAAAGTGTTTTAATACTGTTTTGTTTTCAGAAGGAACATTTTCTTTTGTACATTCAAACACAAAATTAAGATAAATTGTTTTGCTTCCATAAAAAAGCTTTTTCTGTTTACAAAAATTTTATCTCTTTTAAGGCGAACAAGAAAACTGGTGCATTAAACTTTCGGTAAAAATACTTTGCAAGGTAGTGGTACAGTTAATGTTCACATATTCCACTACGTACGCGCATGTTTGAATAATATATCTTATCTACTGCTCTTTCTCATACCATGTAATATTTTCTGACTTTCTTTTTACTGAAAAAGAAAGAAATTTTATGAAAAATAAAATAACATTTTTCATAAGAAGTTATACATTCTTTATATATTGTATTAATCATTTTAAAAGTGAATAAAAAGTATTGTGGTAAGCAGAATATTTGAAATTGATGAACTTTTACATAATCGCATTCTCCCGCTGCCAGTGTCACTGTAATTTCTCAATTGGTAATGAACTATCAAAATCCCTTGAATTTAAAACGTTTTTATAAAAAGGCTAGTATATTCCTGAAACTAATGCTTTATGAATGGGCTACTTATCCAAAAATCCCTTGAATTTAAAACGTTTTTATAAAAAGGCTAGTATATTCCTGAAACTAATGGTTAATGAATGGGCTACTTATTTTCACTATATTTTTTGTACCAACTTTTTTTTACATTCAGTGTAAGTGCATACTTTTCACTTAATCCTTGCAAATGTAAAACGGGGAAAAAACTGCTGCTAATTAAGGCTCTTGTTTAATTGTTAATGAAAAATGTAAAAAAATATATAAAACGTATGCTGTATAAAAACGGTGCTCATATGTTAATCAAGCCCAAAAATGCAGTTGCGACATTGAAATGTGTTCAATCATAGAACCACATCGGCCCTTATAGACAGTTACTGTTAATCGTTTTCAGTTTCAAAGAAGTAAGGTCCAATGATTCCTCCTGACCAAATTGCTCTTCCCATGATCACTTTTAAAGGATAGATGATTTTGATAAAATGTTTTAACGATTAAAACACGTTGGTTTACTGAAAATTTTTTCAAAATAAATTTGCCACGTCGGTTTTCCACGAGGACCAAATATGAACTGTAAAGGCTAATGTTTACCGAAATGGCGGCAAAACAAAGCAATATACCTTCCTCGTGGACGTCCTGTATATGCAACAATCCTTTTTGGATTTCATTTCCTTCCGTCAAATTCTTTTTTGTATGAGAGTAACGGCACCCTTTCACAATGAAATAGTGTGGATAAAAATGTACGATTTTTATGACAAGCAACACCTTATGAACATTTTCATTAAAAAATAGTTTTCGTGTGGTGTCAGACTTGCTTTACTTGAAGGTGCTGAGCAAAGAATTATTCTTTTTTGACATAAAACAAGAACATCCTTGAAAAATTATATTATTATTAAAGGTTTGTTTATAATTTAATTTATTACGACAATCAACCCTTTTCTACAGCAGCAAGTATAATGAATTATGTATGTTTATATTTTATAACCGGAAAACATCTGCGGAGTTACTCTCGTTTGCGAAGCGTAAAGTCTTTGCGTAAATCATATTGAAAAAGTGGCCATACGGACAGCATAAAATTAAAAATGGCAATGCTATGCTTTATCAAATGACAAAATACGTATAAGAAAGCTGGCAAGAAATTTTGTCAAAAGTTGACACTATCGATTCCAGCAATAGCGAGGAAATAAGAAATGAAATAAAAATTAATTGGTTTTTGAGATCATAAAATTATGTTAAAATTTTTAATGGTTAAATAAATATTTCTTTATAAAAAACATGAAAAAAACTTTTTTTTTGTTCTTCGTCGGCATAGCAAAACTAATGGCGTTTTCTTTTCTACATTAAAAATTTTGCCCTGTGAAAAGGTGCCTTTTTAAAATGCATTGCCCGCCCTGTGAAAGTGCAATTTTTTATACAACGAGAAAAGAACACAAATTAGAAAAAAGTGCAATGCCTTTTTTTTACAGCTGATAAATAAACATTTTCTGTATATTTTATGAAATGTGTATACAAAAATGATCAGTTGCCAGATTGCTAATTCATCTGCTTAAGAAAACAAATATTTTTTTTTTAATATCTCATACAAATAAGCAGCCGCATAGTGTTCTTTTGTTTGTTTTATATGATACAAAATATAAAAATAATTATTAAAATCTAATTTTGTGACACTTTCAACTCAAAAGACTTTTTTTGAACATTTTCTGGTAACGCTGTGCAAGAATAAAAACCATTTGTTTTACAAGGCAATTTCTGCCCTGTTGATTTGTTCAGGGCAAAAGTGCAATGCCTTTTGCACTGCGAAAGGGCAACATTTTTTAGAAAAGAACACGCAACCCTTTCACAGGGCAATGCATTTTCGAGAAAAGAACACAAAATTGCCCTCCCTGCGGGTAGTGTTGCCTTTTTTTGTAGAAAAGAAAACACCATTAATAAAAAAAAGTCAATACGATAAAAATATACATATACAGATACGTTAAGGGACATGCGTAAACGCAAAGAAGTATACCAAATATTTTATTTTGCGAACATTTTCTAACGCATCGTATACGAGTAACACCCCTGGAGTACGTTCATCGCAATTCAGAATAACCCTACAGACTTGTGGAAATGAGATGGGTTAGGGCATATGCGTAAACGCAAACAAGAGTACCAAATGTTTAATTTAGCGAACATTTGCTTACGCATCGCAAACTAGAGTAACGCCCATGTGTTTCTGTAAATCATTGAGTTGATATTCTGTTACCAGCAGCGCCATTTTGAATTGATTTCACAAAATAGGATGATATCACTATCACAGTTTCATGTGAATGAATTGCAGCACTGAGTAGTAGTGAAACAAGGCCTTTCAGGCCCACACAGTATTAACCCATGTCAAATTTGGCATGCATTATGAAAAAGTATTATAATGCAACCTAAAACCGTATTCATTTTTGACAATCGAATACTACATGGAAAAGTTTTTCAAAATTTCAATAAAATGATAGATTTTATCTGATCAGGGTTGATTTTACTTTTTTTTTATTTTTGATTGTTTCTAATGTACATACCAAAAGTTGTAACATAGAAACTTTTTTAATTTTGGAAATATACTTTTTTAATCCACCTTTTTTACAGCACCAAATAGAATAAATTACTTTCTTTGTGTGTAGCAAACATAAAACGTATGTTTTCATAATACATGGGATAGTGAAACAAGACCTTAAACGCTTCGTTTCAAGACCTTAAAGGATTCGTTCCACTATCCCAAATATATTTTGTCCGAACAGCTGTCATCTCAAAGCTGAATTGAGTTCCTCATAGTTGTTTGATCATTGCTAAAATCATTAATGTCTACTGCTGACAAAATATTGCCTGCATTCTTATATGTATTTTGGCATTTCATAAAGCACTGCATTACCATTTTTAATTTTATGATGTCCGTATTGCCACTTTTTCAATATGATATGCGCAAAGACTTGTGTTAATGTTATAGAGTATCAAATTAGTTTATTAACACACCTCACTTACTCATCGCAAACGAGAGTAAACCCCTTGATTTACCCATGATGTCCGAACAAAATTTTTTTTCCCCAAAAATTTTTTTTTCATGAAGTTTGACGACTGTTTTCAAGAGCGATACAAAATATTGTGTGCGAACAGCTCTCAGCTTGGATTGGTTTAATTTTATGTTTTGCCCAGACAAACTTGAGCTGAGTTGCCAACAAGTAAAAATTGTCATCTCAAATGGCTGAATTGAGCCATTTACATAAAATTTGCACAATTTTCTTTCGTATTGCAATTCCAAGTGTATGCGAAATGGAGAATAATAATTTCATTGCACACAGATCTACTTTGCTTTAAAAGTCGTTTCACTGCTACCCTTTTTTTAATTTTCTTTATATATAGATACTTTGCTAATAGCAATACTTTGTGGATTTCAAGGGCTAATAGCACAAGCAATTTTCTTTTTTTCACTCATTTTGAAAAACAAAGTTTAACAATTACAATTTTTGCAAATTGAAAAAAAAACACAATAACATAAAATCAGCTGTAATACTGCCATATTACCAAACCATTGTTTACATACGGCAGCATTAATTGTTCAGACAAAATGTTCGAAATGTGTGATAGTGTGATAGTGATAGCCTTATACTTTATGAAATCAAATAAAAAAGGCGTATATGGCGTTACACCATATTTTAAATGTATTACAAAAACATATGTTTTGGGTTTGTTACATACAAACAAAGTAATTTATTTTATTCGGTGTGGTAAAATAGGTGGATTAAAAAATTATATTTCCAAAAATAAAAAAATTAATATATTACAACTTTTGGTGTATACATTAAAAATATTAGAAAATAAAAAAAAGGAAAATCAACCATGATAAGACGAAAACTATCATTTTATGAAAATTTCCATAAACTTTTGCAAATGGTACGATTTGTCAAACAAAATCGCACATATTTAGGGAACACTATCCTACTTTTAACAAATCGTACGACTGTGTAGGATAGTGAAACAAGGTCTTTATCTAGCACTCGCATTGTGAAAGCAACAATATTTACAACAATATTTTGTATTAGTTTTGTACGATGGAATTGAAAACTTTATTTTTATTGTTGATAAATAATAAAAATACTCATAGAAATACGAGTGTTAAAAAATAAATGGTCAATAAGCGTAAAAATGTATCTTGCTTAAAATTTTCCTTGAGAATAAATATTTGAGATTGAACTGATAAATCACAGATACTGCATTTGTATAGGAATACAATACTCTTGAAATCTTTGTATGCTTTTATAAAATTGAATTATTGAGACATTTAAAGGCCGTATTTAAAATTAAGTACGTGGCAATACTTTCAAATCTTAAAAAAATAAATTATTGTGTTGCCTTTTTATAAGTATTTTCAAAAAGGCTACAATGGAAATGCATCCAATTTATAAGTATTTTCAAAAAGGCTACAATGGAAATGCATCCAATTTATCTCCAAAAAGGATGGAAGGGTATAAATAAGTTTGATATAGGGGATGCAATTTCAATAAATATTGATTTCCGACCATATAAAGTATATATATTCTGGATCGTTATAAGAAGGGGAGTATTTCGTCTGTCCGTCTGTCTGTCTGTCTGTCTGTCTGTCTGTCTGTCCTCATTTCCTTCCGGTAATTTTGTTGCGCTCAAAATTGACCTTAAATTTTGTCTAAAATCAAAAATTTTTTTACCTATCTGTTCTAATTTCTTTCAAAAGTACCACTTATAAAAAAAAGCAAAATCGGCCGATAAATAAAAAAAATATAGCCAAAAAATAATTTCATATATTTATATGAAGAAAATGCAAAAAATCCACGCTGAGTAACAAACCAAGAGCATGTGTATTGACAAGCACGTCTACGTTTGCAGCCAAACTTGCTGTTAAAATTTCACTATAAAGTTGGGTAGATAAACGACTATTTTTTCTTAATTTTACCCTTTTTGAACGACATATGTGCTATATTTTTTTTTTTTGAGTATATTTGTAAAGCAACGGAGCCACTGGGGATCCGTGGCGGGATGCTTATGTATATGAATAGAAAATTTTTGTTTTTGTTTTTGTTTTTTGTTTTTGTTGTAGCAAACGCAAATTCATTTGGTGGTGGTTTTGTTTGTGTATACTTTTATGTGTTTGCAATACGATTGTATAGTATTCTGGCATATGAAGTGTTTTTTTGCCATCATAGTTTTCTTAAGCATTTTTGTACATGCATGCACACAGTGTTGCAAAAATTTCTCCAACTATATATAGCTATTGTGTTTCGATTGCCTGCGATATGGAGCCTGGATATGGATATGGATATGGAAGGGTATAGAAGATTCGGCACAGTCGAATATAGCACTTTTACTTGTTTATATAACGAGAAAAGAACAAAAATTAGAAAAAAGTGCATAGCTGATAAACAAACATTTTCTGTATATTTTATGAAATGTGTATACAAAAATGTTCAGTTGCCAGATTGCTAATTCATCTGCTTGAGAAAACAAAATTTGCTCAGGGCAAAAGTGCAATGCCTTTTGCCCTGCGAAAGGGCAACATTTTTTAGAAAAGAACACGCAACCCTTTCACAGGACATCACATTTTTGAAAAAAGAACACAAAATTGCCCTCCCTGCGAATAGTGTTGCCTTTTTTTGTAGAAAAGAAAACGCCATAAGATTTCGCCATGTGTTTTTACTGCGAGTTACTATTTTACTAACACATGCACGATCTTGCGTAACGATCTTATGATTTGAATATTTTTCAAAATATGTCCAATTAAATTAGCGAAAAATACTTTCGCACGTCCATATGTATGTTGCATATAAGCTTGGAGCACTTAATAAGCTAATTACTTCAGAATTTTGAAATTCAGTTTTATCAAAATTTTTTTTCCACAATCACATTTGTATAAGTGTTAAAGATTGTATATGACATGTGAAAGATGTAGTGGAAACACATTGTTTCATTTTACAACATCTTTCACGCGTTCAACAAAGGCTTTAATAAGTTCAAATGGGCTATTACAAATGCCGTCACTTGGTAAGTGTGAAGATTTGAACTTGTACTGGCGGCAAGTATTTTGGCATACTTTAAATACTTCTTTGAATCAATAAGTAAAAATACGATTTTGAATGGTTAAATTTTTTTTATTAAAACACGAAAAGCAAACAAAGCAAACACCACAACCCGGTAGCAAGCACTTCTAAATTTCTGTAATGCATTTTAGATACATTTCATCTCATACATCAAGTATACATGAAGTACAAAATTTCAATCTGCAAAACAAACACCACAATGCTGCCGTTCATTGCAAATGTGTAAATGGCGAAGTATGTGTGATGTAAATAGAATTAAAAATGAATTTTAATTATTTTAAAATGGACTGTTTACATACTGGGTCTACTACACAATGCTGCGCTCAGTTCTGCTCATACAGTTTTTTTGTTATTAGTGCAATTTTTTTATTTCGTTAGCAATTTAGTGTAAATAAATAGATTCGTGACGTTGAAATTAAGCTTTAATTTATGTTTTCTGTTTCCAATATTTCAGATTTTGTTTATTTACCTTTTTTTCGCGTTGCTGCTGACTTCAACTTAAATTCTTGACATTTCTCTTTCTGGGTTTCTGTGCTAGAGATATTTGAAACCACCAAAAACAATAAAACAAAATATGGATGTGTGGTAGAGTGTGCCTGATTTCTATAAAACGCAGCGTTAAAAATGTTTGCGACTGCAGAATTTGCTCTCAGTGTTTTTCATTCAATTTCAGCTTCATTATTTGAATTTTTATAAAAATGGTTTTTGGTCATGGCACTACAAATTATAGCCAGAAATATGAAAATGTTATATGGGGATTTTACGTCAATTGAAGTGTTGTGTAACAAACGATTTCTCTAAGTTTCAATGGGTTACTAGGTACAGTGATCTGGGTGTTACTATCTGTACGAAATCGAACTGCTGGCACTCTTGAATGCGTTTCGCATTGGTCTTTTGCATTTCACTTCGTCGTTTTTGCAAATTTGGCATCAGTGCACTCTGAATGGCGTAAGCGCATGTCAAAATCGTTAAATAGATGCAAATATCAATCAAAAGTCAAAAAAAAAGTTAAACGTTTTTATATTTAATTTAAAGTACTTGAGTGAATACCTTTCAACTATGTTTTAGATTTTATTAACCAAATGCATCATTATTAATTATTTCGTTTTAATTTCGTTTTGTAAATATTTCATTATGTTTAGGCACCTTAGGACAATTTTTTATTTAATAGTGATACAGGCATAAATTATTTATTATTCCATTATTCCTTTACTCTTAGCAAAAAATGTTTTTGTTTAAGTGACTTTAAAAAATTCTATCTTTCTTCTTTTCTATTTCAATTTATTTAAAATATATAAAAATGGTATAAAATGGGCGAGCTACCCAAACCGGCCGCCATTTTCTGTTTTTAAAAACTTTAAAACCTTTTTATCCAATTCATCCAATTACTTCCAATTAATTAAGCAAAATATATAAAAATATTTCAACACTTAATATTAAATCTCTTAAGCAAAAGTGCCAGAACACAAATAGTGGTAATAAAATGAATATACTAACGAATGTTCAAACTCATACTTATTTGACATCAAATCAAATATATTTTGAAAGTAAATAAATAAAAAAAACAATTTTTATGCCACAAAGAACCGGATACAAGAAGTAGTAAGAGAAAACACCAGATTACAATAATGATTATAAATATGGCGATGGAGAAATCAAAAAATGTATTTGGATACTTTTTGAGCAAATCAAATAAGAACTGATAGATGAATTTTTTTTATAATTTTGTTTGGAACGATCCTAATCAGCATTATTTGTTTCATAAATTTAGTAGGTAAAAAAAGCCAGATACGCAAATGAATCAAATCTTTATGCCAAGAGTTTTAACAATATTCTTGGCAATTGCAACAAATTAATGTAATCACATTTTAAAAAAGTTGAAATATGTACATTCTCTAAAAGTAATGGGTAGTGCAGAGTGTCCATCGCGAAGGTATACTATTTTGTTTTGTCGTCCATTTCGATAAACAGTTCATACGTGGCAAATTTATTATAGAACAGTATTCAGTAAACCAACGTGTTTTAATCGTTACGTGTTAAAATATGTTACGAAATCAATCATCGATTGCAGTGAAAATAAGTAATGGGGTTTTCTATTCTACATTAAAAATGTTTCCCTGTGAAAAGGTGCCTTTTTAAAATGCATTGCCCGCCCTGTGAAAGTGCAATTTTTTATATAACGAGAAAAGAACACAAATTAGAAAAAAGTGCAATGCCTTTTTTTTAACTTTTTTGTAACAATGTTATAAACAAACATTTTCTGTATATTTTATGAAATGTGTATACAAAAATGATCAGTTGCCAGATTGCTAATTCATCTGCTTGAGAAAACAAAAATTTTTTTTAATATCTCTTACAAATGAGCTGCCGCATAGTGGTCTTTTGTTTGTTTTATATGATACAAAATGTAAAAATAATTATTAAAATCTAATTTTCTGACTCTTTCAACTAAAAAGACTTTTTTTGAACATTTTCTGGTAACGCTGTGCAAGAATAAAAACCATGTGTTTTACAAGGCAATTTCTGCCCTGTTGATTTGCTCAGGGCAAAAGTGCAATGCCTTTTGCACTGCGAACGGGCAACATTTTGTTGAGGTGGAAACCACACGTCAAGAAAAAACAAGAAGAACTCAAATTAAAATACAGAAAAATGTACTGGCTATTGGGTAGACATTCTGCCCTGTCAATGTACAACAAGTTACTCTTGTATCAGCAAGTCCTCAAGCCAATCTGGACTTATGGTATTCAGCTCTGGGGCTGCACCAGTCAAAGCAATAGAATGATTATTCAACGATTTCAAAATAAAGTAATTCGTGCCATAGTTAATGCTCCGTGGTACATCAGAAATGACAATATACATAAGGATTTGGATGTGGAGATTGTCGACAACGTTATCAAAAAATTTGCACAAAGTCATGAACAAAGACTTCAACACCATATCAACACTGAGGCTCACCAGCTCCTCGGCAATGTTGACATAATCAGACGATTAAAACGAGTGAAACCTTTTGAACTTGTGTAAAATAGTGAGCTAACTACAGACAAAACATCAAACTCAGTCGCATGAACGTATATAGTGACCAAAATATTGAACTTTAAGAGAAATAAAAAGTATATATCATAGGATAAGTACTTTGTAATTTTAACCGTATCAATTTAAGTTAAAGTCAAATAGCTTATTAGTGTTAAGATACTAGATTGCTATAAAATAAATGCACCAATAGGTGTTGTTTATACAAAAAAAAAAAAAAAAAAAAAAAAAAATTTTGTTGAAAAGAACACGCAACCCTTTCACAGGGCAACACATTTTGGAGAAAAGAACACAAAATTGCTCTCCCTGCGGGTAGTGTTGCCTTTTTTTGTAGAAAAGAAAACGCCATAAAATTCAGTTGACACGAGAACTTCTTCCAAGTGAATCATGATACAACTCGCCCATGACCACACCGATTTTCACGAAGAAATCATAATGAGTGATGATGCACATTTTCATTTCAATGGATATTTGATAAACAGAACAGTCTGTTCTGTACAATGGGAAAACCTCAACTTATTCATCAGTCAGCTTTTCATTCATTAAAAACGGCAGTCGGATGTGCAATTTGGGCAGGAGGAATCATTGGACTTTACTTCTTTGAAACTGAAAATGGAGTAACTGTAACATTTTAATGCCGCAACTGCATTTTTGGGCTTGATTAGCATATGGTTTCAACAAGACGGTGCCACATCGTATACAAGCAGAATTACAATAGAATTCCTGCGGGCCTCTTATCACACCAATTGATTTCAAGAAATGGTGATGTGGATTGGCCTCCAAGGTCGCTTTATTTTTGTGGGGATATCTGAAATCCAAGGTTTATGCAAACAAACCAGAAACACTTGAGTAACTCAAATAAAATATTCGTGATGAAATTATTGAAATTCCGCGTGAAATGTGTGAGAATGTAATTAAAAATGGTTTCAAAATAGGTCGCATTTGCGAAGGTGATATTGCTACTTTGTTTCAGTATAATTTTTGATTAAATGAAAGATAATGAATCTTATATTGGTAATGAACAAGTTGACACGGTTTTAACTTTTTATTTCCTTTTTGTTAATAGTGCTATACAAATGAACTAAATAAATAATTATTTTAGCTTCATCTTAAGATAATAACTTTGGCAAAAATTTTGCACAAAGTCTTGCATTCGTGTTCATTTAAGATTCAGTTGACACGAGAACTTCTTCCAAGTGAATCATGATAATATATATTTTAAAAACTAATAGTTGATTTCTTAAAAACCTTCCCTTAGTTTGAAATAAAAATTAATTTGAAAATATTTCCTTTATTTCTATTTTTACTTACATGGGCCACAAAAGATTCTGAAATTTGGTTATTGGAATTATTGCACTTGAATTAAGAAATAAAAAAAAAATATTAAAAAAAATACTATTTTTAGTAAAAACCAAAAAAAATTAGCCCACAAAATTTTCAAATAAGAGTTTCCTGAAGAGGGAAATGCCCATATCCACGTACATCTTCTAAAAAAACCAATGCAATATTTTCGTTTAGAAAGCTGCTAGTGAGATGCATGGTAAACGTACTCATAAAAAAGTTTTCCGCCACGATTCAATTTGTATGAACTGTGGCTAGTATTTCAGGGGGATCTTGGTACAGATATTCGAATATACGAAATATGAAAACAGATTGTTCGTTTCTCTTTCTTTTACCTGTACTATCTTTTTTTTTGGAAGAACACACAGCACAAAATCTTGAGGGACTTTTTTTTATGGTGTTGACGGAATAATACTGGGAAAGTGATACTTTTGCACGCCCGTGTTAATACGTTGCTGCCAGTTAAGAAGTTAAGAAATAATTAACAAACTAATGGCTTTTTTTTTTCTACAAAAAAAAGGCAACACTACCCGCAGGGAGAGCAATTTTGTGTTCTTTTCTCGAAAATGTGTTGCCCTGTGAAAGGGTTACGTGTTCTTCTCTAAAAAATGTAGCCCTTTCGCAAAGCAAAAGGCATTGCACTTTTGCCCTGAGCAAACCAACAGGGCAGAAATTGCCTTGTAAAACACATGGTTTTTATTCTTGCACTGCGTTACCAGAAAATGTTCAAAAAAAGTCTTTTGGGTTGAAAGAGTCAGAAAATTAGATTTTAATAATTATTTTTACATTTTGTATCATATAAAACAAACAAAATACCACTATGCGGCAGCTTAATTGTATGAGATATTAAAAAAACAAATTTTTGTTTTCGCAAGCAGATGAATTAGCAATCTGGCAACTGAATATTTTTGTATACACATTTCATAAAATTACAGAAAATGTTTGTCTATCAGCTGTTAAAAAAAAAGTATTGCACTTTTTTCTAATTTGTGTTCTTTTCTCCTTATATAAAAAATTTCTCTTTCACAGGGCGGGCAAAACATTTTAAAAAGGCACCTTTTCACAGGGCAACATTTTTAATGTAGAAAAGAAAACTCCATAAGAAAGCGCCTGATTTGATTGCAACGCTATCAAATGAACATTGAAAACATAAAGGGTCAAGTTTAAATTCATTTCAATTTCTTTCTATATTTTTATTTTTCATTTCATATTTCGTCTTTTATTTATTTAAAAATAATATACATATTTATTGATAACGAAATTTGTGTAAGTGTGCGGCAATGAAGTGATAACATGTATATTGAAATAGCGGTGGCACTATTTTGTTTCCCCTATTTTCTATAAAGAGGGACGATATCACATTATTTGTTGTTTAGTAAACTATTCAGGCAGCCATGAAATTAAGTAATTTCAAATTACTCAAACTGGAAAAAGTGCACTTATGACATTTTTGTAAACATTAACATTTAAGTGCTCGTACTTTCACACACAAAAGCTGTGCTTTTTCAATTGAGAATTGAATTTGTAAAAATTAAAAAACAAACAACAATTACTTTTAATAAAGTTGGATGCTTTTAGTAACAAACAAAATAGCAAATAATGAAATAATGCAAAGTTTAAATTCTGTTTCTAAGTATAAATAAGTTCATGGCTAAACAAAATGCATGTACTATATGTATAAAAACTACGTCATTTATTGTAAATTGAAGCTAGTTTGAATGGTATTAAGTGAAATGAGAGATTTTAAGTGAGTCAATTCGCATTAAATAAGCTCGATTTGGTTCGAAATAATTAAATTATAGAATGTAGCTTTTTATATTTGCTAAAACTCTTTTATCGCTAAGACTTATTCTGGAACTCTGCCCTCTGTTTAAAACATTATTGCACTTATTTCATATTTTCTTATGCAACCCGTACACGATACAACCGTTGGTGCAACTTGAGCATGTTGTTACCAAGATTGTAACGTGTGTGGGCTTGTTGTATAAAATTGTGTCTCGGTTGTATGAAAAATTAAAATTTTTTGATTTTTTGACAAGTTGTGCCAACGCGTTGCAACGTGTGTGGGCTAGTCATGCGACTTCATACATCATTCTCATTTTAATTTTGCAAGAGAAAGACGTGTCGTTGGTTAATTTGGCTTTTGAAAGCAAAGACAATTAACGGAAATACTAATTAAAAATGGAAGAGACAGCTGAAATGAAACTAGAACACAGTTCTACGATGAGTTATTTAATGATAGCCAATATAAGTAAATTATATGCAATTAAAAACAGTTCATTGAAGTTTTATTTTTTAAAGTTTATTATAAATATTTTAGATTAAACAAAATTTGAATGTCAATAAACATTTAATTTACTTAAAGAGCTTTCAATTGTTTTATTGCTTCAAAAAATTTAAGCCTAATTTGTTTTGCTTCGTGGGATGCGATTTTATTATTTGTTGGTTCCAGCTGTAAATTGTTTGCAAAATGAAATTTTACGAAGAAGTTTTATTGTCTGTGGGCACAACACACAACTTGATTACTAACCGAGTTGTACCGACGGTTGTATCGTGTATAGGTTGCATTACAATACTTTTTATTGTAGATGTTGAGATTTTAAAATCGGTCGATATTTGCCCATATGTCGTTCTCGATATAAATTTATCGCTGATTAAAATGCGAATTTCCTGACAAGCAATAAAATAAAGTGGAAAATTTTTTTTTGTCTGCGTTACATTCCTATTCCCTTATTGTAATGGTATATTTTAAATTTTTGTTAACATTTTGATTTTTAATGTAGGTTGAACGTATTTTATGCACTGAATGACTTAATAGTGGTAAAATTTTTTTAATAAATAATAAAAGACATTTAGTTTACTTAATTTTTTTAACATTTTGATATAGAATTTAAGACTATTTCTAAATCAGTTTAGAGGAAATAAAAATATTTTTCAGAAAAGTATAAGTTTGTTGGTGTAATTAACATAATTAAATCTTTATTCTGGCGTTTAGTGCTAAAGATTACAAAAATAACTGCTGTACGAATTAATAGTTGTTAGGGCTCGTATAACACTTCTATTTTAATACATTTTATAAATTATTGGTATTTTCTGGCGCCACAGCGAAATACTATATTTAGAGCAGTTTACGGATGACTTCTAAGTAATAAAAATTCAATTCTGGTCCTTTTAAATTACTTCTATGAATGATTTGAGTCGAATGCTAATTCCCCGTTCATTGCTAGTTGTTCTTATATTTTGTTTGCTTGCGCTAAATACATGAAATGTTCCATTTATTTTCTTATTTTCTTTATCCTTCGATTGCAAAATAATTTAAATCTGATAAAACCTCGTACTGTGGTTAGGCCTTCGAATTTTATTTTAAAAGTTATTAAATTCAAATACTAACGTAAATAATGAGTAAAAAAAATTTTAATAAACATTTTTGAATTTTCCTCCTAAAGTCACGATTTTGTAATCTACACAATCGCACGAATTGTCAAATATAACATGTTTCCTAGAAAAGCTGAATAGTATGTTCTAAAAATGTATCTGTGTTATAGATTTTATGAACATTTTCATAAAATGATCATTTCCATGCTATCTGAGTTACATTTACTTCTAGTCGCCCACAAAACAATGGTTTGCTTCACATTTTGTTGATAGTTTGGCATCTACGCCGTCTCTTTGATGCGATTTTTTAAAATGGGATCAATTCACCAGCGATTTTCGAATCGTACGTCTTTGTAGGATAGTGAATTATGGCCTTTAACAATCTTAAATAAGTACAGTACCGAAAAGTTGTGATAACCGACCACTAAAAAACTTATTTAAAAACTCACTACTATTTAACTCAAATTCATTGAATTTTATTTTTTCAACATGAAAGTCACCTATAAAGTAAAGGGACAAAATTAATGTTTTATACACAACTAAAAAGCAAAACAAAAAATTATCTTCTTACGTATTTTACACGTTTAAGGGAAAGAATGTTGAAATTTTTGTTTGAATTTTAGGTTTTTTAGCCTTTTAGGAAATCGCAGCTTCCTTGATTTCTTGAAGAGCGATTAATTTTTCATAAGAAATGTTCACTTTCTGTTGCCCACTCAATACAAATGCCAAGGAGTTAATGACATCATTTACTTTAACTTCTTGTTTTAGTTCAGTTTCTACAATTTCTTCGTCTCAAACTTCCTTAGATACATTTTCCTCTGAATAGTTTTCTCTGATCCATTCTGCAATTTCACATTTCTGTATTTTGTTAAATTAATATCCCGTAAAACATCATGCAACAAATTTAAAATAGATGGTGTAGTTAAAGCCTGTTCTTCTGCTAAAAGAATAATCGACATACGAATATTAAATGATTTAAGCTTCTTTTCCACGTCTGTGTCTTTTGTGACAATTAAATATGTTAAAAGGTTTTTTTATAATAGATTTTTGTTAAATTTAATGCATTCTGATAACAAAAAGTTTCACTTATCGAGAAGGGGGTTACACTCGCTGCAACGCGTTAGAAAATATTCGCAAAATAAAACATTTGGTACACTTGTTTGCGTTTACGCATGTGTCTTAGCGTATCTTATTTGCGCTTGTCTGGTATCACCGTACTCTGGTTTGCGAAAATGCTTGTCAAAACTGTAACCTTAACGTAAATATCTTGTGCAAGCTATTGACTAAACGCAACTGAAGAAAAACATATTAACCCGATATGTGATTTGTGATACTTATTTATTTATTTTGTACAAAACATAGATTATATGCTAACAGAGAAGTTCCTTTTTATTTAACAATAAGTATATTTAAAAGATATATGTATGTGTATTTTTATCGTATTGAATTGCCATTTTTTTAAGTTTAAGTTTTGTTATGACGAACGAACTGCAAAAAAAAATTTTTTTATGCTTTTATGAAGCAATATTTATTTAACCATTAAACATTTTAACATGAATTTTATGAGAGTAACACTGCGAAAGGTCAAGCAAATTTTGTTTTCTGAAGCCGATGAATTAGCAATCTGGCAACTGAACATAATTGTATACACATTTCATAAAATATATAGAAAACGTATGTTTATCAGCTGTGAATTTTTTTCTAATTTGTGTTCTTATCTCGTTTATAAAAAATTGCACTTTCACAGGGCGGGCAAAACATTTCAAAAAGGAATCTTTTCACAGGGCAATATTTTTAATGTAGAAAAGAAAACGCCATAAGTGTTAAGTTTTGCACATTGTTCGATTGCTTATTTCGTAAATTCTAATCTTTCTTTGTTTATGGGAAAGTAAACAAAATAAAACATTACAAAAAAAAAGCAACATTAGCCTCATAGAGGGAAATTTTGTGTTCTTTCCTCAAAAAAAGGTTGCCCTCTGAAAGGATTGCGTGTTCTTTTGTAAAAATGTTGCCCTTTCGCATTGCATTTTTTGCCCTGCACAAATCGACAGATCAGAAATTGCCCTGTAAAACATATAGCTTTTATTCTTACACACCGTTACCAGACAATGTTCAAAAAAAGCCTTTTCAGTTGAAAGAGTCGGAAAATTAGATTTTAATAATTATTTTTATATTTAGTATCGTATAAAACAACCAAAAGACAACAATACGACTGCTTAATTATATGAGATATTAAAATAAAAAATTTATAGTTTCTCAAGCAGATGAATTAGCAATCTGGCAACTGAAAATTTTTGTATACACATTTCATAAAATATACATAAATCTTTTTTATCAGCTGTTAAAAAAGGCAATGCACTTTTTTCTTATTTGTGTTCTTTTCATAAAAGTTCATAAAATAGCATTTAAATACCTAAGATTGGTGATTTAAATTTTATTCAATTCGGGTATTAATTAACGTGTTAGACTACAATCAATTAATAAATTAATTGTTACTATTAAATAAGTTGTGTATACAAAATTGGGTTAGATAGCTTTACCCAAATTTTTCCTTAGAACAATTGGAAATTTAACCAACTTTTATTCCAATTAATTGAAAAGCTTATCAAATCAAAGCTATAACAAAAAACCCAAACAATAAATTTCATTTCAATCATTTTCTTTTCCATTTGTTTATTGCATTTGTCACAACTCCACGAAATTTTTTGAAAAATTTATTAATAAATAATCTTATATTTGAAGGGAATGTTTCGAAGTTCTTTCTGTGGTTCTGTTTTGGTGCACATCAAAAAAGTCAATATTGCTTGTAAATAAAAAAATATTTCGTAGAGTTGTTTTAATAGTTTTTAATATTTTAAAATATTTTTATTCATATTTTTTATCATGTGTGAAACCAAATGTCATTCAATATCTATGGCCCATATTTGATGACAAATGGCGTTAATGTGCGGAACGGGTTGAGCTTTCATGTTTCTTACAGATTTGGTTTACTGAAATGTGCAAAGAATTCACCCGATTGTGGACAAATTTCCCCAATTGTGCTGACCAAGAAATCGTAAAGTGCACGAAAGGCATTTTGTTTTTAGTGACCATTTTCGTAAAAGGCTTGAAATGTGGAATTAAGTTGCACAAATACATGGCGTTAAGTTGTGACTCACAATTAACATCGTGTATTATGGTTGGTTCCATTATTACTTCATAAGATAATCAGCTTTTTCCGAATAATGAAGGGAATTTCATTGTATAGGATTTCAAATAACATTTTCTTTTAAATTCTCACAAGTCCAATTTAATTAAAACGATTGTGATCATATTTATCACTTTAAAAGTAAATCGCATTTATGCATGTTATTTATCCGGAAACTCATTATTCAAATTCGCTAAGAATATTTGATTTGATTATTTGTTTGTTCTAATGTTTCAAATAATATCGGTCAGATTGAAATTCTTTTGCTATTGTTTCTTTGTAGACACTCACTTTCGTTCACTTTTGTTATTGTTAAACAATTTCATTGTTTTTGTTGTTGTTGGGCAAGTATTTAGATAAGCTTTTTGGTGGACCTTGATATGAATGTTATTGTGTTTGTTATTATATTTGAAATTTTTAATAATTTTATGAAATCTTTAATTACAATCAAGTATTAGTCACTGTAGCGTTTATTGCAGAAAATATGAGAAAGTCATTGTGGTTGATTGCCAATTTTTTAATAATAGAAAATAAAAAATAGATCTATTTGGTTTGCTTTAATTTATTTTTTACTTTAGAGTGTGGTTAGGAAAGGATTTTATTTAATCAACGTTCTTCCACTGCATTATTAATCGATTTGATTTATTATTTCTAAGAATTTTGCCTATCCAATGTAATAAGATAAATGTCATATAAATGTCCTAATCAATTTGTAACTTTAATTTGCTAAAAATTAGAAAATTAATTTCTTTCTGTTATAATTACAAAAAGATAAATCTTGAAGATAAAAAAATTAATGTTCACGATGGCTGATTGCGCACATTAACACAGGCATCTTGTTATCTGGTGTGATGCAGACTAAGATAGTTTTGTACTTCATAGAAGATAAAAACGGCAACATATTGCTCCATATTTTAATACTTTCCTCTTTTAATAAATTTTGTACACAAATTCTTTATTGTGTGCCAAGTTCCGGACACATGCTGAGTCTAAATATGTAAGCATTGAGAGGATATAAGGATTTTGAGAGTTCCCGAAGAAAGAACCATAAAAAATGGAGAAATATATATCAAATATTAATGAAAGGGGCTACTTGGGCCACGACAAGAAGTAATTGATGTTTTAATTTCCTACTACTCAATTGCTTTTAGTTTATCGACTTGAACATGCGGTTTTACAAAACCGCCAAGAAGGTAGTCCAATCGCATTATATCACACGATCTTGATGGCCAGTTAAAAGTTGGTTTATGTAAACTGTAATGCGAATTTGAGTATTTTAAATAGTATTAATATTTTGTGTTTTTTTTAAATAGTAATAAAAGAAATATAATTTTGAGCACATTATTAAAGAAGAAAAAAATGCTGCCACAACACTATGAGAAAATGTTACAGTTTTGATTAATTTTAATTTTGCAAGGAAAATATATAATATTCTGTTTATGCCCCTTTACTAATTTTTCTTATTTTTTTATCCTTTCGCGTTAGCTTAACTGTAATGAATTTTGATTTGAATTTGTTTGAGATTAGAGAAAGAATTAGTGCTGTGTGGCTTGTGGATCTGTCCGGCTCTAATTGTGATATGAAAAACTTTCCAATGATTCTTTATCGGAGAGCAGAATTTTGAATAGAAATTCAATACTTGTTTGTCCTGGAAGAATAACTATCATCAGTGTTGACAACTCAAAGTTGTGAACCCCTAAAAAAATTTTTCTGTCCATACATACAAATATGTGTATATACTTGATAGATTTATAAATATATGAGGATTACAAAATTTACGGGAAGACTAATTTGGGTATTCATGGTATATCCCTTCATTATAAATCGGTTATACCACAATTGAACTTCTGTTCTGCTCATAGTAGACTCGTCATACGGTGCAGTCACAATTTCAAAAGTCCTTGAACATTTAATTTCATTTTTTACACCAAACTTAATACAGTTTCTTTGATCCATTTATTCGAATAGTAAAAAATGGAAGACTAACTTCAAAAATAAACTGGGAATCCAAAATGGCTGCTATTGCCAACGTATATAACAGACATGTGTACCAACATAACCGAAAAAATACGAAAATCGAACATACGTAACTCACATTTGAAAATAACGGTAATTTTTGATCACACCTCGTATATTTAAATTTTATGTATTTTATGACTTAAAAATTAAAATAAATTTGTAATATTTTCTTCTTTACAGGTAAGTGAGTTGAACAAAATATCTAATAAAGGTATTTATTATGCACTTTTCATTGTTAATTAGGTAAATATACTTTCTTAATGAATTGCAAAAAAATTGAGTTTTTGCAGCCAATTGCATCTACCGTCAGTTTATTTAAGCAAAATTGAGTGAAAGTCGCGAGCAAATAACGACTTAATTGTTGAAGGTAAAGGTACATGATAACGACAGCAAATCTTTTTTGTATCTGTGAAATAATCATATCTGCACCATTTGTGGCAGCTCTGCAAAGAAACATTGAACGGAATAGAAGAAAAATGTTTTTAACTTTTACTATCGTTGAATAGAGAAGTTTTTCGCCGTTTACAAAGTCAAGGTTGAATTAGTTACGTATATCGTATCGTTGTATTGCGTGTTATATGACTACAACTATAGAAAATAAACTGTCATAATAAATAAATACAAACCTGTATTTATTAATATGAGCAACCTGTTAAGTAGAGCAACCTGTAAGTAGAACGATAAAAGAATGAACTGATTTTAACTTTATTCTTTTCACATGGTCCATGTGATTTTTATTTCACCTAAATAATATTTAATTAAATTCAGTAAAGTTTTATTAATATTTAAGATATTATATGAACAATTTTTAATATATTTTTATTTAAGTTTATTACACGTATTTTTTCGTATAAACTTAATGTTTCAATTGTTTTAACATCTAGACTGGAAAGAAAATGTGATAGTTAAAAATTGTTTTTTAACCACTGGTTTATACTTGATTGGTTTATAAATTCTGAGACACTGGACACTGGACATCTTCACGTAGTTTTCTCCATGCACCTTCATTTTTCCTCATATTGTTATATCATAGGCACACGACAGAGTTAGTGCATTAATTCAAATTAACTTATGCATTATCTATACATATATCAGTGTGCATTTAGACAGAGTTAATGCAGTAAATCAAACTGCATTTAGCTACTTCAATATGGCAATGCAGTCAACAATCAATTAGCTGTCGACAAATTGTTCACATTTAACAAAATAAAATGAATTCAAATGTAGAAAAATTAACCATTTTCAATTATTTTCAGCAAAACAAAAAAGGAATATTAATTTTAGAAATGTTTATACTAATTCTAAGACTTCCAAGAAACGAAGGGTTTGGTCTGAAAGCAATGCACAGGTTCTGTTAGAGTTGTGGGAGAAATGTGCCACCGATTTGCGAAGTACAAAAAGAAATGGGAATATCTACAAAAATTGCCGTACAAATGGGCAATAAATTTACTGCGGAAGAAATCCACATAAAAATAAGAAACTTCATGCAGACATAGAGATAGTTTTTGCATATCAATTTAAAAAGTTGTGAAATTTAAAAATTAATAAAATAAAAAATATATATATCTATATATATATTATATAAATATGTAATTATATATTTATATATTTAATTTTTTTTTCTTTCAAATAAATGCGGATTTATCAACAACAGCATAGGTGCTAATAGTATTATCTGCCTTCTATCCAGTTGATCTCGATGTAAATGCAAAAAAAAAAGTAATAAAAAGGACAAACTGTTATTTAGTAAACTATAAGAAACTATCATGTGTCACGGTCAAATTTTAATGCACATTAACTCTGTTGTGTGTCTACACTTTTATAAAATAACATGGCCGGCCGATCAGCTCTTAGAAGGATTTCCTCTGAATTGGATCGATCACATATCTAAATACAATAAAGTAGGGATATATATTATTGGTGGGAGTTGATTCTAAATTAAATATAATTGTAACTGCTAGTATTTGTGAAATAAATATTGAATAAGAAAATTCTTTACCTATAATTTTAAGATCCCTGCAGACATCAAATATTCTATTCTAATTTGTTATGAAAGAATTAAAAGCGAGTACTAATTCTTTAATTTTGTTTTGTTTTCACCAAAAAGTTAAGACTCTTCTCTTTTTTGTTCATTGTTGTGATTCGAGAATGACGAAGCATTGCGGATTGCAAACATATGGCAACAGTGTTTTCACTGCAAAAAGCACATTTTTGTTAAAAAATTGCGACGTATTTGTTTTCCAATTTTCTCATTTGCTATGAAGACTCTGGATGTGAAGTGTTCTCTGTCGATAATCTGTTAGTATCTAAATGTGAGTGACGACTTAGCGGATTGACACAGTAAATAAATTACTGCCCACAGATATAAATATATATTTATTAAGAAACTATTTAATTTAATAATTGAAAGTCAATTAAAATAATAAAAAATCGGACACAAACATTAATCTTGCAGCACACGCACTAAGTCATTCACACACCATCATAAATACCTTATAAATCGAAAATTAAAAATTTCCAAGTCAAAACCGTGTAAATCGAAAATGCATAATTTGCTATTTAACAGTTGTGATGTTTTTCAATATTTTTAGGTCTATACAGAAATAAAAATAAAATGCATTGACAGGTTAAAATATGTATTATATTACGGAAACACTGTTTTTTCTTATTTAATTACTATACATTAAACAGAAGAACAAAAAATAAAACCAAATGTGTTTTATTATCCTTCATCACTATCAGAAATTACTCTCATTCTTTTTTTCGGAATTCAAGGTTGGAATTCACTTTCATCACTCGAAGTTATTTGTTCTGATTCGATGTTTGAAGCAGAAATATTTACATTCTGACAGGTGGTAATATGATCGGTTATTAACAATTGCTTCGAATTTTTTGTAAAATCTTTGTAAACTTCTTCATATTGATCAAGCAGCGATTTATGTCACGTTGGAATCGTAAAGCCCTTTCAACGTTTGTGTCATTTTGTATAAAATGAGTACAAAAAAACTTATTTGGAAAACCGTGTAAAAGCGAAAACGTGTAAAAGAAGTACCGTGTAAATCGGGGGATAGGTGTATACACATTTTTTCTATTTGAAATTTAAATGAAAGGAAAAATCTCTAATTTTAAAAGAAAATAATGCTTACACACGGTCTGGTTCTCGTTCTCGTTTTATCTTACGGAAAATCTCTCGCATTCTCAACTGCTTGTTCCTCTAGTAAAAATTGTGTGCACTTTTGAGATATTGCAGTATGGTAGGCCAACCTGTAGTTGATTGCTTTATGAGATGGCAATAGACGTACAAGTCAGGGCAAACCGATATTAGAATTTTAATTATATCGTGGAAAAAGAACCGAACGTTGTAGTCAGTTCAATAAGAAATTTAAGTCGAATCTGCTGTTACTGCTATCTGCTGTAGATTAACTGTAGACAGTGATTAGGAATGTGCAGTAAATATTCGATATTTTCGAATACCATTTTAACCTTTTTTTGGTAAGAAAATCACTGAAAATACCCGCTGCATAGCCAGCAATCAAAGTACCTGTCTCCGATAATTTAATTATTGCTATAATTTTATATTTAATTTTATTTACAAATTATATTTCTTACAATTTTTCGTATCAGAAACAAGTGAAGATTCCTTAATATTTCGACACCTGGATACTTTTGTCAGGTTTCAATGTGGTTCAATCAATACTTCGGAAATACAACATACAAGGTGTGATAAAAAATAACCGTTCTTTTAAATTTTTTCGAAAGTATGTATTTATTTAGGTATAACTATCTTGCCCCTTCAAACTGATCCCCCTTATGTGTAATACACTTATGCCAGTGTTTTTTCCAATCGTCGAAACACTTCTGGAACGCGCTCTTTGGTATCGCTAACAGCTCCTGTTTCGATTTTTTTTTATCTCAATCTTCAGTTTTGGGAAGAGAAAAAAGTCAGCGTGGACCAAGTACGGATAATACGGTGGTTGAGACAGAATTACGGTTTTATTTTTACCCAAAAACTGCCGCACTGGAGCGCACTAAAAAAGAACTAATCTTCTTATTTGTCAAAAACGAACTGACAATCCAAAATGGCTGATATTTCCAACATGTATAACAGGCATGTGTACCAACTTAACAGCAAAAAAATTCGAAAATCAAACATACGTGACGCACAAAATTTGGAAATAACAGTTTTTTTTATCACACTTCGTATTTCTGAATAATACCATTCATAATACCAAGGTTAGTAAATAACAGTTATCGAGAAAATTTATTGTATACCGTCTTAGAGCCAACGGAGAACTATACTATCGTCTAACAATAAATACATATTGAGATGAAACTCTGAAAAAGAGGACAAAAAAACAAATGTTTTGATTTCATTCAATAATATATATTTTTTTTAATATTTATCAATTTGACACACAGAAAACATAAAAAATTATTATTGTTTTATTTTTATTCTTTATGCCGTCTCAAAGGAGAAATAGGAATTAAATTACGGAAAATGTGGTTTATTTTCTGACTTGTAAAAGAAAACTTCTCATTGAGTTTTATTTTGTGGCGCCTAAGTGAAACTCTCTTTTAAAAGTTTCGTGCCACCTTATTTTTAATATAAAAAATAAGTTTTCGGCAATTTTTTTTTTATTCTAAGCACAAAACAACTTATAAAAGAATATCACTTGTACAGTTAAAGTCGCAGCATAATGCAAATTACTGACCCTTTACTGATACCCAATAATAATTTTTTTTTTACTTATAGCATTAATTTTGAGTTCTTAGTGTCAAATTTTTCGGAAATATGGAATTTCATGTTACTTCAGCTTTTTTTTGTTGGAGGAAGTTCTGTATAACTTTACTTATCGCCTGCAGACATATTTTTTGTGATACGCTCCGACGGCATCTGTTCATTTGGATTTTAACAAGATTTTGTTTTTACATTACATTTTTTAAACATAAATTTCTTCTAATTCGAGTATTTCTTAGAAACGCAGAAATAAATAGTTTTAAAATAAGTAAAGTAAACGCCATGTTAGCCACAATTCACCAAGTTAATGTAACTCACACGAACTCTCTAAACGCCATTGCTCGATTGTGATATCACAGGACTATGGGTATACACACAGACGTCGTTAGTTTTACGGACGGAAAAAAGTGTTACAGAAACCAGAAGAGAATAAAACATAAAGAACGTGCGACAAGACATACATACATATATGTATAATTGACGGCAACTTTAACATCAGATTTTTAAAGTTATTATATCTTAGGAAAAGTAGTGGTGAAGAGTGTTGTGTTAAACAAATTATGGGAAAATTGCTCATGTCCGAAAGGAAAGAGAGTAATTATAAAAGTATTTTACATGCACTTATGAATGCTTGTATCATATTAGCAATGCTTTTGTATTACCACGCTTTTAAAAATGTCTTGAAAATGTCAAACAAAAAAAAAAAAAACATAAAAATCAAGCCTTAATTTAAGGAAAAATTTGGTAGGTTTACCATTAATCGGCTGTGAAAAAAATAAATGTTTAAACACATAAGTATGCATTTCGTTTGAAGGAGCAAAAGGCAATATATGCAGATGCACTTTAAGAATTCGTTATGCAGCGACGTTTCTTTATGGAAACACAGGTCAAACAAAAAATGAACTTCCTATGAATTTTTTGTATCGCGAAGGATGTTCTAATCAGATGTTGATGTAGAATAAATAATTGCAATCTAAATTTCTGCAGCGGGGGAAACATCGATAAGAACATAAGGCAGGACTTATATTTTAAGGAGCTGCTGGACAATTTCTTTGCTAGGAACACACATGCTCAGACTCCTTCTTTTGAAATGTTTTCTAAAGTGTTGTTGCAAATTTAAGGTTTGTTTTGTGGAAGAAAGCATTTGCTACGAAATTAAACTCTCTACTGTGATGAACCCACTAAATGTAACCTGTAACTTATAAATAACCTGATCTTCAAATCAACTGCTTGTTTAAATTTTTTTTTATTTTGTGTATATGCTGCTAAGGAAATTACTGATTTCGAAAATTAAAAAAAAAAAAATTGAATATGTTTTTGCGGGCTTGAGTCAAGCAGAAAGTCTTTATTTCACATGTCTGAAATTTTTTTTGCCATCACATTGGTTTAATAGTGTGATGGTATTTTGATACGATTAAATGGTTGTGGAAATAAACCGTACTACTATACAGGAGAGTGAATTATGGATTTCATTTTTTAAATTCTAAGATCTTTTCAACATTTTCGGTAGTTTTTAAGGTGATAGGTGGTAGGATATCCACTGCTTGGGCTCTAATACAGTAAATTTTGAGCCTCTAAATTACACACGAGCGTTACGTTAGTCAATTGAATAAACTTTCCAGAAAGTGAAACTGGATGACAGCTTTTTTCTCCCACTTTTTTTTTGACATTTTACGTGCATATTTTGTTACACAAATTTAATTTAATATAATAATCAAATTTAACAAATAGAATAGAAGTATTGCGAAAGTTAGATATTTGAGTAGGGTGTATGTTCTTAGCGATCCATAACTGCTATATCCTTCTTCACTATTTTTGGTATTTAATTTGTATTTTGGTATCAGAATTCTCTAGATTTGTCCTCAGATCGTACTCCTGCCATCGTAATGATAAGGAAGCCTAGCATGCATACACACGCAAGAACTGGCTAAAGTATAAAAAATACCTCAATACACATCTAAGAAAAAATATAGCCCTACAAACTGCTCATGATATAGAAACTTCAATAGCCGTGTTTGTAAATCACCTTAAGGTGATGCATCAACAATAATCCCATGTACAGAGTACAGGAGAATTTACTCGGCAGACATCGTGCAGGCCCTAATGGAAAAGAGACGAATTCGAAGAGTGGCAACAAATCAGTCAGAAATTTGCAAGAACACGTAATGAAACTTGAAAAATTGTTGAAGACCCGGAGAATAAAAGTTAATGAACAACAATGTGCCCACATAACTTTCTCTCTGCGTAGAGATACATACCCACCAAAAAAGGTGCAATCAGTCCAGCGGAATACATCATTACATTACATGTGTAAGTGGCACATTTAAAAAAAATATACGAATACATCATATTTTGTCTAGCAATGGCTCGACATAACACATACATATAAATTTTTTAAAATTAAGATTTGAATAATTATTGTCAAATCAATTCAATATTTTGAAGATGGATGCAATCAACATCTAAGAGCAGAGTTAAGCTGGGCCAAGTGAAAGTCTTTCTTAAGTAGGAAGTTCATTTGTCAACGAAAGGCCAATAGAGGAAGAAAAATCTATGGGCTTTTCATTAAAATCCTATAACATTGCACACGTAAAGAAAGGCATTCTCTCTTTAATGAAGGCTGCAATTTAATGGCATATGGAGGTCATTGCGTTTGAATGCTCCAGTAAATCATTACAGTTCACCACTATACTGTTACCTACATCTGAGCTTCAATATGGACTACGAAGTACTAAAAACAATAATAGTTGTATTGAGTCCCGAGAAACGTTCAAAGAACGGTACATTGAATTTTCATTAATTTTATTTGAAATGTTTTTCTTATCGGCCCTTTTTTGCTTCAATTCATTAAATATTTCATTAAATGCATTCATAAGGTATTTAATCCCAACTATTTATGCTGCCTCTGCAGCATAAAGTTTTAATAAAACTTTTTATCTGAACTTAATGTATGTATCAGAGATTGACAATAAGTATGACTGTGGCGCATCCCTCAATCATGCGCATAGTTTACTTGAAGCTGATTTTCAAGACTTATAGGCGACTCATTAACAAATATTTATCAACCACATTGTTTTACATGATTTGAGTTTTACTTTGTTTACGAAATACGAGTAACAATCGCTATTGAATTATTTGAAAATATGTGCGCGTAGACGGAAAGAAAACATTTTGGATGACCTAAACGAATATTAGAAGAATAATGCAAAGCAAAAGTATGATAATTTCTAAGGCTGATATATATATATATATATATCAGTGACTTGGTTTAGCATTCCGGAATTTTTGATACTCGTTGCAATTCACTTCAGATATGTATATGTAGGATTATTACTGACTGTAATATTGTAAACTATATGTTATTTGAATTGTTTAGAAAAATAATAAACGTAGACATAAATTTCTACACAGAATTTTAACTGACTTTTGTTTATATAAAATGCAACAAATTTTAATATATTTAATATATGTAATATGGATAGAGAGACAGTCAAAACATATTCACGCGTAAGTTACAGTTCCACAAGCATCAGAGCGTACTTGTTTTAATTAAAATCATTTAACAATTAACTTTATACTTTGTAATGCATTGCATGTTGCAGTTCTTGCACACCGAACAGTGGGGCAGAAGTAAAACATTTCAGATTTAAAAGGCCAAGTCACATGAATTTGCACCGCCTTAAAGAGAAGAGTATTCAATATAAACTTGGTTAAAATTATTGCTACATCAGTCAGAAATTGCTTAATTTTAAAGCATTTTATGTGTTTGTTAATATGTTCGTTAAGGAAAAAATATACAAAAAATGGAGATGATCATTATGACGCTATGTAAAAGCACGACATATGATTTAAATTTTTGAAAAAATAAGAATTTTTTTAAAATAATTGAGCGCCTAAATTATGGTCCCCTAATTACAGTATCTGTATCATGAATCTGTGGACAGGTGCTTGTTAGTGACTACCAAATGTTTTATAACAATTATGGACGACTGATTACTCAGCGTAGAATTTTCAATGTAAAAGTTGCGCGATCCACTTTTGTGCAATTAAAGAAGCGAAAATTTACTCAGAAACGAACCACTTCTCATAAAATTTGTTTTTTAACGATCTTTTGCTGAAATGATGGGTGTGGCAACACTGATCTTGGACTGCGACAACCCCGGTCGTTAACATTAGAATATGTGCGGGTAGCAGCGACGCACAGCTGAGTGAAGGATAGAAAACCAAAGAAGAACAATTGAATTACAATTGCTGTGTAAAAATAACTAAATAAATAAATCACTATAAAATATATCTTAAGCGTACTTTGTCTTTAAATCCAAGTTATTACACTGGGTGAATATGGAAGATGTATTTGGGGCAGGTGTTATAACAACAAGTTGTAGTTCATAATATTTTCTACTTTCTAATTTAGTATCGTATCCTTCTCATTAAAATGTGAGTTATTCAGCTAATTTGTTTGTGTAGATAAAAATCAGCCAGATAATCGTTACGAACAAAGCGAAAACCGGATTTTAGCAGGAAAACCCGGTAATAACGTGAGTAGTTTCATTTGGAAAAATTCATTCTGCTCTCGATAACTGTGTCACTAAAATTTATAATTGAAAATATGCTCAGAAAAATTAAATTAAATTTTAAATTTCCTTTAAACATTCTCAACAAAAATTTTTATTACCGGCAATTACTCATGCCAAAAGACTGTCAGTCATAATAACTTTGCCTTTATTTTAATCCTTTTTTATAAGCTTATGCATAACTATCATTCACATTTTTCCCACTGTGCAATGCATGAAAAAATATATAGAACATAATGGAAGAGAGCGTATTAACAATAGCAGTTAGTTTTTGAAGAGTGATCAACCACACAAACTTTTTAACAAAAAAATTAATTTTAAAATTGTCACTTGTCTGTCTATATAATTAGCACTTTAGGACCGCCTTAATTGTCATGATACCAATTTTGCCAGATATGTATCATTACTTTGCGGGAAGGTGCTTACCAGTGATTCTGAAAATCGTCAAATAAAAATCCAACATTATTGAATGCCGCTGGGATGCAGGCAATTTGCATGCACATGGATTTTCTAAGGCTCAGATTTCCACGGGTCCTCGAAAATTTTTTTTAATAAAATATATACTTTAATGTATATTGACAAATGAGTATCGTTATCTGAAATACAAAAACACGTTGCGATTCAAAATTCAACATTTTTGTATTAATGCAACAACGGTGTAAACTTTTTTTTTTTTTAAGCTCCTCGATGGTGTAATGGTTAGTATACCTGCCTGTTACGCAGGTGTTAGGGGTTCAATTCCCCGGGGAGCCAGAAGCCAAAGGCCTCAGTAGCCAGTGCTTCTATACATATTGCAATTATATTCATATAATTGTAATATTTGGTAAATAAATAAATAATTTTTTTTTTGTTAAATCACCTTCTTATGAGTTTCACTTAACAGGAAACAGGTTTTCTTTTGTGTTGTCATTGTTCTTATTAAGTTCTCTCCTTGTTGTAGTTATTCTTAAACAAAAGCACAAGTGTGACTGAACAACAACTATATGTGTTGTATTATGATGTCAACTATACTTTACGTACGTCCTCGATAATTATTATTTCTTGTTTCTATTTTTATCGTTATTGCCTTACAAAAAATTTTTCTCGTTGTCAGTAGTTTCTACTTGTGTGCATTAATTGTTGCAGCATAAAGTGCAAACTAGAGTGCAGTATTTAACAGATCTAACTAATAGGTATAATAAATAGGTAATATAAATAATTCAATATCTTTGATATTTCTGTCTTTTTTTAAGACTTTTTCCAATGCCACGTTTGATGGCTGTTGTGAAGTTTCTGTATCAAAACTTCAAACAATATTGGCTGACTACCGGAGTTAAGAAGTAATTAATTCTTTCAAAGTAGATTACAATGGCAAACATATTTGATTATTTATTTTGCTTGTGGTGCTCCCGCACCTTTGCTATATATATAACAAAAACAAAAAAAATTCCTCATGTCACGTGTGGAACGATAGATCAACAAAAGTTTTTAATCATTAAAAAAATTATATAATTGAGATGTCTAAAATATATTTCAATGGTTCTTATTATAAAATTGTAATATAATATATTCTTAATTAAAACTAGTTGGAATGATTATAATCACAAGAACGAAAAATTCTTATTTGCCCTTTTTGGAAAAAAGCCGTCGCCCCTTCAAATGCTGTTGCATCAAATTCTAATACTATATTTTTAATTCATTGCTTAACTTTACACTTATTATCCATTAGCAAAATTCTTTATATCGAAATAAAATTTAACCCTGCAGTTTTTTTTTTAATATTAATGCAAAAAAATTAGTTAACATTTTGTCTTACACTAAATTAAATTACTAAATTACATTTAATGACCGGATGTTATTCCATTTATTAGTTTTGTAGATCAAATCAATTTACAGTGACCACTAACAAACCGTGATATAATTTATAAGCAAAATTAAATGTTATAAATGTTTGCGGTAAAACCAAAAATTTTTGTTTAAATTTCACATTTCATACAAATAATTTAATTTTCTTCGCTTTTATAAATATTTCAATTTTCGTAATTATTTAAACGAAATTTCCCGTATTTTCCATTATGTGATGCGTATCAAATAATTTTAAAATATGCAATTAAAATTTTTATAAAAATATATTCAAATTGTTGGCTGGACTGGCGCGCAAGCGCATTTCACTTGATATTGATACAGATAACTATGCAATGTTTACAATTTTTTTCCCATTCTAATAAAGAAACGAGTAAATTTTGCATTTAAATATCGTCAGTTTGAACTTCTTTAATCACCGTACGACCCCAATTAACATTCACGATAATTAATTTAAACTAATACTTAAAACTTAACTGTACATTTCGAAAAGTACACTAGTTTTAATATATATCAAAATAAAAAAAAGTGAAGCCAGAATGGTCTCCAAAATCTTCCTTTATCCATGTCAGGAATAGTATTTTTATCTCTTTATTGCTTTAATCAATTCTGAATTCGCGTGATCAATAAACTAGAAAAATTTATTCAATTTTAGTCACAAGTATTCTACTATTTTATTTCAAATTATTTGAAATAACGCTATAGTTTTTTCCGACTGGAGGACAAAAAGAAAAATGAATATCAAATAAAATTAATCTATTTGTCTGCCAATCGGGATCTTATTTTTCTTCTCCCCTACAATATTTCTTTATTTGATATTCTATGCTAATTGCAGAAAAAAAATTTTTTCAGATAAGTCAAAATATTACACTGTGCAAAAAATATGATTTTAACACTAAGAAGGTAAATATTTCTTACAGAAAATGTTATTTCTGAGTAATGATGGTGTTGGATTAAAATCTATAGAATTCGTAACGTTCGCATTCAAGCATTTTACTCGTAATAAATTATAAAAAAAATAGAAATCATAAATAAAAAATTATTATTATATTTAAAATAGTAGTTTCTAAACGAAATCAAAAACAGTGTGATCGCCTAATATAAAATATTTATAAAAAAAATTCTAAGTATATTTTAATATTATTCAAATATAATATATAATAAGCGAAAGGTCAAGTTCCCTGGCTGATAAGTAGTGTCACAGTATATTTTAATATTATTCAAATATAATATATATTTGGCGAAAGGTCAAGGCCTCTGGCTGATAAGTAGTGTCACATATTTTATCACTAGTCATATTATTATATAATTTCTTGTTACACATTCATTTGTCGACTTTGTTGCTGGTTTTCTAAATTTTTTAAATTAAAATTTAATTTTTTTTAAGCAGAAAAAAGGTATTGTTTATGTCACGTATAAAACCGGAAATAAGCAATTTAAATAAACATATTTTTCGTCGGAAGTTTATTATATTTATGAACATTTTAAGTATGTATATCTTGTTACGATTGACTACACTCTTTGAAGATTTTAATTAGGAGGTATTCGTACTTCATGATACTCTTGTGTACATTATCTTTATATTTTTGCTTATATTATGGACATTGATTTGCTGGCCACCGAAATCTTCCATCAGCCATGTCTGGAAAAGTATATCTAAATCTTTGCTAAACATTTGGGCTAAATTGGGTATGTGTTCCCTAGTTTTCTATAAATGAAATTTCCAACTACAATTTATTTCAGCAAGATTTCATTATTCATCTCTCCCATCTGCAAACAGCAACAACAAAAACATCCGGCTTTGGTTTTCAATTAACAAATTTTTGCTGGTTATTCAATTTTGTAATTTCCATCTCCTTGTGGTTTAAAGCAATAATAATAAAAATAGAAATAAGTGGATATTTGAAAATAACATAAATTGCTTGGTCGCATATGTATGCATGTTTGTGAGCAAAAAGTATTTGGATAACAGTTTCAACCTAAATTGTGGTGGCATGAGATGCAAATAGAATTGTAAAATATTAACAATTTTTCACGATGTCAACTGTCAAAACTGTTAATGTGTATTAAAATTAATTAAAATTTTCAAGCAGGAATACAACCTCGGACATTGGCAATATTTCATGTAAAGGCATCGTGAAAGTTAAACGAGGTGTTAATTCTTGGCTATATCGGAAGGGAGGGTCGTAAAGAATTTGCAACTTCTCCGAATTTCAGAAAAATGTTTGCTGTGTAGCTTTACTTATAAAAATACATCCAGATGGAGGTATGAAAAAGATAATGTCAGCCATGTCATTTGTTTGAATGCGATCATGTTAAGATAGCAAACAAAATCATGGTTAAACTAAACGTAGCCAACATTTTGTTATTAAATATGCGCTCATAGAACGAATTTACAATGACCAAATTAAAGGTGGCCATATGCATTAAATTCATCAGGTTCAGTGGAAATATCCCTTGCGTTTGCTCCCGCATACGAGTAGAACTTTTTTAATGTAGTTGATGTTGACTATAAAAAGGGTTTCATACGTTTATTTAACCTAAAAGTAAACCTTAAGTTATAAACAAGTGCAATGTTAGTCACTTGAAGTTCTCACGTTTCGTTACTAAATTGTTTTATTATTTATTTTTGTTAATGATTTCATTTTAAATTCCGTAGTATTTTCCGAAGCATAACTAATGTACCACCTATGGTAATGTGTGCCTAATAATGCAGTATCTTATTGAACATAATTTGTACAAATTTATGACTTAAATTAATATACTTGTATTATTTTTTGTCAAGTAAAATATTTCAATAAAAATTAAAATATTATAATAATAAAAATGGAGCGTATTTTTGAATTAATTAAATTAAATTATTTATTATTAAAAAAATAGTTAATTTTTAAAATTCTTAATTTTTAATACATTGCATTCAATTTTTCATAACAAATTTTTATTTTACTCCGTCGTCGCTGTTAAATTTACCACGTACGAATAAGAATAAAGTGTAACAAGAAAAAACGAAATAAGCATAAAGAGAAATGTATGAAAAAAACATGAAAAACAGAAATCGTGTCTTTTTTTCTACCCCTCTTGCTTCTCATACCCGCTAACCAACAAACTAAAAAAGTCTTGCAATTTTCTACGTCAAAAAAGACATCATGTAAAAGCACTATAATTCTTTCAACTCAAAAAACTTTTTTGAACATTTTCTGGTAACTCTGTGCAAGAATATAAACCATGTTCATTTGCTCAGGGCAAAGGTGCAATGCCTTTTGCACTGCGAAAGGGCAACATTTTTTAGAAAAGAACACGCAACCCTTTCACAGGGCAACACATTTTCGAAAAAAGAACACAAAATTGCCCTCTCTGCGGGTAGTGTTGCCTTTTTTTTTAGAAAAGAAAACGCCATAAGAAATGGCATTTTCACAGGGCGGGCAAAACATTTTAAAAAGGCACCTTTTCACAGGGCAACATTTTGAATGTAGAAAAGAAAACGCCACTAATGTTTTAAAACGCTTTTATCAAGAAAAATTGATATATTGATATATGCTTCCATTAACAGGTGTTAGAGTTACATTAAATTTTTATTATACTCGTAACTACGCATGTGTGATAACACTATTAATACACTTTCCTTTTACGATTAGTAAAGTATATTTTTAAAAAGAATTTAAAATTTTTCAGGAGTAGTACATTTAAAAATTAGTTCTTAAAAGGAAATGAAAAGGAAAACATTTGATTCTCAGTATTCATACTGGATAGTTTAGAGCTTATTAAATATGTTCAAATGCAATGTTTTGATAAATTGTCAACTTTTTAACTATTTTACGACTTTAAGCATTTAAATACAATTTTAGTTTGTTATGTCGTTCGTTAGAAAGTGAAATTTTTGTGTATTCATAATTAGAGTCGAAAAAAATGAGCGTATACACTATTTAGTGTTCCACATTTATTTATTTTATAGTTGAATTTTTTTTTTTTTTATTTTTATTCCCATTTGATGTAATGTTTCCCTAAGCGAGTAATCGTGTTAAATACGAAACGTCTTAATGTCATGTAGTTCTTCACACTTTTGTTTCTTTAATTGCCATTTTCTCTCTACTTGCCTTCTTAATAGTGTTTTCAGACCAAAAGTTAAAACATGGTTTTAACTTAAAACCTACAAACAGCTGATTTTGTGTTCACATACAATTTTGATAAAATCAGGTTTTATAATACAGTTTGTTAAATAAATTTGTTAAAGATAAAATAAATCTGTTGTAGAAATAGGTGTGTTTGTTGTAATTATTCTTCCTACATTTATTTGACAAACTGTACGATAGCTGTTATTGTTTATATAAAAACTAAGAAATTTTAAAAATGTGTTCTAAAATTGGAATGATTTTACATTTTGTGAATGAATTTTTCTAAATGTGAATGAATTATCAGCTGTTTTCAATCTTTCTAACTTGGTAGCACTGAATATGTACTGTATAAAACAAAGTTGTATTTCATAAAATCTACTTTAAACCAATTCAAAAAAGGTTTTAAAATAGTTTTATGAGAATTATTTTGTATGGTAAAACCAGGTTTTAAGGATTGGTTTTAAAGTTAAAACCAAATTTTGTTTTAAAACCAGGTTTTATCCTCAGTGTGAAAACACTATAAGTTGTTTTATTGTTATACGTCATTTGAAATGTCCTTAATGTATTTGTATTATTTGAAAGAGCTAAAAATATGTTTGCAATTCTAAGAATATTCAATATTCAGATAAATCAATTTATTTTTTTCAAGAAGTATTCATTTTTTTACAACTCTATTCTCGTTTAATTCTTTTATTAACATTTAGCTAATTTAAACATATTCGCTTCATGGTTTTTATTATTCTTTTTCCGACATTTCGTAAACTTAATTAATATATCTACGTTAGCAAGTTATCGTAGTTGTTATTTGTTATTTTAATTTATTTGGATATTTTTGTACGCTATTGAATTGAAGTAAACTTTAATTTTGCAATATATTTTTCATTATTAAGAAATATTGAATATTTTAATAACAAAAATAAATAAGTAAAACACTGTTATCCTCCTACATATACTATTGAAACTTAATAGCAGGTTCGACTGCGAGCCAGTGGGCGACTGTTGATAATCATGATTTACTTCTATTCTTGCATTTTAACGTATAAAATGGTTTTTTCGCTATATGGTTTCGAATTTGAAGATTTATGTAGTAATAGTTTTTTTTTTTGATTATAAACTAAATTTAAGCTGAATTTCTTTCGCGACAAAAATACCAAGGAGAGAGAGAAAAACAGACATACAGACGGAAAAATCTCAATCAGTTTCCCTTCTTATGGATCCAGAATATATGTACATATATACATATGTGTACAGTTTATAGAATCACGTAACGTCACTCCAAATATCAATTTCAAGACGATATACATACATACATACATACATACATACATACATATGAACACTAAGAACGCTAAGAATAACGCAACATTAACCACACGATGGTGTATGTTGCATGGAAAATAAATGGCAGAAGACTCTTATGATGCAAATGTGGAGTTAACCAAAAATCTCATACGTATTTTCCAATTCAGTACTCGTATGTATGTATGTTTTTTAAATTCAATACAGTTAGAGATAACAGTACACTTAGCAACAAAGGCAATGAATGAACCGTGAGTTGTCTTTTCTCTCTCGTGGTACTTGATAGAAAAAATGATAAAGTAAATAATTAAGAGAAATGATTACTCATGTTTAAAAGCGTGAAACCCGTTTCAACATGTTTAAATTGCTTACTCCCTGTCCACATGCAATTTTGTTGCAGCAATTTTTGGTTGTTTTAGGTGAGAGGGGTACGGGTACGATACTCTGTACCCCTCTCACCTAAAAACAACCAAAAATTGCTGCAACAAAATTGCAAGTGTGGACAGGGAGTTATGCACCATATGTTTTTGTTGTAACTTATTTTATTAGAGAAATGATTCCTTTTTAGAACAAGTACAAAGTATTTGCTCCAGAACAGAATGGCAACGTAGACTGAAACTAACGGCTCCACAAAAGTTAAATTGAGAATGTTCTTTGTGAAAACTTATTATTTTTTTTTTGCAATAAATTGTTTAATTAAAATGTATGTGTTAAAAAACGTAAGCGGTTTAAATATTAAATGTATGACTGTACGTGTGCACACATATTTTTGTGTATGTTTGAATAAAATATCATTCATTATGTGGTAGATAGTGGGATTGCTGCAGCATTGTCAGTTTTGGGGATTTCTTCAAAATGGTGCATTTTTATTTTTAATTAATGGCGTTTTCTTTTCTACATTAAAAATGTCGCCCTGTGAAAAGGTGCCTTTTTAAAATGTTTTGCCTGCCCTGTGAAAGTGCAATATCTTATATAACGAGAAAAGAACACAAATTAGAAAAAAGTGCAATGCCTTTTTTTTACAGCTGATAAACAAACATTTTCTGTATATTTTATGAAATGTGTATACAAAAATGATCAGTTGCCAGATTGCTAATTCATCTGCTTGAGAAAACAAATATTTTTTTTTTTAATATCTCATACAAATAAGCAGACGCATAGTGTTCTATTGTTTGTTTTATATGATACAAAATATAAAAATAATTATTAAAATCTAATTTTCTGACTCTTTCGACTCAAAAGTCTTTTTTTGAACATTGTCTGGTAACGCTGTGCAAGAATAAAAACCATGTCTTTTACAAGGCAATTTCTGCCCTGTTGATTTGTTCAGGGCAGTAGTGCAATGCCTTTTGCACTGTGAAAGGGCAACATTTTTTAGAAAAGAACACGCAACCCTTTCACAGGGCAACGCATTTTCGAGAAAAGAACACAAAATTGCCCTCCCTGCGGGTAGTGTTGCCTTTTTTTGTAGAAAAGAAAACGCCATAAGTTTTAACGTTTTGTGTCAATCGCCAGGGGATTTCTTTGGTGTAAACTTTTTCGTTGGGAATTTTTAGGGATAAAATATTGGAAATCTTATAGGCAAATAACAGTTTTTGTTTTTAGTTAGAGAAATTGTTTTTTATTTTCATGGATTTCCATAACCAGGGGGTTAATCTCGTTTGCGATGCGTAAGAAAACGAGAGTAAACCCCCACAAATTAAAGTTTTTTTTTTTGTTGTTTTGACACTCTTCATATTAAGTAATATTCTCTTTCTGATATTATTTTTGTAATGTGTACATCAATTTTAAAAGCGTTGGCGTCTGAAGTTTACTTTTTATATTTTTTTTCTGTGCAAAGATATTTTTGACACACTGTATTTCTTAAAAGTACAACTTTTAAAATTTACATATACTTTTTAGCAGAAAATATTAAAATAAAACTAATAAGCAATTGTAAGCTAATAATTTTTATAAGCATTTTGCTGGCAAGTAAATAAATAGCAAACAAGCTAAATTTTAAAATTCAAAAAAAAAAAAAAAAAAAAATACAGGCAAAGCATTTATTTAAATTAAACAATGGAATTAAAAGCCAAATGCTTGTTTATACGCTTCTTAAATAAAGTAGAGTAGGCAACTTGCGATTAGATTAAATTCTATTGACGTCATATACTTTGACATTGAGAGCCATTTTTTTTGTTTCAAATCAAATTAGCACTTTTAACACACTTCTTTTTAGATAAAGCAGAATATATGTATGTGTTCATATCGGAATTTTCTTTATGCAAAATGAATTTCAAATATCCGCACTTGAATTCTTATATAAAAAGTCAATAATACATATGTATGTATAATCAATAACTAATTTGTATGTAGTGTAAAAGTTTCATTTTTTCTTGTTTAGTCTTAAAAGGCAAAGCTTCCTGTTCGGAATGGGGCGCTACAGTTGCGAAATTTGAAAAATTTAAAAGAAATAATTAAAATCATTTCTTTATATCCTCTAAATTTTTTTATTAAGTTGAATAAATCCAATTTGGATGTAATAGAAACTACTTAAAGTAAAGTTTTTACATTTTTCGCAAATAAAAAGTAGTAACCATTTCGCCTAATGTGCTACATTTATCACAGCAGCAAATGGCAGTTTTGTAGTTGTCTTTTCTAAACTGGTTGGAATGATTGAGTGGCGAGTGCAAAATGACTGGCCAAGTAGCATTTCTGTAGCAGTAATTAATTGGCAGACAAAAACAATTATTAAAATGAAAAATTATATATAATAACAGTTTAACGACGCATTTTCCTGCTTTACTCCACACTGTAGCCCGATCTTCACAACCCAAACAGCCAAATTGGGCAATAAGGACCAGCGGTGTTTAATGGGGTAATTTGGATAAGACTGATGTATAGGAGGCGCGAGTAACAAATATTTAATTAAAATGGATTAGAAATTTATTTGCATCATATTTCTATGAAATGAAATTTTTAAAGAAGCATGGAATCATTTCAGATTTTTGTTTGAATGAATCGTGCGAATGTGCAGAGTGTGTGGTCTTACGTAAATATTTGACGAAACGCGATATTGCCTCAATTATTCTTTTAACCGAGTAAACTATTATCAGCATTATAAGTACGTACCTTAAGGAAATTTTACTATTTGCAAACGGTAGACGCAAATATAAATTTTTTTAAATTCATTAGGAGTTCTACCCAAATATACGCCTTTATGGAATTGGCGTCCTTCGAAATATTTTCACTGTCGCCAGCACTGAAAACTTATTTGTACAAGAGATTTATACGACCACATAATCAGTCCTATCGTGAATAGCAAGGGCAACACAATTAAAGTCAATAATTTGCATACGCCGCCACCTGTGGGATTAAGTTCTGTCATAATGGCATTGACTTTGCCAACATTGACTGATATCTATAACAATTGACATACTCGCTGCATTTTCAAAGGCAACTTAACGGTGACATTGTGTTGAATTGGGTTGAATTGAAATTTTAGCGTCGGGTCATAAAAGCGTTAATAAGTGTCTGAGTTGGTTGAATACAAAAGTAATTAAAATGGGGAAAAATTAAAATAACAACATACAAACAATTTGAACAGTTAATTAAAGAGTTACAAAACAAATCAATCCTTACAAAAGAGTTTCATCGGGGCGTACCACGCAACAATTTTAACGAAGAATGGGAGGAATTTTCAAAAAAAATGTAACTCTTTGGGGCCAACTATTAGCAATAGCGATAGTTGGCAAAAGGTAAGCCTTTCACCACTAGAATAAGGTGGTGAATTTGGTGCAATTTGAAAAAAAATTTAATACTGAAAGCATGTACGTGGGAATTTATCCATTTGTCAATGAAATTGCACCAGAAAATATTTTAAATATCGACGACTGCCAATATCTGAGGATGATCTGGATATGCCATTGACTTCAATATCAGCTATTCAAATGGAAGTACAGGATATCGGATATGTTCTTGATGACACAAATTAAATATAAATCACATAGTTTTGTTTTGCATTTACTGTTTAAATATATATTCATATGTACCCATTTAGATAATGAGTGCAATGACTACCTACAACTTTAGTATTATGCAAATTCAAAGAACAGTAATTTATGCCGGACCCTACCTGCGGGTAACAATTCCTTGCGTGACATAAAAAATTATTGTAAAGCAAAATCCCTTTTAATTCAATTACTTGGTATCTGGTAAATAATAAACATCTGATTTGAACATAATGGCGTTTTCTTTTCTACAAAAAAAGGCAACACTACCCGCAGGGAGGGCAATTTTGTGTTCTTTTCTCGAAAATGCGTTGCCCTGTGAAAGGGTTGCGTGTTCTTTTCTAAAAAATGTTGCCCTTTCGCAGTGCAAAAGGCATTGCACTTTTGCTCTGAGCAAATCAACAGAGCAGAAATTGCCTTGTAAGAGACACGGTTTTTACCAGAAAATGTTACCAGAAAATGTTCAAAAAAAGTCTTTTGAGTTGAAAGAGTCACAAAATTAGATTTTAATAATTATTTTTATATTTTGTATCATATAAAACAAACAAAAGAACACTATGCGGCTGCTTATTTGTATGAGATATTAAAAAAAAAATATTTGTTTTCTCAAGCAGATGAATTAGCAATCTGGCAACTGATCATTTTTGTATACACATTTCATAAAATATACAGAAAATGTTTGTTTATCTGCTGTTAAAAAAAAGGCATTGCACTTTTTTCTAATTTGTGTTCTTTTCTCGTTGTATAAAAAATTGCACTTTCACAGGGCGGGCAATGCATTTTAAAAAGGCACCTTTTCACAGGGCGACATTTTTAATGTAGAAAAGAAAACGCCATAAGTAATTTCTCCTGAAGCTTAAGTTTTTCTTTATATTCTTCATCACTAGTATTTCACTTGAGTCCAACATAAAATGAATTGTTACCACAAATTTTAAAAAGTTGTCTAAATAAAAAAACATCAGCATATTAAACAATCGTCAAAATATTAGACATGCCAAATATTTTCATTTTAATTTCGATATCTCCTCGACGTCAACAAAATACTTTTAGTAAATTCAGATTAGGCATTGACGTTATGGCGACAGCGTATTAAATTGATCGCGAATATTGTGTCGTGTGGATGTCTTCGTTGGTATTCGCGATTGGGATGAATGTTTTTGCTTAACTTGCAAGAACTGTAAGGGTGCAAATGGAATGGATGCTGAAAATCGAGCCGAGATTGTCAGTGCAATAAAACTGATTACATAGAAGTAAGCTTGTGGATAAAACAGTGAACGTCGACAATAGCAGAGAGCAAAGCCGATGAGTGCGAGAAAACAGTTTCAAAGCGTTTTGCGTGCTTCTTTGCATTGTTCATGCCCGGCTTTAACAAGAACATGCATAAATGTAAATCTATCACAAAGAATGCCAAAGCGGATGTGAATGTGTTATGGAATGTGGAATTGCACAGATGTTGCCACACATGCACAAACATCCGAATCCGAATAAATAAGAAATAAAGTATAAATAAAAGATGAATAAAATAAGGTTTTTATATTTTTTTATTGATCTAATGAATTACTCCCAAAACTCAGGTAATTGGATAGTGATCCTTTAACACGACAGGTGAAATCCCTTTGGGAAATTTTATGGGAATTTGTCCTTTCTCATTACTACTGAAGGTGGCTGGCGAAGTTATTAGCTGGTTGAGTTCGCTATGACCTAAATGTTGGATGTGTTAAGCCTCTCGATAGTGGAGAAAGAGGTCTCAAGGATTTTAGAATCAGCAATAAATTCTTAGCCAATAATTTGCTTGTAAAATAAATAAACTATATTAATTAAAAATATACAATTTTTCTTTTTTTTTTCTTTTTTTTTTTTTTTTTTGAAAGGTATTTTTATTAGAATTTGTTCATATATTTTTAAAAACTACACTTCACACAACAATGTGCACTTCCAACTGACCACTGCAAATTGTTTACATTTATGTAATGTTGGTAGACACTTGATTGATTAACTTGTTTTTCTCTACTTTCTGTGTACATATGTATGTAGCTCAGCTGTCGCACATCTGGGATTGCTAAAGAAATATACAAAAAGAAATTGCAGCACAAAGTAAAGCTTTCCTTCTAAGATGACACATTAACGATAACTGGTACTAAGAAAATATTCACAAATACATGTCTTTAAAGCTTAACAACTCTCAACATTATTCCTATAAAAATATATCGGGGAAATATTATGCATTTACGAAAGGTTTTAAGTGTCTTCCTTCTTTTGCTTCAATCACTCCTCGTTTTGTTTTTTCTTTTTAATTTTATAATTATAATCTTGCGTTTATGCTGGCAAAATTGACACTTTATTTAATTTAAACAAAATAGCAGATGTTTGGAAATGAAAATTTAACCATAACCTTTTTGAAAATTGTTTGACGTCATGAACTAACAGAAAAAATATATCTAATTTAAACCCCTGACTGTGAGTTGTGTAAAATGCTAAAAAGGGATTTGTGTGACTTTTTTTCGTTTATTTAACGAATAATTTTTTTTTAAAGAAATTTTTAGTAATAAGAAACATAAAATATATGTACTTTATTTGAGTGGCCGTTGTGGGGCAGTAATGTCATTTATTAACTTTTTTTTAATAATGTTGATGTCTTGAACTGATAACGGCTTTAATTACATTGAAAAAATTAACAAACAAATTTCTCTTTTCGACTTTTTTGTCCAATACGATTGGTATATTGGAATCGGTTAAATCCTTATTAGGAAACATTACAGAATGTAATATCTCTTGATTTTAAAAATATTTTAAAACAAATTTCACATAAGAATAGAGACAATCAAGACATCGAACTACAGACTTTTTGAATACTTCAAAAAGGGCAGGGAGGGCAATTTTGTGTTCTTTTCTCGAAAATGCGTTGCCCTGTGAAAGGGTTGCGTGTTCTTTTCTAAAAAATGTTGCCCTTTCGCAGTGCAAAAGGCATTGCACTTTTGCCCTGAACAAATCAACAGGGCAGAAATTGCATTGTAAAACACATGGTTTTTATTCTTGCACAGCGTTACCAGAAAATGTTCAAAAAAAGTCTTTTGAGTTGAAAGAGTCAGAAAATTAGATTTTAATAATTATTTTTATATTTTGTATTATATAACACAAATAAAAGAACACTATGCGGCTGCTTATTTGTATGAGATATTAAAAAAAATATATTTGTTTTCTCAAGCAGATGAATTAGCAATCTGGCAACTGATCATTTTTGTATACACATTTCATAAAATATACAGAAAATGTTTGTTTATCAGCTGTAAAAAAAAGGCATTGCACTTTTTTCTAATTTGTGTTCTTTTCTCGTTGTATAAAAAATTGCAGTTTCACAGGGCGGGCAATGCATTTTAAAAAGGCACCTTTTCACAGGGCGACATTTTTAATGTACACTTACAAAGTGACAAGAAATCCAAGATATTTGAAAAATAAAAAAAAATAAAAAGTAAAATGAAACTTCAAATGAAAAACTTAATTGAACTGTTTTTAATTGCATATAATTTACTAACATTGGCTATCATTAAATAATTCATCGTAGAACTGTGTTCTAGTTTCATTTCAGCTGTGTCTTCCATTTTTAATTAGTATTCACTTAGTTTTCTTTGCTTTCAAAACCCAAATTAACCGATGACACGTCTTTCTGTCGCAAAATTAAAATGTACGAATTATGTACGAAGTCGCATGACTAACCGACAAAAAATGCAACGCGTTGGCACAACGTGCCAAAAAATCAAAAAATTTTGATTTTTCATACAACCGAGACACAACTTCATACAACAGGCCCACACACGTTACAACCTGCCCAAGTTGTGCCAACGGTTTTATCGTGTATGGTTAGCATTAGACAAACATCGCACTTATATTTTAATAAATAATTATGTGGGTGATTATATTTTGCTTTTTATTTGATGAAACAATTTTTGATTAAAATTTAACACTTATTTTCTTTTCTTCAAATTATGATATCGCGATAATTGCTCGCATTAAGGAAATTGAAATTTGTTTTTTTATAAACAATGTACTTGTAAATGAAAAATTATACAACACATAAATTGAGTTCTTAATTTATAAAAAAACTAGGTGGGGCCGGTTCGCGTTGTCGCCCCCACATTTTTTTTTTTTTTATTTTGAACTGCCTCTCGGAGAAAATCAAAGTCAGTGTTTTTAGTTATGTATAGTATGCATTTTTTCTACATTTGATAATAGAAGTTTATACCTGCATACATAATTTTGCATAAATCCAGGCATATGCAATTTTTACACCTTATCCTCCAACCTTTAAAATAACCTTAGTTCATTGCAAAAGGAAAACAAACTGGTTCCAAGGGAAAGTGTGTATAAATTTTTTTTACACTTGCTATGTACTATGTAAAAATTATAAGAAATGGATAGTGTCGGAAAAGACAGTACTTTCTTTTCATTTCTTTTCAACCCGTCTGATCCCGAAATAAGAAGTATGAAGATTTTGAATATGGTGCAATTGATTTTTACAGGATCCAAAACTATCTCAGATATTTTATCGCATTGGCATAAGCAAACGGGTTAAAATTTTGGTGTACGAGTATATTTGATATTCCTCAAATTTTGTGTTTGTTTTCGTATAAATTTTCGCTTCTCTGGCAAATTTTTAACTAAAAGTGAACAATTTATAAAATTTAAAATATTTTTTCTCCGAAAATCTCCAACAAAAAAATTGTATCAAATGCTCGACTCCATTGTAGCAAGATTGATTGCGTATGTAAGGCAAAACTCATCTGTTATCATCAATGACTCTTTTTTGTTTTTGGCTCTCTCTTGGGTTGCTAGAAGTTGAATCGGGACCACTTTTTTTCCGATTGTACCTCCGTAAGAAGTATCTGTAAATAAAGATTTAACAAACTATAGAATATAGTGACTATTTATTATTCCCTATATATATATTTCAAATTTTTGTTTAATTTATAGCCAGTCTTTGTTCACCTGGTATGTGTATTAAGGTGATTGAGGAGGAGTACAATAATCAAGTACTCTGTAATTCTTTTTTGCCTTGGAATCCCTGGTTTTTTTTAATACTTGTAGCTGATGTTATAGGCACATGAAGTTTTATGTAACATTATACGAGAATTGCACAGCTTGAATTTCACGCTAAACAATTTCATCAACAACACTTGAAAGTGTACCAAACTCAAGGAACCTTTACCCAAATAAGTCTTACAACAACTGGGAATTTTACTTAAATCAAACTTTTAACAAGAGCACAATAATCATTTCAATGCACTCATTTGGTTACACCTTTTTATATGGACTAAAATTTGTGTCCTCGGCGTTACCCATCAAGAATTTTTAAAAACGGCTGCAGCCTTATTCTTAATTGCGATGCGAAAATTAATGCAATGCGAAAAAGAAATGCGATTCCAAAGTAAGTAGGTATTCTATAAGGCTTCCACAATCGCATTTGCATTTTATTTTAAATCATAGCAACGGCGGTCAAAATAACAACGCTGGTCTAAAGTAAACTTCAAAGTTAAATTGACAAAAGAAAAGGAAATTTATGATTGCGGTTACAAAATAACATTAATTTATTTAATATTTGTGTAATATATTTTATTTGTTTTCTGCTTAGGGTGCACCATGAAATCAGCCCAAACCTTTTAAAATGAAAGTTGAAATTACACACTTTTAAAAAACTCTATTTTTAAAAGATTTATATATTTATCTTTTTCCATCCTGCAGTTTTTCTAACAGGCGGCCCGCTTGCGTTTAATTCTTCGTCCAATGTGTGCCACGAAACATTTGCCGACTGACGTGCATTTAATGACCTTTTACAAGTTGGATATTTTTTGCCATAAATTCCACCATTATTTCAAATTGATGGGATTAAGTGCTCTTGTTGTTTGTTTCCGCGAAAAATGTTAACAATTAATGTAAATAAATAAACAAAATTATAATTTTCACTGATTTCCCAATACAGAATACCGACGGGCCACATTTTCAAAATAAAAAATGATTTTGCGAACATCGCAACACAGAATAGGAAGTATTCGCATTTGTTTGCTTTCCCATCACAATGGATTTCGCATCGCAATACAGAATAAGCCTGCTGCTTTTCTATAGTCAATATTTTATTTTGTAGGGAGAAATTGTCCAATTACAATATACATTTTTTATATATAATTTTCTTTTCTACATTAAAAATGTTGCCCTGTGAAAAGGTACCTTTTTAAAATGTTTTGCCCGCCTTGCGAAAGTGAAAAAAAGTGCAGTCTTTTTTTAACAGCTGATAAACAAACATTTTCTGTATATTTTATGAAATGCGTATACAAAAATGTTCAGTTGCCAGATTGCTAATTGATCTGCTTGAGAAAACAATTTTTTTTTAATATCTCATACAAATAAGCAGCCGAATAGTGGTCTTTTGTTCGTTTTATACGATACAAAATATAAAAATAATTATGAAAATCAAATGTTCTAATTCTTTCAACTCAAAAGAGTTTTTTGGAAATTTTCTGGTTACGCTGTGCAAGAATAAAAACCACGTGTTTTACAAGGCAATTTCTGTCCTGTTGATTTGCTGCGAAAGGGCAATATTTTTTAGAAAAGAACACGCAACCCGCAACCCTTTCACAGGGCCACACATTTTTGAGAAAAGAACACAAAATTGACCTCCCTGCGGGTAGTGTTGCCTTTTTTTGTAGAAAAGAAAACGCCATAAGAGTTTTATCGAACTCTATAATTCATTCCAATTCCCTTTTTAATAATATAATTTTTTCAATCTTACTTCTAATTGCAGGTGGGTTTCGTTGTGCTTTAACTTGTTTTTGAACCTAAAAATCTTGCATAAGATGTAATCAACAACAACAACAACAATAATAATTTAAAAGCGACAATAATTATTTAGTGGGGTTTGTGTCGTCTGTATCTCAGGAAACTTTTTGTGTGTATACTTAAATGAATTGAGTTCGATTTGAATGATTGCGAAAAGAGGAAAATAATATTTTGTTATTTGGTTTCGAACTAATTTTGTCATAGGAATACAACAAGCTGGTATATACGAAAAATGCATTTAATAAATAAACGTCCATACATTAACAATAAACTTAGTAAAAAAGAATGAAAAATTATTTTCTCACATAAATAGGAAATCAAACAGATTTTTTTTCATGTGCTGCGTGATCACGGTAGTGGTTGTGTGATCGACGATTTAGCTGCCGTAGCTTTTTGCGTCCCACTATAATAAAGTAATAGCATGTACTCGAATGTTTTCATTTACCTTTTCTAAAATAAAAATCTGCGCAGCCAGCCGTACAAAATTGATGGAATGAATGAACCGTTGCAAAAAAAATTTAACCTTATTGCAGTTACTTTTTCTAAATTAAAAAATCTCCGTAGGTACGTTTAAAACTTTTTAAGTTTTACTCGTTGATGTAAATTACGAGCGTTGTAATACTCATACATCAGGTTTTTTGCTTTATTTCTATAAAAACACACGTAGTAAACTTGAGTAACATGTTAATTATTTAGGAATTCTTATTTGCTTTTATTATTTGTTGTTATTTTCCTTTGATTTCTTTTCATTGTTGTTATAAAGGGTGTTTTTTTAAAGAGTGAGTAATTAAAGAATATAAGTACACTGTAAATCCCATTAACGGAACTAATGTTCTCGGTTGTTTCAGGAAACCATAAAAAATATGAAATATGAACTGATCTTTAACTAGTAAATAAATTTATAGTTTTTACTTTATACTGTGGCAGCACTTGAAATTACACTTGTAAACCGTTGAAGTATACTTGACAATCATAGATTTACTTTGCCGATAGCACAGTGCTACAGAAAATCGACGAAAGTGTATTTGCCCAGATGCAAGTTATTGATATGACAGTCTGCCATGCCCAATGTTTCTGCCCTCCTAACGCTATGGCGTCCGGCCATGTGGTAATCAGCATGGTTACATATCTTGAAAAATATTTTACAACTTTTTCCTTAAACTTAGATTCATATGGAATTTGAATGCAATACCTCAAAGCTGGATCTACTTCATCAAATCGTTTTTATAATCGTTAAATGTCTTTTCAATGAGTGATATCATGCCACATCTTTTTAAATACTCCGGTGCTATCGATAAATAAGTCTAACATTTATTGCCTTTGTGAAACGTGATTTAATAAGATTCACGTTTCTCTGAACTTCTTAAATGCTCATTCAGAAATATTTCCGGTCTATACGGACCAATTCGTAAAAGATATCTTCTTTCTTCTTAAGGGTGGCAAAAAGTCTTAAAATACCTTTAATTTCGCTATTTCGCTTACGCATTCTTTATTTTAATTAAAAGAAAATAATGTTATGAATATCATTACTTTTTGGCTTGCAAAACAATGCACCTTCCACTGGCTTTGATCACTTTACTAGTTGCATATGTAACAATAACAATTACATATGTGAACATAAATGATTAGAACTCAGACACTGTTGTGTCTGAGTTTAATTACTGGCGGAACATGATATCTATAAAAAAATACACTTTAAAAATATCTATTAAGTTTCTTCTAAATATTGTTCTGAGGTTTGTTTGATATACTCATTGTAAGATTTAAGCAGTGATTCAATTTAAGCAGTGATTAATTCTAATTGTACAGTTTCTTTAAAGTGGTTGTACTTCAGATGTAGTATACACTATTACGTTAATTGCTGTAATGAAAGTTATATGCATGTACGTATGGGTATTTATAAACCTATAAGTTTTTCGTTACATGTGGTTAGAATTACAGCAGTGAGCACCAAAGTAGCAACATTGTAGATTTTTCCAGCAAATAAAACTATACAAATTGTTAAGTGTTTCAGAATTTAAATACAAGAAATCCCATATGAGAGGTTTTCCGTTTTATTCAGATTTAAATAATTGGAGTTATTAATTTATGGCAATATGAACAGATTTTAAAGGATAGGGATATTACCATGAGGACAAATACCATGTTGAGGAGGAACAGTTGCTAAAAATTATAATCAAGAGTACCTTTTTTTAGGAGGAGGATTTGATATAAGAAACACAATCTTAATACTATTTCTCACTTTCCACTTTATTTACTTTTTACTTGTAATTGCAGTTACATGTGTTCATCCGTTATTTTTACATAAAACTGAATGCAAAAATCTATTAGAATTTATATTTAATATAAATAAAACCCACTGTCATCCAAAATTATTATTGCATTTATAGTTTAATAATAATTTTGTTTTACTTATAGCAAACTCTCAAAGGCATGTAATTAAAGCAGCAAAAAAATGTGACGAGGTGTCGAATTTTATGGTCTCTGTGATAAGTTAATATCAGGTAATGAAGCGGATGTCCCAACGTGACACATCCAATTTAGTATAAAATAGCGGTCGAAAAATGACTTGGGGTAGTGTCGCACCGAAATTGAAAATTATATTTTTGGCCTGAATCAATTGAATTTTCAATAGCATAGGTACGACACAAAATTCGCTAATTCATGTAGTCGATGCCAAAAAAGATTTTTTACGTACGTACGCCTCCCATTTTTTCACGACATCCTAGATTTCTTCGCAGTACAAATGATTGGAGGTTTTTTCTGCGATCAATTACCCAAACAATTATAATGCAAAAGTAATTGAGTGTCCATCCTCGTTTGCAAAATGCAGTGAATTAAGGAATGTAAAGATTTTAATTCTTTTTTCTTCATGTTTTAAATGGGCGCGGCAAATATGACGCCCCTTCATATATCATTTATGTTTTATAATATATGTTTTTATTTATGTTTTTTATGTTTTATAATATTTGTGCTATTTCGAAAAAACAAATATAAATAGATACGAGTAGGAACGGATGCATTTCGAATTTGCGAGAAACAATAATTTATATTTTAAGTTTTGAATTTATGAATAAAATTACTTAAATTTTTGTAACACAAATAGAGCTTCATTCACTGAACAATACTTCTATTGTTTGAAAACGATTATTAACATTAATATATCCTTCACTAATTATAAGAAATCAGAAACATTTGAAACAGAAACATATTTCCTCTAATCGTGCTTGTCTAGTAAAACTGCACTCGTTATAGAAATTACATAAACGAACCCATATAAGAAATTAGATAAATTATAAATTCTTAAATATCGTTCAACGCTTCAGCATACCGCACTATATATAGAACAATTGCTCAAACTGTAGAGAAACATCGAATCTGTTAATGTTATCCATAGCGACCAATCGTCCATTCTTGTTTTTTTGTCTTTAATTTCGTTTAATGCTAGATGTATAACCACAAGTGTAAACAGAAATAACAAATACTTGGTTGTTGCAAAAAAAACAAAATTTACAGCCTTTATAATATATCTTTGTGCATTAATTTTGATCTAGATTCTAAAAAGTTTGCCTAGTCATATTTCTTGTCATAGCAAATCTATTGCGTCGCACATAATTTAGAGAAATAAATTATTTTAATTGTCATACAAAAGTGCATTTAGATAATTTTTACCGATTTCAAACAGACTCTTACGCCCTTCCCACAAAAATACGTTAGGTATGATCCGGTATTGGGCAATTAACGCCCCTACACATCGATTAGCGTTATCGCGCTAAAAAGCACAAAAAACCAAATATTGCGCCATCTGTCGAACGAACATCAAACTACGCAGAAACATTCCTCACAGCCATAGAGCATGCATATAAAATTTGGCCAAAATGGGCTAAGTTTTTGAGTTTATCGATCACGAACATACATGTTATTTTTATATATGTATATATAAGATGTGGAGGAATTTATTGGCGAACACTCTTTTTTGATGATTATTTATAAAAATCTATTTTTTATTTTATCGCCTCGCAAAATATAAAGTTGTACTTTCAGCTCAACACTAATATATGACGGGCTGTTCACAACAGACATATTTTGTTGCGTTATTATTTTCCGACATGTAACTTTATGACCTATCTTTTGAATACCCACAATGTTTAAACTGAAAATATTTTTGAAATATAAGTTTGATTTTCAATTATTGATGTTGCTGAGTCGTGGTTAATGGGGCCGATACTCTTTTGCTGCGCAATAAATGGTCTTGTCTAAAGCTGGCTTAAATTTCGTCGAAATTCTCAAACATATGACTAATTTTGCTCGAAGTACCTGTTGGAATACCTGTTGATATCAGAGGTTTTCAAAAAATATATATTATTTCCAATTAATGAAATTAGAATTTCTAAATTAGATTCTAAACTCACGCAATGAAAACGATAATCTTTGAACAGCTGTGTTCTTGGTGCACTCTCTGCTATCACGGCTGCTACTTCAATTTTTTAAATAAATGAGCTGAAAAGAAAACTTTGCCGATGTATTTAAATAAATTTTCTAGCAACAGGTTTGATTTCAAATAAAGAACACATCAGTTTCACAAATAATTGAATTGGTTGCGAATTTCTGGTTATGATTTTGTAGAGGGATGCAATTGATTGGTTGAAAATATTCAATTGATCTCCATTCCTAGAATACTTGTCTAGAGGTGTAAATAGAGTACAAAAACAATAGCGCAAGTTTTAACAAGAAGAAAAATTAAAAAAAAAAATTGGACACTTTAATCATGCACATCCATCATGCTTATGCAAATCTGGAAAAAAGTTTTAAATGAATTGAGTTTTCAAAGTGGTAAACTCTTAGATACGAGTGTTTAAGAAATTTCTTTAGCAAGTGCTGGAATTCTTTTAATGAAATTTGGTAGACAATGGATCCAAAAGAAATTAGTGAGTATAAAATTGAACAAAAATGGAGAAGGTAACAAAGTGTAGAAATAACGAGCAAAAAATGACAACATCTCATCGCTACTGAATTTCAGCGACACACAAAAATGGAACGACTAATAAAAACTGTTGAGTGTTGAAAACAAACAAAAGTCATTGGCTCTTAATTGAACAATTGAACGGTGAGTTGAAGCAGAGCTTGAATTGCAGCGGCGGCAGAAATTGCTAACAATTAAATGTGTTTCAAGCGCGCTGTACTGGCATTGTTTGTTGTTGGTGTTTGATGTTTAATAAATGCAAGTAAACGCACCTTTAACGTAAATTATGATTATGGAGAAGAGTTTTAACTGTAAACCAAGTTTCTGACTAAGAAAATTAGTGCTAGTTGAACAATTACAAATCATAGAAATTATTATACATCATTTTAACAACGTTTATTTATTTATTTTTCTTTTTAATCTTTCCTTTCTACACATCTTCAAGCCAAACAAAAATTTCATTGTTGTAAATATTTTGCTTAAGTGTGAGTGTGAGAAACGCCTTAATTATGCTGCAATTCGTATGAATGCAGTGTAAGCGCGCCTTGCATTGAAATATTGTATTACAAATGGTTTCCTAGGGTTTGTCTCGCTGCTGAGCGTTTAAAAAAATGTTTACTGCCTTTGTTGAGAAATAAAAATGATACATGTCTACGCATATACGAACAAATCATTTGCATCATGTTTCATTTTCTGCTTGAAAATTAAATTGACCGATCTAATAAATTTTGGAAATAAGTGTATAATAAAAAAATGAATTTCGTGTAAAAATCATTGACAAATTTCTCTGGATCAAAAGCCAGATACAAATTCATCCAACAGTGCAGTGCCCGTATCTTTTGGCATTCAATTCCACTCTGATTAATCTTCATGTATAAAATAGATCAAAGTCAATTCTCTCTATAATCTTCAATTTTGCTGCACTTCTCAATAAAATAAATAGCAAGAAAATAATATTTAGAAGTATTGGATATCTATTTACCTTAATTAGTAATTTATAATTATAAAAATTTAAATTTTTACATTTTAAAATACATAAACTATGAAAAACATATAAACAGTGTGCGCTGTTACTTTGATTTTTGGATTTTTGAATAAAACATTTTTTTCTATTACAAATACTAAAAACAGTGATTTGATTTTCTCCGATAGGTAGTTCTAGTTGGTCCGGTCCGCCTTGCCGACCGACATGACTCTGGTAAGACTAATGGGGTACTTTTTTCCGACCTCGCCCACATTTGCGTCCAGTTTTTTAAAATTAGATAATAGCAAGCGGCAGTTTTTTTTTTTTTTTTTGGAATCCTTGCATTTATTTACTTTCAACGTTGCAGGTCAGATTGTACCTTATGTATATAGTGAAAAGTATAAATTTTTTAATTGAATTGATGAAATTTGGTATGTCGGTTAAACGCAGCTATCATTCTTCTTCGAAATATGAAACAATCACAACTTTGCAAGGGAACTAGACCTTCAGTGAAAATAAAATTTTTCAGCTAGTTTTTATATTTCTACATTTCTAAATTACACTTTTCTAATTAAGTTGATTTCCATTTTGGGTCGGAGAAAGATATCGATACAGAATTTTCAACGGCGAAGCGTAATTAAATTTTAGAAATACCAGTATGCAGCAAATCAGTTTCTAAATTTTTTTTCCATTTGTTTAAAACTGATAGGAAGTTTTTGTAAAAACACTACTCGGTTGCATTTACAGCGTCATTAATAATGCCGAATAATACATTCGCTCATATTTTTATACGTGTCATTTCGTTGTTATATTTAATAAATTTTTAAGAATTTTGTAATAAATCACTTCTCTGCTTTCCCTTAAATACACTTTTTTTTTAAACTGAAATCCTTATATCATGTGCAGCGAAAATGCTAAACACCAAATGCTTTATTACTAGAATACATTTCGCTGACAGAATATGAGCATATGAACCTCAGAACAAACGAAAGCGAAATATTATTTATTTTAATTCTGTGTACTTCTATATTTGTAAACTTGCTTGAGCTTCTTCAGATATTTATTTATCATTAAATTTTTTATGAAAGGAAAAGTTACAAATTTAAAACAACATTAAATTAAATGCTGCAATTAATTAAATTGGAAGAAGTAGTAAGATTTTCATTAAGTAAGAAGATAAGAGGCAGACATTTGAAGGAAAATTTTTAAAAGCAATTGTAAAAGTTAAATGTGGTCAGAATTCCATTTAGAATGTGCACTCCCTGAATTACAAGCCTAACAGAGCTATGTTATTACCTTAACATAAATCTGTTAAATCATGTGGTTTGTGTGCGGGGTGATACATTTCGAAATTTATCTTCACACAAATTTGACTAGGTTGGCTAGAGGTTCAGCTGCATTCTTGTGGCATTAGTAACGAACGACAATTACACTAAAATATACAAAAGACCTTTATTCATGTTAAAATATAAAATATTGCATAATGAAATCTTAAGGTTAGTTAGAGGCAAAATGATAAAGTGCTGTTTTTTTACTGCTCAATTTTTTTAATTTTTGTTGGAGAAGAGGCGTGAAGCTTTTCAAATAACCAAGAGATACCTAATGGAGATGGTGATGTTGTTGAGTTCCTTAATGCTTGCGACAACTCGAAATCGAATGCCACGGTCCCAAATTTCGATACATGTCATTCGACATCGACTGTCACGATACCAAAATGTAAGGTTTCAATCGAATTCATTCGATCACGTATATGACGATTTGGGTGCATATTTGAGAATCCAAAATTTAATCGGTGATATTTATTTCGATAAAAAATGCGTTCAAATAACCATTCCAAAATTTATTATTGCCGCTATTATGGTTCACAACACCTAAGTGTTGTGTTGTAGAGCAGACGACACAACACATACTTTTTATACCCTTCTCCAAAAAGGATGGAAGGGTATAAATAAGTTTGATATAGGGGATGCAATTTCAATAAATATTGATTTCCGACCATATAAAGTATATATATTCTGGATCGTTATAAGAAGGGGAGTATTTCGTCTGTCCGTCTGTCTGTCTGTCTGTCTGTCTGTCTGTCCTCATTTCCTTCCGGTAATTTTGTTGCGCTCAAAATTGACCTTAAATTTTGTCTAAAATCAAAAATTTTTTTACCTATCTGTTCTAATTTCTTTCAAAAGTACCACTTATAAAAAAAAGCAAAATCGGCCGATAAATAAAAAAAATATAGCCAAAAAATAATTTCATATATTTATATGAAGAAAATGCAAAAAATCCACGCTGAGTAACAAACCAAGAGCATGTGTATTGACAAGCACGTCTACGTTCGCAGCCAAACTCGCTGTTAAAATTTCACTATAAAGTTGGGAAGATAAACGACTATTTTTTCTTAATTTTACCCTTTTTGAACGACATATGTGCTATATTTTTTTTTTTTGAGTATATTTGTAAAGCAACGGAACCACTGGGGATCCGTGGCGGGATGCTTATGTATATGAATAGAAAATTTTTGTTTTTGTTTTTGTTGTAGCAAACGCAAATTCATTTGGTGGTGGTTTTGTTTGTGTATACTTTTATGTGTTTGCAATACGATTGCATAGTATTCTGGCATATGAAGTGTTTTTTTGCCATCATAGTTTTCTTAAGCATTTTTGTACATGCATGCACACAGTGTTGCAAAAATTTCTCCAACTATATATAGCTATTGTGTTTCGATTGCCTGCGATATGGAGCCATCAGAGCCTCCGTGGAGCTGTTATCAATGGAGATCTTGAATTTGGTGGGTGGCGTCGCAAAGAATTCCTAGCGCTGCAGAGAGCAGCAGAAAGAGAAAGAAAGGTAATCTTAGAAAGTAGTAATCGGTGAACACCTCCTCACGAAGTAATACTATGACGATATGGGTACGTTTTTAAGTTCTTCTTTATGTTGCTTATTTTTTGAGAGAACATATCCATGAAGAAGGGTATAGAAGATTCGGCACAGTCGAATATAGCACTTTTACTTGTTCTGATTATGGTTGATTATGGTTTACAACATCTATGCTGTGTAACAGGGTTGTTCTTCAAAAAATGCATCTGACAACAACACTTAAAAACAACTGTTGTAAACCATAATCGCAATTTTAAAAATACAACATCAAATTTACAACTATCGTGAACCATAATAGGGGCCTATATCTTATCATAAAAGTATAGTTTTAGATTGTAAGTTTGTGGTAATAAACAATAACTACTCATCTACTCTAACGGTTTAAAAGTATTATATTATCTTTGCTTCGTTATCCTACATAATCTTTTTTCATTTATAACTTAAATTTGCAATGAGCTATACCAAATTTAAAACCTCGTATTACCAACGCCGTAGATGCCCGAAAGTGAACTTGTAGAAAATGTAAAAGACATTAAACGGATCTTTGAGGTAGCATGAAGACTTACTTAATAGATTTTTCATGTAAATACGAGTAAAAACATAGGAAGTAGGGAGAACTTTCTCATATAACGTGTAATACATACATAATATGTGCGACATATGAACACACTTTAGCACACTTTTCTATTAATCCACAATGCCATCTAGATGCGTATAAGTGTTCTCTGTGCTCTTATTCGCATTAAAATATTTTCTTTAAGAGAAAAGTTTCATTGTATAGTTTGTTTTATGTTGTGTTATCGAACTAAGTTGATATCAAGAACTTTATAAAGCTTTTTTTCGTTTTATTACTTATGTTGGTGTGAAGTTCAATGTAACTGCGATTTTTATGACAAGCAAATGCACATTTTCATAAAATGATAGTTCCTCTGCAATCAGAGTTGATTTCACATAAGGCAGCTGAACAAAGAATTATTTTTTTTGTGACACAAAGAAATAAAACCCTCGTAAAATTATATTATTATTATAGTTGTATTTATAGTTTAATTTATTACGACAATCACCATTTTTCTACAGCACCAAATATAATGATTTATATTAGTTTATATTTTACAACAAGAAAACATCTGGTTCTGTAATTCATTGAATTGATAGTCTGCTATCATTAACACCATTTTGAATTGATTTCTTAAAATAGGAGTGTATCACTATCACACTTTCGTGTGAATGAATTGTACAACTGAGTGGGATATTGGAACGAAGCCTTTAAGTTCTTGAAACGAAGCCTTTAAGGTCTTGTTTCACTATCCCACACAGTGTACCACCATATTATCCATGTATTATGAAAATATATGTTTTACGTGTGTTACATACAAACAAGGTAATTTATTCTATTTGGTATTGTAAAAACGTAAAAAAGATGTACTAAAAATGTATATTTCCAAAGATAAAAAAAGTTTATATATTACAACTTCTAATATACACATTAAAAATAATAAAAAATAAAAAAAAAGTAAAATCAACCCTAATCAGTCGAAATCTATTATTTTCTGAACATTTTCAAATCTTTTGTAAGTGGTATTAGGTTACACTCTAATACCTTTTCAAAATACATGCAAAATTTGATATGTGTTAATACTGTGTGGGATAGTGAAACAAGGCCTTTGCAGTGCAAACACTGTGTGTTAAAATTTATTGATGTTATTTATTGTTCTACCATATATCAGCTTATAATAGTAACAATTTTTGAGATTTTATATGTATTATATATTGCACCAAATGTTCCATATGTTAGAGTAAAAATGCTATCAATTTCTTATGTCTAATTATTCTATAGGAAAAAAGGTAGTTAAAAACCTATCTGTACATCATTGCGAGTAAGTTTATAAGACAGCTACTAACACTATCTATATGGATAAATATAGATCTCTTAGTTACTGTGACACTAAACCTCTCAAATGCGTATAGTTTGAACTTCTGCATTTACTCTCAAATGACAGAGTTAGATCAGTTATACAGTGTTCAATGGTCTTCTGTCTGGATTTGCGATACAGATCGGCGGTAGGATACCACTGTCGTAAATTGAATATTATTTTCAGATTTTTGTTTTGAATAATTTGGAGTTTTTTTTTATGTGTCTTTGCACAGCTACCTCATACTTGGCAACCATATGTGAGAATTGGTCTAATACACATATTATATAAAAGTAATTTATTTCTTACGTTTAATTTTGACTTCCTGTTCAGAAGTGGAAATAGTGCTCTGCCACATCTTATTGCCTTTGAGGTGGTGTAGTCAAGGTGTTGCTTAAATGTTAGATTCTTATCTATTTTTACTCCAAGATATTTAATGGCGTTTGCTAAAGGAATAATGCAACCTTGAGCTGACAATTGTTTAGATGGCACTTTCTTTGGTGATTTATTAAAAGGAAACAATATAGCTTGTGTTTTTTCATCATTAATCCGAATTTTCCATTTAGAAAAATATTTGTTGGCTGAGCCTAAAGCACGCAAAACTAGAAAATTATGTTTTAAATGAATTTAAGTAGAAGTAAAAGTGTTGGATAAACTTTTCTTAAAAGCTTTTGCCACCAGCTGGATTTGAAATGATTAATACATATATCAATTAAATGTTTTTTTAATCATGTAATATGTAATGCAATTTTTGTAGTTAAAAATTTTGCATTTACGGAATATTATTAAATTAAAAAACTATATAAATTGTTCATCAATAAATTGTTTTATTGTTTATTAATCAAATATTTAGTTTTGCTGTTATGCAGAATATTCCCCTAATTTGTTGTTATTTTGCTTTTGTTTGTTGTGTTGTTAATGACTGTAGGATTGTGTAAATTTCAAAAGCGCCTTCAAGGCTTACTGTGATTATGTTTTTGAAATTCTCAATTGATTGTGGAAAATATTGGCATACTATCGTAAGGCTTGCAATTATGTTTCTAGACTAACGAGTCTAGAAACAACAACAAGTTTAACTTTAAGAATTATTGCAAGCATTTTAAAATATTTTCGTAATTGTTTTCTAGTCTCTTGAATGTTTTTTGCTTCGGTTTATGAAAAAATTATTAAATGTTTGGTAACTTTTGAAAAACAAATAAATACTCGGGAAATATTTAAAAAACTTCTCAACTTCGTAAGTTTGGTTAAAAATTGCGAAGAGAATAATAAGGATTTTACGACAATATTCAAATGTATCGCTGGGCATTGGCCTTTTTTTTTTATATGAATATGAACGTGTGTAGTTTAGTATGTGCCGTACATGAGCCCTAAATAATTTAGAACCTACTTTTCCGTTGTATCATTTTGTATATGATACAGTGTTGTATAATACTAAAATTTGACTTGAATTGGCACATACCTTCCGAATAGGGCGAAACATGCATTATAGGGTGTAGTTGGATTTGAAGCTTTCGATGTGATTTTAATATACAATACTCGTAAACGCTGTTAAATCACATTGGATTTGGTATTTTTTACGACCGCGTTCCAGGAGATACCATGCCAGGCGCATAGTAAGAAGCGATCGTTGAACATATCGATGAATGAACAAGTATGGCTGCAGCTGTCGTGTCAAAGCTAGCGCTCTTAAGCAGTCTTTGAAACCAACTTTAATCATTGTTTTACTTTGCCTATGAGGAACTGTTACAGAAGGCTCTCGAAGGAGATTATGTGAGTCAATGTTGTCAACTAACTATGCTTTCGTTACCTGAACATTTGAACAACACTTGACATAAGATGTATTAAACAGATTGGAGCGGATTTCTTTTTATCCAATTAACTGATGTGGAGATGCTAAAACTACATGTCAGCACTTTTGGCGGCTATTTGAATTTAATAGACGACGTAGCCAACAACATTGAATTGGCTATGGGCCCACATTGTTGCATTTTGATTATAAGGCAATGCATTTTTTTTTGTTTCAGATCATATTCGATCAATACATTGTTTTACTTTTAACGGTTGCTCAAATAAAAAATTATTTCAAGCAAAACAAGATCTTTAATGTCAAAATCAAAAATCTCTGGAAGAAAGTAAACTGTTTTAAAACACGTTAAAATAATAATTTACTAAGAATAAATAATCGTAATGGATTTTCCTTTTAAAACGATTCTTACATCTTCTTTCGCAAATAAAATCCATAAATGGTTACTTAAGTTGAAGAACGAACAGCAAATAAAATTCAAACATCAAAGATTTTCTCCTTGTTTTTTTTGGTTTTGTTTTAAATACAAGTCTACTGTGCTTGTTATGAATTTTTTATTTATTGTATGCAAACTAAATTTAAAAAATGGAATCAATGATTATGCCCCAGAATCGTATCAAATTTGAGAATAAAAATGGAAACTGGTTCGAAATCGCACTTTTGCTATGCTAAGAAGCGCAGGATATTATTTTCTTCCATGTAAAAGCTGTATTTGACTTGATATGTCCTAACTTAATGTTTTTCGTTATATGTGAAATTAAAACAAGTAAAAGTGCTATATTCGACTGTGCCGAATCTTCTATACCCTTCTTCATGGATATGTTCTCTCAAAAAATAAGCAACATAAAGAAGAACTTAAAAACGTACCCATATCGTCATAGTATTACTTCGTGAGGAGGTGTTCACCGATTACTACTTTCTAAGATTACCTTTCTTTCTCTTTCTGCTGCTCTCTGCAGCGCTAGGAATTCTTTGCGACGCCACCCACCAAATTCAAGATCTCCATTGATAACAGCTCCACGGAGGCTCTGATGGCTCCATATCGCAGGCAATCGAAACACAATAGCTATATATAGTTGGAGAAATTTTTGCAACACTGTGTGCATGCATGTACAAAAATGCTTAAGAAAACTATGATGGCAAAAAAACACTTCATATGCCAGAATACTATGCAATCGTATTGCAAACACATAAAAGTATACACAAACAAAACCACCACCAAATGAATTTGCGTTTGCTACAACAAAAACAAAAACAAAAATTTTCTATTCATATACATAAGCATCCCGCCACGGATCCCCAGTGGTTCCGTTGCTTTACAAATATACTCAAAAAAAAAAAATATAGCACATATGTCGTTCAAAAAGGGTAAAATTAAGAAAAAATAGTCGTTTATCTTCCCAACTTTATAGTGAAATTTTAACAGCGAGTTTGGCTGCGAACGTAGACGTGCTTGTCAATACACATGCTCTTGGTTTGTTACTCAGCGTGGATTTTTTGCATTTTCTTCATATAAATATATGAAATTATTTTTTGGCTATATTTTTTTTATTTATCGGCCGATTTTGCTTTTTTTTATAAGTGGTACTTTTGAAAGAAATTAGAACAGATAGGTAAAAAAATTTTTGATTTTAGACAAAATTTAAGGTCAATTTTGAGCGCAACAAAATTACCGGAAGGAAATGAGGACAGACAGACAGACAGACAGACAGACAGACGGACAGACGAAATACTCCCCTTCTTATAACGATCCAGAATATATATACTTTATATGGTCGGAAATCAATATTTATTGAAATTGCATCCCCTATATCAAACTTATTTATACCCTTCCATCCTTTTTGGAGAAGGGTATAAAAAATATATTTTTTTATTTATATATTTCAATAACTTATACTTTTTTCAGTTAAGTAATGAATTCGCACAGCGAATTGTGTAATATACTAAACAATATTTTCTTATCAGTAATATATATATATGTAAATTTCTTTTGCCAAATAGCAGGTAAGGCAAAACATATTTTTATCATCTATGGCCAATAATATTTGTAATTGGTTATAAATCAACTGTGTATTTTCTAAGAGATTCCTTTGCCTAAGTATTCGGGGTCGCTTACAAATTAAATACTGGATAGTAATTACTTCCTCATTACATCTGGTTATTACTTAAAGAATGTGTATAGTTTACAAATTAGATACAGGATACTAAGACTTACTATGGGCATCTAAACTAGACATTGAGACTGATCTTAACTCCCGCTGAGATGATATATTTTGGCTTTCCTGTATATGTGGTTCAAATACAAAGACCTCTCTTCCAAGTCTTCTGCTTTTCTCCTAATCTTTACAATCATTATACATCTGATTTATCGTCTTATGTATTATCTTGCAAGAGACGAAACGACATCTATTTCTGCATGCGGTTACCAGACATCGTCGTAGAAAAATGCATCTAATAAGGTCTTTCAGCTTATAGCTGTTTCATATTAAAGTTAATCAAGTGAATTAAAGTCAGATTTGTAAAGCAACTTTTTACAAAAGATAAATACATTTTTTGGCCTGGGGAGCTTAAAAGATTTTGCACAGAAGTGACAATAAATGTAGCATAATTTGTATTTCCTGAAATGTTTTATGTTTTCAGCGAGCTTCAATGGTTGCCATTCATTTTACCCAACTTTATTAACTTTATTGTCAGTGCTTCGAAAGCAAACTTTTAGCAGGCGCTAAGGGCAGGCATATGCAAAATTACGGCAACTTGCAGCAGGATGACATTTTTGTGATAACGGGTAGTAAAAAGTTATGAGGCATTAAGATAAATTTTAACTAACGCTGCAATTAGATGACAAATTTTTTATTCGATTTTTCACACTTAGTTTTAGTCACTTAAAATGAAAGCTATGGCGAAGGCTGCGCTTAATATTAAGATATTTATTTTTCTGGATGACCTCAAGATAACATAGTAAAATAATTGTTTCATTTGAAATCTTGAATGAAATAGAAGAGAAAAGAAAACACCAAAAAAAAAAAAACAATAAAAATATTCGTTGTGTGTTATTTATTATTTTGGGCTTTGGATCTGATATGACAATCCTTCCATATACATTTTCCGTTCATGACCACAGACACTGGAAAATAAACACAACTCAAATTATAAATAAAAAACTGCTCCAACACAAAAAAAATTCTTCAAAGCTGAAAAGACAAGTACGCGCGAATACTGTTCATTATCAAAATGAAAATAAAATGTGGTATTTTTCTTTTTTTATAGTGGTGCACAGTGGTGGCAAATGAAGTGACAATTGAGTAAATTTAAAATATTTTTAGAACATTACACAAACAATACACAAAGTGTCCATAAATTCGGGAATAGTTATCTTAGAAACAACATGGTTTAAATATATACCTTCCCGTTTGCGGCATTAATTTATTTAAGTTCGTCAATTTGAAATTTGGAATTTCGAAGCAAATATTTTCGAAATCGCAAAAGCACTCTCTTTATTGCTGTACACGTTTTGTTTGAGATAACTTCGCAGCCTACAGTTAATGAGTTAATTTAGGACTGCTATAGGTATCTTATGTCTCATCCAATGAAGATCAATTTACCATGGAAAATTAACTTACTATTGCCAAAGAGGTATTAGATGTGTGTTACCTTATTGCCTCCCAGCACAATCATATTTTTTAAATATAATCAGAAGCTGGCATCCAGAAGTTGTCAAAAGTGTCCCCATTTTCAAGAAGATAATGCCCAATAATTCTTCTCGCCATTATCACATTCTCATTTTATGCATTAAGTGGTCCCTAGAGAATGTTATGAAACACAGCATCACAGGAGCTGTGGTTATTTAGGTAACTATTAAGGTGAAAATGAGCTCTATCCAAAATTAGTGTGATTAAACTTCGGGTAGCACTCAATTATCTGCTGTATAATGAATAGAAAAAAAAAATATAAAAATTCGGCTGCTCCCGAACTGACTGATTACACTACTAATGTTTTCTGCTGATCTGGGCATCGAATAAATAACGTAATTGGCCCACAATCTAAGTTACGGAAACCTTGAATACTGCAGAGCCTTCTACGCGCTGCAGTACGACATCGACATTTTGGCGAAAGCAGCATGCATAGCGGGAGGTCAACTTCTTATATACGCTTCAAAGAGTATAAACGCGCAGCTCTCACATTCGACGCATTTACACAGCAACTAAATAAAATATAACTTTTTTTTATGAAAACTTGTGGTTAAGGGATTCCCATGAAATGGAACCTCCAACTGAATTGTACAAGTGTTTATTTGTAATATGAAATATTACTATTAATTCTTTTTGGGGAATATTTGAATAATTTATCTATTCTGAATTCCTTTAGTAACTTGTCAGATTGAGAACTAGCAAATTGCGTTAATGCTTTTAAGCCATATGCTTAATGCTTTATTTGGCTGTAATATATAGAAAAATTTTACCGACATTTCAAATAACAATTGTTTGTTAGTTCTCATCTCCAGATATTGAATTCTATTTCTGTCAAGCTAAAAAAAATGCAGTGTTCAAAAAAGGTATTTTGCAAAAATTTTCAGGCAATTTATTTACAAATAATATTTGTAATGTGAAAAAATTAACATAAAAACTAGTTATCCAATATGGAAAGCCTCGATTTTTCACACTTAGTTTTAGTCATTTAGTCTTAGTCCTTGCTAGACGTAATTCTAGCAAGGACTAAGAATAAAAAATAGGCCGTCTAGCAAGGATTCTTCAACGATTTGTTGCAGAAGGTGACATTATTCCGCTTACATAGTTGAGTAAGTCTTGATCCAGCTCCAGGCATGCATTCACGCATGCTCATATTTCCACACTTGTGCATGAGATTTTCTTAGAAAATACCTCTACCCAAAGTGAAAAATCAAAAATACAAAAATATCTCCGCTATTCCATTCAATTGCGCCACTTTTAATTTTTCACCAACGATAATTTACGTAAACCCATAGCAATAACAATAATCCTTACCGAAAATGAACTAGGGCGTATCTACTTGTTTAATAAAGTTTAGGAGTTCCGCGATTATTTTATTCCACTGTGTGACGTCAGTCAAACGAAATCCACTGAGGGAAGGAATGTCAAAATTTTACAGACAAATCTTTCGTAATAAATTAAATTACTAGTATATGATTTTTTTTTATATGTAACTTTGTTCTGATAATATTTCTCAATTGCCGCTATTAGAATTACGTCAATTTTATCTCTCTCTTTTTGACTTTTAATTTTATTTCACTCAAGTTCTAATTTTGTGTTCCAACAATTCATATTTGTGAAGTTAAACAAAGAATATAATTTTTTCCTTTTAGTATATTTATTTTTTAAATAAAAAAAATTTGAAAGAACAAATTCCAGATATTTCAAAGTTTTTTCTTAACGCGAAAATTGTGTCGGATTGGTAACGAGTTTGTCATGCCATTAATTTTCTTCATTTCGGAATGTTATTTCCTACAGACGTCAAATCATATTTGTAATCCCCAAAAATTCTTTTTATAAAATATCCTGCTTTCCCTTCTGTTCAAAAATTGTTAATCAGGCTTTCGCGTACACATTTCCCATTCTTGCTCTAGTGGTTTCTCTAAAAGCACTTATTTCTACTTTTTCTAATGTGGCTTTGGGCTAAAGTGGCAATTTAATATTACATTATAATGCTTTGTCTTGTCGTAGACGTTTCTTTTGTTGATATTATTGTTGTTTTCCACAACAGATTTAATTTCCATTCAATTCATACAGTGGCCCATTGTTTAATGGCTGGTTAATACAAACATTGGAGAACGACAAGTATTTCTATTCGGTTTAGCTCCAGTTTGTATTCACACAAAACTATAAAAGAATTATATTGCCTTGTGCGAAATTTCGTAGTAAAAGTTATTCTATGGTTCGTTATTTATTTTCTCATTTAATGTTTTCTAATTTTAATGCACTTTTCGCAAGTAAAAGCATTTTTTCATTTCCATTTAAAATTTTTTTAATGTTTTATGTTCGGACAGGTTACAGGCATGCAAAATTAACTATCGGTGCACTGTTTATAAGGAGCAAATATTAAGAAATGCTCTTATTTTTTTATGAAATTTCGTATTATTGATTAAATAAATGCATTATATCAAGAAAAATTGTTGATTAAAACTTTGTTTTTTCTATCAGTATCACTTTAATCGTTAAGGTTGAAATTTTACTTTTCATTTTAAAAATTTCAATAAAAAAAATATTAAAAAATTATTTCTCATGCATTTGTGTGCTCTAATAATCATTTATTTCCTTCGCTGCGGAGAATATTAATTTATTTTTATGAAAAATATTATTATACTATCATCAGTTATTGTCATAATTACAAACCTCATTAACTTTCATATAATAAAAAAAATATGATTAAAAAAAACGGAAAACAATCACATGCCCAATGTGTTAGTCTACCATTCGGTTATCATAGGTTTCAATAATAGTTGCAAATTGCGCATGTTGCGTGTGAAACAGCAAGCTTTTTACATACATTACGACATATAGATTTTTTTTTATTTCTTTTATAATTCTACAATACTTATTTATTTATTATTCTTTTTTTTTTCAAAAAAGATCAGTTTACTTAAGTGTCCTTAAGCAATAGCGGGCAGTTACAGCAACGAACACCGAAATTTAACCATAAAGAATGCCAATTATAATTTTAGTGTGGAGTGTTTCATTTTATCTATTTTTTTAGGCATTTTTTTTCTTTGCTTTATTGGGCGTATTTTAGCTGTGGAAATGACCAAATTGTTGCACTTTATTTATAGCAACAGTGACAATACCAATAACACTAACAATAATATATAAAATATAGTAACAATAAATGTAATTGAAAATAAATAATATTTATTGCTGGATAATTGCAATTTACACTTTTATTTGTTTTTCCTTCCGTTTTGTTTTTCACTCACTCAGTATACTATTTCACCAAATACTTGCAATCACATCTCTTTGCACTCTTTTCACACTTGTTGTTTTATTCCCATATCCACATGTCGCAATATAGATTTGAAAAAAAGAATAATAACAGATAAATAAAGTGCTGATGTCACCGAGCATTTCAAATGCAAAACTCTCCCAGACGTTACTCTCACATATTTTCTTAATCTGCATTACAATTCAACTTCAAATAGCAATACATCTAGCTACTAAACTAGTTTGATCAAGAACGAAAGCGACCATCTAGTCTATTCGGCAACCTTCAGATAATCCCACATTAAAAACACTAATTAAGGCAAAACTCATCTGTAGACAGTGTTGCATCGTAAGGAGTAAACCGATAGAAACCTGAAAGAGATTGTTTTACATAAGAGCAACTGTAGCGATTATTATCGTAATTACCTTTTTTTTATAATGACAACTTGATCCGAAGTAGTAGAAAATTATATATGTGTGTTTCTCCAGAAAGTGGCAACTCATGAAAATTTGGATACTTTTTTGTTTTTACCAAAAATTAAGTCACTTTTTAACTTAATTAAATTTACTCGTATAACTTAAATAAATTTCAGTGTATATTAATTAAATCTTTGTATTTTTGTTTTAATTGTTTACAAAAAAACTTTATCAGTTGAGAAGAAGTAGTTGCATTAACTTCAATGAGATTTTACATTTTTCACTGAAATATTTTGTTTCTTTAACATCTTTTATCCGCTTTTTTGTTTATTTTATAGGCATAAAATTTTTTCCAATTTAGTCAAAACCAAAATTATCTAGTTCGCTAAACATATCGGCCACGAATGAGAATTAATATACAGAGTCATCTGATCAAATTGTCTATACTTTTACTAATGGCTATTTGATTTGACCTTGCAAGCTTTTTTGCAGACAATTGCTAATAAAAAAATATGACTTCACTGCCATAAAGGATTTTGCTGACTGTAATTCAAAAGAATTTATTTCAAAAAGTAATATTAAGTTTACAGTAATATTCAAATATTTAACTGATCATAATATGGTAATAGCAGTTCTTTTCTAACAGTTGGGATATTTTACAAAATACAAATTAAACACTTTCAAATGCAAATAGAAGAAATAAAATTTATGCAAGGCCATATATGCGGTGAACAATTTCTTGCGGGGCCTTAACACTATTTTTACAAGTCAAAGTGACACTTTTTATTAACTATCCAGCTCTGAGGCGAACGCTGTTTTAAAAAAGTCATGGAAGAAGTTGTTGTAAAAAGATTGAAGGAATATATAGAAAAGTACAAAATAATAAATAAAAATCAATTCGGGTTTCAAAAAAGAAAAAATATCAATAAATTGTTAGGAAACTTCGCAAATCACATAAATGAGTCCATAAGCAATAAGTTACATTGTCTAGTGATCTTTATAGACTTTAGAAAAGCATTTGATACATTGTCGCACGAAAAACTAATAGCGGCAATGGAAAGAATAGGTGTCAGAGGCAAATGCATTCAATGGTTCGAAAGTTATTTAAATGTCAGAACATACAGAGTCAAGATAGACAACAGCATTGGTGAAGAAAACACATTAGAGTACGGAGTACCGCAAGGATCAAAACTGGGCCCAATACTGTATATAATGTTTACAAATGACTTATTAAAAATCTTATCAAATTGTCAACCTTTTGCTTATGCAGACGATACTGCGCTTGTAGTCACACACAAAGATTTAAATATGGCAACTCAGATGATGCAAACGCAACTGGATACCGTAGCGAAATGGTGCCACGATAATGGGTTAATCATTAATGCATCTAAGACCAAGATTATGCATATAAAACCACCGCATATAATTCACACAGACATTAAAATTAAATTTCATGACACTGAATGTCTGCACACGAGCAGCCAAGATAGTGAAGATAACTGTAGCACATATATAGAGATGGTGAATACTTACAAATATTTAGGAGTGTATATAGACCATAATTTTAAGTGGAAGTCACAAATAATTGCAGTACAAAAAAAATTACGTAAAACGGCTTATATACTACATCATTTAAGCTACTGTGCTACAACGGAAGTCTTGCGACAAGTGTATTATTCGCTGGCAGAATCGTATATAAGACATGGCATTACAGCATGGGGTGGAGCAACTTCTTGTAAAGATTTGCAAACTAGCCAAAATAGATTACTGAAAAAACTAATGAAAAAGAACCAGAATAACTTGAATAGAACAAATCACATTGGAAATGATACAGATAGTCTTATGAACTTTACAGATCGATACAACCACAATATATACGACACAAACCTGGCTAAATGCCTCAACATATTGAATGTAAGAAGCATTTACGAGACTTCAATAATAGCCGAGTTTATCGATGATAACCGATTTATAAAGCTCATTAATCACAGACACAACACAAGATTAAAAACTTCAAGTAGACTTCAAATAGCAAAATTCAGAAACAACTATGAAAAAAATAAACTCTCGGTCTCACTACCAACAATTTTAAATAAGCTACCAACGTATATATTTAATATGCCCAACACGAGTAAAAGAAAAAAATTAATAAAACAACATTTTATAAGATCACAATAAACAAATAAAAACAATACACAATATATTTAAATTATATTTATATCATTACTCTACAAGCGGATGCAAACAAGTAGAAACAAAAGCCTTACAACCATTACCATACATAATACATATCAACATGAAAGCAACAAATGAAATATTAAAACATATGTTAGATATTTAAATAGATTAAGATTTTGAATAACTTCTGAAATGTATATATTAATATAAGAAAAACAAAATACAAAAAAAAAAAAAAAAAAAAAAAAAAAAAAAAAAAAAAAAAAAAAAAAAAGAAAAAAGAAGGAAAGACAAGTATCTTTAAACACATGCAACTTTTATTATAAGTTAGAGTTTAAGGAGAAATGTGTAGTACTATAAGAAAAATATTTAAATATTTGTTAACATTAATATACCTGCAGACAAGCCAATGGGCTTCGCGGGGTTTTTTTTGCTATGTTCCCAATTTACAGAATGAATAATAAAGAATTATTATTATTAAAAAAAAAAAAAAAAAAAAAAAAAAAAAAAAAATAGTTTTTGAGAAGCTTAAAAAAGAATTCCAAAATAAATAACCAAATCATTATTCATCTTCTGTAAATGGTAAGAAATTTTCACACGAAAATCTGATATGATTCCATCTTATTTTTGAAAATAGCATCAAAATGGCGGTGTTGATGCTTGCCGTTTTAACAAAATTTAAACGGTACGCAAGCACATATACTATATATGACAAATCGTACGTAAACGAACCTTCCGAAGGATTGTATTGACTAGGCTAGTCAATTAAATTGGGAGGAAAGCTAAATTGCTCAATTCGGATATAAGTCCAAAGAGGATATTACTTAAATTGTTTCTTCTGTTGAGATCGAACCTGCGATCTTCTGTTGAGCAGGATATTCATTATACATTCGCCTATTATTGATCAATCTCAATGCGTAAATTTCCAAATTTGGGTAAATTCCAGGAGAACGGACATACCTGTAAATCGATAAGTAGAATTAATTGTGAGTGTAATATTTATAAAAAAAAATCTATTGGAAAAGAAGGTCCGAGTTAGGGATATGAAATCAGCGATATGTATGCTGTAGCTTACATAAGTATTATGAATAGTGATATTTGCATGCTATAATTGCAACATCTAGTTTGCCAAACACCAAACCAACTGCTTGGAAATTGACATGCCAGCCAACCAAAATGTGTTCGTTTAACGTTTTAAAGAGTAAACGAAATTGTTTCCTTTATTTTATTGGTTATTAAATTTTCTATGAATACAATTTGCTTGTAAATATGCATTTTATATGCTCGGATATATTTAATTAGCGCTCGTAACATCCATGTAATTACCTATGCTTAAAATCATGATTGATTTTTATGCTATTCAGAGAGACAAATTTTTTTTTTTTGCTTTAAAGCACGTTTTGGTTTTGTTTTTGCAATAAAACAAAAAGAAAAACTAAAATAAATTTAAAAAAATAAACGGAAACAGGAAGAAAATTATTATACACCAAACTGCTATTTCTGCTTCTTCTACTACTTCTTTTATTGTTTTGTTTCATTTATTATTTTTTCATTTTTTTTTTTTTTTTTTTTTTTTTTTTTATTTAAAGTGATTAAATTTATAAACAAAAATGCAATTTAGTATGTGTGTGTGTTTTTCTCTAAATGCCACAAAACAAACCACAACATACCATTAAAAGTGAAGGAAAAATAAAAAAATTATAAATGCTGAAAAATTATAAATTTTGCCATGTACTTATTTAATACAAAAATGTATGCGTATAATATGTATGTATGCATGTACATACATACATATGTACATATATGCGTGCATGCTTCCACATGTTTTTAAATTTATTCCTACTTCGAACATTTTTGTCTTCTTCTTATTATGAGTTCGGTCTGTTTTTTTTATTTCATTAATAATTTTTATTTACTTTCACATTTGTTTTTTATTCTTAAAAAACTAAAAGCTTCATATGAGGAAATAAAAAATAAATTTTTCTTCTTTTTTTGTGCATATCAACAAACTCTCCTCTAAGTTACATTCTTGATCGAGTTTATATTATACGTTCATGATTTTTTTTTCATAAATAATGCGTAAACTTTTCTGTTTATTTTTAATTACTGTTATAGTCAAAGTTTTGATTTTGTGTTTGTGGTGCTGAATGTCAAAGCCCTTTGTGACAGCCGACCTTTTTTATGAGCACCATCTTTGTGTGGCAAGTGTAGCACAGTGTACAAGTATGCTGAGTTTGTATGTGGCTTTAGAATGTTTCAAGCGTGTTTTCCACGAAAAGTTACGTGTGTGCAGGAAAAGTTATTTAGTTAGTTTTCCATTTAAACTCAATTTAAAGATAACATAAATGTATACACATAAATAAAAACTCTTATATAAAAGTAAATATGTGCCAAATTAGCTGAATTCAAATATTTAACTCTAAAGGTTAACTCAAAGGTTCAGCTATTACTAATAGCTTTCATTACATATTTTGCGCACTACCAGTAAGCATTCGAAGAAGATCTCAAAAATGGTCTGATACAATGTTAGCAGACATTGCGTATACATCGTGCAATTAGTTAGGGACTGGGACCAAATTACTGCATCCGTTCGTATAGAATAACATTTTCGATAGTTGAAATGGTTTGGATCACACCATTCGATCGTAATTTAAATGCCTACTACTATATTTCAGGTTGCTGTAAATATATGAGAATATAAATAACAAAACGAAAAAAAAAAAATAAAATTAGACAAATTTGGGGAAAATTGTTAATTAAATAAAATAAATTAATATTAAAATGGATTTAAGTGTTCATCAGAGCAGATAAAAAAAACATTTATGTATATTTTATGAAATATGTATACAGAACTGTTGAGTTGCCAGATTGCTGATTCATCTCCTTGAGAAACTAAAAATTTTTTATTTCAATAACTCATATAATTAGGCAGCCGTATTGTTGTCTTTTGTTAGTTTTATACAATACTAAATTTAAAATTATTATTAAAATCTAATTTCAACTCAAAAGATTTTTTTTGAACATTTTCTGGTAACGCTGTGCAAGAATAAAAACCAGGTGTTTTACAAGGCAATTTCTGCCCTTTTGATTTGGCTTCATTTTTACAAAAGAACACACAACCCTTTAAGAGGGCAACATGTTTTTGAGAAAAGAACACAAAATGGCCCTTTTGAGGGTAATATGGCCTTTTTTGCAGAAAAGAAAACGCCATAAGTTTTCCAATTCAACTTTTAGTTTTGTAATGAGAAAGAAAACGATTACACAAATTGCATACACTTTCATTGCTCTGACATAACAAAAACTTGAGCAGTTAAACCTTTTATCTTGGAATGTTCTCTACAAGTATATTAATTTAATTCATAAATTTGTACAAAGTTTAATGTTTAATAAGATACTGCATTATTAGGCACATATTACCATAGGTCGTACATTAGTTATGCTTCGGAAAATACTATGGAATTAATAATTAAATCATTAACAAAAATAAAGAATAAGACAATTTAGTAGCGAAATGTGAGAATTTCAAGTGACAACCATTGAACTTCTTTTTAACTTATAGTTTACTTTCAGGTTAAATAAACTTATGAAACCCCATTTCTAGTCAACATCAATGATATTAAAAAAGTTCTACTCGTATGCGGGAGCAAATGCAAGGTATATTCCTACCGAACCTGATGAATTTAAGGCATATGGCCACCTTTAATTTGGTCATTGTAAATTCGTTCTATGAGCGCATATTTAATAACAAAATGTTGGCTACGTTTAGTTTAACCATGATTTTGTTTGCTATCTTAACATGATCGCATTCAAACAAATGACATGGCTGACATTATCTTTTTCATACCTCCATCTGGATGTATTTTTATAAGTAAAGCTACACAGCGAACATTTTTCTGAAATTCGGAGAAGTTGGAAATTCTTTACGACCCTCCCTTCCGATATAGCCAAGAATTAACACCTCGTTTAACTTTCACGATGCCTTTACACGAAATGTTGCCAATGTGGACAATGTAGCCTAAAAGCGGGGCAGTATTCCTATTGGTAGAAATATGATATTGAAGATGTTTTGAATTTTATTAAGTGTCGGAAATATTTAATTTTAGTTTGAAATATATTTCGGAATAAAATAAATAGCGTTGAAATAAAAATTGTGAATTTCAAATAATTACATAGCAAAATTATTTCATAGAAAAATCCATTAAACAATTCATATTATAAATTATTATATTATATCATAAATTGTTTCACAAGCGCCGTAAGCAATTAAATTTTTTAAAGTTGGAAAAATATGTGCGGCTAAACAAATGTGGAAATTTTGATTATAATTTTATATAGAGCGAATACATTTCTCTTATTTAACCGAAATGAGTAATTTGTTTAAAAATGATTGTGAAAGTAAGTAAAGTAAACGGCGTTGTTAACTGTGTATTCTAATACGCTGCATGAAAGTGAACTGAAATGTTAGGTGCGTATTCGCATGTGCATCTGTCTGATTATTTAAAGCGACGTCGTTTTGTGTGCATGAGCGCCAAAATCTTTGTCGTACAGCAGTTCAACCACACTGTCCGTTTGGTAAAAACTTAACCAAACTCTTGCAAATAGTTTGCGTTTGTGAAAATTCAATGTAATTTCTGTGCAACATATGTAGTTTTTTTAATCCGCAATGCACGCAACAAACTCCTTTTTAAAAGTAGAATCTTGCTTGAGACAGACTGCTACAATAAACCAAACAAAAAAGAAGAATGAGCTGAGCCATGACTGACAAACGCACAGAAGTACTAGTGTTTGCCAATTTCCATTCATAAGAAGCTGATGACTTGGGATGGTTTGAATATTATTAGTGCAACAACATGATATGTAGTTAATAGAGTTCATAGCGCAAAAACTGTTTTATGCTCAGGTAGGTAATAAAAGTTGGTACAGTATTTAAGAAAAGTAAATACTCTTTTTGAAATATACATGCAGGGTATAGACACTTGCATTCGCATTAAATTACTTCGTATTTTAAGGGAGAATTTAAATGATTTCATATGTGTTTATAATCTAAGAAAAATGATTCCAGGCGCCCTAATTTTCTCCTATGCGTATGGTCCTTCGAGAAGGAGTGTGGTTGATTTTAGGTTTAATTACTCGTTTCTGTGAACTTGTGTAAATTGAAAAGGAGCACAGAAAGTAAATGTAACATTTATTAATCATCTAAGTAACAAAATCACACTTGCAAGATATGCTTTTCTTATCCCTTCTTTTACTATTCATTATCGTAAGTATTCACAAGAATCTGATAATATAGTGCTTTCGTTTTTGTCATAATGAACTTCAAGTTGGCTTTTCAGTTTTAAGCAAAAACATCGTCGCTCTTGTTTATTTTCCAGTTCCTTTTTATTAAAAATTTAATTTCACTTATTGCATCATTTAAGTGACAAATTAAGTGGCAAAAACTTCCGTATCGTGTGGCTTGTTGTTTGCTGATACTAAGCTCTGCAGTTCGGGTCCCTCCGTAGGGGAATGGATAATGCGCATCCTAATAAAACGGAGATCGGTGGTTCGATTCCTGCCTAGACCATGGGAGTTTCCCTGCGGTCAAGGCGAAAGCTTTGCTGGTTAAATTAGTTTAAAAAAATACCAATCGCATGCCCAAAAACGAAAAACTACAAGAACGTATACAAAGGTGTTTTAGGAAAAGTATTGCATTTCAGTCCGTCATTCCGAAAAACAAATGACCTTTCAAGTACAACTAAAAAATTACACTCTACATTAAAAAGAAGCAGTTAAAAAAGAAAGAGTTTACTGAAGGTGGCTTTCAACAAGCTGTTATTTGCAAGTGGAACTTAAAATACAGACACATAGCATAGGTGTTTTGAAACTGTTCCACTTCGATAAAGTTGGGAAAAAGTACTTGTTTCACGTACCTTACATAAGGAAACTTGTTCTTGGTTTGCTTTTAAAGAGCAAAAGTGCTTAAACGAGTGTAGAGAATAAAATAAAGCGCTTTGCTATCACGTCGGTTTCAAAAAGAAAACCATTTTTTATATTCTATATTAGTCTTATTGTTACAAAATTAAGACCCAATTTCAGCTATTTATTTTTGGATTTTTGGTTTTTTTTTTGTTTTAAAAAAGCTAGACATAATACGTTTTGCATGTAATTGAATGAAAACACGCTTGTTAATGCAATCGTCGTCTCCAATAAAGGATTTCAGCCGATCGTCAAGATTTCTACTGGTTTAAATTGCGCCAAAAAATTTAAATATGAATGTATTAAAATATTTAAAAAACTGTTTTAGATAGGTTTTGTCTCCGGTTGCCGAATTCTTTACTAATCGTTTGTATTTTTATTTTTTCTATCAATAAAACAAGCAAATATGGAAAATTGTTCGACAGAATTCTGTTGCTTCGAAATTGCTACTGAATGAATGGAAATAAAAATTATAATAAAAATTCAAATATGATTAAAAATCGTTTCATTTGCTTAATAGATGTTTTGCTATATTCAAATATTCTAAATACAAAATATAAATGGAAATTTTGTTAAGCGTGTAGAACACAATAAAAAGGTTATTAATTGTTTTTATTGTTCTTTCTAACCCATATAACATGAATGCACAGGAATGCTTGAATAAAAACGAATAAGGAATGCGTTAAGTGTTTGTGGCTTCGAACCCAATTAGTGTCAATCATAAAAGAAATTGTCGTGAATTTTGTCAGCTGTTTTAATATTTCTGGCGTTGTTGTTGGAATGTCGAGGTCAACCAAAAGCAATAACCGTGGTTACAAAAACAGAATCAGCTTTATCGTCTCTAATTCTGGTATTGCGTATAAGAAAAATATGGCGCATCCATAGCGCCTGCAAAGAAAAATATTGGTATGAAAATTTAATTTTTACACGAAATTTGAGATTAGGCAATGATTTTGTGATCCTGAGTTGATTAAATTGAATATTTTATGCCGATAAATAGAAATTGACTACAACCAAAGTCAATTTTTTTGTAGAATATTTATAAGTGAATTGTCATGTCATACAATGCGAGAAATTTTAATTAACAATTTACATTGATCAAAATATACACCTACCTCACGTTCTTCTGTAGCAGTACGAATTAAAAATGACGCGTTTCCTCGATTTTGTTTTACCGACTTACTGCCTTTAATTATAGAATATCAGAATATCTTCAGTTTAGCAGAGTAGGAACGCATCTTGTCATTCAATCTCTTTTCCATTTCTGAGTACTAGTAAAGTTTGCCGGCCAAGTCTAAATGAGTGTGGCTTTCCCGAAAGTTTACCTAGGCCGGACAAAGCTTCGCTTATCTAAGACGTAGAAAATGAGAAGGAATGCAAATTCTGTTTTTCTTTTGCTTATAAGCACAATCCTCCCTTTTTTCCATACTTTCAAAACTCTTCTTGTAGGCATTCTTTATTCTAAGCTCGTAAGCTACTTGAACTTGTTCTGTAAATAATATTTTTTTTTCGTATGTTTTGAGTGTCAAAAGTTAATGATAAAAATGTACATTTAGAAATAGTTTTTTTCGCAATTTATTTTATTTCGTTTTACCTTCTACATTAAAAATGTTGCTCTATGAAAAGGTGCCTTTTTAAAATGTTTTACTCGCCCTGTGAAAGTGCAATTTTTTATATAACGAGAAAAGAACACAAATTAGAAAAAACTGCACTGCCTTTTTTTAACAGCTGATAACAAAACATTTATATATATTATGTGAAATGTTCAGTTGCTAGATTGCTAATTCATCTGCATTTTTATTCATTCATTTTTTATTTTAATAGCTCATATAATTACGCAGCCGTATTGTTGTCTCTTTACGAATCAAAATATAAAAATAATTATTAAAATTTAACTTTCTGACTCTTTCAACTCAAAAGACTTTTGAACATTGTTTTACAAGGCAATGTCGGCCCTGTGGATTTGTTCAGGGCAAAAATTGCAACGCCTTTTCCTCTGCGAAATGGCAACATTTTTACAAAACAAAACGCAAGCCTTTCATGGGGCAACATTTTTTTTGAGGAGAACACCAAATTGCCCTCCCTGCGGATAGTGTTGCCTTTTTTGTAGAAAAGAAAACGCCATTAGATTACACGTCAGATTTGTGTTTTGTTAGAACGGCGTTTATATATAACAAAAATAGATTTTGACAAGAATATATAAAATTCGTAACACATTGTGAAATATAAAAATGTGTGGACTGTTACCCTATTTATTTTAATTTTTATAAAAACCCAAATAAAAAGTGAAAGCGGATAGTCCGTCTGGTTAACCAACTGACACGATCATTTACGCATAGCATTTATTACATATTTTTTTTGTTGGTGTTACCGGTGTGGCTGATGATTAAATGTCATTGTCTCTTTGCTTTAATTTTTGTTTTTTAATTTTTTCTGTTATAGTGTTCGTTGTTCATGTAAATTTTTTTTTAGTTTATCACAGTTTAACCAAATTTTTAATTTTACTTCTAAGCATATATATTGTTTATTTGGACTACGATTGATTTTTATTTTCATGTTGTACTATTGAATTTATTTTCCGATATTTGAGAAATGGTTGATAGCTTTTATCTTGCAGTTTCAAAAATTTTTGAAAAGCAATGAGGAAACCGTGCTGAAACCAAAAATGTTATTCAAACAGCAGCGACCCACAACATTCTAGTAATACAACTCTGATGTTGCTGCGACTGTAGCTGTTGCTGCAGTTTCTAACTTCCACGAGTGTACGAGGTGTGATGAAAGAAAAAAAAGAGCTCAGTATTAGCTCAGTAGTTTCTTGAATTGCAAAGGAGTGGTACATTACGAACTCTTGCCATAAGGTCGTACGATCAATAAGGAATACTATCTTGAAGTTATGTACCGTTTTGGTTGAAGCAATTCGTCAGAAACACGCAGAATTGTGGACAAAACAATCATGAATTTTACAATATTATAACGCACCAGCTCACACATTGAGGCTTGTTCGTCAGTTTTTGGCTAAAAAGAAAACTGTAATCGTGCCTCAACCACCGTACTTGGCCTACTTTCCTCTTCCCAATTAAGTTATTTAGCAAAAAGCTTCAGAATGTATGTAATAAAAGTGTGAAGGCATTTTAAGCAGCTCTGAGAACAAAAATAGTGTTTGGAACTCGCATTGCAAATCCACTAGTCACTTTTACAATAATTTAGTAAAAAAGAAATTAATTGTTAGTAAAAATATGGATGATTTAAAAGAACATATTTTTCATATCTTCTGCCAAGGATTTTTACTAAAAGTATATAAGCAGAATTTTTCCTAAAATTCAAGGGTTTTTTTTGGAAAATGCTAAGAAATTTTTGTTCAATGTTTTATTAGTGAACTAATCATGTACAAAAACATTCATAGCCCCATTTAAATTATTTACTTCTCTCAAATCACAATTGAATACAAATTCATTGTTACCTGAACTTTTAAAAAAGGACGGAATAATTAACAAAATGGTTTCGTAGCCAATAAGTTCCAAGAACTTCTAAAATATTTTTTCATGATAATTCTTAGCAATTGATAAGCTATTGAGAAGAAAAACTATTTTCAAATCAAATCAAATCTCTTTTTTCTAGTTATTCTTAAGAAGTATTGAAAATAATAAGAATTTTTATTAAATTGATTTGTATTTAAGATCTAAGAAAGGTGTAAAAAAAAATAATAATAAATATAATATATATTAATCAATATATATATCAATATAAAGAAAATCCTCCTGCAGAAAAGTATTAGTATCATAATTCCGAATAAAAAGTAAAAGGAACCCTCTTGGAAAATAAAATTTCATTAAATTTTTGTTTAGTATATTCATTATATAGTAATAACAACGTACTTATGAAATATATTCTAAATCAATTTTGAATTACTCTGCTAATTCTTTCTGAATGAACCGAATCTTGGGCATTCTAATCGTTTTACAGCCATTTACAAAACCATTTGTAAATTCGTTTGTTTAATCCACTAAAAATTAACTTCCAATTAAAGTTAACTTGCGAATATGTTTGTCGTCAAACTAATTTAACGAAAAAAGGAAAAGCTAAAACTTCTCCATTCCGATTTTTTTATACAGATAGTTTCGACTTTGGCAAATTTTATATACCCTTCTCCAAGAATATGTTCCATAACTGTTTTTGTATACTAAAATTATACTGCAATAAAGTAAACTTAAATATATATAACAATTTTTTGACCATATACCTTTTATTTGTTACCCGATATCCCTTCTTATATGGATCCAGAATATGTTGGCTTTATAAGATCTCAAATTCATATTACCATCCCCATATGTAATCGTACGAATATAAGCTTCCATCACTTTTGAAGGAAAGGGGTGTAATAAACTGATCGAGGAAGATATTCAAAAAACATATTCGCAAAAGTATTTGAATGCATTAAACTACTGAAGGAAAAATTCTTGATATTGTGCCCAAGAAAAACATTAAATAACCTAATTTATTTTTATCTAGTTTCTTGGCGCGAAATGTTTTATTTGTTTCTTCGTTTTAAAAGGCTTTCGCAATGTTAATATAGTAATACCATGTGACCTAATCGATAATTGCCCAATGGCAATAAATGTTCAATTGTAGGGCAACATTTCAGCAGAATAATTTTGCAGTATTAAGAGGATTTATTTGGATACTGAGTTTTTACAGAATTTGAAAAAAAATGTAAGCACGATATCTCAAAGTGAATTTATCAGAAATAATATGGGATATAAAGACACAATTTTTCATCTTTTCAGCGTTATTTGTTATCGGACAGCGATATTATTTCAGATGTTGTTCTTGAAATTTATTTGCAGCTGGAAGTATTAAAACAGCAGTATAAAAAAAAGGTGGGTTTGTCAGAGTGTAATATCATTACATTGACGGCTGTGACTGCAATCAATAGGAAGCATTTCGAATTGAAGCTACCAGGCAGTGCTTATTAGTACAATTGTTAAAATTTTACCACTATGAACGATTTCGTTCTTCCGACCTAAGATTCTATAGCTAGAAACACATCAGCAAGATGTTTGAATACAATTCATTTTAAGCTTTGGTAAACATTACTGCCAGCTCCTTGTGAATATATGGTGTTGCTACGCCTCACATCAACACTCCTTTGTAACTATATATACTACATACTCGTACGCTGACTTCTTTCATTCTTTCCTTAATTTCCATGTAGTTATTCTGAATGCATCATCCAGCACATCCCTTTCTACAAACTGAAATAGAGGACTGCGTTACACAGCTAATAACAATTCGATTACTGCGTTTGTCGTTGCAGGTAAACGATGTCGACGAAGAAAATTAAAAAAAAATATATAAATTTGCATACCATAAAAAGAAGCGTAAATAACAATTAAAGGAAAAAATTGCAAATTGGCAACACCATGATTCTTCTTTCTCAGCAACAATACCAACTAATAATTGCATTAATAACTAAGCAGAAAACAAAAGCCGTTGTTATTACGCATGCGTGCAAAACTGAAAACGCTATTGTGTGCTATATTGGAACCAACACCTGAGTTGTGATTTTATGGAAAAATATGGTTGAACCTTTACAACATTACATAAACATAACAACACCATGATGGCGAAATTACACATTTTTTTTCAAGGCACCCCAAATTGAAATGGATGATGGCAATAAGGACGATGGCAAAACTGTACCTCCTGCTCCACACATCATCATTTCATACTCAATTGCTTAAAGGCCTTTTACTCATTTTAATTCGAATGTTCTGCAAAACTGAAACAATCACAATCTCTATATATGAATTTGCTTTGCCTTCTTTCCATTGTGTTTTTTATTATTCCATTGATTTTTTGACGTTGTAACGACGTGAAAAATTATATTAAATTATGTCTATTCAACACCCTGGGCTCTTGATACTACGCTGTAAATGCGTGCATGAGTATATATGTGCATTTGTTTTCGTTAAGACTCCTGCCCTACATCGCTGATGTTCTTGTTTTTCCAAATTGATTTTCTTATAAAGATTTGCAGGCGTATTGCTTTTTATTTAATTTTATTTTTGTCTTTGTTTGATTCGTATTCGCACAAAAATAAATTGACCCGATTAATCTTGTTAAACAAACTGCAATTTGTTAACATCTTAAACGGGCAAAAAAGGCCTGTATATTAACCCAATCAAAATGTGATTTCGTTTTCCTAAATATAATTGTATGTGTGTTTAGTATGACTTATTTAACGTTAAGGTGGATCATTTGCCTTCAAAAAAAAAAAAAATAATTAAAGTGACAGAGAGATGAAATGAAGAACAAAAATGTAATATTTGGTGGGCAAAAGCAAGTCATTTGAACTTCAATTGATTTAATTTAATTCTGCCCACTTAATTCAATCTCTTCATGCTGCTTTAATGACATGTGACTAAATTGGTTATCGCAACTCCCAATCAATCACATAGGATTTTGATATATTAATAAGGTAATCTTAGAGAAAAAAATTTAAATTTCAAAACAACTCTTTTTAATTTTTTCAAACGTTTGATATTAAAATTCACTCACTTTAATAACCAAATATATAAATGGATGTATAAAATGCATCATTTGTATGCAAATTACGATTAACAGTAGAATATAAAAGAAGTAAGTTCGACTGTATCGCATCTTTTGCATACTTCAATTATGCTGTATCGAAGTAAACTTTAATTTGCAATATATCTCCTATTCCTAAGAAATATTAAAGATGTTATTAATAGAAAAAATTAAATAAAAGTTTTTCTATGTATGCTACTGAAATTTAACAGCGTGTTTGATGCCTGCTGATATTCATGTCTTATTATTGCACTTACCTGTAAATGTAGGAAAAACAATTTTCTGTATATGTCTTTTATTTATTACGCGATTTTGGTGATCTTCAGACTGGATAAATTTGATAAAATTCTGAGCGGATGTGATTTAAAATTTTTCATTTTAAGCTAATTTTACACTTAATATACACAGCCACAAAAATACTGAGAACAGACATACGAACGGACATTGCAGAAATGCAATCAAACATTGCATTTCTGAAAAAATTATAAAATTAAGGAAACTGCGGGAGTTAATAATCATTGTAACACTTTATGCCAGTTTCCCTTTCCGAGAAATCTGATTATTTTGTAAGTTTGGTTGATGTTTTTTTTGACACTCATATGTCTGTCAGCGAGGTCGAATGGATGGAGAAGCAGACCAGCAATATTGGGAGTAGAAATGCATTTGCTAAAAACTAAACAAATCGCCTTATCTATATTTCAAGTTTCCACTTTCTGTTTTACATATTTGTTTTCTTTTTATGTCTTCTCCACAACGCTTCCCAATCTGATAAATAGTAAATTTAGAAAGTATTTAATATTAATAAAGTTCTCCGTAGGTGATATAATCTTTAATCGGTACATGGTCCTGGTTGTTAAGTCAATTAGACTAAAAGCAGAACTTTTATTTGACTTCGTTTCATGTATGCTAAACTAAATTCACATCTTTGTCCGAAACAAATGTTCTAGAACCGCCGCAGTGCCGAATCGCCAGTAACTGAATATTGTAATTATCGGTGGAGTTGCATTTTATTATATAAAATTATATTTGAGTGAATAATAAGGTTTAGCTTTGTAATATTTTCATGTGCAACATTTTTTCAATTGAAATTCATGTTCTGTTTTCAGTATCTATTTTTGGTTCTATTATCGCCAAATTTGGATTTGTTGGACGCTTTTGCTGTAGAGATCATCACCCCTTTTTTTTTTATTATTTGCGTTTGATATGCAAAGAAAAATGGATATTTTAAGTAGGTAGCAGAAATTTTAACGTTTAAAAAGTATATTAAACATCTATAAGTACAATGAAATACAGTGCAATGATAAAACATGCAAAAATATATTAAATTTTAATTTAAACAAGTTTTTTGGAAAAAAAATATTTTTTTCTGGGTTTTTTGCGTTTGCAAGCTGATTTCAGAAACAGACACTTTCTAAATAACAATGACGTACATGCATACAAACACATTTGTATATATATATATATATATATATATATATATATATATATATATATATATATATATATAAATTTTATATTTATATATATAAATATATGTCAATTAAATAAATAAATAATAAATGTTCAATTGTAGGGCAACATTTCAGCAGAATAATTTTGCAGTATTAAGAGGATTTATTTGGATACTGAGTTTTTACAGAATTTGAAAAAAAATGTAAGCACGATATCTCAAAGTGAATTTATCAGAAATAATATGGGATATAAAGACACAATTTTTCATCTTTTCAGCGTTATTTGTTATCGGACAGCGATATTATTTCAGATGTTGTTCTTGAAATTTATTTGCAGCTGGAAGTATTAAAACAGCAGTATAAAAAAAAGGTGGGTTTGTCAGAGTGTAATATCATTACATTGACGGCTGTGACTGCAATCAATAGGAAGCATTTCGAATTGAAGCTACCAGGCAGTGCTTATTAGTACAATTGTTAAAATTTTACCACTATGAACGATTTCGTTCTTCCGACCTAAGATTCTATAGCTAGAAACACATCAGCAAGATGTTTGAATACAATTCATTTTAAGCTTTGGTAAACATTACTGCCAGCTCCTTGTGATTGGAAGTGATAGCATTTGTAAACTCGAGTTCCTCCACTGTTCTTAAATATTTCACCACTTTCATTGCGTTGCAGTATCACATACTTGCTGAATTATTCTCGTCGTTGGTTAAATTAATTAATAAGTTCCTCAACTGCAAATGGTTGCGGGCATGAGGTTTCTGTCTCCGCCAGTCATAAAATAAAACATTCTCATGCATTTTCTCAAGTGCTCCAACATCTCACGTATGTATTGTTTCGCATCGACTACAGCATACATTTGAACAACAGCATCCTTCTCCTATTGTTTCTTTTAATGATTTCAGAACAGTGTATTGCATTAGTTAAAGGTTCCCCTGATTCCTGCTCTTACAAAAAAACCGTTTTGCTTGTTTTACTTCTGCATGACTAATATATGGTGTTGCTACGCCTCACATCAACACTCCTTTGTAACTATATATACTACATACTCGTACGCTGACTTCTTTCATTCTTTCCTTAATTTCCATGTAGTTATTCTGAATGCATCATCCAGCACATCCCTTTCTACAAACTGAAATAGAGGACTGCGTTACACAGCTAATAACAATTCGATTACTTTACTTTTTATATTACTAAATATAAAATTATATCATATATATGTATATATGATTGAATGTGTAGTTTATATAGAAGTCATTAAAAAAATTTATAGCAAGCGAATGTCTTCTAGGCCCTATCTAATTGAGGCCAACGATGGCAATAGTATTGCCCATGGTAATGCGGATGGTAATTTTTACACCATTATTTTTCTGCAATATTACCATTAAAGTAAAGATATTCCTTATCCATATAAAAAGCGAAGTTTATTGTGCTTTGCCAGTCTGTAAATTACTGTTGGTGCTGTTGGCGTATACAAAGCAACACCTGAAGAGTGGACAAAAAATTCACAATTCCTTAAAATTGATTAAGTTATCTCTGAAATGGTGCGTCGAAATCTTTAAATTTACTCTAATGAAATTGTAATTTCATGTAATTTTGTTAGCCAAAATATGTAAAAAAAAAATAAATCTATTTGCAACATCAAGTCAAATCTAACGAATTCAGAGCCCCAAAGAAGGACAAGCAGAAGTTCAGGGATGTCGCAAGACTATTTTCTTGCGCATTTTAGGGGATGCTTACTCCTATGAATACAATGAGTCGCTCTACAACTAGTATGAGAACGTATGTGATCTCGTACAAAATTTGGTTCGTCAATGTCGAGGCAGTTGCCAGTAGTTCGAAGGAAATGTCTAAGTCAGTCACTAGTTATTTTTTTTGCGACATAAAATTAAACAACAGAAATATTATGTGATAAGAATTTAAAGACAGGAAAACCAGAATTTAAAAAAAAGTCATACAAAATCTCTGCTTTATTTGTTAATAGATACAAATAAAAAAAACGATAATTTTGTTTGCAATGTAAATTTATGTATTTATTTTTTTATATGTTTAATGTTATTAATATATTTATTTCTTTTTTATTCTATGTTATTGTTTTTCATAATTATAATCTTTTATTTTTTGATATTTCGTTACAATGTGAGTAACCTCTTCAGAGAATATACACATGTACACATATTACAAATTACAATTTGTAATAAATATTTCCTCAAATAGGTGGCGTTAGAATATTTCGCATACGTAAATGTATTCCATTGAAAACAAGTGACATTGTTCCACTCATTTGTATGCTGCTAAAATTATCCAATATGAAAATCACCAAAATCGCATAATAAATAAAAGAAATACACACAAAAATTTTTGTTCGTACATTTATAGGTAAAAATGCAATAATATGACATTAATATCAGCAGGCATCAAAAACGGTGTTAAGTTTCAGTAGCATACATAGAAATAATTTTATTTATTTTTTTCTATTAATAACATTTTTAATATTTCTTAGGAATGGGAGATATATAGCAAAATTAAAGTTTACTTCAATACAGCATAATTGCAATGTACAAAAGTAGCTGTGGGACGCATTCTGGGAAAAGGGTATTAGAGGATGCGGTACAGTCGCACTGTTGCCAAATGTAGTTCTTAAATCCCGAAGTAAGCAATTTCAATGCATTTTTAATAATCTGTTGATAATTAGGCTTGGAAATTCAGGTCATTTTAAATAGTAACTAACTATTACACATCGCGTAAGAAAACATTAAAAACTGTATTTAATAAATAATTTTGTTTTAAGTTACTTGTATAATAAATAAAATTATTGTAGAATATGTTGATATTTTTAACAATTTTTGAATATCGGTAGATCATAAAATTGATTGGTTTTCTTAGGGATATTTTGTTGCAAAATTTTTATACGTGTTGTTAATAAGTTTTCCAGTCTTTTACATTGATAACTCTGGAAACCGTAAAAATCTTATTCGAAAGAAATAAGTTGAAATTAATTTTTACATCACACCGTTTACGTGTTTTTTAATTTCTGTATAAAAGTTCGTTATTTTGTTTTTTTGTTTTTCAACAAAAAGAACAAGAAGAAAATACAATAGACCAAGGCAAACGCCAAGGAATCCCAATAAGAAATAATTGCCAAAAAAGTATTTTTTAAGCTTGATTGTATTGGAAATAAAATCAAATATAAACTAACATTTATTTACGTGGCCATTACAATTTTTCTATTCCAATAATTTAGAGTAGAGACTTTGCTTCACTATCCTACACCGTTGTACAATTCATTCACACGAAAATGTGATAGTGATAACCTCCTACTTTAAGAAATCAAATGAAAATGGCGTTTCTGATGTTTTCTGGTTGTAAAATATAAACAAATATAATTAATTATAATTGGTGCTGTAGAAAAGGACGGATTGTCATCATAATAAATTAAACTATAAACTAAACTTTAATAATAATATTTTTCGAGGTTTCTCCTGTTTTATGAAAATTTTTATAAGCTTTGGATTTCATAAAAGTCACACATTTTTATGCCATACTACTTAATTTTTCACCACACATATTAATTTGTCAAATCGTACGACTGTGTAGAAAAGTCAAGCGAGGTCTTAAAAAGCATTCTTTCGGAAAAGCATTCATTCTTTTAAATTGTTTTGCAAAAACAAATTGTTAAACGTAAAAAAATATACCTCTCTTAACAAAACGATTTTGTAACGAAACCACTTTCATCTAAAGTGCAATTACAATTTTACAGCTGTTACAATCATTTGCTACCTTATCGAGAGCAAAAGTGTATTATACAATATTTCGTGTGTTTGTTATATCCAAACTCTAACGAAAATTTTACTTGATTTTGAAATAAATTTTGTAATTCGCCTATTAATTGAACAAATTATATGTTAGTGTATTTACTGATGTACTTCTATTTGAACTAGTAAAGACGTACGAACATCAATTAAGTGGCATTAAGTTTACTTGTATTTTTAACAACTGTTTTCAGATGCATCTTGGGAATCGTGTTTGTTGTATGTGTATTCTCTCCTTTTTTTCTTGTACATAGCTTACGAGCTAAAGGTAGAAAATCTTAAGAAGATACTGGCAGCCAGCGCTGCAATTCAGGTATGTGCAACTCAAGCCAGTACTGTACTTAACTGGTGACTACGCACTAAAACTTACCTAGGTTGCCATAAATTTAATCATTTAGCTCTTGAATTTTTAATAGCTAATCGACGTGGACCCTTAATTTCAAATAACTACAAAGAAAGAAATACAACGGTGTCAAATCACATGATGTTGGGGATCAATTGAAATCGGTACCACGTGAGATAACAAGGCCATTGAATTTGTTGCGCAAAAGAACCATTATTTTGTTAGCTGAATGGCAAGTGTCACAGTCCTGTTGACATCTTCCAATTCGGGTCATAAAAAGTTCGATATCATCTCACGATAGCGAACACAATTCACAGTAACTACTCGACCGGCCTCATTTTGGAAAAATACGGCCCGGCCCGATGATCCAGCCAGCCTATAAACTGAACAAAACAAACTCTTGGATCATCATTCGCCCGAATGCGGCAGTTCTGCTAATTGAAGAATCCACTAAGGTGAAAAAGTGTCTCATTACTGAAAATGATTTTCTTAGAAAATTGATCATCTACTGTTACCATTTCATACACTTATGTTTTCACATCTTCTATCCGGTTTGCTCAAATTTTTGCACCATTTTTCACATTGCGAAGAAATTTGTAGGATTAATTTGACCGAAAAAATTACGAAGTGATTTGAACGCTATTTTCATAATAAGCCTGAATAACTTTAACGTGCTTCGGTACTAAAATTTAATGACGCTTTCTATTTTATATTATACTCTCACATAATTACTGACAATCCTACATTCCGCTTTAAAAGGTTTTCTTTGTACAAAATGCAGTATAATACGTCCGTTGACTGCCCAATGGAAAAAGAGGCTACAATGGCAGGCTTTTAAATAGTACTTGACACAAACACGATTTCGGTTCTACACAGCAATAAATTTATTTTTTGTACTACTTTTTCCGCAGCGATCCAAATTAATCGGAATGTTCCCCGTGAATACTAATAATTGCAATACGTTGTCGCAGCTTGTATTTGCTTGTTAATTTTGCAAATTAAACTTAATTATTTATTGCATTTTCACTGTTATTTGAACTACCTAGAAGTATTTGGCAATATGGTCTCACATCGCGGTGCTTTAGCGGATTATGTCGCGTTCCACCCTCGGCATGATACTACTAGCCATTCAAGAGAATGGCTATATATTCTTTCAAGCATTTTTCTGTATACAACTGAACCTCCTCATTCCTGAGGTTAGAAAAAACTTGTCACCTGCAAGAATGATCTATTAAATCCAATACGGTGAGAATTAAGCCCATGTGTGAGGTTTAGCCCAGGATTAGATACGCATTCAAAACCATCCATTAAACCTAGTTCAGAACATCCACCATAGGGCTGCTTGTTCACCGTGCTGAGAGTATATTGCAACTGCTAGTTGCAATCCTACATTTGCAATCCTTATCGATGAGGTAATGCAAAAACCTAGACCAACACTCACAGCTTACGTTTATCTTTACATCCTTGTAAACACACCCTATACCATGGTACTTCATGAATATCAGTTCCGTTCGCCGAACAAACTGGCGGAACCACCAACAAACTTCAGCCATTAGACTAGCTTCACTACACAACAAACAAAAGCAAAATATATTTATTTATAGAATGAGTAATGTAATTTGCGAATAACGCAATGCGTTTTACGGCGCTAATATTATACTTTGTAATTGTATTACGGTTACACGAGTTTTAAATGTCTTATAATTTTCTTTAATTTTTTATTTTTAGTATTATCAAACCGCATGAAACAGTTGGCCAATTCATTGAAAGATTTCAATTTTGAATGCATCGGCACAGCTCAAACAGACGATGAGCTGGTCATTTGCGAAAGTTTAAAGCATTTTGGTGACATAATTAGTATGATAGAAGACGAAAGAGAGAAGATGGTGAGTAAATTTTAACTTACTGAAATATTTCAGTTTTATAAGTTTATAATTAACTTGCAGTTGACTTTAGCCGATGAACATATCATTGAACCTTTAGAAGATTTCCGTAAAAAACAAATTGGCGGAGTTAAAGAGAATAAGAAAAAGTTTGATAAGAAAACCGAAAAATTTTGCCAGTCCCAGGAACGTTTTCTAAATATGTCTACAAAAAAGCCAGAAAATACAATACAGGAGGTAAGTGGAGAAATTCGTATGTGTATGTCTCCGCACAAAGGGACAATATTTTTTTTGCAAATGTATTTACACATCGAAAAATGGAAATTATTAGAAATAAAAATAATAATCAAGTTCCCATCATACGGAGGGAAATTCCAATAACAACATGCACATTAAATATTGGTTTCTCTACAATCTGTCTAATTCTATACAGTAAGCTACATAAAGACTCATATACTAAACGATGTGTTATCCCTCAACTGCTGAAAGTGAGACGTCTCAGGTAAAGGCAGAAATTCACAAGTTCTTTTCAACCAAAATAGGAAAATAGCAAAAATACAAAATAGCAAAATAAAAAAGGAATCTTTAAAAAAGTTTCCACACATTCCATAATTGGTTTTTGAGATATATTTTAATTTTTTTTTAAACATTTTATTTTATTATTATTTTTTTACATGTGATCAAAAAGTAAGCGGTATTTTCAAATTTCACTTTGTTTTTGACAAAAATCAAAAGGTGTGCTCTTCGATATTTTACTATTCAGAAAAATGAATCAAAGAAACTGTATCAAGTTTTGTGTAAAAAATTAAATTAAATGTGCAAGGACTTTTGAGATTTTGACTGTACGTTTAGCGAGTCTATTCTTAGCAGAACACAAGTACAATTGTGGTATAACTGATTTAAGGAATGCCGAGAAGATGCCAATAACGATGCTGGTAGCCCGACGACATCAACAATTGATGAAAATTTGAAGCAGTGAAGAAAATTATCACTATTGCTCACGACAAGCAATTTTTTGCTAAATTTTGAATAAAAAGAACTTCGCATGGACATTGCGCGGCATGAACATTATCAACGACGATCCGGATTTGCTCAAAAAGGTTTTAACTGGTGACGAATCATGGATGTATGTATGGATATATCCTTGACACCAAAGCCCAATCATCCCAAAGGAAGCTCCCAGAAGATCCAACACAGCAAAAACAACGTCAAGTTCGGTGAAATGCGAACACAAGTACAAAAAATAATTTCATTTTTAATTGCGCCTTTGTTTTCGATAGTAAATCACCAATCCAGTTCAACTTCGAGTAAATTTACTTTATTTACGTTATTTTAATTTTGGAAAAAATTTAAAATAATGGTTACTTTTTACAAGTCTAGTTACAAGTGAAATAAGCTCTGCAGATGTGTATTTTGTATTCAGATCGGCTTACTCTGGTAGGGGATAGTCCTTTAGTGCACAAAATGCAAATTCAACATCTATAAAAATAACTGAAATATCTCACAAATATCTTCTAAAAAGATATTTCCAGTTCGAAAACCATATCACATTAATATCACGTATCTACTAAATCCCAGATAGTGGTGGTGAACTCTTTTAGATGACCCAAAGTTTTCTTTGCCTTTTTCTTTTATTTTATGCCTCACTTTTCGTATCATCATGTTTAATGATTTTATTTTGGCCAATTAACTGTTGGTACGAACTACAGATATATAGGAAAATGTTCAACATCTTTTTGTGTTATCGCCGTAACTATTTTACAAAAACTATCTTTAACCTACAAAATCCTCTATTTTTTCCATTAACTTACTTTTGAAAAACTTTGTTCTAGGCAAACTTGAAACTTTTTTTTGGAAGAATTGGACCAATCTTATATGAAATCCAAATAATAGCTGGAAGATAAAATAGGAAAAATAAGAAAATGAGTATAGAAACGCCTTAAAAACTTTAATAACAATTAAGTACATGTCCCAAGAATAGCTTTTCACTTTTTCGTTTCCTTTTTTCTGCCAATAACATTTATAACAAATATAAAATAACAAATCCTTTAGAAAATTGCATGTTAATTTACGTGCACTTTTCTAATTCGATTTTTACCCCTGTTGAGTTTATCACAACGTTTCATCTCAGTATATATGTATGTATATACCCTTTTCTTCTGGTTGCCTCTAAGAGTATACGAGTATACAAATTAGTGCAACATAATTTTTTTAACGATAGAATGATTTAAATTGCATGAAAGGTTAAATTTGGCTATGTATTCTGTGTGTTTGTGATCTCAAATGCAACAAAAAATAAATAGTTGTAAAAATACAAGGAGTAAAACGCCCTGTCATTAATTTGAAACTACATCAAACAACAACAATAAAACAATAACAAACTATACATAGTTCATATAGCTTTTATTTTTTAAAAGCTATATGAACTCAATATAGCTTTTATATTTATACCTTTTATATGAACTATACATAGTTCATATAAAAGCTTTTCTTTTACGAACTGTATATATATAAACATACAATATTTGTTTACAGGATTTTAAAATAAAATGCCGCCACAGCATAAACGTTTTGCTATGTGAGTGCAACTTCCCACAAATATAGTTTATTCCCTATAAATTTTCCATTAGCATCCACATTTTAGAAAAGCAGCCAGAAAAAGCTTTAATATTACCTTTTTGTCATTAGGCGTGAGTATGTACTTCCATTCAAATTCTGCAATCACCTTGACTGTTTTATTTACTAAAAAATATACAACAACAGATTCTTTTATCCATACAGGACGGTTACTAATCCTGGGATGAACTTTCGCTTGGAATAATTTCCAGTGCTGTGGTGAAAAAGATCTTTATTATGCAAATGGTATAGCTTGTCTTTCCTCTGGAAGTATCACAATTTTAGCATCTGGCAGAAAATTCGTTGTTTCTTGTTATAAGCAAGATGTTGATGTTTCTGGACATGCCAACTGACTCAAGAGGTAGGAAACACAAAAAGCATTCGACTTTTTCTAAATAAAGTTAAATTTGGGAAATCGGACATTTATTCATAACACATCATTGAACAAAAGCTAATGAAGCGGTGTGTTCTAATCGAAGTAATGGAATGTTGTATGCTATACCGTTGTGATTGTACGTCTTTTGTTGTGGTTGTCTGTACATCAATAGTCATCAGACCATCGCCTTATAGGGATGATCACCATTTATTTTTTTGTATTTTTAATACACTACTGTTGTTGTAAATGCAATTAATATTGAGTACATATTGTTGTTAGTATAAATTCTTTAGGTGCATTTATAATATCAGCATTTGAGTATAGTGGAGGTACTAAAAAGTAAATAGTGAAAATTGCCTGAGCCGGAGCCATCCCTGATTGCTGGGATGGCTGACTTTTGGTCTAGATACCTTTTTAGTCTGTTCACGCAAATATAACATGTTAATATGAATATACAATTTATTTGGCCCATCTGTTTGGCTTACTCATCTCCACGAAATGTGAAATGCCATTTAAGGCCTTGTTTCACAATTTTTTTTTTTTTTTTTTTTTTTTTTTTTTTCAAAATAACACCTATTGGTGCATTTATTTTATAGCAATCTAGTATCTTAACAGTAATAAGCTATTTGACTTTAACTTAAATTGATACGGTTAAAATTACAAAGTACTTATCCTATGATATACACTTTTTATTTCTCTTAAAGTTAAATATTTTGGTCACTATATACGTTCATGTGACTGAGTTTGATGTTTTGTCTGTAGTTAGCTCACTATTTTACAAAAGTTCAAAAGGTTTCACTCGTTTTAATCGTCTGATTATGTCAACATTGCCGAGGAGCTGGTGAGCCTCAGTGTTGATATGGTGTTGAAGTCTTTGTTCATGACTTTGTGCAAATTTTTTGATAACGTTGTCGACAATCTCCAGATCCAAATCCTTATGTATATTGTCATTTCTGATGTACCACGGAGCATTAACTATGGCACGAATTACTTTATTTTGAAATCGTTGAATAATTATTCTATTGCTTTGACTGCTGCATCCCCAGAGCTGAATACCATACATAAGTCCAGATTGGCTTGAGGACTTGCTGATACAAGAGTAACTTGTTGTATATTGACAGGGGAGAATGTCTACCCAATAGCCAGTACATTTTTCTGTATTTTAATTTGAGTTCTTCTTGTTTTTTCTTGACGTGTGGTTTCCACCACAGTTTTGCATCAAGGGTCATGCCAAGATATTTCGCTGAATTCTCGTACGGAACTATTTGATCATTTATGATTTATGGTTTGTGGTCGATTCTTTTATTAGTAAAATCAACATGCACAGATTTGGTTTCGTTGAGTTTTATACTCCATTTGACTGTCCAGCGTTTTATCTCAGTAATGGCTGTTTGTAACTTTTCTGCTGATTCAATGTTGTTGTCACCAGTGGCCATTATTGCAGTATCATCAGCAAACGTAGCAACTGTGTTATTTATAAAAGTAGGCAGATCACAAGTGTACAGGAGATAAAGGACTGGTCCAAGTACACTTCCTTATGGTACACCTGCTTGTACATTCTTTAGATCAGAATAGGCATCTTCTTGCTTTACTCTGAAATAACGTTCTGATATGTATGATTTTATGATATTTAAATACTGAGCAGGAAGAAACATTTGCAGTTTATGATTTAACCCTTCATGCCAAACTTTGTCGAAAGTCTGTGCAACATCCAGAAATATTATCGAACAAACTTTTTTCTCTTTTAGCGCTTTTTCAATTATATTGGTAATCGATGTACTTGATCAATCGTAGAGTGTTAATTTCGGAAACCGAACTGGTGATCAGGAATGAGTTGTTTTTCCTCGATGATTGGTTTCAACCTTTTCAAAAGCAGTTTCTCGAATAACTTTGACATAACCGGCAGCAATGATATTGGTCCATATGATGTTGCTTCATGAGGCGGCTTCCCTGGCTTTGGTATCATAATGACTTCTGCAAATTTCCATAGTTGTGGCACATATTGTAGGAGAAATGTTGCATTAATTATGTTTGTTATTTTCAATAACGCTTTCTTTGGAAGTTCCTTTAGTATTTGACCAGTAATAAGATCAAATCCAGGTGCTTTTTTGGGATTGATGTTGGTTTTGATTTCTCTTTTGACTTCAGCTAGTGTGACGTGTGGTATCGGTTTCTCTCATTGATTTATAATATTAGGTAGAGGATCAGTGTCATTGGCTGCATTGGGTTGAAAAATATTTTCAAGGTGATTTGCAAATATTGCTGCTTTTTGTTCATTATTTCTGGCCCAACTACCATCTGCATTTTTGATTGGAGGTATTTGCATAATTGGTCTCTTTAGATTTTTAGTAGTCTTCCAAAGTGAATACCCAGTACTTGAGTCATTAGTCAATGTACAGAGGAAGTAACTTATTGAATCATTTTTTAACTGCCTGATTTCATTTCTTAATTGTGATGTTAAATTATTCAGTGTGGTTTTTCTCGTTTGATGCTTTTTTTTCCTCGCCTTTCTTTCTTCTGAAACAAGATTAACTATTTCTTTAGGATAGTGATTACCTTTTAATTTTCTTTTAATTTCAGGTGTATTTCGCCACGCTGCCTTCTGAATATCACTGACCAGTTTTTCCACTTCAGAATCCAGTTGTTCTTCGGTTTGTAGTGGTACTGCTAATTCAATTTTATCTTCCAATGATTTTCTAAAGCTTTTTCAATCTGTTTTTTTGCTAACTAAGCACGGATTAGTTGACTTAGAAATTATAGTTTCGCTCAGTGTTAATACTATAGCCGAATGGTCCGAGTTTAACTCCAGGATTTCATCTATTTGCATGTAGTTACTTGATAAATTTTTAGTGACGAAAAAGTCTATCAGATCTGGTACTTTGCTGGGATCAGTAGGCCAGTATGTAGGTTTTCCAGTAGAGATGACCTCACATTTATAATCTTGAATTGCATTTAACAATTCTTTTCCTTTTGTTGTTGTAAGTCTCGATCCACAATGTGTGTGTTTAGCATTGTAGTCACCACCGATGATGAATCGATTTCCTACAGTTTTGAACAGTTCTAAATATTTTTGTTGTTTAATATTGTGCTTTGGAGGGCTATATAGGCTAGCTATGGTAATATTTTGATTTTTGGTTCTAATTTGTTTCACTATTGCACACAGAAAGTGTTCACACAAAAGTGTGTACCTTATATGCCTTATACTTTATGAAATCAAATACAAATGGCGTATTTTGTGTTACACCATATTTTAAACGTATTTCGAAAACATATGTTTAAAGTTTGTTACATACACACAAAGTAATTTATTATTTTGGTGCTGCAAAAAAGTAAAAAAGGGGATTGAAAATGTTTATTTCCAAAAATAAAAAAATTTATATATTATAACTTTTGATATGTACATTAAAAATAATAAAAAAACAAACAAAGATAAAATAAAACCAGATCAGATGAAATGAAAATTTTCAAAAATTTTCCATAATACGTGCCAAATTTGACATGTGTTAATACTGTGTGGGATAGTGTAGTATATATTTTATCCTTTAAGGATAAAATGTATAATTTAAAGGCAGAATATTTTTATAACTTTTCTAATGTTGTTACTTATTTGAATAAAGTTATTTTAGAAAATAAGAGACCTACATGAAACTCTAGGATAAAATAAAGTTTTTAAATTGGAAAACGCTAAATGATGAAAATATTCCAGAGGGAATGAAAAACTAGCTTTGCTCAAAATATATCCGTTTATACTCTATTAGATTTGTTATTGAAATTTGTATTAAATTTGATATTGAAATTTGTAAAAAGGCAAATAATGAATCAGTTGATTGGATTGAAGAATGTTTCACTAATCAAATGTTTCAATGGAGTGAAATTATTTCATTACGTTTATAAATATATTCCTGAATTTTAAGAACATTTTTAATAATGAGCATTATCTTCTCTAAACTCTACTCTGTGTGCCGACTATATATATTTTTTTAAATAATTCTAGTTTTTTATTTGGTTTCCATTTGCATTACAATAAATATTTTCAATAATTGTACTCTTTGCAAAAATTCTTGATGTTAAAAATCCTCTTGCTATACCGCTGATCCATTCAATTCTATCAAAAATAATAAAGCCTATGTGTTGAATTAATTTTAGGACTTCAACACTATGTATGGGAATATAAATAACTTTTTAATATTTAACTTAATGATTTTTAATGATTAAATTTTGTACTTCAAATTCAATGCCCAATTCGGACGCATTTTATTGATGTAAATTTTTTTTTCCTGTTTGATGGAATAAGGTTTGAAATTATTTGCCTAGGTGATATCTAACAAGCGAAATAATCAGATTTATGGAGGAAAACCCGAAAAGATATACATAGGTATAGATAAAAATAAAAATGATTGATGTTAAATTTATATTTGATACTACGAAAATCTTTTTATCATACCCTGCCGAAGTGTGATAAAATAAGAGGTTGTATTAGATTGAAGATTTCATTTATAAAGACAATTTTCACTGTGTACATTTTTGTTCATAAAGGCGAGCAAAATAACTCCACATAATGTTTAGTGTTACATTTGTTCTTTGCATCAAATTTAACCAATGATTGACTCAGAGGAAATATTGTTCAATACAATTGTACTAACAAAGCTGGATACCAACTACTGAACAATAATTGAAATTATAATTGCAATTGGTTGTCTCTCTGCCTATTGTAATTGCACTGCATTCAAGGCCTTTATGTGTCTGTCATTGAGTCTGTCATATTTTCTGGCGAGTTAAGTAATTGTATAAAATGGAATGGTTTCCGCTAGTCTCTGTTTTCATGCACACATCTTTTAGAGTGTGTTGGCAGTCGTATATGTAACACATTTGTTGAGTGTTACCAAGAAGTCGGTTATGTCTTTTTTAGATTTTTTCTGTTTTTGAATGTATGTTCAGGGCTTGATTGGCTTGATGAAAATTGGGTTGAAAATTTGTTTCCCAAAAAATTATGTTTTCATTTGAATCAACAAGGGCGGCAAAGTAAAAAAATAGCTGATGAAAAACCTCATTCCAATTTGTTTTGTACCTCCGAATACACAATAATTGCAAATAAAGAGAAAACAAATACCAACTTATAGTGCCAAATATTCTCTTCACACGTTTTTACGCATTAAAACGCATTCTCAGGAATTACTTAGCAAACAAATTTGTAAATCCTCACATTTGGTAATAGAAAATGTACAGACGTCTTTCCTTTTAAATAATGCGGAATAAACTTCTATGGTTTAAAGCCACGTTAAAGTTTTCAAATGATGAAACTGTTTTGTCAAAAGTAAGTGTTTATTTTGCAGTGCAGACATCATCGTCGGCCCATATATACATATATATGTGTATTCCGCTTTGGCAATACTATTAGTGAAGATTGTTTGAATAAATATTGTCGTAATTAATCAGATGTCTTGTTTTAACCATATATTCCAATTTTAGAGGTTACTATAGCTCACTTGCGCCATTTGTAATTCGGAAAATATTTTCGGAAAATCACTTTTTGGAGACACCAAGAATAAGATTTTTTTGTCTTAAGTAATCAAGTATTCCATCTTTTTACACAACTAAGATGTGTGTGCTCAAAATCGACAGTTTATTTACATTTTACGCTACTTAAGAACACGTTTCGAAATAATTTTTCAATATCTGTAATGCTTGATATCTTGCAATTTAACTAAAGTGTTGTAATGCATATATTGTTTAGAGTTCGATTTGAGTGCATTTATTATTATTATTTATTAGATTAAGAGTTGCATGCATGTAACTATGATAGACCAGCTCTTAATACATGCAATATTTATAGTGTGCATTTATATTGCAATGAACGATTTGCACACATTTGTTTTCAGAGACCTGTATCATGCATGGGAATCCGTTGCATTCGCTAGTGTTAAAAATATTTCACTTGAGATGCGGATTTGCTCGTTTTCACAACTTGTTTTATTTCATGTGGAAGACACTACTTTCAGCAATTTGTAATTGAGAAATAACTGATGAATTTCTTTAAATAATAGTTTTTTAAAGATTTGTGATCAAAATTATTTCATCTTTTTGGTATTAGTATTATTATTTTATTAAATTTTTATTGTTGTTTGCACGCAAAAGCAATTCTCTCAAGGGGATAAAAAAAGCCGATTGTCTTTTTTTTGTCCGCATGAAAATTGAAAATGGTTATACGAGAGAGAAATTGTCTGGTAGACTATTTCAGGGCACTTATTTTTTAAATCTGGTTTCCGGCATGATCCACACGATTAATCCAGTTGTTGCCTGTTTGCTACTATATATATCTGGAGGTTCAGCTTTCAATCCATTAAGAGCTGCTGCGCTTTTGGCATAAATCAATTACTTAAAATGTAGGGCATTAAGTTCCACGAACAAATCCTAAAACGATTTTGCAATAAATCTGGATACACTGGATACAAAGTTGCGCCTTCTTGTATCAACCAATGATGCTTACCTGATAAGTTTTTAGAAACTAAAACTCGCGAGAATTGTCCATTCAGTTAATGAATGTAATGGTGTTTCGCTAACCGTTTGAGAATTACCTTCACTTACTTATTGACGTACATAGTCATTATGCTAAACCTATAATGAATAAAATTTTGCGCTGAGACTTATGAAATGAAATTTTTACAATTTGCAAGCATCCTTGCCGCGTTAAATTATTTACGATGTCGTACAAAACTTAACAGAACCATAATGTCAGCACAGTTTGACATTCTCAGTAGTTAAATCATGCAGATTAAAAAACACTTTTATGTTTACTGTAAAAAAGAAGATGCCATAGCTCGTTGGTGTGCAAGTTCCAGTCTACTTTACACATATTAAGCATTTATTATATTTTTTAGCGTATGCTTTAAAATGATGGAGTATACATAGAGTGTTACTGCATATTACTGAAAGTTTAATGTCGTTGCAGTTCCCTTATGTCATTGTATTTTCACAATTTCATATTGTTTATAATTTGATGAATGAGGTCAAAAATGAATTAGAGCCAAACGTTTTATACCACAGTCTGATTGAGAATTCGCAAAAAGGGAGGGGGAGAACAAATAAAGTAAAATGTAGCTGGGGACTTTATGGCAATGAAAAGCGAAATTTGAAGAGTTACAGCAGCTAAATGCATTCTAAAGCTGGGCGCAACTGCTTAAAACTCTGTAGATTTACTCTGGGGATCGTTTGTTTGCTGCTTGCGTCTTGCTGCATCTCAAAGTATTTTCAAATATGTTTTTTTTTCTCTCATACTTTTTTAATTGCACGTATATTTTTTGGGGGTTTCTATGCCAAATGATTGCTATTCTTTATTCGTTCTATTTTGTTGCATTTGTTATGTGTGGTTGTTTGTACTTAGTCATTCATAATTCGTATTGATATTGTGTTTCCATTTTTATATCTGAGGTTTTATGAGACTTTTTCTTGCAATTTTTATTCCATCAAGCCCAACAATCATGTACTCGGGAGTATAGACAGGATATTTGCAGATCTGCCCATCGATACTTGATTATGTGGCGTGTTGTTGTGGCTTTATATCAATGAGAAGAACATTGAAAAGAAAAAATAATTAAAATGTGTAATTATTTTGTTGATTATTTTTAGCAAAAGTAATCAATTTGAAGGACAAAAAATATTTTTTCTCAAATTGAAGTAGCTTTGCTCATGAAATTTGGATTGGGTCTTGAACCGATTCCACTATACCTTAAGGTAGACTTGTTTCTTTTTATTTCTAGAAAAATAAAGAAATTGACACCCTTCTAGCCGATAGCCTTTTTTTATTATTCACCGGTATTCCAGGTAGTATAATGTTCCATCTTGCCTTACATCGATGACATTATAGATTAGACTAGAAGCTAGAAGGATTATTGACGGGCCCTTCACTTTCCTATAAGATCAACTATTTTGCTACTCTGGCTTTTCTTCCTGAACAGCCATCACAAAGCGACCATTATTGTAGAACTCAAGTGCTAAGAAACTGGGGAACGGAAAGGTTTGAAAGTAAGAATATTCAAGTTTTTAAATGATACTGGCAAAATGTGTGTGATTAAACGCAACTTTACCATATAGCGGTACAGTAATATATTTTTATATATTTATATATTTTAGGATGAACCAGTAAAAGAACAACTTCCAAAGAAGCTATACAATGTAATAAAGATGTGACCTTGAAGATGGAATAAATAAACGAAAGGTATATAGAACATAGGCGTGCATTGGGGTTTCTCAATCTTCTTAATAAATTGCGCGTCATTAGTTTACTTTCAGAGTTCAGTTTGTAAGAAAACACTGAAGTATTAAACTGTTGCAAAGAAAGCATTCATCACACATTTGTATAAGTTGTTTTGATGTTGTTTCATGGGGTTATGGAGCGCTGTTACCGCTGGTGTTATCTGTTATTGGAATTTTTCATATTAAGTCCTTCGAATTTTTGAAACACTTTTGAGTGGTACTCTCTCAAAAAGGCGGAATTTTTATCCTTGAGTGGTAAACGAAACATATTTTAGCAAAACTATATATATTTTTGCTCTAAGAACTCTTTCTATAATAAACAGATATAATTTTGAATCAACAAAAGATATGAATCTCTAAGATCAATAAAACATAATTTTTATTTCAAAAACATTTTTATAACAAATAAATTGATAATGTTGGTAAAATTTTAATGAGTAATTAACTGTTGGTTAAATTTTAAAGTTTAAACCCCGCTATTGTTACAACTTTCAAATAGTTAATTGGATCTTTAGAAAGTATCATCGCAATATAAACAATTTCGTCCTTTTATGTTGTGGCAATAGAAAATATTTTCTGAAAGCAGCTATTAAATATTTATTTGAAATATTTTCAATGAACCATTTACTGTTAACTTAAAGAAACGGTGTTGTAATGGGAACCATGTTAATCCACTCCACAACATCTTACCTTTAACTAATGCTATTTGGAATTTGATTTATGTTTCTTAAACAACACAATTTATTTTTTGTTTATTTAATAGGTTCTTGCTGCTGCAAGTGGTTTTCTTGTTGAAGAAACGCTCTAGAGTGCACTTTTTTTCCTTGATTGAAATTAAACCTATTTCTTGCAGCTTTAAGATAAAAAAAATTTTCCATGATTACGCATTTCAGGAAACAAGCATTTAAGGTGGAATTTTACAAGTACACTAATTCATGTCTTTTTCAACCGATATTTTTCTACAACCGGCAGCCGACTAACACGTGCAGCCAGAGTAAAACTCATAATATTTTATTAAGAATTTTTGGTTTTTTGTTATAAATTGCAAGTGTTGTAAGTGAAAATAGGTTGATATTTAATCGTAATCTCCACAAACAGTTTTCCGTTCTATCTCATACTGTATAGTCGTAAAATTTTGTCGTTTATTTGTTTTAACTGAAGCTATTTTTCACTGGATACTTCCTCGTTGTGAAGTAGAAGAGTGTGAAAAGGTCCGTGGAGTAATGCGATAACATGTTTCGGCTTTGCCGAGCTTTTGCTATTATTTATTTGTATTCCTTTTTCATTATTTATAAAGAAGTATTTGCACAAAGGGTGATGTTCTTAGTTCAGTGATTAAGAGTAGGAGGCTAATAACCCTTACCACCAGTAAAAAATGGAATATTGTTACCTTAAAGAAAATTATAAATGGAAATATTAATGCGCAGTATAGCAGCGTTGTGCAATGTATTTTATATTTGCCGCATTATAGTATACGTACGAACAGTGAATGTAGAAGGACATTTTTTATAGTTTACGGCAGTTCTATACCAGCACTTAACATAAAATATATAGAGATAAAATATGTTAGAGATTCGGAAGGGGGATTATCGAAGTTTTATAATTTTTGTTTCTTTTTATCGCAGATACTTTACATACAGCTATGTTACATTCTATTGGGATTGAAATATACATCATAAAATGTTTGCGTGCTTATGTGTGTTGCAGAACGGATGTACTAATCTGTCAGATACATTTCCATGTCTACACATTTATGTTTACTGTAATTGTTTTTACTTTATTTAAATTTATTATGTCGGTGTTTTTTTTATCAAGTGAATCAATTTTGTAATCAATGTCATTCAATTTTCAATAGAAGACGCTATATTTGATTATATTTTTTTAATAACATATTAACACATTTTGCAATACGGTACCCGGATCTATATACAGTTGAAGTTAATTGTAGAGAATATAAAACCAATGCTTTTTTTTAACACAGAATTCAGAATATGATTCGTGTTCATACGTACATTGGACCGACCTTAAGGCGCAATCATAATGCACATAAATTAGTTTTATCTAGTTTTTAATCTAGATTTAATTCGATTTTCCCTATCAAAATTTTTCCGATTTTCCTCTTTAGTTGCCTTCCTTCTTTAGTTGAAATATTGATAAAAATTGTCTCTTAAACATATTCAGTTTATTATTTTATGCGTTAGAGATTTCATGAGTATGCATGCGCTTTCAAAATATACGGCAAATAAATAAAATTTCAAATAAATGAAAACCCAGTTAAAAGCTGTCAGATTTTTTCCTTGACATATGGCGAATGGATTTTTTAAATTTTTAGTTTTCAAAATTTCGCTGATATTTTGGTTATTTCTTTTATTTGTTTACTTTGACACACATTCAAAAGTTGTGACCCTGACCCAGGAGAATATTTTTGGATTAAAATATGTGTGATTTTGAATTTAATATGGATGTAGTGGTTTCTTAAATCCTTGATTTTCAAATAGACAGCGTTAAATCTTTATTATTTTCCACTTATTTTAGATACTGAAAACCAGCTAATGGGTTTGAGAAATAAAACCCATCAAAAGTTTTTTTTTTTGGTTTCAAGAGGGTGGATGCGCGCGCTATAAAAGCTCTATAGCACGTTATTTTCGTAAGGTTTAAAATGTAAAGCTTTTTCCTATTACGCTTTTCTAATCAGACATAACTAAAGTTTTCGAAATGCTCAACCTTTTCGACAATGATAACCAAATATGGATAAAGTTGACAATTGTGATTAATAGGGAGTAGCTTTTTTGGCGTGCATTGACTAATTTTTTGTGGCAGCTCTATAACTTACATATGTATATGTCAATAGTGAATATTGTTTGGTAAGGCTTTTTTTAAATGCATTACGTTTTATAAATAAATAATTTGTTTTTATGGGAATGAAATACAACAAAAACTAAATTCATTTTTTGTACCGGGTTTATCATAGGCCTCTACACAATTTCATTTTAAATAAAAATGCCTGAAAATGCGAAGAAAATGGTTCTGTATAGTTACTAGTTTCTGCAAAATGGTGTGCTGAATTACACGTGCAACTAATCCTGTTTTAATTTGCCGATATTATTTCTCTTAAATCATTATTAAAATGCCCCAAAAGCTCCTTTTGAATGTTGTATTTACAGTTAAAAATTGATGCAGCTTCATTTCGATACTTTGGATATTTAAAAGCTCTAAATTCTAAAAAATTAATACTCGGCAGCATATTAATTTTGTATATAAAAATACGCACAACAAATTGTGCCTAATGGTACCTAATAAAATAGAACAAAATTAATAAAATATATCTATGGTTTTTTTTAAGAGGAACATCTTATTATTTTCATAGGGAAAACCATTTTGAAAAAACCAAGAAGGAAACTTAGAGATTTTATTGGGTATTCTTCTTGATTTTTCCAAAAATGGTTTCTTCTTGATTATTTTTTTCTTTTTTTATCTTATTGATATTTTTATAAATTTTACTTCTTGCTTTTATTTGATAACTTTTTTATATTTTTTTTATATGCACTAATATAAAAATAAATAAATATTATTATTATATAATATATATATTATATAAATAATAAAATATTATTATTAATATATTACTTATGGCGTTTTCTTTTCTACATTAAAAATGTTGTCCTGTGAAAAGGAGCCTTATTAAAATGTTTTGCCTGCCCTGTGAAAGTGCAATATCTTATGGCGTTTTCTTTTCTACATTAAAAATGTCGCCCTGTGAAAAGGTGTCTTTTTAAAATGCGTTACCCGCCCTGTGAAAGTGCAATTTTTTATACGACGAGAAAAGAACACAAATTAGAAAAAAGTGCAATGCCTTTTTTTTAACAGTTGATAAACAAACATTTTCTGTATATTTTATGAAATGTGTATACAAAAATGTTCAGTTGCCAGGTTGCTAATTCATCTGCTTGAGAAAATAAATTTTTTTTTTTTTATTATCTCATACAAGTAAGCAGCCGCATAATGGTCTTTTGTTTGTTTTATACGATACAAAATATAAAAATAATTATTAAAATCTAATTTTCCGACTCTTCCAACTCAAAAGCCTTTTTTTTAACATTTTCTGGTAACGCTGTGCAAGAATAAAAACCGTGTTTTACAAGGCAATTTCTGCCCTGTTGATTTGCTCAGGGCAAAAGTGCAATGCCTTTTGCCCTGCGAAAGGGCAACATTTTTTAGAGGAGAACACGCAACCCTTTCACAGGGCAACACATTTTTGAGAAAAGAACACAAAATTGCCCTCCCTGCGGGTAGTGTTGCCTTTTATTTGTAGAAAAGAAAACGCCATTAATTTTTACATATGTATGTATATAGATTACATATATCTGCTTAAATAAATATGTAGTTATAATTACTTATGGCCATTACTACAACTTGCCGCTCATTAAATTTGGATTTTGTCGGACTTACATTGAAGCGTGCTTTGAACTTTATTAGCTTCCCAGTATATTTTTAGATTTATTTTAGTTAATCTTAAATTTTAATTTATTTAATTAATTAGATGAATGCCGCTCTTAAAATTTAGTTGATACGAGTAGTATATTTTAATAGTAAAATATTAATCTTACTATAATCGAATAGAAAAAGAAGTGATTGATTCAGAGGGCTTAAATAGAATATAATAATTAAAAACGTTATACATAAAAAGTATCACATGTCATAAATTTTCAATTTGACAACTAACACATGGTTAACTAACAGTGGAAAACAAAAAAAACCTAATAAAATTGTATCTATGTATGTTAATTCATATTTATAAAATAATAAGGAAGTTAAAAATCACTTAAAGGAAGCTGAAATAATAACCAAGAAGATGTCCTTATAAAAAATAATAACAAGGTAATTTACAAACAATCAGATGGGAACCTACTAAAATCAAAAAAAAAAAAAACATTTTTGAAAGAATCAAGAAATCAATAAGGAATCAATAAGATGCCCTAATGAAATCAACAAGAAATCCATTTGTTATTTAATTAAGAAGAAAACCTAATAAAATCAAAAAGTTATTCTCTATGGATTGTTTTTTTGGTGTACAAAAATAACGGAGCTTGAATATAAAAAATGCAAATAACCAGCTTTCATCGTGATTTTATGTATTTTCCCTCTTGATAAAATGAATAAGATTTACCACATTAAAATAAGGAATCACTTTCGAAAAATCTTCGCTTCTTTCTGCTTTGCCTAAAAACGTTTCGTACAGAAAACCTTCTTGATTCTATGATACAGTTTTTGTTCTGTGTACGTTCTGCTCAAGTATGAACGAGACGTTATCAGTAGAAGGGGCCCTGGATATCATTTGACCAAATTTTTTCATAGGTTGGCAGCACTGTTATACGCTCACATATCAAATTTTAGCGCGATCTGTCACATAGTTTTTTTCTTTACCACTGTAAACAACTCTACCTGTGTGTTTTCGAATTTTACTATGGAAATTAAAGTTGAACAAAGAATTTGTTTGAAATTTTGTTATTCATATGGGGAATCTGCTCTGTCGCGTGCGCGTGTTTTTGATTAGTACAAGTCGTTCAAAGAGGGTCGTACATCGGTCGAAAACTTGCCACATGCACGTCATCCAGCAACATCAGTAAATGACGAAAACATCGAAAAAGAGAGATTTTTTTTTTTGGCTATATGAGTATGACGTAGAAACAGCGCAACAATCGTCGGTATGGCGCTTCCCAGAGGAGCCGAAACCCAAAAACGTCGAAGTCGTTCAAAATCGAGGCTATGCTAAATGTTTTCTTCAATTACGAAGATGTGGTGCACTCGGTGTTCCTTCCGCAAGAGCAATCGGTTAACGCTCAATATTATTTAGGCATTTTGAGGCGTTTGCACGAGAACAGTCGTCTTTAAAGGAAGGAATTGTCGAACAAAAACTCATGGTTCTTGCATCACGATAATGCACCAGCTCACACATCACGTATTGTTCACGATTATTTGAACAAAAACGACGTTAATATCGTTCCACGAGAATCATATTCGCCTGATATGGCACTGTTCGACTTTTTCTTGTTTCCCAAACTTAAGTTACCGCTCCGTGGAAAACATTTTGAGGCGATTGAAGCTATAAAAGAGAATTCGAAGAAGAGATTGAAAGTCATACCGGAATCGGCATTCCAGAAATCCTATGATGATTGGAAGAAACATTGCTAAATGTGTATCGCCTCCGATGGTGATTATTTTGAAGGGGATAAAATAAAAATTGAAGAATAATTAACCGTTTGCATTTTATTCAATTAGTCTCGTTCATACTTGAGCAGAAGGTACATTGCAATTGTGAATTTCTGTGAATCTGTTAGCTCCTATATATATAATAATAAATAAATGTTGTTTGTGAAAGTTTGACACTTTCTCATAATATCTCTTTTAAACTCGTTAGATATAAAATTTAATTTTGACTCGCTGGTGGACAAGAAAAAATGCAAATTATTGTGGTCAAAAAGAAATTCCTGTAAGAAGTATATTAAAAATATGTACGCATGTGGGAGTATATGATTTTTTGGAAACAAGTATTTTTTCACCGATTTTTCAAAAATTGTAATTAACAAAGATGATAATATACGAAAATTGTGAGTTCCATTTGCGAAAATTTGGTCTGAAAATTTATTTTATAATTTGAGTGATTTTTGTTTTCTTCTTCATTTCCTTTGTTGTTTTTGCAAAACGTAAATTTCTTGTTTTCAGTGTAGTATCTACGTCATCATATCAACGACAGCTCTCTAATGAACATAAAAATGGGAATATTCATTGTGACTAGATACTCTCAGCGTTATCGCAGTTTTGTTTTGCTACTATTCGTAATATATTTTAATTGTATTCGAACTTAACGGGGAAGAACTTGCACGCATGACCCAAAAAGGAAACATACTCGTACTATGAAAAGAAACTTCTCTAAAAAAGTATGAAGAGGAAATGGAATATTATTTAATGCGTAATTGACAAAACGTAAAAGAAAGGATACATTTCTTAAAAACTTTGCTTTTCACTGGGTAGTATTTTTTAAATCTTCTCACCCTTTTTTAAATTTCAAAATATACAAGTTATTTACTTTTGTTCTCTTTTCTTCAACACCAATTTAAAATATAACTAAATGTAGTTTTTGCGCTTTTTCAATATTTTCATCTCCCCAAACAGCAAATTGCGCTTACCATATATGTATATATGTGTGTGTTTAGTGTCAATAAATTAGTAAATATATTCCTACGCACCAAGAGAAAGTTTTACGGTTCAAAGTGAAAGTTTCTATTTTGGTCGACCGCTTCTTGACGCTTTTACATTTTTATTTCGGTTTAATTTCAATTAACAATTTACATTTTCAATTTCAATAGAATTCTAAGATGGTCTTGCAGAAGTGCAAATGGTTTCCCTATATAATTTTATTGAGATAAGGCATAATTACGAGGGTAAACTAAGAAGTTTCCAATCTGATTAAAAAAAAAAAACTTATTTTGGATTTTTTTCCTTTTCATTTTTCAAATTAATTTCCATCTAGATTATTAGAAATACTCATTAAGAGCATCTATGATTTTCCTGGTGCTCTTTTAACTGCATGATTTACTTCTAAAGCTTAGAAAACTTTCCTAAGAATATAAACAATAGCTTCAAATATCGTATTGAATTATATTATTAAATATTTCCTCTTTCTGTACTAAATAAAACAGCTTTGTTCTTTACTGTATTCTTTATTCGGTCGTAAATAGATTAGTAATAATATTTTTTTATTTAATTTTATTTTTGTTTTTGTTTTGCTGTGTTTTATAAAGTAAAACAATAAATAAGCAGTATTCTCTATTATAATAGCCATACGAAATGCCGTAGGATATGCCACACTATTATAAGAATGTGATGCAAACACATTTATTCGTTTAGTTGTTTGTATTGCTGCTAAATGCACCTCTGGCTACTTTATGAATACTTTCATGCATACTAACGTACTTGACAAATCGCCAGATTGGGAAATTATATTGTGGTTTTAAACTTCCTCCGACAAATCTGTAGAGTGCTTCTGGCCTTTGTTTTTGTTCTATGCGAAATTGTGTTTTGGGATACACTGCTTCTTGTGAGCTTTTTTATTTTCAAAGTTTCCTCGCCGATTGCACTCGTATTTGTTATTGCTGTTGTTATCATTATTTTTGTTTTGTATGTTCGTATTTTAGGTGTTTGTTTTCCTTTCTCCACTTTTTTCACCGTTTTTCGCACGACGATTCTCAACTCGTGTATCTACATTAAGCTTTGTAAATGTTAATACCAGTGTACACGCATTTACCCATATGCATGAGTGTGTAAAGAGTATCGTTCGTATCATTGCCTAGCAATTGCCAGAAACATTTAAAATTTTTGGAATTTTTGGCATTGACTAAGACCAGATATTTATTGACAAATAAGAAGCAATAAATTGTAATATTAAAAATATTTACTTATGAGCAAAAGCACATCTTCAAGAAGTAAAAAAGAAAATATCGAACATTAGAAAAGTGGTAAGCAAAATTGCTATTATTTTGTTATGTGAAACAACCTGAACAAAAAAGGAAAGTGTTCCTTTGAAGCGATGTGGAATTTAAAGTTCTAAAATGTAAAAATAAATTTTATTCAAAACCGAGAAAAACAAAAAAAAATTAAAATTATTTTTCTGATCAATATAAAACATTATTATGCCATTTATTTTCGTAAAATTTATTTGGTTAAGATTTTTTCTCCATTTACAAGAATCTTTACCCATTAATTTTTTTCATTAAATAAAGCTTTTAAAATAAAACTTTGTATCCTTTTTTTTTTGTTCATTAGGAGTTATTGCCATTTAGGAGTTTTACTTGGCGTTGATGAATCATGGGTAGATATATTTTCTATAATTATGATTGATTGTGCAATGTGTAGTGTAAAATAACTTAACTCCACCTAAATATGTAAATTTTAAACGTAAAATTGTATTGTGTTGCATACTTTTTGATGGAGGAACTTTAATCTCGTGTGGAAATAGTAAATTTTTTAAAAATTTTTTAGAATAATTTCCAAAAATGAGATTTTAGAACCGAAATTCCTTAATAGTACAAAATAAATATGCAACTGCAAGTTTCCAACTAAATAATGCGAAGCGTCAACATAATGCGATGTTATTAGTGAAATTATAAACATATGGACGTAAGAAGAGCTGCATAATTTAGACTGTATGTGGTTTACAACTGTCATAAGCTGGATCCTTACTTTAACGGTAGAAGTTTTTGGATAAATTTGAGATTCCTTATTCTTTTTATTCTAGTCTTAAAAATATTTTGGCTGAACATTTACTTATTTCCAAAAGTATAACGTCGAAACAGAGTAGATTTTTGGTTAAAAAAATTTTTTTTTAAAATTTCTACATTATATATCGTGGATGATGCAAATAACAAAAAGTTATTAGGAAATAACTTTCACAACCACTTGTCTTATAAATAATAATCGTGCGGTCTATTTTGCGTTCAAACAAACACACCCACACTAAAAATTCATTTTGTTCTTGTGAAGCAGCCATAACAAAAGTATCATAAATGTTCTATCGCTTGTAAGTGCATTATTTCATTTTATACCATTCTCCATTAAAAAGGATGGAATGGTATATATAGGATATAGGGGCAGTAATTTCTAAAATATTAGTTACTATATATACATTTGTATGCATGTATATTGTGGTTCCATATTAGAACCAAGGATTACTGAGCCTTTCCCTTCTATTTGTCCTGCGTATATTTTGCTGAAAATCAAAAATATTTTATACTAATCTGTTCAGAATTTTCTCAAAATTATCAAGTATTAATATCTCCAAAAACGGTTAATAAATAAAAGAAATGTAATCCAATTTTTTTTTATAGATTTACATATAGTTAAAAATGGCATAATTAAAGTTTATTTCAATGCAGTATAGTTCTAGTATACAAAAATAGCAACGTAGAAGAGTATCTGAGATTCGCTACAGTCGAAGGTAGCACTTTTACTTGTTATATGTTACATCTGTATACATATAAATATAAAAATTGAGTAAAAAATGTGTAGTAATTTATAAAATTAGGACGCCTGGGCGTCTAATGTATTATTAATGTTTTAAAGAATCTTTTTTAACGGAAGAAAATTGGAAAAATCGGAAATAGATTATTTGTACGAAATTTTATGTTTAATTATTCCGTAATGGCTTTCCAAAGGAAAAAATAAAAATTTCTTGGTGTAAAACATGTAAAATTCCGGAAAATGCAAAATGCTTAAAATTGGAGACTGGCGAAGTTTGCTGGGTCCGCTGGTTTTGTATATTATATACATGTGTCAGTAATAAGTTAGTAATAACTACAACTTCAGTTGCAGTATATTAAATAAATGAATTACAGCCTTCGAAAAAAATAACACTTATAGAGTTATTTTGAATAATATTGAAACGTATTTGTTTTTAAATTTTTTTTTAAAATTTAATGGAATTTGTACCTTGGGATTCTTGCCAGTATCATCCACTATCCTGTTCATTTGTGCATTAAATTCCCATTATTTTGAGAAGCCATTAACTGGATTTTAATTTTAAAATAACATTTTTACAATGGTTTGTATTGTGATGTGTTCGTTATATTTATAGGGTCGTTATTAAACTATATTTTGGCATTTCATGCTACAAAACAAGCAAAAGCACCAAATCAGACATCGTATTCCATTGTGAAGTGTACAAATAAGCAAACTAGAAACAACAGAATTAGAAATAGACAACAATGACAGGTACCCATGAGACAACGCGAAATGGAAATCAAAAGTAAAGTTATGAGGAAGTTATAAATTGGCATAAATATGACGACACATTGTCACCCCAAATCTGCAGCCTTTTTCCTTAAAAACAAATCGAAAAGGTTAAGTCAATACAAATTTTTTTGTTATTCTGTTTTAGATTTATCAGTTGATTAAATTGATTAAAGCTCCGACTGTGTAAACAGAGAATTCTATTAATTTTTGACTATACGCGTATATAGAAATTTGTTTTTATGAAATAAAATACATATGTGAATTCAAAATTGAAAAAAAAAATAATTTTTTATATTATTTGAAGGAAAATCTTGCAAGAATTTTCATTTTGTTGGCGTTATTATTGGCAAATAATCAGTTTTTAATTTCTAATATTTCATTTTATACTAATTTATCTAAATATTATTTGATCTACATTATAAATGATTGTGATCTCGTTTATAAATGATTGTGCTCTATGTCGTCGAATTGAATTTTAGACTAACTTTACGATGTTCCGTTCTCTGTAATCAGTTTCTGTTATTATTTATAGTTTTTGAGGTACATACTATGTACATATTTTTGTAACAAACAACTAATTTACGATTTGTCAAAAAGCACTATACGCAGCACAATAACTTGGAAACAACAATGGGCATGTTAAAATTTGACTTATTTCACTTAGACTACACTTAATTTAGACACACGTTATTATGTATTTACTATTTATTATTTAATGTATTTATTATGTATTTAATTTTACAACTCACTTTTTCCAACAAAAAACAAAATTTTCTTAATTATACTTTAGTGTCAAATTACAAGACATTTCTTTGTTAAAATTATTTTTTTATATTTATTTGTTATCTTATCTTCAGCGGCTCCAGCAGGTGACCGCTAAAATACAAAAATATATGTGATGTTACAAGACATGATTAAACATGTTTGTGGTAAATAGCATAATAAAAAATTATCTGATGATTAGTCATAATTATTTTATTATTTTTGTTTATGTTTTGCGCAAATCTCGTACCGTCGATGCACCGACGTTTGGAAATAGTGGTAAAAGCAAAAGTTTTGGCTTTCTAGTACTAAACTTGTATTTTATATATAGATTATATATACATAGATGCTTTGTAGTACTAAACTTGTATTTTATATGTTATATATATATATATATATATATATATATATGTTTTGATTTAAAATTTTATGATTTTATTTTCTTTCCTTAAATTAAAAATAATTTTGAATAAAAATGCTAAGTATTATAACTGGTCTTAAAGGGTTTTTAATACTATTGAACTCTGTGTCAAACTTTTTTTTTAAATTTTTTCATTAAAGTGTAAAAAGCTGCATTTGAATAGTAGCATACATAGTGGGCAATTATAGAGTCGATACGTTGGATCCACTGTATACATATTTCTATTTTAATTTTGAGTTTGAAATCCAATTGTTCCGATTTGTATCTACATATGGATGTTTATCCTCGCATATATACACACATCCATACATATGTACATACATACATTTGACATCTGTATAATCTGTATTTATACATATGTGATGTTACAAGCCATGTATTTATATCCACATAAATACAGATATATAAATAAATATATACAGCCAAATGCATATATAATGTGTATGTAATATACTTAAAATTAATTATTTTCTCTCGTCCACTTGCAGGCGGATGCCAGTTTAGGCATGCATGAACGTGAATATGTGCAGGAGTCATTAAGTTATGTACTGCGCATACAAGAAGTTCAAGAACGTATTAAATTTGAATTTGTTGAAATATTGTTAGCGTTCATATCCAGCTGGTTAGTATTTTATCATACTGCACATGAACAAGCTGAGGATAATAAAGATTATTTGCAGGACTTAAGGCATAAAGTACAAAAGGTATTGTTTAATGGTGTATTCCTAATATATTATTTTCATATTTTTATGCATTTTTTATAGACACGTGAAAATTTTGAAGGTACCAGAGAAAAAGTCACAGAACTTAAATTGAAATATATGGAAAAGCGAACGGTAAGTTAAACATTTAGTATTGTAAATTTTAAAGAAAAAAAAAACCCATAACTATTAGTTGTGGCGCATATAAGGCTAAGAAAAAATAATAAAGTAATTATTTTTAAAAAGGGACTCCGTACCAAATAAAAAAAAACAGCTTTTAGCGCATGTGCTTACGTAAAAGGTCGAATTGTTTTTAAATCGACTAATATATTTTATTGGAATTTAATGTTTAAACAAATTCTTGTTTGGGGGAATTACAAAAGTATTTTTAAATTAGTTTATTATTTATTTTATTTATTTGCTGCAACCATTATCTAAATATTTTTATTATTTTATTTTATTATTCGATTAATTTAAATTTAAAATTGTGTACACATATCATGGTGTAAAATTGGAAACTTCACAAAAGTTTAATTTCACACCACAGAGAAGGATTTTTCTGTGAATAAATTGTTTTACATTTTCTTATATAGCAGTATTTTTATTATTCCCAATATTTCCGGCCAGAAAGAATATATATGTAAATATAATTCTAATTATTTAAAGTTTGTAATAGTTACGCAGAATTCATACCGGATATATAAGTAATGACTACACACTATTAACTGCTACAAAAGTCGATCTTACCTGGTATGAATTCCTATAAGGAATAGTTTAATTATCTTATTTACCAAAACTAGATGATAATGGCAGGTATTGTGAAGAATAAATAGAAGACTAGACGAGCAGAACGTATATCTGTTAATAAAACAGTAGGCCAGGAAAGAAATACTTTGGATGCTGATACTGAAGATGTAGGTCAGAATTGCAGTCATTTAATTTCTAAGAATAAAATTTGAAGTTAAATAATTTATGATATTGTTATAGATCATACTATTTTCCTTTCATATATAATATTTTTTTTTCTTTCCTGGCAGTTTACATTTCGGCACCATTGATCCTTGAAAAAGCTACCCATTGAAGAACTAAAATAATTATACGCATATAAAAGAAGTCAAATAAAATAAAAGATAATATTAAAGTCAAAAATGTGTAGGCCCCAAATTGCTGATTCTTCTACGTTTTCTGAAGCCGCTGAATATAAGGAAAATGCATGGATAAATAAATATTCGCATATCGCATCGATTTATCCGTTGAACTTCTCCAATTATGTTAGTTTCTTCAGCTTTTCCGTTAATACGGGTTATTCTTCAATTTGGTAGTGGCAAAAATCGTTCCTGCCACCTTGCCAGTAGATTTCCTTACTATTCTTCGGATCCTTTAATAAAAATAATATGTACTTAAAAAGCAACTAAAATTATTCTACACACTCAGTGGCCAAAACTGGCAATTAATTCATTAAAAGAAAAATTGGTTAATTTAGTCAGATATCAGACATATATATAGGTATGTGACAATTAGGAGTTTTGTCCTACGTTCGCATTAGTATTTTCCTCGATACTGTCGCCTAAATGATTCCTTTATGATATTGTATATAAACTACACTCATATTTAGAGGTATTTAGTAAAAACCGAAGCATGTTGACATCACGTAAACGTATACCTCAATACATTAACTGTAGAGGCCTCGTTTCAGCATCCTACACAATCATACAATTCATTTACACGAAAACCTAATGGTGATATGACCTTATTTTGAACAATCGCATCAAAATGGCATTGCTATCATTTTTGAAAACATATTTTGTCTCGTTTTAAAGTATAAACAAATATAATTTATTATATTTGGTGCTGTAGAAAAGGATTGATTGCTATTTTTGAAAATATTAGAAAAATAGTCCAATAGTTTAAAAAACTTGTTAACTCGCTCAATTATTTGTTAGCCCCACATACATTCCCACATACACATAAACACATCCATAGGTATTCACATACCCACATATTCTCCTACACTCATTAACATATACAAACGCATAACCAAATCCATACATGTATATATATATGTATATATATAACACAATTTGCTCTTTGTTCTATCATTCCAGAAACCAGAAGAAAAGTATACCAAACGTGGCTATTTATTTTTAATGGAAAAAAGTAAGTCTAAACTTCAGAAAATAAGCAAAAGCGTATGTAAATACAATTTTTATCCTTCAATGGCATAAGTGGTTTAACTGGAAAATGCCATAACTTTCCTACACTGCAACACAAAACTGTAAAGCCATACATCACACACACACACACACAATCCCCTACTCATGACAGCTTCATTTGTTATACAAAAATCCATATATATTTTTTTTGAGTGTACAAAAGTGATATTAACACCCATAATTTAGGTTCTCTTTTAAAAATATCCCTTTTAGAACCCTTCAAGGCAACATGGACAAAATACTATTGCACTTACAAAAAGCAAAGAAAGGAGTTTACTATGCTCCAATATAATCAAATGAATCACACTTTTGCTAGACCCGAACAGAGAGAAGAGGAAAAACTCACATTAGTAACGTGCCAAAGACGTGCTTCAGAGTTTGAGAAAAGATTTTGTTTTGATTTAACCTTCAAGGAGAAGCCGGGAATAGTGTATACATTTCAAGCCTTAAGTGAAGAGGATCGTAAAGCGTGGCTTAATGCTATGGATGGTACAGAGCCCGTAAGTTATATTTATTTGAGTACCTAATTTTGTTTTTACTAATTGTAAACATAACTATTTTAATTATTTCAGACATATTTAGCACCAGGCAAGGTCAAAGGAGGAGAAGAATATCAGTTGGACGATGTCGGTTTTGGTTTCGTAAGAAAATGCATTGATACGTTAGAGCATCGAGGTCTTGAGGATGAGGGTATTTATCGTAAAAGTGGTGTAGGAACAAAAATATCGAAACTTCTATCGTTAGGCATGGATCGTAAAAAGGCTGAGTGTGTTTTTAACGACGAGCAGTATCGTGATCTGATGGAAAGCAATACAATAGCCAGTGCTCTTAAAACATACTTGAGAAATTTAAATGAACCCCTGATGACTTATCGATATCATAGTGGCTTTATAGAAGCAGCTAGTAAGTATATCTCTGTGTGCTTGAAGCTATAAATAAAATGTAAAGATATTAATGTTTTTTTTTTATCATTAAGAACAAGAAAATCTAAATCAACGAGTTCATGAAGTCCACAAGTTAGTCTATAAATTGCCTCAGTCGAATTTCAAAATGTTGGATATGGTTATCAGACATTTGACTGAGTAAGTTTGCATTATATCATACCATGATGATAATTATTTACATTTCTCACATTCTTTTAGAGTATCTCGTAAATTCGAGAAAAATAAAATGTCTGTTTTCAATCTGGGTGTAGTGTTTGGACCCACTCTATTGAGGCCACAAGAGGAAACCGTAGCTGCCATATTGGATATTAAATTTAACAATATTGTTATTAATATTCTTATCGAAAATTATGAACACATATTTAAGAATGACCCTAGTGCAGTGGCAGGTCACATCAAATCGAATTCGAATAGTCCTCCTGTGCGTGTACCTCGCGCAAGTCAAAGTAATAAGGCGCTGTCTACGGGTAGTGCTGGTGGTTCAGTAGGACGTAATTCCATGTATTCTCCAAAACAAGTCTACCGGGTGGTGACTAAATCTAACTTCACCGATTCTCCAATGTCTTCAAGTTTGCAAAACATTCCTAATGGCATGATTTACGGCATTAGTGGTGGCCCGAGCGGTTGTAGCAATTCGGGAATAGTAACATCGAATGGAACTAATGGTGGCCTCTTGGCTTCACATGGAACAAATTGTGGCAGTGGCCCTAAAAGTCTGACTTTGAGCATAAATCTAGGTAGTGGCAAAAATTTACATTCAATGTCGCAGAGCGACATTAGTATGCGACGTAATAATGCTAACGAGACAGTTTATGGCATATTAACTACCAGTACCAATGGTGGTTTAACGGCACATCATGCTACTCCAGCTAATGCAACAACTATGTGTCACGATTATCTAATGGCGGCTGCTACACCGGCATCCACGTCTATCTATAGTACGATTACCTCCGGAAATCGCATAAGCTTAAACAATGTATCACCACCCACGTTAGCCATGCGCAAAGAAGCCCTCTATGGGCCCCAACAACATCCACCAGTACAGCTGCAGCGAAGCAATCATCTGCCATATGCTTCTGGTAAACATTATAATACAGGTGCCGCTGCCTCAACATCCAGTTCCAACGAAAGCGTTTGTGATTCTCTGTCATCAACGAATGGAGGCGGCGTCTTACCATCCACTCGTTTAATATCCACACGCGGATCTATCGATTATGTGCCACATTCCTCACAAGCTACATCACTGTCCACACTGTTGGGTTCTCAACTGGATGATGTAGTTACTGCAACGACTGCTACTTCTATGATAGTGGGCAGTACAGGTAGTTCTCCCAATGAATATGGATCGACTCCACAAAAGGTGCAGCGTAACAGAGATATTGCGCAAATTAAGAGGGACTTAGAAGCTGGCACAGCGTAAGTCGGAAGTTGCATTTGTTAATTATTTGCCATGCTTTCATTAGGTTTCTTTTATGTTATTTTAGACGAGTTCGTACCTTGTACGCTTGTTTAGGAGAGAGCGAGGGTGAACTATCGTTTGAACCAAATCAAATAATTACAAACGGTAAGTTTTTATATTTAATGTTTTATAATGATTTAATTTCCAATAATTAAATTGTGTATTTGTATTAGCGAAGTTTCACTTTTAAAAAACCTATTCTAATGGACATCATGCATTCTAAATACCTCAGTATTTAGAATACTGAAAGCTTAATATTTCAGCAGACCTTTTTATTTCATTTCACATGTTCCTGCGTATTTGAAGAATTATAACAAATTATTAAAAAAAAGAAATCACTTTGTTTTGTAAATTGAAAACAACCTTATTTATACAATTAAAAAAACCTAATTTTGTATTTTTCCAAAAAAAAATTAACTTACGATTAGTTTCATACAACTTTCGATTGTAATTGTATTGAATTGTTAGCATTTTAACCGGTTATTGTTTTCGCTTTCTCATCAAAACTGTTTTACTGATCTTTTCCATTATTTTGCAGTTGGCTTTTCGCATGAACCCGGCTGGTTGCAAGGAACATTGAACGGAAAAACTGGACTTATACCCGAAAACTATGTTGAACACTTGAAACCATACCATTAGTCAAGTAGTCATCTAATCTGTAAAATTTTCTGTAGGTATACATATACAGATATTTAAATATAATAAATATAAATATATAATTGTAAATGTATAGTTATATATAAAAGCGTAAATAGTGATAAAATTAAATTAATTTATGTTTAAATAAATTTACCCAACAATACAACATGAATTGTGATGAACCGAAGTGAAACGAATATCAGAAAACAATAACAAAGGTGATGTTTTGCAAAATAAAGTTTATATTCAAATTTATAAAATTCCAATAGTCGAAGGTCTGAAAACTTAAAAGACATCTATTAAACGTACATGGGAAATTTTAGAAAACCGTATAAAATTTATGTTTAAAAAGCACAATTTTAAAAGGAAGGCAAAGCAAACCTGGTTGAAAATTTTAAACGCTAAATGTTCAATGTGAATTAATATTTTAAGAATTTAAGAAATCCTTAGACAAAGCACAACCGATAACGGAAAATACAAAAATACAAAATTATTTGTCGAATGCCCTTCAAGAAAAATTTAATAATCCTATATTTGCTCCAAAAAAATATCGAGAACTTGTTCTATAAAAAATGCTGTAAAATGACAATTTAATTTTCTGTTTTGTTATTCACTTTCTAAATGGTTGTTTGTCTCAAAACTTGAACTAAAATTTTTTTAATTTTGCGACAGATATAAAAACAACTGGGCACTTTTATAAAAGTTATAAATTCTTGTAAGATATCACAATGATGAGAAATTGAGGGCACTAATAAACAACAAAAATATTCTGAAAAATCTATTCCTATGAAATAATATTTATAATTAATAATTATAAAACAAGTTCTGAAAACATGTAATTGTAAAATAATAGAAAAACTTGAATGCTTTAACGCACATTTTCCGTGTTATTTTATTTCAAGAATAATTATTTATTTTGTATAAAAATATTTATTTATAAATAGAAATGTTTAAGTTATTAACTATTTCCTTTATTTAATTTTCCTATCTGTTACATGTATTGATATCCATTACTAAGAAGAACTGTAATATAATTCTTAAATCTCTCTTACTATGCTTAAAAATAATTTTTGTTGATATATATTTTTACATAAAAATTTATTATATTATATATAATTATTTTTTAAACGACAAATGTATGAAATTAAATAAACATTTTTCTGCAGCATTTCTTGAAATATTCATATCTCAATATTTTGTTTTAAATTTTTTTTTTATTTATTAAGCATATAAAAGATTACGGTGTCAAAAAAAATAATAATAATATTAAGTAAAATAATATTGAAAAGCTTATTTTGCATATAAAAATTTATTTTATCGATTTTAAAGTTTCACTTCTGTTTTTATGCATTACAAAAAAGTTAATGTTACATTTGAAGATAACAAAGAATAACACACGATATTGAAACATTTTGTTCCCAATGAACATAAAAAGCCATTACACTCCGCGTATAGACAAAAAAGATATATATATATTTACATATAGACATAAATACATAATAGCCTTATGGCTGCGTAAAACGATTACAGAATATAAGAAATAAAACAAAATGCAAAAATAAAAGGATGTAGTTATATGTTTATATGTCTGTATATCCTTCCTGTCTCTTCGTACAAAATAAACGGAAAAAATCTAATCATGGAGTTAGAGTATTAAAGTATCATTAATAATACATGCCCATACATACGTACATACCTATCTATGCAGACATTTCCATACATATATACATGATATATTATGGGAGAAATTCCAATATGCATTTAAAAGTAAAATGCAAAAATATATTTGTAAATAATTAATAAATAAATGATATTATTTACGTACCACTTTAAATTCAATGAAATCTATGCCTTGCAGACTTGATGACAATGGGTATATGAGTGCATCGTGCAAGAGTTCGTTAAACCGTTATATTCATACCATCCCCAATACCATATATATTTAGATGTGTATTGTACATGGAGGTATTACGAATAAGTAATTAAGAAGTTTACTTTTTCATACGTGTGAGTGAGACGCATTGTCACATTTCGGCCTCATAAAAATTTTTGAGAATTTTTCTTAAGATTTTTTTAATAACAAAATTTTTTTATATATTCATCGATGTAACATTTTTGTGTTTTAAGTACAAGATACTATAAATATAAAGATTCAACTCAAACACATTTTGGTGCTGTACATAATTTTTTTTGTATGCAGCTGTATGTTTTCTTATTGTGGTCAGTGGTGGCTGCGTGAGAGATTTTTATCTCATGATCATCATGCATTATCATGAAGATGACTTTTAAGCAAACGATAAATTTTAAAATTGTAAATAAGAATGTTTGAGTATGTTAAATGTGTTTATTTACAAACCTGTTATATTTTATTTACTAACTACACGTGAGGTTAACATCTGTTTACATAAAGTTAACCAATAGTACTAACATTTTGCCATATAAAATGATATGGATCATATAGCAGAAACGTTATGCATTAATCATCAATCGATCCATTTGGAAATTTTAATTTACGAGAATGCTATGTTTGACTACCAAAGGACTTTACAGAAGCAAAATTGCATATAAAGTTATCTTGAGAAGTTGCCTTAAACTTTTTTCAGATCTCATGGAAGAAACGCTATTCCATTTTCATTATACAGGATGCCCGGCAGGAAAGAATTCTACTTTGTTTTTACGCCATTTTGGTAAACATTAGTCTTGACAGCCCATATTTGGCAGTGAGCAAGACAGGCGTGGCAAACACATGTGTTCTAATCGTAATAAAATTTTATCAAAATCGGTCATGGATTACTGTGACGATGAGAAAGTTACGTGAAATTCTGAGAAGAAAGAACATGCCGACAAAATGCACTATTTATTATGTAGCGAATAATTTCGAAGAATGAAGGGCGGCAGTTGATACGACCACAATGTGCTGCAAGATCGGCTGAAAACATTACTGCTGCTCAAGAATGTGTTCAAAACAATTATTCAACCTCAATTTGGCGCCGAGCACAGTAGCATGGTCTTCGAAGTAATGTTCAGCTACAATTAGCTACATTCTCATTTGAATGGATATGTGGTTAAACAGAATATCCATCAGTGACCTCTGGATTCATTAAAAATGGCAGTTTGGTCAGGAACAATCGTTGGACCTTACTTCTTTGAAACCGAAAACAGATGCTAACGTAGGTGAACAATTATCTGTTACTGTATTCCATACATAATTGCCGACATTAAATAAAACATTTATCAATATAAAATCCATTCTCTCTTATTTAATCAAAAATTATAAATAAACAAAGTAGTATACCTTTCCGCTGACACACTGTACAATTGATCTAAGCTTTTTAAAATTAATTGTGATTTGCAGTTTATTTCTTATTTGAATATATTCCATAAATAAGATCATTTGGTGTCAAGTTTGCTTTAGCGTGGCACATCTAAGCGGTTTAATTTTCGACTCCCTTTGTTTTCTTTTCATTCACTTACTCTACTCACCGTCTCTTAGACATTCATCAAGCAATTTTTTGCTCCAGTTTACAATACGGACACCAGTAACACCGATTTTAAACAAAAAAGGTATAAAAGCGTTTTTACCTAAAATAAAAAAATTTAAAAAGAAATTCCATTAAAAACAATTTTTTTAATTATTTACTTGTGATATTTAATTACTTTTATGGAAACCAAAAAAAAAATTACTTTAACAAAATAATGTGAAACTTATAAATCCCTAATAAAAATCTAAGTTAAAAATTTTTATTTTCGTTTGAAACCATTAAATTTTTATAAAAATAATTAAGTTCTCCAGCCTAAGCAATTAAAAAATATTTAGTCTTTTTTTTGATACTGTTAAATCAAAATGTAAAAATTTATAAAAATATATAACATTTAAAGGTTTATATGTTTATAAATAAATATTTAAAATGTATGACCATATGTATAAGATTAATTTATTGAATATAATATATTTGTACGTACGAGTATGTATATTTTTTATTTTGTGAAGTAAATTGTAGTTTAGTTTATTGAAATTTTTGTTAAAGGCATCCTAAGGGGATATTAGCACTTTTTATTTGCCAGCACAACAAATAACTTACTTAGTATTTAAATACACGTGAAAAATAAAAAAAATGCGCCTTAAACATTTTTTTTAATGAAAAAAAATGTGATCAATTTTTTAGACATGTGTAAATACTTAAAACGATAAAAATAATAAAATAAATAATAAAAAATAATAATAAAAATAATCTGAATTTGAATTGTATTCAATAAAAGTTTTATATGTAAGTTATATACTTAATAATTCCAAATTCAGATAATTTTTTATGAAAGTCGCAGGCCATATTTGTTTCACGCCTTTCATTGTTTCAACATTTTTTTATTAATTTCCCTTAAAAAGAAATTCTTAAAACATTCAGCTTGTTATTCTTTTTTTGTTAAAATTTGCTTTAAGATCACTTTATTTAATAAATATCTTATTATATTTTATTGATTAAAATTAAAATAAAAATAATTAAATCATTATGAACAGTACAATGGAACAACCCACATGCCGCCATTAAATACGACTATATTCTGTGTAAAACTAGAATAAAAATAATCAGTTATTGCAATGTGTGAAAAAAGTATTTATTAAAAAAATTGTAAAGAAAATAAATTATAAAACTAAAATGAAAATATTTCGTTTTTGCTAAAGAAAATAAATTTCCTAAGATGGCCCAGTTTTATATAGTCGCTATGCATACTGCTTGTGTACAAAGAACTATCATTTCTTCTTTTTATCAAAATCATAGATTTTGATAGCCGCTATTTCTTGATACGTCACTGAAATTCCTGAATGTTCATTCTCTCAAGCCCGTATTAATCTCCTGCAGTTGTTAGTTCCAGTCTTTATAGCTGTTAAATTTTTGAACTTCACGAATATATCCAGATATTGGTGATTTTCATACTTAATAATTTTGAGAAAAGTCTGAGGAGATGCTTTTTGATTCTAAGCAAAATAACAAAAATACCGAGGGCAGACAGACGGACCAATCTCACTCCACTTCGCTTTTTATATGCATCCAGAATATATGCACATAATCGTATATATGGGATCCCAAACTAATATTGTAAAAATTACCATTCCCAAATCAAACCTACATATATATTACTCTTCCATCCTCTTAGATGGGGAAGGATGTAAGAGTATAATGTTGGTGGAATTTCATTTGCAACATGGTGTATTTCAGAAAATGCATGATTGGTTAATGAATGCATTGGCGTATGTATACTTTTCTTTTATCAGTAGTGTGATCTTGTGAATTGAGCAATGGTTCACGAGTTCGTGTTTTGTTTGTGTTGTAAATAGTGTGTTGTCCTTCATTTAATTTGCTGGTGTTGTGTATGATGTATACAGTGGTGCTGAACAAAGAAATTATTGCAATAAAAATGTAAAAAATTAACAAAATTTAAACAACTAAAAAGTATATAATATTTTTTTATTATTAGAAATTAAGGAAACACTTAAAAAAACTGAAAATCAATAATTGAGTTATTTTTGTAACAATTTTGTAGAAAATTTGAAAAAAAATTATCTTAAGTAAGTAAAACTGGAAACTTTCAAAATTATATCAAAATTAATTTTCGTCAGATGAAATTCACCATTTGATTATCACCATGTCAATGTGTTTTTATGTCTTCTTCATCAATAGATTTGGCACGCGGATTCTATTAAATTTTTCTGTTATGCTTGTAAGGACAGATCAAAGATATTCAATTTTGAAGTGCATATTAATTTCGGATACTATTTTATACCGTGTGCGCAGTAAATTCCTACGGCCATGTTATATTTGTTGCCGATGATAATCATGATAGGAATACAATGATTTCGTTGCATCATTTTCGCTTTTATCAATAGAAGATACAATAAACTCGAAACTATTAGTAGTTGTGCTATTAGAAGCTGCAGAAGTGGTCAAGTGTCTACGTTTGCGTTTACCATAACTGACAGCAACCGGAGCAACACCAGATACAGTGCCCAACTGCAAGAGAAGGGGGTTGCTAATCAAAGCTGCAGCTATGCCTAAAACAGTAGCACTGGCTAAAGGTATGAGAAAGCTTTTTGCTAAAAGGGCTTTGTGCGATATGTCTGAATGGGATTTATGTACAGACGGTTGTTGAACTTCTGAGTACGAGTAGGAAGGATAGTCGTTTCCAGATGAACCTGAATAGTCATTTTTAGTACCATAAATATCAAATGGTATGCCCTCTGCTGCAGTACCGCCGCCATAATATTCAGCAGTATGAACAGTTGGAGCTACATTATTGCCATAGTAGTCAATATGATGATCCTGCCCAGCATAAGGGTGACTCTCATAGAAGTAGCCACCACTTGCACTGCTCGCATGCGGCAATGTACCATAATTACCTGGGGAAGTATTAATTTGGTAAGGAACATAAAAGCTATCAAATGTAAATTATATATTTTTATTTTTTACACGAAATATGTGTACTTTCTTTTACATTCCCGTAATTATGTATTCACTTACGCACGCTAATTCTATCCTGCAGGGCATCTTTTTTATTCGCAAACACATCTACTTTTGCTTTGAGATGCTGCAAAGGCTTGTAACTGCTGTCTTTTATCTCACCAACGCCTCCATTGTGGGAATATTTGTTATAATAATTATTGCCATTGTCAGGAAATGCGACATGCCTGGATAGGGAACCATTGTAAGGTTTATAATTATTGTAATATACAGAGGATTGCGTTGATGACAGATGACTTGTTGAACCAGGTTCTCTGTAAGTATACAAATAATTATAAATATTATGTATAATTATTACGCATTTGTAGTTACACTGTACAATAAAATAAAGGGTTTATGAATGTTGAAACTGACAAAATTTTTTTTTATATTTAAAATTTTGTATAAATTAAAAATAAAAAAAAGAGTACTTTTACAATAGTTATTTCATAATGGCCGGAATTTTATATCGGAAATGAACTCAATTTATAAATTCTGGAATAATCAATTAGATTGTTAACCAAGTTAGGAATTATTGTTTGCAACTTCTAGTTTACTAAAAATGCTACATTCTTCTTAATTTGCTAATAAAAGGAAATATTAAATACCATCAGGAAAGTTAATATGCGTCTAATATAAATTTTTATATTATTTTTACATATTTCAAATTAATTACCGAGAGGTATCAACTGGTTCCCAGGACATGTAAACATTAAATTCAGCAATCTGAATTGATTAACACGAGATGATGTACCACTTCATGTGCTACTGCCTGTTTTTTCTCTGGGGAAGTCGGTGTATCTTGGAGCTGACACATTACAAGTTACAACTGACTTAAACTGACTTCTGATGACATAATGTTCTCAGTTACTACATATTTACTAATTCAGAGTTTTGTCTTTGCAAATGGTTTCTTACCACACCTTCCAATATAATGTAACCTGACTTAATATAATCTGTAAAATATATTATTTCATTATGACCTATCTAAGGAAGATGTTCATTTGTTCATTATTAGTTATAATTTGTATCCTTTCTTAGTTGTATTTGCTTTTAGTATTTTCCAGATTTTTAAAATATAAATAAATCTTTTCCTACAAAAAAATTAATGGGACTCATTATATTCATCTGCGTCAAAAAAGATGGAAGGATATATATAAGTTTGATATATAAAGTATAATTATTCTATATTCATATAAGAAGAGAAGTTGATCGAGCTTTGTCCGTCATTCTGTCTGGGTGTTCTCAGTATTTTTTCTAATTTTAGTCGCGGTATAAATTGAACTTAAATTTTAAATTAAAAATTTAAAAACTCATCTGCTCAGACTTCTCAAAATTATCAAGTTTAAATATCACCAAAAACGGGTTATAAATAAAGGAAATGTAGCCAAAAAAATTGTTTTATACGTAAACATTGAAAAATTATAGTCTACTTCAATATACAATAATTTTACTATACAAAAATAGCTGTAGAACGTGCTGTTGGAGGAGAGTACACTCGTATAGATTTGGCACAGCCGAATATAGCACAATTACTTGTATTATTTAATATTTTCTAATATAATTCCAGAGGGGTTGAGAGATGGCGCGAATATTTTGATCTTTATTGTCATTTTTTTCAGTATGCAAGGAGGAAATCATGTTTGCTTTTTATCTTTTACCTTTCTAAGTGTGGTACCCCATAACATTTAAGCCTTGTTTTTTTTTTGTGCTTGGAATGCTTATCTTGCGTGTTCGCTTTCCTACAATTTAACTTGCAGAAAAAATTATCAATAATGTTTAATATCAATAATGAGGAGGGTGTTGTGGTGTAGTGTGTTTCTTTTATTTAATTTGTAGAAAATTTCTGGAAATTCCTAAAATTTTATTAGTAGCTATACTGAAAATATGTTTGCTCGGTTATTCGTTTTGGTTAGCTCGCTTTGGCTACCGCTATTTCAATTAATCATAAATTGATTTCTTGCAACTTTGATTTATGTAAACTTTCCGTTTATCTTTACTGGGAAGTTGGATGAATTTCACTTTGGGGTAAAGGCTCCCCGAGGAAATCTACTGATATCCTGAAATAGTCAATTTCAATGAATTTTTAATATTGGGCTGAATGCCTGAATGTAATCAGTGCAATTTAAATAACAAGTAACTAATTAAATTTAATTTTTTTATTAGCCTTACAGATCATCAATTTATTTAAATATAAATGTTTGTCTGAAAATTCGTTTATTTAGCACATTTTTCTTTAACCTCCAGCTTTCTCTCGTTGTTTATTACACACCTATAAAATCCGCTTGGTGGATCATGACTTTTCGCTACTAATCCAATGGTTTCTGCCGTTACTATGTAATTTTCTTTTAATTCTCGTTTATTTAACCCGTCCGAGTGCGAATCAAAACTGTCCATTGTGGAACGCAGCAATGTGTTTGTGGGTGTAGCGCTCGTCGTGGCATTATTTTGTAAGTTTTTAGCATAAACTTTAATAAAATATTTATTAAGCAGAAATAAATATATCAAACGGATGTACATGCTTTAAGATAGTATTTCAGATTTTTTTCCAACCGCTACTAAATGTATTATTTCTGCATTGAGTTTAGTGCTCGCGTTAATAAAATCTACTAAAGTTGTCACGTCATAAACGAGAAATTTATATAAAAACCATTCCTATTGTTATTGTTATTATGTTCAGAAAATTTAGCAGCAATTAGGTTTTGAAATTACAGTTGCAATAAAGCAATGGTAGAAATAATGTGGGGCATACACAATTAAAGCCTAAAATTGTAGGGGGAATATACTTGCAATATTTTTTGCTAAAGTATTTGTTGAACGAATAAACAAAACTACATTCATTTGGAATTAAAAGATGTTTTCTGTTTAAGATACAATTTGAGCTTATATGCAATCATGTTTTTTATTATTGGAATTAGCCAAGCAATTAGTAACGCCAGTTGCAAACTACAAACAACATTCATTCTACACCAAACATACCACCCATACTCATACCCGTTTAAAGCAAATAAATTACAGCATTCGTATTAAATGTTTTCTTTTTTAATTTTTTTCAACAATTTTAATATTTTTATTTTAATAAAGTTTGTCTGAAAACTTTATGAACTGACTCCATTTATGGTTACTCGTCAGCCGCGAAATGTCATTTAACTTTTATTTAATTTTGTTGCTTAATCACACCCATGAATGCTGATTATGCTCGACGATAGTTGTGATTGTTAATTTTTTTTCAAGTGTTAATAAAATGATGTGGTTGTAAGTCATGCTTAAAGTGCTTACACTTCATTTTAATTAATTGCAAAAAAAAAAAATAAATTGTTTTAATTGTTTAGTTTTTCATTATTTTTCTGAAAAATTCTCCCTTGAAGTATTCAACTTACTCGTATTTGAAACAATAAACAAAAATTATAATTAACATTAACATCTTCTATTTAGAAAGTACTTAGCAGCATTTAAGATCTTTAAAGGTTATTATGGCAGCACTTATGCAGTCATTACAATTAAAATACAAAATAAATTGCTAAAAAGAATTTGGCTTAGTTAAAGACAATAACCCGAATATAAGGATCGTGAAATGCAGAAACTGGCATAAAACCAATCTAGAACTTATTTCAGTTCCATAGTAACTTGTGGTGGTAACTTGAAATGGTTGCAATAATTTGCTTTGCTTAGCATATTTGTAGGCTTAGTTGCTCGCTAGCAACTAACTAGCAACTTAGCAACGCTAGCAACTTAGTAATGTGATAGCAAGAGGTCAGAGCAAAGGCTTTTAATTTCGTTTTAGTTGTATCCTTTTTACACAATTGGAAATATTCCGTTACATTAGTGTAACCACCTTTCACCCATCAATAATGGTACTTTGTTACAGGAGATATACAGCAAATGATGATGGATATGTAAGGAACGATCAATAGTATTAGGTGGCAAATAATAAAATACTCGCTATTTGCTTCTTCTTCGTAAACATGGCAAAAAACATAATGAACAATTAGTGCCGCCAGCGAGGAGAATAAGAAAGCACAAGGCGAAAAAATATATTTTATATTCCGTTTTTATGGATTCATTATAATCCCAAAACAATTTCATTTATTGCTGTTGGTATTGCTGTTGTTGCTTTTATTTTTCATGGTTTTCCAGACAGTCAAGATAATTTGTTTAATTTGCTAAGAAAGTATTTGATGGCCAATACTACAATGTTAAGTTATATTTCATAAATTACCCGTCATTTTCCGTTAGGATGCCATTCCAGAAATCATTCAATGCTGTGTTATTTACGTATCCAAAATTCCATTTCATTCGGGGATTCGTCTTATTGCAAGCATTGGCAAATACAGCCAATTTATCGTTTTCCACAAAAGCTTCAATGCAAGATGTTTTCCCAATTCCATGCACAATCATCTTTTCGTTAAGATCGTAAGACCAAAATTGATTACCTCCAGAGTTGTGACAGGACCACATCCATATAGTGGCCTTATTGGTACTCTCATGAACATCTAAACAAATACTTTCCGACTTCTTACGAATATCTCTGACATAGCTAAGGGTCCAATATTGTGTTGGATGGGGGTGAGTTTTGTTAGTTGCACAGTGGTGCAAGCCTATAGCAGCATTACTGCCACCACCCATAGAATCTATACAATACTGTGGAAAGGCAATACTTTGTATAACACCTGACGCAAAATCAGGGGGGAAAATTGGTGGGAAAGTTTTAAGAATATCCGGAGCAATAACTTCTAAAAACCATTTAAATCGTTTGCACTGCAATTTCTCTCGCAAAGCAATTTGTTTAGTTAAGTCGCCAGCGTCTACACCATCATAAGTTTCCGGTTGATGATCATACACATATTGGGAATATTCATCCATCCAAACTTCAGCTAAACGCTTGTGGTTCTGAAATTAAAAATTAAACTGAAACCGTTTTCAACATAAACGGAAATCGTACTCTGGCTACAAAACTATAATTTCTGGGACTCGGCCTTTCCTTCATGGGGCCACGAAATACATGCGCCACTCTCGAACAAGGTATATCGCACAGCAACCCACCACACATCCAGATTTTAAAACTTAACTCATATTGCTCAGCTCCCCAAATGTCTAAGCCTTCATCGTAGCCACCCAACTCCCAGAAAAATTCCTTATTTATAGCAAATAAGCCACCCATCATTATGGGATTGCGATACGGCTCTGTGTGATCACCAGTGTCTATTTCTAATACGGGCATCTGTTTGTAAATCAAATTCCAATCAAAAGCTCCTCTAGAACCATCCTGATAACCACCATTGTAAGCAAACGTGGCATGATCTATGCCATCCACAATAGGGCAGGTTACAATTCGTTTATTCAAAGATATAGGCTCCATCAAAGGGGGCAGCCAGTTGTAATTACATTCTATGTGAGAGTCAAAAAATATTAAAACATCTCCTCTTGCCTTGCGAGCACCAGCCAAACGGGCACCTATCAGACCTGTCCTTACTTTAAGGCGTACAATTTCCACTAAATCATTGAAATAGTTGGCCACATAATCTTCTAGTTGCTGCTTTAAGTAGTCCCGATCACTGTAGTCATCTACAATGATTATTTCACGCAATAGCTCCGGCGGTGTACGATTCTTAATGCTATGCAGTGTACGTAATAGGACACTGAAGTGTTCATTGTAGAAAGGTATGACCACACTGCTGGTAGGTAAATGGACCGAGTAAACCTTTTTGTGACATCTAACACAATAAAAGAAAAGGGATAAACATCAAAAACTTACATAATGTACATAATTTTATTTTCGAAAGGAAATTTTTATTTGAAGTGTAATTTTGTTTTGTAATCAGCTCAATTTTTGGTGGCTGAAAATTAAAAAGCAAAGCGGAACAACAAGATGTAAAGTTCATTTGCGCCATTAAATCTATTTGCGTTGGTCTAGATCTTTAAGAAAATATTTGAAAATTTTATATTACAATTTTGATGAAAATGTTATGGCTAACCATTTTCGAATTTAAATTATTGTTGGGGACATGGAAATAAAAAAAATAATGTTTACACCAAGAAAAATATGTAAAATAATATTTAAACTGTAAGAAAATATCTAAGGATACCATATGAAAAAAATTAAAAAATCTCTGTAACGTCTAGGTTTATAATTTTCGTGACGGGAACATCTCTTCTAATAACAAGAATAATTATTTTCATCATCAATATCAGTTGCAATTCGCGAAACCATTGAAGGTAAGAACAGCAAATTGGTGGTTACCGCAATGAAACATTAAAAGTGATACAAATTTTAAGACATAAAGATATCTTTATGCGTGTGAATGTGAGGCGTACGTACTCATCTTTTCTGACATCTGGTACCGAGCGATTGATCGATATAAAATCGGACAACAGCGCATTAAAACCATTATCCATCGACATTTCGTGCTGCAATTCCTTTTGTGTTTCATCAGTTATGTAAGCGGGTACGCCGTGTTCCCCCAAGCCTGTGCGATAACGATCGCTATTAATGGTAGCCCAGTCATGCCAATCTCTTTTGGGACCGCTCTTTTCGGGCAAACGAAAGGGCACACTGATATCGTAAAACTTCGTTATATCTAAATCGGCCCGTAGAACAGACCGAGACTTTGCCGATCTGGCTATGGACAGCACTGATGCGCTATTTGCGCTTTCTTGAGCCAAGCGTTCTTCCACCACTTTTATTGTAATGACCGACAGGATTATGAGACTGATTACAAAACTTAATATTTTTATCACAAAACGTTTTATATAAAGCCCTTTCATTTTTATTATACGAATGGCGTGGTAACAATTCTTAGGAAGGAGTGCGCGAAATTTTGATACCAATCATTCGCTAGAGGTATCTAAATGATTTATCTTAAATTTTTTAACAAGCAAGAAGGTGCGCCAAGTTATAACATCATTTTTTCTTTTGTGCATTTTTATGTGTATTGTTTTACTTCTTTTTTAATTAACTTAATAATTAATGTTACACACCATAAAAAAGAAAACATTTTATTTCTAGATAAGAAATTATCTTTATACTGCCTTTGGTTGGAAGCACGCTAGAGTTGTTATTTGTTATTTTATTTGGCAAACTCATCCTATTGTGGTTTCACTACTTTATCTTAAAATTTTAAGTTCTACGTAAAACAAAAATTAGACAAGAAAAAGTAATTGTGGGCAAACAAAAATGAGTACGCAAGCACGTCTGTATGGCTTTGTATCCTACCTGTACTGTAATTACAGCGCTACTAACTCACCAGTTGAACCTCCGAATTTTAATCACCTATTGACCTTTAACTATAACTTGTCATTAAAAATCTCCCGTAGATTGCAATACTAATTACTATATAGTGCATTGCACCGGAAAGGAATATCACAACCGAAGATTCACCACCAGATTTTAAATGATAAATACAGTAATGCTTTGCAAGTGACATTGTGGACGGTTCGGTTCTACCTACTGTGGTACAGTCTTATTTTTATTTCATACCCAATTTCTGTAAGACTCGTGATGAATAGCGAAAACATTATAGTCTAAAAATTTTTCCACCGTTTACTAAACGTTGGTTTGCCGAATATACCATCCCCGCAGACACCCTGTGTTATAAATTTTTGACAAATTATGATTTTCTCCAAATTTTTCATTTAGTATTCATGAATGCTTAGGATAAAAAACTTTCATATTTAACAAATTTTACAAATTCCTTTCCTACAATAAATCGACATCCATGCAGGCTCCGAAAAAGCCTAGTTTAAAAATAATGGTAATATAATGAGAGGCATGTGTAAATAAATGTATATTATTTTTAGTTGTGTGTGGCAAAACACCAGTTAACGTAAAGACGTCATAACTATTTACAATGATTTCGTTTATAGTAATTATTCATTTTTGACTTTAAATTATATTCATACCAGTTGGGCACGGTTCGCGTTGCTGGCCCCCAATTTTTCTTTTATTTTTAACTGACTCTAGGAGAAAATTAAAATCAGTGTTTTTAGTCATTCATAATAGAAAAAATGTTGTCGGAGCATAAGATTTCTTTATTTATTTATTTTTTTTTTATTGCCTTCTTTTGTTTGAGTACAATGATCTTTGTAGGTTCGACTTTTATTCTCTTTCGACTTTTATTCCCGACGTTCGCATGATATGTTTTGAAACGCATGATATGTTTTCAATACAGAAAAACGGGAACTTAGGAGAAAATGTTTGGTGTGTTGACAGTGGTTGTTCATACCACTTATGTTGTGATCGCAACATGCTTGTCACATTTGAAAATTATGAAGGTCTTTTTTATATGTACACGAACACTAATGAGTACGTTATAAGATGGCATAAACGGTATGGTCATATCAACTGCAACAGTTTGAGAGAACTCGTGAACAAAGAGGTGGTGTATGGTTTGAAAATGAAGAGAATTCCTGATAATATCAGCTGTACAGTTTGCATGCAAAACAAATGTTGTGTCAAACCATTTAGTAGTTCTGAAACTAGAGCGAAAGATTTATTGGGAATCATGCATTGTGACGTATGCGGACCCATAAGCAGCACATCTGTAGGAGGTGCGAAGTATATTTTGATATTCATCGATGATAACAGTCTTATGGCTTTGTGTACTTTTTAAAGAAAAAGGACGAAGTCTTTGTATAATCGCACGGTTGTTGAGGTGGCGCGATGCATGTTGATTGGCGAAGGGTTACCTGAGTATTTGTGGGCTGAGGAAGTCCATACTGCTGTTTACATAACGAACAGACCACCTCAAAAGCATTGGATAACACCAATCCATTTGGAGTTTGGTTTAACAAGAAACCGTCTGTGAAAAAATTTAGAACTTTTTGGTCAGTCGCTATAGCTTTAGATAAGAAGCAGAATAATAAATTTGGACTAAAGGATCAAAAGTACATCATGATCAGATATTTTGATACTGCCAAAGCATACAGGCTTTATAATAAAAAAGTGCAAATATTTTTGTGAGCAGAGACGTTTACTTCGTTGAAACGAATAAAGCAGAAAACATACAGCCATGGACACTAAATTGGCACAAAACTTTTTCTCAAAAACAAATAAACTTAATTTTATTATTGTACTTCAAATAACAAAAAGCTTTATTATAAAAATGTAATGTATGTGTTCTACTTCAAAAATAAACAATATTGTATAAAAGTCCTCGGTCGTCTGGTAGTTGAAGCCATCTTTTAATTAAATGTGAAATTTTAGCTGTACACTAAAATAGCACAAATTAAAATTTCTTAATTAAAAAACCAAAACTTTTCCAAATACTGATCACGGTCCATTTTTCTATTTATTTTCGCAATAGGACACACACCATACCATAAAATTATCCCCACACCATAATAACAAACTTTTCGCAGTCCCATTATTAACAGAAATTAGTTAAATTATATAAAACTTAAAAAAAATTACTTTCGATCAATAGTACGCAATAAAAAACTTCTTACGTCTGTTTTATTCCCTTTGTGCTAATTTACTGTCCATAAGAAAAAAGGCCCATTATACATTCTAGCAAACGAAAACAAAGATAGATAAGGGTAAAAAATTCTTGTGTGAAGGAAGCTTGGAGGTCTGCTTTGACAGTGCATAACAAAATAATACTCTACTCAGTCAAAAATTTTTAAAAAATAGTTGATCAAAATTAAGATCACTTTTGTGCTAATTTAGTGTCCATGGCTGTAAGTTTTGAGTTGCTACAGAAAGAAAGATAATAAAAGAAGGTTAGACAAAATTTACAAGAATGTAAATGAAGAAAAACAAGAAAATGATAACGAGTCTGAAGTATATCAAAGAAGAGGACCAGGAAGGCAAAGAATTTGTAGAACCGGTGAACCTAGAAGGCCAAGGAAGGAGTTTAACACTATTAATTTTATGTGTTCCGACAATGTGATGATACCAAATTCTTTGTCGAGTGAGTATAGTCATTTATGGTTAAACGCAATGGAAAGTGTGTATCAGGCTCTCATGAGTAATGATACTTGGGAATTGGTTGAACTTCCTGAGGGGCAAAACGTGGTTGGATGTAGATGGGTATTTACTCTAAAGCTTGATGAAGAAGGACAAATTAATAGATTTATAGCACACCTCGTAGCAAAGGGCTACTCGCAGACCTATGGAGTCAATTATAGTGAAACTTTTTTACCCGTTGTTAGATACGAATCTTTGCTAATGATTTTTGCTTTAGTAGCTGAAAATGGTTTACATCTTCACCAAATGGATGTGGTAACTACATATCTTAATGGCGAATTAGAAGACAACGTATGCATGAACCAACCAGAGGGATTTTTGAATAAATATTATCCACATCATGTTTTAAGGCTAAAAAGGCATTATACGGTCTTAAGCAATCGAATCGTAAATTGGATTCAATTCTTAAGGAATTCGGTTTCATTTCTTACCAAATTGTATTTACATAGATAAGAAGAAAACTAAGCTCAATATAATAGCAGTGCATGTTGATGATTTGTTAATAGCTAGTTCCGATTTAATAGATATGCAGAATATTAAATCAGGTATTTCTATGGACGTTGAAGTAGTTGATAGAGGACATGTAAACTATTTTGTGAGCATGGAGATAGAAAGAAATGAACCAACTGGGTCGATTGGAATTAGTCAAAAGTTTCAAATAAGAAAACTAGTTATTTCAAGTATTATGCAATAATGAACATTGCAAAAGAGTTAATAAGTTGCAATATAAATCTATAATTGGCTCTTTGATGTATATCGCTATTTCCACAAGACCTGATATTCTGCATTCTGTTTCCAAATTAGCACAGAAGAACAGCGATCCACATCTTGAACATTCTACAGCAGCTAAGAGAATATTGAAATATTTGAATAATTCAATTAATATAGAATTAAGATATCGTATAAAAGATAAACCAATGATATGTTTTGTGCAACAAACCGTAAATCACACACGGGTTATGTTTTCGTCTTGGCTGGAGCTGCTTTTTCGTGGGAAGGTCGAAAACAACAAACAGTCGCGTTGTCAAGTACTGAAGCAGAATATATTTAAAGAAATTGTTTAATGAATTGGTATACCATGCCCGTAGCAACCACATCGATATAAAATATCACCACGTAAGTGACTTGTATCAAAATGGATCAATACATTTGAAATATTGCTGTACAAAGAAAATGATTGCAGATGTATTAACGAAGAATTTACCGAAAATAACCCCCTGATTATGTATTTCAACTATAATAAAACTAGTTGTAATTTTGCTCAGTAGTTGTCAGTTCGGTATTATGATTTACAACCAAACAAAACAATTACAACTAGTTAGTTTTCAGTTGTGTTGCAAAATTTTTGGATAATATGGATTACAACCAATGTAATTACTTGTTGTGAGAACTGCCAAATTCTTACAACTGATCATTTGTAATTGTCTTCTGGTTGTCTTGCCGCCGAATTTGCGTCGAAATGGAGAAAAAATTGTAAGTTTAATATTTATGAAAAATGGAAACAAAAATTAATGCATAAATGATATCTGCCTTCAGCAAAAAACGCAATGTGTAGCATAGTTTTAATATAGGGAAATCGCATTGCCTCAAATAGTTGGCCGCATACTTTTTTTTATTTCATTTAACAAATAGCAAAATGCATCTTTATTCAGGCGAAAATAGATGATGAATATGAATAATTAAGTTAATTTTTTTGTTATAAACGTTCTATTATGTTTAAAAAACATTTCTTACTTTATATGTAAAATATATCCACACTTATATCCATTTTATATTATACTTATGTACACTTTATTTATTTTTACTTATATTTTTCAATCGCAACGCCCTCTTGAAACGGCAATGAGTGAAAAATTAGCTGTCAAATTTCAATTTAGTAAAGGAAAGGAACGTGTTAAATAGAACGAATATGTTGAAGACTATACTAGTTTTGGTTGTAATACATAATTTCAAAATGAAGTTTAGTTGTGTTGTCTTGAAGTAGACTAAACTAAAGTGGTTGTCAATTCATAATAAGGGGGTATATCTCAATTACAATAGCAACTTCATTTAGTTGGTGCATTGAATCATCGTATGTGCTCTCCTACTGATGTTTTATCAACTTTTTATATTTAAATGCTTTGCAATGGGCACATAATTGCTGCCGATATTAATATTGAGATGCACATTATAATCAATTGTCGGATCGTAATTAAATGAAAGACGCGTAAAAGAAATGCAATTTGTATTGTGTATTTGTGCTCTGGAGGCTCTGCTCGCAGCATGTTGTTCTTCAATACGTATTTCTCATTTTCTTCTAATGAATTTTGGAGTAACAGTGAGATTCGATTCCTGTCTTGTTCGTTGTCTTCTGAGCGCTCTGCCTGTGGCAACCAATATTTGTAGCGTGGCATTTTGTACTGTAACATACGTTTTTTATGATTTAATTTTTTTTGTTTGTTATTGTTGGGGTAGCCGCCACAAGCCGATTAGGCACCCAACGCCGTCAGCGAAACAGCATTGGCTTTTCGCGCAAATAGAGATTAAAAATTAGAGATAATTATTTAATATTTTTAATTTAATTTTTTCACGAAAATAGGTTAGGTATGATCTTGTATTGATGAAATTGCTGCAACTACACATCGATTAAGCACGCAACACTTTCAGCGAAAGAGATCATAGGGTAATCGCGCTGAAAAACATAAAAAACTAAATATTGCGCCATCTGTCGGGTAAACTTCAAACTCCACTGAAACCCTCCTCACGGTCCATAGAGCATGTATATACAAAATCGGTCAAAATCGGTTTAGTAGTTTTTGAGTTTATCGATCACACACATATACATACGTCATTTTTATATATATACAGATCATACAGACGAATAAAGAAAAAGAACAACAAGAAATGACTCAAACAAAATTTGTAATGATGATGGATATTTATCTCAACAAATACTCGTTAACAACAAAACAGTGAGAGATAATCTGCACTTTGGACCGAACTAAAAAATTTTTGGATAATAAAAAAAAAATGTTGTATTGAAATCACGCAAGGGTAATATGACAGTGGCAGTGAAAAGACCGAATATGTAAAAGATATGAGAAATATTGTACAGGACATGTGTGGGTACAACAGACTAAAATGTGACCCATGACAAAATTACAAACACGCAATAACAGATTACTTGAAAAATTATGCAAATTAGGAATCATTGATGCAAACGATAAGCACAAATATATAAAAGACTGCTTAGAATTTAATGAAGAATAGAAAAACACGTCCTTTTCGGATAATCAAGGCTTTGTTTCTTTTGAGGTTTTTTGATTTTTTCCCACTATACTTAAACAGTTTAAGTTAGAGTTAGCCCCTTACGCTTTGATTTAATTAGAAACAATTTTGCAATAATGCACCATTAAATTTGAGTTAAATTAAGGTTTGGGATGGAGAACAAGTCAATTGTTGATCTTGTTTGTCAACGGCACCCATTCCAGAATTGTACTCAATTACATAGCTGTGCTTAAAACATTTTCCTCGCGATGTTCTCTTCTCTTCTTCCTCTTCTTTCTGGTAGCCAAGATCTTTGAAAGTTTAGAACTAAGCAAGTAAAAATCCTTTTTATCCCCCATCTCAAAGCTAAGAAACTTCGAACTTCTCCCATTTTGAGTTTAAATTCTGAAAGTGTTTTTGGCATATTTTTTCTTGTTTTTCTTACAGTTCCGACTGCGCTTCTGTTATGTTACACTAAATTTAGATACAAGTTTGGTGATGAGTACCAGTTATATATACAAATATGTAATCTTTTTCTCCAAGCTCCATTACTACACTTTCAGAAGCAGCAATATCATCAATATATAAATATTGAATAAATATGACCAACATATATTTTAAATATGCAACAATATCATGTTTCCGACATATAATTTATAAATTTTTATGCCAAATATTGCGCATTTGTATGCAGTAAACTGGACAAAATATAGTGGTATATTTCTCTAATTATTCATCAATCGATACAATATTTTGCAGAATATAAAGTATTTCAAATGTATTATTTAAAAAATTAACAATATTCCGGATCTTTTTCAATTTATCATTTTCATTCACTTTTTCGTTATCTGTAAAATGTATGAAACGTGATATTCCACCAAAAATATTTAAATATTCTATGTATGTATATTTTTATAGAGAAGAAGTAGAAACAAATTGCAGTATTCGCTAATATTCCGAGAATTTTATTTCTAGATATCCTAAAGTTTTGTACAAAAGAAAAGAGATATTTTAAGTGCGATGACAATTAAACAATGAATAATTAAAAGGAATGCATGCGCATTCACCTGTCGTGAGTTGCTAATTAGAATAGTATAAATCTTAAAATTAACCCATTAACGCCCTCTGTACTATAAATAGTACACTACTCCAAGTTAGTATAAAAATCTCATCACGCTATTTTTTACCCTGGCAATGTTTTTTTTCTATCAATAAGAGTATATTCAATAAGAATGTAGCTAAAATAAATCAAAGCTGTTAAATAATATTGAGGCTAATCCCCGTTTTGTATTAGCGTTTATTTTTGTGTTGGAGGGTGAGTGCTTATTTAGTTTCTTTTATAAGATTTGGCTTTGCAAAGTGTCAAGAAGTATTTATTTTTTATTCTATAGCATCAAAATTTATTAAAAGTCCAAATATAATCGAAATCGTGCAAAGTTGCTCGATTTGTGATATAAAAAGTGTTGCTGTACTAAGTTTAGTACACTGGTCGCTTGAGGTAAGATAAAGCAGTACAGAAAAAATTTTTTATTTGTTTTTGTACTGTAGGTTTTACTCGTTTTATTTAACCAATTACTGACACTTTATTAACATAATTTATCCATTGAAAATTTATTCATTGATGAATCCATGGTTAAGTACTTTGGCCACCATTCAGGTAAACAATTCATAATGGGTAAACCTGTGCGATACGGATATCGTAATTGGGCTTTGACCAGCTGTGATGGTTATTGCTATACATTTGATGTTTATTGTGGAAAATCCTCTGAGCCTACCACCGATCCTCTTGGGTCTCGCGTTGTAAAGGGACTACTAAGAAGAGCTCCAATAAATCCAAAAGAACACGTAGTTTACTTCGATAACTTTTTTACGAACTACAACCTGCTTGTAGACCTCAAGAATCTTGGGTACAGAGCTACTGGAACCTTGCGCGTAAACAGAACAAAACGATGCCCATTGATTTCATCAAAGGATATGCGAAAAAAGTCAAGAGCTGAGTATGACCATAGGTTTGATAAGACAAATGAAATTCTAATGGTTAGATGGAAAGATAATAATGTTTGCACTATTGGAACAAACTTCGATACAGTTGAGCCATTAGGGAAAGTAAAAAGATGGTGTTCCACGAGAAAACAAAAAGTTGATGTAGATATACCTCACGTTTTCCAAAGTTATAATAAACGAATGGGAGGAGTAGATCAAATGGATCAGTCGGTAGGCCTGTACCGAATTGCTATAAAAGGAAAGAAGTGGTGGTGGGTATTATTTACGTACGTAGTGGATATGATTATTTCAAACGCATGGAGATTACAATGCATTGCAAACCCAGATGATCGTATGGACCAGCTATCATTTCGCAGCCATATAGCACGCACGTATCTTAGCGAAAAGAAGGACAACAAAAGTAGGCAATCTTCGTCTATAATTGCCGGGGAAGACAGAAAAAATAATGGTCATAGCCCTAAAAACATACCAACTCAACTTAGGTGTGTGATATGCTCCAATCGAGTTAAAACTTCATGTGAGAAGTGCCTGAAAACGCTATGCATAGAAAGAGGACGTTTTGCTAAATACCACACATGAACGCCCATTGTACTAAATATAGTACATCTCTAAAAATAAAACTTTGAATTCTTTATTGTTAATTTTTCTTTTCTAGTATGTTACGAATAGTGTTTTAACACAAAAATAAAAAGTTGAAATCGTAAAATTATTCATACTTTTCATTTGGGCGTTAATGGGTTAAAACCAAAGTTTTTATGTAAATATGTGGACGACTTTTTTTGCATAGCAAACCAAACTCTGTAGATGACGCACAAAACCTTGCTGCAAATTAGTGCTGATACTATTATTAAGATTAATACTATAAAAAACGGATTTACATATTTATAATACAGAGTTTCCAGAAAAAAAAAGATAAACCTTTTTAAGTTAATAACATATATCCCATGTTTTTTACACAGAGTTGTACATTCTAACATATATGAAAAAGAAAAGTTCAGCGGGCTTATTCCGCATTGCGATGCGAAAGTCAGTGCAATGCGAAAACATGCAAATGCGAATACTTCATATTCTGCGTTGCGATGTTCGCAAAGTACTTTTGTATTCGCATCTAAAATACGAAAATGTGACAAGTCGGTATTCTATATTGCGAAAACCAATGTCAGTTACATACGAATATTGCAAAATATATTCGATGCCAAAACAGCATTCGGAATGTACAAAAATATAATTGAAAAATTATATATTTTTTAATTTTTAATTGAAAAATTATATTTTTGTTTATTTACATTAATTGTTAAAATTATTCACGGAAACAAACAACAAGACCACCAAATTTGAATTTATGGCAAAAAATATCCAACTTGCAAAAGGTCATTAAATGCACGTCAGTGCAAATGTTTTGTGGCACACATTGGGCGAAGAATTAAACGCAAGCGGGCTGCCTCTTAGAAAAACTGCAGGATGAAAAAAGGTAAATGTATAAATATTTTAAAAATATAGTTTTTTAAATGTATGTAATTTCAACTTTAATTTCAATAGGTTTGGGCTGATTTCAAGGTCCACACTAAGCTCATCGCATTGACTTTCGCATTGCAATAGGGAATAAGTCTACTACCTTTTGGCAATTGCTTACGATGGCATCGCTGCTTGTATTTCCCATTATTTCTTTTTAGAATCCTAAATATGACTGTGTTCAAAAGTTCTCTTAAAGCTGAAAGTAATTTTTATTTGTGAAAGACATGTTCGGAAGTACTTACCTAAATTATTCTGTTTTCTTTTCTTTAAATAAAAAACTATATGTATGTATAAACATGTGAATAATATAATACAATAGTTTTTTAATTGCTGATCTGTAATACATACAACTTTGTAAATCAACCCATCGCTTATAAGTTATGCATACACGTATTATTATTAAAAATAATACGAGTATAAACAGTAAAGTAAACACGTTCATAACTTTTACAAAAAAATATGTTATTAATTTCCCTTTATTTATTGTTTTATTAATGTCTTAGTTCATCTACACATCAGAAAAAAAGAATCTGCTATACGACAAAACAAAAAAACTATACGTTGAAAACTTTTGTAACAGTACTATTATAATTTGGAAAAAGATTGGCAACGCTATTTTTGTAACGGTACTCATATCGGTACTGATCATATTCTTGAGAACAAGTAATAAAAAACTTGTTTTATTAATAAAATGGAATTTTAAAAATGTTTCGTATGGAATTCACATTATATTATATATCATATTATAATAAACATCTACAATATAGTAATATATTTTGCCGAAATGCGGAGTATAGTGCATTGAAGTAAATCACCCATCCAAGAAAATAAATCGCTTTAGAGAAAGCTTTTAAGACATAGTGTTTTTGTTTCGTTGTACAGAGTAAACATTTTTTTTATTTAGTTTTGTCGTTGCTTATGAATAAGTACAAAAAGATCCGTGCTTACAAAAGATCCTTTTGTAAATGTTGTGGGCTTACTTCTTTCTGCTTTGCTATCTTGATTTATGCATCGAATGTTTCGGTTACATGGTAGTTTACTTTACGAAGTCCTTCTTGAGGTCTTCTGAATGTATATTTCAAAATGCGAACACTTTAATTTTTGAACAATACATAGAAGGTGCAATCAAAAAATTACTCTTATTTTTACATTTCAATTTCGGAATTTTTTTCTGGTATGTTGGTACAAATGTTTCTTATATATGTATGTTGGCAATATCAGCCATTTTGGATTGTAAAAAGCACTCCAAGTTTGGTAAAATTTCAATGTTTTATTCGATTTTGTTAGCGATACCAAAAAGCCGGTTTCAGAAGTGTTTCCAGGATTTGAAAAGACGTTGATATAAGTGTTTCATATTTTGAGGGGATTAGTTTGCAGGGGACAGATAGTTGTTATAAATAAATAACTATTTTGGGAAAGTTTAAAATAACAGTTATGTTTTGATCACACCTCGTAAACATATAAGCATGTGTATATGTCGATACATATATAATAGCACACATCGCACATGCACATATTTTAAATGAAATTGTTGGGAAAAACTGTTCTTGCTTATGAGTAAATAAATGATTTTATCGAAAAGAAAATTTTAAGAGTAATATTTTTGAAGATAATTTAAGTTTTATGGAACAAAAGCTAACAATGGAACAAATATAAAGTTAAAATATTAAAAATTTACTGTTGAGAAAAAAAAGTTATATTTATTTTTATACTTTGATGTTTCAATTGCAATAGGCTCCCAAAGCAGTCTGTATGACTTGCACTAAGTAGCACAACACAACAGTCATAATTGCCTGCATTAAATGTCTTACTACGCCTATTTCGTATATTAAAATACTTTCGTTAATTCTTGTTATTACTCTCTGTGCTTAAATATTTCCAGTTCTACCATTTTAGTATATTTGTAAATTATAAATAACTTGCAGTAATAAATTCTTTATTAGTATTCTGTATACCGTTGATGGAAAAACTTAGTTTGATTGTATCGTTGGAGTCTTACCCCAAAATACTCAATACAATTATTAAAAAAATCATACACCCGGCTAAATATGAAAGTACGGGAACGATGCGGTTAAAAGTTTTTGTAAATGAGTTGGATTCAACTCAATTTTATGACCTAATCCACGGTCTCAGCTATTTGTACTTAATGAAGTCAAAAGTAAGTTATCGTCTGAGGCATAATAATATACGTACAAACAATTTCAAATAATAGTGCTGCCTTTAAACTCCTTGCCTAAACATTAAAATTTCTAAAGGTATCGAACGAATTGTAGTTATATAAAAGACGTTACAAAACATCTCAAATTATAAGTATTACAAGTAAGAATATTAAATTCGACTGTGACGAATTTTGCACAACCTTCTTAAAATCCCCAAAAAATAAAGTTCATACTTGTATGTTGAACACAACAAAACAAAGCAAGTCAAGAAGTGATGAAAACATTGAAGTAGTAAGGAAATGATTTCGGATAATCGTCGAATCAGGCGGAAGAGAAGTTGCTGATCCTGTTGGCATATCGTTCGGCTCATGGGAAGCAATTTTACGTCATACTCAAATTGCTAAATTTTGAGCAAAAACAACGGCGTCATCGCTCAGAAACTGTTGAACGTCGTCAACGACGATCCAGATTTTCTGTGGCATAAGTGTATCACATCGTTTTGGTGTTAGCAAAGTCCTCTGTGCATTTCACTATATGCTAAATGCAGTTAATTCAAATGATTTCTTAGAACAACTGGAGCTTTAACTTTATTAAATTAATTTCATTGTTACCATTTTCTTTTCCATTTGCTTATTGGCTCATCTTTTGTCAACTCAAATAAAGATGAAAGAGGAATAAATGAAAGCAAATGGAATAGAACTATAAACCTGTTGCCAAGTAAGTATTTTAACCTACTGCGTGTTTTAGTTAATACCTTATTGTGTTTATTGTTATGTATAAAAGATCCCTGATGATCTGCATTTAGCATGCAGTGGAATGCGCATAGAAGCGAGCTAACACCACAATAATCAATTTCATTTTGTTTTTTAGTCAAATTTAATTTTTGGAATTTCAGTGGAATTGAAATATTAAAGTATAAAAGTAATATCAAATAATGACAATTTTTTCATTATAAATTTCGTAAAATAAAATAGAATAAAATATATTTATTTTTATTGCTTAATTAATTTAAAGAAACAGACAAAACTTTCGTTGACAAATGCAAGCTTTAAAACATTTTAGACGTTATCATTGTCACTTATGAATGAAGCTAACATACGGCAACGTGCGTTAATATTAACAAATTAATGTTATATAATAAATAAGTACAGTTTAACAAGTTACTACCTTTAATGAGAAAAAAATACAACGACGTGGTTTCACAGACAGTTCTAATGTTAAAGTTTATAAGTAGAGCGCAAAATGTGTGCAAATAAAGAGCAATACATTGTTTAACCGTTTATTTTTTTATAAAACAGCAGCATATTTTCAAATTTTTAAATGTGTATCTACACTTCTGTACTAGAAAAAGGTCGTGCTTGTATGTTCTCCAAGAGTATTATACGAAACAAACAATCCTATTGCTAAAAGTTTTTCAGAATAGTTACGGACTGGCATACCACATGGTAAATAGTTGGTAGTTGCATGATTTCGAATATTCAATAAGAATTTTTATTATTAATTATTATTATTTTCTATATGATATATAATTTTCAATGGAGAAAACCCTATGAAACAGAACCTGTTAAACATATACGAATATGTGTATATAAAAAACAATATGGAAACACATTATTACATATAATAAAATTCTGGTTTATTTTATTTAAATGTCCATTTCCATCAAATGTTAGTGTGTACAGACATGTACAGCTTGTTTTAGATTGCTTTGGATCTGCGGGTTAACGATGTTTTCGTTTGGCGCACAAATTTTTGAATACACGATGTTTCTTTACACAAAGTTCAGCAGGTACTTTGCATTTCACATAAATGGGGCGTTTCATAATATTATTCTTTTCGTAATTACATGCAATGTACATTGTTTTCTCCTTGTCCATAGTGGTTTTTACTGCGGCACAACCCACATGGGTACTGCCATCCGCAACCATGGCTGTGAAATGACCAATAACGCTGAAAATATAAAAATATTATGATTGTCTTAAATATCGAAGTCAATTTTTAACTTACTTTGAAGGTGTTTTGTGGAAGTATGAATCAATTTGAGATTGATCGCAGTATTGTGATTCTAAAAACCACGTATTCAATGCATCCTCGAATACGTTTTTTACATTTATATCGACGTTGCCAATTACAGTACTGTAAAAAATGTTTTGCCCAGGCGATTCGAAAACTGCAGTTTTGAAACAATCATCATGTTCAAAGTCACATCTTTTAACATTTAAAGTAGCAAGGTAAGCCAATTCAGAATCCCATACAAGAGGGGGCATGTGGCAAGCGGGAGAGAGCTTGTCAAGTAATCCTCCTGCAGTTAAGTTACGTTTTTTATTGTGAAATTGCAGAATAAAATTTTGCAGATCTTTGTCCATTTTCACCACTTCAGAATGTTTCAGACATTGCCTTCCGAATTGCTGTAAAAATTAAATTAAAAATTACCTTTTTTTTATATGCACTTATACATATATAACAGTACATATGTATATCTATAGTATTTACTTCGTTAATATTACAAGCAAAATGAGGTATTGTTTTCTTCGTGGATGAGTCGTAGCATTTCAAATCGCAATAACTTGTACTGGGGTGAACAGCTAAGGCAATAGTGGCCATAGCTGAGACGAATATAAGAACGTTCTTCATTTTCTAAAGAATATGCTCCCAACTAGTTACGAAACCGAATAATTATGAGACTGAAGCAGCAGCCTTATATACCCAAAAATTTGTTTACACTTAAACAAAAGTTTTTTAAATTTTTATGAATACAAGTGTTTTGTTCTGAAAGGGTTTACTTACGCGATATTGATGTTGTTATTTTTTATTTGCTATTATCTTTTCTTATTTGCATATGTACGAGTATATTATATATACATATATTAGCCTAACTATTTACCTGGAGGTGTTACGTGGAAGTATTAATTAATTTGAGGTTGGCTGCTGTACTCTGGTGCATTTGTAGGACACACTATTATACTTTTTCAGCACATGTGTTACATTTGATAAATCGTACGATTGTGTATAAAGTGAATCTTTTTTATTTAAAGAAAAGAAAGGATAATAATTTAAGTAAGTACTTCCGAACATGTTCTGCAATCGTAAGCAATTGCTAAAAGATAGTAGACTTATTTCCTATTGGGATACGAAAGCCAATGAGATGCGCAAATGAAATGCGATACGAAAGAAAATTGGTATCCTATAAGGCTTTTACAATCGCATTTGCATTTTATTTTAAATCGTGGCCAAAACTCAAAAACTTGGTGAAATATATAGTGATATTTAAATCAGGTGTTAAGTTTGAAAATGAGTAAAAAGGGAAAAAGGGGTTTTTATATTATTGTAACCAACGAGTGCCATCAAATATGAACGTTAATGCAAAACGTGTAAATGAAACAAATGGTGTCAGAAGTGGGATTCCAAAATAAATAATTAAATAAATTAAATAAAAAGTGGTAATGTTATATAAAAATAAAAATATAACTTATTATATTTATATATGCGCTTATTTTGTTCAGTGTAGAAAGTCTTCTGCTTAGCAGCAAAAAATAGGTTGCATAATAATAAAAATCATTAAATCCGCTGTTCTCATATTTGCGTCTCAAAAATATATTGTGATCGATATATGGAACATACAAATATACATATGTTTATTTATCAAACGTTTTCCCTATCCCTGCAGTTTAAGAAATTTGAAATGATATATTTTTTATGAGATTCTTAACAGTTGCTTTCCATTACCGACAAATCAAAGATAATCTCCAATGACTAAAAGCGATATTTAGATATTGCTGATATATTTAGATATATTGTCAGGAAATTGCAACATGATTGAAATGGCAGTTTCAAAAATTATTTAAAGTAGGTGAAACTGCAATCATTAAGTTAAAATGACATCAAGCCAAAAGTAATTTGCATCAAATAGAGTTCGCCGCGATGTTATCAACATGCCAATGCATTTATGTGTCTTTTTTTTTAGTAATTCAATAAAAGATGATATTTACTGTTAAAAATGTCTAAATACCCACTGTAATTGTGTCGTGCGCACGCATGAAATGTTGATGGCAATTTGCTTTTTGTTGCCTATAATATCCGACATAAAAGAATAACAAACTTGTAGTATCCTTTTAGACTTTATTACAAGAAGATAAAAATATTCTAACTTGTATCATTATGTTTGTGTTGGCTATTAACAGCAGCACTCGGAGCAATAGCAGACATAGTCCCCATACTGCAAGATTGCTAATAGCGGCAACTATACTTGCCAAGGGTATGACGAAGGCTGAAAGTGATTTGTGAGATATGTCTGGATGAGAATTGTGAGAATTGAATGGGGATTTTTACTGTCAAAAATATCAAATGATATGCCGTCTACTGCGGGCTGTAGTCGTAATAGCCAGGAGTATTAACTAATTCAGCATAACTGGGGAACAAAGTTAAGAATGAAATGAAAAAATTAAAAAAAATGAAAACATTCTATGCTTAAGACAATAATTCCAATATTAAGATTAGATTAGATAATGTATCTGTGCAAAACTAATCGAAATCAAATTTATTTCTAGGGTTATATGTGGTTGTAACTAGAGATGACCGGAAAAATTGGACATATGTATGTAGTATGGGTGCGGCAGTCCGAAAAAGAAATATTTCAATTTGCTTACCATAACTAGGATTTGTTGGTATGATAATGGGCCAGCAAGAAGTCGAAGTGATTTTCGGCTCTAAATCCATCGTAATGAAGTGTTTTGGTTTTTATGTGAGTAAGTACACCACCATTCGCCCATTAGGACTTTTATACATTGGCATGCTGGAAGGGAAATAGGGCATGCAGCAAGTTCTAACTGAATAATATTTAAAGAATTTGTTTACGGCGGAGCAAGGGATTTTTGTGTATATCTGACTATTCGAGATTCGGGGAAGCCGCAGCCCTCGCGGTGCTCACTCGTGATGGTGCGTGTGCGGCTGCAAAGTAGAGAAGTGAGACCTCAATCGACCTTATCTAAGACGTTAAAAATTAGAATCAGAGCTATCTGTAGAAAGCGTATTTTTTATTTTCCGGTCATTTCCCTCAAATATGGATGCAAGCGGTTGAGAAACGACTGATCATCATGAAGGGGGTGGCCTTTAACGAAAGGTTTGGATGTTCATTTTTACTTGTTCTCCATTCTCTGGGATCCACAGCAATGCTGCTGCGTGTCTCCTGTGAAGAATTCACAAATGAGCGGTCTTGACAGGAATGTGTAGTAATAATGCAATAGTTGTTGTAGCAGTTCTTGCTTGCCGTTTTAAGAGCGGATATATTCATGGCTGGTGTGCAATGGTTACTAGTTTTTATAATGGTATCATCTATAGTGGGGGTGTTGACAATTTGCTAATGTAATTTTGGTAATTATAATTGTTAATAAGCTATTGTTGTTGTGATGAGTATTGTTGATACATCCAGCCTTAACTGCCAACTGGCTCTGTTGATCTAATGTTTGTAATATATTGCCCAATGATATTATTGTGGTACTAACATTGCTCCTTGTAACCTTTTGCCTCCTTTATAGTTTGTAAGTTCAGCGGCTTGGCCACGGGAAACGGTGTACGATGAGAAATAGGCAACTTGGTAATGCTAGTCATGGGAGGAGCATCTCCTGCACCTGCTGCTTTTCCTTGGGTACTTATAGTGGCATTATTTTTAAGACGTGTTTTGGTGTAGGATATTAGATATGGCAAGTACTTGGAAAGGTAATACTTACGTTTGCCATGACCTGTTCGTGGATATGGCAGAAGGATACTGCGTGTATGGTACGCCATCGCTACCTGCAGTTGCGAAGCGTATCTTTTGTGTCGTTAGCCACATCTTGCCATGACTTTTGGATTGCATCTTTGGTACCGTCCTTGGGCAGCGTTGAATTCCACAGGAAGGGCTTCGATTCGACCAGTTGCACAATTTCATATTGATACGTGATCATCTTTACGACTGATCGCCGTAACACCCTTGCTTCATAAATTGGCGTCAGTTGCACAAGATGTTGCTCTTGTGGCAGTAGTTGTTGAGTTGTATTGGTAATAGTGGAAAATCTTTTTCTTTTTTTTTTTTTTAACAAACTCTACCCGCAAAGTTTTTGGCTTGTCCGCAGGAAAACAGCAAGGGTCGAAACAGGAATCGAACCCTCGACCTCCGGTTCAGTAGGCAGAGCATTATTCGCTCGCCTACGAAGGCACCCAGTGCTGCTTGATTGCTTTCGTTCGCAGTGTGAGTCTTCAGGAGCGGGCCTAGGGTTTTTTTTCAGGGTTTTCTCTATTTTTCAGAAGCGCTGCGATTGCTCAGAATTTCTGAGACGAGTAAAAAATGAGTGAACTGCTTATAAAGGTTAATCTTGACCTTACCGGTCAATATCCATCCAAAGACTGTTTTCTGGGCAACGGTTATATGTCAATTTAAACTCCATTCGTTTGAGTTGTGTCAGCCAATTGTATAGCTGCCAGATTGCTATTTTTAAGCGTGGCGGCGGGGTAGCACGGCAACTGTACAGTGAGCTGTTTAATGACATCGATATACGTACTATAGGTGCTGCCGATAGGTGATCCTAGCCCTATATGATACGTATAATGAGACTTGCCAGATCGCGAATCCTTTAAACCACGTAATTCACCTTGCGGAAGTTTGAGTTTCGCTTGATGCCGCTTTGAGATGAATGTGGCCTCTGTACAATAAAATGTCTTCGTTGTAGAGGTCAACAAGAGCAGCAACATAAATAATGGATGAGGTGGTTTTGTAATTAACTTGAGTAGTCATGTAGGGTTGCCTCCACAGGGGCATATTTATTAGTGTTACCTCCAGGGGGGGGGCATGATGCCCTTGATTGTTAACAATATGACAGGGTTCAGTAGATACAACTGGATAAGGGGGAGGATGCCCTTGATTTGCGTGATGTGAACTTAAAGGTGTTGACTGTGAGGATGAGTTTGTTCGATGAAGCAGTGTATTATGTTTCTTTTAACATATATTGCAGAGGAAACGGCTGTTGCAGGTTTTTACCTGATGCGACTGCCCGAAGCAATTCACACATTGATTCTGCCTTCTTATCGTTTTCTAGCGGTCACTGATTAACATTCCAATGAACGGGGCCCCTCCGGATTGAGGATGAGAGAGGAGACAGGGGGCAAAATGAATCGAGTCTTCACTTAGGGGCTTGATTAGCTGCTTGGAGTCCGCAGCTCTAGCGGAATTTTTTCGCAGAAGGTTATTAGAAGTGAATCGAATGTCAGACACCGAATCTAGGGTTTGTAATCGGGCAATGAGGAAAAAGTTCAGTTGGGCCCATGTAGGCAGATCGGTTGAGTGGGGCAATGATTGCTCCCATAAAGTCAGTGTAGTGATTGTTCGCTGCAGTCGCTTAATATTGGGGCCTGTTTCTTCAGTAATATGGAGTAGGTTGAAGATGCACTTCAGTTGTCTATTGATGAGGACCCTCTTATTTTCGTAATTATGGACGTGCTGACTCCATCCTATTTCGAAGCCATCATTTGTTACTGGGCATGTTCGGTGCTGATCGCGAGCCTCCTCTTACATCTTCTTCAGAAGGTGACATATTTTCTCTACTGGGGAGAGGTTGGAGTTATCTCTATACAAGGCGGTAAAAATGTCGCGGAATGAGGTTATGATTTATAGTCGCCATGGAATATATCGGTATCGCATGTGGAGAAGAAGCATCGGTCTATCGCTTCTAATGCACATCGACTCGCTTGTTTGGTAATTGCCTCATATTGGGTCGCAAATTTGCTGCAGAGTTTACCTATCTCCTACTGATTCACTCTTAAGCTGGGCGATGTGTGTGTAGCCGCATCCAACTTATCAAAGAAATTTCGTTTAGAAATTTCTTACTCGATCTGCTGACCAGATCATGGTTTTGAGCGACGACATCTTTCTGTGTTGATGTGGGGAATGATACGGGATCCGATGTGTAATTGATGGGGTTTAGGGGGTCTTGAAATACTACCCTCGGCAAATAGTCCAATTGACTTCTGTTGCTGACTACGTAGGTGTCTACCCACTGTGCGGTATGTTCGTGTAAATACACTTAACAACCGCCAAAAATAGAGTGCAATGCACTGATCCTCGTTGCTCTGCTGATTCCTGTGGCTGGCAGCGACTTCTCGTTTCTTCAATGGACTGTATCGGGGGTGGTTCGATACGGCTCGATTGACCAAATGTTTGCGGTGGAGCCTGCGGATTTTAAAATTAATCGATGGAGCTGGTGGAATTTTCAACTCTAGAGAAAGCTTTTTTTTACTCTTGTTCACTTTGCTTTTATTTGTTTTTTTAATAAACAGAATATTACAATACTACTTCAACCACTAACCGTAGTTCGATGCTGCGAAGACAGAAAACGTTGTTGAACTTAGCATAGCAGCAATGCTAATAATGGTATGTCAAAAACAATCACAGTATGTCCGTCTATTTCTATTATTATTAGGCCAAAGGAGAAGGAAAGAGTAGTGCGCTTTTAGCAAATTAGCTTAGCTTAGGCCCCTATTATGGTTCACAGCAGTTGTAAATTTGATGTTGTATTTTTGAAATTTCGATTATGGTTCACAACAGTTGTTTTTAAGTATTGTTAGTTCTGTCTGCTAAGTAGGTGTAGTGTCGTTAAAAAAAGAATTTCTTTTCAATATAATTCACTGTAAGAAGAGAGAATTGTTTCTGAAATTATTCGTTGACAAATTTTTCTGCTTAATATTTTTTTTTTCAATAACTTTTATTTTAATGAATGTTTTTTTCATTTATTTTAAAAATTTCTTTTTTATTTTTTATGTGACTCAATTTTTGATTTCAAAGATTTTTCATATTTACTTAGCTTTAATTTTTTTTTTCAATTTAAAACAATTTTATTAATATTATTATTTTATTCTATTTTATAGAATTCCTTTTCGAATACATGCGTTTTCTTTGTATCCTCATCACTATCAAAGAATAACTCAGTTAATGTCCATTATTTAAATTTTTTTTGTAACTTTTTATTTATTTATATTACTTATAAATATATTACATATATTTATATTACTTATTTATGTTTTGTATATTAATAAAAATAACTTCTGCTAATTTTTTTAAATTTTCACTTTGCGCTAAATTTGTTGAAACGTGTTAATTTTGTTTTCAACTGTCTGTTTTGTCTACTCAAAGATGAATTTTTTAAAGAAAGTATACTAACATTGAAGAACAACCCTGTGAAATACACAATATCTTGATGTTGTAAACCATAATTAGAAAAAGTATAAGTGTTGTGTTGTCTGCTCCACAACTCAAAACTTAGGTGTTGTGAACCATAATAGGGGCAATAATAAATTTTAGCTAATTAATAATTCTTACAGAATGCCAATTTAGCAATGAAGCTAAATTATTTGACCCAATAATTTTTTAGCATTTTCGCGATGGAGATTTAGCTTTAGATACCATCATTACAGAATACGGGTGCCGGCTGCTCAATTCTGGCGTAAACAGAATTGATTTCAGACTCACAAGCATACAGAACCAAAATTATGATAATTAAATTTATATAACACACTAAAAGCTTTCTTCTATAAAAAGTATGAAACGTTGGGAAAGTCAAGCTGTAATCAAATAGATATGTAAATAATTTTTGTCTTTGCTTAAGCAAGAAAATGAATTTAAAATTTTAAAAAGCACGCTTAATTTGTCTGAATCCTTTTAGATTGTAATCTAATATAAAAAAATGTAATGTATAAGCTGAATATTTTAGTATTTTTGTTCCTCGTTTTCCGAGAGAAGATAAAATTCCCTACCGAAATGTAGATACACAATTTTAAATTAAATATATTGGTTCTTCATAATTTTAAAACTTTTGTTCACTATAGTTTGCCCCTACTCATCATCTAAAGATTGTAGTATCCTTGTAGCATCGTCGCCGTCACTCCATCGTTCATTGCATTCATGCGACAAAAGTAATTTCCTGCAGTCATTTTTCATACTCCATTATGTTAATTTTTTATTTTATTCTTTTTGTTATTTAAAGTTACTTTTATTTAAGATTTCGTCTCGTTCCATGATGTTCTTAAAAAGTTTCTCATATTTATGCAAACGTTTAAAATAAAACACATTTACATCAACTTTCTTTTTAGTCAAAAATAGCATTCACGCTGTAAGGATTCAGTTTCTTTTTAGAACAGATTTTTTTTTCTTGTACAGTAGCAGTGTAACTCACATTCCTTCCGCATGGACTCGTTGTCAATAGATACACCTATTCCTTCTGATGTACTATAAATGTTTAACTAGTATCACAATAGAAGTTTCTTTTTAACTGTTCAGGATTTACAGCTTTATTTATTAATTGGTTAATATTTCCAGAAACACTATCTGGAATCTTTAACGTTAATTTGAATCTTTTATCTATTATAAAGCTATACTTTATATCATTACCTTGTAAAGCATACTTTATAGTGGAAAAGTTTATAAACTACGGAATGATCTTTCTAGATGATTAGAGAGAATGGAAGAACATTGTCATTCACTGGACAAAACATACGTGATAAAATACATTCAAACAACAAATGAGAACAAGTGAGAGTCAGGTAACCCCTTTAAAAGAGCAAAAGTAAGTGTGGGTGGATTTAAATTTCGCAAGCGGTAAAAAGAGGCGTGGACTTCGGTAACCCTCTTAAAAGAATAATAATAATTTTCTACTTGAATTTGTTCTCTTATTTTCTTTTTGCTCTCATCACTGTCATTATCTTAACAAATTGAAGTACGAATACTTCAGATCGAAATTGATTCAAGTTTTATTGTTATGCACTTAAACCCCTTAGAAATTTAACATTATTATTCATTCACTACAGGCTCCTAGTCAAGTAGCAACGGAATTCGAATTAAAAAGAAGGGCAAAGCAGGGCCGATAAATAAATGGTTTGTGCATTTTACTCTACACTTATGTATGTTCCAACTAACACTCTTTAGTCAAAAAGTTTTCTGCTTAAATGAGAGGGTCCTGTCACGACTTATGCATGAATGCAAATCTTTTTCAACATTAAGTCGATTTTACAAGAACATATTTGGAAAATGTATACAACTTTTATGGTTGTAAAGTGGTTGTTTCCACCTCAATATCGACTGCTATGTTTATTCGATGAGAAGAACATTCTTACCACTAAAAGATATTACGTTTTCTTCATAAATTAAATAATATATATGTATCTTCTTTTCTGACCTTTACCCGCATTTTGAAGAATACTTCTAAAATAATTAAATCAATTAATAAATACGTAATTCCGTTTGCGAAAAGTGTTTTCGAGTTTAGTTTATTGTGTCCTGAAAAAGTAAAATGATTTAAGAACTAGTAATTAAATTTTAAGTTTCTGACTATTTAAGTCTAAACGTCATTCTGACCGTATTATAAAACTGAATAAAACAAAATTAGTGACGTAATTTCAACTCTACAGCTTTCGCTTCATTTATGCAAAACTTAAAGATGTTACTTAAAAATGTGTAATGTATGCCATTGTATGTCACTCGTTAACATATTAACATCCAAGTATCCTTTTCGTTCTTTAATATTAAAGATTTTCTACCCTATCGATAATAGGACTTTTAGTATTTCAGGGCGATTTTCTTAAGAAAGCTGTTGCTAAAAAACTGTGCATTTTTAAAAGCTAGAAATTATATTATCTTATTGATCTCTTTACAACAAGCTCTATCACACTAGTTATATGGAGATGAGGTAGTTCGTCATCAGACAGGTGATGATTAGATTTATGAATTAAACTTCAATGCGCTGGTGTATTTGCAAAAAATTATTTAATTTTTGAGTTGGTTATTATGTAAAAATTGTTTTTGATGCTGATGAGATGATGCGTCATTTAGGATTTCAAATCTATAGCACATTTTTACACCCGAAAAACATGATAACATCACTTTGACTTCCTGAGTTTTATATCCTTTAGCTGCACTCGCAAAAAAAAAAATTTTAACCTAATTTCTAAACTAAAAATTTATTTAGCCCAATTTATTAATTTATCTGTCCTTCAAAGGGAAAATTTAAATAGAACCCTCTATTCTCTGTCTTCACAGAATCTGAACTTGTAAATAAAAACTTTTAAACGGCAACTTGTAAACACATTCCTCCTTACTTATTATTGAAACAATAACTTGCTTACATGGCTCATTACATAATACATATTACAGTAATTTCCATTATTACCATTACAGGTACTATAGTCTACTAAAGTCCACTATGCAATAAAGCTGCAAAACCCTGCAGACGACAATACGAAAATCACAATATTACAATTTCAAGCATAACAAGCCAATCATCAGAACCAAACAGCAGGAATAATAATAGCAAATAATAAGGAGAATAAAAGAAAAGTCTTGCGAAAAGAAACAATCATTATCTAAGGATTACCAAATTACTGCTTTATGCTGCCTTTGGAGGCAATTGTCGCCTTCGTAATGATTATTAGATACATTTCATATTTTACGATTATTTGTAGAAAAAGGAGGAAATTCACTCATTGTCCTAAATGCAGTTACGAATAATTTTTTTCGCTTTCTCTGCAGTTTGGTTGATCGGCTTACATTCAGCCGTGAAAAGCTTAAGTTTATTTCTGCTGTAATAGTGAGCATTCTTTGTGGTATAGGCCAACATAAAATAGAAAATATACTTACATGTGAATATGTATACTTATACTCACTCATACACATTATTTGTATAGAATAGGTCCTTTATATAATATAGATGTCTACGCAAAAGAAACGAAATTTAGGCTAGAAGTAGCACATAAAAAAGAGCTAAGCAATTATTAGATAATAATAAACTAAAACAGAAATTAAATTATGATAAGTAAATATTAGACTATAATTTTAAAATAGGAAACCTAGTATTAATTAAAATGAATCAGGCCATAAGTTGGATTCTCAATATAAAGGTCCTTACGTAATTAAGAAAATAAATATAAGAAATAATGTTACTATAGTTGATAAGAAAACAAATAAAACACAAATAGTACATAGGAATAGACTTAAAATTTTTAATCCTTAAATTTAATATTATTAACATAAGAATAAGAAAATTTATAAATAAGATAGACATTAACATAAATACTGTAAGCATATAAAATAAGAATTATAATACAAATCAAAATAATACAAACAAAGCGCACACTACAATACAAACATATAAATGGTCATGGGATTATACCATAAAATTAGCATTGTGAAGATTCTTAAAAATACTGGAGGTGTAGTGTGATACCAGCAGTCTGTATGACTTGCACTAAGTAGCACAACACAACAGTCATAATTGCCTGCATTAAATGTCTTACTACGCCTATTTCGTATATTAAAATACTTTCGTTAATTCTTGTTATTACTCTCTGTGCTTAAATATTTCCAGTTCTACCATTTTAGTATATTTGTAAATTATAAATAACTTGCAGTAATAAATTCTTTATTAGTATTCTGTATACCGTTGATGGAAAAACTTAGTTTGATTGTATCGTTGGAGTCTTACCCCAAAATACTCAATACAATTATTAAAAAAATCATACACCCGGCTAAATATGAAAGTACGGGAACGATGCGGTTAAAAGTTTTTGTAAATGAGTTGGATTCAACTCAATTTTATGACCTAATCCACGGTCTCAGCTATTTGTACTTAATGAAGTCAAAAGTAAGTTATCGTCTGAAGCATAATAATATACGTACAAACAATTTCAAATAATAGTGCTGCCTTTAAACTCCTTGCCTAAACATTAAAATTTCTAAAGGTATCGAACGAATTGTAGTTATATAAAAGACGTTACAAAACATCTCAAATTATAAGTATTACAAGTAAGAATATTAAATTCGACTGTGACGAATTTTGCACAACCTTCTTAAAATCCCCAAAAAATAAAGTTCATACTTGTATGTTGAACACAACAAAACAAAGCAAGTCAAGAAGTGATGAAAACATTGAAGTAGTAAGGAAATGATTTCGGATAATCGTCGAATCAGGCGGAAGAGAAGTTGCTGATCCTGTTGGCATATCGTTCGGCTCATGGGAAGCAATTTTACGTCATACTCAAATTGCTAAATTTTGAGCAAAAACAACGGCGTCATCGCTCAGAAACTGTTGAACGTCGTCAACGACGATCCAGATTTTCTGTGGCATAAGTGTATCACATCGTTTTGGTGTTAGCAAAGTCCTCTGTGCATTTCACTATATGCTAAATGCAGTTAATTCAAATGATTTCTTAGAACAACTGGAGCTTTAACTTTATTAAATTAATTTCATTGTTACCATTTTCTTTTCCATTTGCTTATTGGCTCATCTTTTGTCAACTCAAATAAAGATGAAAGAGGAATAAATGAAAGCAAATGGAATAGAACTATAAACCTGTTGCCAAGTAAGTATTTTAACCTACTGCGTGTTTTAGTTAATACCTTATTGTGTTTATTGTTATGTATAAAAGATCCCTGATGATCTGCATTTAGCATGCAGTGGAATGCGCATAGAAGCGAGCTAACACCACAATAATCAATTTCATTTTGTTTTTTAGTCAAATTTAATTTTTGGAATTTCAGTGGAATTGAAATATTAAAGTATAAAAGTAATATCAAATAATGACAATTTTTTCATTATAAATTTCGTAAAATAAAATAGAATAAAATATATTTATTTTTATTGCTTAATTAATTTAAAGAAACTGACAAAACTTTCGTTGACAAATGCAAGCTTTAAAACATTTTAGACGTTATCATTGTCACTTATGAATGAAGCTAACATACGGCAACGTGCGTTAATATTAACAAATTAATGTTATATAATAAATAAGTACAGTTTAACAAGTTACTACCTTTAATGAGAAAAAAATACAACGACGTGGTTTCACAGACAGTTCTAATGTTAAAGTTTATAAGTAGAGCGCAAAATGTGTGCAAATAAAGAGCAATACATTGTTTAACCGTTTATTTTTTTATAAAACAGCAGCATATTTTCAAATTTTTAAATGTGTATCTACACTTCTGTACTAGAAAAAGGTCGTGCTTGTATGTTCTCCAAGAGTATTATACGAAACAAACAATCCTATTGCTAAAAGTTTTTCAGAATAGTTACGGACTGGCATACCACATGGTAAATAGTTGGTAGTTGCATGATTTCGAATATTCAATAAGAATTTTTATTATTAATTATTATTATTTTCTATATGATATATAATTTTCAATGGAGAAAACCCTATGAAACAGAACCTGTTAAACATATACGAATATGTGTATATAAAAAACAATATGGAAACACATTATTACATATAATAAAATTCTGGTTTATTTTATTTAAATGTCCATTTCCATCAAATGTTAGTGTGTACAGACATGTACAGCTTGTTTTAGATTGCTTTGGATCTGCGGGTTAACGATGTTTTCGTTTGGCGCACAAATTTTTGAATACACGATGTTTCTTTACACAAAGTTCAGCAGGTACTTTGCATTTCACATAAATGGGGCGTTTCATAATATTATTCTTTTCGTAATTACATGCAATGTACATTGTTTTCTCCTTGTCCATAGTGGTTTTTACTGCGGCACAACCCACATGGGTACTGCCATCCGCAACCATGGCTGTGAAATGACCAATAACGCTGAAAATATAAAAATATTATGATTGTCTTAAATATCGAAGTCAATTTTTAACTTACTTTGAAGGTGTTTTGTGGAAGTATGAATCAATTTGAGATTGATCGCAGTATTGTGATTCTAAAAACCACGTATTCAATGCATCCTCGAATACGTTTTTTACATTTATATCGACGTTGCCAATTACAGTACTGTAAAAAATGTTTTGCCCAGGCGATTCGAAAACTGCAGTTTTGAAACAATCATCATGTTCAAAGTCACATCTTTTAACATTTAAAGTAGCAAGGTAAGCCAATTCAGAATCCCATACAAGAGGGGGCATGTGGCAAGCGGGAGAGAGCTTGTCAAGTAATCCTCCTGCAGTTAAGTTACGTTTTTTATTGTGAAATTGCAGAATAAAATTTTGCAGATCTTTGTCCATTTTCACCACTTCAGAATGTTTCAGACATTGCCTTCCGAATTGCTGTAAAAATTAAATTAAAAATTACCTTTTTTTTATATGCACTTATACATATATAACAGTACATATGTATATGTATAGTATTTACTTCGTTAATATTACAAGCAAAATGAGGTATTGTTTTCTTCGTGGATGAGTCGTAGCATTTCAAATCGCAATAACTTGTACTGGGGTGAACAGCTAAGGCAATAGTGGCCATAGCTGAGACGAATATAAGAACGTTCTTCATTTTCTAAAGAATATGCTCCCAACTAGTTACGAAACCGAATAATTATGAGACTGAAGCAGCAGCCTTATATACCCAAAAATTTGTTTACACTTAAACAAAAGTTTTTTAAATTTTTATGAATACAAGTGTTTTGTTCTGAAAGGGTTTACTTACGCGATATTGATGTTGTTATTTTTTATTTGCTATTATCTTTTCTTATTTGCATATGTACGAGTATATTATATATACATATATTAGCCTAACTATTTACCTGGAGGTGTTACGTGGAAGTATTAATTAATTTGAGGTTGGCTGCTGTACTCTGGTGCATTTGTAGGACACACTATTATACTTTTTCAGCACATGTGTTACATTTGATAAATCGTACGATTGTGTATAATAGTGAATCCTTTTTATTTAAAGAAAAGAAAGGATAATAATTTAAGTAAGTACTTCCGAACATGTTCTTCACAAATAAAAACTATTTTAAAAAAAAAGGGAAAAAGGGCCTTTTATTTTATTGTAGCCAACGAGTGCCATCAAATATAAACGTTAATGCAAAACATGTAAATGAAACAAATGGTGTCAGAAGTGGGATTCCAAAATAAATAATTAAATAAATTAAATAAAAAGTGGTAATTTTATGTAAAAAAATTATGAATTCTTGCCACAAGGTCGTACGGTCAGTAAGGAATATTACCTTGCGGTTCTGTGCCTTTTTGACGAAGCAATTCGTCAGAAACGCACCGAATTGTGAAAAACTCAATCATGGATTTTGTACCATGATAACGAACCAGCCCTTCACTTCGATGCTTGTGCGATTAAAGGACATGGTTTTGCTTGGAAATTAGAGCTGTTAGCGATACCAAAAAGCCGGTTTCAGAAGGGTTTCCAGGATTTGAAAATACGTTGATATAAGTGTTTCATATTTTGAGGGGATTAGTTTGCAGGGGACAGATAGTTGTTATAAATAAATAACTATTTTGGGAAAGTTTAAAATAACAGTTATGTTTTGATCACACCTCGTAAACATATAAGCATGTGTATATGTCGATACATATATAATAGCACACATCGCACATGCACATATTTTAAATGAAATTGTTGGGAAAAACTGTTCTTGCTTATGAGTAAATAAATGATTTTATCGAAAAGAAAATTTAAAGAGTAATATTTTTGAAGATAATTTAAGTTTTATGGAACAAAAGCTAACAATGGAACAAATATAAAGTTAAAATATTAAAAATTTACTGTTGAGAAAAAAAAGTTATATTTATTTTTATACTTTGATGTTTCAATTGCAATAGGCTCCCAAAGTGTAATGAAATTGATCGTTGTGGTGTTAGGAAAGTCCTCTATGCATTTCACTATATGCTAAATTCAGTTAATCAGGGAACCTTTATTCAAATGCTTTCTTAGAACAACTGGAGCTTTAACTTTATTAAATTAATTTCATTGTTACCATTTTCTTTTCCATTTGCTTATTGGCTCATCTTTTGTCAACTCAAATAAAGATGAAAGAGGAATAAATGAAAGCAAATGGAATAGAACTATAAACCTGTTGCCAAGTAAGTATTTTAACCTACTGCGTGTTTTAGTTAATACCTTATTGTGTTTATTGTTATGTATAAAAGATCCCTGATGATCTGCATTTAGCATGCAGTGGAATGCGCATAGAAGCGAGCTAACACCACAATAATCAATTTCATTTTGTTTTTTAGTCAAATTTAATTTTTGGAATTTCAGTGGAATTGAAATATTAAAGTATAAAAGTAATATCAAATAATGACAATTTTTTCATTATAAATTTCGTAAAATAAAATAGAATAAAATATATTTATTTTTATTGCTTAATTAATTTAAAGAAACTGACAAAACTTTCGTTGACAAATGCAAGCTTTAAAACATTTTAGACGTTATCATTGTCACTTATGAATGAAGCTAACATACGGCAACGTGCGTTAATATTAACAAATTAATGTTATATAATAAATAAGTACAGTTTAACAAGTTACTACCTTTAATGAGAAAAAAATACAACGACGTGGTTTCACAGACAGTTCTAATGTTAAAGTTTATAAGTAGAGCGCAAAATGTGTGCAAATAAAGAGCAATACATTGTTTAACCGTTTATTTTTTTATAAAACAGCAGCATATTTTCAAATTTTTAAATGTGTATCTACACTTCTGTACTAGAAAAAGGTCGTGCTTGTATGTTCTCCAAGAGTATTATACGAAACAACCAATCCTATTGCTAAAAGTTTTTCAGAATAGTTACGGACTGGCATACCACATGGTAAATAGTTGGTAGTTGCATGATTTCGAATATTCAATAAGAATTTTTATTATTAATTATTATTATTTTCTATATGATATATAATTTTCAATGGAGAAAACCCTATGAAACAGAACCTGTTAAACATATACGAATATGTGTATATAAAAAACAATATGGAAACACATTATTACATATAATAAAATTTTGGTTTATTTTAATATAATCATGTATTTACTTGAAGTGATAAGCGGTTGATGACAGCTATAATTTTTACATTTACATTACAATTTCTTCTGTTACAATTACATATAAAAAGGGTGCTTCTCAAAAGCTGTTGTTACCAAAGGATTTTTTTTAAAATAGTACAACTTATTGCACATCCTACAGGTTTAAACTTATGCATGTATGTTATTATTAGGATTGAAATTGTTCATTATATAAGGGAGCGAATATGCATAGTAATTTCAATTATAATTTTTAAATATTTTACTTAGAAAATAACAGTTATTTTTTAAGTTTTGTAGATTCGCCTTAAAGAAGCTAATATTCGCCTGCAGCATGGTTTGCATGGCTTAAAAAATATCAAGTTTTGAAAGATTGCAAATCAGTTCACTGCCATTTTTGTTTATCTAAACACCATTCGTTATTGCACAGTGATAACAATCAGCAAGACTTCTCTTCAATCAAGTATTCACCAACTGAAACAGCCGCAGTATCAATTCTCAAATTCGCCATCAGCTCTCCATTCTTCTTCAGGCGCTCTTTCGTCCACTGCGCATAAACACTCCATGGATTGCAACTTTTTATTATCAATGGCAATCATATTACTAATATGATTAGTATTAGTATTAGTGCTATTTTCGATTCAACATCGCAACTTAACTTTATAACATCTCGATTCCCAAAGCAACTTCAATTACATACAAGCAAATCGATTAAATTGATTAAAATATTTCATTTTTAAAGAAGCGGTTTTTTTTAGCAATTTTTTTTTTATTTTGTATAGGTAGTTAAATACTTTTGACAGTGGAATTAGTTACACATAACATAGATAAGTTCTTTTCAAAAATATGTTTCCTTATATTTGCATGTTTTCAAAACTCTCTAAAATGGTTTGTTCTTAAGAGGGATTTAGTTTTACCACTGCCACTCTCCCAGTTGAATATAAATCTTAATGTCTTATTTTCATAGAGAGCGCCTTCTTTATCTTGTATATTCTTTTCGAACTGCTCTATATGGCATTTTAAGTTTTGCAAGCCAAATTAAGTAAGAATGGTGATGAGATGGCAAATATGAAAGTTAGGTTACAGAAGAGCTATTATAAGGAAATAACTCGCCCATTAATCCAAACCCAAGGAGCTTTTCAAAATAATGAAAGACAAGTTCAATGTATCGACACGCAATGAACATCCAACTGTCAGACGTGTTCGCACTTTAACACAATTACCAATCGCACATGCTGGTAAAAAGTTGTATGTGTTCTCTGCAACTCGTCATCAGTTGATTTCTTACTAGAAAGTTCTTTTCTACGAAATTGTTTGACATATCATGATAATATTTTGAAAAAGTTTTCAAATTGCAAAAAAATGGGCAAGAAAAGCACAACTCACATATAAAAACATTTGTTTCTTATTAAAAAAAAAAAAAAAAATAAATAAATAAAAAATACATATTTATATCATTATGTCTTGTTTTAATAACTCAAGACTCATTTGCAAACAATTTTGTTTTGTTGTTTATTTGGTTTTACCATCTACTCAACAATCTCCCTTTCCGTTTTGTGGATTCAAGTGTTTATATGTTTAATTGGAATAAATTTTAATTTGTACAGCATACATTATTCTATTATTACCTTGTTTTGTCATAACAAAGACGTATATGTGAATTTATTAAATATTGTTCAAAACTGCCTGTAAAGGGTGGTTCAATTTTAAGAACCGACATTTGACCTTTTTCAATTTCAGACTAACTCAATTTGAACAATCGGAAGATAAACAATCTAGTAACGCGTTTAGGTTATTCAGGCTTATTATTAATATGGGCATTCAAATCACTTCGTAATTTATTGGGTCAATTAAATCGTCCAAATTTGCGTATAATCTGAAATATCGTGCAAAAATTTGATTAAACACCAGTCCAGGCTCCTACTGCAGAAAATATTGTGGAAAGATAATCCAAAAGTGATTGTCGAAAATCCAATGCATCAACAAAGAGTGACTGTTTGTTCTGGTTTATGGGTTGGCGGAATCATCAGTTACTGTAAATTGTGTTCGCTATCATGATATGATAACGAATTTAATATGACCCGAATTGGAAGATATGTATGTGGACACGATGTGGCAAGTGGTTCAACATAATTGAACCATACCATATTATTATATAATGAAAATAAATGACAATTTCCTAAATAATTTGTGTCTTATTCAAAATCAACATTGGCCCTTAAAATTTAAAACGCTTTATTTGCACGATTAGTACGAGTATTTTATTTGAATGACTTATAAGTATATTCAAGTTCCATGCAAATCATTATAATTATTAAAATATTTTGAAGTCTTTATGTTTTGCAGAGAATTTAAATAATCAAAGAAATTTAAAAATTTATTTATTCAGATTTTAAGTAGAAATATGAGTAGCAATAATTCGCTTTTTAGCGACTTTTTTTTGCTTGATTTGACTTATAAGACTTGGATATTAAATTCTTCAAAATATTAATATGAATGTTAATTGTTGCAAATTTATTTAGCGAAAATATTTTCTTTCCCCGTCTTTTATTTTAACATTTTTTTAATTGATTTACTATTTTTATTTCTTTTAGTATACAATTATGTTCAGATATGCCAGCATGAGTTTGTCATCAAAATTGAAGAGGTTAATAATTTTTTCGCTTTTCGCAACGAGATTCTAAATCAACGGCGATAATTAGCGCTGAAAATTTCATATGAAAAAACATATTGTTTCGGGCACGTACCCCAAGTGAACAAATGTTAATAAATATCAAATATATCTCTTAAAACTGTTTTTAAGCATAGCGAGTAACCAGACGAGTATATATATCAAATTCTCACAATATTCAGAAACATTCAGCATTGCTTTTCAGCACAATTTATCAAATTGATTGAACTGAATGAACTATTACATTAGGAATATAGATAAATCTCATTATGCAGAATTCTAACCTTATACGTCGCTGGAGCTTCCAACTTCATGTTATAGGGTATATTTATTGACAGTTTCTTTATGTGAACTATTTATTCAAGTAACCTGCAAGCAACCCATTTCTTTTGCACTGGCAGACATTTTTCCTAAAATGCTCAATTTCAACTTGTATTAAATTCCCAAAAATTAATACCCAACAAAATATTAATTTATTGATTAAAAAATATTTTGAAATTGATTATTCAAAAATGTATTGTCCTATACCGTACACCGTACTCCACAGTGTTACATACTTTAAAATTCATTTATAGAAAATTTTTGAATGCGATCCTTTTATTTACATATAAAATGCATGTGGTTTTTTTTTTTTTGATAGGCATCAACAATTCTGTAGGAGCGATATGCTACGCATTCCATATTGGCTTCTGTCAAAAGGGAGATGCGGGAGTAACATTTCTTATTTTGTTGTTCTCCATTTCCCAGCAAAAGAGTGACGATAATAATATATAATCAAATATAATAAATTATATATAATCAAGTCAGAGATGTAAAGCATTTGTTTTTTTTTTGTGGGTTTGCCACGAAACCAGAGATAAGAAAGTGAAGAAAGTAAAAAAGGGAGTATAGAAAATTTTAAACCTTTAGGGGTTATAAATCGAGAAAAATATAAAACAATATATAGAACAGTGTCTCGTGCATTTTGTTATCATTAGGTCTTCAATCGCAAGCAAATCTCTTCAAAATTCTATTCGTTCTAAAACCTTTTTATAACTGTGTTGTAAAAGACCTTCTAACATACCTTCTTTAGGAACGCTTTAGAAAAACTTTGTTGTATTGCCTTCTGGCAAATTTAGTGTTGAAGAGCTTGAAAATTTCAGTCGAAAGAAGTGGAGGATTTTTGTCTGAACCTGTGTATGGCTGCCGACAATAGTTTCGATGTGACGATTGTACGTATTTCACTTATTTGATTGAAATACTTTCTTGCTCTTCTTGTGTGTATTAGTTGACTATATGGTACGTAAATCTTTTATTGATTATCGAGTAAGTGAACAGGGACAATGCTTTGGTCATTTAAACCTTTCAAACAATAACTAAAGTACATCAGGAAAAATCATAATATTTTTTTACGATTTCTGGGGGTAGTGAATATTTTTATCACTACAAAATAAATTAAAAAACGAATGTTAAATGATTACAACTCACCACTACTCGCATATAAATACCTTTGAGACCATATTTTGGAGTTTAATTCATCAAAATATTGTGTACAGGAATTTAGCGATTAGATGTGGAACAAGAGAGTTTTCTATTATTTTTGCCAGAAAATTGAAAATGAAAAAGTGGTATTTTTACAATGAACAAGTGTCAAGAGTTTCATCACGTAAACAAAATACAAAAAAGAAATAGAAGAATATAATATAGAGATTAACACTCTAAGATAATTGCTTTTATAATGATGATGGCATCATTTCAGTTTCTTTTTATCCCACAGGCATTACAGATCCGAAGCAAGCAAAAAATCACTAATAAAAGTTTGACCTGCAAGCTGCGAATTAAGTTGCATTTAGCCCCTTTTCTTACATCGACAATGCTGAATTCAATTTCTCCTAACATTTCCGTTACATTAATGTAACACAAGGCATTTTTATTAACCACCCTTCCAACGGGAAAATAAGGACTCAGCAGCAATAATGGACTTTGGTACAGCAAATAATGATGATTATGTCGGTGTTGTGTATTTATTTATTTTTTTCTCCTTGATATTATCTCTTTAAATGCAGGAGTATTTAATCTGAAGCTGGAAAAATTCAACATTGCGAGCACCTGTTTAATTCCACTAATGAGAAAAGATTCACTCACATTAAGTGGCAAGCAGTAACATACTCGCTCTGTGCTCCCTTTCTTTGAGCCTGGCAATACATATCAGGAATAATTAGTGCCGGAAGCGAGGAAAACAAAAAAGTACACAAGTTGTTAAAAGACTATAAAATATATTTTATATTCTGTTTTTATGCTTCTATTATACGCCCAAAACAATGCCAGTTGTTCTTGTAGGTATTACTGTTGTTGTTTACTTTTTTATATTTCTAAGATTTAGTCCAGAGAGTCAGGATAATTTCCTTAATGTGCTACAAAATATTTGATTTCCAACACCGCTCCCTTTTATTATTTTTAAAATTTTACCCGCATCGTCAGTGAGGATACTTTTCCAGAATTCATTGTATACTTTGCTACTGCAGCAAATTTATCATATTCTACGAAGCCTCTATACGGGATGTTTTCCTAATGCCAGACCAAAATTGGTTCCTGCCGGAATTGTGACAAGACCACATCCATATAGTGGCCTTATTGGTACTCTCACGAACAACTAAAGTAATGATTTTCAAATACTTACGTATATATGTACCTTATTTTTGTATTCGATGGACTGTAATTTATAGCAAATGAGACACCGATCATTATCGGATTATGATACGACTCTATTTGATCACCAGTATCTGCTTGTAATACGGGCACCTGTTGGTAAATCAAATTCTAATCTCACTACTAAACTCTTTTAGTAGCCTCTTCACGACCATAATTGTAGAAAACTAACACTTAATGGCAAAGTTAATGGCGAGTAAAAATGGAAAGCCGAAGAGCATTTGGCAAGCGAACGCTGCATAGGTTACCAGTTCGAAACAGCTCGTAGATTCGAAATAGTGTGATGAAATCATATTAGACACTCTGTGTATTAAATAATAAGATCTAGCAAATAATAAAATCTTTTTTTTTATACACAATGTCGGCTTCGACTAAAGGTTGTGGCATCTTTAAAATTTTTTAATTGACGACACGCCATTATTCAGGGCAGTCAGCTTATATGCAGTGCTTCAGTAGGAAATTTTATAAATTTAAAGTTTAAGTTTATATAAAAAAACTGTGGTCTTAAACAAGTTTTTGGAAAATTTTAATAGAGTAATAATATGTCAGGAACATACATATATAATAGAAAAAAGTAGAAAAGGGTAAAAAATTAAAAATATTCAAATTGAAAGTAGAGGATAAATAGGATCCAACTTCAATACACAATTTCACTTTAAAAATATGTGTAACATCTGCTCTAAATATTTCAATTCAAGAAAAGTGGTTGCTTCTTTTAATAGATATAATAATAGTCCCATAATATGGACACTAAATATCTACACATAAAACTGAAAAAAGGCAAGTGAACTATTTAGAACTATTTAGAGACGCGACACATTATACTTACTTAAACCATTAAACTTAGAATATTTAAGAATATGCAAGAAAACGTTAAAAAGCTTTTGCTGCAGCACTTTATTTTTGATATAATTTTTTATCGGTTCCCAATCATACAAAACAGTCGCACACAGTTTTCCTATGGACATTTAAAGAAAATATATCGCAATAATGACGACATAGTGAAATTTTATAAATTTTTCACCAAAGTTTTCAATTCAAATTGAAGTAAAAGGATTTCTTACCTTCAGTTAATTTTTGAAACAAAAATATATGGAAGTGATAATAATTTTAATAAATTAATAAAAAGTTGGTTTTTTTTTAATTTGAAGCCAGTCAGATGAAATATTTTACTGCAAATCTGTAATCATTTTTAAGCAATTCGTTATATGTCCAAATTGCTTTTACACCATTAAAAGATTTTCCCTTTGCGCAATAGAGACGAAATGGAAAGATTACAACTTTTCAAAAATTTACAACTTGTAGTGTTTAAAATAGACGTTAATTGACCAAGTTTCCTTTCAACTGTTACGAGTATTTATTGAGCGTCTTTAGGTACCCTACACTGAGAAAGTTGGTCATATGAATTACTTGTGACGATGATTTTTACTCTGGTTGGTGCATGGTGACGTAGTTTTTTATTGATGGATGAGTTTCCATTAAAGTAGTCATGGAAATTTAGGGCAATTTAACAAAGAGAGTGGCCAATGCCACGTTCTAAAATTTATCGTTTCTAAATTTAAATTATTTTCTGGACATCAATTGCTGGGAGTATATCGATTCTTAAGTTTGTCGTGCCCACAAATAAATCTAAAATCGTTTTATAGATTTTTCCAATAGTTTTATCTTTTTAAAATTAAAACATAATCTCTGCTTGCTCACTGTTGAAGTTAATGCATAAAGCAGGCATTAGGCATGTTTTGGGCTCGGTTAAGATGTGGTTTCAGGAAGGTGGTACCACATCGCATACAAGCAGGAGACCTCTGCGAAACCTTTTGCCACAACAAGTTATTATTCTCTTTGTGGGGATACGTAAAAAGCAAAGTTTATGCAAACAAATGAGAAATGCTTGAGCAACTCAAACAAAATATTCGAGGTGAAATTAATGAAATTCCACAAGAAATTAAAAATGATTTGAAAGGTCGCATTTGTGACGTTGATATTGTATAAGATAGAATATCTTTCATTTAATCCAAATTTATAACCAGAGAAAGTAGTGCAACTTTCCGGCAGACACCCTGTATTTATCGAATTTACTTGGTATTTTCCTAGGATTATTTTTTTTTAGTTTTATATATCAACCTTAAGGGAGGACCACATGATTGGCTTAATGCATCGATTATATATGCCACTATATATACCAATCAATGTAATTTCCAATATTTTACCGTTTCTTATTTTTACAATGTATGTTAAATATTTTGGCTTTAAACGTCACAAACATTGTAAATTTATTAGTCTATAAAAAAATACAGCAATCGTATCATTGGCGTTATATTAAAATTGTATTGTGGCACATTTAATTTTAAAATGTTTTACTCTTTGGCAATTGGTGGCGATAAATTTTTTTAGCATTGTTCTATCATGCATTCAAAGTAATCATGTAATCCTGCATTTGGTGAGAAATGTTAATGCCGGTACGAGAGGGGATAAGAAAATGAGTCTAAGCGTAGGTATATTGCAATACAATAAACTAGATAAATAAAATGTGCATTTTCGAAAGGTGGCAATGAAACATCCAAAAATGGTAGTCGATTCATTCTTGTAATTTTTGTAAGTTTAGAAGTTTCAATTATGCGGAGTGTAGTGCTTTTAATTAAAGTCACATATTACAATTTCTTAAAAAGTGTTATACACAATAAATTACAACTAAAAACACTCAACAGTTGTAGTACTTTTTAAAACACTTGCAGGCGTCGACCTCAAAAGAACATAGAATTCATCGCCACACTCATTTCTAACTCTAATATTTGGTATGAGGTGTGGGGTAAGGGGTAGTAGGTATCCTTATTGAAAGTTTACTGCAAATATATTTTCGCTTTACAACATGCTGGCCTCCCCCACTTATTGCTGTTTTTGCTGTTTTAAAAACATGTTCAGGTGTTTTAACGCTCATTTATGAAATAAACTGTCACAAACAAGTGTTTGTAGTGTAAATTTCGTGTCAGAAATATAAAACTGTTGTGTTGGAGGACGTTTGCAATATAATACAAATTTATATCCTTGCTGGATTTAAAGCCTTAAAAGTTTTCCCATTTAAAATGTTGTTCTTTTCACTGCAGTCATCTTCAACTTGACAGTAAAAAGTGTGTTTTTAGTTCTTTTTATATACTTTTTTTGCTCCTTGATTTATAGAGTCTTTTACTTGGCGGCTTATGAACCGCGGTTTTGTCTTTCCATTGTACCAATTTAAAAAAAAATCATTTTTTAGAAAAGTTGAAAATATTTTGTGTTACTCTCAACAAAATCGTGCACTGTTTTTGCTCGTAGCGTTGTTATTTACACCTGAGACTTATGCCATTAGTTCCTCTTATGTGACAGAGAGGAGCTTGTTAAACCCTAAGATGCATAGCATACATTTTATAGCCTGTGCTTCCTTCACAAAAAAAAAAAAAAAATCAATAAAATATTTTACTTGGAATATTTATGCTTCGTATATCCTTTTTCCTTTATCTTGACTTTATAGCGGACATCTCAGAGTAAAGCGTATTTCCGTTTTAAAATACTTGTTTCCTTTTTAGTTACTTGATTTACCAAATTTTTAGTTGTGATCAACTATTTAATACTTTAATTTAGTTGTTAGACATTATATTTCATTGCCAGTTTCAATAACTACTTTGTCTTTGTTAACTTTATGACCATATTTCCATATTCTGTCTAATACACGTACTTCCGCTGACTGTAATTTAAACTTTCTTTGTTGCTAGTTTAGTTCTGTTTAGTTAAAATCATACTCACCTGTAAATGTAAATTGTTTTGTTTTAATGGAATTAATTGTGTTTATTGTTATTTTGAAAGGTCTGAAAATTTTATATGTCCGTTTCATGCCGATTTGGCTTTATAAATTTATTATTTATTTCAATTTATAAAATTTGCCTGAAGAAGAATGTACGACTTTAGAAAAATCTAAGTTAATAAAAAAATAAGTAATGCTGGCATTTTACGTCCCTCAAGAGGCAAGTCGAAGATGAAGAGTCTCTATTCTGTATTTTTAGATCCCAAATTTTAGTAATATTTAGTTATTTATTTAATTAATTATATAAAGGCATTTCATTGCGAACTGATGTTTTTCAATAAAATGAAAGTTATAACACGACTAAACAAAATATCGATAACAGTAAAGAAAAATAATTGCTTGGAACTAAAATTTTAACATAAATCGAAATTTCCAAATCTGTCACTGATTCGTAGCAAATCGTGCATTTCTTCTACCCGTACCAGTAACGGAGAACTAACATTTTCAAAATCTTAAACTTTATTCCCACCGGCAACACATTACACATATAAATTAGAATTATTACAAATTAAGACAATTTACTGATTTTGAAATACAGAATATTTGAATCAGGCTAATAATCCAACTAAATTTAAATTGTCTCAGGGCCACATTGTTTTCTTTTGGCTTTCCAAAATTTTTATAAATATAAGTTTATAGGAGAACTTGAAATTATTGTTATTTTTATTTCTTATTACTTTAGAATCCATGTTTAAACTTTATATCGAAGCCAAAAATTTCATGGGGTGAAAATCACAAAATACAATGAAATTCTAAAAATAAGAAATGGTAAAATATTGGCAATTACATCCTTCCACCTTAAATTTTAATTCAGTATACTGAATTCCCCAAATTTTTGGCGAACCCCCAAACTTAACATTACGAGCATGCAATTACTCTTGTCCAAACATTGTCTTAAGTGTTAAAAAAATTGTTTTCAAAAGTCGTGAAGCGTTAATGACACTGGATTTACTCATACAATACCACACTATTGTTTATCGCAATCCCTTACTTAGAAATTGAACTAGTTTAAAGAGAATGGGGAATCTTTGCCCATTAATTGGCAGTATATTACGAGTAATTCATATTTTATTTTTACAAGACTCTGGATCTAATAATCCATTAGATCCATCTAATGCATCTAATGTAAACAAATTTATTTCTTTTACAATTTTTGTATCACTCCTTGTATTTTCATATTTGGCAATATTCTTTTATTTGAATTTCTTTCCCATTGTTCGCTAGATAATTCATTTTTAATTAATGATTTTCCTACAGGCGCTGCTTAGCCTACGAATGTAATGCCATGTACTGCAGGCTTGATGGAGTACAACTGGTTCCTGGATGGTCAGTTCTGTTTATTAAAATGAGAGCTGGATAAATCGCACATAATCAGACTTACAATAATGTTTATATCCTTTGTGGCAAGTTATCTAGTCTGAGAAACTGAAAATATATAAATAAAATAAAAAAGATGCACAATTCCAGAGAAATACATACACGCATCCATACATAATTGATGGTATTAGAATGAAACGGAAATGGAGGTGGCTTCAATTTATAGGCATCCCACCCACATAAGTTAAAATCTTTCAAATGGCTATTGTAATAATTAATCCATCAGGCACAAACTATGATTTGTTTATATAAATTAAACAAACATACATGCTTTCAGGGTTAGAGGTTTGCCGAAAGCCGCTATTGAACTTGAATTTAATTATAATTTACTTTATACTCGTTCATTCATGTTTTATGTGGCTTGTACGTGTATTTGAAAAACCAATAATTCTTTTAATTGTCATTCGTTTTATACGCCTTTCAAAAGCTTTTACAAGTGTATACTGAGTAAAACTTTTTGTTTGTGCGTGTTTTGCATTGTTTGAAATTGTTTGATTTATTTTTCAGATGTTTAGCATTTGGTAAGACCGTAATTTCCTTTTATCGTTATTTTATGTATAAGTTTCATAAAAGTTTTTATTTAAATTCGAAACATATAATGGCCCAAATGGCATATTTTCCATTTGCAAATTGAATACTTTGTTTTTAAAAACATAAACTATTAACACTTTATTTAGTGGTTGGTAACTTTTTGTTGACTTTTTATTGGTCATAAATTACAGACTCTTCCTAGACAAGTAGTACGAAATAAAAAGGGTTGATTTTTGTTTAAATAAATACATTTACGAAATTACTGAATTTTTGTTTCATTAAATATCGCAATTTATCGTCTAAAAATTGAAGAGAGTGTGCCGATTTCTTGCGGCTTTCCATTAAAAAGTGTATCTTTAAGTATATCCATCTACATATTTTCGCGTATGTGTGTCTGCACAGGAAGAAAGTGATTTGTTTGTGATTTATTGAAATTAATTTAAAATAATTATTTTTCCTCGACACTTGAAAATTTTCGTGTAAAAAATTACAACTTTAGCAATGACGATGTATACAAATTATATATTGTGTGATATACTGAAAGAATTCCTTTTTTCATAGCTTTGAGTAAACGAAACAAAAAAACGAAAAAAAAATTTTGATATATTTTTACTCTTTTTGTGGAATTATTTTGCCCGTCCTGTTGGAGTAAAATTCACTGGTTTTCTATTGGCAACAGCAAGATACACCCTTTTGCATTCACAATGAAACCGAATATTGTGTTTGAACCTGTGATGTTAGAATAGCTGACATTTTTAAACAATAAGTCTATAGTTTCCAAATAAATGTCTATACTTTCAATATTATCGTTCACTTTTTTATGTGCTATTTATGTACATCTCTTTGCAATCGTACTTGGCATTGAAAAATTGGACAAAAATAGCGCACATTATATATGGCAAAATAAAACTTTCTCAAAGCATTAAATACAGCTAATGGTAATGAATACTCGTCAAAAAAATGAATATTTATAATATGAAGTGCCGATGTGGCATTATAAAGTTGCTCCTATCTTCACAAAATAAGTACCTTAAGAAATAAATTTTTTTTGCTATAAAAAACTTAACAAAAAATGTAAAATTTTTTTCTTCAAATTCGGTCTTATTAGTGCAGCGGTTTTAATTGGTATAGTACTTTGAAGTAAATTAACGTATCACTACATTTTAAAAGTTTGTGGTCTTAATAAATAAAGTAAATTTTGTGAAAAGAATAATTCAATGTTTGTGGCTCTTTTTCATTCATATAATAATATTCCGTTTTAGATTATGTTGTTCTAATTTTTGCTCTGTAACTCCTACAAGATTTTGGAGCGGAATATATTAAAGAGAATGTGCTGTTGTATCTTGTATCTGCGGGTATAGTTGTTTGAAGTAGGTATGCTGCAAGTGGTGATAATAAGGGGTTCAATTACAACGCGCAGGAGTCTAAAATAAATAATTGTCTTAAATGCTTAAGCGATATTCAGACTCCTTTCTTTATACCATGAGAGTATTTAATCGTCGAACTACAAACTCCCCCCGAGACGCTACAAAAATCTATCCAATCTTCTCTATCTGATACTGATATCTTGAATAACTTTCAAAATGGCACTGTCCAATATAATCAGTACTAATAAATAAGCTTCTGAAATTTTTACATAATTCTCGTAACGTATTCCTTACTTTAGAATATATATATATGTATAAATATGTATATATATCCGAGGTTCAAAGAAAAAGGTTTACTAACTATCATTCAGTAACATTTTGACTGACATCTCAAGAAAGCAATTCTAAATGATACGGATTCTAATATGGTACATCAATCCGGAAAATCAATCCGGAATAAAATGGCTTTAATTTATAGGCATAGAAACGAAGGGGGTCTAAGAAGAATAAATCACTTGATAATTCTATATGATGGATAATGGAAGCATAGTAAATAAGATGAAGTGGTTGATCCATAATAAATGCTTAATTTGTATTTTTTTGAAATATCAATAAGTAATAAAATCATTTTCTCATTTTTAAATTATGACAAAACCATCAATTTAAATTTCGTACCATTTTCCGTTTCGCACAAACACATTTTAATATATTTTGGTAATATTACATCAATGTCCTTAATATGGTCATTTGCCAATTTCAATTATAGAATAAAACTACTTTAATAATTAACGAAACGTCTAAGCATGGTACTTTACGCTTAATGATATTACACGTTATTACTCTCTCACATAACCGAATTCTTTAGATACTGTGGATGCCTGCTATCATTAGCTTTTGCCTATACAGACAGTTTAAGCACAGCTGCGAAGAAGGCACTCAGCCTCATACAAGGCAGATAAATATTTGCTCTCGCCATGCCATCACAAGGCAAAAAAAATTAAAACAAGTAGCAAAACATGAAGGGCCACATTAAATAACAGCCCCATTATCAAAAGGAAATACAACAAATGTGCTGTGTTATCAATATGGCCGAACAAAAAAACGGAAATTATTGGATCGTCACACGAACAAACGCAACACTTGTGCATTTCCTGGCTAAAAAATTAAACGCAAGTTGCAAGACACGACAACTACCAAGTTGTTGTAAGAGAAAGTGCGTTAAATCTTAACAGTTTTTCAATTAAAATCATAAAAATTCCAAATCGACAGTGTTATTCAATGGTACACATGCCAGGAGAAGCGGAGGGAAGATTAATTTTTATTTGAATTGAAATGGAATATACTGCATTATTTTTTCTTCTTTACAGTTACTTTTGTCGCACAGCTGGCGAATTTAAATTGCAATTTAAACATCATGCTTTTGCTTTATAAATATTCTGAACGGGTGAGAATAAAATTGTAAATAAAAGTATGTAAATAATGAATTGTAATTTATTTAAATTAAAAATTCAGCTACGCGGACACTATAAATCTTCAGACACTGCAATTGAAGTGATCCATACTATAGAAATAAATGAGGATTCTTTTGATTCAGATAAAAGCGATGATTATGAGGATGATGAAGTTCATACAAGAAGTGAACTTTGTGGTAAGGACGGAACTTGTTGGCAACTTGGACCATTTCCAGAAGCAAATAATAACATAACATAACATACCATAATTAATATAACATAATTCTTAGAGAAATAAATCGTAAAGGACAGCAATTTACAACAGTATATAACACAAAAAACGGGACAAAAGCAAAAAAATTTTCGTACTTTTTAGAGAATTCAATGATTTTCTTGAATTGTGGAAGCTCATGAATTTACCACTTTATGGGGCAGGAATGTCATACAACCGATTTTGAGACATTTGAGACATTTGCCCATTTAAGTCAAAGATTTAAATCTAGTGAATGCTTAACTATTGATGACCAGCTGTATAACGCCCATTTAAGTCAAAGATTTAAATCTAGTGAATGCTTAACTATTGATGACTAGCTGTATAGATCCGCGGTCGTACCCGTTTTACATACTAAATGCCGTCAAAACATGAAAAATATGGCATAAAAATATTTTGGGTTGTGCGATGCATGTAACTCTTACCCTTTACCTAGCCAATTATATTCCGGAAATTTAATAGAAGGTGATCATCAAACTAAAGCAGCCTTAAGCTATAAAAAGTGCCCGAGATAATTTGTTTTTTTTTTCAGCTTTTATTATTTATTGAATTTTAGTTTTTTCTATGTTTTTGTTTTTTTATTTCATGAAATAAATTGTGTACCTTGATATTTTATATAGATTTTATTTATGCAGAGCTACTAATAAATTCCAAAAAATATACTAAGAATGGCCGCATTATCATACAAAATACGTACTGGTACCCGTGTACCCGGGTACCTTGGTGCGGAATTAAGGCTGGTAAGAGTAAATTGGTATCCCACACAAATTACAAAAAATATTGTAGCTGTACACCTGCAAGAAGTAAAATTTATTGAATTTTGGTGGTTCTCAAAAAGTTTCAAATATGCAAAGCTACCCGGATAGCTAGGTGCGTACATAAGAAAGAAGAGCTCTCCTGCATCTGCCAGTCTGGTTAAAGTTCTTAGTAAGATCATCCTTAGCCATGTTAAAAGGCAATTCGAATACATCTTTATTCATACTTGTTTTCTTAGATTAACATTCTAAATTAGGCATTCGGTTCAGCACACTTCCCAACTTCAAAATCCTCTATCTGCACTTGATGCCAGTTGCATAATTATTTGAACATCACAAATGTTGCATTTGAGGAAATAACATAAGGCAGTTATTTATTTATCATATACGAGCGCTTAAATGTTTTTATTATAGTTGCATATATATATATTTCTTATTGATTTAAATTGGCTAAAGCTTAATCGCACGTCGTAAAATCATCCAATATTTGGAAAAAAAAGTCTCATAAAAATATATTTATAATTTTTTGCGGTTGTTTTGTTTTTTTTTTTTAAATGCTTCAATGTAAATACACAACCTGTAAAACGACAAATACTGATTCTTATCGCATTCAGATTAAAATTTTTTTTATTTATTTATTGTTCTACCATATATCAGCTTATAATAGTAACAATTTTTGAGATTTTATATGTATTATATATTGCACCAAATGTTCCATATGTTAGAGTAAAAATGCTATCAATTTCTTATGTCTAATTATTCTATAGGAAAAAAGGTAGTTAAAAACCTATCTGTACATCATTGCGAGTAAGTTTATAAGACAGCTACTAACACTATCTATATGGATAAATATAGATCTCTTAGTTACTGTGACACTAAACCTCTCAAATGCGTATAGTTTGAACTTCTGCATTTACTCTCAAATGACAGAGTTAGATCAGTTATACAGTGTTCAATGGTCTTCTGTCTGGATTTGCGATACAGATCGGCGGTAGGATACCACTGTCGTAAATTGAATATTATTTTCAGATTTTTGTTTTGAATAATTTGGAGTTTTTTTTTATGTGTCTTTGCACAGCTACCTCATACTTGGCAACCATATGTGAGAATTGGTCTAATACACATATTATATAAAAGTAATTTATTTCTTACGTTTAATTTTGACTTCCTGTTCAGAAGTGGAAATAGTGCTCTGCCACATCTTATTGCCTTTGAGGTGGTGTAGTCAAGGTGTTGCTTAAATGTTAGACTCTTATCTATTTTTACTCCAAGATATTTAATGGCGTTTGCTAAAGGAATAATGCAACCTTGAGCTGACAATTGTTTAGATGGCACTTTCTTTGGTGATTTATTAAAAGGAAACAATATAGCTTGTGTTTTTTCATCATTAATCCGAATTTTCCATTTAGAGATTTAAAATTTAACAAACACCATTTTAACTAAATTTAAAACGTTTCAATTTTCAAACAAAATGCTATGAAATTCTAAATATGTTTATCTCAAAAACCCATAATGGAAAGAATCCTTTCGAAGAACTGTGGAGAAATTCTTGAAGTACGTGAGACAGCTTGTGTACCTTTTTGGGAAATGGTAAAAAAATTTTTACTGTAGGCAATATAAATAACACAAAATACTAGGGTTACTGGGAAGAGGAACCTTAGAAGGAATTCTTTTTCTAAGGATTACTCAAAATTCAACAATTTATTAAATTGATTTATTAAAAATTTTAAAGCTATATGTGTATGCAGTATGTATGTTCAAAGAAAATGATGATTAAAATGACTATTTTTTGCCGATTTTGTAATCGAAATCATCTGGCATCTCTTCCCATGTATCACATGTTCCTGTGCTCTTCTCTTTGCACGTGTTTTAATTCTCCTTTTTAATGCTTTAGCTCTTATAGACATAAAAGCTCCAGAAATGTAATAAAAGAAAATTCTAAAAACATAAACAACAACGAATAAAACAGTAAAATACGTACAAGAAGTGGAAGGCTGCAACAAAAATAGGTGTATGATCAGTTTGTAAACAACGTTTGCGGCGGTGTGATTACACGAATTACGGTTGTTGAACGATCATTGGCTTGTAGTCGGTGAATTGTTTACACATTTTTTTTATTATTATTGATATAGATTACTTACAGTATTTGGTGTAAATGTGCAAGAAAACAATAAAGTTTGTGCATTCTTTTGTTACTCGCTTTGAAGATTATTAGTGGGTGTAAAATTTTTGCGTCATCTAATGAGGGAAATGACACAAGAGCAAATTAATATGAAAAATGTTTTTATTTAAAGCAAACTAAAATTTAGGAAAAACTATGAGATAAACTGGAATACAGTAAAAAAGGTGGAAAAATGTGTTGAAGTTTGAGAAACAAGAATGGAAACAAGCGAATCCCAACTGTATACACATTTGTGATTTCGTGTGTGCGTAGATGTATTTATTAACCGTGAATTAAATTGTTGTGTCTTTTATGCTGCTTTATATCTGAAGCAAGTACATAAATAAAAAGAAGAAGAAAACATAATTTGATCTTGAATCACGTAATCTTCTTGTCGTTGTTTGCTCATCACGTAAGAAAAGAGGAAAGTGTGTGATTAATTCAGTTTCCAATAGTCTTTTCTTTATTTTAAAAAAAGCTAAAAAAAATATACATATATAAATTAAGCAGAATTTCTTGTATTTGTAGAAATGGGGAAGACACTTTCTGTAAATATGCGATATATGAGTATAAACATGATTTGCAAATCATGTAGGATTTATACAATTTTGAGTATTTTAATTCGAATTTTTGTCATACTGTTTCTCTAAAAATGAGAGATACGACAGATAAACCTAACCGTAGATATTAAATCGTTGCTAGATAATTTATAAATATTATTTTATTAATAAAACACATATTTTCTAATTTAATTTGAGTGGAAGAGAAACATTGCTTTCAGAAAACGTTTAACTTATTTTCCTTTGATAAGAATACTGATTTTAAAAATATTTGTCATTTTCAGTTTCGTTTCTTGCCTTTGTCAATTTTTTGCATTCAATTATTACTTTTATTTATTTCTGTTTCTTATTATTTTTATTTGGAAAGTTAAAAGTTGGTTTTGTAAGCCAGAAGTATTCTTTAAAGTGTGATAGTGATACTCTCTTACTTTAAGAAATCAAATCAAAATGACGGTGCTGGTGAAAGACTACATTTATATTTAATACAAGATAAAACCGAAATATAATATATAAAGAAATAGAATATAAAAATGAAAAGGGGTTGATTGCCATTTTTTAAAATATAAAAAAAAATATTAGAAAATGAAAAACAATTAATATATTGCTTGTGGTAATTGTATTCAAAATTATTAAAATTAAAAAGAATGATTTTATTCCATAGATGTATATTTTTTTCTTTTTATATTAAAGTATGAAATATATAAATGACATACTACTTCTTTTTGAAACCTACCACAGACCGTCTTACAAATCAGGTAAATGTTACAATATTTCTATTTATTTCATTTCTTATTTTCCTCGCTATACTTGTTCGACCATTACTAGAATCGGTAGTGTCAAGTGCTGAAAAAATTTCTTGCCAGTTTTCTTATATGTATTTCGACATTTGAAAAGCATACCATTACCATTTTTCATTTTAGGTTATCCATATTGCCACTTTTTCAATATGATTTGCGCAAAGACTTGCGTTCATGTTATAGAGTACCGAATTAGTTATTTTCGCATCTTACTTACGCATCGCAAAGGCTTTCGCATCGCAAATTTTTACTTAACTATCATTCTAAATGTCATAAAACAAAAAAAAAAAAAGAAGTTATTAACGTATGAAATAATTTTATTTACTAAATGTTTTAAAGGCAGAATTTCTAATTTTTGAGAAAGAATATTCATACGTTCGAGTATTTTAACCAGTTTAAAATAGATTAAAATTTTAAGCACACATTTACAAAAACACATTTATTCGGAAATTTTTTTTTGAAAATATTATAAATCGGAAACTGAAAGATTGTTGATGTATTTTATTAATTTCCTAGATATTTAACTCCTTTTAATTAAACAAAAGCAGCACTTAAACGAAAATTGTGAGGAGGAGATATTTATTCGAAGCAGTTATTAGCGTTTGTTACAGATTGGCGGGTATGAAAATATAAAGATGAATAATCCAGAAGTCATTGAAGTATGGTGGGGAAAAAATGCCTTACAAATTTACGGGATTGTATGCCGCAAATTGGGTTCACATACCCGTCCGCTTTTATTTTGAAGAGCAACAATATGAAACTGCAATCATGCTACACACAGCTCATCTTCATTATCATAACCATCCAAATTCATTTCCACACTAACGCCGCAATTGCTGCTATTATGATTTTCTCTATAGTTTATATTGTTTAATAATTCATGAGACTATATGTGGGTGCTACAGAACTGTGTACTGTATTTCAATACAACCATACGCACAGAAGCATTTTATATCGAACCAAATAAAAATGGAATGACTGCATTATTACTTTTCCAAGCAGAAACTGCAAATGACTGACTACTCCTATTTTGCGCAGCTTTCCCATCTCTTTTCAAAATGTGTCGGAGATTTAATTTCATTCTCTGCTTCTTTTATAAACCATATAAAATATCAAGAAGTAGTGACGTGTTTGCCTTCACTCTCAGACACTGACATTTTTTAAATTTAATTTAACTCGAAAAATTTATTTCAAATAATTTGTTGTTAAATTCATAATAATAATAATGAATTAAATGGAAACATCATTAATATTGCTGCGTATGCGTTTATACTCGTATAAATCAAAATATTTATATAATTTGAGGAAATTAAATATTTAATAGACAAAATAAAAACATTGTAATTAATTCTTTAGATTTCGTTTAATTAATCTAATTCAAAATTTTCTATTTAATTTCAAAAGCTTTCATAAAGTCCTCGAAAAAAAGTCATCAGCTAGTGCAGAGGTAAAAGACAGCGTAATTAGAAAATCTCTATGAAGAATAATACTCTTACGATCTTACCCCATGATTAAACTGTTAACATACAGAGACAGAAAGAAAGGATTGGTCTGGATGATACATGATGCTAAGCTCATTTATTTCCACACCACAAATGCTATTAAGAATTGCATAAGATGTTAAAAGCTTTTACTGCATCTTAATGGGGATATTCACATACGAGTAGCCCTATAAAATTTTTCGTAAATTTGAGGCTTAGATATTTTTGATATTTCTGGAAATGAAACTGATAAAGTATCCTTTTGTACCACTTTTTGTCCTAATCGTATCACTTTTTTGCATTTTGCATTATTAGCTCCAACTTTACAGATTAAGATAGGGAAATGGTTCCTCCAGGAGCCTGATGGCAGTAAATTGAATTTGCCTAGTGCGAAGGTTTAGATGAAGATTAGTGAACTAAAGTAACATTTATACATTCAGTTAATTTAATTGAATTCTGAGTTTCAAGTCTGAACTGCGGATAACTAGATGCCAAATATTTCTCAGCATTAACTGCAAAGTTATAAACTATGGTATTTACTTTGCAACTTCGAGCCCTATGGAATCTATGCTCCAAATGTTGCCCTTTAATCTTCAATTTTTATTTACTTAAAAATAAATATTTCCATGTACTTATCCTTGCACTTGTCTATGGAGCTATATTATTTTTATACGTATCTCAGAGAAGGAGTAAAGAGAACGGCGTTTGAAAAATATAACTATGATGTTCTTCTGAAATGCGTCTTATCCGTTGCATATATTACATTGCACATTGTTGCAGTTGTTTTCTTTGCATATACTTTATTTTGTCGGTTGTCCCAGTTCCACTTCTCTTTAAACAAAGTAAAATTAATTTATAAATTGTGCGCATGTAGTTTAATTTAAAAACTAAAGAGATTGCAATAATTAGTCAAGGGCCGGAATTACAAATATAAATTATTGCTACAACCATATTTGAAGTTGAAAATAAATTCTTTTCATTACGATAGGCACATGAATAAGTGAAAATCAGTTTATTAGCAATATATAATTTGGCGACTTTACCGATAAGACTAATTGTAGCAACAGTCACCTCTGTTCTTTGTAAATGACAAACCCATACCGTAATAAGGTGAAAGCAATTTGCTCATTAAAAATTCCTTAGACATTTGTTTCGACTTTACTCGTTCCAATAATTACCATAATTGTCATTCCCCACTGTGCAACATCATTTTCATTCTTAAGCATAATTGCTACTAAACATGAAACAGCATTGGAGATTTCAAATTGAATTTGAACGCTGCTGCAACGCAGTCAGTATCTGGTAATTGCTTACTTCCCCTCCAAATAAAATAGTACAGCTAATTGTTTTGTAATGCTTACAAACGTTAAGTTCCAATTTCTTTGATGGAGAGTAGGACAAGAGTTTGTTTTACCCGCATTTAAAATCAATTGTAATACAAAAGCTGCTTTCCATTTCGACACAAGCCAGCATCTTCTTTTGTATGTCAATTATTAGTGGCAATTATTGGAAATGTTTCTGCATGTTATTTTATTTGTTCATGTTATACATTCGGACAGAGTAAACTCCTTACGCTCATGCAACTCATGGTGTTTCTTTTTACTGCGAAGAGCAGCCAACAACATGTGTTGCTAATATGCCTGTTGGAAACATGCTCCGTTCCACACATATTCGTTTATAAATAAATGAGTTTCTTCAACTTTAACCCCATTCCACTGCAGATACAAATGAAATGAATTTCATTTTTAAATATTCTATTAAGTCTGTATACGAGTACATCGCACCGTAATATTGTAACTATTCTCTGTTTATTTACTTTTTCCAAACATGTGAGACTTCCATAGATTGTTCTGTTTGAACAAAATATTTATTAGAATCATTGCTCGTTGTGGCAATGAGTCGCAAATATTTCCAATATTTTTGCATTGCGTGTGCTTTTTTCTGGGATAAAAGTTCTTTGAAAGAATAATCATATGCCGGGAGCTTCAAACAAAGATAGTGCAGTTCAAAGTATAATTCTAATAATCGAATTTCTCACATGGATTACAAAAAAGATTCTTTTAAAACGATTTCTTTCTACAATAAGGCACCAATTTAATGTGTAGTCTCTGAAAATTTGAGTAATTGTACAAACATTTGAGATTTTGTTACCTTCACTTAAGATTGAAACAAACGTAAATGGTAAACTGCGATGGTTTTGAACACCATAAAAATTAATTTGACATTAACGGATCGTTTAAGGTCAAGTCACATAGACTCCGTTATGAGTCCTACATTAATTCCTTCAGCTGACAACTGTGAAAGTTGAATACTATGAAAGCTCGAAGCAGCAGATACTCAATGTCGGAGGGATTTTTGTCAATTAAGGGGAAATGTCCGCTAACAAAAAATTTTTCTTTGTATACAGCAGGCTAAATATTTCCCGAACATTTCTTTGTCTTAATTTATTTTGCTCTACTTTAAAATGAATATTTTCATCGCGAAAATATTTGGCAAAGTTTTGCGAGGAGAAACTGAATCTGCTGAATCTGTTTCGGTAGAAGTGATTGCTTTATTAAGCCTTGCTTTGTTACAGGCATTTTGATATAAAAAAAAAATACCAATAATTTTTGATAGATCCTAACTGTGTGTGACTGCTTTGCAGTATAGTTTGAAATTTCACATTTATCAGCGTTCATTGGGGGTAGGTTGTAGTGTACCTTGTTTGGATTCTTATATAATGGTTCCAAGCGTAGAAAAATTCTTGAGCTCTAAATTTGTTAAAGGATTTACTTAAACTTGTAAATTTGGGATATCAAAATCGTATTAGAAATCTAGAATTTGATTTAAAAACAAATGTTTTTACAAAAAATAACGCCAACAAGTGCTTCTTTCTTTTTTGACGGAGAGGTAGCGTTTAAAATACTTTCGTACTTCCGCGCAGTGACCGCCTTTACTACCACTAAACCAATCACTACTCTTTTTTTTCTGCCGTTTACCTTCGCGAAACTACTTTCTTTATTAGTTCAGGAACGACCAGAACATCGTCGTATAAAGGATCAATAGCCTTAATTAGCCCACGACTGGCTCCTCATGAGAGCATGGTAAGATACCCTCTTGTACTGCAACGAGGTCTAATTTAGGAGTAAATTCAGCATGATAAAAAACCAAACTTAACAAGAAATTTTGTTGTATATGTTCTACGCAACTAAGTGAATTGTTGTTAATAGTTTAATTATTAATATTTAATTTCGATTGGAAAAGTCGACATGCAGCGAAAGCAACAGATAAAGACTTTAGACTTTTTGTTATAAAAGTCAATGATTTAATTCTTTGAAAAATAAAATTCTTGTAACCTGTTGGGGTTGTCTTTTGTATTTGATTTGGAGGAATACGAGTATCATGCCAACGTCATCTGTTTAATATGTGTCGCCATCCCTCTGGTTTTGTCTTCGATATTGTCTTCTTATTGGTCTCCCACCATGAATAATGTTTTGGAATCTCCTTATGTCAAAGTGCTAGAAAAAGGAAAAACAACAATAACACTACAATTGCATACACTTTTGTTGCAGAATGTTGTAGCCAATTTTAAAATAAATTTTGGTTACAACTTTTATATTTTGCATATTCTGTTGTAAAGTTATTTTGTATGCAACACATGTTATTTCTATTGCGACTTTTGGCTTTAACACGGTGGACTTGTTAATGCACGTGTGCGTTTGTATGTGCGCATGTGTTTGGTTGTCTTCTACGTTACGTTGTCGGCATACTTCGATATGCAATAAAAGAAAAAGGTGAGAAAAATATTTATTTGCGCCAAAAAAATATTTATTGGTTTGAAATTTATATTTTGAATGCGTGGCAAATTGCTACAATTTCTCTCTGTTGAACACTTACAAGCTATAAATTCTTTTAAAAATGCAGCAGCACAGTATCTCATTTCATTTTTTGAACCTTTTTAGCATCGTCTTCTTTTCAGAGATCAATGTATTTAGTTGTTGATTTCGTTAATGGCCTTACATGTATGATATATATTTATTTCCTCTTTTGAATTTCTGTTTAGCATTCCGTTTTTAAATTATTTGGTTGCAGTTCTTATTTTGTTTTACATGCAAATTTATTTTGTTTGTACTATTAGATAATATTTTCTTACTGTAACATGTAGTTTTCTAATTAACTTTTGTAGTATTTTTCTCTCTGTTTTGTGTAATAAATTCATGGCAATAACTTTTTCAATTTTATTTCTCATCAAAATACCAGAGTATTTAAAATATTCATAAAATAAAAAAAATTTCATAATACTTCTCGGAAATCACCGAACATATACCAGCAAACATTTATATTGACATATCCTGCTTCGCTCCTTCTGGGAAGTAAAAAAAAACCATTAATAATAAAAGGAAACGGTGTCTAGTTCGACAAAGAGGCGCTGGAAAAAATTTTTACTCTCTTTTCTATTAGTATCAATTTTGCATTCCCGCACAATGCATTGCATGTAAAACATTTAAAAAAATTTAAATTGAGTCAATGTTTTGAAATGGTGTTCATTTATTTTTATTTTAGATTTTATTTACAAACGGCGTGAAACACTGAAAACCATCATTTTCAATATGTGCGTACATTTATTATAGAAATTTTAATTCTATAAATAATAAAGCCTATGCGATTCATCACCTGACTGTATTTTTTTTATGATTTCCTCCTCAATTTGTCACAGTTATTATTACTCAGAGTATTATTTTTTTTTAGATTATACTGGTAAATGCAGACACATGTGTTTAACTCTTTGAGTCATGCTTTATAAAACTTTTTTTTTTACTTTTGCTAGTACAGTCTACTGAAAGTTTAGAAAATATTTGGAAATAGAAAAACAATAATGGCAAGCTTTTACGGGTTCTTTATGACGTATCGTCATTTTACGTCCGACGCGATGCATCTAATACGCACTATACTCTATTCGTTTTAAAATATTTTGTTCAACCATTGAAACTCTTTTCAATCTAAAATTCACCAAAGATAGTAAGAAATTCATGTATGTATTCATGTATATTTCAATCCGAAGTGTATTTTTGTATAACACGCCATTTTAATAGCTGTCACAATTCGACCTACTTATTGAATGCCCGTTTTGATATCAAATTAAATTATTAAATTCTTATTAATCTCTGTTGCATAATAGCAGTGTCATATTTTTTACTTTGTGCCTGTGCAGTTTAATTATTAATTTTTCATTTTGTGAAAATTAATTGTCAAAGTTCTTTTTATAAAATCGTGTGCATGCCCCACCAGAAAGTATTCAAATTTACTACTTTATTAAATCCAATTATTTATTATTATTTTTATTATTTATAGTTAAAAGTTAAAAAGCTGTAATAACAGAATTATAATCAACTTTCCTGGCTCTCAAAACTTTTTAAACTCATACGAATATTTTTTTAAAAACAAAACCGTTTCACCTTAATATCCGTTAAATACCTTTTCAAATTTTTTTATTTTTTCTTAATATTGGGTGCCTCCGTAGGCGAGTGAATAATGCTCAGCTTAGTGAACCGGAGGTGGCGGGTTCGATCCCTGCCTAGACCCTGGGTGTTTCCCTGCGGACTAGCCAAAAAGCTTTGCAGGTAGAGTAAGTAAAAAAAAAAAAAATACTGAAGTATAAAAAAAAATTTAATATGTTAAGTGTAATCACAAAATTCTGGCAGCTTCTGGCCGTTAATGTAAATCATAAGCAAATCTTTTAGCTAATATAGTCTTATACACTAAATATTATCTTACGAGGGATACTTTTAGCTATACATAAACATAACATGATACGGACCGGTACATACATACATGTCATTGTACACTCTAGTGTCACTAAAATTTGCCAAAGATATTAAATACAATATTGTATTATATTGCTTTTCAATCAGTGAGCAGTCCGAGGCCTACTTATCTTCGTCAAACGTAATTCTATTAGCTATTATAGAGACTCTTACTAAATTTTGCGCAACCGTTAGTCGTAGCACAGCTTATGATTAAAAAGAAAAAAGCGCAACTTCTCTCAGATACAAAAATACAAAAATAAATTTTTTTGAATCAAAATTAACTTGTTAATATAAAATAATTTTATTGTTCAAAATGGTGGACACTTTTATATCCAACGAATTGTACTATTAAGGAGCCTGTAAACTACTTCAATCACATAAAAGTAATAATTTCATCATGAAAGCGATTAATTTAATTTAACTAATTTGCAATTTCTTGAAATTTTCCCAATATGTGGAATTTATTTAAATTTTCGAACACATAAACACAAATATATACGTATCTTTGTAAAATATGTGTTGTTACAGTTCAATAGTTGTTATTAAGTTCTATATGTTTTGACTATCACTCTGTACACTGTATATGTCTGTATATTCGGTATATATCTTCCAAAATAATCATATACTGAATATATTTCTTTATCTTATATTTTAAATTCTTAACAAATATATTTTATTTCATTTCAGTTTAAATATCCATCCCAATAACTACATCAAAACTGTAAGCTAGTGAATTTATGTGATCCTTAAAGTATGCAGCAATAAATATCGCCGTCATGACAACAGACGATGTTGTATTGAGGTGAGTTGCAGTAAACCGCACAAACTCGCTTCTTATTTAAAAGATAAAACAACCGCAAAACAAACATGAACATTTTCCTTTCGAGTACTGCACAGTTTCTTTTTAGAAGTTTTAACATTTGAAAACTTAGAAGGGAGAAGAGAACGTATACTCGTGCGCAATCACATTCATACGTATACGCCTTAGAAATGGAGCCGCAAAAGGAAAGGGCGACCGCAAAAATTTTTAGAAAACCTTAAATATTTAAGTTCTTATAGTTGAATGAAAACTTTGAGTGCCTTCTTCTGTCTTTTTATTGCATAGTGTCAAATGATTGAAAAATTTGCCGATTTAAAATTTTCTCGCTGGGAATGGTTTGAATTACAAAAAATTTGTCTGCTTTTTGGGAATGCATTCTATGCTTTGATTGGAGTATAAAAAGAGTTGCATTGAAAACTAACCATACATTTAGAAAATTGTTACTAAGAAGCAACTTCAGCAAATCGAGTATATTGTATTTATTTCGCTGCACACATTATTCTTGGTGTACCACAAATATTTAACTAGGGCTGCAAAACAAAATAAAAAAAAGCTTGAACAGATTTTTATTCTTTCCAATTTCAGCCACATGAAATATATTGGCTAAAAAAATATCTTTCCTTTCTTCTAAAAAATTGCTGAACTAACATTAACGCAAACAATTGTTTCCCTCTCCTGCGAGAGCTATTGTTGTTGCCACTGCTAAAGTATAATCAAATAATGCTGATCCTTCACTTGTTAAAGTTTTTAAATTTCCTTTCGCATCTAAGTTGCAGAAATATGTTAACCTGGCGTCATCATTGTGTTCACAGTATAGTTGTAGTAAATATTAACTTTTCCCCTTTCCTGCCCTCTTTCATTGTGATAAGTATGTTTAACTATTTTTCTCTTTGTAGTAGTTGCGATCATGTTTAGTTGTTGTCGTTGCTATTGTTGTTGTTGTTGTTGTTAGACAATGCATGAATTGGAGCATGTTGCATACAAAATACATTTAATTTGCCAACATTAAAGTCACACTACAATGCTCGTGAATACAAATTTCATCTTGAATTCCTCTTTACATTGCGTTTTAAGAATTCTTTCTGCAGTTTGTCTTATTGTGTTGTGATTGCAAGTGTTACTATTTAATAGGTTAACGACTTGTTTTAAACCAAGAAAGCGTTGATCTTAAATCTCTTGAAAGCTGAATTGAGAAAAGCAGAGATTATTTTCAGATATAAAGGATTGAAATTGTAGTAGCAAAACTGAAACAAAAAAAATGAAGTGGCAAAACTGAATTTGCCTAAATTTGCGGAAAGGAAGACAATGAATAGATAATATAATATAATTATAATATAAGAAAAAAAATTTTTGGTTACTGTTATTTGGCTTGAGAGTAGTATGAAGTTTTTTATTGGTTTTCTATTCTGTGCTGGCATTTTGATGGTATATTTAAAAGTTTAAAGATTAAAGCCTAACAAAAAGAAGTTATTCTCGTAAAGACACTAAAATAATTAAAACTTGCTCAATTCTGATATTACCCGAATGCGTGGTGGAATCGTTCTTTTGGAGCAAACTCGTTCTATCTAAAATTACTTTTTAAGAGTTTATCCATTTACTAAAAGGATTTGCGAATTTGGAACCATTGTTACTGGAGAATGTTGACTATTCTGTATATCTGCCCTTGTTATTTTTGTTGCGGTGTAAATTGAGCATAAATTTTACTCCACAAGTGTTCTCTGTTCTGGCATCTAGCGGAGCGCATTAGCAGCATTAATTTATGACTATATTTTAACGGATTTCTTATATGGTGGTCACATTAGTTCCATAGTTCTTTACACTGATATTAAAACGATATGACTACACATTGAAAATTAATAGGGGCGCCACATTAATTTGTTATGGTGTTTTCACTGATTTTTAATATGGCGATCTTATAACTTGAATAGTTTTCCGCATTGATGTATAGTTATTGTTTCTATAGTAAAAACCTATTAAATTCCTATTGTTTTAATGTGATTTGGGCCAAATTTTGTCCCTATTAAAATAGTGAATGGAAATTTATACGAAATATGTCTCTTAACAAACATCCTAAGTTTTCTTAAAGTTAATTCAAATTCTGATAAGCATATTTTGACTATGAAAATTAGAACATAAAAATTGTTATAAGATAATTGAAAGAGTTCAATATATTATAACCGAATCAGGTGTACCAACTGCTTGATTTCAAGTAGTGTACTCACACATACATATTTGTAGGCAATAATGCGCATACATTAGAAAGAAGTATTGCGAAAAAGGAGGATTCTGTCGTCACTCATGATTTCCGCGTGAGTGTCCGTGTGCCCATAATACTGATTTTCTTAATAAAACGTAATGAAATGAGTCTCATTTCTTGATATTTTTCGGCTACGTGTTGCTACAACCAAAGAAGATGTCTGTAACTAAAATCTTTTATAAAAATAGCGGAATGCCTACCCGAATAACCAACTTAATGGTATTTTATTTTTTACTTGTATCTAAAATATTGGCAACATTATTTAAATAATATGTGTGCCCTGTTAGCAGTTATTTCTGAAGTCTCAAGTTATTTTTGAAATTGAAATTTTATTCTATTTACATAATTGTTTTAAATTTATTGTTAAATTAAATTTCGTTAAATAAGACTTTTGCACTGAATTAAGCCAAATCTCACTGCACAATATTTACCAATATAAGAAATTCATACTTTGGAGTATTCAAATTTCTTTTTAAAATTTTAGTTCAATAGCGCAGCTTTATTCAAATTGCATTTAAAGTTGTAAAATTTTCTTTTGCTTATTGAGTTTCTTTAAATATTGCAAAGTTTTGGTGAAATTTAATTCTAATACGAATATTTTTAAGAAAAAAGATGTTCTGAAGGACCTTTAAATTAAAAACAAAAAATTTTTGGAGAACCAAATAAATAAATTAAAACGTGTAATAAACTTATAAACTGGGCAGAGCAGCACACGTAATATGCATTTTGCCCAATATTCTGTAATATGCATTCATATGCACAACCATACATAAATATTCGTTTTGTGTCAAATTCATTGACACGATTTGAGTATTAAATTTTATGTCAATAAGGAATGTTGATGTTTGAGATCGAAATATGTATATTTATATCTGCAGATGCATACCTAATAGCTTTACAATGTTTTCTGACTATCGTCTAGAGCAATTTGGACCGCTGGCAATCTTGAATTCAAAAAATAAACAAAAATTTGTATTAACAATTCTCATTAGGTAGCAGCCACACATTTGTAGTTGTAATAGGATTTAAAAGTTTTAATCAGAACATTATTTTCTGAATTTACAACTAGTCTCTAATCTCTCTGATCTTGTTTTTATCAATGTTTCTTATATGTATTCCTTTTCGAATTTATTTTCAGGCGCGATAAGGCTGCAGAAAGTGGTGAAGCTTACCGAGAGCCTCCACCACGAATACGAGGCCAAACTACATATTTAGCGGTAAGTCTGGAATTAAATACATTTCATTACGTGCTATGATTCATTATTTTCAATTCCTTTTATTTGCAAACAAAATTTTTCTTAAGTAAATTTATAGACTCCAATTTTTAATAGATATTACAGCGAGTCATGCTGCTGTCCTTTTACTAAAAATTAATAGTGAGTGAACAATCTTGTATAAACATTCAACAGTTGAGTTGTATTTCTTGATGCCAACAATGCTGATTCTGCCTTCTTTCAGTGCATGTTGTTATATTAAAAAGTCAATTGCGCATTGTAACAGCAATGAACATATTTGCAATTTGTAGTTTGATGAAAGTCATCTTTTGAGCTTTTAGGAGATAGCGTAGTTTTATCTCATGTACTTGTAACTATTTGCGGGATAAAAAGATCTTGCACGATAATTGCATTTTTTAGCGCCATTATAATTTTTTATAAATGACCATTTTTATAGCATGTACTTTTTGTAAAATACACGCTTTTCCAAAATGTGAGTTTTTAGAATATACTTTACAGAGTAGTTTTTAAAGATCATGTGTTAAATATAGTTTTTAAATCTTTTTTTTTTTGTATTGACTATATTTCGTGAAAATGATAAGATAATGAGGAAAAAGTTCCCACAAAATATATCTTATGCAAAAGATAATTGAAATAGGCACTTTTTATAACACGGATATTTTAATAACAGACACTTTTTATATCGTGATTTCTTTACCAAATATGTCTTATATTTATACAGATATTTATAAAAGTTTAAAAAAAGTACATATTTTTTATAAAGGAATCTTTTTGCTCCAGATGATTAATAATGTAAAGGTACAAAATAATTTGAAATATTTTAATTTTCTCTCTCTCTTTTTTTATATTTAAAAATTTAAATATATAATTGTTATAAATATATTATTATTATAATTACGTTTTCAGAATTAATATTTTTCCTGATGATAAGAAATAAAAATGTTATATTTCAATTTTAAAAAAATGGAGAATTTGAGCTGGAGAAAATTAGAATATTTCAACTTTTTCAAGACTGTTATAAGAAGATAGTTTTTATTACAAAACAGTTTTATACTATATAAGGTTACGAGGTAGATTTATATTCTTGCATTTTTAGATGATAGCCTTACAAGTTTCATATATATTTTTACACAAAATGGCAAAAGCACATGTTGGAATAATGAGAATTATAAAACAAAAGATAATTAATAGTATATTTTCTAAAAGTGTGTACTTTTGACACAGAAACCTGGATCTGCAGCGGGACCCAAATTATCTGAATTTGGAACAAAGAATTTGAAGAATATATGTATTTGCAATCAATTCACACATTTTTGAAGTCCTATTAGACGTTTTATATAAGTTAACGAAGATGTAGTTGTGCTTTATTTTCATACATACACAAGTATGTGTAAATGTGTAAATGTGAATGTGTATGTGTAAAATTGGAACCAATTTTAAAGAAGAAAAGAGAATTTTTGAAGAAAAATAGCATTAAATGAGTTATTCTAACAAAAATTAATTATTAATACTTTTTTAATGTAAAACTATAAATTGCTTGTACAATTTCTGTAAAAATGTATCACATTCATAAAATGAGAAGAAATAAAACTTTATATGAAGTTCAAGAGTGAATGATTTGACTAAAAGTACGTTTACAAATTCCAGTTTGAAAGAGAGAAATCAAGAGAGAATAAATCTGTTACATATTAATAAAATATTTACCAAGTGATAACAACGTTGCAGAACACTAACAAAAATAATTTACATTTTAGTAAAATAATCACTAAAAAAAATAACACCGTTGCTGATCAAAACCTACAATAATTTTACAAATTGTGGACTTTCCATATCTACAATTGAAAAACTTACCACTTGAAAAATTTATCCGTCCGCCCGCCTATTCATTTATTTAAATTTTACCAGTTTTTACAACTTCTTGGAAAAAGTACCATTTAGTAAAATTGTCTACCAATACTTTTATGCAAAAAAACTCAAACATGCTCTTGTGAAGCTCAACTCAAAACCCTGATCTAACATTATACTTATTTCCCAGGAATACTGCACATTTGTTATTGTGCGAATCACTTTAATAGAAACGACACACATTTTGCGGAAGTGAAACAGGAGAAAAAAGAAAACCTTCCCAATAAATTTATGCGAAACCCTCTAAACTTCCTCTTTACCTTACCATAATTTCATGTTTTATCAACGTTTCTGTAGCAAAGCAAACTCTCTCTTCCGTCCACGTCATTTGATTATATTAGAGTCTAATGAAAAGTAAAACACAAAACAAAAAAAAATCGAAACAAATGAATTTAGAAAAATAAATATTGAAAAATTCCTCTGGGCGCAGTTAATTTCACAACCTGATGCTGACTGTTAACTCGTATTTAAGAAGAGTAACGTAACTTTAAGCAACTTTTTGTGCAAAATTGTGCTGCTTAGCATTGACAAAGCAGCTACGCGCAAGCTAAAATAGAAAACACACAAAAAAAAAGAAAAAAAAAACCAAATAAACTGCCATTTATTTTCATAATTTTTCATATTAATTTGCGAAATCACCTCAGGGGTCCGATGATCTTTTATTTGCCATCATTTCGGAGCGTATGTTTTTCTCAGTCGAGTTGTTTCCATATTTCGAACGCGAGAATTTAACTGACACTTGACTCTTGTCAAGCAATTTAACATTGTTCACGTATTGTATGTAAATTGCGCAAAAGTATGTGCAATATGCCTTCACATTTTATTTGTATATTTACGTTCATGTTCTCGCTTTAAATAGAAAAGATTTCTGGCGCACATGTTATTTTGCTGGTGGTCTCCTGCGTAAAGAAGTTGAATGTGGAGAAGCGACAAGACAGAAGGGATTTGTAGGCTGACTTTAAATCATATATGTACAAATGTATGCATATTGCTCAATTGTGAACAAGGAACATGAATTTAGTGTCAGATAATTTTTAGGAAACATTTTTAATGAAATTAATAAACATTTTTTTTGAAACCGAGCTGTAAAGAAGGTCTTATATTTAAAAACAATTGTCATTTTCAGTTATATTTATTTATAATTTCTATTAGAAATTTTACATAAAAATATGTAATTTAAAGAAAAAATGATCTAAAATGACTAAATTTTCTTCTAAATTTATACTGAAATTTTTTACAAAAATACTTTTTAAAATCCTTTAGCAAAATTAACTGAAAAGAAAAGTCGTCAGAAATTTTAATTCTTTTGGAATCTGCTTTGATTATTTCTTCTAGTTCTTATATGAATATTGCAACGATTCTGCTTTTAAATTTGAAGTCGGTTCTATTTTATTAACTGTTTCAGAACGATGATGAATACGCGATTCTTTTTTTCGCCAACGTCATATGTATTATTTTAACTTTTTATATTTCCATAAGAAGGTTCCAGGAACTGACGTGGAAATATTGGAATACAATTATATGTCGTCATTATTGTCGTTGGCATTCTTTTATGAAAGAAATAAAAAGTGTAGGGGTTTTTTTGTGTCAAATTACTATTTTTACTTTTTAATATAGACGAGTATCTGTAATTTATTTCGTAAAAGGACACTGTTTAATATTCTTTTCGTACTGCCACTGCCACTTCAGCAGGAGTTGCAGTTACCGGCTGGCTGCCGTTTGCATTCTAACCTCTTATATTTTGAGTTGTTTTTATATAAACACGCCCCTAAATTTATGACTACATGCAATATTTTCCCTTATTTTTTTGTTGCCATTGAATTCTCTTTGGGGATTTGTAAAGACAATAATTTGGCAGACGTATTGGGAATAAGATTTCATTTATTATGACTGTTGCGGCGAAACATTTGATGCTCATTCATCTCGTGCACAAAAAGTTTCCAAAATCTAATTTGAAATAGCCTAATGTACGAGTATAACTAAGCATAATTTTTGAGGATGAGTAGAAATATGTTCCCAGCGAAGCTTTCCTTTAAACTTTAATTAAACTAGACTATTAAAGTTTGCAAGAAATTTGTTTTCTTTTTTATTTTATTTAGTTAGTTTTAAACATTAATAAACTTTAAAATTTAATACGAGTATTTATTTTGTTTTAAGCAGCAGAATAAAAATAAATAAATATTATTGTTTGGGTTTTAATCTAACGTAAGTTGTACTCATGCAACCCAATTCATAAAAATTTTTTTTTTATAATTTTTAAATCATTTTTTATTCTGATAAAAATGTTAAAAGTTATTTTGAAAGTGGCATAAGTCCATTTCTAATAATTAATTATACTCGTATACAATAAAAAAAAACTGTATTAATAACTATTAAAGACAACTTCCATATAAAATGTTTTTATTCGTACAGTGTAATTTACATTTTACACTTTGTGGCACCTTTCCAATGTATGCTACTGGAATGAATTCGTAGAAAACTTACTAACCAGTGTATTCAAATATTTTAGTTCAGTTAGTATTTTTTTGGTATTTATTTAAATTTATTAACTGCTTTTTTCTTATAATATGTTATTCTCGAAACCATTCACAAAAAATAGATATGTACTAGTTTGAAAACTAATAGCTCATAAGTTAAGAAATTTTAAAAAATTCCCGACAAATACTTAATTTTTTAACTTATTTTTTAATACGACGGATTTTTACTTTAAAAAAATTAAAGGGATTGTAGGTGGAAGATGCATTTCAGAAAACTATTTAATACAAAATATCTTATCGAAATTGTTTAAAGCAGTTTGAAATGGGATTTAAAAGTTCCTCCAAAACTATTCCAGATTAATACGCTGGTATTACCATAAGCTGGTAGATCGATTGATGAAGCGAATTTGAAAAATTATGTTCGTTGGGTATTCTTACCGGCCCATACATACCACATTTGCATTTGTGGGAAATGAATCTTAAGCAAATTAACAATTGATTTTTCTCCCGGTTTTACAAATTCCTTTTCTGTGATTCTCTAAAATTTCTAGTAATTTTATGTGGGCCGTATTTAATTGCGTGCATGTTATTAATCTTGACATCCTTTAAACCTGCTTTAAAGCTTCAAAGTTGTCGCAGGTAAATGCTCGTTTAAATGTCTATTTTTAAAAGTTTTTAATTTTTTGAAGCTTAATGGCTTCATCTACCAAGTGCAAGACGGCGTTTATTAAAAATGAGCCTACGTTAAGTTCCCATAATTATCGCCACTGCTTTAATAAGGCGTAAAAAGGTTTTTTGATTTCTTTAAGATATAAAATTGTATATGAAAATTTTAAAACATACTTCGTACGTTAATGTATACAACGGTACATTTTTTTCGTAATTCATATTTTTTTATTAATTTTTTTTTGGAAAAGGCATTTTTAACATTTACTTTGCAATTTAAACATTTTATTATGAAAATAACTAACAAAGCAATGCAAACAAATGTCTCAAGATATTTCTGAGCTTTAAAAAAAGGTCATTTTTGCATTTGTTCAATAATAACGTTTTTTTTCTTTAGCTATTAGGAATTAATTGTTTGTGCCATGGTGGCTTGCACAAAACCCCACTGAACTTTGAAAATTAGTGCTCCCTGCCTAATCATAAATATCTTGGGGATTTTAGTTGACAAAATTTATAGATAAATCTTGTAATTGGCAATAAGTTTAAAGCAAGCGAACTTGTTACTTGTACTTTTTAATCTTTTGCCATATAGTGTATCTATAAGGAATCTGTATGAGAACAAATGATATCTGGAGACTTCTTAACAATAGTCACTGTAAAATTCTATATTTTTGAAAATTTTAGAATATGTTTGAATTATATATAAAATATTCAATTAAATCTCTAGACATCTTAGAAGATCGGTTCATATCTTAATGTTGCGTTATGTGGTAGATATCATATACATACGTACATAAATTGATATAATAATGATAAGGAGGTGACTTTACAAACCAAAGTATATTTAATAAGATAGCGATTTATATCCCAATTTATAAATTTTTGCGCATTAACCATATAGTGCAAGTCGTCTATCTCGAAGTCACAAAGAACTCAAAACATTTTTGAGTACCATTTTTAAAACGTTGAATAACATTCAAAGTAACCGATATGAATGATATCGATGGTTCTTTATTGTTGTTTATCGTTGTTTATAATGTTATTGGTAGACAGGCCCACAGTGGCCTTCTTTAGAGTTCGTTGTTTGGTTGGAGCAAGAACGAAAAAAGCACCATTAAGGCGCAAGAATAACCTTTAAGGTTTACGTATATTAAAGATATTGACCCTTCACAGCGTCGTGATCTCTTAATTCCTGGCGTCTCTTACTAGAATAAGCATCTTGCATATGATATTTATAATATTAAAATATATGCCGTAGAGATTCTCATTTAGTTTGCTTCAATATACGAGCTAGAAAATAGTTATTGATAAAGTTTTTAAGCTTTGATTTTTTACGTTCGTTTTAGTTTTTGGCATCATTAGCATTTTAATAAAACATACACAATAAAGAGCCAATTGAATATCTATTGAAAAACAAATTTACTACTCGCAGATAAATAAATAAAGAAGTGAAAATGTACTTTTTATACTAAACAAAGTTTAATTTGCAAATTATGTTTTAATATATATGTTAATTAAAAAAAAATCACAAGCACATACAAGCGCTTCACTCCACTCACAAGAATACGACGAACAAAATAACCTTTCAAAAGCATAAAATGGCCAACTATTGAGCAAAAATATTTATGTGAGAAAACTTTAGAAACTTTAATACTTTTTATCCCAACCACGCTTAAAGCTGTTTTTTATAACCCCCAGCAGATTAATTACAACTGAAACGTTTGAAATGTCGAATAAAAAATAAGTGAAATTAGTTGGTAACCTGCTGAGATTTTGCATGTTTTGAATCAGAATGAAAATTCGATTATTCCTAAAATTTTTGTAGATTTCAAATTTATTTATTCATTTGAAAATTGCGTTTATATATTCCATACTTTGTTACCACTCTTGTCGACATCATTGAAAAAAATATTTTTTTAATTGTCCGATAAGGATTTCAATAATAAAAACAAAACCAAAAACAAAAAAGCAAAGGAACAGAAATTGCTTTTTAAAGGCTGTTCAGAACATTCAAATCGTGTTAGAAACTCTATACTCGGATATGTATGAATGTGTGGATGTGTTTGTGCAATTGGTTTGTGGAGACAAATACAATGTTAAATGCTTTTAAAATAAACAAGAATTATTTAATTTTTATGATCATTAATCAAGTTCATATCTTGTCGATGCTAAGTTAATTATTAAATTTCATTTACATTCTTACATACATATATAAATAGATAAGATATAATATTATATATAATATAATAATTTTCTGATGTGGGCAAATACTTTGTAATAGCAAGTAAAAGCGCAATATTCGATTGTGATGAATCTTATATATGCTTCTCCAAGAATTTTTGTACACTACAATTGTACTGCGTTGAAGTTAACATTTCTTTTCCAATATTTACCTATAAATGTGTATAATAAATTTCTGGATGTATTTCTTTGACTTACTACCCGATTTTGATGACTTTCATACTGGATAATTTTGAGAAAAGTCTGAGCTGATGGGTGTTTACATTTTTGATTCTAAACTTAATTTACAGCGCTTCACAAATACCGAGAGCAGACCAAGAGACTGCCGTACAAAGCTCAATCAACTTCCCTTCTTATTTGGATCCAGAATATCTATAATTTATAAAGTCGCCAACTAATATTGTAGCAATTACCATCCCTACATTAAACATATAAATTCTCTTCCATACTTTTTGATGGAGAAGAGTATAATTAATGTTCTGATTTTGAAACTAAAAATCAATAATTTAATCCTTATTTTTCCTTCAAAGATTTCACTTGGGTGCTCAAATATACGTGTGTATATTCAGCAGGGAAAGGACATACACGTTTAAAACTGTTGTAGTTTTTATTTAGTAACGCCAGTAATGTTATTGTTTAAATTTTTTAAACAATTAAAAATATTTTAGCGCCAAGATATCCAGATTTACACTTTATATCTGCGATGAAAAAGAATGGAAAGTTAATATTCACTCCTTTGGGTCTTTTGTGGACTATATTTCATAAGCTCCGTAGATCTATATTTTAGGCTGTGCTGTCATATCTAATTAATCACCGGCTTATCGCAGCCAAAAAGTTTCCGATTGCCTTAAGGTTAGTTCTTTGTAGGTTTGGACTATATCATTAGTTTCTATCGGGTTGGAATCGATATATTTTTGGTTTTTCAGGCCACTTTTCTAAGGTATGGGAAGTTACTGAATAAAATATAAAGAATGCAATTTTAGAGCAAATTTAAAAAATATTTTAAAGTCTTTTTAAATCGTCAATTAGCTTTTCGCTTATTTCCCCTGACACTCTCGTACTGTTCGCATAAAAATGCATTTATATTGCATTAAAGATAATTAATTATGTTGCATTAATTTTTCGTTCTTGGATAAATTCTATAAATAAATTCTGGATATCTGAAATTTGCAAACTAAATTTTTACTGAATCAAATGATAATTTTATAACCAGTTTTGCCTTAGAACGATGTCCTGACTATGAAGCATTCTATAAATATTTTTCCCAACTTCAAATCTTGCAGACAGCAAACTAATTTATTTCATAAACAAATACGTTGCAGTCAGTCATGCATGTGTCTTTACAATGATGTTCGCATCCCACTACGAGTTTTGTGGACTTACATGCTGGCATTTAGTGTTTAACATTTTATTTCTATTATTATTTTAATATTATTGCAGAAAGACAAGTAAAATGGTAAAAATAAATGACCAATAACTCTTGTAGTTTAAAATTCAAGGAAGCCCGAGCTGGAGTTATATTATGACATTTGTGTGATAATAGACTTTGAACATGCTGTCCTACAAGTACGTACTCAATACCCTGTGCTGGTTTTGCGATGGCGACGTTTTTAATAGTTTTTAGTTTTGCATTTTGTAGCTACAATGTAAATAAAAAAATGTTGTGGCAGTTGTAAAAGTGTTACATTCTTTAAAAATGAAATGGCTAGGAAATGTTGATCATTTGTGTAAACAAGTTCTTTCTTCCTTTTTTAATGTTTGCTCACAGTGTAAATACAAGCAGCTGTTCAGTGCAGACACATATTTGTTAAATCAATATTGCGTATCGCAATTATTTAGAGTGCTAGTCAGTGAAATTCAATTGGTGCGAAAGAGACCGCAATAATGAGTAAGAGAGGGAAATATAGAAGTAAAGATTTAATATTTAATTATTTATTAATTTAATTTATGTTATTTTAAACATAAAATGTTTAAAATGTTTCTACAGTCTGCAAGTTCCTTGCACAGGCACGCACACACACATACTTCGTAATTATTTATTGAAATTCTTAAAATTAATAGGTGTTCGAGTATTTATTAGAACATAGTCAACATAGTCTTATATGCATAAGACTATGTTGGCTCTTTGAAGGAGAAATAAGGTACTGTTTTCATAATCTAGATGGGAGGGAAGCCTAATTGTTTGAGTGATTGTAATCAAACCCAAAAATTTTTAAATCGAAAAAAGAAATCGATTTGACATGGGGAGTGGAGGGCAGAATACCAAAATTTCAAACGGAGAAATTTACGATCCGAATAGAAACGCAGAATAAGGGTGACTATATTTTGTGTGCGTAGTTCTATTTGGCTATTTGGCGTAGTATTTACAATCTTTCACAATGTAAGAGAAGAAATTAAATTTTTTGAAATTAGACAAGCTTATGTTCATTGAGCCTTCATAACAAAATTCAAGAAATATTGTTTTTAGTATTATATTATGAATAAATATAGTTCATTGAATTTCATTACAATTTAGATATTTTTGGTTGGGGCACAAACGGTAAGAACTGAAATTAATGGCGTACGTGGTTGGCTGTATATAAATATGTAATTTTATTGAGAAATTTCATTTAATTACCTTAAGCCGTCATAATTTAAATATTGCTCTGATTAAAAAACATTCACTTCAATTAAGTTCTTAATATGTAATTCATATATCTTATGTTAAATCTTATGTTCATTATCTATAAACTCAAAAACTACTGGACTGATTTTGATCAAATCGGAGTTTAGCGGTGTTAATTAGCTCAATACCGAATCATACGTATCCTATTTTCGTGAAAAAAAAATTAATTAAAAAATAAAGTTAAAAAAGTAAATTAATATCTCCAATATTTCATATTTATTTGCGTAATAAGCCTATGCTGTGTTTCGCTGACAGGTAAGACAACAAAGGGCAGCCTCCCTAACCTAACAATAACAAACAAACAAAAAATTAAATTATAAAAAACATATACTGCAGTACAAAATACCACATCCACGTCTACACAAATCATATGAATGTGCTGAGCTCACAGTAGGCACTAGAGGAGCGAGTAGAAGACAACGAACAAGCCAGCAATCGAATGTCACTTTTACGCCAAAAATTTTTTAGAAGAAAATCGCGAAATACGGAACGCAAAACAACGTGCTGCGAGAATAGCCTCCAGAGCACAAATACACAGTAGCAATCACATTTCTTTTATTCATCATGAAGCATTGTAGTAAATATATAGTTATAAGTTAAATAAAATATTTTTTTCTATTATAAATAACCTAAAAACATTAATATTGATTTTCTCCGAGAGGCAGCGAAAATATAAGAAATATTTGGGTCTAGAAACAAGGACCGAGTCCAACTAGTATCCTACAAAAATGCAACACAAGTTATTTAAATTATTTTTTATTACTTCAATAATACATTTTTAAATACTACACGTTCTAGGCTACAGTTTAATTCATTTTGTTTTAAATTTTGTTAGGACATTCCCAAGTTGAGACCAAATTAGTAGAATGTAGTTTTTAAGATCTCAAATTTTCGTTTATTTTGTTACTTCTAGACGCCGTAAAGAATTCTATTCTGGTATGTCGCTTTATCTTGTAATCACATAATTCTTTCGTTTGCTTCAAAATCTTTTATTGAACAATTATTGAGAAATGTTTGAGAAAATTGTTCAGCTACGTGTCACATACACGTGCACACATACTTTGTTCAAGCTGTGAACGAAATTTGAAAATTATCGGCATTTCTCTTGATATATCACGAGCAATGTATGAAGTGAAACCGAAATAAATTTATTCGAAAATAAATTCAGCTTAATTCCTAAGAGATTTTGTGGACAAAATCAATCCCAGCTTGAGGATTAATTAAGCCAGTTGGTTACACTAGTTCTCACAAGCAATTGCACAATTAAGTTATTCCAACACAAATGGTTGGAATAACTTAATTAAATGGTTATATTATCTTTAATGCAAATTAAATGGTTGCAATAACACTGTAAACGCAGTATGAAATTTAAATAATTACCCATAACATAATTGACCTCTTCAACTTTTCAAAAGAAAAAAAATAAGAAAAATTATCTTAAACCACAAAAAATTCCTTTCAACTTCTTGAAGTATGATCATTGTTCCCTAATGCGGTCGAAGATCTTACATCATTACATTTACGAGTGTTGTTATATCAAGCAGCATATAATATCAATGAAATAAAATATTATTTAATTAAAATTGTTATTTCAAATATTTTCTTTTCGTGCGCTATCACTTATCTTTTGTGATCCAAAAACGAAAATCATCACGGTCAGGAAGAGAATTGTAACATTACGTTTTTTCAACTTGTAATTTGTGAAGTAAATAATTATTAGTTAGCCTCATGTTCAATAATTTCTAATTAGAGTTCAACATAATATTATCGGAGAAAGTAATGTCAAAAATTTATTTGCTACAGTTGAAATAAAATTTTAACTGCAACTCGTGTATTAATTGAAAAATTTTTCGCAACAATTAAATAAAAATCATACAAATAATCCTTGTTAAAATCATTCGAATTGGTTTCGAATATAAAAATTTATATCCTGTCACATAAAAAACGGGCCACATTCCTTGTACCGCACCTGATATTCCTTTCTTAGTCTATTGATCTGAATGCGAAATTACACAATTAAAATCCTACTGAAGAATCTGAATTTTTAAAAAATTAAGTTTATTGAGCCACCAACAACATAATTATATAGATCCCTCCTATGTCCCCTCTTTCTTACAGTGCCCGAATGCCAAAAAAAAATTAAATATTTGTATTTATTTTTGCTTTAATTTTCTGTTGTGTCTGTTTTTTTTGATAACATGCTGTGTTATTTGAGGGGACTTGTAGAAATTTTCGCTTTGTTTTATATAGTTAAATTTAGTATTATTTTTCCCAATACTTGCTATGTTCTATTATTATTATTATTATTATTATATCCTTCTCTTAAAAATGAATCTAACGACAAGCACTAGCAAAATAGTTACAGCTAATAATTTTTAATTTGCTCTTCTTTTGCAGTTGTGTTTGGTTCCCAGCACCAGTGCTAACAGATTCAAAACTTTTTTAACTGCTACTATTTACGTCACCATATACTTTGTGATTTTGCATTTCCAAATTTTTGAATTATCAAATGATTTCATGAGGTGGATTTGTATACCTAAGTCTCTCTTGTGTATTTAAAAGCATACTAAGCTGCTTTATGTACGATTGTATCAACATTGCGAAATCTAATCAGTAATGCTGACGGAGGAATCAATTCTAAGAGGAGGTTTGGGTATGTGCCCTTTACATTCCGATTACTATTGATATCGTACCCATAGTTGCATTTAAAGGAATAGCACTGTTCGGAGTTTCAAAAGTTGAAGCTCCACTTTATTTTAAAAGGGCGCATTTCCAAGAAACCAAATAAAAGTTTTGAAAATTTTTTATAAAAAATATTTTGGTCGTTACGCCAAAGGATCAAAACTTTCAAATACCTAGTCCCTAAAAGCATAGCTGGACATTCCGAACTTTTAGAACTTGGTAGAGTAAATTGTAACCTTAAAATTAAAAAGCATAAGCAAAATAAAATAAAAGCATAAAATTGAAAAGCATTGTAAAAGCATAGCCGGATATTTAGGAACTTTTAGAACTTGGTAGAGCAAATTGTAACCTTAAAATTGCACTCAACTGGACGAGAGCAACGATAGTTTCCAATTCAGGCTTGATACTCAACTTAATAAAAATTTTGAAAGAATTTGTGAAATAGATGAAAAAATATTTACTTATGTGGCATTAAAAGGTTGTAAATAGTCGGATTGTGGCATATGATGATCTTGAAATATAAAGTTGTAAAGTGTACATTCGCAAATTGTATTGCCCATTTCCGCACAATACACTCTAGTACTTTAAAATATTCGACGTTTTAGAGACCGGAAAAACGTAATATCAAAAGCGGAAAAAATGGCGCCAGCCGAATAGTGTTGAAATTATTTATTACTTCAAATAATTTTTTGGAAAAATACAAAGTTTTCTTTCTTATTCTTTCTTAAATCAGTTCGCTGATTTATTTATGCCCGTATTACATTTCTACCATTAGTGATTGCGTTATTGTAACATCAATAAAATATCTAGCATTCTAAAAATCGCTAAAACTAAAAACTAAAAATTGCACTTTGGACCAACACGAGTAAGTTAGTAAACATACATCTATTTTTCCATATAATAAATAAACGAGATATCGAACAAATTATGTAGTTGTATGTATTTCAATATAAAACTAAGGATATCCCTATCGTTAATGTTGTTATATTTTCTAACTAAAACACAAGTGACAAGTTTGGCAATTGTCCTCCAGACAATGTTTGAATGCAATTTTTTTACTCTTTTTAAGTTATTGATCGACTAGTTGCATTAAGAATTTTTAGTGGTACGCAAAACAGTTGCTTGTCATTGTAAATGCAAGTGCTGCGGTTAAAAGATAAGTGTTTCCATCAGAGGTTGTCGATAGATAGCATGTGTATGCAGGTAAAAGCGAAAAGCAAGAAAACAAGTCTTTACTGAGTTTACTATTGGTCATGTGGTTAAGAACATGACAGGCATACCAGCATACTCTAATAAATGTGTGTGATTAATAATTAATTGGGTAAACTAGTATACACGTACATTGCATACTCAAAGCAGGTCGCTGGTGTGAATTTTACAGCATATAAAAAAGTATAGTTAGTTAGTTAGTGTTAGTTACTTCACAGCATACAATAAACAACAGCATTGATGCCAGCCAACCGATCAGAATCAAGTAAAGCATAAATGCAGCAGTAACGTGAAGAACTCGTTCAAACTAGAAAAATATTTCACGGCTTAATATCGTTGCATATAGAAGTGAGTATATGCGTATCGCTACTTGTGGAACTGAATCAAGCACGAATCTCGATATGAAAGTCGGCGCACCGACAACGTTGACGCTAAGGCTTCTGTCGAGTGTTGCATATTGCAAGTGCGTGGCAAATTTTGTGGCGTAGACGTACTTTGTTAGGCATATAGTATATAAAACTTATTCATTCGTGTATATGTATGCATGTATGCAGTCGTATATGGATTAGTGAAAGGGTCATGTGCGTACAAATTTGTATACAGATCAAGATTTTGTTTATATGGCGCAGAGTCTCTACAACTCTAAATCTAAATTCGAGGATTTTTTTGCTTAATTTTATCGAATCTTCTTCGTGATGGTATCTCCTAATCTCTTTGCTCTCATATCTTTTTGATCATTTTATTCGTGATTATGAACTTGCAAAAATATTAAACCACATGAAGTTATAAAACCGCTTCTTATTCGTGATACACTTGCAATATTAAAGCAGCTGCCATTGTGAGTCATTTCCTTTTTAAACTAGTATTATTCTTTATTCGCGTAATTAAATTATTAATTTCGGGGTTTTCTCTTTTCGACTTGAATAATTTGATCTCCCCGAATAATCAAAATTTGAGAAAAGATATTTTTATTAAAGCGTTTTTTTATTATTATATTTTAATATCAATAAGAAATATATTTAAAAACATTCAATTAAATTACGATTTAAGATATTAATTCTCATTAATTTACAATTTATTTAGTTAATAAACAAAATTGAATTTTTAGGCCATTAATCAAATCATGTAACAAATAATATCAAAAATTATAGTTACCGATTTTTTAGCTTTGATAAAGTGGTTTTGACATGTCTGAATTTTAGCACCATCAAATTTGCAAATGGCTTAAACCATTGTGTTACTCTCAGGCAATGGATGCCATTTCGATTACATCCAATATTTATTTAGTCATGGGTCGGATTAATATAGGTAAACTTCCGAAAAAATTCTTTTAGTTTTGGCGATATTGTTCCGCGTTTTTGTTTTTTTTTGGTAGATCACGTTAATTTTTTTCCTGAGGTTGATTATTAACTAAATTTTTATTCTATATTATTATAATTTATTTTATTTAAAAAACAGCCATAGAATTAATTGTCAATGGCAAATTATGCATCTGAAAGTGTGGTTTGTTATACCCCATAGTAAGTATGAATTTTAAATACTTTTTTAATAATAACTTTAACGTTTAATCGAGACTCCACTGTAAAACGTTGCTTTTTTAAACAGTATGCATGCCAAAATAAATAAATAATAACAACTTTATTTAATGACAAACACAAATCCTTTTTCCAGGAATCGGTATATTGACACCGCTTAGGGCCATAAATCATTCTTAAGTGAAAGAGTTTAACTTGTAAACAAAGTTTAGGTATGTGATTAACAGTCACAGTCAGTAACATGACATTTGAAATTATAAAAGCTCATTTTCTTAAACTTTTTGATAAGTTTGTGTGTGTGTATAAAACATTTTATGGCAATTATAAGATCTATCAGTATAAAGATATTGATCATGAGCCTTAAAGATTTTAGAGGAAGTCGGTAATAAAAATTTCTTCTGATGTCTTCCTTTAAACATTCAACGGTTCGCTTTCCTATCAATTTAAACTTTAACTTGTGGATGATATTAATGAAATTATGTTGATGGGTGGTACATTTTAATTATTTAATTATAATAAATAACTTAAACAATTTAAATTTACACTTTCCTATTTTAAATTGGAACTTCAATTGCACAGCAAACAGTTTGGAATATTTGGAAATTAAATTGATTCTAATGTCATTAATTACTATTGGTTGGAGAGTGTTAGCTAGAATAAATTAGGCGACTCTCTTTCAGGTCGGAGTAGGCCAGAGTAGGTCGTAGTAGGTCGATACGCGCATACACATAAAAACGGATCGTCAAGGACACACTAAGATGGTTATTGTCAAACTATGTGCAACCTATACAACATGATCGCATTTATGTCCGCATTATTTTTCTATTTATTTGATTGCGATTTTTTTTATCGGTTTTATAGAGTTTGGTGTGTAAATAAAATATGACTTGACAATGACAGTTGACATGAGGTCGGAAATTTAAAAGAAAATATCTCTGATGGTTATTAGATGGTATTCTTTAATATCAAAAGATGCTAACAAAATAAGTGCCCAAAAATTCTGTGTGAAGAAAATGCATTATACAATAATTCTGTTTAAAAGATTTTTTTGAATATTTAAATATTTAATAAATGAAATGGAAGGGTTTTGTGAGAGTCGCTGAACTAAGTAGTATGTAGAGTTAGTCAGTACGACCTCTACCAGCAAAAAAGTAAAATCTATCAGCGTACATACTCTTCTTCGCCGTGCTTCATTACCAGTGTTTCATCGACGAAGTGAAACAATAAATATTATGAATACAACACATTTTTCTTCTCGGTTCTTCTTTGATATGTACGACATGTATCTTCCAACTGAATCTTCTTTTACTTTGAGCAATTTTTAAAAAAGTTCTAAATCGATAAAACAAATTATGTAAGTCGTGTATACGTGTCTCCTTTCTCGATTTTTCAGATGGTCCATTAGAAATATATACATATATATATATATATTTATATATATATATATTTTTATGTGTTTGTATGTGTGTGTGTATACACATAATTTAGAAGTTTCATTAAAAGATAAAAAGATAGACACACGATTAAAATCTTACGCATGTGTCTTAACGTATCTGATTTGCGCTTGTCTGGTATCACCGTTCTCTGGTTTGCGCAAGCTTGTCAAAACAGTAATATTAAGGAAAATATCTTGCGCAAGCTATTTACTAAAGGCAACTGAAGAAAAACATGCAAATCCTATATGTGATAAATTACATTTATCTATTTATCTTATATAAAACATAGATTATAAGCTAATAATGAAGTTCCTTATTTTTAATAATAAGAATATTTAAAAAATATATGTATATTTTTATCGCATTGAGTTGCCTTTTTTTTTATTAACTTTAAGTTTTGTGATACTGAAGAAATGCAAAAAAAAAAATTTTTTTTATGTTTTTATAAAGCAATATTTAATATTTATTTTTAACCATTAAAATTAATAACATGAATTTCGTGATATCAAGAACAAATTATTTTTTATTTCATTTCTTGTTTGCTTCGCTATAGTTGTGTGATCATTGCTGGAATCATTAATGTCAACTGCTGACCAAATTTCTTGGCGGCCTTCTATATAGAATATTGAAATAAATGCTTTAAAATATATATGTATTTTGACAATTTATGAAGCACAGCATTGCCATTTCTAATTTTATGATGCCTGTATTGCCACTTTTTCAATGTCATTGTCGCAAAGACTTACTTACGCATCGCAAACACTTTCGAATCGCATACGAGAGTAAACCCCTGCATTTGAATCCATTTTTATTTTGTTAAATGTTAACAATTTGCCGACAGCTGATTGAGTGTTGACGATATTGCCATATTGAAATAACTAAATGGAATTTAAATGCAGTTTGATTTACTGCATTAACTTCTGTCTTAATGTACATTAGAATGGCAATAATGCACAAGTTAATCTGTATTAAGGCTGGTAAGGCATATTAGCTCTGCCGTGTGTCTAGGATATAATTCAAATAAAAATATTTCCTTCCTGATTTCCTTTCCTGATTTGATGAGTTCGCCTCTAATCTCTTCTAAAATAAAGTGCTGAAATATACAATCAATCTGATACAGATCTATTTATCATTTACAAATTATTTTTTAGCAGTTTCTTAAACATATTGAACATTTACTTCTCTTGATAACTACTGGATTTTAAGCTTCTGTGACACAACTTTTAAACTTGAATTGCTTATTAAATTAAAAAGACAAAGAAGTCTTTTGGCAATAATAACTAAAAGTAGAAATGAGGTCTCAAGGTGATAATTTACGGTCTAATCTAAAACGCACCTATACGGCTGCAAATTGTAGTCTGTGCTCTTGGTAATTGTGCCTAACCGCTCGCACTTAATACACAATACATTTCAAAATGCCAATAATGCAATAAATGTGAGTACAAACTCCGTAGAAGAAAACGAAAGCAAGTTTAGCTGTATGAATATTTAGTTGCAAGGAAAAGGCTTTTCCTGAAATAATACTGACTTTTTGTTGTGTAACTTTGCCACTCTTAAAATAGGAAAACCAGAATGATTTAAACACTTTGATTTGGTGTTGTTTCTTCTTGTTTTATTTTGGCTTCTATGTTTTTTAGTTGCATTTAAATATCTTCGTTATTTAGAAAAGCGTTTTGAAAATTTTTAAAATGCAACAGAAATAGAGAAAAAATTGAGGAAACTTAAGCACCACACTGTGATGATAAATGATGATTTAAAAATTATTATCTTTTGTTATCTTTGTTTTGAGTTAAAGTTTCATAAATTTACAGAAGCTAAATAATAGACTCCAAAAGTGAAGTGCAACACTCATACGAAAAGAGATTGCTTGTGAGACTTGGGTACATTTTGCGATTAATATAAATTGATGTTATTTGTCGAACATTGTAAATGTTCTCTTGTTGAAAAATGATCAAAGCAATTGCCTTCGTTTTAATTAAGCCAGATTAAATTGAGAAATTTTGTTCTCAAAACTAGTGTAGTTTCTATAGAGTAGAAAACTTGCATTTTAAATCTGTTTTATTGTTATTACTTCATAAATAATGATCATTACTCATAAACTAATTATGTTAAGTAATCCAATAACAAGAGCTCCAACGAGCGCGATTTGCTTTCTGTAAACCCTTTTATCAAAATATCTTCGTTGAATAAAAACTTAGTTGTGCAAAAGTTTTGGAAACTTAAAAAATAATTAATTCCATATATAAATTTAGGCCATTAAATACAGTACAATTTGATAACAATTTTGTATAACAATATTTAATTTTATATATTCATTGACATGCATACAAGTACGCTTATTTCCTGTTATGTAATACGCTTCACAAGCTTAATACAAGCTTAATTTCTTAGAAAAATACTTTTTTAATTTTCGTCTTTCTGTAAAAACTTTTAATAAAAGTAGCAATTGCAGGAAGAAATTAAACTTAAATTCATGTCGTTGCACCATAATTTCAACATTGATTGACTTCAGCAAGCCAGGCGCAAACTTCCAAAAATGCAATTTAAACTAATTTAATTTCACCATCAATAAACTTCAGCACTACAATGTAATTTTAATTTTTTTTTCATTCAACAATAAAATTAAATGTACGTACCTTCATTACCGCCGAGTCATCATGCTTTTACACACCTCTGCGGTCACCACCATTTCATCCAACAACTAAAAATACACACCAATGAGGCAAATAAAAGAATTGAAATGAAATTAAGCAAAAGAATCAGAATCTACCACAATATAAATATCACTTGGATAAGATGTCAAAATTCTTTAACTTGCAACAATCTGAGTGGAACGAAGGACTGCTGATGAGCAGATTTTTAACGAGAGAAACTCCTTTAGCCTGGAAGCGCATTTTTATTGTTTTGTGTGTACACGTCGGCCAGAAGATGAGCTACTTTGCCAATAATTCATATTTTAACATCTTGTTTGCGCAAAGATATTGAAAAGTGTTACATGAAAGGCCATTCATGTAGAACCACTTTTGTCCTTCAGTAATTCTTGTTTAGATGTTGGTAGTAGTTATACATACCCGTATAATTCATTATTTAATGCAGTGAAGTTACATTACTGTAGAAAGTTTTTGAAAAACATTAGAACGAGATGGATTCAAAACCGCTATGTTATTCCCTATTTCGATTGCTTTAAAAAGTAATTCCAAAATCTATTTGCATATGCAATTTATTACCTGACGTGCAAACTATTGCTTTACACTTAAAACCTTCTTTCTATGAACGAGATGAATTGAACGAATAACACAATTAAATGAAATCAACCGGTTATTCCAAGTTCTTTTGTTTTAGCAATATTTTTGTTTCAGGCGCGGCATAAATGTTTTTTAAAAGGCAAACTTTTGGATTATACGTTTGCACTTTAATTTCTCAAAAAAAAAAAAAAATAAAATAGAAATATTTTAATTATTTTCCTAGTTTTGGACCTGTATATCGGCCTGTATAATTTGGTACTGGAAATTAACATTTCTAGAAACATCCGTGTACAAATTTATTTATCTTCATTCAGAAGGATAATTTGTCAGGCAATGGCGCGCTTCAGATTATAACGTCGTCTTTTCAATATTATGAAAATAACGATGCGAAACATAAATCGGTTAAGATTGTATATCATAAAACTGCCCACATGTGATGGCAACGGGTATCTCTGTTGCAGACGTTGCCGAAAATATGATTACCTTTCCACTGAACAGACGCTGACACAGAATTGACACTTAAAGCTTAAATTACAGAGTTTCCGTCGCAATGTATACTACGCTAATTTTTGATTAAATGAAAGATAATGTATCTTAATGGATCTGATATAAGTTTTATTTAATGTCGGCTATTATGTATGGAATACATATCAGATAAATGACCACCTCTGTCAACCCTACAAATAGGTGCTACTTTGAGGACATTTTTCATCACATTCTCAGACATTTCACGCAGTATTTTATTAATTTTATTGCGAATATTTTTACGTGGATGCCAGTCAGAGTTCTCACGGTAATTCCGCAGTAATTAAGCCCAAAGTATGCAGTTGCGACGTAAAAAGTTTTCGATCACATCACAATATCGCTCCCCATTGACAGTTACCGTTACGCCATTCCGAGTTTCAAAGAAGTAAGATCCAATGATTTCTTCCGACCAAATTGACATTAGACTGCCACTTTGGATGAATAAAAACGTGACCGATGAATAACTTGAAGGTTTGCCATTGCCCAGAACCGACTATTCTGTTTATTCACATATCCATTCAAATGAAAATGTTCCTCGCCACTTATTAGGAGTGACTTTCTCATCGTCACAGGAATAGATAATTGATTTTAATAAATTGATTTAAATCCTCTGCCCCACCAATAATCTTTACTGAAATGGCAGCAAAACAGAGTATTATAACTTCCCGGCTTGGCATTATTCCTAATTCCATGCTTTCCTAACGAAAGTTTACTTGTGTAAAATTTGCTACTCCTTGCTCTACTTTTCAGAAAAATTTATTCGATAATTAATCTATTCGAGTTAAGAACTAAACAATCTTTTTCTTAAGTTGTGTGCCTTGTTATCGGCGAGAGAGGTTTGCGATTGAGTACCTAGCACATGCATACACTTACTCAAGTTTAACACAAACTCACCACACCACACACGAACCGCAAATAAATTCAACACAGCCGGCAATAAATGAAGTTTGTGCGCTTATTGTTGTTGCATGTTTCAGATGTTTGGCTAGTTGGTTCGGTTTGTTGATTTTTCTTTTGCTTGAATGTGTTTTCTGATGGAGTCTCTCGCAATTCCGCGAACTGTTTGAACAGTTTAGTCGACCGCGACTTTAGCTCATGAAACATAGCGATTGTGCGCGTATTTCTTAACTATTATAAAGATTGCTTTTCATTTAATATTTTTTTTTGTTTTATTTTGTATTTAAAAGTAATTTGGGCGGATGATTAATTATTTGTTTTTTCTCTTAGTTGATTCTGAAATTTTCGCAAGTTATGGATACGAGTCTGTCAACACAAAAAAAGTGTGTTAATAAAACAAAGCAAAAAAAAGATACATGAATTGAAATAATGTTTAATATGAATGAGAATTTATGCACCATGATGTAATCGAAATGCATAATTTTTATCTTTTATGTATAATTTGCAAAATGCATAATTTATATATATATATTTTTTTGTGTTGGGAATGAAAATTGTTTTACAAATAGAATCTGGTTTAGAAGTTCTTTGTTTAAAATTATTTTCGAATTCTTGGATGGACGCGGCAAGTTCGATGTCATGGCGTTGAGTATGTGTAATTTTTTACTCGTAAATTTGTTGGAAGCGATAAAAAACAAAAGTAAAACGACAAAATAATACATAAAAGCAAAGACAAAATATGGTCATGTACCATGATCTAACCATTTATGGTGGAATAATCCAAAACTGAGGCAAAAAAGAACAAAAAATAAGAAAAGAGTTTCCACAGTTTCTAGCAGCACAGTTCTGACTGTCTGTCTATAAACGTTTGGCCACTCAGGCAGTTTTGAACATCATTTTGTATTCCATTTCCTTTCTGTTCATGTACGCTATTCCCCAAGTTCAAGTTCATCGCTTCAATTCGTTTTCAATGCCGGTGTCATTTATAGTATTTTTTTTCTTTAATTTAACAATGCGTTGTGTTACCTCTTATGTGACATCAGATTAAAGGATGGTTTTAAATTGAAATATTTATAAATATTTTTAGCGTTCTATGATATTATTTTTGAAAAATAAATGTTGTAATTGTTGTTAAATAATGTTTGAAAAATGCTAAAAATGCTAAAATCGCGTGTGCTAAAAATGTAAGTGATACCGCATGTGAATATTATAAATGTAAACAAAATTCAACTCTTTTTAAATTAAAATGTACACGTTTTATAATTTTAATTATGTTTGGAACTTAAATATTAAGAAACGAGATTAAAAATATTTTGCTGAGTTGTCTCCACGGCTAAAGATATACATATATTTTGTATTTAAGTAGTAATTTGGATTACTACAGAATTCCTATACAAAATAGTTAATTTTAGTTACGAAATTGCCAATTAATAAATCGGTATATAGTTAACTTCAGGCTCAGATAGAGTGTTTGTTACTGGATTGAATAAAAATAATTTAAATACTTAGAAAGACAAAAAAGTTCATTTAGCCATGGTACCATCCCTAAGGAATGATTTATGGAATGTATAAATAACTCCAAACAAATTTAATGAACTTCAATTGCCCTTACGATCCTTAAGATGCGATAGATTCCTACTATTTACTTGAAATATAACTTAACTTTTTATTCAGACAAATTATTAATTCAATTTTAAGTAATAAATAGTACTCCATGCAAACGGTTTTAGATATATAATTTGGTAATGCGCCATTTATATCTATTGTAGACAAATGTGAAGGCGCCATTTAATTATGCTTCTTAGTTTCTTTGGTATCATCTAGCTAGAGCTTTTGTACGGTTTGCATTAACACACGATTCTGTTTCTCAAACACACAAGTGATTCTGGAATGTTGTTAGTAGTCATTAAACTGAAATAAACATCAAGCTGACTAATTTTATTCACTTTTAAAATAATAGAGTTAAATGATATTAAAGACTTTAAAAATTGGTTTCGGCTTATGATTTTCCCATTCCTTCCAGAAACCACACTGTACTCGTTATGAATTTAAATTTAAATTTATATTAAAAACCTTAAAACGAGTTGGTTGCATGTAGAAAAACACCAACGCAAAACCGAAACAGGAATTTTTTAGTTAAATAACAAAAATGAAATAAAATAATCAGGAATACGAAAACCTGGATTTCTAAATATGAATGCGAATCCAACGCAAAAAGTAAATAAAATGAAAATTGGTATCTTACAGAAGAACAATTGAAATACAACGAACGGAACAAAGCCTGAGTAGCAATAAACAAATAAAATAAATGAAATGATATGAACATGAAATAAACAAATGAATGAGGGAATCGCATTACAATTTCGAATGCGCTTTTGAGTAAACCTGTAGTAGAAGCATTTGTTAAATGCGGATCGAAATTATTTTATTTCTAATGATTGAATTGTTTTTCTTATTTACTTTAAAAAAATTTTATTTTTTAAAACAAATTTTTCATCCATCTGTGTATGATGATAAAAATCATAAATCCCAATTAAATACATTTTTCTTCTTAATCTTTTCTGCATACAAATCGAATACATGAAATCGAATTGGCATGAAAGGAAAATATAAAAATAATAAATAACACAAAAGATAAGATATGTATGCATGTGTGGTGTGTCGGCCATCCATATGGCAGGTACGTGCACTTCCTTTCCGCCTCATGTTCTCTGTCATTCATTTTATTTAAAGAGAATACAATTGTCATAACTGACTCAAATAATCGAATTTATTTTCCTCATATCAGACGGTAATGATATGAAAATATTCAAAATACACAGAAATTTACCAACTTGAATTAATTGTGTTTATTTTTTAACAAACAGCACGTTTGCATTGATGCGGTTGTTTTGCTTAACTTAAGTGTTTCGAGGGTAAGCAACGAAACTAAATTTTGTAAGGCGAGAATGCTTAAAAAAGTGCACCTGAATGTAAATTAAAGATAAGAGGAGCAAATACAATGTAATTGAAGTCATTTGTATAAAAAAATACTCATATCAGAATTAAGTTTAGCAACGTTTAATTTGAATTTATATTTTATTGTTATTTTATTGCTGTTGATTAACTGCAAATTATAAAGTACTGTCGGACTTATTTTAACATACTAAGTTTCATTTGAGTAGTTCAATTTAAGGACTTTGTCCTAGAAAATACTCGTATTACTTATTTCGTGAATGAATGACACACATAACCCGGAGGTCGAGGGTTCGATTTCTGCCTGCTCTTTTTTGCTGTTAAATATTGAAATATTCTAACTGAAACTAATACATGAGTTCTTAAATTTTTTAAGCAAAAGTCATGACAATTTTTAGATTTCGGTATATGGGTGAAATACCGGACTGAGTCATTGCGTAATCTACAAGTTATATCATATCGTACGTTCTTATTGGTTAACGATGCTTTAATTTATTTTTAAAATACATTGAAAATTACATTACATTTTTTCATATGATTTTACAATAGACCAAGAATGGTACTATTTTGGTAATATTACACCAGAAACTTGTTGTGATATTTGTCTATAGCTCTTGCTATTATACAATGACAACAGCGGTGATGATGACCCATATGAAGCAAGTTGTTTAAATATGCGTACAGCTTGATGTGCCGCATTCGAGACCTTTTTCGGAAACCAGTAATGTAATATATTTATTAAAATATTCCATTTCAAAATTAATAGCTTTTTGGCAAAATTACATACCGCTTTTAAAATATCAAACCACAAATTTGAAATTAAATTTTGTTGATGTTATTTTCAGTTCACACCACTGTACAGCGATCATTCATCATTCATTTTAATGTTTATTTTATCATCTTCATTTTCTATTTAATTTATTTTTTTGAAATAAATTACATGTAATTTTCTTTATTGTTATTTAAAAAGTAATTTTGGGTACAAAATGTTTGTTTTTCCCCCCCAAAATTATTGGTAATACATAGGGGAATATTGATTGGAGTTCCACTTACTGCCGCTGATTCAAGATAACAAAAACAATCAATTTCTGCTGTTGTGGTTGCTGTTGTTGTTATAAAACTATTGAATAAGTCTACAAATATGTCATTAGGTGACTGAGTGTCTGCCAGTTATTTGACTTAAAATGTGAAAAAATACAAAATCAAAATTTGAAGGTGGCGGCCCAAAATGTTAATACGCATGTTGAACAAAAAAGATTAATTATTAAATGTATTATCTGTTTGCGATATTATTTCCTCTACTTCTTCCTTGTTATTTATTTATAATTGTATTCATTTGTTTTCTTCTACTTGGAAAATATCGCTAAAACAATTAAAATATTTGCTTAAGATTCTCGTCTCGTTTTAAATCAAGGCTTGAAAATGGTTTGTGAAAAGAATTTTGTTTTATATCTCAATTATAAATTAAGTTTGAAATTTAAAAATTGAATAATAATTTGTGGATTAAAAAAATAGATGTAATTGATAAATTTGAATTGATAAAATATGGTAAATAAGTGTTAAATAAGTTGTTTTAAAAATTCATTCTTTCAATCATTGGCCAGCTGTGGTATCGCCTTGAATTGAAAAAACATCGACATATGCTTTTTTTTCAAATATTCTCAAAAGAAAAAGTCCAATGATGTGAAATCAATGCCGTTGTAACTCTTTTTCACAAACAAAACAAAAACTTGAAATCGAAAAATTGAGCCAAGAAAATACTCATATGTTAAAATTAATTATCATTTTGATTAAAAATCATTTATTTTAAAAATTAATAAAGTAATATTGGGAGGTATGAAACAAATTGGATCATTTTTATGCTAGGATGACATTTTAAAAATGAAATGGTAGTGGCTTGTGTAAACAGAAAGTCAAACTGCTTTAGATTGACTATTCCGATCAGTTCTTCGCTGAGACCTCGTCTGCAGGCATGTCTTGCATCCCACTACTTCCCTGTGTAAATGCAGAGAAAATGTTTTATTTAAATTTATTTATTTTGAAGTTGCCATTGTGCATAATTACCAAAAAAGAAAATTTTTGTTTATATAAAAGGTCCTCAAAATAGATTTTTAATTGTTGGCATTGAACACAAACTGATTCTTGGTGAAAACATTTTTAAAAAAATGTATATATATATAATAGAAAGGTTGGTGGGTAAAATGCCCGATTGCAGAATGAGCAGCAACATATAAGAAAAATTCAAAAAGAAAACTTCGTGGAGTGTCAATCTGTTTTTATTAGGAAATCTGGATGTTTTATTAATATTCTGTCACCAACTGTTTTAGATATATAAACCGAATAATCTTTTCTTGGTCTTAGCAAAACCGTTCACTACAAATTCGAATTTGATAAAATGTTAATTGAAATAATATTTTACCAATAGTTTAATTGGGGAAAAACTATTTTTCAGCCACAATTTGTGTAAGTTATTACAAAATTATTAGTAATAATTTTAATTTAATAATCTCTTTCGGCATATTTTTCAAAATTTTATATATAACGATATTTTCCGAATTGGCAACATTGTAGAATGTTTATTCCTTTAACTCTATTAAATTTTTGTTAATTTTTTAAAGGGCATGATTCGTTATCTTACACAACCGTACGATATGCCAAATATGGCATGGTGCTGAAAAATTAGGATATTGTGCCGTAAAAATGTACCTCTGTGATTTTATTACATTTTTTATAAAATAGAAATGTTAATGCGATCAGAGTTGAATTTACTTCAACCAGAACAGATATTTGGAAAATAGTGTGGCACCTACAACATCATGTTCATTAGATTTTTTAAGAATTTCGTGTGAATGAATCATACAACTGTGTAGGATAATGTGGTTAATGATATGTGCAAATTTTGATTTGCGTATAAGAATATTATTATTATACAACACGAGAATGAAATATTAATTACTTAATTGAATTATTATTTGACTGTTATCGTTATGATTAAACACATGTAATAATTTACAAATTACACACATATTCTGGCGGATACTTATAAATTGTTTGGGGAAGAGCCATTCAAAAAGTAAATACGCATGAGCAATTAGTATATTAATTAATATGGGTGAGTTTTACATGGAAAGTTAACAATATTCTACAGCCTTCCTGATGGCAAAAGGATTGAAGGTTCAATACCCATGCGGATTGAAAGCAGCATTGTGCCGCAACAATTAAAAACATCAATTGTACGCCCAGTATATAAACAAGGAGAAAAATCGGAATACAATAATTATAGAACAATTTCTCTCTTGCCGGCCATTGAAAAAGTCATGGAAGAGGTTGTTGTAAAAAGATTAAAGGAATATATAGAAAAGTACAAAATAATAAATAAAAATCATTTCGGGTTTCAAAAAAGAAAAAACATCAATAAATTGTTAGGAAACTGCGCAAATCACATAAATGAAATTAAATTAAATACTGTTTTTCCCGATCAGAATAATAATAATATTCATTATCGTTAGTAGGGCGTTTAAGTTGAAATGCGAACACTGCATTTAAAATAATTAGTTAGTTAATGTTTTTACAATAAACTGCAGTGGGCTGCCAGAAACATACTAAAGGCGTCATATTTTAAGTATCCGCTATAAAACGATTATAAATTTAACATCATTTTATAATTACGAGTACAGTTAAAAGCAGCAATAAAATTTTGATAATAATAATAATACTAATAATAATAATAATAATAATAATAATAATAATAATAATAATAATAATAATAATAATAATAATAATAATAATAATAATAATAATAATAATAATAATAATAATAATAATAATAATAATAATAATAATAATAATAATAATAATAATAATAATAATAATAATAATAATAATAATAATAATAAAAATAACAATAATAATAATAATAATAATAATAATAATAATAATAATAATAATAATAATAATAATAATAAAAATAATAATAATAATAATAATAATAATAATAATAATAATAATAATAATAATAATAATAATAATAATAATAATAAAAATAATAATAATAATAATAATAATAATAATAATAATAATAATAATAATAATAATAATAATAATAATAATAATAATAATAATAATAATAATAATAATAATAATAATAATAATAATAATAATAATAATAATAATAATAATAATAATAATAATAATAATAATAATAATAATAACAATAATAATAATAATAATAATAATAATAATAATATTAATAATAATAATAATAATAATAATAATAATAATAATAATAACAATAATAATAATAATAATAATAATAATAATAATAATAATAATAATAATAATAATAATAATAATAATAATAATAATAATAATAATAATAATAATAATAATAATAATAATAATATAATAATAATAATAATAATAATAATAATAATAATAATAATAATAATAATAATAATAATAATAATAATAATAATAATAATAATAATAATAATAATAATAATAATAATAATAATAATAATAATAATAATAATAATAATAATAATAATAATAATAATAATAATAATAATAATAATAATAATAATAATAATAATAATAATAATAATAATAATAATAATAATAATAATAATAATAATAATAATAATAATAATAATAATAATAATAATAATAATAATAATAATAATAATAATAATAATAATAATAATAATAATAATAATAATAATAATAATAATAATAATAATAATAATAATAATAATAATAATAATAATAATAATAATAATAATAATAATAATAATAATAATAATAATAATAATAATAATAATAATAATAATAATAATAATAATAATAATAATAATAATAATAATAATAATAATAATAATAATAATAATAATAATAATAATAATAATAATAATAATAATAATAATAATAATAATAATAATAATAATAATAATAATAATAATAATAATAATAATAATAATAATAATAATAATAATAATAATAATAATAATAATAATAATAATAATAATAATAATAATAATAATAATAATAATAATAATAATAATAATAATAATAATAATAATAATAATAATAATAATAATAATAATAATAATAATAATAATAATAATAATAATAATAATAATAATAATAATAATAATAATAATAATAATAATAATAATAATAATAATAATAATAATAATAATAATAATAATAATAATAATAATAATAATAATAATAATAATAATAATAATAATAATAATAATAATAATAATAATAATAATAATAATAATAATAATAATAATAATAATAATAATAATAATAATAATAATAATAATAATAATAATAATAATAATAATAATAATAATAATAATAATAATAATAATAATAATAATAATAATAATAATAATAATAATAATAATAATAATAATAATAATAATAATAATAATAATAATAATAATAATAATAATAATAATAATAATAATAATAATAATAATAATAATAATAATAATAATAATAATAATAATAATAATAATAATAATAATAATAATAATAATAATAATAATAATAATAATAATAATAATAATAATAATAATAATAATAATAATAATAATAATAATAATAATAATAATAATAATAATAATAATAATAATAATAATAATAATAATAATAATAATAATAATAATAATAATAATAATAATAATAATAATAATAATAATAATAATAATAATAATAATAATAATAATAATAATAATAATAATAATAATAATAATAATAATAATAATAATAATAATAATAATAATAATAATAATAATAATAATAATAATAATAATAATAATAATAATAATAATAATAATAATAATAATAATAATAATAATAATAATAATAATAATAATAATAATAATAATAATAATAATAATAATAATAATAATAATAATAATAATAATAATAATAATAATAATAATAATAATAATAATAATAATAATAATAATAATAATAATAATAATAATAATAATAATAATAATAATAATAATAATAATAATAATAATAATAATAATAATAATAATAATAATAATAATAATAATAATAATAATAATAATAATAATAATAATAATAATAATAATAATAATAATAATAATAATAATAATAATAATAATAATAATAATAATAATAATAATAATAATAATAATAATAATAATAATAATAATAATAATAATAATAATAATAATAATAATAATAATAATAATAATAATAATAATAATAATAATAATAATAATAATAATAATAATAATAATAATAATAATAATAATAATAATAATAATAATAATAATAATAATAATAATAATAATAATAATAATAATAATAATAATAATAATAATAATAATAATAATAATAATAATAATAATAATAATAATAATAATAATAATAATAATAATAATAATAATAATAATAATAATAATAATAATAATAATAATAATAATAATAATAATAATAATAATAATAATAATAATAATAATAATAATAATAATAATAATAATAATAATAATAATAATAATAATAATAATAATAATAATAATAATAATAATAATAATAATAATAATAATAATAATAATAATAATAATAATAATAATAATAATAATAATAATAATAATAATAATAATAATAATAATAATAATAATAATAATAATAATAATAATAATAATAATAATAATAATAATAATAATAATAATAATAATAATAATAATAATAATAATAATAATAATAATAATAATAATAATAATAATAATAATAATAATAATAATAATAATAATAATAATAATAATAATAATAATAATAATAATAATAATAATAATAATAATAATAATAATAATAATAATAATAATAATAATAATAATAATAATAATAATAATAATAATAATAATAATAATAATAATAATAATAATAATAATAATAATAA